>OX411806.1:10341471-11697778 GCA_948253155.1 Leucoma salicis
GCTCGCCCCCTATTACGTGGGACTTACACATAGATTTAAATTCTAATCACACTGTATTTTATAATAAATACTTAATATTATCGATATTTTAAGAGTAAGTAGTGTGCGAGAACGAGCATCCTACACAAGCCTGCTGACCACTTCAGTTAAGTACCTACTTCCTGCCCAGATGGGTTGACATAAAAAATTGTTTAAGTTTTCCTTATTTTGTAGTGTATTGTCAATTTATTCTTTCTTCATAAGTAGTTAAATTTTACGTTCAAACCAATGATTGTAAAATTAACGATTTCATGATTTTTTATGTGCAACGATAGGCAAGTGGAGATTATAATATGGATAGCATAACGTTTAATTTAAACACTCATACTATCGAAGGGAAATGTAAACATGTAAAACAAAATAAGGGTACGTATTACCTCAACCATCGGCGAGCGCCGGCGTGACCCAGCCGTATTTGTCATGTGTTTTAACAACGGAGCGGAATGATTCTTCAGCGCGTCGGCGGGTGAACTCGCACGAGGAACGAGACGGCGCCCGAGGCACCCGGCCCTGGCCCTTCACCACCGACGCCGCGAACTGCATCACCACAGCTTCCACTGTGTACGCGGAAGCCCAGCCGCGTGGTGTCAGCAGTTCCATGCATATAGCACCTCCTAGGTGGGGTGAATCGTGTTTATTATATTATACTATTGTTTATTTTCTTATCCTCATAGATCCAGACCTGAAAAGGGCCAGACCCACAGATATTTATATCCATACATACAGTAGATAGCCACAGAATAACTAAGTTAACTAACAGAACCTTTTGTTTCTTTGGCAATACGTATAGAGCTATGGTATGGACCATACATATTTGGGATTAAGTACGAGGGGTGATCCAAAAGTAATGATAATTGGTTACTTCAGGTCCACATAAAAATCCAAAAAAAATTTTTTTCGCTAGCCTATACACTCACTACGTCAGCCTAAAAAAATCATATAAATAGGTCAGGATTTCCGGGAGATACATTCATTTGAATACGAACTGTCGAAGAGATAACATCAACATGGAGAAAAACGAAATTAGAGCTGTGATCAAGTACCTCTGTTTAAAAAAAATGTATACAAAAGACATACACTGTGACTTGGTGGAAACATTGGGGGACTCTGCTCCTCCATATTCTACAGTTGCACGCTGGGCCAAGGAGTTTAAGCTGGGCAGAACATCCACTGAAGATGAACATCGCGAAGGACGCCCATCCACGTCCCTCACAGAAGACAACGTGAAAAAAGTCGAAGATGTTGTGTTGGCAGATCGAAGAGTGACCATCAGGCATGTAGCTGAGGTCACAGGGATCTCATATGGAAGCGTTCAAAGAATCATTTCGAACGAGTTGCATATGAAAAAGGTCTCTGCGCGTTGGGTTCCCAGAATGTTAACCGACGAGCAAAAGAAAAAACGAGTTGACATTTCGAGGGTCAATCTCGAAAAGTTCCAAGCAGATAAAGAAAATTTTTTGTTGCGTTTTGTGACTATGGACGAGACCTGGATCCACCATTTTGATCCTGAAACAAAAAACAATCGATGACTTGGAAGCGAGCCTCCTCACCGACGCCAAAGAAATTCAAAGTCTCAAGTTCGGCGGGAAAGGTTATGGCGTCTGTTTTTTGGGACGCTAAAGGAATAATTTTGGTGGAATATTTGGAAAAGGGAGCCACTATTACGGGCTCTTACTACGCAGACCAAATAAGAAGATTACGGGAGGCCATTAAGGAAAAAAGACGCGGCAAACTGCGAGCTGGAGTGCTGTTTCACCAAGACAACGCACCGGCTCACAAAGCCGCAGTTGCGATGGCTGCCATTCAAGAAACGGGATTCGAACTGGTCGAACACCCTCCCTATTCGCCAGATCTCTGGCTCCTAGTGACTTTTACCTCTTTCCTCGGCTCAAGGAACACCTCCGAGGCAAGAAATTTGAAGACAATAGCGAAGTTATGGCCGCTGTTGAGGCGTTTTGGGAGGGTCAAGAAAAGGATTTTTTTTCAAAGGGAATCCTGGGTTTAAAAAAAAGATGGACTAAATGTATTGATTTGTTAGGAGACTATGTAGAAAATTAAATTATTATTTTAACTTTAATTACCGTGTTTTATTTTCATTATCATTACTTTTGGATCACCCCTCGTAGTTAGTACCTATGTACTTTGAATGTAAACATATCTGCTAGCTTGGGCCAACGGCCAATTTCGAGGTCCTACATTTAAGTAGGTGATGTTTGTATATTTATATGTTACGTAGAATATTGTAAATAGTATCTAATCTCTACTTCCGAAGCGGAGACGGTGGCCCCTTTTTTACAGCGAACGCCAATCCTGTATCTTCATGGGTTTGTTAATAATATACAGGTACATACGATTCGACCTTATTCTACTTTTTGAATATATCTTTTTTCTATTACAAAAGCGTATCGTATGAAACGCGTTAGATTACATTAGATTTAGTACATTTATTGTAAGTAGTCCTTTAAAAACACAAAACAAGTGTCATGCCGAGATGAAAATAAAAGTAGGTATGTACCTAGTTGTTCGCAACGACGGGACCTCGCAACCCCTATAACTTCAGAACCCGTCGACCGATTTGCCTCATACATCAAAACTTTTATCTGTTGCCTGCCACATCAAATCTACAATAGGTTTTCTGCTGTCGTTTCATTTAACATAACATCAACGTAAGTACACCATGTACAACGTTATCGGAATGAGAACGTTTTGTAATTAAATGTAATGCCGATAACTATTTCATTAATTTTGCGGAAAAATTTAATAGATTAATTCTTAAATAGAAAGTTGTTAGTTTTATGGCCAAGTGGTATTCGTTAATAAATAATAAATAGTTAAACATATTTTGTTCCAATGCAATTAACTAGCTTTTGCACGCAACTTTGTACGCGTATACTAGATATTAAATCTAATCAAGAGCAATCAATCAAAAAAAGTTTCCGAAATTTGTTCATAGGTATATTATTTGTTTTTTACGTTATATCTCGGGTTCCCGATATAGTAGCGGGATAAAACGTACGTAACGTATGTTTAAGTCTAATCAAGAGCAATCAATCAAAATAGTTTCATCAAAATCCGTACAGTAGTTTTTGCATGATGCGCGAACAAATATACAGACATGTCTGCAGACAGACAAAAATTCTAACAATAATTGTTATTTTGACTTCTTTTGCTGTAATAAAGACCTTCCATATTATTTTTTCTTCAATATCTCCAATGTACAGACATCGGCATATTATCTTAACCATTCATAAATTTTAACTAACCTTCCATAACAAAACCTTTCTCTATTCTGGGTTCGATGACCCGCATGAAAGGAGGCGCGAAGGGGAAATTCTCCGGGAAAACGAGATGTAAGAGTATGTGAGTAATGTGAAGCTCCCGCAAGTCTTTTGCCAACTCGCTTTCCGGGTCTATTTGGTGTAGTCGAACGTGCCATTCGAATAAATTGTCATTGACTAGTTCCACCTGGAAACAAAATAACATGCTCTTATTGAATGCAAAATAGATACTTAGGTATATCTTGTTAATGTTTCCAAACGCATTTTAGTATGTTTGCAACCACTCAGACTGACAAAATTAGGGGCACAGCTAAGCCACCGTCTACCGTTACTAAAGTGCTCTTCTAAAACCTCGTTTAAAGAAGGAGATGTCGTAGCGCTGGGGAGAAGTTCATTCCAGAGCCTTCATGTACGTGGTAGAAAATAATGCTACAAACAGACCGTTTCCAGGTGATGAGGATGATGAACTCTACTACGACGTTTTGTGATCCGGTGGTAAAAAAGGAATTTGAGAGGAGAGATAATTGCTTACTTTTCTTAGTCGCCTCATACGAGACTCACGGAAATATAATATACAGTGGGTAGTTCTTGAAAACGCATATATGATTAGCGTTAGCAAGAATCCGCGATCGCCGGAATTGACACCCCCACTAATCGTGTACCTATTGTTTATTCACTTGTAAATTAAACTCAACGCAATAACATGTACTGGCTGCATTTGATTAAAGCTTCCCTAATTCCTGCACTCAACTAAAAAATAAAGACACCGCATAGTCAACTAAATAGTGAAGCCACTTTTTGAAAGATGTGTGTGTGAAAGTGTTGTCACCGGAAAGAAATAATATCTATAAATAAAGTTATTTTTTATTTTTTTTTAATGTTTAAAACAAAAACATAGCATCACGCCTGTATTCCCCGAAGGGGTAGGCAGAGGTGTATTACACACCCACGATTCGCCAGCTATGTTTAAGTGCCACGTAATAGGGGGCGAGCCTATTGACGTCTACCGGGCACAATTCCAAACTCCGGGCTGCTACTGAGAATTTTTCTTTTTAAGAAAAAGCTCAATAACATTGCCCGACCCTGCAATCGAACCCGAGACCTCATGATTAGCATACACTACCGCTACACCACCGGGGCAGTTTTTAAAACAATAAGGAAGTAAAAGTATAATGTAAGTTTACACCAACTCTTATAGGGAATATTATGGCGCTGACGACTTATTCAGGTACGTAACGTAAGTATCTACGAAACGTCAAGTCATTTGGGGTAGTTTTAAATCATACTCTGGTAAGTAACACTCGTGGTTTATAACACTTCTTTTTGGCATGGTTTTGGTTGTATTTTGTGCGTGAGCGAGTGTATTTACAAGTTTGGCATGGTTTTATATGGCTTCACTGGATTGTTCGTAATGCTCCGTCTATATTTTTTAGTTAGTCTGTGTTCCCGCACAGTGGTTTCATTTGTATTCTTAGTCCGTCACCATATGGATGCCATGAAAAGTTTCAAATAGGTCATTGGTAGTTGTTTACAAGATTTATTATGATTGTTAAGATCGCACGCACCGTAGTGCCGGTTTGTAATAAAAAAACCCGGTTATTTAATTATTGTATTGTCATCGGTCCTTAATGATAAGGGTGCAAACATTCAAAACCAAAGTTTTAAGGTGGGGGAAAATCACGTTCAAAGATTCCGTTGCATAGATAGGTAGAGACAGGTAAATTTATTAAAAATGTGTTAAAAATGTATAGTTTTGGAGATAAAATTAGATAGGTACATGCTATGAAAGTCGGTCGCACTGCTAGGAAATAAATATACATAAGTAAACATTGTTTTATTTCCCGTGAGAAATACGGACAAGCAAATGTGATCGGCATGGGACATTCAAAATTGGGGAGTTTCGGAGAAGTCCTTGTGTCAACAAGCGTTTCGTAAATAATGTAAATTGGACTTTGTGTCTGATATGGCGGGTATTTTAAACCACGACATTATTTGATATGGTTAGGTCACAAGAGGGCAGCATTAAATCGGAGTAATTTGATTTACTTATACATTAAGAACCACCTGAATGATCTATAGATACATCCCAACCAACTGTAGGTAACGTTTTTGTGATAAATCAAAATGTCAAAGAAGAATTACAGAACTAGTATTACAAATACTATTAAAAGCTTAACAATGGAGTGGTAGAATGGCGAAAGAATTTATAAAATGTCTTCAGTTGGAAACTCAGGGTACAAATATCATTATGTTGATTACCTATGTATGTTTATTTTACGGATCCATTATACATCTACCTACACGGATGAATAAGATGCTATATAAAGAATTTGTGTTATTCTGATTATATTATGAGATACGAGAAAGTACAACAACAATTAAAAGGTGGAGTACGTACCTATCTCTAATTGTAACCAATTCGTATGTTTAAAAGGTTTTGCTTCTTTACCCTTCGTACCTATATAGGTACTCATTATGATTAAGTAGGTAGGTCTTAATTAAAACCATACAATAATGTTTCCTTTGACATTAAGTTCTGTTCAGATTTGTACATTTAATAAGGTGTTCTAATTGTGGCCTTTTACGACGTACTTATTTAAAACGTAATTATTACGGTTTTCTGCATGATCAAGTGCTCCGTTTGGTTTTAGATAAGTCGTGTTTATTGTTAGAAAATTATGTATGATATAGGTCGGTATGCTGCGATATTTTTGTCAATATGTACGTAGATTAGACTTTATAAATTTAAAAATACATTTATTATTATACCGTGGAGGTTACGACTTTGACCTCTCGAGATGTGCGTTGTTGTGCTCGTAAATCGGATGCGGGATGCTATAGGGGAATATAGCATAATAGCACTTAGTTCCTTGATCGGAGTAACAAGGGGCACAGTATAGGTAGCATATGATTGGTTCTGTTGTTTTCTTATTTATCCATAGAGTACGTACGTGTTTTATGAAACTCCTCATGTACCGCCAACGTAATCAGCTGATATCGGACGTAAAATTGCTGAAGGAGCGTAAGAATGCTCCAACTTACGTTTCTTGTAAAAAAACTTGGAGAATGACGATTTGGTCTTGTTGTAAAACTATTAGATTTCTTTTATTGCATGTGGTGGCAGACGAGCCATGGCCCATCTGATGGTAAATGGTAACCGTCGCTCATGGACTCAATTATACCGAGCGTATTGTCAAGCCGCTGCTCACCATTTCATTTCACAGATATGAAATGAATGAATAAACGGCTATCTCCTGCTACAACCAAAACGCAACGATGTGCTTCATGGCTGGTCACACGGGAGATGGTGGTACCTTGTTGGCTAAACATCGTAATCTAAAGATGGAAAATGGAACCTCCTTTTAACATTAGGTACATATTTTTAATACTAGCACTTAGTAACGGTAGCCATGATAACTATTTTACATATGGCTAACATATTAAACGGGCTAAGTATAAAAAACAACAAAGCTTACCGTAAAGATGGGATCAGGTCGGCTTTTCTGCAACCTTTGTATCTCTTTTAATTCTTTCATCAGCCTGCGTGTCCGCACTGCTGCTGCGCGTTCCCGCGCTTCGTTAACTCCTCCTGCCTTCTTTTTCACGAGAGTAGTGGCCGCGGGGCTGGCAGGCAGACTGGCTGCTGCCGCCTCTGCTGGACTCACGCCATCCCTGTAAAACATAGATACTATTAAGATATTTTTTTTTCTAACGTTGAAAGGGTAAATGTCACTCGTAGCAAACTAACGTTGAAAGGGTAAATGTCACTCGTAGCAAAAATAATTAAGGAAATACTGCATCAAAGGACATCTGAAAACAAAACCTAAAGGCCTCGTCACACAGAGGCGGGAGCCGCGGGAAAGCGATCGCGATCCAGGGGGGTTAGGCAGAATCTCATATCTCACATGTCACTCGTATCGTGATCACTGTGATTGGTTGAGAAAGCGGCGCGTGATGTTGCAATAATCCATTGACCAATCACGATGATCTCTGAACCAATCACAATGCTCACGATACGATCGATATGTGAGATATGAGATTCTGCCTAACCCCCCCTTGACGGGATTTTTTTGTAATATTCGAATTTGTATGCAACCTGTCACATAGGAACGCGCCCGTTGCGGTCGCTTTCCGCGGGTACCGCCTCTTGTGTGATGATGGCTTAAAAGTTCTGATACGAAGCAAATGAAAGAAGTACTTATAATAGTTGCTTATCACAACATGAATAAGCTCGCTCGATCGGGGATCCTCTCACAAAAGATCAGCATGAAACAACGGTAGCTACTCCTACCATTTTATTTCGTGCGGTGAGTGAGAGAGCCGGCGGCCTAAACCACCACCCCATCCTCTCATTATTATCCTTCCTATCCTCTCCTTATTATACTTTCTATTCTCTCCTTAGTATCCTTCGCTATCCTTGGAGATGGTGACGCGCGAGTGATGCCTCTAGTATTGCTAGCGTTTATAGGCTACGGTAACTGCTTACCATCAGGTGGGCCGTAAGCTTGTTTGCCACCCACGTAGTTTATAAAAAAAGTAGATACCTGGGAAAGAAAATTATGTTCCTGTTTCGTTTATCTCAATAATACATGAGTGAGCATTTCCCAAGATTACGTTAGTCGTTAATAAATAAATAAATAATAAATAAATATTCACGGACATTTTCACACAACGTCCTCTGGTCCCAAACTAAGCTTAACGCTTGTGCTATGGGTACCAGATTACGGATATAATACATATACTACTTTTTTTTTGTAAATACATACATATCATAGATAGAAAACACCCAGACGCAGTACAATTATCTGTGTTCATCACACAAATAATTGTCCTGAGTGGGAATCGAACCCACGACCTCGTGCACGGAAGTAGGTTACACTACCGACCACGCCACGACGCCCGTCAATAGTTATGTTTGTAAAGGTACTACGTATAAGAAGCTTGATTTTGTTTTGTTATCATTGGAATAATATTTTTGTAGCTGGTTTGTCATTGGACAGATAACTGTTATAATCTCAACGGAAGTTTCAATAAACAAATGATTTGAGCAGATAATAACATAACGTACAGTTAAATACTCTAAATTATTAAACAGAGTTTAGATTGTGGCATTTCATCCATTTATATTCGCATGATTTTAGAATATTGTATCTAATAGTAACGTACTATTAAATATTTGCAAAATAATAAATAATAAGTGCTGTTACAACTTATGAAACGAACAGGATTTATAAGTCTCCTCGACTTTTGATCACGTCCACAAAGTTAAACAGGTACCTAGGTACTTAATCGAAATTTTATTAATATATAGTTAGGTATATAACAAACATAGGATTCATTGTAAGCCAAGCATTTAGTCAGCCTTAAGCACGATTATATGAGAAACGGCGGGAAAATGTACCTAAACGCACACCCATCGTTAGGAGGGTAGTGTGGGGCATTCAGTCGCTAAATAAATCCGCTGTGTGCCGTCACTCCACCTCTATTGGCGCATTATTGGAAATGCAACATTACCATAAACCTGGCCCTCTCTGGTAACGACCGGAACACAATTCCTGTCGCTGCTGAGTATCGCTCTAACGACGCTCGGCAGCGACCAATGAGAAATCCTAGGATCTACAAGGATAAACAAAAATATACTTATACCAACACTATCAAAAGCATCTGTGATAACAACAAATCTAGAATCCAACTGGAAACTTTGGGAAATGAGGAATAGTAGGTATCCGCTATAATATCCCTAGAGGGAGTGTAAAGAGAACTATTGTCTCCAAAATTGTTCTCTGCGGTCATAGGAAATACCTTTCTCAATTTGAGCTCATGACGACTTCAGTCTAAATATTAATGTAACATAAAGGTGAAACACCATCGTTTATCGTTTTATTTGAGAAGAATCCAGGAAACCGGTAAGGAACGGTATGGTTTTCGTAGTACATCATGTACTGATAATATTCGAAAGACCTATAAGCGAGATAAAAATAAATTCAAAAGACAAAGTTAATATCTAATTCCATATTACCATCAAACTAAATTAATTAGACGAAGTATATATCTACATGGAACAAGTTAGGATCTGCGACAAAGATCAATCCCGATTTTCAAAATATTTACGAGAATGTAATTTAAAATAGAAAAATCTAATTTTCTGATAGCAATTTCTGAAATATGGAGATAAGTAAGCAGACGTACGCTTATTTGCTAATGAATTTCCATTATTGATGTAGGATATCACATGTCTCTAGGAGGATGACATTAATAGCTCTTGCTTGCAACCGTGCAGTTTACATGCACAGAATTTCAAGGTTTAACTTATTGTTATGTAATATTCTACTCTAAAAACATGGTTTAGAGCCATTGATATATAACATTAAGTTTAAGCAGTTCAAAACTACAGAATCATCAACAAGTACAACAACAATAGGAACGTTGTACCTGCTTAAACTTTAATCATGCAATCAAAGCACAGTGTAAAATCCTTCAAGTTTTTCTCGTACTAACAAAGAGCTTCAAGAATAATGCAGTTTGTATTCATTTTATGTACCTACTATAGTCTCACAGATATAAACAAGTATACAAACGAGTAATGTGTGCGACCAGAATCGATTCATTTATACGTCTGTGGAATGTAGCCGTGGTTCTCGCGATGTGACGGATCTTGGATTACAAACTACCAGTAACTACTTTGTCTTTTTAATTCAATACAATCAAGAATGCACGCCTTAAACTTCAAAACATTTTCAATTGTCACAGGTGCCTATATGAGTACAAAAAGTACATTCAATTTATACAAGTTTATGACTTGTCCAGGGATCGACGACGACTGGCATGGGCTCTATGTCAACGAAATTTAAAATGATGGTCCTCCTAAACATAACCATCATAGTTCATGAAAGTGGATTCCATGTAAGAAGGTCACGTATGTACCTTCACTAAACTAAAGTGTATTTAAAACGCGGTCCGCCGAGTACCTGCGGATGAAGGATGGGGTAGAACGGTTTGTTGCTGCGGGTGAGCACACCACGCTACCCAGTTGCCTTCTGCAGGTGTGAAGTAGGTAGAGATTCTTCTGGGCTCACCAAAAAAATGGGTTTATCACCTCCACTGAATGAATAATAAAATAATCCATAAATAAATACTTTACACATATTTATGCTCTTATTGTTCATTATTATCGTGAAAATGGTGATAATACACATTATAGCAGTAGCATACTATGCTAAGTGAGAGTGTACCTACTGGCCAGTTATTTTATTGTTTACTATAGCTAGCTTGTTATTTATAAAGTTATTTACAACAAATGACTAATGAAATTACACATTGTACTCGCACTGACTTGTTTAATTCTTTGAGCATTGAGAATGACGGAATTCAAATACATAATGACAAAACTAACAAAATGATGACATTGAAAGCTACATACTTGTATAATTTGCCAATGATTGTTTTCTCTTTTGCACGCCTCATAAGCGAAGCGTTGAGGTGTGTACTATTCTCGTTTCACGCAGAAAACTGATTTTTGTAACTTAAAACGTCTCTAATTATTATATAATATTTTGCACTTGTAAAATAATATATACACACACATATCAAGAAAACACACTATTTTTAACACTCTGATATTTTTGATGCCATTTTTGTTATTTAAACTAGTTAAAAAACTGTTTGAAAAAGTTATGTCTTGGACGTCCGTTTGTTGTAGGTAATGTATGTTAACACGATAACGACCAAAATACTTTACTAATCGAGTCTTTTTTTTTATGTGAAACATCTAATGCGGAGGGAGGGTAAAATCGGCTGTTAGCGCGGCGACGCTTTTTTAGTTGTTCCGTTCAAATCTTGCAAGTTAAATTAGACACACTTCCCGATTTCCTATTGGGCTGAAATTTTACAAGCATGTGTATATTGCGTAATAATGCTATATTATGATGACATGGAGCTGATCTGAGGATGGAGCTGAAAGGTGGATATAGCAACTTCATAATGAAACGGCGCAACACTATCGAGTTTCGACTCGTTTGATTCGTCTTGACGAGTACTTTGTCTTTAGATAGTATCGAGGACCTGATGATGGAGCTAGAAGGTGGCCATAGGAACTCCAATATAAAACGACATAACCCCATCGAGTTTGGGCTCGTATGATTCGTCTTGACGAGTACTTTGTCTGATGATGGAGCTAGAAGGTGGCCATAGGAACTCCATCATAAAATGTCATAACTCCATGGAGTTTGGGCTCGAACGACGCAACCCCATCGTGTTTATACTCGTTTGATTAGTCTTGACGAGTACTTTGTCTCTAAATAGTATCCAGGGTCTGATGATGGAGCTGGAAGGTGGCCAGTACCTCTGTAATGAAACGACTCAACCTTATCGAGTTTGAAATTATTTGTTTCGTCTTGACGAGTACTTTGGTCCTAGATGATTTCCAGGGCTTGGTGATGATAATTAATATCCATTTCCGCTATTTTACACATGTCATAATTTTATGCAAGTACACATTGAAAAAGTTATGATCATTTTATTTCTACTCATTATTCTCATCATTACATCTGGTAGACGTCCCGTGACGTCTATTTTTTCTTTCTTTTACGAATTAGTATGATCACGAATAGAGCCCTATTACTTTTCACGGTCTGATTCGTTCTTTAATTGTTATTAAATAAACAAAAAAATAGTGAATATTTACACTCGACTCTAAAACCAGCGCTACGCTATACCTTATTTCGTGAGAATTACTTGAACTACTTCTATAGACCGATATAGAAGTACTTAAAATTAGCGCTAGATGGCGTACAAGACATGAAAACCTCATTAGTAGTTTTTGAAATTAGCGCTATCTATGTGATTTATTGAAAACTACTTAGTAAGACCAATACATTATTACTTACTTATCAAATAATCAATTTTATTGTGCAAAATGAAGATTATGAGGCGTGCACTTTTGGATTTTCCAAAGTATTTTTTTTCTTATCTAGCTGGACTAGTGTATGTATCGGCCGTGTGGGGCCGGCTTTAGAATTGTTCCACCCCTCTCCACCCATGGGAGTCGTAAGAGCCGACTGAGGGAATACCGGGGGAGTGAGCAGCAGCACTCCTTCGAGTATTAACAACATCCACTGCGATCGCCAACCCGCCTGCCAAGCGTGGCGATTACGGCACTATCCCCCATTCTTGGGGAGGCCTATGTCCAGCAGTGGACGTTAAAAGGCTGATGGATGGACGGATGGATGGATATCCTCTATATATACCTACGCAAAATTTCACCATGATCGCTTCAGTAGTTACAGTGTGAAAGTGTAACACACAAACAAATAAACGCACTTTCGCGTTTATAATGTTGTATTACGGCATTCAGGTTATGAAACTATAATAAAGAATACGTAGTACTATGTTTAAATTTTTGTACTAATGCCAAAAATAATTCTTGTTTTACCATCACTGTAAACTTTTAAACGTCTTTAGAATTAGGAATAGTTTGCCGTTCTTTAAAGTACTGAGACACCGAACTAACTTGCACTAGCTCCTATTACGGACTAAATGCAACCTATAACCACCAATGGAGATGTTTACTGTCATTTTACGGCAGATGACGTATTATCGACATGGCCATTGAAAACTCATTACTATACAATTTTAAAAAAAGAGAAATTTTAATTATCTCGTAATTCGCGGTGTGCTCTATCAAAATGTAATAAACACAAAGTACATTTATTTCCCAAAGATCCAAACTTACAAAAAAGTGGGATAAGTCGCATAAAAATTGTGGCTACACAGCATAGCGTCTTTCAATTCTTTAATCTTCCAGGTACTTACTATACCTACATTTTAACAATATCGCTGATCGACCGGATTAAACACAAACAATGGAAAACAACTCTCATCTATTACTATTATAAAGCTGTAATAGGCGTGTCTAAACACAAAACGATATTTTTTAGAATTTTTGTCTGTTTGTTTGTTCGCGCATCACGCAAAAGCTAGCGAACGGATTTTAATGCAACTTTTTTTGTTTGATAGCACTTGAGTAGACTTAACAATTGGTATACATTTTATCCCGCTACTATATCGGGAACCTGAGATACAACCTAAAAACTAGCAAAGGCTAGTTTTTTGATATGTTTATATATTTTTTAGCATTTGACATGCTTAGCAAACTTTGTGTTAACCAATTCTCATGCAAACAAAGCAACTATAATTTGACAGTGGCCTTCTCGCCTATAGCGTCATCTGCGCTCAGGCTTTGCCCGTGGATCCCCATTGTAGGAAACTTAAGTCTCGATAAATTTCACGCTCACTTTGAATTTGAACGTTTTTGATACAACATTATTCATAGCAAATAGCAATAAATAAACAAATTGTTTTGGTTAATATTTTAATTACTTTGTTTTTTGGTACTTATATCTATTAGTTTCCGTAAGTACTTGTATATTTTCTCTAGCACGGTGTCTATCTATGAATGTCGTGCATATTTGTAACTGGTTTATGACTCTACACGCGCCTTACTATTTGCATGATGTGATACATAGGTACTAAGTACATGTTTTTTTATCAACCTATTGCTGTCGCACTATTGGGCACGGGTCTCCTCTCAAAGTGAAAAGGATTCAAGCTGTAATCCATCACGCTGGCCCAGTGTGGGTTTGCAGACATTGAGAAAACCTCTCAAGCTTCAGCATTTCCCCACATGTTTTCCTTCACCGAGCAGTTATTATTTGTAAACAAATATATACTTAACGTACTTTAGAAAAATCTCTAAAAGTCAGAACTGTGTTCCGTAACTTTGGACTGGGAATTTAGATAGATACCTATCTAATATTGTCTTTACTCTCCTTGGTTTTATCGCTAGACTATTAATGTGTTTATACACTATTAATATTCCTAAATAAATAAATAACATTATTTTTGTAGATAGATCAAATCGATAATGATCGGAAAATCGTACAATAAGAAATTAAATATATGTAAGTACCTATATTACACAGAACAGCCGATGAATCTGGCACGGGTGTCAATAACCGCAAAATCCTACTACGTTTCCCGCGTCCCATCCACACAGATGATTACCTACATTACGATAAAGTTATTTAAAAACTGAATAAATTCGAGGAAAACACAAATAGGGCAAGCAACTTTTTGTGTTTTTCATTATAATATCGCTTGTATTTTCTCGTAAGTCATTAGTCAGATATTCTTGAAACGAAACATATACCTAACGTGTTTATGATCTTGCCAAAAGGGTAACCTAAATAATAACGGAAACCCAAGAAAAAACAATCCATCCATCAGCCTTTTAACGTCCACTGCTGGACATAGGCCTCCCCAGGAGGGTGGGATAGTGCCGTAATCGCCACGCTTGGCATGCGGTTTGGCGATTGCAGTGGATGTTGTTAATACTCGACGGAGTGCTGCTGCCCACTCCCCCGATATTGCCTCAGTCGGCTCTTACGACTCCCATGTTTGGACCTCTCCAAACATTGGTTGGACAATTCTAAAGCCGGCCCCACACGACTGAAAAAACAATGCAAACATATTTAAACCTGATGCGTACCTACGCTACATTATGTTTGATTGCTAAACTTCTCTGTCGTCGATTAGATGTTATTCTACTAATTGGTGGCGACTATGCACAATTAAAAACTCTTTATTTATTGTAGCCTGTAGGTACATTAAGCAAATGTTTCTTATTACACCCCAGTTGTAAGATGTTTCTGGAAAAAAAACGTGTATTTAAAAATTATAGTCACGAACTGAATTTGAACCTGCGTCTCCTATTCTAGATTACCGTTCCAATTGTGTTATGGGGATTGATAGTCCCAAGCAAATATCACGATAGCTAATCTATACTATTATAAAGCTGTAACTGAGCTGTGTCTGTACATTTAAGATACTGTAATAGGCTAGGTCTAAGCCCAAAAATTTTTTTTTAGTATTTATGTCTCTATGTTTGTTCGCGTATCACGCAAAAACTACTGAACGGATTTTGATGCAATATAGTATAAGTGTTCTAGAATTGGATGTGGCCGACCATTTCATGAAACCTAACCTAAAAAACACCACCATTTTTAACTCTGGAACGGCTGGAACGATTTCCTTGATTTGTTGGATTTGCCTCCGCTTGGAATAGCAGAACAACTATTAAAATAATTGAGAAATTAACGAAATACATTTGAAGTAAATTATTTTATTCAGACCTTTTGCATGGAACGGCTTTTTTGATGATAATGTCTCGAGAACAGATTGATTGATTTCGATAATTTTTTTTTTGTTCGTCTTGGTCTCGAAGTTTTCTTTCGTTTTATCTAAATAAAAACTGAATTTAATTCAGAAATAATTGATAAAGGTTAAAATACCTTTATTGTTGATTCAGAGACGATATGAAGTTAGCCGGGTCAGCTAGTACTTATAGTACCTAAGTACTACTTTTCTATGTGGATGTTTGAATGATTATTATTAATCAAGCAAAAATGGCTGAACAGATTTGGATGACATTTGGCGCACAGATTATTACTTACCTGGATTAACACATAGGAAATTTTATTCCGGAAAATACGTTAGGTGCCTATGGCATGGCTATTTTTGCATAGAGAATACCATAGAGTGAAGTGTTTATATTATATGTAGTGACACAATTCTGAGATCCACGTAGACAAAGTGCGAGCAGCAGCAACATAATAATTTACTCATCATATTCTGTTGGAAAGGAATGTGTGGTGTCACATAAAACCACTCTTTTTACGTTTTAAGTGATTTTTGAGTAGCTTTTTAATAAGTAAGTAAAATATATACCCATGCATATTGTATACTGTCTCTAGAGAAAAAAAAAGCAATATATATCTGATTATATTTTCCTGGTTTTATTGTACCAGGTAGATTTAAATTAGATTTGTCATTAATTTTATATGTATAAATGCAGTTAAATAATTATATTCCTTTTTTGATGGATGCACAATGACACAGTGAAAAGTGTGTAGCATTTCAGTCAGGTCATTCGCTCCAGTTGTATGAGTGCTATGTAGTTTAATGTGTATTAAGGTAAAAGCACTAATGCTCGACATTGAACCAATGAATGACACTTTACCAAAAAATACCTTGAACTAAGAATATTTTAAATAATTTCTTGTTACTATCAATGTAAAAAAACACGTACTGGCATCTATGATGCTATAACAACAAAATATACACTCGTTTTATAGCAGAATTCAAAACTACATCAGTTTATATAAACAACATTTCAGTGTGATTTTTAAATATTTTACTTAAGCAGATTGAAATATTAAAAGTACAATTTTCTTTTTATATATTTGCGGATTTTTCCAATTTTTGTTTGTTTATCAAAAGCAGTATATTATCGACTATCCAGGGCTATTGGTTTTTTAATTCATTTACATTTTAAAGCTTTATAAGCTGTGTCTACTATTAGTTCCAAAAAATATAGAAAACCGAAAAGATGACATGTATGTCATCTGATGGGGTCACTTCAAACCAAATGTTGAAGCTTATGTGTATATAAAAATCGTTTCTATATCCTGTACATAAAGTGTGGTATAAATTTCATTAGTTTGTGATTACTCTATCTAACAGTAGATAGGGTGTCAACTATTAGCGCTACAGGGTGTCAACTGTTGGGTCTATTCATTACAGACTTTATACTTTCAAAAATTTTGTATACGAAGAATTTAAATACAGTGAAGGGGAAACTCTGATTAAGAGCAATATGAAACGAAACTATTACATAAAGGATGAAATAGTAAATATACTGGTTATATGGGCAAAGGCAATGATAAAACAGTGATTTCCGATAGGAAAAGACATTTTGCAAGATATGTCTGGGAATCCTTCCTGGTGCTTCTCAATTTATGTTGGAGCTCAGGAATGGTTTCCAAAGACTGGAGAAGCGCAGTCATCGTGCCCTTGTTTAAAAACAAGGGGTCACGTTATGACTATGCAAACTACAAAGCTATAAGCTTGACCAGTTTGACAGCCAAAGTGTATCGTAAGGTTATTGAAAGGAGAATGAGGATAGTGTCTGATAAATTTCTGTATAAGGCACAGGGAGGTTTCAGGTGTGAAAGGGGATACATGGATCATGTGTTTTCTCAACACAACAATGTGGAGAAATATCTGGCTGTAGGCCAAAGGGTTTTCTGCAGTTTTTTGGCTTGGGAAGCATTTGACACAGTTGTACGAAAGGAACTTTGGGATATTTTGCCAGAGTATGGTATTAACGGTAGACTGCTGCAAGCGGTGCAGTCCAACTACATGGACTGCAGAGCTTGTGTGCGGCTGGATTATGGAATGTCGCCCTGGTTTAGTGTAAATATTGGCGTTAAACAGGGCTACGTTCTATCAGCCAGACTGTTTATCATAAATCTGGATAAATGTCTACAAAGGTTGAATGAAATTAATGTTTGAGTTCAGATGGGCAACTTAGTGGTTAACTCTCTGCTATATGCAGACGATGCGGTCTTATTAGCGCAGTCTGCGACTGAACTGCAAACGACCGTAGTCGACGTAACAACCGAAGATTGTAAGAAATGGGGCTTACGGGTGAATGTGAGCAAAACCAAAATAATGGTTTTTGAAAGAGGAGAAGCCAGAACTGATGTAAGGAGTATTAATAGACAGTGGTGTGCTAGAACAAGTGGATGAATTTGTATATCTTGGATATGGATTCAGTCGGGATGGAAGGTACACCACTGATATAGTGAGAAGATTAAATGCGGGAAATAGAGTGGAGGTAGGTGAGTCTCGGTCTCCCCCAGTACCTACATCCTTCCACTTTCGCATTGTATATCTTCTTAACCAGTCGCTCGTCCGGCATTCTTTCCACATGTCCAAACCATCGGAGCAATCCCTTACGCATCTCTACACCAATATTCTCTTGAAAATTAAAAATGATGATGCAACCATATAAATATTTGGATATTTTTATTATATTCTTTAAGCATTTGACATGCCTAGCCATCTACATCAACACAAAGTGCGAAAATTTGAAAGCGAAAAAAATATTCACGAGAAGGATATTTTGAACCTGCATCTCCTAGAATACCGTCCCAGATATATATAATATTGTTCGTATAGTTATTACTTTTTATAGATAGCTATAACATATGTCATCTATTAGTGCAAATAGATGTCAATTAATAGTGATTTTAATTTTTTGTGATGTCATCTAATAGATCTTCTGACAAAAGTTAATAAAATACAAAGGACATGTGCCATTTACTGCCTGTGGCGAACATAATGTTATCAATATTTAAAATTAAACTAATAATGTATAAAATCCGTCAGTGGTTTTCTTTTCTTGATAGAACTTCAGAAAAATATTATAGTTTAAAAAACTATTATTTTGAATTTGTGCTTTATCTTAATGGTTATTGGTGGATCATTGTTGTCTGTTGACAATCAAATAGGATATTGCCGCTACGCTGAGTTGACAACACTAAAAACTTTGGTACTATTATATTACAAAACAATATTACGTAGTTATTTCTTAAATAATTTCGTGAGAATAGTAATATGCTTATTTAATAAAATATTTTTTATAATTATTTGGTGAAAACTGATATTATTTATAATCAAGAGTAGCAATTACGATTCAAAATATTGGCAAAACATTTTACGTCTGTCATGTCTACTTTTGTAGCTGTGTATCGTGAATATTGTATTGTGATTTTATGAATGTAAGTTATATAACTTAATATCACTAAATATATATTTAGTGATATTAACCCTAATTATTTGTTATATATGTAGATATTATTTTATTGATTTATAATTATGGTGTTATTTTTAATCTATTATTCGATTTTGAGATATTTCAATTTCAAAATTATATCCATCTTAGATGTCTTTTATCTCATCATCCAAAAGTTTTAGTGTGAAAAGAAATACACAGGGTAAAAGGATAGTCATTTATCTTCAAAAAACATATTGTTTTATGTATGTCCTATCCAGGCCGAGAATGTATGGACATTTGGTACATCTCCTTTTAGTACTAAACATGTGATATAATATAGATTTTTTAATTCGAAGTTCTTTCTAAACGTTAATGAGACCATAACCAATTGTAACAGTTCTAGTACAATAAATTTATTTGATAATGAATAATAAAGTTCGCGTTTTCCTTAATATGTCTAGCATTAGTGCTTTTACCTTATATTCAATTTCCATGCAGGCAAAATTGCTCATGACCCATCAAATAATCTGGTTCCTGGTCTAACCCTAGAATAGCGTTATCTCTTTAGGTTGCAGATGCAGTTGTCAGCTGGTAGACATCCTGCAGAATCCGTTTCGAATAGAGTGACAATCATTTTGAGAATAATAAATATTAAGATGATGACCATTTGATTAGCCTTAGCCTATGGTCTTGGACCTTCACCTTTAACGCCTCTAGCTGGTACTTAGGTACGCAAACCTTTCCAAACTATTCAGTATTTTAGCAAGATTTTTTGAATGATAATTATATACGATAGACGTTCGATTCAATGATAGTTTCAACCATTGATGTACCTATACTTATTATGAACACGACTCAATGGTTTCAACCAAATTGAGGATTGAGATCGATTTAATGACAGAAAGCACAAATACCTAGGTTAATTATTGGGAAAGATCGATTCCAAAAAGTGAGTCAGGTGAATATAAGTAAAACACTAGATCACGAACACGGCAATACGAAAAAGAATCCATTAGGTAAATAATTGAGTTAAGAAAATACGAATATTGTCTATTGTTGTAGCTTCCGTAACGATGACAACGGTTTGACTTTTGAATCATCATAATATTATCAGATTAAAATTAAATCATACAACTATAATAAGTATATAAACCTACCTACTAAACTACATAATATATTGATAGCAGGAAACAATACCTAGACCTTACCTAGAAGACTCGAAAAGGAAGATGTCAGAACGTTACTGAATTCTTCAAAATCTTTTTATAATGTAGTCCAGCTATAATTATTTATATGGGTTTAAATAATATCTACTTTTTGATGGCCAGATTTTCATGAGGATCTGATTAATGATAATGAGTAATGAGATATTTATAAATCCTGTAAATTTTAAAAGCAATTTTATTCTTGTATAACTTTATCAGAATTATCTTACGTCACGTCTCGTAATTATATGAGTGGGTGACTGTTTATGTAAACTTATTAACAGTCACGCCTGTACAATCTGATGACATGTTGTAGCTAAAGGATCGTTATTATTTATATATTGTCTTTATTGTTGACTAGCTACGTGCGGCACCTGTACTTATACCCCATATTCTTTTTTAAATGTTAGTTATGAAATAAACCTACGTTTACAGAATCTATCCCGTTTACTTGATTTTCTACTAAGTAGGTATAATATATTAGTATTTAATTGGTAGTCAGAATATTTGTTACTAATATGCAACACTAGCCTTGTCCTGCGGTTCCGCTGCAAGCAAGAGCTAGATTTTAGATTATAACTCAGGTTTTCAATGAGTCGCGAGATAAAACGTATTTTTTTTTAGTTTAATCAAGAGGTATGTTTAAAATATGATTTGTGTTCTGACTCGCCTAAATAACCTAATACAGACATTTTTTCTCAAATATATACCTACCTACCTATTAAATGTATCTTCTAGCTTCATAATAGTTATAATTCAAAAAAATATATATTAGGTTGTTTAATAAAATATTATTAAACAACCTAATATTATTAGACAACGTACCTACCTAATGTTAACTAATACCTACTAATAGACAACGTAGGCATTTTATTATTCCTTCTCTGCCCACCCTCAATTACTTGCTAATAGCTGCGCTATTAAGGGCTGTAGCGTTATGTTAGATAGCTTATAGATTATCTTAGTAAACATGCCATAAAATAATAAACAGTTTTTCAAATCCGTTATCTACGCACTTACGGATGCTAACATGTTTAATCAAACAAACATGCAAGCATTCTTTAGCTGGTATACATTAAAATTATCTCATAAATTGATCCTCACTTTATACATACATTACATGTGGTAAAGGACATTCTTTGTTGTAACTGTCCATGTCAATATACCAAGTCCCACGTCAATCAGTGCGGTGATAACCGGCATAATGAATTATGGTAGCGCTGCCTGAATCAACCACAGACCCCGGTAAGCTTATACATGTAAACAAAGTCTTTGTTTATCAGACACTGGAGAACGCGAGTCAGTTTCGCACTTCTCAAAGACATGCACATTATTATCTATTATTACTTTCATTAAATGTTAGTGTACATGCAAGTGAGTACCTATTGTTTACATCATTCGCGGGCATTTTACAAGGTTTTGTAGGTGTTTCTATATTTATTTGATGGTATCAAATACAATATTTACGACCTTTGCCTTCGTTGACCTTTCAGTATCTATTAATTATACAAGTGTTCCTTGCCAAGTACCTCTATGTGGCATTGACGTGTGTTATATTAATATTTGTTGTAACATTTGATCGTTAGAACGTAGGCTACGCTATAAATCTACCTGCTTACAAAATTTATATTGATCTTAATAGATACGAGTACACATGGACCAACTAGAGGTTAGTTGGGCCGTCCGAGAGCATAACAAATTAATTATCGCGTGTTTCCGATAGAGACCTTGATCCTAAAACATACTGAAGGAAGCGTATAACAGAAGAAACTAGGCCACGAGGGTTCAATAAGAAGTTCTAAAAAATATTTCTGTTATAAAGTAGATAGATAGGTAAGTACATACTGTTGTGATAAGTGCTTGTAGTACGATGATTAATCTGCTTTATTATAAGTGGGTCAGCACAACATTGTGTTTGTGTACGAGTATATTTTTTAAACGAGAACAGTCCAATATTTTTTGTAATGGTTAATTACAACATGGTAGGTATTTTACAAAATATACTATTAGTTCTTACTTTAAAATTAAATATAAATTTTTGTACTTAAATATTATTTAAAGGGATTACAACAATCCTTGTGCCAAATCTATTAGGTCAGTAATGAATGAAACTGTTGATTAAAATAATATCCTCCAAATAAAAATTAACTAACAACGATTTATGTACGTATTTAATTAATTAGGTATCTATTATATTAATAAGGAAAGCAAATAACCAACAAATATATTAAGTATGTACCTATATCCGAATATTGTACTTATTGCCTAATATTTTTATCCTATTGATTCAAAACTGCTACTGCACAGATTGCCGAGTAGGGCCGGCATCAAGAATAGCTCCACCCCGTCTCTTCCTATGGGAGTCGTAAAAGCCGACTAAAGGATTACCGGGGGACCGGGCAGCAGCGTTCTCCTGTGTACTAAAAATATCCACTGCGATCGCCAACCCGCCTGCCAAGCGTGGCGATTATGGTAAAACCCCCATTTTGGGGAGGCCTATGTCCAGCAGTGGACGATGAAAGGCTGATGGATGGATGGATGGACTGCACAGATAGCGGAGTGGTTTAGATACCGGCCTCCCTTCCGAGTGTTGTGGGTTCGATTCTCACACAGGACAACTCTTTGTGTGATCCACAAATGGTTGTTTTGAGTCTGGGTGTAGGTACTTTGTGTCCGTGAAATTCTGTTTGTAAAGTCCCCTGCGATAGAAGGATTATTCCTTAGTGAAGGGTCGAAAGGGATCTAAGGGTCTAGTCTAGGTCTTTTAAAAAAAAAAGGAAAACACCATAAAAAATATACTTCATCCATCCATCAGCCTTTCGACTGCTGGACATAGGCCTCCCCAAGAGAACGCCACAACGAGCGGCCGTGTGCGCTCATATGGGGGGATAGTGCCATAATCGCCACGCTTGGCAGGCGGGTTGGCGATCGCAGTGGATGTTGTTAATACTAGAGGAAGTGCTGCTGCCCACTCCCCCGGTATTCCCTCAGTCGGCTCTTACGACTCCCATGGGTGGAGAGGGGTGAGACAATTCTAAAGCCGGCCCCACACTGCAAAGTTTGTAGTAGGCATAAGCTAAGCAGTCACTTTTTTGTCAACCTCGGTTAGTGAGTGTGGGGCTACGTGACCGCCACGTGATGTTACCAAACATCTACCTCAGGCTGATGGATGTTACGAGCACAACAGACAGTAAAGAGTAAACGTCCGCCATAGTTACTAACGCATAAGTACAATGTATGAACGTTGCATAATGTCTTAAACTTAACGTTAACTACCTAGCTAATTTTGCTTGAAACCATTTATATTAAAATATATGTAGCCTGATTTACCTATGTCTACGGAGAATGCCTCGTCTGGCCGGCGAACCACTCGGCCCTGCACCATCGTTGTCCAACTTCTCCGAAGTCCGAAACAGTTTGCGAAAAGCAGCTGCCACCTTCTCCTTGGATCGCGAAGTCATTTTGCACTTATTGAATTACACTTTATATACTGCACTGACAACTTTACAAAACGATAAATTTGATTTTCACAAAACGTTTATTTTGTAAACTCACGTCCTAGCGCACGTCTATGCGACATGACACAAAAACGTCAAAGTATTTTTCAAATTTATTGTCGATGTACCAAATATGTATGCAGACAGTAACGTAATGAATCAAATGTCCCGCATATGTTACATGTCTCGAGGCGAAGCGAGGGTCCGTCTTGGAGCACACGTGTGAAGATACTCAGCAGGCAGGAGGTCGGTTATCGCACCCTGAGTGAGTTGCGGAGCGGGCGCAAGTATGTCACAGACGTCACAGTGCGCCGGTGCATTTCACGCACGACCGGCCGGTCGATAATGCGCGCGCAGAGTGAAATGGACCAACTTCATGCTAGCACAAAATGCGCGCGCGCAACAGGAACTGCCCGCAGATCGCTGATCCAATTGCCCCACCTTGTAATTCCTCAGAAGCTCGTCATTATGGCACGTCACTGTAAAAGGTGAAAACGGATTGAGGACAAAATGACTCGTTGGATACGAATGTCTACCGCATTGATTACGTCAATGGAACTCTCGTTTGAGATGAACATAATATTATTATTTATCAATAGCCTTTGTTTAGGTATTTTAGAAACAGTAGGTAATATTGAAAGAACTGCGGCAAATTAAATGGCTCCAATTTACTATACTCTAGCTAGATAATAGCTAAAAATCCAGATCTTACCGAAGACCAATTAGAAAAATGTGTAACTCAAAAATTTTAGTACTTATAATTCTGATCAAAATTTTTTTTTCGCAATCCCTTACTATCCCACTATTGCCTATGGGTCTCCTCTAATAGTGAGAGGAATGTAGACCGTAGTCCACCACGCTGCGCTGGTCCAGTTCAGACTTCACAAGCCGTCGAGAAAATCTCTTTATGTTATAAAATATGCGATTTTAGTATAATCAAGTAATAAATAGGTTTAAAGGCACAATGGGAGATGGTTGGTTTAACCATGAATTTAATTTTATCCAATATTTGTGTGTACTTGATATTTAGTTGTACAGCATTCCACTAGCAAATAGCCATCAAGTTTCCCAAAAAGACCAAGGTATTCTAAGGAATGTGATGAAATTTTTTGATGAACGTCTTAAAAATAAATTTAAGTTAGCCATCGCTCGAGGCTGCACCGCAGACAAAAGCAAGTTTTTTTTTATATAGGTACATATACATACAGTAGCGGTACAAAATGTAAACGCATAACAGTTTCATCAAAATAAGTTCAGTAGTTTTTGCGTGATATCCAAACAAATAAACAGATAGACAAACAAATTCATCAACATATTCTGTGTCTTTGTTAGTAGTGATGCAAACTCAAACAAGGTTTTTACCGTTAAAGAACGTCATCATCGGCTTTTGCATAATGTTTAACATGGTGTCTCGTTATTGTGTAACATCATTGTAAAATCGTGAAATATATGGATACAATGTACATATACAACGTTAACGCGCCATTTGCTGCAATCTTTCTACCATGCCTACACTTATAGACCCGCATAAAACTATAGGATTACGAAACAAAAACGGTGCTGAATGCGGTAGTGACGAACAAACATAATTATAAACCGGTCTGACATGTCTTTTGATTACATTGCTAATTTTATATCAGACTATAAATAAAAAATGTTTATCTTATTAACATTACATAATGCTTCTGCCCGCGGTTCCGCCACAGGCAAAAACAGTGCTTACTTTTAGATTATATAACCGTGGCCGTGGTGGACATTTATCACATAAAATTTTTAATTCATAATTGCTAAACTTCACTTTTTTAATACGATAAAAATTTGAATCATTTTCATCTAAATTTATTGTTTTATTTTTATTTACAAAACAAAGTTATTTTTGAAAAACCCCTATACATATTATATGTATTTACACCTGTTTTTAACTAAAAAAAACTGTCAAACAAAAAAATCATCAAAAATGGTTCTGTAGCTTTGGCCTGAAGAGTAACAGCCAAAAATTAAAAAAAAATATTTTGAGTTCAGACTACTACAGACACGCCTAAATCCTATTTTATTTTTAGCATTGTCTGTTTATTTGCACATCACGCAAAAACATCTGAACGGATTTTGATACAGATTTTAGACGTGACAACGTCTAATAAATCGAATGTCGGCTGCACGCACGGAAAAGGATGACTCATTGTCCCGTTACGCTCATACGCTTGCGCCGATTCCAATTTTATTCATAAAAGTATGCAATCATTTCATCAATGTCAAAACATTGATGGTATGATGATTGATAACAAATTATGACGTTGTCGTGTTAAACTATCGTTCGTAACCATTCCGTAACAGACACAGACAACTATTTGTTTTTTTGTTTGATAGCGCTTGATTAAACTTAACCACTGGTATACGAGTATATACATTTTATCTCGCTATTAAATCAGGAACTAGAAATATAACCTAAAAACTAGGTTTACGCCGCAGGCCGCAGACAAAGGTTAGTGGCTTTGGATGAAATTAGACATTAGATTAAGTTATAGTACTTACAGGACTTTTTATCTAGAAAAAACACGTAGCAAAGAATATACTACTCTCTATCAAGAGATAGGTACGTAGGAATGCCATTTTTGATATATAAATCTAACAAGTGGGAATGGTGAAGGTCGGAGACATTCTAGAGGAAGGCCAGGTCAGGAGCACTCTTGATCGACAGAGCAGTCGATACAACATAGCATAGTGAAAAGAAAATGATAATAATGTCAAGACATCACACAAATGGTGTCCAATATTGTCTTCTTCTTCTTTATCACTATTGGAGAATAACCGTCAGCTCAGCAAATTGATGACTGTTTGTGGCAATAGAAATATCGGATGTTTCGTAGCCAGGATTTCTTGCAACTGTCAGCGCGTCGTTTTCTCTATGAGAGCCGTATAGAGGACGTTGTGAGAACAGCCACCCACCCGCAAGGATTCCTACAAAGGTGCGACGCGGATACTAGTCTGTTTGTTACACCGATCAATGGGGTGTACGCTACATTTTTACCAGCCTAAAGAAAAAAAGGCAAATGGACAGTATTATTTACAGCTGTTTAATGTTTGTTGAAACAGTCACGGTGGCTGAAACAAATTTTATGTATATTTAACCACCGTCTCTAACGTATTCGTGTCTTTTAATAAATACGCCCGATTAGGGAGCACTTGAAGCGCACCACCCTTCCTAGCAACCTCAATCATATATAAGACACGGTACATATCTACAAAGAAGTTTTATTTCCATTCCTTGTTTTTAAAAACAGAATTCGTCTTTTTATGGCTCTAACAGAATTCGATTAATTATGTACCTATTTATTTTCATAAATAGATCATTACAGCCGGTAGTATATAGCCTATAAACAATCCCTGTAACATTTTATGAGTACTTACTTACTTATCAACACGCCATCTCCCTTGCAGGGTAGGCAGAGAGAACAGAGTGCCAAAAGACTCTATTCTTCGGTATACTTACATCTCTCGCTTCCTCAATATTCATGATTCTTTTCATACACGGTTGCCGGTTGCGGAGACTCCTGACTCCACCTTTTTTCAGTACATGACCGATTTGGTTTAGGTAGGTGAGTCTCGGTCTCCCTCTGTTCCTACATCCTTCCACTTTCGCATTATATAATATATATCTTCTTAACCAGTCGCCCGTCCGGCATTCTTCCACATGTCCTAACCATCGGGGCATTCCCTTTCGCATCTTTACACCAATACTCTCTTTCATACCTACTCGCTCTCTTACGCGGTTGCGGTAGGTCAGCCTCACTCCACAGATTCTCCGCAGAAATCGCATTTCGACCGCATTAATTTTACTCTCATGCTCCTTTTTGCATACCCAACTCTCGCTTCCATATAATAACGTTAGGACCAGCACTGCGTTGTGTATTGCGACACGTGCCTTCTGGCTGAGGTGATGACTGCCGAGATGTTGTTTTAGTGCTTCGTTCACTCTATTTCCCGCATTTGCTCTTCTCTCTATATCAGTGGTGTACTTTCCATACAGACTGAATCCATATCCAAGATAAACAAATTCATCTCTTGCAAAAACCATTATTTTGGTTTTGCTCACATTCACACATGAGCATGAGTTTATTGTTAATAATGTAACAGTTGTGTATAATTTCCTTCTCTATCCGTCTACTATTTTATTTTGGGGAGCTATTGATGTGATTAACTCTTTCGGAAAAATATTTGGCAATAATTGCGAATTCATATAGATACATAATATTTAAGTACTTATAATATTTTCTTCAAGCACGAAATTCAATCACAGCGTACCGGGGACCATAATATAAATCAATACGATGATATTTTCCATTCCCACTTACGTAACAGGGAGAAAATGAAAGAATATTGAAAGAAAATTATTGTTGAGTCTAATTCTATTTTATCTAAAATAGTGTTCAATAGAAATATATATATGAGTAGGTAGCTATTGTTTTATAGCCTTGTACAATCGCATGAAGTAGATATGAGAGATGAAGTGCGAATCTCTTTGCAGAATATTATTTACGGTTCTCCACACCGATTTCGGTTGTAAACGGACACCAGCCAACTACGCAGGAGATATTATAGTGCCTAACTGTCTATCCCCTCACTCTTACAGTCTAATGGGACGGCATTCCGATATCTCCGGGGAGCAGCAGGACTAACGGCTTTACGTGTTTTCAGCGGCATGGGGTTGAAACAGAACCCAACTTTCTGACTTTGAGCCGCTATTGGGAAATTCTATCAAATTTATTACGGCATTGTACCTACTTATATGATATCGTATATAAGATTTTCTGTGGTATATGCCAACCCTTAGAAATTTAATATCAAAGGTGGGCGTTATTGTTATGAATAATTCGTCTAAAAAATATAAATTATTCCGCTACAATAAAATATAAGTTACTCTATGGTAGGTGCCTACTACCATTAAGAGATGTTGGTGGGTCGGGGGAGATAGTATAATGCAGGGATGAATTGTAGGGAGGCAGCCTCTCCACCTTGAATGATGTCGGAACTCCGCCAACGCATAAAATAATATGACATTTGGTATCGTACAGATTAGATTTCGTAGCAAAACCATTCTATTTTAGATCATCTTTATGTAAACTTAGGCGCATTTCACTCACTACTGTGTCGTGGAAGATTTCGCTATTTGTAGTTATGTTTATGTGCCTTTATCTATAAATGGTATAAGATAAAGTGACTGTCCGCGTTGATCTGTCTCCGATTAA
The DNA here is from genome assembly GCA_948253155.1 of Leucoma salicis. Classification (NCBI taxonomy): domain Eukaryota; kingdom Metazoa; phylum Arthropoda; class Insecta; order Lepidoptera; family Erebidae; genus Leucoma; species Leucoma salicis. The sequence goes on from OX411806.1 coordinate 10,370,413, forward strand.
TCCTAAACCAATCCACGAATTTTAAAACGGGTTTTGCTGTCGTGCTTACACTATACTCTCAAGAAATGTTGCTCGTCCTAAATTTTTTTCTTATGTAGAGTTCAATGTTTTATAATTAAGTCACGACAAAAATATGTAGTTTACCAACTAGAGATTTAATTCTTAAAAAAGATTTCATTAAATATAAACTGCGTTGCCGGGTGTTTTGTGAATGATAACAATATAGATAATATCCATTAACCTATATTTTTTACATCATATGTATACATATCACAACGAGATTAACCGCAAACCTGTACCTACAGCTATATATGGGTACATACCTATGTTTGGGATCTCTGAAGATTTCACACTACATTTTACCCTTCAGTAGTAGGATAATGCCTCTTTGACAAAGGGGAATCACAGCGTTCAGTGTTCTTTGTAGAATTGTTGAACTGTATTTACAAGATTTATATCAAAGCGTACCCAGCTTTAAACTTTTTAGATCCAGATATAAAATGAAGTATCTATCTACTGAATAAAAAAAAATCGTGATTTTAGAATTATTCGTGTTTTTAGAATTTTTGTCTGACTCGTTTAGGAACAAGTGAAGGTTATGGACCTATAATAATAATGTTATTAATTATTTCTATGCATAGTAGGTATGTATAAAGTAAAGTCGGTCCGCGGCTGTATCAGATTTCAAAACAGTTTTAACTATCGTTTAATTTTCCAATTAAGGTTTACAATCAATCATAAGTTATTTACTTTAAAAAAATTAGTATTTTTTAATCAAATTAAATTGTGGCGGTCACTGGCTACACTTTAATATGTATCTACTTTAAAATACTGTAATGGAAAAATGTAGTTTATCTTAAATCCTTAAGCCATTTACATTATCTGTGCGAAGGGAACGCCGGTTACTAGTTATTTAATATTATTTCAGAAGTATGTATTCAGTCACACGAGTACAAATATTTCTATAATGGTTATGTGAAAACATGACGTGTTGGTTGGAAAATCTTGTTAAAACGTTGTCCTGCACAATTGACGTGGTGGGGAAGGGAGTTATTGCTTAGGGGTGAAGAGGACGCCCATCCTCTGACTCTCGTTTACATATTGTTTTTTTTAGATAGCTAAGTTTTATAAGACTACGTTTGGCACGATTGTTATAATCACTTAGATGTTAGAGGAAAAAAGTAAGAAAAGTAATAGAATAATTTGGCAAAGATCTTCCAACAACACTGAACGAATTTTATGGGTTCGATTCCCAGACATTATATGTATATTTATCTTTATAATTCGCGAATAGTTGTTGCGAGACTGTACCTACGAGTATACGTTATGCCCGTTGATTGATGTTTGTAAGTATATCATCAGCCCTATTGTTCCATTGTTGGGTAAGAAGAATACTTTAAGTATACAATTCATGAATCGACATAGGTAGGTACGTATAGAGCAGACATATTGCTATTTATAGACTCGTCCTTTATCTACAGACGGAACCTTCATTCAAAGTAACAAAATGATTTTGTTACGTAAGTAAGCATTCATGGCTCGCTATAAAAATGGAATAGGTACTATAAATTAGAATCGATAACCAATACGTACGTACCTACATTATAAACGAAATATTACCTGTATTACCTAAGTAGGTTCTTACTGCGTTTATAAATTATTATATATAACTTATGCTATAGATGAGAGAGGTAGGTTAACCTACATGTAATTCGAAATCAGCTGTAAGTAAGTAGGGTCATTGAGCCGGTAGCGCGCACAGGTCCGGTACCCGGACATTTGCTCGACTACATACAAATTTTGACAATAGTTTTTTCATTCCATTCATCAGCCTTTCGACGTCCACTGCTGGACATAGGCACCCCAAGAAAACGCCACAAAGAGCGGTCCTGTGCGCTCATATGGGGGATAGTGCCGTAATCGCCACGCTTGGCAGGCGGGTTGGCGATCGCAGTGGATGTTGTTAATACTCGAGAGAGTGCTGCTGCCCACTCCCCCGTTATTCCCTCAGTCGGCTCTTACGACTCCCATGGGTGAAGAGGGGTGGGACAATTCTAAAGCCGGCCCCACACGGCTCTACTCTGCTCTGACAATAGTATTCATAGCTGAAATAATACCTAGATATATGTCTTATACGGTTTTAAGATAGTTGAGTCGTAACACTGCACCGATTTTAAAGCAAAAGATTAAATCTATAACTGGGGATTAGCCGCTCAATATATCCTGTTACTCAGAGGTGAGTGGAAGTGCGAAAAATGACAAAAAAATTTACGAGGGCGCTCGAGATTAATCGTAAATTTATTATTATTTTTTTGTTATTTTATATTAACGTTTAATATTTAGTTAGATTTAATATTAAATGTTAAAAGGTATTTTATAGAGTTTTTGTATTAGATTAACTTATTTGTAATAAAAATTGGGTGTACGCCAACCGGCATGCAAATTTGTCAATTACACCAATTGGCGAACAAGTGCTCGCCAACCAGCATGCAGTTGCGAATTTTGCTTTTTCATTTTGTTTCAGAGTACATAAAGTAGACCTTCAATAGTCAAAAATATGATGTGATAAATGGTTCAACAATGTATTATTCAGTTTACGAACACATGCTTTCTTTAAAAAACCTTGTAATTTTTTAACTTCAACATTGTGTTCGCTTATCGGGATAATGCTGTGAAAACTGTGTTTCAGTAAGCGAACATGTGATTATTATGAAACAAAACTTAAGATAATTTAAAACATACTTTTATAATACTTTCTGATATTTACGCGAATGTTACACATTTTGAAATAAAACTACGTTTACGGAATCTATCGCGTTTACTTGATTTTACTCCTATCCCGACGTTTCGAATACTTTACAGCATTCATGATCACGGGTGGACTTAGATGATAGACGTCCAAGGTTGATATGTTATTTCAACGGTTTCATCTACCCACAGTATATGATTTTACAAAATTTTTGGTCTTCTTAACAAATCGCTCGTCTGGCATTCTTTCTTCATGTCCGAACTATCGGAGCATTCTCTTTCGCATATTTACACCAATACTCTCTTTCAGACCTACTCGCCCACTTACGTCGTCATTACGAATGCAATCAGTCAGCCTAACTCCACAGATTTTCTGCAGTTATCAAGCGCATTTCAAACGCACTGATATTACTGCCATGCTCCTTTTTGCATATCCAACTCTCGCTTCCCTATATTAATGTTGGGACAAGCACTGCATTATGTATTGTAACACGTGCCTTCTGGCTGAGGTAGTGGCTGCCGAAAAGTTGTCCAAAAGCTCCATTTCATTCTGTTGTGTGTTGTCTATCTATTTCAGTGGTGTACCTTCCATCCCGACTGAATCCACATCCAAGATTAGCAACCCTCGGCAAGCAGCTTGCATAAGAAAGAATAACGAATGTAGAAGGCTGATAGATAGAATACATATTCTGAAGGGGCTTGATGTAGGCACTTCAGCTAAGTGTTCACCAATGGGTACTCCAGTGTTCGCAAACTAAAAAGTGTTCGCAAACTGGCATTTTCAGTACTTTTTCCTTTTTTTCTCATTTTATTTAAATCTACGTGCAGAATAGCAAAATAGCATTACGTTTTCAGAAAAAGAGTATATTCTTAACGTATTAATATAATAATACACTATATCATTCTTAGATAGTATACATTTTGAAGGGTTCAAAGAAGGCAACTCCGCTAATTGTTCGCCAACCGGCACAATGACCCTACGTATTTAGAACGTTACTTCAGGAAAATATCGCAAAGAAACCGTATGCCAGATTTCCTCCCCGGCTTGTGAAGTCTGCCAACAGCCTTCAGGCGCGATAGACTAAAGCTGTTTTAGCTTACTAGCTGAATTTTATATACTTAGCTATTCTGCTATTACGGGCAGAGAGAGATAAATCCAACAAATCAAAGATCATAAAAATCGGCCCCGCCGTTCTTGAGTTATAAATGATGTAACTAACCTGACTGTTTTTTGTTTTATACAGTCGCATCACTATGTTGTACGATGTTACTACTAACAATCGATTAGAAAATTACAAAATAATTACACATCTGCTGTATGTGTGTGCTTATTGGATGAATAAATTATTAAATCAATATTGTCCGGTTGCCTTATGAGGCGCTTTTTTAAACTTGATATTCCATTAATACAATTGCCTCCAACTAAAGTTGTTTAACAATAAAAGCCAATTTCCGATGGTTATGCCTTATTTGGTTCCAAAACGTTTTCAAGTAGGTAGTCGATTCTTGTTTGTTTACAGGAAATACCATGAAAATGTATGTCTATACTCGTATTAATATAATCTTGCAAGGTCTAGATACATATTTATGTATTTCCATGTCAATGCATGTTATTTTATATTGCCATCAGTTTATGGGAGTCACATCATTAGACAGGAATTTTCTTCACGAGCTGCAGGACTATATAAAGTACGTATCAATGTACCTACCTATATGGTACAAAACCATAATGCTCCAGGAGCCACCGCCTGCTTTTTTAAGTGATTAATAACAGGCTGTCTTCGTGAGTAGGTTCCTTTCGACGAAACGCCCAATTTTTCATGCGGTATAAAACATGTCGATTTGCTGGGGTGTAGAAATTGTGTTTTTATTGAAATGTTAAGATAATTGGATTTCGCCCAACTGCTCTAACTGAGGTTATATTATAGAGGACCTCCACCATGTTGTGTTGGAATGTGTCCGAAATAGGTAATACTCACACTGATCTGCTGTGGGGTAATAAGTAGGTACTCTTATACTATAATATATTATAATATAGGAATGTGTAATAGTTTTCTATCACTCCCATATTCAGAGGGAGCTAGAGAGTTATTCCTAATATATCTCGCAGAACTAAGAAATCTGCTCCATTATAGATAAGCTATATTTTTTTATATATTTGTATATTGTATTTTGTCTATATTCAGCCAATTTTATTGTAATACTTTTAAGCTTTCTCGTAAGAACGAGGCGACATCGTCACAATTTTCAGCCTCTTCAATAAAATGAATAAAAAAAGCGTTACAGAAGTATCAATAAATAAATTTAATATTTTAAGAAAATATGGAAAGTTTATTGGACGTAGTATCTCCGTGATAAATCTCTAAAGATGTATTCACTTGCCCTCAGTCCATCAGCCAGACGGCCACTGTCCATCTGATGGTAAATGGTAACCGTCGACTCGACTATACCGAGAGTATTGTCAAGCCGCTGCTCATCAATTCATTTCACAGATATGAAATGAAATATAAACGGCTATCTCCTACTACAGCCAAAACGCAACGATGTGCTTCATGGCCGGTCACACGGGAGATGGTGGTATCAACCCGCTCGGGCCTGATACCAAGTGAGTACTCCCACTTGGTACCCAGCCCTACCACCAGTCATGCAATAGATGATAATTGCCCACTTCCCTTAGTCGCCTCGTACGACACCCGCGGGAAAGAATGGGGTGGTGACACTTGTATTCTTAGTCCGTCAACACACGGACAAAACACGCACAGTTTGGATTCACTTACCTGTCTCAAGCGCACCCCGTTCGTTTTAATTGTTAATATTCGTCATGGGAGGTCTGCACATGGTAACTATTTCACTAGAGACTCTACCTTGTGCAGCAAATATCTAGTTACACAATGAATACATAACATTAATGTACCTACTTGCTACTAAAATAAACATACGGGAGTATATACATATTTTATAATATAAGATAATAACAGACCACCCAAATTTTGTTATGAAATATGTATAGGTAACTATTCAGCATAGAGTCTTAGAGTCTAGTGGTTTTCACTGTCGTATTGAATATTTTTAGGTTTATATTTATATCTTTATGGTTCACGTCACAAATTGTTCAACTTTACCGATTTCAATTTTTTTTTATATTTTCTAATACTCCGTAGTAGGTTCTTAGGGAAATAAAAAATAAGAAATATGCATAGAAAATTTGAAAATATCGAAAAACCTAACGACTATTTTAACTTCGAGCGTTTGACAGTTCGCAAGTAAGTAATTGAATACTCATGGCTAAGACACATCGAGCACATAGGTAGGTACTGAGCCAGGACAATAATGTCTGTCGGGTCAATTAGATGCTTTGTAATCAAGTCGCGGAAAAATATATATGGGGGCACTCGCTAGCTAAATCTCATGAGAGGCCAAGTCAATGCACTGGACTTGTAGTTCTTCAAAAATCCTAGAAATATTTTTAAAGTGCACCCTTGCAGTGCGAGGACGGGTCGCATATTTTATTTAAAAAAAGCAATTAAATATTCAAATTAAAAATATCTTTATTTTATTAGGTCTATTATATAGCACTTAAAATCGTCAAGAATACACACGAGCGCCTGAGGCAAGTGCATCCGCAATAACAAAGTGGCGATTGCAATCGCCACAAGCGGCCGGATTCCGTAGTAAAGCCTTTCATTAGAATTTTTATACCAATTTATACTCTAAGGTATGTACCTACCTCCTTTTTTTTTGTTAGGTAAGGCGGGAAAAAATGTACCTAACCGCACACCCCGTCGTTCGTTCTACCCCTCTCCACCCATGGCAGTCGTAAGAGCCGACTGAGGGAATACCGAAGAAGTAGGGCAGCAGCACTCCTTCGAGTATTAACAACATCCACTGCGATCGCCAACCCACCTGCCAAGCGTGGCGATTACGGCACTATCCCCCATTCTTGGGGAGGCCTATGTCTAGCAGTGGACTTTAAAAGGCTGATGGATGGATGGATGGATGGGCATTTTTATATAGGTACATATTTATAAAATATTTTAAACATTTGGTGATCCTGGTGATCTGTACTACAGGTTTTATATACCTCAGGCACCAGCGATCCACAACCTATTATATTCGTATTGATCTATTAACAATAAACCATTGATATCAATGTATTTGCTGTATCTGGTAGTAGGTGAAAAATAAAATATTATTATTTACTATAAATAACACACAAATAATCTAACGGTAAAGTCAGGGACTGCAAAGAGAAGTATCGAGTTTGATCCCCAGACTGAAGCCGAAAGCTTGTAAGGCACATCTGATTATTTCAAAGATGTGTGTATTTGTTGACAATATCAAAATCATTGGGAAGAAATGCAGATGTGAGATTTTTGCGACGACAGAAGTCTGCTAACCTGCACTAGGCTAGCGTGACGGACTACGACCTAAATGCCTGTCGCTCTGAAAGGACACACGAATAATGTGGTACATTTGGGATAAGGACATATTTTCCCGCGTTAAAAAGGATGAAAAAACGAAGTTCTATGTTTCTGGCTTTAGTAATTTCTTAAGAAAATGAATCATTTACTACGACATCTTAGGTCCTCTCACACTACCTTACCATTTGTTGATTAGGGATTGAAAGGCATTAAACTGTTTTAGACTTCTAGGCACACGCATATTAATAACTGAAATTAATATCTCCCGATTTTTAAGTCTAGTCCTGCGGTTCAGCATAGCTGTTGAAATAACTTTGGTAAATACAATTGAAGGTCACTGGATCAGCAAACAATACTGAGAAATATGGTAACATCAGATGTTATTAACGTCATGAGAGCACAATAGTTTAATGACAAAACGTCTCTAACATAACTAGGTTTCGCTATGAAAGTGAGTTTTTTGCTCTAAGACTATGACATGGATTATTTACTCACCCCTAATCCGAGGCTGCAAAATCTTGGAGCGCAAACACAACACATCCAGTCGCCGGCCGCCAGCCTGGCATACTAACCGCGCCATGGGCTTTCAGCACCAGAGGGCGCACGCACCCATCGATCCACCCCTAGTTGCACAGTCACATCTCTACAAACCGCAACTCTACCTCCTAAAGTATAGAGTTCGAAATATCCTACAATCCCGCCCCATCTCGATGACGTAGGTAAGCAATCGTATCGTGTTTTTCGGGCTTCATTTACTAACCGTTTTATAGTTTATGAGCGATTGGATTACTTAATCAGATTTCACAATGTTCGGACTCTTCTATTTAGTTTATCTATAATTAAAAGTTGTGTGTGCCATTCACGGCATATTTTCTTTGAGTTTATAAGTTTAGTTTTGAAACATTAAACATCTATTAGTACCTATACAAATAAATAAAATTAAATTATCTGTTTGTAATGTCTAAATAACAGCTTTTTACTAAATGCATACGAAAGTATACCTATACGTCAACTATAACAAAATACAATTTTTAAACTGTCTGGCGGTCTGCCTGTTTGTTTCGTCTACCTAATGTCCAAAACGGCTGGACCGATTTGGATAGGACTTTTATTGGCAGATGGCTGATGTTATAAGGACTAGGTTATTTTTATTGTAAAAGTAATTATGCTTGCACACAGAGAAATAAAATAACTAAATTTCACGTGAACAAAAACGAGGGTCACAGCAAGTAATTAATATATCCTAAGAACGTGTAACTATTTTTCACGTTGCACTCAAATTATTTCCCATGTTGATGGTGCAGGAGTTATGCCATCGACTTGATTTTCTTATAAAACCCTTATTATTTTAGAGTAAAATATATTAGTAATAGTGTCCGACAGACACAAGATCTGCAGCTAAAATCAAAACCGAACCTTCGGCCTCGGTCTCAGTTTCAGCCGAAAGCGAACCTTACATAGACATGTGGGGAAATTAATGAATGAATGGATGACACTTCAGCCAAAACAGCGGTACTTCACAGTCGATCGGCGAGTGGTAGTACGGACCCGCACAGACAACAAATGGGCACTCCCACTTGGTACCTAACTAGGGTTGCCAACTCCTATACACGGATGCTGGAAACTAGGGGTACGTATATAGGTTACTATGCAGGACTAGACCAAAAATACGGGACTTGCCTACAATCGTAAATAAATATCTACAGCACTACGGCATACAGCGAGAAGCAGTGAAACAACGCTCCCCTAGGAGCGAGCGAGCGACTGAACTCGTGTTGTTAATGGTAACTCTCAATCTTATCTTAATGGGACGCACAGACTAAAACAACACTTTCGGGTACGCCAGGTGGGCGTGAGAGACCGCTGTCAATCTTCCGGCGTCTGACACCGCTACACGCGCTGCCCCGCACTTGTACCGTTTTTTCAATGAGGTTTCTTTCCTACCTGGGTCAGATTTACCTTAAAGCGTGACGATTATCATCCTACAAACACGCATCATTTAGGCCGAAGAACCTGGACGTCTCGCTCACGCGGGACGGTTGAGAACCATTTACAACCACCAGTAATGCAATGGGTTATCACCCATTATCAGTTATCACTGCTTACATCCCTTAGTCGCCTCGTACGACACCAACGGAAAATAATGTGGTGGTGACACTTGCAGACTGCCTCGCACAGACTTCTACGTTACTAAACTAGCTTAACCTATGCCTCCGAAAGAACATTAAGGGCGGATTCGACCAAACAAGAATACATTTTATTCCTAGAATAAATCGCTACTTACTCGAGAATAGATCAATTTTACATTTTACCAACAATAATTCGAAGAATAGCGAGCCTATTTGGGAATAGTCACTATACCACCGATAAGCATCGAATAAGAAGTTAATCCAAGATGAAAAAAAATGGCGTTATCTTTTTAGTGCTGTCATTTTTCGAAACCAATATCGTTTTCGGGCGCGTGACAGCTGCTTTCTCACGCTATAATACGACAAATAAGAGTTGAGATGAGTTAAGCTATACACTGCCCCGTTTGTAGAACAATTTCTTTTTGCTGGGTATTACATTCACTTCGCTATTCGCGAATAGCTATTCCAAGTATAAGCGATACGTCAGATGGCGTGGAAAAACAACTGTTGATTATCTAATAAGATAAAATCGTGGAATAGATTATTCTCGGTATAGTTATTCTTGTAATATATTCGAGTTTGGTCGAATCCACTCTAAGTCGTTCATTCATATCTATAAGGATCGTTATAGGGACTCACATTGATACCTCAACTACCTTAACTGAATCTCAAATACCCTGTTACCTTTGAATATCTCTATTACATTAGGTTGCGAAGCTAACATTACACACAAACTCACCATGAAGCATACATCTTTTTTTTTTCACAGTGGATCGTTTTGCCGACTTGCATACAGTACGGTTGTCTTTAAGTGTTCTCAATAAATAATTAAAAGTGGTGCACAAAGTATATTATTGGTCCTTTATTAGTGTGCATTTCTTACCGTTGCTTACAGTGCAATCTTAGACTTTATTAGTGTGCGATTTGTTTAAGTACAATAATGAAATTAATAGTTATATCGTAAACTTTAAAGTACTACTCCAGTATTAGTTATGTCTAACCCAGGATCTAGCTCGTTTTGCCGTAGCGGACTGATTCGGCGAAGCCCTCCTCCAACTCCGACGCAACAAGCGTTTTGTTGCGTCGGAGTTATATAGAGGCTACTCCGCCACCACCATTGCCCGAAAATGATCCGCCGATTGAGATGCTTCCAACAACAGAGATCCAGCAATGGCTAAGTACTATTGCCGGATACACAAATGAAGTGTGCGCAAGTGCTTGAGGGAAAAATGAAGCTCTCAACGCAATAATACATGCACGCGCGCTGGTTACTTTTTTAGTTTAAATGCTGTTCCCGTAGAATGTAACTCACTAAATCGTATCGACATCGCATCGTGACATTTTCATTGGTTGACAGATTTTGAAATCATTGTGATTGGTTGAGCGATTATTTCGACATCACGCTTCTATTTCTCTACCAATCACAAATAAGATGATACAATATCGATACGATTATGCGAATCACATACTAAGGGGGCTGGTTAGTATTTTAGTATATATAAATACATCATTCTATGACACACTAAAACGATGCAAAAATAGCTATTCTCCAGGAACTATAATTTTTTCAGAGATAAAGTGTTCTTTACTGCGCTCCAGACTACCTGTGTACAAAATTTCATGATGAGTAGTTACGCTATGGAAGCGTAACAAACTCATTTCCGTATTTATAATATTAGTAAGGATACAAGTACTATTATTTAAAGTTACTCATTTCCGTATTTATAATATTAGTAAGGATACAAGTACTAGTATTTAAAGTTTAGTTTTTATATAAACAAGAGAATCTAGTTTCTAATCTCCCAATTACACAAGGAACAAGGCATGGAGTAGATTTTACGTAAATATCTCACGTAGAAAGATATTCACGGACATTTCACACAACGTCCTCTGGTCCCAAACTAAACTTAACGCTTGTGCTATCGGTACCAGATTACGGATAAATACATATATTACCTCCTTTTCTTGTAAATACATACATATGATAGATAGAAAACACCCAGACGCAGTACAAATATCTGTGTTCATCACACAAATAATTGTCCCGAGTGGGAATCAAACCCACGACTTCGTGCACGGAAGTCGGTTACACTACCAACTACGCCACGAGGCCATATAACTTTTTTGTATACCAATAAAACACATAAGTAACAAATAACATAATTATATTTCATTTATGAAAAAAAAAACTCATAAGATCACAACATATAATGTACATTTAATTGTCATCACAACATAGGTACGTTCGTAATGCAAAACTTCATATAGGTACATACATATTTACAGGTAATTTTAATTGACAAATATAATATTAATATATTATACAACAGAAACTACAGTATATCATTATAAATATGATATGTAGAATCACATTTATATACAGTAATCTCTCGACAAGTATCCATAGATTTCGATAATATACACACTAAAATGGAAAGAATTTCAGTATAATTTACTCCTATACATCAGTACAGCTTCCAGGATTTTAGAAGTGTATTCCAGATTTTTTATATAAATACTCTTAAGTTTAAAATTATGCCGGTTTTACTGCCACATTCAGACACATTCTTTAGTCCTCAATTGGCAATTAAATAATTATAATAGGTACTATTCAGTGACCAAATTTAAGAACGTTATTTTTATATTATATTGTTAAGCACATAGCATGTTTGACAATTTCGCAGAACATATGACGCGAAAATGTGAAATAGAAAACGATAGCCACGAGCGGGGTGTTAGTCCGCGCCTTCTAATACCTTCTGCCAGCTGAGCTATCGTGACATTCACTCGGGGCCATCAATATCCACAACACATTCTAATATTAATATCTTGGCTGACGCCCGCGTCATCTGTCGGTTAAATTTATATACATAGTTCTGAATATTTAAGAATTTATCAATAGAGTAAATATTGATGATTAATAATAATAGTCTCATACTGTTACATTTATTACTTTGCCAATAAGAAAAGTTTCACACTAATAAACGTTTCACATTTATCTCTGTATACAATTAAGTATAATAATATCTACACATTTTGTAACCACTGCAATGTTGTGTGGGTTAATAAATAATACCCTAAGTATTAATACCCAATAGTATACAAACACATGTACAATCAGTTGGTGTCATTTAAAAATTAAATATATTATGTGTACTATGTACTATACGTTTATTATATTGAGTTCATAATTATTATAGTAACCATAGTGGATTTGACGTGATTTTGGAAGGTCAAAGGAGTAAGATATGTACATCAATAGATACCTGCCGACATATTCGCACACTTCGCTATGCTAATATCCTACGTACATAATATACATATTGGTTTTTGGAATTGTAAATATCATAAGTGTATCGGAAATGTTGTAAATTAATAAATATTCTATTTTTGTTACTAAATACGTATTAGTAGCTGCGTTTATTCATTAATTCCACTGGGCAGTTATGAGGAAGACCTCGCATTGACTAAATATGCATATATTATACATACTAAGCGGAAGCTAAAGTTATCTATATTAATAATATAAATACGATAACTCTATTTATTATTATGTATATATTTTCAACTGCATATATCAATCACTACGATTCTGAATACGACAGCCTGTCTGTGTTTATAACAACAGCATTCAAATTAGTAAAGTTTGGAAGTAAACGCAGGCGGAATTAAACTTACTATAACTTTACATTGGAGTTAAGAACTCTATTATAACTTAACATTGGAGTACTTACAACTTAAAAACTTACATATTATACGGATATTTCACAGATAACTCGGAGTAAAAGGATTTAGAATATAGTTTACCACATTATTTTGCAGTCCATGGTTTTACCACTAGATATCATCGCTTCACATTGTGTCTGGAATAAATGCAGTTCCCGAAAGGCGGAAATCACATTAACTTTTTTTTTATAAGCTCTGAAATCCGTTTTAGAATCTAAGAAAGCCAGTTTAGTTCAATCTTTATTATATAAAAATGCTCTGTGGCACACACATTCTTATATATTTTTAATATGGTTAACGTTTTCTATGTTATTATACTGTTTATACTTCATTAGACTGTGTAAATTTTGTTCAGCTGCGACTTTCGACTTTGAATATACGAGCCCCGATGCAAAATAGTTCGTCTAGTGTGAAATTTTCTCTGTGAGATTTTTTCTAACTTCATTATTTTTGTATATTTATATAAAATATTAAGCTGTTCTACACACATGTCACATGTCGCGTTACTTAAGGCATGTTTAATTATGAACCAATAAACTATTTTAGCTTTTTAAATTTAAACATATTCTGTTTTAAATTCGAAGAAGTTATAAGCAAAATAGTTCGTCTAATTTTTAATCGATGCAAAAGAGTTCGTCTATCGGTGAGTTAAATAAGATTATGCCTTTTTTGTACAATTATGTCACATTATTTAAATTTGTAAAAGTAATTCTGTGTCATTTGTTAAGTGAGACAGTATAAATTCTAAAAAAAAACAGTTTTTTTCGTTAGTTTTCAAATAACAATGGGTCGTGGCAAACCCGTGTGTGAAGAGCTTCGAAAGCGAAAAGTTTGTGGGGTCGATGCTGGCAAAATATCTAAAGACTTGATACTTTCCAGGTCTACAGTCCAATCTATCATTCAGCACTATAAAAAGAATAGAACGACTTCTTGTTTGAAGAAAACTGGTTGAACACGCATCACAAGTGCAGTAGAAAACAGAATTCTGAAGAAAATTATCAAACATAATCGTCTTGCTCGAGCTGGAGAACTCACGGTGCAATGGAAGGACATGATTCACAAAGACGTCTCAGTTGATACTTGCAAAAGAGTCCTGAAAAGAATGGGTTACGGATTTTACCGCTAAGGAGAAACCACTGTTGACTGCTGTACAAAAGAACAAGAGGTTGAAGTTTGCTCGTGATCATTTAAATTGGACTTCCGATCAGTGGCGTAGTATCATTTGGAGTGACGAGTCCGAATTTGAAGTGACAGTCGGCGATGAAAGGAAAAAAGCGATTCGGAACAAAAATGAGGCATTTCATACTGATTGTCTCAAACGCAAAGTGAAGTTTCCGGCGTCTCTTATGATATGGGACTACATGTCTGCACAAGGTGTTGGTGGTATGCAGTTTGTGGATGGTTCTATCAATGCTGCAAGTTATCAAAACCTTTTGGAAGAGAATTTACTGCCCTCTATTCCGTCACTTCAGCATCAATATTCCTTCATTTTTCAACAGGATGGTGCTTCCTGCCATACTGCAAGGACAACAAAGACGTGGCTACTGGCGAAAAGCATCCCTACAATCGAATGGCCATCTAACATCCCGGACTTGTCGCCGATCGAAACCCTATGGTGGAAAATGAAAAAAGTTCTGCGTAAAAATCCATCAAGATCGAAGAGCGACTTAAAGTAAACTCTTGGCTGTCTGGTAGTCAATTACGCCTGAGGAGTGTGCAGCGTTGGTTGCAACCATGCCTCTTCGCATTAAAGCTGTTATTGAGAGCAAAGGCGACACAAATAAGTGGTAGACGAACTATTTTGCGTGAGTGACAAGGGTAGACGAATACTTTTGCGTTGTTTTTTAGAATATTTTTTAAAAATTTTTATGTTATGTAAAGTCATGAAAGAATTTCAGTTATGTTAAAATAAACTTTAAAATGTTCCTCAAATTGTGGTTTACTTTTTATTAAACGTTCTTAACTATTTTACCAATATTTACTTTCTCTATTTTAAGCTTTGCACTACTTTCCATACTAGACGAACTATTTTGCATCGGGGCTCGTAATATTTCCAAATATAAATAACTAATGTAATGTCATTCCCGAAACACCGCGTAAATTCTCGCCAATATAATGGAAACATTTAACATAATAAATAAAACAAAACAGCTGCACACCATTGTTTCCACAAGTAAATATAGTCTTATACGTTATTAAATGCACATTAAAACTAGATGTTATTGATATTAAATAATCATATTAACATAACAAGCTTGTGATCTTTTACAATAATTCTAAATATATTGAAATTGTACTGCTTTAAACAACTAAAAATGTTACTGACTTGATCTCCCTTAAAGTAACTTATATCAGTATGGATTAATAGAACATTAGCCTCTATATAGCAACATGATAATATTACATTCGTTTTATTTAAATTCACTTATATTTTTATTAGATACTAGTGCTTTGCCTTTGCTCGCGTCATAGTGATATAGATGAAAAAAAAAAAACAATTTTAGATAGCATTTAAGTAAAATCATTTCTTAATGCTCACCTAAAGTTTCAAAGAAATATGATACAATTTACATCGTCCTAGCCCCTGGAGTTTGGTCTGTGCGTTGATATGTCAGTCAGTCAGTTATTATTTTATATATATAGATTGCAGTTATAAAAGTAGTACAGCAGTATTATAAAACTTGTGTTATCTTGTACTTATGAAATATCAGTTGAAGTAATTGTTATAACAATTTGTATAGAACACGAAACGGTTTGTAATACATTAATTAAATGACATATACTTATGTAGTCTAGTTTAATTATAAAACATCTGTATTGTTAACCTAGATACGAAAACAGACCATCTAAATACGTAGCGCACGATTCTGCCAACATTATGGTAAGTTTACACGGTGACAATTTTGCAGAGCCAAAGTTCTATCGCCAGTACTAACTCGAGAAAAAGAACTGTCTATTTTTTTCACAAGACCGCTCGCCTAGTTTTTAGTATCAGTGACCTCCGCGTGTAAAATGCTAAGCCGATCGCTGGCACGTCTCCGGCAAAATCGTCTTCGTGTAAACTTACCGTTACGGTGACAAACAGGGGACGAGGTCAAAAGCATGTAGAAACTTGAAGAAGATAGTTGATTTATGCACCTCTACGTATCTTAATGCTGTTAAATTATAGTAGATTTCGCAAAATATAAAAAAATGGCGAATTCAATTAAGAAACAAAGAGATACGCACGGCAGAGGCGGCAAAAAGAGCGATACGCACAGATTTACAAAATAGTGTCTTCACTTTAAAGTTCTTTATATAATACTTGTAATCAATAGATATCGGTCCCGCGCATGACTTAAATCATTCTATGAGCGAAAACAAACAAATTTGGCGTTAGCCAGTCTCCCAAATCTTGAATACAACTTCTTATAACGTATTAAACACATACCTAAAACTAACTATTAGTGTTATGTGCAAGGCGCTCTAAATAGGTACACATGTAATGTCAGTTTCGCGAAAAATTAAAAAACTTAAGGTGAAACACAGAGGAGCTGATCATAATAATGCAACTAAATAATTTATGTTGAAATTGTTTATTTGTCCGTGTAGAATGAAATATCTGCACTATGCTATTAGCATTATTTTCTTCGCCTTAAAACACTATCATTACATATTAGAGAACATGGCTTGTATGAACCAGTTCGTCAATCTATATATAACATGATGTATTATATATAGAACCTCATTATTACGAGTAGATGATCAATATTCACATTATATTACATAATATCACAAAAACGATGTAGTGAAAGCGAACTACATTCAAGTTATCGACCTCTGCTAATCGTTTAAAGTTGTTCCGTAATTCATTGACCTGAATTCAATTATTTATAATAATATTATTTATACCTACCTACTTAACGATAATATTTTGCTTGCCAAAATGTCAATAATCAGTTCCTACGTTTATTATTAAAGTGGTCACAACCACCAAAACCAGAGTTTTTATATAAAGCACAACGAGCGAGTAAACAAACTAAACTGGTCAACATTTACTTGATTTATCTAAATTAAAATTTGTTTATGAGTCTACAAACGCGATAACGCGCGTTAGATTTTATTATTTTTAATTTTAGCTCCAGAGATAACTTGCCTTTACGTTTACTTTAGTAAAGAGTATAAGTCTCGATTGGCAATATTTTAGCGCACATAAGTAATAAACAACAAATCTTAAAAGATTATTTTCTCCAGAAGTCTAAACAGCACGCTGGCTTTATATTTTTGTTTAGGGAGCGATCGTTGACTTTGAACTTTTCAAGTCTATGTACTTTATATATATTAAACAATTCACGAATAAGCACTTTGTACATAATTATAAATAACATACGATTGTACTTCCTATACAACAACAGCATAAGAATAAACTATTTCTGTTGACCTACAACACTAAACATTGTACTAGCTTCATTTAATAAAACTAATTTTTAATACTATCCACTTTGACTTGAGTCGGTTAATATTGATTTTAACAGTAAGTATTTCTTAAATAGCTTTCGATGCATCGCATTTTTATGCTGACGCTACCCAAAACAGTTTCGACTAGTAAATATTTTAGAGGTTTTTCTTAACACATAGTTTTTTCTTGGTCACGCTAATTTTTGAATACAAAGATTCTTAGTTAACTAATTTTTATAAAATTTATAACGATAATAGATCATCAACTATTACAATATGTCATCACTAGATCTTTGATGAACGTCGTTGATGTTCATTTAGGCACGAACCTATAGCACCTTTAACCTAAGGAGAAAACGCACCTATCTATTTTGGTGTTTAAGGTCTTTAGAATAATTCATTTACGTAGAACTCCGCAATTCGTATCAGGACACAGTTATAATAATTTAATTCATACCCATAGCTTTAAAAATTGCATATATACAATATGATACCTAGTATATTTTATAGACTTGAAAAACATAAAAATATAATAATTTTATGAGCCCAGCGGTCACTCATAAAAAAATACTATCGCACGTAACTGTGTAAATGACACATTACGAGTTCCATAAGGATGCAGGTACGCTTTTGATCAAGTAAATACTGTATTAACATCGTTATAACTGTTCCTCGAAAACAAGTTATTGCAGAATATCTATCTATTATTTTGATATTTTTTTAATGGCGACATTCGAATCGATTATAGGCATTATAGTCAACACACAACCGTACAAATACTGTAGAAAATATCGTCATAAGATGTGAGGAAGGCAAATTAAATGTACCGAATAGGGCGAGCATACGGCAACTGTAGTGCAAACGACGCTGAGCACCCGATGTTCCGGGGTCGAGTGCTATAAGTCGGTTTCGATCCATTGCTAGTCGCCGCGACGCAATCGCCTCGCAGCCGCAGTGTTGTGTCGGTACAGCCATACCTGGAAATGTGTAATTTCTTGGTTTCGTCATCTCAATCGACTGACATCAAATTTTATTTAGCACTGAACCATATAATGTAGCTAGCTCAGCGAAAACCCACCACGCGGTCAGGAAGGGAAAATGGACAGGGGCGGCAATCTCCCGCTACAACCAAAACACACCTAAGTGCTTCATGGCCGGTCACACGGGATAAATATGTATATATATAGTTAAAACTGGTAAAAATCCCATAAATATGTGTGTCGATACGGATTAACTGTGTAACTTCAAAAAATGTCTGCTAACGTAATCATCCGACCTTCGGTAGTCGTTATCTAGACACACACATCACACACCTCATCAGTGCACTTGAAATAATTGCTATGAGTCACTAGTGAGGTTCCATGTTTTGAGATTTAAATCATATCGATATCGTCACCTCGAAGACGTCTAGGTGATATGATACCAATAAAATTTAATTGTTTGTTTTCATGTTGCACTCAATGTAAAAAAGTAATAAAAGCTCTATGTTGAGATAACAATGCAGCAGATAACAAATATTTTATTACGCAAATAGATAACGGAGTGATAAGCGTAACGTATGTAATATAAGTAACTAGCGACCCATCCCGGCTTCGCACGGGTAACTTTAACTTATAGGGAAATAGTAATTTCTCTTGTTTAGGTACAAGCCCTCAAGCCTATAATAATATATAATATAATTATTTGTTTAAAAAACTTAATAGCAAAATACAGTACTTAACTATTACATATGAGCAGCTTAATACTATGAGTTTTACATAATAACAGAGCGTCTATAAATCGCGTGTTTTCTAGTAGCATGTAAATTACTGTCGGTTTTAAAAATTATCTCACAGGCACTTAAACTAGGCCGTAGTCTGTAATATAAGCACCAAAGAGACAACTCTTTCATCCTCAAGAATTGCGTGAAAGACATACCTAATAATAGAATTACATAGCGGACGCTTTTTACGGTGCGCGGGCAGGTGCATGTGTGGTTGTTAAAGTTGTTATTAGTGAAGATAAGTACATATAGGCATATTTAACTGAAAGTGGTGTGTGTGTGTATGTGAGAGAGTGTGCGCGCGTGTGTGTGTGTGTGTGAGAGTGTGCGTGTGTGTATGTGCGTTTGTTTACCTATATCAATGTTAAAGTTTATTAGATATAATTAATTATACTGGAGTTGTACTCGTACTACTTAAGTATACTTAGAAGGTTTTCTGTTTCAATATAGTTTAAGTTGTGTAACCATTTCGTGAGTGAGAGTTTGAAGTTATAAGTATTAAGATGGTATAATTTAATTCTCTTATTTATTTTGTTATAAAGATAACCACCGAGAAAGCATGAAAATTTGTGTGTATAAAATGTTTTGAACCTAGGTATCACAAATAAATTATAATCCCTGCGTTTAGTTACAGTGCTACGAATAATAGCCTCATCAAGATTTTTGTGGCATCGTATTAGAAGTATTTGTATAAATAACTTTCTTACAGTTAATACTTGACAGTCTTGGTATAAAGAGGTGGTGGGGTAAGTAAAAGAGCGAAAGTTGCTTACTTTTAGAATAGCTCTTTGAGCACGTTCTAGGCAAAGCAGATGACTCTTTGCAGCTCCTCCCCAAGAATCAATGCAGTAAGCTAAGATAAGCGATGCACATAAACTAAGATATATTATTTTGATGAGCTTCGGATTAGCAATATAATGAATATTTTTAAAAATGGCTATTAATTTACGTAGCCGCGTTGCTAATGTTTTAATGTGTGGTACAAAAGTTAAAGTACTGTCCAAAATAATTCCTAAGTATTTGATGCTATCTACCCTAGCAAGGACAAGAGCAGGACACATTCGCAGCAGATGGTAATGTTTGGCATGAATGAGCATAGAGTTTGTGATTATGCTCAGGTGGTTGAGTAGATTTTAGCATGGTTAATGAAAGGTAGTTAGTCTTACTAGCATTTAAGGTTAACATATTATTTTGTAGCCACTTGAGGACTATGTCAAGACCTTGTTGCGAACATTGAAAGACCTTATCCCAACTTTTCTCCCAGAATAAACAAACAGTATCGTCAGCGAAAGTTATGATATCGCAATTTTTATGTTTAAATCACATAACTGGTTTATGTAGAACAGGAACAATGATGGGCCAAGGATACTTCACTGGGGTACACCATGGGTTATTTTTTGAGGAGAACTAACGCTATCCGCAATCCGTGTAGTTTGAGTTCTATTAGTTAAATAGTCTCTAAAAAGTTTCAATTGAGTACCTCTTACTCCCACATTCTCAAGCTTTTTTAATAGAAGTTGAATCGAGACGGTATCTATGTCACGGTGGGAGAGAAACGGACAAATAGAACGGGATACCCTAAGTTCCCAGCGTCACTATAACCATCTCGTCAACAAAAACATCTGCTCGATATTTAGAGGGTTACCATAAATATACTTAAACCCTATTATGGTGGTGGTATGTGTGAGGGTAAAAATATAAACTTGCAACACCCCAAAACAAAATTGAATGCCTGATAAACGTGACTGCTTCTATTTTAATATAATCTCAATCTATTTGTACTTTGGTATTGCAAATATTAGTAAATTATAAAACTGTAACAGAGCTGGGTCTGTACATTTAAGTATTCTGAGAAAAAAATGTCGGTATTAGGCTAGGTATATAAGCGTGTCTGAACACAAAACAATTCTTTTAGATTTTTTGTCTGTTTATCTGTTAGCCTATTTGTTCGTGCGCGCATCACGCAAAAACTACTGAACGAATTTTGATGCAACTTTTTTATTTGAGAGCTCTTGATTGGACTTAAAAACTGGTATACATTTTATCCCGCTACTATATCGGGCACCTGAGATATAACCTAAAAACTAGCTTTTGGCTGCAGCGGAGACGCGGGCAAAGGCTAGTTAGTAAATAAAATTACATTGGTAGGTAATTAATTACTTACTTGAAAGAGAATTACAATGTCTAAGGAAACTTGAAGGCTTCCACACACCCAGAACTGTGGCGGTGCTTCTCTCAACACGAAGTACGCAGTCTTGAATAAATCACCACAAGTCCACATGACTACCATGCTCACACTGTAACACAGAAGTATCACGTTTAATATACGCCACATAACTTTATGTATGTGAAGTTAGTTTAAGGCCGCGAGGATCCCTCACCATCTCGACTCATTAAGAAAAATACAAGATAAAGAAAATACAAGCAAGACCAAGACTCGAACTTGGTCCTGTTAACTCGTCACAAATTAAAAAAATAAAATAAAAGAATGTATGATATCTTCACGACACTTATACAAACTTGTTGCTTATTATGTGCTTGTGTGCAATCGTTGTTACTTAAAACTTTTAAACTATATAATAAATAAATAATTTTATATGCGCGAAATTAATAATGAGCAGCGACTTGGTAGTTTTCTTAGTATTAATGAGTCTATGAGCGGCGGTTACCGCTTACCATCAGGTGGCTCGACTGGCACTACAACTGACTTGTTTACGTGATGCCCAAGACTAATTTGATTGCTAATATCATAAAACCCAATAGTACTTTTTGGTTTGAACCGGGGATTAAAACCAGAGACGTGGTTGATATTAGTTGTAACTAGAATAGAACATCAAGTTACCATTCAACTATGTACATCATTCTAACGTGTACTGCGGGACATAGGCATCCCAAGAGAGTGCTACAATAAGCAGTCTTACCTATTGATGAGGTCAACAATGTATGATGTCATATCTGCAACGCGCAATGCATTCATTGTAATAATAACATAGTCTCACGCCTGTATCCCCGAAGGGGTAGGCAGAGGTTTATTACACACCCACGTTTCGTCAACTAAGTCCCACGTACATAATAGGGGGCGAGCCTTTTGTCTTCTACCGGGCTAATTTAAATTTACGAACTCCGGGATGCTACTGAGAAGTTTTCCTTTCACGATAAAGCTCAATAACACTGCCCGTCCCGGGGATCGAACCCGAGACCTCATGATCAACAGTCGCTCACACTACCGCTGTACCACCGAAGCAGTTATGTAATAATAACATTTGGCATACCTATATATTTCTGTGTTGACGAACTAAGAATAGTGTCATCACCATACTGTAATATGGTGATAACACTATTCTTAATTCACAAGAGTTGTATGAATCAGATAATTATGGAAATTTTGCTAAAAAAGGATAACTCGGAACAAGCCATGTGCCAATTAATGACATATAGTATGTGAATTTTCTCTGCACTGTGAAGGTATCAAGAATATTTGTTTTTTTTTACATCTTCACATCTTAACTACTGGGATAGATATTTTTTGAATATAGATTGGTATACTGACTTATTATATACATATATATATATATATATATATATCTCCTGCTTATCCTTATATATATATATATATATAAGGATAAGCAGGAGGACTTAATTACCTTTTGCCTGGGTATAGGCTAGTATACATAACATAGCATAACATCAATATCCCCGAAAGGGTAGGCAGAGGTGTATTACACACCCACGATTCGCCAGATGTTTAAGTCCTACGTAAAAGGGGGTGTGCCTGAACCGCGGATCGAACCCGAGACCTCATGATCAGCAGTCGCACACACTACCGCTGCACCACTGAGGCAATTATTTATATTATTGGCTAGTATGCATATATATTTAATTACCTCATGCCCTCCGTGCTTTTATTTTGATGGTTTTTGGCTATCTGTGGAGCACCAAGCATGGCCTCAGTAAATAAAGCCAGAAAACCTACCAGTTCTACAAAAGGTGAGAACTCAATTAACAAATACATGACTGCAGCCCCCAGAACTGAGAACACTAACATACAGTCTACATAGCTTTGGAAGTCTGTCCAAGCCCAAAAATACTTCCTTTCCATATCTGTAATTAAAAACAATACACTATTAATGCAGTTATGAATTATTAAAGTGCTCTTAAAAACATACTTAGGCAATTATCACAACAAAACAGCAATAATGTAATCTTAGAAACTTCACGCTGGAATAGAAGTGATATCACTGCATAAATTAAAAATTTATCACCCTTTAGATTCATCTGAGAGTGCAAGTGTTTCAAAAATACTGTGCATTTTACATATTTTGTAACCAACATGAATTAGCTTAGATAATGACAATATTTGATTATTAGAAGTTAGTATTATATCACTTCTAGTCCTTAGTTTACGATTTCTTAGTATATAAATATCAATGATTGTTTTGAAGTAGGAAATTGTGTTAAAGTTAATGACATCAACAATAAGATAAGATAGTTGACATGAATTTGACTTAAGTCATGCATCTACATCTGCTTGTGATACTTAGCAATATTGTAGGAGCAATGAACCAGTGTGTAAATATATTGTATGAATTGTGTTGTCATTAAATTCAACTGATATGATAAGATAATAAAACAAACATGCACCCAAATTAACTCTTTTGTTATTTATACTATTACCATTTATAATTCTACAAGCACAAAATGAACGACAAACCAAAGCAATGACATAAAATAAAGTTTAGTATCCCACATAACATAACAAAACATGGTAACATGGAGTCCAAAGTATACTGTCAAAGCATGGGGTTGCTGAAACAAAACAAAAGTGAAAATGACTTATATGTGGCAGAGATTGCTGCAGTCATCATAATTCTAATGTAATTTGTCACTTACCATAGAAGCGATGAGGTTTCTCACCACCAGTGTTGCCGCAACGCTGATCCAGCCAGCGTGCTGTTTCATCTGGCTGGGCTGAGCCATTCACACAACACAATAGTATATATAACATGAATATTGCACCTAATGCACCATCAATCACACCAACCACCAAACAGAACATAAAATATTGTTTTAAACTTGCCAAAAATAAATAAGAAAGTTAGTGTGTTAAATATCTAACAAAATCATTTCATCTACACAGAAATAAATAAGAAGCAAAATAAAGAAGAATTTTTTCTATGTTTCACAATCTCCATAGATTGAAATTAAATATGAAAGAAAATATAGAGATTGTAAATAAATTGAAAATAATAGATTTATGAAAGAACTGCTGTGCATTAATAAGCAGTGAGATGTTAAATATTATTTATAGCTAACAACTAACGGCTTTATCAGTTACCAACCTGTAAATATCCGCTCCCTTGCTCTTACAATCTGATTCTTTTTTCGAACATTGACACACAAATGAATCATGACAAACATTGTTACATTCATTACTATGCTTTGGATTAATAGTGGTAATTCATAGCGTTTACCAAACCTGCAATTTATTTTAAAATGATTGCATTATTATTAGTTTATGAATGTAGTAGTACTTATCATTTTATTAGAATAACCAAAGATTTGATAAGATAAATATTTTTATATAACACTGAAAATGTAACTCATGAAAATTTGTTTTGAGATGCAGAGGCTCTATTATTGACTTTTATACATACCAAAACAGTATCCTTAGTGTATTAGCTATGAGTAATGCTAAACAAACATATAGCGAAAACCCCTCCGCATCTTGAGTCCTTCTGATTTGTTTGTATTGGGGAATGTACGGAGCAACACCACCAACTATCATTGCACCAGCTGCTCCCCAGCCTACCAGATGGCCCACGGTTAAACCTAACTCATCCGAAATAATCCAATCCATTATTTTCACTGAACTAAACGTTCAGAAAATAAAGGTTAAGCTAAAATTTTCCTACTGTAATATTACACTATGATCAATTAGAATCATACTTTGTAAAATGTAACATTCAATAATTTGAAACTATTTTAAATAAAATAATAGCAATATCTGCGATATATGTACATTCCAATTCCAACTACTTCCAAACCAAAGAGTAGAAATAGTAGAATCACAGAATAGTTAGAGATACAGTTTTTATTTTTTATATTTGTTTTAAGGCATTGGCAGAACCATCAGCCTAACAGTAACTTATAAACATCATTATTCTCCAAACTAGATTAATTCATCAAACAAGTCGTAGTTGAAGTCGGTCATATAAAGTCAGTCAAGACAAAGTCACGCTACAGTAAAACGATGGCAACCTTACTGAAGCTTCTATGGAGTTTTGGAAACAACAGGAAGAAACACGTTATGTCGCATTACATCACTTGCCAGCACTTATGCACATACACAAATAGTTAATAAGCAAAAGGCCACCACTTTTACACATTAATACTTGAAATAACACAAGTTTAGGAAAATAATGCAGAGCGACGACATGATCTTCTTTATCTTCTTGTTTAATGGCTCTTGTTGTGGTGACATGATCTTCTTCGTGTTCCCGCCAAAACTCGTTAGAGATACAGTAGAATAATCAAAGAGTAGAATAGAATAATCTAAAAAACTTCCAACCTCAGACTAAATATTTCCAACAAATCAGAGCAACAGATCGGTCTTGACATTTGACATTTGACCACAGACTACAGAGATTAAAGCACTGAGGTAGGAAACAGAAGGAGAAGAAATAACAACAAATTTACCGTGCCATTTCTAAGTCTTAGAACTAAAAAATGGCGGACATTGCTAGGGTAGCGCGTAAAAATATCGATATCGATACTTAAGTCCTTCAAGTGGTGAATAAATTTTTGGGTGAACTAAGGCTTTTTATAATACTTTCTGATATTACGCGAATGTTACACATTTTGAAATCAAATGGCATGTCGAAAATCACATGTTGAAATAACATATCAGCCTTGGACATCTATCATCTAAGTCCACCCGTGATCATGAATGCTGTAAAGTATTCGAAACGTCGGGATAGTAGAAAAATCAAGTAAACGCGATAGATTCCGTAAACGTAGTTTTATTTCAAAAACGGTTTTTAATTGCGTAAATCTTTATCTACCTGTATAAATATATCTATGTGTGTCAAATTGTAACCCAATCCATTCAGTAATATGAGCTAGTGCAGGGGTTCCCAATCTTTTTCAGTCCGCAGCGCACATTCATATTTACTATTTTGTCTCGGCGCCCTAAACTAGATTCTAGCCAGTTGAAATAGATAGGTACAATATACAATGATACTAATTAATTAGATATGCACAAAAATTAAAACATCCACAATCTACATTTACAAAAATACTAGCCTTTGCCCGCGGCTTTGCCGCAGTCAAAAGATAGTTTTTCGGTTATATCTCAGGTAATCGGGTACCTATATATATATATATATAGTAGCGAGATAAAATGTATACCAGTTTCTAAGTCGTATCAAGAGCTCTCAAAAAAAAACAGTTTCATCAAAATCTGTTCAATAGATTTTGCGTGATGCGCGAACAAACAAACAGACAAAGAAAGATTGTTTTGTGTTTAGACATGCCTACTACTCTGTCAAGAAAGTACCGGGAAAAGATCGATAATACACAAATTTTTTGTTATTCATCCAAATTTATTTTATTTCCTTTAAAGTGTGCTCCTTCAGAAACGATAGACTTACGCCAACGAATAATCCAATCATCATAACATTTTATAAAGCTGTTTCCGGAATTGAGTTCAGTTCTCGCCGCTAATTCTCCTTTATGTCTTCTACCGATTGAAAACGAGTGCCACGAAGTGGTAATTTGAGTTTAGGAAAAAGAAAGAAGTCGGCTGGAGCCGTATCTGGTGAATATGGTGGTTGCTCGATGGTATTTGTTGAGTGTTTGGACAAAAATTAACTCACAATGATGGCCTTGTTGGATCGTGGTGCAAAATCCAAGAATTTTCTTTCCACATATCTGGCCTTTTTGTCGAATTAGCTGCCTTAAACGCCGCATTACGCTTAAATAATATTCTTTATTTACCGTTTGACCTTCTGGCAAGAATTCCGAGTGCACAACACCGTGATAGTCAAAGAAAACAGTCAACATGGCTTTGACTTTAGATCGACTTTGGCGTAGTTTTTTCAGTTTCGGTTCAGTTGGAAGTCGCCACTCCGAAGCTCGTTGACTAGTTTGCATGCCAAACTCATAAACCCACGTCTCGTAACCAGTAACAATGCGTTTTAAGAATGTTGGGTCTGAATTGACTCGTTCTAGCATGTCCTCAGCGACTCTCATGCGATTGAGTTTTTGGAGAAAATTCAGGTCTTTTGGGACTAGCCGAGCGGAAACATGTTTCATACCCAAGTGATTATTTAAAATGGTACGGATTGACTCGTGAGACACAGAAAGTTCGGCGGCTATCTCTCTCTCAAAGTTGAATGAGGATTTTCAGTCACTATTTCCTTCACTTTTGCAATGTTAACTTCAGTTGCAGACGTTGATGCTTACCAGAGCGAGGCAAATCTTCCATGACATCTTGACCGCTTTTAAACGCTTTGCACCAATCATAAGCACGTGTTTTTGATAAAGTCGATTCACCGTACGCCTTCTGTAACATTTTCAGTGACTGCGAACACGAAATTCCATTGGCGATGCAGAATTTAAGACAAACGCTTTGTTCGATGTTTTTGTCCATTATGAAATTTGCAATACACACTAGATATGATATACCTGAATACAGCACTGTATTTAATATAAATAACAGATGCAACTCAAACTCCGCGCCAAAATGGATAACAGTTGCGTGCCAATCTAACAACAACAAAAAAAAAATACAAAAATTTGAATTTGGAACCATAAACAAATCATCCATTCCCAATACTTTCTTGACTGAATGTATATAGCGTATTACAAACATGTTTTCTCAAATATATTAAACTAATATAAAAACCTATAGATATAGCCATAGCGTGGCTAGTCATGAGACAGCAATATTACACTTCAGTGTGGCTATAACGTACAATTCGCAAAATAAATGTGGCAAAAATTAAATGAAGATCACGATATAATTTTTACCACTCTGAATAAATCACTTATTGATTAATACATTAATATCGATCATTAATTATCCTAATTAATATTGTGAATGCAAAATTATGTTAGAGATAATAAACTCTCACAAAATTTTAACGTAACTATTTAAAAAAGGTTTTATTTTATATGTTCAACACTAATTCTGCAACATCACGTATAAGTAAATGTATTGTAGCGATTTCACATCAGATAAATAAAATGTATAATTTTTTTTTATTTAGTTTCGGAACTTTTATCGAACAAGGATATGCCAGTCCCATTGTACCAGTGGCGTAACTATACCATCTGGGGCCCGTGGCAAATACATCGGATGGGGCCCTCCCCGTAAACATCGTCACTTTGTAATTAAATTTAATAAATCACATAATTACTTACCAAACAGTATTATCTACTAATGTTGTAAGCATTTCAGTTAAATCTATATATCATGTATTTCCCTTGTCATATTTTAATCGAAAACATACTTATAGAGTACAAATTACTTGTGAATAAGGAAAAAGAGATTTTTTGTACGAGCGGGAATCGAACCCGCGTCTTTTCCAATCTGGGGAAGTGCTGTAAGCCTATCGTACAGATCTTTCGATCATCCCAATCTCCTTATCGCATTTGTCTTTACGACCAACGCCATCTATCGGAATGCATTTACATGCATTAAACCAATATATTAAGTTTAATTTTGCAATTAAAATTAATACTATTTGATGGCGCGATTTTTTAAACATTTTTGATCCATATTCTTTAGCACTTGACATGCTCCGCCACTTTCCAATCCGGGGAAGGAGCACTTCCACATTGGAAAAGTCGCGGGTTCGATTCCTGCTCGTACAAAAAATCTCTTTTTCCTTATTCACAAGTAATTTGTACTTTAAAAAGTGGCGGAGCATGTCAAGGGCTAAAGAATATGGATCAAAAATGTTTAAAAAATCGCGCCATCAAATAGTATGAATTTTAATTGCAAAATTAAACTTACTAATATTGGTTTAATGCATGTAAATGCATTCCGATAGATGGCGTTGGTCGTAAAGACAAATGTGATAAGGAGATTGGGATGATCGAAAGATCTGTACGATAGCTCAGTGGCTTAGAGCACTTCCCCGGATTGGAAAAGACATGGGTTCGATTCCCGCTCGTACAAAAAATCTCTTTTTCCTTATTCACAAGTAATTTGTACTTTAAAAAGTGGCGGAGCATGTCAAGTGCTAAAGAATACGGATCAAAAATGTTTAAAAAATCGCGCCATCAAATAGTATGAATTTTAATTGCAAAATTAAACTTACTATATTGGTTTAATGCATGTAAATGCATTCCGATAGATGGCGCTGGTCGTAAAGACAAATGTGATAAGGAGATTGGGATGATCGAAAGATCTGTACGATAGCTCAGTGGCTTAGAGCACTTCCCCGGATTGGAAAAGACGCGGGTTCTATTCCCGCTCGTACAAAAAATCTCTTTTTCCTTATTCACAAGTAATTTGTACTTTAAAAAGTGGCGGAGCATGTCAAGTGCTAAAGAATATGGATCAAAAACATACTTATAGAGTTAACGATTCTAAAACTGAAACACATATAAAATCTTAAAAATATCACTTTTTTTTTAATTAGAAATTTCGCATATTTGTTCCGAGTCCTCAAAATATTGTCTTCAATATGGGCACCCTACTTATCCAGATTTTACATTGATTCTTTATGTTTCATTGATAATTTAAGTGTTATAAGGGCGAGGTCTGACCAGGAGCTATTAGCTGTCAAATAATATTCTTAAAATCGTGACCGGTGTCAGTCCTAATTAAAAAAATTACTCAGGTCTTAAGTCTTATTCTAAGGTCGCCAGTTGTCACCTTAGTTAAGTCAGATAGTCCGTGCGTGCCATGGCGACTGGTGGATCAGCTAAACTGAAATAGACCCAAAGCCGGCCCCAACAAAAACATAGAATAAGGTTAGGGAGATTATGATATTAAGGTGCCAGCTAAGGGATGAAATACTAGCTCGTTGTTTAAGCCTAGTTAGTGTTATACGCATTTCACAGCATTTTATTAAACTACAAGTTAAAATCTGTCCAATGGTGACGTCTCTCTTCACAGTTACAACTGTGTAAGTAAGTAGTATAGCACTAGTTTTATGTATCAAGATGTCTATTATATCAGCATGCTTCATCCACAAGTTTATAGCTCGCAGTAAGACCGCGCCTTTAGATAGGTACCTATCTATTTAAAATCATTGATAAGTTTTTAACCAAATAAATAATTTTACAACCTATTGCATTCCTGTAAGGTCGAACACTGTAGGTAGATTTTACATGCCTACGCTGTAAATGCTACTCTCACTCAAGATCATAACAAAAAATACGTTCCTATGCTGATAAATAAATAAGCTTTATTTCGACCACTCACGGAAAATAATTACATTCTAAAATATGCATAACTCACCCTTTTACTAGATGCTTGAACTAAAGAACTAAGATTTTCATCACACCATCCATAACACACATTATCAAATTGTAATATTGCGTAAGTATTTAAGTATGCACTCATCCAACATTATGCCAAGATTATTACATTTAGCAATTCAATTGGAACAATAGCAACTGCTCACAGGGCGAAGAAACATGCAAGTTGCAACCGAACTGACAACTGACTAGTCTAAAAACACTAGACTAGGTACATTAAAAATCAAAAATAATTTTCGGCAAATATCAAAGGCTTATTTCTGCGTTCTGCTAGCCGTGTGGGGCCGGCACCAAGAATAGCTGCACCCCGTCTCCTCCTATGGGAGTCGTATAAGCCGGCTAAGGGATTACCAGGGGACCGGGTAGCAGCGTTCCCCTGTGTACTAAAAACATCCACTGCGATCGCCAATCCGCCTGCCAAGCATGGCGATTATGGTAAAACCCCCATTTTGGGGAGGCCTATGTCCAGCAGTGGACGCTGAAAGGCTGATGGATGGATGGATTTCTGCGTAATAATGTTAACTCATAGAGTAACAAATTTGTCTACGCAGGCATGACAAACTACAGTATTGATATGTTTCTAACTAACGTTTGCAGACAATGTCATTTTTAATTCTTCTCATGAACTGTTTTATTAAATGCATATTTTATGAAATAAAACTTAATTAGATAGGTGTTAGGGAGAGCACAGTAATATTTGAAGTTTTAGTCGTAACTAGCCTCACTTTAGATTTACGTACTTATCTTAGTTTTAGCATGTTACAACGTACTGTGTTTTTTAGAGAAAACATAATTTTGTTTTTATTATACAAAACAAAATATGCTTACTCTACGAGTTAAATGGCATGTAGGCAGAAAAGGTAATAGTAGCGAAATGTCGCATCATATTTACGGAAATAAAAGTAGGCATTTAAAAATATGTTTCGGTAAATATCAAAGGGCTTATTTCAAGTTATGAAAATGTCTTTGTGAATTACCGCTCTCCAAGGCCAATCTCTCAAAGTGCTTATGCGGTCAGTGATTTATACTTAACATGTACCTACCTTGTTGATCTTGAGTTCAATTCAATTTACGTTATGTTGTTTTGATTGATTTGCAATTGATCTTTTTAACCACGCTACTTCATTACTTGTATCAATGTCGGCATCTTTTGATCGGCCGGCCTTTGTTTTTCTTTCATGAGCCGACTTTAAAATCAGTTGGCACGTGTAAGCTCCTTTGACTATGCTGACAAGGGCGACAAGATAATATTTTTGTCGCATTGATTTGCTTTTGATTTTCCGACGTTATTAGTAGGTAGATATGTAGTTGTAGTTCTATGAAGTCAGTCCAGTCAGTCACTCTCACTTAGTTGTATTCAAATAGTTATGTGTGACGAATGTATTTTGCTAAAACTGAGTTCAACGTTTTTAATTTGTTGTTTTCGTTTACATAGAAATCGGTCGATGGAAATATTGACTACGACATAGTAACTACTAAGATGATAATAATGTGAAAATTTTTGTTAGTTCAGTTATCTTTATGAAATTACGTTTGACATGTTGGATGTACTTAGGTATTCTACAATAGGTAATGTTAATGTGTAGTATTCTGACATTCTCACAGTGCGGGTAAATCTGTGATTGATGTAAGTGTTATGTTTAGCCTGATACGAGAAGTAAGAAAAAATGTAAGTATGTACCGTTAATTTTACGTATAAATTAAAATTAGATATGTACTTGTATTGTAGATCAAAATACCTACCCAGTTCAGAGAATAGTACCTAACCTACTTGGTAGCAGACAAGACACGGAACAATTGACCACCGTCGCCCGCTACAAACTAACACACCGAGGTACCTACCTGTTTCATAGTCGGTCACACTGATATGGTAGTACTGATTACCTCGGGCCACATAATAAGTACTTAAGTAGGTACTCCCACTAGGCCTTAGTAGCCGCATAGGTATGAGTATGACACTCGCAGGAAGGAAGGGCATGGGGACACTTGTATCCTCAGTCACTAATTAATAGGTACCTACATAAGTTATGAACAACATTGTCTATTACAACTATCTAAGTACATGATCCGACGAGCGACTGTAGGTCTTATAACAGAGCAGTAGATTAAACATTTTCTCGTCATTGTTTTGATTCATAAATAGTCCATTGTTAACCTAGGGTTGAAAGCAAGCAAAGCAAGAAAACCGAGACGGGGTTTGACGCCCAAGCGTAGCGAGGGCTCCAATAGTTCGAGGGACTAAATAAGTCTTTATCCCGAGGTAAACACTGTGCTTTTCATTACGAATACGAGGAAACTAAAAATAAAAATCTTGAATTAGCTAAAGAAAAAATGGGAGACTAAAAAAATTAATTTGGAATCGCCGTTTTCCCACCCATTTTGTTTTTTTTTTCTGTGGCCTGTCAGCTACGCAGCCATTATTATTCATTTTAATCATTGAAAAAATAAAAATGTTATTTTAAAGATATAGTTGCAACTAATATTAAAATAGACATATAAAAAACAAATTCTTTAATAAATACTCAACTTTATGTTATTTTAATTTTACATCGCGCTGTTATTGACTGGCTGTACAGAAAATAGAACTGTTTTTTTTTTATAATTACTCAGCTGTCAGTTGAAAGTAATTCTCCCTAGGGCTGAAAAGTATTACTTTCAACCCGCTCCTCAGGCAACTTCAGGCCTACTTTCAGAGTATGAGTAATGAAAAATATTTAATGAAACTGAGCGGAGCTTAGGCTTGGCGGGTGTGTGCTTGTACTAGGATTTGTAGTATCGTAATCGTAGTAGGGTGCCCATGCTATAGGTTATCGTTTGTGGACTCGGTATGAATGTTAGAAATTTTGAAATTAAAGAAAAAAAGAGTGGGTTTTTTAAATTTTATATTTTTTTTGAGTAGAGTTTCATCAACCCTGCAAACACCAGCAGGGCTCCTATAGGGTCAAAGGGACAGGTTGTATATATATAAGCGATTTACCACTCACTGACTCATCACGATATATCCGAAACCGTATGTCCGATTAACTTGAAATTTTGCATAGATGCTCCTTTCATGACGTAGACGCGCACTAAGAAAGGATTTTACGAAACTCCTATCCAAAATATTTATTTTTATCTGCTATCCTATTTAGACTCATTCATTATCACAACAACACAAACATGTCAACCGTTGCTATAGTAACCATTGATGTGTTTATTAAAGTAACATTATGCTAAAAGTTGGTTTTTAACAAAATAATGTTTGTCATGATATGAGCTAAAGAGTATTTGGCATTCGTTTATTAGATTTTTAAAGACTTATTTTAGATATTCCGATTTCTATAATATTTCAAGTGGCATTAGTTTAATAGAAGAAGAGAACTTTAGTGCGAGCGGGATTCGAACTGCGTCCCTTCCAATCCGGGGAAGTGTTGTTGTGACTCTCCCCTCGATTGCAAGTCGTAGATCTTTTTTAATACTTCATAGGCTATCTGTAAAATATCCACTATTTTTAAGAAAAGGATTATAAAATAAATGCAACTCCTAGACCATTGGTACTTTTTGAGTCATCAATAAATATTATATTTTTCTTGCAACATCAGTATGGTGACTGACTAAGAATACAAGTGTCACCATCCCATCCTTTCCCGCGGGACGAATTTACTGAAATTCAAATAAAGTTTATTTATCTGACATATTTCTATAGATTTTGTACGGAAACCTTTTTAATCACTGTAACTATAGGAACAATATGTAATTATTATGCTTAGTGTCGATTACAGCAGAAACGCGCCGAATCGAATCGTAACGCATTTTTCATATAAACCCCGCGTCCATCAGGCGCGCCGAGCCGAGCCGAATCGAGTTGCAGAAAATCGCCTCTTATATATTTACTATGAAACTGCGTCCATTAGCGACGCGCCGAAGCGCGCCGAATCGAATCGCGCTGGCATATTGCTCTTGAGGCGAATTTCTTCGCCGATGCGTTTCACGGGGTGGGGATGCAGGAAGTGGCAAAAAGTATTGATATATCGGTGGTTTTATAAAAAAAAGTTCTTTAAGAAATTATGTTGTTTGTTTTTTTTGGTCATATAAAATTATATTAAGCTAGAATTATGTTGATAATCAAATGATGATGTTGTAAAATCATACATTGTAGTAGTTACGACCAAGTATACTTCGAAGAGCTGAGGAGCACTAAATTTTATATATTGAATGTATTTCAAATTGAAACACTTCTTTTCATCAGAGTTGTCTATAACGCAAGAACGAACTACTTTTAATTTTTTATTGCGTATGATGGTAGACGAGTAGGGTTGCCACCTTACCACCGAAGGAATGTAACATAGTTCCAGTGGCCCGTCAATAAAGGCGGAGAGACGGTACACGGCGGGTTTCTTTAGTGGGTGAAGGCCCCACACTACCCTGTTCGTTGCCCCGAGCGACGGGGTTTGCGGTTAGGAACATTTTTTGCCGCCTAAACAAAAAAAAAAAAAAAAGGGTTGCCACCTTATTTTTTGTGCAAATACAGTACACAGGTTATTAAAAGTAGGAAAAAAAACGTACATATTACCAAAATAAAGTACGATATATTTTACTCTATCTTTTTACTTAATTGCATTACTTTAAGCAATTTTTAACAGTACAAATTATTTGTGTATAAGGAAAGAGATTTTTTTGTACGAGTGGGAATCGAACCCACGTCTTTTCCAATGCTGGGAAGTGCTCTAAGCCACTGAGCTATCGTACAGACCTATTCGGTCATCTCAATTTCCTTATCACATTTGTCTTTACGACCAACACCATCTATCGGAATGCATTTACATGCATCAATCCAATATTGCAAGTTTAATTTTGCAATTAAAATTCATACTATTTGATGGCGCGATTTTTTAAACATTTTTGTCTTATTGATGTGAAACATCTAATGCGGAGGGAGGGTAAAATCGGCTGTTAGCGTGGCGACGCTTTTATTTTACTTGTCCCGTTCAAATCTTGCAAGTTAGATTTGACACACTTCCCGGTTTCTGATTGAGCTGAAATTTTACACGCATCTGTATATCGCGTGACAATGCAATATTATGATGACAGGGAGCTGATCTGATGATGGAGCTGGAAGGTGGATATAGGAACTCTATAATGAAACGACGCAACCCCATCGAGTTTGGACACGTTTGATTCGTCTTGATGAGTACTTTATCTTTAGATGGTATCCAGGGTCTGATGATGGAGCTGGAAGGTGGCCATGCGAAAGTCTGTAAATTAATGACGCAACTTCATCGAGTTAGGGCACGTTTGAAATGTCTTAACTAGTACTTCAGTCCTAGATGACATCCAAGGTCTGATGATGAAGCCGGAAGGGGGCCACACCACAGTAACTCTAATACTTTGTCTCCAGATGGTTTTCAGGGTCTGACGATGGAGCTGAAAGGTGGTCACAGTAACTCTGTAATGAAACGAGGCAACCCTATCGAGTTTATACTCGTTTGATTCGTCTTGAGGAGTGCTTTGTCAAGTTATAATCATTTTATTTCTACAAAATAATTTCGATATTTTCACATCTGGTAGACGTCGTTTCTTTTAGCATTTGACATGCTCCGTTACTTTTTAAAGTATAAATTATTTAAGAATAACGAAAAAGAGATTTTTTTTACGAGCGGGTGTCGAACCCGCGTCTGTTCCAATCCGGGTAAGTGCTTTAAGCCACTGAGCTATCGTACAGACGTATTTGGTCATCCCAATGTCCTTATCACATGTGTATTTACGACTAACGCCATCTATCGAAAAACGTTTCAAATCGAATTACGTTTGCTCGTGACTGTTATTTTCAATTTTACATTTTCGCACTTTGTGTTAATTTATATGTCTAAGCATGTCAAATGCTTAAAAACATCAGAATATCATGTAGAACTATATACTTAGATTATATAACTTGTTTAATGAAGAAATTTATCCATAAAGACAGTCCATATCATTAAGTTTTAGCAGATTTAAAATTTCCACTTATATAGTCAACAAAATTATCAAATTCGACATTACTTAAATTTATTTTTAAATGGTAAATAACCAGCTTGTGTCATTAAAATGAATTATACTAGTCAGTTCAGGTGAAGACAAATATTGAATATAATTGTAACAAATCACACAACAAATAAGAAGTTTTGATACTTATATTGACAAAATGACAATGTTTAATAAAGGATAGGTTGCATTTAAAAATGAGCGTTAACGAGGCGACTGTCACTCTAGAGGGAACCTATTCAGCAACAATCGATACCGTCATCCACCCCAGTAACTCTGTCGTTCTGTTTTGGGCAATCATACGAAATAAAGTATTTTCGCGTACTTTATTGTTCTCATAAAGTATAGACTACAATTACTATAAATAACGTACAATACTTTATAATAAAGTACGGGTGGCAACCCTATAGACGAGCCACGGCCCACCTGATGGTAAATAGTAACCGTCGCTCATGGACTCAACTATACTCAGGGTATTGTCAAGCCGCTGCTCACCATTTAATTTCACGGATATGTAAAAAAGAATTAACTGCTATCTCCTGCTACAACCAAAATACACCGATGTGCTTTATGGCCGGTCACACGGGAGATACTGGTTCCAACCCACTTAGATGTGATAGTAAGCGAGTACTCCCACTTGGTAGCCAGCCATACCACCAGTCATGCAATGGATGATAATTGCTTACTTCCCTTAGTCATCTCGTACGACACCCGTTAAAACTGTCCCCATGTTCCCGAAAGAATGCGGTGGTGACACTTGTATTCTTAGTCCGTCACCGTAAGGACTAAAATTTTCTCCGTTGAAAAGTTGTGATAAATGAAAAATTTATCTAGATGTGTTTTTCTTTGTCATTATAATCCTTAGAAATTGAAACGCGTTTTGTGTGATAGGTCCATGGCGTATCCAAAGAGTAGAATTTGAGTAGAATAAATAAAACAAGACGCTTGTCAGCGGTTTTGACATAATCGAAGAATTTTGGCCATAGAGTTTCAGAAAAAGGTAGGTTATTAAATAAATGTCTTTTTTTGTGAAAATACATCAATACTGTTATTTTGTTTGTTGTACTTTTATTTATTAAATTGATA
This sequence comes from Leucoma salicis, assembly GCA_948253155.1. NCBI lineage: Eukaryota > Metazoa > Arthropoda > Insecta > Lepidoptera > Erebidae > Leucoma > Leucoma salicis. The sequence continues at coordinate 10,408,215 of OX411806.1, forward strand.
ATAAAGATATTTTATTAGTTTTATACATATTTTGTAAATTTGACATCACGCCCCATTTGAGGTGTGTTCCCGAGAACGGTAGGCACCTTGGACATTTTCTTTGAAAGTTTAGAGGTATTACCTACTTTATATGTTAATTGTGTTTTTTACTTTCCAGGTTAAATGTTAACGACATTATATCCATTCTAGAGGAGGATAGTCCTATTATTTTAGCAGATTTATTTATTACACTACCGGAAAATTGACAGCGGAGATGGGGATTCAGGGGCAAACTTACTGGTTGACAATTATTGGCTGAGCTGAGGTGCGATGCCAGGTATCATCAGTACAGGGGTCGCTGGAAACCGTCGAAGAAATTCCGTTGTGAGCCAGGATAATGGAGGATTCCTACCCTCGACTTCGTCGTATCAAGAACCGTAAAGATGCGAATGGGAATGCTTCCATGGTTCAACTATGTGGAGAGAATGCCGGCCGATCAACTGGTTAGTTAAGAAGATATACAATGCGAAAGTGGAAGGATGTGTTTGGTGACGTATTGAAGGAAGATGGAGTAAGCCGGCGAGCGTATATGAAGAGAACTATGAACGTTGAAGAAGCAAGAAGAGATGTAAGCAGAGCCTTTTGGCATTCTGTTCTCTCTGTCTATGCTGCAAGAGAGATGGAGTGTGAATGATAAGCAGTAGTACCTACTAGTAGTAGTTAGATGTCGCCATTGCCACAGAAATACAAAGTTTAGATACAGCAAATGTGGAGTTGGGTTGCATTGACATTATTCCCAATATTTTTAATCTACTAAATAAAAGTTATTTTTGGCTTTTAAATTATTACATAGTAAATTTAGTTTTTTTGTCGAAATTGATTTAGTAATAAAAAAGTTAGCAAGTACTACCTGTATTTGTTATTTCTTCTTATAAATCCCATTAATATATTGGCCCAATGCGCCCCATTTAAGGTGCGGGGATATATATAAAACTAGCCTTTGCCCGCGGCTCCACCGCAGCCAAAAGCTAGTTTTTAGGCTATATCTCAGGTTCTAGATTGGGTAGTAGCGGGATAAACTGTATACCAATGGATGGATACTGATGGAGAGCTATCAAATAAGAAGAGTTGCATCAAAATCCGTTCAATAGTTTTTGCGTTATGTGCGAACAAATATACAGACGAAAATCTAAAAAAATCGTTTTGTGTTTAGACACGCCTATATAGCCTATTCCAGTATTTTTTTTTGTTAAATACCTATCTTAAATATACAGACATAGCTCTGTTGCAGCTTTATAATAATAGTAAGTATAGAAGATATATTTAGATATTTTTATATATATTTTTAGCATTTTACATGCTTAACGCTATACATTAAATACAAAGTGAAAAATGTGAAATCGAAAATAACAGTCACGAGCAGGATTTGAACCTGCATCTCCTGGATACCGTCCAGATGCTTTGGCAATTCAGCCATCGTGACAATTGCTCCTGACTGCTAATTTCGATAACACATTCATACTTAACGTCTTTGGGTGACGCCTGTGCCATCTGTCGGAAGTATTTTCATACATTATACCGACCAGGTAAACTTAATTTTACAATTGGCAATCCCTGGTAGTCATGGTGATTAAGTTGTATGGCTAACTTTTTTTTGAAAGTTCGCCAGTTGAAAAACCTGCACGTCATATGAGACAGGAAGATACGATACTTGTCTCAATTTTCTTATCGTATTTCGTATATGCCCGTCTCACTTCTACACTTCCTAATGTAATGGCTACATCTATAGGTTATTTATCTAAGATATTAAATGTACAGACGCAGCTCTGTTACAGCTTTCTAATAGTATAGATAAAACAAACACAGAAAACATTCAAAAGAGACTTAAGTTGAGGTTTTGGAAAATGGTAAACACAATCGATTCACGGTGCCCTTCTTCGCTTTCTACGGCGCACCAGGGCACCCCGGCGTATAGTTTGGGAACCCCTGAGCTAGTGGTTGATAGAATAATTAGGCACGCCTTCTTTTTAAACAAACAGAAAAAAATTAGCACTATATTGAACAGGTTTGGGTTGTTAAAAGCATAAAGAAATAAATTTAATCCTGGATCTTCAACAGGGCTATCAAATTTGTTGCTTATCCGCAACCAAGCATCGCGTAATAGTTACTTATCCTTGTGGTTGATATCCTTTGGATACCTTATTAGTGCTTCCCTTTGGTAGGCTTCTAAAAACTAACTCACAAGACCACATCGTCGCACGCAGCAAGCACGTCTTTAAGCGAACGGAGTAGGCGGGCACAGGCAACTATATGAACGAGTGTGTACCTACAGGTGCACTCTCAACCTCTCGTTTTCATCGCGAGTCTCCCTGAGACTCTTTGACTCGGGCGCAAAAAACCGACATGTTTCCGAGAGCGAACGAGAGCCGCGAGCTGAGACGAGAGTGCCATGGACACACTCGTCCTCGCCCTTTCTCGACAAGCGTGTACAGCCGGCGTAAATATTTCTACAATACTTCTCAATATTTTTTGAATAATATTATAGAAATTGTACCTACGTGTGCAACGCCAAAGTAAAAAAAAAAGTTGAAGTCTGACTTAAGATTCTACTCTTTGGACATAATGGACATAAGTGAGGTGTTTTGGCGGGAACACGAAGAAGATCATGTCGTCGCTCTGCATTATTTTCCTAAACTTGTGTTATTTCAAGTATTAATGTGTAAAAGTGGTGGCCTTTTGCTTATTAACTATTTGTGTATGTGCATAAGTGTTGGCAAGTGATGTAATGCGACATAACGTGTTTTTTCCTGTTGTCTCCAAAACTCCATAGAAGCTTCAGTAAGATCGCCATCGTCTTACTGGAGTGGGATTTTGACTTGACTGACTTATTTTATATGACTGACTTCGACTATGACTTGTTTTATGAACTAAACTTAAGTGTGATGAGAGAATAACGATGTTTATAACTTACTGTTAGGCTGATGGTTCTTCCAATGCCTTAAAGAAACAAAAACAAAAAAAAGACATAAGTGACATTTGATAACAAACATAACTTTATAAATTATAACCTCAAACTCAAATTATCACTGGAATTTTCCAACTACATATTGTTTAAGGCTTGATAATAAAATTATGACTACAATATCTAAATTTTGTACGGTTGTACGAATTAGCAGTACATTAGAACGATTGCCTGTAGTTCTGCAATCTTGGAAACCTGCATATGCTCGCAGTTATTCATCTACCAAGGAAAGCGGATTATCTAAAAACACCGAAAAATCTGAAGTCTCTGCTGATGTTCGTCCTTTAGGTGAGAAAATAAAAGAAACTACGAAGACAGCGTCCTACACTGGAGTAATTTTGCTCGGAATCGGTGTGACTGGCGTGATATTTTATTATGTGTTTCGGGAATTGTTCTCTAGCAATAGCGCCAACAACATTTATTCAGAAGCACTAGAAAAATGTAAGAACGTGAGTAACTACATCTTACTAATGTTCTTGTAATCACCATCTTTTTGAATACCTATGAACCATGTGATAAAGCGAGTAAATTTTTTTATTAGTGATACATACCTACCTACTAATAATATTTGTACTTATCACTGCTATTCTTGTTATAGGATCCTAGAGTGGAAGATGCTTTAGGTCCACCAATCAAAGGCTATGGAGAAGAAACTACAAGGAGAAGGCGTACACATGTAAGCCACGCAGTGTATTTGAAGGATGGAATCCAACATATGAGAATGAGGTTTTATATCAAAGGGATCAGAAACAAGGGTATTGTGGAACTAGATATGAAACAGGTATGTCTCGAAAATATGATAAAATTTTTTTTATAGAAACGGTTTTGCTTGTGATTTTAATTTTGGAACTTCAAGTAGGCCTGTAATAAATGATAAGCTTTTGATCCTAGTTAATTACACTAAAAATACAATATTTCAGCTAAATCCATTCAGCATTCTATGTGAAGTTATTTTTAATGTACCTATAACATTACATAATATGGTATACTTTCTCATGCTTTTTCAGAATGAATATGGCAATTACCTTTGCCGATACTTACTAGTGCAATTGGATGATTACAGTCGAAAAACTTTTATTATTGAAGATAATAGGGCTGAATTAGATAAGAAAGGACAAGATATTGGACAGTTTCCAACACTTGAGTTAACCCAATAAATTGTTAATATCTTTTTTATAAATGAAAACTGTAAAATATAGTAATTGAATTAAGTAGTTATTTATTATTTAATGTTTGAATTATGAAGAAAACTTAAAAATATTAAATATAAAATTTTTGTCTTATTTATTAGTAGTCTATATCATGTAAGAAAAGTGTAAGTATAACATTCATGTTTTATCATCTGCTGAGCCATGTTATAAACATTAATTTGATTAAAAATAAGTGTCTTTATATTACTTTTTTAAGTTGATTATATCAAAGTAGTTCCAAAAGTCAATGCAGTTTTTTCCAAGGAGCAACTTCCCAAGCCATGACTAGACGATGATTAAAAACAAACATCTTGAATTTGTTGAATATCCAATAGAAAATAATAACCAATGAAAGATATTGTGGCCAAGCCCACTTGAATTCTTGCAATGAACTTGGAGTATATCTGACTTTAGTTTCAGGTATTCTTAAATTAATTTGTAATTGCATTGAACCTGTATGTCCATTTTGAGTTCTTGAATAAATTGTTTTTGTATGTGTTGTGACTGCAAACCAAATATAAAACACAACATTACATTAAAATACAAGAACAAGAAAACCTTAATCTATATTACAAATAATTTACTAAATTATGACCACATTTAAGTTTACTAAATTAATCCACGAATCCTGTGGAAATTTACCTAAGTTGTAAAGTAGGTAATTAGTTGTAATATCCCTCAGGCTTTTATCTTAAGAAACATTCAAATTGTTGATGATCTCAGATGGGCTGTAGTTGTTGGAATGGCATAGTGAGTTTGGGTCTCTGTTGTACCCTATCGACTCTTCAATCGGAAGTGCCATGAGGAGCTGTTTCGAGGTGGTACTAACATTGTCTTTTTACCACCGAACTACGAAACATACACAGTTTTCAGCGCTCGTATCTACGTGTTGACTATGGATTGAACTTCTTGCTGCGATGTTTCCCCAGCGCTACGACATGTCTGTCTTTAAACGAGCTTTTGAAAATAGCACTATTCATGGTAGACTTTGCTTAGATGTGCTCCTGGTGTTAAAAGTCCATGAGCGGTGGTTACCGCTTACCAAAATGCGGGAAACTTGCTCTTCTGTCACCACTGACAACTTATCGAGTCAGTCTGGCCAAGATCTTAGCTAAAACCCACATAATGTTCGTACCGATAAATGGAAACTAACATAAGAGTTAGTCTAGAAGTTCTAGTTACTTTTATTGTAGTCCCTGAAGGCTAGATTACGTAAAGTTTTAATTTTTTTTTTTTTATTGCATGTAGGACGTGGCAGACGAGCCACGGCCCATCTGATGTTAAATGGTAACCGTCGCTCATGGACTCGACTATATCGAGAGTATTGTCAAGCCGCTGCTCACCATTTCATTTCACAGATATGAAATGAAAGAATAAACTGATATCTCCTGCTACAGCCAAAACGCAACAATGTGCTTCATGGCCGGTCACACGGGAGATGGTGGTACCAACCCGCTCGGGCCCGATACCAAGTGAGTACTCCCACTTGGTACTCAGCCCTACCACTAGTACCTATCCAACAGAGAGCGGTGTCGCTTAATCACCATTAGCTTTAACAAGTACCGATGATCTCTGGCTTTGAAAGGTCCTAGTGTCGAATACTATTATCCGCTTGGCCACTAGATGGTCTGATGATGCTTTAGGAAGAGCTGGATGTGGCACGCGTTAAATTGGGCTGTAGTGTAAATTAGAAGACAAGTTCATGTCCAGCAGGAACTACAATAGAACCGTTGATTGGCTGACGGTAATATTACAAAAAAAAAAAAAATACTTGTAATGCCTAAACCTACATATGGCCGCATTAGTCTCTAGGGACATCAGCTTGCTATATTAATTAGGAATGAACTCAATGAAGATGCCTCGTTTATAACCTTGATTGGGGATAAAGATGTGGGTAGGTACCTACTATAATTTTTGTAGGGTACCTATACGATTTTAAATAAATGAATATCTATTTAGATATTTTTATATATATTTTTTGCATTTGACATGCAACATAAATTAAACACAAAGTGAAAAATGTGAAAATCTAATAGGGACTGCGTCATTATTAGGTAAAATCTTAATTGTAAAATTAAGTTTACCTGGTCGGTATAATGTATGAAAATACTTCCGACAGATGGTGCAGGCGTCACCCAAAGACGTTAAGTATGAATGTGTTATCGAGATTAGCAGTCAGGAGCAAGGGTCACGATGGCTGAATTGGCAAAGCATCTGGACGGTATCCAGGAGATGCAGGTTCGAATCCTGCTCGTGACTGTTATTTTCGGTTTTCACATTTTTCACTTAGTGTTTAATGTATGTTGCTAAGCATGTCAAATGCTAAAAATATATATAAATATATCTAAATATTTATGGGGTTTGCGTCATTATTAGGTAAAATCTTAATTGTAAAATTAAGTTTACCTGGTCGGTATAATGTATGAAAATACTTCCGACAGATGGTGCAGGCGTCACCCAAAGACGTTAAGTATGAATGTGTTATCGAGATTAGCAGTCAGGAGCAAGGGTCACGATGGCTGAATTGGCAAAACATCTGGACGGTATCCAGGAGATGCAGGTTCGAATCCTGCTCGTGACTGTTATTTTCGATTTTCACATTTTTCACTTAGTGTTTAATGTATGTTGCTAAGCATGTCAAATGCTAAAAATATATATAAAAATATCTAAATATTTATGGGGTTTGCGTCATTATTAGGTAAAATCTTAATTGTAAAATTAAGTTTACCTGGTCGGTATAATGTATGAAAATACTTCCGACAGATGGTGCAGGCGTCACCCAAAGACGTTAAGTATGAATGTGTCATCGAGATTAGCAGTCAGGAGCAAGGGTCACGATGGCTGAATTGGCAAAGCATCTGGACGGTATCCAGGAGATGCAGGTTCGAATCCTGCTCGTGACTGTTATTTTCGATTTTCACATTTTTCACTTAGTGTTTAATGTATGTTGCTAAGCATGTCAAATGCTAAAAATATATATACAAATATCTAAATATTTATGGGGTTTGCGTCATTATTAGGTAAAATCTTAATTGTAAAATTAAGTTTACCTGGTCGGTATAATGTATGAAAATACTTCCGACAGATGGTGCAGGCGTCACCCAAAGACGTTAAGTATGAATGTGTCATCGAGATTAGCAGTCAGGAGCAAGGGTCACGATGGCTGAATTAGCAAAGCATCTGGACGGTATCCAGGAGATGCAGGTTCGAATCCTGCTCGTGACTGTTATTTTCGATTTTCACATTTTTCACTTAGTGTTTAATGTATGTTGCTAAGCATGTCAAATGCTAAAAATATATATACAAATATCTAAATATTTATAGGGTTTGCGTCATTATTAGGTAAAATCTTAATTGTAAAATTAAGTTTACCTGGTCGGTATAATGTATGAAAATACTTCCGACAGATGGTGCAGGCGTCACCCAAAGACGTTAAGTATGAATGTGTTATCGAGATTAGCAGTCAGGAGCAAGGGTCACGATGGCTGAATTGGCAAAGCATCTGGACGGTATCCAGGAGATGCAGGTTCGAATCCTGCTCGTGACTGTTATTTTCGATTTGCACATTTTTCACTTTGTGTTAAATGAATATCTATTGTAATACATACGAGTCTCATGTAAATGTTATAAGGTACTCATTATATCTAATTAATAAATAATTAATCTTACCATCTCTCGTAAAATAATTTTCTAATACATAATCTACTATGCTATGTCTGTTTTTCACACAGTCAAATGATGACCAGTTGTATTTAGTGTCCATGGGATTTTGGTGACAGGGTAAATGTGATATCTGAGCCAATTCTATATTGCCATAATAATTCCAACCAGAAGAAGGCAGTGCAAACTCTTTATTGATCACTGCCAAACTTTGCATATGTAGAGGGCACACAGTCTGTAAATATTGGTATCAATATAAATTACAATAAAAAAAAATACCTTCATCCATCCATCCATCAGCCTTTCAAAGTCCACTGCTGGACATAGGCCTCCCCAAGAGAACGCCACAACGAGCGGTCCCGTCATGGGGGATAATGCCGTAATCGCCACGCTTGGAAGGCGGGTTGTCGATCGCAGTGGATGTTATTAATACTCGAGGGAGTGCTGCTGCCCACTCCCCCGGTATTCCGTCAGTCGGCTCTTACGACTCCCGTGGGTAGAGAGGGGAGAGAGATCTCTTGGTAGAGACTAAAATACCTTACTTGCGGCAAATATTATTGTTTATTATGATTATGGCGTTTTTTACTATCGGTAATAACAAAATAACTTACTGATACCACCGATACGATACAAGTAGTTGGGTCAATTTCAAACATTTACAAGATATGGTTTCATGTCATGCCTGGTCAATAGCGGAATGGATTTGATACCTACTGACCTCTCATGTTGAGTGTTGTGGTTCGATAGTGCAAGATGTTCTCTTTCATTAATGAAGAAGAATATCTTTTTGGTATGGACGAGCCTTCATGATGTGTTTCTATACAAATCGTGATAAATTTGCGATTAATTACCTACACTTAGAAGTCCTTATAATTGTATATATCTAAGTAGGTACGTATTATTTACCTACCTAAGTATATATTGAGATTACAGATGCTAGGATAGTAGAATTTTGTAGGTACTGGATTACCTTTAATTCATAGTCCAACACCAAGATTAACATCAGGGATGTCATAGTTCCTTTTTCAGGTAGATTGAGATATATCTTGAAATCTAACACATCATTTTTACCGTCACCATTGTAGTCATGCTCCTGTACCTGCGATTTAGACAATTTTAATGGAAATAGGTACTTTTATGTAGGTAAGGAGAAGGAGATAGGCATAATGAATTCTTTACAGCTCCTATACGACCAACTGTTAGGCATGAGGCTCCTGGGCAAGGGGGATTTTTGATGTGAAACATCTAATGCGGAGGGAGCGTAAAATCGGCTGGCGACGCTTTTATTGTACTTATCCTGTTCAAATCTTGCAAGTTAAATTTGACACACTTCCCGGTTTCCGATTGAGCTGAAATTTTACACGAAGGTGTATATCACGTGACAATACAATATTATTATGAGATGGAGCTGATCTGATGATGGAGCTGGAAGGTATAGGAACTCTATAATGAAACGGCGCAACCACATCGAGTTTGGGCTCGTATGATTCGTCTTGCCGAGTAATTTGTGTCTAGATGGTATTCAGGGGCTGATGATGAAGCTGGAAGGTGGTCACAGTAACTCTATAATGAAATGACGCAACCCCGTCGAGTTGTTGGACACGTTTGATTCATCTTCATGAGTACTTTGTCTTTAGATGGTATCCAGGGTCTGATGACGTGAGCTAGAAGGTGGCCATGCGAAGCTCTGTAATTAAATGGCGCAACTCCATCGAGTTAGGGCTCGTTTGAAATGTCCTGACTAGAACTTCAGTCATAGATGATATCCAGGTCTGATGATGGAGCTGGAAGGTGACCACAGTAACTCTGTAATGAAATGACGCAACCCCATCGAGTTTGGAATCATTTGATTCGTCTTGACGAGTACTTTCTCTCTAGATGGTATCCAGGGTCTGACGATGGAGCTGGAATGTGGCCACAGTAACTCTGTAATGAAACTACGCAACTCTATCGAGTTTATACTTGTTTGATTGGTCTTGAGGAGTACTTTATCAAGTTATGATCATTTTATTTCTACAAAATAATTTCGATGTTTTCACATTTGCTTGACGTCCCGTGACGTCTAGTTTTTTTTTATTATTGCATGTAGTGGCAGATGAGCTACGGCCTATTTAATGGTAAATGGTAACCGTCACTCATGGACTCAGCTATACCGAGAGTATTGTCAAGCCGCTGCTCACCATTTCATTTCACCGATATGAAATGAAAGAATAAACGGCTGTCTCCTGCCACAGCCAAAACGCAAAGATGTGCTTTATGGCTGGTCACATGGGAGATGGTACCAACCCGCTCGGGCCTGATAGGTACCAAGTGAGTGCTCCCACTTGGTACCTAGCCCTACCACCAGTTTAGAACACTGCAATAGCACTAGATATTTTTTTTTATATCCCACGGGCGGCATAAGCAGTCACTGTAATGTATAGACTCTAGCAGCACCAGAGGCTCCACTCGCACCTCGCCGACTCCGAGAAAATTGAGTGGAGAGGAAAGATAATAAGAAGAGGATGGAAGATAAAGAAGGGATTTGGGCTTCCAGTGTTCTTACCCACCATACGAAACAACTGTAGGAATAAGTACTTACCTAACTTTTGCTTCACGCTGATCTGATATTAAATAGCACTTAATAATCGTCAAGAATACACTCATAATTAATAGGCGAGTCACTCATGGACACAAATATACCTTTATTTTTTTTGTTGGGAAAAAATGTACCTAACCGCACACCCCGTCGTTCGGGGCAACGAACAGGGTAGTGTGGGGCCCTCACCCACTAAAGAAACCCGCCGTGTGCCGTCTCTCCGCCTTTATTGGCGGGCCATCGGAACCATATTTACATTCCATTAGTGGTCGGACTCAACTATACCTACCTAGAGTAGGTATTGTAAAACCGCTGCGCACCATTTCATTTCTCAGGTATGTAATGGCAGAATAAAGGGCTATCTTCTGCTACAGCTAAAACACACTGACGTGCTTCATAACCTGTGTGACACAGGAGACGGTGGTACCGACCCGTTCGGGCCATATATCAAGTGAGTACTCTCAATTGGTACCCAGCCCTACCACTAACAATGCAATAGCTGATAATTGCTTACTTCCCTTACTCGCCTTGTACGACACCCGCGGGAAGGTATGGGATGGTGATACTTGTATTCTTAGTCCGTCACCACACGGATTTATATATTTTTTTTAATCCCGGTTAATCTATATTAAATAATCATTCTAGGAAGAATAAATAATTATACCTCCACGTCCTATATACATACCTAAACTGTTTTATAAAGAAGCCATTTCACTCATTCAGTCGCGCCTGCCATTTTTATTATAGCAAGGACTTCTCTATGCATTTCTTAAAATAAGCTGCTAGGGGTTCCTTCTCTTTCCGAGTTGATCATCTATCGCAAGGGGTACCTACTGTGTGATTTTTTACTTCGCAGGCTATTAGACTACTCTTAGAATAAAATTAGGTGGTTAATATTATGTAGGTACTTAGCCCGTCACCACGTGACTATGACTGTATAAAGTATAGGTACTTACGTGAAATTCTACACAATTCTCTTCATATCTCATAATGCTGCCATAAAGCCCATTAATTTCACCACACACTATGGGCCTACTAGGATCGTCTAATTCAGCTACAAGCAGATACTCATACGTAAAATGTATCACTGGCTGTTCATAAAAGTAGTGAGATCTTAGCCAGAATCCTGTGAATAACTAAATATCAATTGTAATGTACTTATCTATACAAACACGGGTTCGATCCCCGGGTCGGGCAGTGTTATTGAGATTTTTCGTAAAAAATAAAAAAAAATCTCAGTAGCAGCCCGGAGTTTGGAAATGTGCCCGGTAGACGTCAATAGGCTTGCCCCCTATTACGTGGGACTTAAACATAGCTGGCGTTTCGTGGGTGTGTAATACACCTCTGCCTACGAATACGAATACAGGCGTGATGCTATATTTTTTTATGTTATACAAACACAACAAAGCAAGGATATTAGACTATATAGGTAGGAACTTACCTCTACTCTTGTAAGCTACAAAAAAAGGTAAGATTACATTTAGTACTGTCGTTATTGCAGTAAAAAACATAGCTTTAGACAGAAAGTAACTTCTGTATTGAACTTCCACATTGTAACTAAAGAGTTTATAGAGACCCATGCTCTATCGCCTTGAAAATTATATTAAAATAATGAAAAAGAATCTGTTTCTAATTATATTTTAACACTCTAAATAAAAACACTTCTAATTATTTATGTACATTGAAGTAATCTACAAGTGCAATCAGACATAGTGTTATATGTTTGCTCTTTGCAATCCAATACAACAATGTTTTTGTTTATAAATTGTTGCTTAGCAACCGCTCTCGTGGGCTGCCAACAAAAAAAATCCAATACATAGAATAAAAGTCAAAAATAACATAGCATCACGCCTGTATTCCCCGAAGGGTTAGGCAGAGGTGTATTACACACCCACGATTCGCCTGCTATGTTTAGGTCCCACGTAATAGGGGACGAGCTTATTGCCGTCTATCGGGCACATTTCCAAACACCGGGCTGCTACTGAGAATTGTTCTTTTTACATAGAAGTTGACAGTTTGCAATGATTTCTCATTTTCCTTGCCGTTTTTTAAATAAAATTATTTTAGGTAAATAATAACTGATGACTTTAAAAAATAATAATACCGAACATTTACTTATGAAATATCCTCGGATAATAAATGTTTAATTGTATACAGTAATTATTATTTCAGAATTTCTTCGGTCAATTTTTATAAAAAAGAAACCTTAGTTATTATTATGAGCAGAACTGTAAAAATAATGGTCTGGCAGCATAGCGTTGTTGTTGTATGTGACAGATGGTACATGACAACTGTCGCTTTTAGCTTTTTCTCTTTCAAACCAACGAGAAAACTCTCAGACTAAAAACTAACTCGTACTCTTTCTTTTAACATTGATTTACAGTTTTCCAACCATGGTGATTTATAAAATTTTCAAACTATTAGTTTAAATAATTTCAACGGTAAATACTCCTACTACTATGTTTCGTATGGTGAGAGCGCCGAAGCCCTTCTTATCCTCTCCTTATTATACTTACTTTCCACTTCCTATCCCTTTCCTTGGTGCAGGAGTCGCGAAGTGCCGCCTCTGGTGTTGGATTACCATAAGGTAGTGGGAATTATAAAAAAAAATACTGGTTAGAATGGTTTAAAACAGGCAAGAGGCTAATTTCTTTTGTGCGTGTTTTTTATAAATTATGAGCCTTGAAAGTAAATTTATTTATTTGTTTGTTACGTTACGTTTCACGACGTAACTATGAGAAGCTCTAGTATGACTCCGAGGGCTCACCCTCGGAGTACTAGAGCTTAGAAAAAGACAATAGGCTACATTAAATTTTAACCCGGGAAAATGAATGGTTCCTTCAGGATAGCCATTTTTGCAAAGAGGTAGTTAATGTGCCATAGAGTGACAAAATAATATATTCTAACGTCCACGAGGACATATAGTTATGGGTAAAGTCTAGTTTGTGTATAATCACAGTACTTCTTTTTTATATGGACATATTATGGAATTTTTATTTGGGTAAATTGTGGCAAGTTCGAGAGCCAACGCTGCACAATTGGGAATACTATAAGGGCTAGAATGATATTACATCATAAATTGATGCGTTTTGAAGTTGGAAATAATTTACCTGACACAGCAATGGGCTGCCTAGCTGCCTATCCCTTTGGAAAACAGGCTTGAGTCTGTCAGGTATGAAGTACGTAGTACCATAGTTAGGTATAGGTACCTACTACTATGATATATAATGCTAATAATATTTAAAACTAACAATAAATTTAATATTAACAAAAAATCATATAATAGCAATAAACAATACGAATAATTACCAAAAATACCTTTTACGTCATCCTCTTTTCTACTTTTTGCTGTGCCCAACAGGGTCCATAATTGTTACTCTTTTATTTTTATGTTACCACCTACTAGGTATATTATACATTGTGGAATGCGAAAATAAATGAATATGAATACTACCACTGAAGGAATGTAATATGATTCCGGTGGCCCGCCAATAAAGGCGGAGAGACGGCACACGGCGGGTTTCTTTAGTGGTTGAAGGCCCCACACTACGCTGTTCGTTGCCCCGAACGACGAGGTGTGCGGCTAGGAACATTTTTTCTCGCCTTAAAAAAAGAAGGTATAGGTACAACTACTATTTGACAATGTTTTATTTTTTCTGGTGTCTGAAGTAAACACAGGCTAGCTAGGTACTACTTTAAAAGGTAATACCTACTACCTTTGAAGAGAAGGTAGGTACTCTTAAACCTGACGGTGTTAGTTTCAGATTTTAAGTGTTATGTTTTGTTTGAATCGTCCTCAAAAAAGGAGTAATCTATTTTGATCTATAATACCTATGTATCTTCCTATTGTGTACTTGACATGCTCAGCTACGATAAAACGATAAAGAACAAAATATTTGTGAAAATGGAAAAATAAAGCTTTACTACTCGCACATTTTTAATATAACAATCAAATTAACTTAAAAAAAATAGATTATATAGTAAAAAATGAAATTATGACCAGTTTATAATAATTATTCTAGTACTTATTTATAAAATTTTTTGACATACAAACGAAATAAGAATATTCAGACCCATACAATAGAAGTTAGGTTTTTGGTCTGTGGTGTTCGTTACCATGTTTTGTCTTTCACAATGGTGATACGTATAGTAGATTTGTGTGACTGTATTCTAAGCAAAATGTACAGTCACTAACAAAAGTGAAAAACAACACCATGCGTTCGGGAACAGTCGCTGTAACCTGGGGGACTTTATGAAGTGATAAGTAATGACACAAGACAAAGTAAGTACCAATATCCATTCAGAATTTATCTATTATGATTGAAATGTGTGGGAATCGAGTCACCGTCATTAATTTACAGCATTTGAAATGGAAACTCCGTATCTAAACATAAGATAATAATTGAATTCTCTACGTTTTATGCATCACTCGCTCGTCGCCTTTGTAACGACGCGCCTTAAAGCTGACCGTTATGTAACTAATTAAAACTATATTTTCTAATTTAATAAAAAGGGATAGGAGGTGGATAGGAAGGATATTATGGAAATTATAAGAGCTTTACCGCTCACAGACTACACCACCACTCTTTATTCGCCATACACAAAATTACCTTTCATATGTAAACTCTTCTTTAACCCCGTTGCGATTTAAAACTCGCTAAACATGCATCTTAGGATTTAACTAGCAGGACACAACACATTATTTCCTGCTATCTTCGTCCCCCAGTTTTGAAGGTTGCTAGATGTGAAACACGTGTGTTAACTGCACATATTTATAGGTATCTATTATATTTTTTTATGAATTATGTTAGTTGGTGGTAAGATAGGAAAGCTACTTAGAGTCAGGGCATTTGTAATGATCGTATTGTTAGTTGTGTTTTTCTACACCAAATTATGCAAGGTATGGTCTGGCCTGATGACAAGTGACAGTGACCACAGGCGCTATGTACGAAGCCAATGGACCACAAAGTAGTATGGAATGGAAAAATAAAATTAAAAGGTTTGGTATATCGGTAAGTGATAATATAGAGTATAGTGCTTCTTATTAAATTTGTATTATCATTATTTTATGTAAAGCTTTAGTACGGCATATCTACACATTCCCAAATTGTTAGAAAATTATAAAGATAAAATAATCGTTTCTACACGAATATACCATCTGCCACGGGCGTTTTAGTAACTAGTTCTATATGTGAGACATACTTGTTTTCTGTACGAGTCAGTGAATATGAACAAAAGTGCTCACGGTAGCTGGTGACTCTGGCGCCTACAGTGATAACTGATACCTAAGGGCACTGAACGATCGTTGGTACTGAGTACTCCTATATAAACGTGCCAAAAGTTCTCAACGACATCATTCGCTCGGGAATCATCCCAGAGCACAGTGAGGTCCTCAATAAGGACTTGGATTCTTCAAGTACACGTATCAGCTTCTACTCTAGGATGTCTATGGTAAGAAGATCAAGTATGGACAGGATGTCCTCCAGCATGACATCCAGCATGACTGGGATGGGTCTCGGTGGAATTACTGGACTTACATCTGGAATGAGCACGTTGAGTTGCATGAGGGACCAGCAGATGACAATTGGCGGTATGCCCTCGAACTATGTTCCTGGGCTATCTGCCTACTACAATATTTCTAGCTTCTGTCAGCGCCCCGGGCAAACTCGTCGTTGGCCGATGCAGCGAGCTGGACCTACGGCACAGCATCGCCCTGGTCGCTCTCACAGCACAGGCTCACTTCATCGTATGAAATACTCCATGAGAAACAGCCCGAACACTCAATATACTCACAACATGATCTGCAAAATGGCCGATCAAAATGAACGTCGACGCCGCCAGGACACTATGGAAATGCTGCCTCAAAGTTATTACTCTCAGCAGCCACTGAAGGTTGAGTTGACTGAATTCTACTCCCGTGATAATTCCAAGGACCATCACACGGAACAATATGACTTGGTGAACGACAACATTCTACCTAACCCTGTGATTAGACGTGGCCAAAACTTTTTCTTTGCTGTTCGTTTTGACAGGACTTACGATAAGCAACAAGATATGATTCGCGTCGTTTTCTGCTTTGGTAAGTGATTTGCCATTTAAATTTATATCAAAAATTCTAATATAATTGCATCTAATACTAATACATGTTTTATTGCACAGGTCCTAAGCCGAGCGTCACCAAAGGAACCCGAGTAGTACTACCTGTTAACTGGAATAGTCAGCAAGGTGTCTTCCAACATTCCCGTGATATAATGCCAGTGGGCATGGGATTGGGAATGTCTCGTATTCAAGACACTGGGTCGGGCATGGCTACAATGGGAACGATGAGTAATATGGGAACTATGGGTACAATGAGTTCCATGGGACCCATGAGTGGTATGCGTGAGACTACAACGTACGGTGCTCGTCGTAGTTCATTTAGCAATGAGCCATTACCTTTACAGCATAGTCCTCTAAGTCCACATGGATCCATGGATCGCCCTATGATGGATCGTTATGGAGGAACAGGCCAGCATTCTACCTTCGGGCGCGGATACGGTTCACGCCATGGTTCTATGCAGAACCTCGCGACTTTAGCTCATGATATGGATAGATGGGATATAAGTATTCAACGTCAAGATGGAAATACAATCACCTTCCAAGTACATGTGCCGGCTACTGCTCCCGTGGGTGTATGGAACTGCTGGGTACAGACCAATCGCTTCGGCCAGCGTGACAATCGCCATGATTACAAATGTGACGAAGATGTCTATATTCTATTCAATCCTTGGTGCCGTGAAGACCCTGTATACATGGACAATGAATCATCCCGGAAGGAATATGTCCTCAACGAGCAAGGAAAAATATGGTGCGGTACATGGCGCCAGCCCAAAGGACGCAAATGGATATATGGACAGTTTGATGATGCTGTTTTGCCAGCTTGCATGTACTTGTTGGAGCGAAGTGGTCTTGAGCATTCAGAACGTGGTAATCCAATCCGTGTTTGCCGAGCTATTTCCTCTATGGTGGGTAGTTTTATTTGGTAATATAGTTATCATTTCACGTGTTGTTAATAAAATATAAACACTTTTTAAGTATAAAAATATTCAATCGAAAAAATCTATATGGTTTCAGATAAATGCGAATCATGATGATGATGGCTTAATGGTTGGCCGATACGACGGAGAATACAAGGACGGTGTGGCACCACACGCATGGACCGGATCTGTAGCTATCATGGAACGTTATCTCACTGATGGCGGCAGGCCAGTTGAATATGGCCAATGCTGGGTGTACTCAGGGCTGGTGGTCACCATTTGCAGAGCGCTTGGTAATATTTTTATAGAATTTTTATTAACTAAATAATGGTGTACAAACCTATTGCGATGTGGTGATGAACTTAGGAATTATAGTGTCACTAACTTATTCAATTTCATGGTATAAAGCTGTCTAAGAAACTAAAATTGAGCTGAATATTGGCGTGCTAGAGATGAAAATCTCAAAACAAAGGTACGTCATCTAAATTTTCTTTTAATATTTTCAGGTATACCTTGCCGATCAGTAACTAATTACGTGTCCGCACATGATACAAACCGTACGTTCACTGTGGACAAATACTTCGATCGTGACGGGAATGAAGTTCCCAATGGCCCTGATGAAGATTGCTATGACTCATGTTGGAATTTCCATGTATGGAATGACGTATGGATGCAACGGCCTGATTTACCCCAGGGTACTGAAATTATCTTTGTGTGAAATAATACAGCAACTAAGATTTCGATATTAACAATGATTTGTTCATTTTAGGCTACAGTGGCTGGCAAATCATTGATTCCACGCCTCAAGAAGAAGCGGAAGCTGTGTATCATTGTGGTCCAGCTAGTGTTGAGGCTGTTCGTCGTGGTGAGGTCGGCTTTCAGTATGATACACCCTTCATGTATTGCCAGCTTAATGCGGAACTGTGCCATTTCCAAGAGGAGGAGAACTCGGAATGGGGATTCGTTAGGATGGCTTCGAACCAGTATCAGTGAGTGCTTTATGATTAATTATGGTATCATGATATATCGATGAGAGAGACAACATTGTGCAATTTAATTTTACAGAGTTGGCCGCAAGATTCTTACAAAGAACCCGAACCGCGACGATGATGAAGGTGACAGTGACATGCTCGAGATTACTCATGAATACAAAACTGTGGATAGCACGTCACCCGAACGACTTGCTGTTATCGCTTCTTGCCGAGGCTACCAACGTCTTCAACAGTATTATGAATATCCTGACCGCAACTTTGAAGATGTTTACTTTGATCTTATGGATATTGAGATTGTCCCATACGGTCAGCCATTTGATTGTACCATGAATATCCAGGTATTTTATAGTATAGTATTATTTTAATGCGATAATCAACATGGAAATAAATTATTTATTGATATGATGATTACTATAATAATTATAATCTTGTAGAATAAATCACATGAAGACCGGACCATCTGGTGTGTGCTGACAGCTTCTTCCTGCTATTATACTGGCGCCATTGCTTCAAGACTCCGAAGAGCACAAGGTGAATTCATCGTGCGTGCTGGTCAACGTGAAGTGTTGAAATTGCACGTAACACCACAGGAATACATGGATAAGATAGTTGATCATTCTATGGTCAAGGTACATGCCATGGCTTATGTGAAGCAAACACGTCAAGCCTGGTCTGATGAAGATGACTTCCCACTACACAAACCAAGGATGCAGGTTCAGGTAAATATAGTTTTCACCCTGACATTTATGTAAATATATCTTCACCACATGATGCCTTATTGGTTTATTGGTATGTGATACTTCTTGCGAGTCTTCACTTGCAAAAAAAATGCTGTTGGGTTTTTTGACGGAAAATTGCCGCACGGATCCCATATTACGTTAGGACTTCATAGAGTTCATAGACACAATAAGGGTCCTTCGGGTATAAGCTCGAGACAATAAATAAATTAAAAAAGAACCACATGATTCTAAGCTTATTCATTTATGGCAGGTGAGGGGTCAACCATGTATAGGACAGGAGTGCGCCGTAACATTCAGCTTCCAGAATCCACTGAGTGTACACTTGACTGACTGCTACTTCACCTTTGAAGGATCTGGTGTTCAGAGACCTAGACAGGTAGAGTATGATTAGCGAGCTCGTCTTAAATGTGTGGTAGACAACAGAGCAGGTCTATTAAAATATCCATTCTTCTTTTAGATAAGATTCCGCGACGTGAAACCAGGTGAATTTGTGAACTACCAGGACAAGTTTGTGCCACGAAGACACGGTGAGCGCCGCATCGTGGTGACATTCTCATCGCGGCAGCTCGACGAGATCTTCGGTTGCACGACAGTGAATGTGCGCGGCTAGCTAGCCCTCGGGGCCCGAGTTCCATCGCCGCGCACCTCACCGGGCCCGTCATCTCCTCCTGCGCTACAAATGGACCGGTCCAGCGTGTCATACGTGACACCGGAACAGCATGTGTATGTTCAAGAAGAGGAAGTGGTTATTATAAAGACCACATCTTAAGTGTCCATTTGGTGACAAAACTATTTATTGTGAGTTCGATTGTTAATGATTTTAAGGATTCTATACGTATTTTGTGTAACAACGAAAACGTATTCATTACGATGACACGGCAATCATAAAAGGAATTGAAATGATAAAAGTTAGATTGTATCGTTTGTATCACCAGCACAATGAAAACAGAAAATAAAAAAAAAAATGTCATGTACTTTCACATTTTTCACTGTGTCCATAAATATATTGTATTTGTTAACATTACGAATACCCATGCTTCAAGAAGTGCCATTGTTTTGATTGAATTGTTCTAAGTGAAGGAGCCTAGGATTAAGCGATTTTGGATTGTTTTATATATTATAACTACTGCTTATTTAAGTCTTTATATAACTATTTTAATCATTATAATATTATGTTTATATATAACAACATACACAAAAACATAATTATGAATTTGCACCGTGTTTGTGTGTTTTTGGGATCTCAAAAATAAAGGGCATTCACTGCATCTTTGTTTATCATTACTTATTTACCTCGTAAAAGTCAATATATTGGACATACATGCATACACTTTGTCACGCCTTTTTCTCATAGGGGTAGCCAGAGAACACTTATCTCCACTAGCTACGATCTTGACACACATCTTTCGCTTCATCTACTTTTATCAGCGCTTTCATGCATGCTCGTTAGTTACGAGTATTCTTCCTGGCCTTCCTTAAGAACGTCTCCGATCTGGTCAAAATACGTTCGCATAGGTCAGGCGTCGGCAACCTTTTGAGTCGGAAGAGTCAAAAATTACAATTTATAAAATTTAAAATTTTTTTCTTGCCAACAAATAATAGTGCTTGCATAAATAAACTTTTTTTGATAAAAAAACTAATAATAATTTATTTTACATTGATTATTTATAAGAAAAATATTTTTGATCTATATTTTTTTAGCGTTTGACATGCTCAGCTACTTTTAAAGTATAAATTATTTGTGAATGAGGCTATAAAAATATAGTTAGATCAAAAATGTTTAAAAAATTGCAATATCAAATTAGTATGTATTTTAATTTCAAAATTAAACTTACTATATTGGATTAATGCATGTAAATGCATTCCGGTAGATGGCGTTGGTCGTAAAGACAAATGTGATGAGGAGATTGGGATGATCGAAAGATCGGTACGGTAGCTCAGTGGCTTAGAGCACTTTCCCGGATTGGAAGGGACGTGGGTTCGATTCCCACTCGTACTAAAAATATCTTTTTCCAAATTCTCAAATAATTTTGTACTTTAAAAGAAAAATATTCATAAGAAAAATATTTATTATTTCAAGTAGCTAAGAGAAAGAAATGGTGTCTAATCCTCGTTAATGGATTAATAATAATAAAATAATATAATAATTATTAATGTTACTTTTATAAAATAAATAATATTTGCGTATGGAACTAAAGAGCCGCAGCTACACATCCAAAGAGATGTGACTCTCTAGCCGCAGGTGGCCGGCCCCCGGCCTAGGTCGCCCTCTATTAACTTGCCCATTCACAGTCGCCTTGTATATCTGTTTCATTGATCTTCATTCATCCATCCTCTCTACGCGCCCGAACCACCTAAGCATTATTTTCTCTATTTTGGTCACTACATCTTTCACATTCTCGTATCACACTATTTCTCACTTTGTCCATCAGAGTGACTCTTATGCTTCTCAGACTTCTCAGTTGCAGGCGATGGTTAACATAAGTAATACATGACGCTTTGAAAGTAAAAGGGATGTCAGTGAATGTGAGCAAGACGAAAGTAATGGTTTTTGAAAAGGAATATAGTATGACAAATTGCGAGATTCTGGTTGTAGTAGAAAGAGTTGAACAAGTGATGGCTGGAAATAAAGGGAATAGGGCACTGCATGGCTTTATGAACAGCCAGAAAGTGTCAAAAAAGGCACGACTGGCTGTGCATAGGGGGGTGCTGGTCCCTACACTTGTGTATGGTAGTGAATTTTGGGCATGGCAGAAGAAACATGAGAGTATGATAACTGCTGTGGAGATGAGAAGTCTGAGAGGCATAGCCAGAGTGACTCTGATGGGTGAAGTGAGAAATAGTGTGATATGAGAATACGGTGGTGTGACAGGTGGCGCCAGGTGGCGCTAGTTGCCGCGTAAACATCGGCTCCGTAATCTTTACTGTTTTAAAAATACTCTATATAATATTTACTGTTTATTTATATCACCTATCGGTAATTCTCTGTCCAATAACCATCATACAGTGGTGGCTTAAGTCAATCAGCAGTATTTTTAACGATAGAAGTGAAAAAGGACTGTGCATAAATAAAGTGTAAATGAACCTAAATTAGTTTAAAATACATAAACAACAAACAAAAAAGTGTCTTAACAAGTGATCTACAACTAAAACTACACTAAATCTGAGTGAAAACTATAAAATAAGTGAATTATTTATTACAAAAACGAGTGAAAAAGCAAGTTCGTTTATTTTATTTAAAGTTGTGACACATTTAAAATCCAATACGAATACTTTACATTTGCCTTGTAATAAATTCAAGGTATTCCGTAATTTCAATTAACTTAAAGACAAATGTCGTGGCGAGTCCCATTACTACAACGGAACAATCTACATAATACTGAGTGAAGCGAGTTCGATACTGCCTTGAGTAGTGTGAGCTCTTTTTGTAAGATCTATGCTATTGTGTATGAATTTATGACTATTTAAATTGAATGAAATAAATTAATAAATTACAATAAACCATTGACATAAAATATTAAAACTGTTTACTTTATTTTACATCAATTATATACGAATAATTTTCAATAAAAAGAATAATAATCACATATAATATATAACCATCTACTCGTACAAGATTTGACATCTTTTAATGTTTATTTTATCATTATAGTTGCTATATTGAAGTTAAGGAACATGGATGAAAATGTAACACTTCGCAAACCAAATAGAACCGGATCACTGAACAACCTATCAATATTCGATACAACGATGATGAGTCTCGATAATTTATCTCATAATTCCAGTCAAACTTTAATCGAGTTAAATGAGAAGATACAGCAAATATCGCAGGAATTACAAAGTGCTCATCAGGAAATCGAAAACTTGCATATCGAAAACTATAGACTAAAGTGCGACTTACAGAAGCAATTAAAAATTATTGACATATACAAAAAATTAAATATCTCGGACAATTTAAATATAAGCCGTCCATCTGCACAAAAACAAAAAATGGTCACAAACCAAATTTTAACATCTATAATATATAATATATAGATAAAAACCAAGTCACTAAGGGTCAACAAAGTAAAACAGACAGAACGCCTGAAGGAAAAAATAAGCAAAATGTGTTTAATGTATGTTGCTAAGCATGTCAAATGCTAAAAATATATATAAAAATATCTAAATATTTATAGGGTTTGCGTCATTATTAGGTAAAATCTTAATTGTAAAATTAAGTTTACCTGGTCGGTATAATGTATGAAAATACTTCCGACAGATGGTGCAGGCGTCACCCAAAGACGTTAAGTATGAATGTGTTATCGAGATTCACGTCATGAAGGAGCACGATGGCTGAATTGGCAAAGCATCTGGACGGTATCCAGGAGATGCAGGTTTGAATCCTGCTCGTGACTGTTATTTTCGATTTCACATTTTTCACTTTGTGTTTAATGTATGTTGCTAAGCATGTCAAATGCTAAAAATATATATAAAAATATCTAAATATAAGCAAAATGCATATACAAAAAATTGTGCCAGAGAGGTTTAATAATAGGAGTGAAATGGATAAACTACAAGAATTAACCAGTACAACAAGGAACACAGTGAATAAACTAAGAACCAATTCTTTACAGACAACCATTATATCAGAGAGAAATGGTCAAATAGACTTATCAAATAAAAATTCTAACAACATTTCATTACAAACACAGCGTACAAAATACACGGTAATTGGTCGTCATAATAAAAAGAAAGTTGTCATTATAGCGGACGAACAAGGGCGCAACGTTCAAAGGATTCTACAGAGTCTTCTTAATCAAAATTATATAGTAAGCTGCTATTGGAAGCCAGGAGCGTGTCTAGAAGAAGTTTTACAGGCAGAAAAATCACTTATTAGTTCATTAAATAGACATGATACCGTTGTTATTTTAGGGGGTATAAATGACAAGAATCCAATCTTATTGCAAAATAGTCTCAAACTTTTTCTAAATAGTATTAACACTACCAATATAATAATCTCAGAGGTTCCGTATAATAATACTCTAAACGAGCAAAAGCTAAACTATACGTTAGAATTTATATGTTCTTATCATAATAACATAACTTATCTCGAAATGAATTACAATAAATACTTACCTAACTATAAATACCTACCTATGCATATTTCACAACGACTACTACTCAAATTTTGACATACAAACTTAATTACGACATATACAAAAAACAAGCATCCTTTCTTAGTCATGATAAACAAATGATAAATGTTTGGACTCAAACGGACTCTATATGCACAGATACCGTGGACACCGTCATCATACCAACACAACAATAGACACAAATACAAACGCTCAGTTTTTTCTCTAATCATTTCAATATTCTACATCAAAATATAGCAGGGTTGATGAATAAATTGGACTCAGTAATTATAAAATTGAGCGAACTATGCACCAAGGGAATAATTATTGACATCATTTGTGTGACAGAACATTTTATTAAAACTGGTCACGAAGATTTGCTCTGCATTCCAAACTTTTGTCCAGCAGCTTTCTTTTCAAGAAATGTTAGCGGGGAGGAGCATGTATTTTTGTGAGAAAAGGAAATCGGTTTCGCGAGCTGTCACAAGTGTCTAAGCAGTCAGTAACAGGTGTTTTCGAATGCTGTGCCATAGAAATAATAATACATAACATAATTGTCATATGCGCTTATAGGGTACCAAAAAATAATTATCACATATTTTATGAAAAGTTGAACGATGTGTAAATGAAAATTACTAGTTTGTAAAAAAAAAAGATAATATTGTGTGGAGACTTTAACATTGATGCATTAAAGAGGAATAAAACTACGCTAGAATTAAAATACTTTCTCTTGAACTATAATTTAACATTAGCAATAAATGAACCTACTAGGTTATCCAGTCATACATGCATTGATAATTTTGCACACAATATCCAAAAGGGATGTAAAGCTGACGTGGTTGATCTTGTACTTTCGGATCATACGTGTCAATTACTAAAAGTACCAATTAATGAAAGTTGCAAATTAAAATATTGGAAATTTAAACGGCAACATCCATCAATGGAAAACTTAAATAAATTTAAAACTCACTTAAAATGCCTATCCTTAAAAGAAGCATACAATGAAAATGATGCAAATAAAGCTTACAACAATTTTATAGATGAGTTTTCACTACTCAATAAATTGTGCTTTCCTGAGAGAATCGTGATAGTGAAAATGAATAAAAGAACAAAATGGATATCGCGTGGCATAAAACTATGTAGCCAGAAACAGAGACAACTACTTTGGACATATAGATTAAAACCAAATGCAAGAAACAGATTACAGTTTATAAAATATACAACATTATACCGAAAAATAATAAGACTGACTCAGAAAGCACAAAATAATTATCATATAAATACTTCACAAAACAAATCAAAAGCTACTTGGCAAATAATAAATAAACATAAACTAATATTTATATATATTTGTAGCATTTGACATGCTTAGCACTATACATTAAACACAAAGTGAAAAATGTGAAATCGAAAATAACAGAATCCTGCTCCTGACTGTTATTTTCGATTTCACATTTTTCACTTTGTGTTTAAAACATAAACTAAACTTACCACAAGAAGGAATAACAGAAATAAAAAAAGGTAATACAGTTATAAAGTGATCTAATGACATAGTAAATGAATTTAATAATTATTTTATAAATGACATTGAAGATAATCTAAGACCTAATATTAATTTGACTAGTACTTATTACAATAATTTGACATTGCAATCCCATTTTATGTTACCTATTATAAGCTCTGACATTGTACAAGTAATAAACAATCTAAAAAACACTAACACTGTTGGGTATGATGGAGTATGCACTAAAGTTATAAAACATATCAAAGAAATAATAGCATCACCACTTACACATATATTTAACCTAACAGTTACTGATGGCACATACCCTAATCGATTATAAAAGGTTATGGTTAAACCTATTCACAAAAAAGATGATAAATCAGAATTAAAGAACTATAGACCTATTGCAAAGATACTAGTATTCTCTAAAATCTTTCAGAAACTTATATACAATTCTATTTATAATTATTTTAATAAATACAACTTATTCTGTAATGAACAGAAAGGTTTTCGTAAGAATACTACTATAAATATTGCTATTTTTGATATCCTATCTAATATTATTGATTCTGTTGACAAAAAAAATACCAATCTGTGCAATCTTTACCGATATGACTAAAGCTTTTGAATATGTCAACCACGAAATCTTACTTAAAAATGGCTGGATATGGTATAAGGGGAAACACTTTAAAACTCATACAATCTTACTTAAGCAATAGATTGCAATGTACAGAGGTTTCTAGAATTACCCAAAATAGTAACTTACAGAAGACGTACCTATCAAAACCACGAACTTTGAAATACGGAGTGCCGCAAGGTAGCGTACTGGGACCACTGTTATTTTTGATGTATATCAATGATCTTCTCAAGTCTATTGCGCATAACATGGTACTTTTCGCGGATGACAGTATCAGTGTAATTAAATGTTCTGACATAAATGAGTACCAGAATGACATTAATGAAACCCTCTCAGACGTGGTAACCTGGCTTAATAAGAATAATCTAGTCATTAACATAAATAAAACAAAAATAATGCACTTTCACCAAAGATGCGAAATTCCTAATATTGATCTCTTTTATAAAAACTATAAAATAGAAAATGTAAGCAGAGCTAAATTTCTAGGCATAATAATAGATGAACAACTTACTTGGAAACCACACACAGAAGAATTGTGTAAATGATTAAGTAAATCAGCCTATGCACTTCTGCAATTATCAAAAAAAGTAGTCAGGCAAGCACTATTAACAGCGTATCATAGACTAGTAGCATCAGTGCTAAGATTTGGTATAATTTTCTGGGGCCAATCAACTAACCGTGAGCTAATATTTAAAATACAAAAGAGATGTATCAGGTCAATGTGTGGCTTGAAATCAATTGATAGCTGTGTTCCATATTTTAAATCTTTAAGAATATTGGCATTACCTGCTTTATATATAATGGAAACTGCGAACTAATTCACACTTATATCCTAAGGTATTTGCAATTCGGAGAGGTCCTATACGAACACAATATATAAATAAATTTTGTCATTTAAATTGTAAAACTGCTCTTATGGAAAAAAGTTTTTTTAGTACTGCACCTGTAATATTTAATAAAATACCTAATTATATAAAAATATGCCACTACAATTTAAAAAAATGTTTTATAAATTTCTTATAGAAAAATGTTACTACACTATAGATGAGTTCCTTTATGATCAATCAATTTAATGATATAAACCATCATGCGTGGCAATATGACATATATAAAATATTATGTACTTGACATTTTTTTTATATTAATTCCTCACATATTTTATTTGTAATGACAATGTATTAATATTAGCCTAATCCTATTTGTTATTTGTATGTCCTAATGACAAAGCATAGCGTTCGAAAATTTAATGTAAGACCTGCAGCATGTTATACCTATGTTTCACAAATATATGTTTTCTGATTTCTTCTGATTTCTGTGAAACAAGATGTAGTGACTAAAATAGAAAAAGGAATGCTTAGGTGGTTCGGATACGTAGAGAGAATGGATGAAAGAAGATTAAGGAAACAGATATACAAGGCGACTGTAAATGGGCAAGTTGGTAGAGGTCGATCTAGGCGAACGTATTTTGACCAGATTGGAGACGTTCAGGAAGGTCATGCATGAAAGCGCTGATGAAAGTAGATGAAGCGAAAGATGTGTGTCACGATCGTAGCAAGTGGAGAGTAGTGGTCTCTGCCTACCTCTACGGGAAAAAGGCGCAACAATATGTTTGTATGAGAAGCTAAGTAGAATACGAATAGTCGTGGTCTACACTTTACGGTTTTCAAGGATCGAATGAGGATACCTGCTGGCCGTGATCAAAAAGACAAATTTATTAATTCCCAGCTTTTTGTGCCTTGTTTCATATTTATCATTGAGTAGGGAGTATCTAGTGCATGACAACATTCCAGCGCAGCTATCGCCCTACATTTCATACCATGTGATCGCAGTCTCGACTGTATTAGGAAAAGTCCCCGAGTACCGGATCGCGGAATTCTGTTTCCATCAAAGCTTGTAACATTCTTAAAAGGTTGATGATTAAATGAAATGGGACCTTATAAGGATCTTGCAAGTCATAACTTTAATCAAGAATGATTACATTATTCATAGAAAAATTGCTAGTTAGATTATCATAACTATTATAAAGCTGTAATAGAGTTGTGTCTGTACAGGTAATTGAAAAAAAAATACTGTATTAAGTATAAGCGTGTCTGAACACAAAACAGTTTTCTATAGCTTTTTGTCTGTTTGTCCGCGCATCACGCAAAAACTACTGAACGGATTTTTTTAGTTGATAGCTCTTGATTAGACTTAAAACTGGTATAAATACATTTTATCTCGCTACTATATCGGGAAACTGAGATATAACCTCAAAAAAACTAGCTTTCGACTGTGCCGGAGCCGCGGGCAAAGGCTAGTTTATCTTTAAAATTATGTATTAATCATTCATAATTTGAAAATACATATAACTTACGCACTGCTGGCTGCAATGAACACATGCATTGAGTTGTTCTAGTCTAAATTAGTGGTAGGTATATCATAGTTATGATCTCTCAATCTAGCTAAGTATACCTAATATATATATATATATTTTTTTTTATTGCATGTAGTGGCAGACGAGCCACGGTCCATCTGATGGTAAATGGTAAACTTCGCCCATGGACTCGACTATACCGAGAGTATTATCAAGCCGCTGCTCACCAATTCATTTCACAGATATGAAATAAAATACGAGTATAAACGGCTATCTCCTGCTACAGCCAAAACGCAACGATGTGATTCATGGCCGGTCACACGGGAGATGGTGGTACCAACCCGCTCGGGCCCGATACCAAGTGAGTACTCCCACTTGGTACCCAGCCCTACCACTAGTCATGCAATGGATGATAATTGTTTACTTCCCTTAGTCGCCTCATACGACACCCGTGGGAAAGAATGGGGTGGTGACACTTGTATTCTTAGTCCGTCACCACACAGACAAATAAATCAATATCTACTAAGGCCTGAGTGTAATGGTTTACATAAAATGTAATTTTAACTTCAAAGGCCCAGGGGTGATACGAACTCCCGCCTTAACAAAATAAAAAAAAGGGGTGATACGTACGCGCCCAACTCAACTAAATTCATAATGTGAGAGGGCTCGACTTTGCCGCGATGACTTAGCAAGTAAAATGAATGACTATTGACTCAACATGGACACCGTGTATACCTCGACATGTAGGTGTTCTGTCACGAAGAATAAATCGTATTGACGATACGTTACGACATAATATATGTATGTATGGCCTTTGATATTATGTCAATCCACATTTAGGTACAGAACAAATTATTTGTGAATGTGGAAAAAGACAAGTTTAGTGCGAACGGGATTAGAACCTGCGTCCCTTCCAGTCCCAGGAAGTCTTCTAGACCGCTAAGCCATCGCACTGACCGACGGCTGTTCCCAATCTCCACATCACATTTGTCTTTACGACCGTGGCCGCTTTCCATATTTACAAATAATTTGTTCATTGAAGTAGCTGGATATGTAAAGTGCTAAAATACAGATCAAAATCCACATTTAGTAACATGATTAATATGATGAGTGAGTGATGACATGAGTTTCATAGTATCAGAGATGCGTCACAAAACAAAACAATATCAGCACCTCTAACGGTGGATAATGTAACTTCTGGCTAGGCTATATCATGATACAGGCAGCGGATATTTTCTATTTCATGACATAGAACCATTATATGAAATAGTCGGCCACATCAAGCGACCAATTCTATGATATAATGGCCACGACATAAACATACATTACATGCCTATATCGTACGGTTACTTCGCTTACAAAATTTTAATGATGTAATATAATAATATTACTTTCAACTGCCTCTGTGGTGCAGCGGTAGTGTAAGTGGCTGCTGATCATGAGGTCTCGGGTTCGATCCCGGGTCGGGCAATGTTATTGAGCTTATTCGTAAAAAAAAAAATTCTCATTAGCAGCCCGGAGTTTGGCAATCTTCCTGGTAGACAGCAATAGGCTCGCCTTCTATTACGTGGGACTTAAAGATATAAAATTAGTATTTTGGTTCAGTTAGTGTTACAATCGTCAAGTGTATGCTGAAACGTGCCTTGGCAAACGTCGCTCACATCAACTCCTATAATGTTGTAACAACTGAAACCTATTTTGATTTATACGTTTTCATAGCATTTAATAACGGACTGTAAACATTAGCTGTTATGTAAGCTTGGGATTTGAAGGTATATAACAACATTAATAAAATGCTTAATAAAACTTAAATCTTTTGCGTTCTTAAATATGTATTTTTAAAGATTTATCATATCAATGATTTTATTTTCGTTAAAGTTGTTCACCAAGTAAGTTTAAATACTATATTTGTTCCCCCGTTTAGGGTCTTTTCGCAATAGAAAAGTACCGAATTGGTTATAAATGCACATTCCATTTTTTTAGTATAAAGGTGCGAACGAGTCTACAGCCACCTGATGAACTGCGGTTACTGTTGCCTATTATATACTCTAACTCATTGCCATTCCCTGGAAAAGGGATTTGATGTGGAAAGAAAGGATGATATAGATACATAATATACATATATATAGAGGAAATAAAAAGCATGCTTGGACCTCTCGCACTCTCAATCACTGTATGAAATGCAACAATATGAATGTCTGTTACTATTGTGAGGTGTGGTACATTTCTGCTAAAAGCGGCCCTGTACGCGCTAGAACATAAAACATTTTTTTCTGTCGCTGTGTTTGTTTGGTTGTTTGTCAGCGCACATCTCTAAAATTACCTAAAGAACGGATTTACATCCTGTTTTCAAGCGTAGATAGAGCTTGGCTTAGAAAAGAATATACCTACCTAGATTTTACTTCACAATAATCTATGCAAATAAATGAAATTTTAGTTTGAAACTGAAGTATCTGTTTGCAATGTCTAAATAACCGCCTTGTACTAAATACTTGATTTGAACGGAACTTTCACTGACAGGTTGACGTTATAAGGAGTAACTTTGGTTACTTTTATTCAGAAAAAAATATTAAGATTACGCACGGAAAAACAAAAAGAAAAAACAAATTCCACGCGGAATCACGGATAGCAGCTACTATATAAAACAACAGGATAAAAAAATAAGGTAATACTAAAATTATTGCAGACATCGAAACAGACAAGTCACAAGCACCATCAGCTTATTAGTTACCTATAAGGTAAATTTTTAAGCATTATAGGTATAATATTATGTCATTGCATCAGCTATGCATTTATTGGATCTTCCTGCTCGACAAGGTCGCTTCTTTAGTGTTATCTACACCTGTGCCTCTTTCATCTTGTCTTATCTCCATATTAATGACAAAGTTGTAAAATAAACTTATGATTTATGGCCTCTGTACTCATACTTGCGTCATGCCTTGCTTGTATAGCTTAATCACAGTAGCAGTAATTATGTTTTAGGAATTCAAAAAGGTTTTGCCATAAATCTAGTTCAATTAACCTGTAATTGGAATGTAGTTGACATCAATGTGGACGAAATTGAACCGCAAAGTATACTACGCAGCCATCATTCTTGGGAAATGATCGATACACGATTCATTCATAAAAAATTGTCACGATTCCGTCAGTCCTTCGCAGTCTATGAGGAAAATGGTGACACGGTTGTATATGTCACCTGTAATAAATTGGAATTATCATATGTCCATTCAACATACACATAGGTAGGTACTTAGCATCTACATTAGATGGTACTGTTTTAATATATGTACTAGCCTTTGCCTGCAGCTCCGCCGCACCCAAAAACTAGTTTTTAACACTAGTTCCCGACATAGTAGCGGGATAAAATGTATATATTTTTTTAAATATAGGTAAATATATATATATTTTATTATTTTATTGTTTCTTTCAGTTTCGTTCCAAGTTACATTCTAGGGTCTTTCTGAAATGCCAAAACAGTCCATTTATTTTTCTTTCTTTAATCAAGAGCTAACAAATTAAAAAAAGTTGTATCAAAATCGGTTTAGTAGTTTTTGCGAGATGCGGGCACGAACAAACACGCAAACAAACGAAAAATTAAAAAAGAATATTAAAAAAAGTATATTTTTAAGTTATTTATAAATAAATAAATACTTTTTTTCTCAAATATCTTAAATGTACAGACATAGCTCTGTTACAGCTTTATAATAGTATAGATATAGATGAAGAAATAAAGCATTACCTAGATATTTTTCATTGCTATAAATAGCAAACGAGTCACGGCTCACGGCTAGCAGTCCTAGCAGATCGCGCATGATGTAAAATCTTCGTATGGACTTGACTATATGAGAGGCTATCAGAAACATACTGAGTATACCGCTACCGCATGCATCACAGCTGGTATAAAATGGAAAAAACAATGACCCCTACTACTTTTTTTGATTCTAGCATAAGTTAGAACTGCAGCATATCAAATTCTATCAGTGAGTATTTGTTTATACTATGAGGGTGGCAAAATTATCTTGCAGAAGGTTAGTGACTACCTTTTTTTTTGTTAAGGCGGGAAAAATGTTCCTAACCTCACACCCCGTCTTTCGGGGCAACGAACAGGGTAGTGTGAGGCCTGCGCCCACTAAAGAAACCCGTCTTGTGCCATCTCTCCGCCTTTATTGGCGGGCCACTGGAACTATGATACATTCCTTCGGTGGTAGGTTAGTGACTACCTTAGTTTACAGACGCTAGCCGAAGAGATCCTTTGCGCATAGCCAAGGAAAGAGACAGGAGGAAGGATTATAGGAGATAAGGAACTGTAACGATAATAGGGAAGGGCTTAGGGGCCTTCGACGCTCACACTCACCATATGAAGCGCAATAGTAGGAGTACCTACCGTTGTATCACGCGGATCTTCTGTGATATGGTGGTACTTCCACAGTGGATTCAATATTTATGTTGTGAGGAGCAAGTCTCTACCACTATTCAGACTTTTAATCCTCTTGCGATTGGTATTGCCTGCCTTATGTCGCCTATTAAAAACATCGGAAAATATTTTGTATACTCAGTTAAAATCTATACTAGTAATCACACAACAGAGTACCTATACTTATATAGAGAAGACAAATTTGGGTTAAAGCTGTTCATCAATCTCTTCGAAAACCTAGTTTACTATATCCCAACGCGCAACTTTGTTGAAGGAGAACGTCGGGTAGAAGGTACTCCAGTGACGACCACTTAGCGTATAGCGCTTAATATGACCCCCCGCCGGATTGACTGACCATCTGGTCAAAGACGGGGAAGCCGTTACCTAAATGCAGGTTACAAAGGACTGTTCGTTGTAACTTTTGCGGAGGTCAGTGTCTAGCAGTGGACGTCAAAAGTCTAATAGATAGATGAATAACTAAACTAACTAACTTATCATCACGCCATTTCCCTTGCGGGGTATGTAGAGAGAACAGAGTGCCGAGAGGCTCTATTCTTGCATACATCTCTCGCTTCCTCAACATTCATAACTCTCTTCATACACGCTCGCTGGTTTCGGAGACTCCTGACTCCACCTTCCTTCAAAACATGACCAATTTGGTCTAGGTAGGTAAGTCTCGGTCTCCCCCTGTACCTACATCCTTCCACTTTCGCATCGTATATCTTCTTAACCAGTCGCTCGTCCGGCATTCTTTTCACATGTCCGAACCATCGGAGCATTCCCTTTCGCATCTTTACACCATTATTCTCTTTCATACCTACTCGCTCTCTTACGTCATTGTTACGAATAACATTTATTTAACCACAACACTAAGTACCTACTCTCCTACTGCAGGTCACGGGTTTTCTCTCAGAGTGAGAAGGCAATAGTTCGCATTAGTGGCGCATAGTTCACCATGTTAGTTTGAGAAAATATCTCAGTCAAGTGCAAGTTTCTTCAAGATATTTCCCTTCACATTCAATTATGAATTATGAACAATACATACCCATAATTACGAAAAATCAGAGGTGTGAATATCGAAGTCGACACTTATTTTCATTACCTTGCAAGATTAATAAGCCCCCTTTTCTTGTTAAGGCGGAAAATAATGTACCGCGGTGTAATAAGGTAGTGTGGGGCCCTCACCCACTAAATAAACCCGCCGTGTGCCGGCTCTCTGCCTGTGTTGGGGGCCCACTGCAACTATATTGCTTACATTACTTCAGTGTTCCGCCGGCGGCAAGTTTAATAAGCCCTGTCGAAATAAAAAGGATATTTATTACCTTGCAAGATTAATAAGCCCTTTCTTTTTGTTTGGGCGAGAAAAATGTACCTAACCGCACACCCCGTCGTTCGGGGCAACGAACAGGATAGGGTGGGGCCCTCACCCACTAAATAAACCCGCCGTGTGCCGTCTCTCTGCCTGTGTTGGCGGCCCACTGGAACTATATTACCTACAGTGTTCCGCCGGCGGCAAGATTAAAAAGCCCTGTCAAAATAAAAAGGATGAACATGAGCATTATTTTTACATTACTAAACTTGTTTTTTCCATTCCAGGGACCTCACCCTTTACGCGTCACGTTAATATGATGAATGGCATGATTCATAATAATGAGTTACTTAATAAAATTACATTCATTCAATTCGCAAAGCTTTACTTTCCATATAAACATGTGGTTTTTAGTTAGTGATAAGAGGTCACGTAAATATATTAGTAGAGAGCTTCATCAAGACAGACTAAATGAACAAGCGACAACGTGCGCACGCGCAGTGAGCCGCCTTTTTACGAATATTATACGTTTTTATACAGTTATATGTTTGTATGACCTAATCAAAGTGTTTGTATGTATATGTGTGTAGATAGCTATAAACTGCACAACAACAGCTGATCTGTTTACATTGTGGCAAACTTGTGTTGATGGGTTTATACAAAGATATGATCTAATACGAATTTTGAAGTGCTAATCGATATTACAGTGAATTCTATGGCGCTTAGATCAATAATTTTATGTGATTAGTAAATAAGTTATTCGTAACTGAGAAATGGGTGCCGTGAAGAGTAAACTGGCGCAGTTTTGTTCACCTCAATTTGCTTGTTGTGGACCGTGCAAGTCGGGTTCCTATGATATAGAAGGATTTGCCCGACCACCACGACTTGGAACTGATGAAGGTAGGTCAAGCATACGTTTAATGTTAAATGTATCCGAGGTTAGATGATGTCATGTGGTTAAAATACATGGTTGCGTTTGTTTAGGCAACGAACTTACGTATGTGCAAAGACATGTTAATATGTAAATATCGTGGATTTAAATCAGGTTTTAAGATAAATAACCGCAACTATTATATTTTGATATTTCTATATATTTTTTAAGCATTCGACACGCTTAGCCATATAAATTAACACAAAGTGCACTTTGTGTTAGTCGAAGCTATAATTGATAACCCGTTTGTTTTAAAAAAAGAAAATATCTTAGAAAAGGTAAATTTTTAAATGAATTCTTACTCTTATTATTAATAAATTAAAAAAAAAGGGAATGTTTTTTTAAGTCGTCAGTAGATTAACGATTTAGGCAGTTATACCCACCTTAATAAGTGGTAAGCCCAAGGGCTATCAACTTACGGGGTTTCCCATTTATTCGTCAGATACTTCGAGGGACCTGGAACAATAATTCCAGAAAGTTGCAATTGACTGTTTTGAAATTTTGTACGCTATTTATCAGTCGAAATACATAGGATGTAGGTACTATATGCATCCGGGGCTGGCCACTTACTTAACAAAAACATTAAAAAAGTAATTACATCATTTTAAAATGGAACTCTGGCTGTAGAATATAGTTTGTTTCATGACTATGGACTGTCACTTGTTATTTTAACACTGTCATCATCTTAGCAATTACTTACGTGTCTACATCACCGGTATTTAACCCGTCAAAATTTCGTGGTATGATTTTCTACGATTTTGAGTGTAATTTGACAATTCAGCAGAGCTCGGCTTCAAACTGCTTTTGGCGATGAAGCACCATGCAAGATGACTATTTATAGCTGGTTTGCAGAATTCAAACGTGGTCGTATCACGTTCCGTAACGAATTTCGTGATGACCGCGCCATTTGGTGCAATATATGCCACGCTTACCAGATTCGACGACGGGGTTTCAGATTTGGTGTACTCCGTAGTTCGTAGTACTCGTAGATACTCATACCGTTGTGTTGCGTATGGTGAGTGAGAGCACCGCAGGCCCAATCACACTCCCCACCCACCCATCCACCCATCAGCCTTTCAAAGTCCACTGCTGGACATAGGTCTCCCCAAGAGAACGCCACAACGAGCGGTCCCGTCATGGGGGAAAATGCCGTAATCGCCACGCTTGGCAGGCGGGTTGGTAATCGCAGTGGATGTTATTAATACTCGAGGGAGAACTGCTGCCCACTCTCCCAGTATTCCCTCAGTCGGCTCTTACGACTCCCGTGGGTAGAGCCGGGTGGGACAATTCTAAAGCCGGCCCCACACGGTATATCCCACTCCCTATCCTCTCCTTATTATCCTCTATCCGCCTATTCCTTTACTTTGGAGATGGGGACGCGCGAGTGATGCCTCTGGTTTTGCTAGCGTCTATATATAGGCTACGGTACCCGCTTACTATTAGGTGCGCGGTATACTTGTTTCCATCCACGTAGTATTAAAAAAAATCTGTAATATTTACCGTAAACGTCGTATCATCGAATCGTGGTGCACCGTGCAGATAATGCGAGTTCCCACACGGCTAGACAGACTAGCAAATTTTTTAAGGTTAGAAACGTAGACCTTGTGAGCTATCCTGTATACCCAAAGTTCTGCCCTGGCACCATTCCTTGATTTTAATTGTTAGGTACATCAAACCTGAATTAGGCTAGTAGATTTTATTTTTATTTTTTTAATACTTTTGCACATAATATGAGTGATCTGACTGCCTCGGTGGTGCAGCGGTAGTGTAAACGAGTGCTGAACATGAGGTCTCGAGTTCGATCCCCGGGTCTGGCTGTGTTATTGAGCTTTTTCGTAAAAAGAAAAATTCTCAGTAACATGAATACAAGGCAGACTTAATACCTTGGGCATGCTTTAACAGTCGACCTGGGACGACGTCGGAGATTTATAAACCTACTATAGGTCACGTACGCTTTTTTTTGTTAAGGCGGGAAAAATTGTACCCAATCTCACACCCTGTCGTTCGGGACAACGACCTAGGGGGTTAGACGGAATCTCTTATCTCACAATCGACATCGTATCGACTCGCTTGTGATTGGTAGAGAAACCGACGCGTGATGTCGTAATAATCCGTTGGCCAATCACGGAGATCTCTCAACCAATCACAGTGATCACGATACGATGTCGATTGCGAGATATGAGATTCCGTCTAACCCCCCAGGTTAGTGTGGGGCCCGCACTCACTATATAAATCCACCGTGTGCCATCTCCGCCTGTATCGACAGACCACTGGAACTTCTTTACATTACTTCAGTTGTACACTTCTTATACTAGCTTTAAAACTTTCAACATTTCACACATGAAAAAGAAAGAATACCCACTTAGTTATTTATTGAGATATAATAAAATAAAGTTTGTTTCATGTTTTCGTAACTGTCAGTCACATTTTTGATTTAAGAGAAACACACACGATATAAAATAAATACTTACCACTTACTTATATTATTTATTGCTTTCTTCTGTTTTGAAGTGAACTAAAAATAAGCCGAGTTTGTTTCGGCACAGCTGATTGTAATTTGTAATAGTGTGTGCGTGTTACCTCGTATAACTTACGGGCAGATAGTTTGTCTGTTTGTGTTATTATTTAGCTTACGCGTACCTGTTTGTCCTTCATTTGTTTGAGCACTTGTTTGCACCTAGCATACTAGTACATACTAGGTATAGATATATATACATCATATTATTTTATTAAAATAAATATGCCTCTACACATTACTGATCTATACAAATATTGTTAGACCACAAAAAATATCTATTTTTGCGGGATAAAAGTAATCTATGACATTTGACCCGTAAACTACTATGTACCTATGTATAAAAAATACATCGATAAAAAATATAAAAATAACACGTTTATCCCGTCTATCCCGGTAACCGTCAATTTTTCTGGGATAATTAACCTATGTGCTGTTTCAGACTATGATCTATCTCTGTGCCAAATTTTATCCAAATTCATTCAAGCGTTCTGGCGTGATCGAATAACAAACATCCACCAACATTTTTGCTTATAAAATACAGTGGCTGCAACCCGAATTTAGTTATTTTATTTTTTCACCAAAAATTGTGGCGAGGTACCCTAATTATTTAGCAAAATAAAACTTTCTTATAATTTATGTTTCACATTATAAAACAAAACTACGTTTACGGAATCTATCACGTTTATCCCAACATTTCGAATACTTTACCCATGACCATGAATGCTGTATGTAGCCAGGATGTGTAGACGACGCAGCGTAGGACGGCCTTCCACCTAGGCACAGTATAATCAAGATAATTATATGTACTGTGACCTACTCGACGATGACCTGGGGAAATTCATAGGCAGCCCTTAATGGGGAGGCCTATGTCCAGCAGTGAATAATAAAAAGTTGATTGATAGATAAAAAAATAAATGGAGATTAATTTAAGATATACGTCAGATTACATAATTATACACAAGAAAATAATGTTTGTATATTTTTTTTTACGTTTTTATGTAATTTGACCCGACTTATTGTGCATATGCGCTATTACCCTCTTCAAGGCATTACAAGTGACTAAATCCAGCAATTTCTTGCCCAGGTTTCCTCAAGATAGCTCTATAGAACTGAGCTAATGAATTGATAACAACTGCGATATTATTACGTGAAACCTTTTATCAGTTAATTTTGACTGGTTGAATTACGTACTAAACGGAGGTATGAGGTTTATCACATCGAGTCAAGGCAAACTAGTGAAGGCTTGTCGCTAATTTCGTTACCAAATGCAGACATAGCTTAGATCTGACAGCTGTGAACATATCCCTAGCGCACATCCACCTTACTAATATTAACCATTGATTGCCTTGTACCATTATAATGATGTTGAGTATTATTTGCAATAATTTATTAGCTTATGTAGCTTCTACCAATAGGCCGCGCCGTGATCACGTTATGCAGCTTTTATAATAGTGAATAGAGTGTGTTGATGATTTATTTTTACAAATATTCAAAATCTAAAACAAATTTTTTACACAAAATAATACTTGCAAATGATAAAAAATAGTCTACTTTTTGAAAATATTGTTTTTTCGGCCCAAACCAATCGAGACTAGCACGAGATTGTTTTTCTTTTGGCGTTTTTTTTTCTCTTTTGGTTCGGACACTTGAGCGCGGACACGAGGTCCATTTGTTGGTAGGTAAACGCTTATAACCTTAGAACTGTACTGCTACTGGTATCTATGAACAAAACTAAAGACTAAAGTATACTTGCGTAAATTTCACACGTTACTCAATGACAAGTCTATATACCGAAGCAAACAGGACGTTGTATTTTGAAGGCAAAATAAACATAGTGTCGGTAAACAGATGTATGGATGTCTCAGTTCATTCAATACCTATTTGTTACATATAGATATATGTACTACAATGAATAACTATTTCCCTTGGTCACGCCATAGCTTGAGAACGACTTTACCGATTACAGTATTTTTTTTTAAAGTCTTTTAATACTTTGTATTGTTCTTACGGAACGAAAAATTAAGAAAATTTCTCAGAAAATTGGAATATTTCAAATAACTTAAACTTTATTTTAACTTCTCGCGTTTGACAGTTCGCTGAGTTCGCACTATCATTGAATATTCATAGTTAAGACTGGATAATATCTCTCGGATCAGCTAGTTTGCTATACTCATACCAATTTGAGGAGCTGAAATAAAAAAAAAATCAGTTTTTGATTAAATTCTTGTTTTTTTTTATAATATTGTGGTAACGCGTTAAAACCAATGATATTTAAGTAAATATAAGTTATTACTAAATGGCTTGTCGATATTATTACATTATGACAACGTAATTTATAGTAATTTATAGACGTGTGCATACATTACGACCTTGGTGGTAAGTGGTTACTGTAGCCTATAGACGCTAGCAACACCAAAGACATCTCTGGAACAGGCCCGTTCATGCTGGAATAAGCAACGGTCTAACACTAGAGGACCGCCAATTAAGTCGTACATACTAATGAATAATTATATTTCTTTCTCATTCAACGTCAATAAATCTCAATAACAAAATGTTAGAAGATTTTAAAGTTTTAATCACTCTTACAAATAAAATTTTCACAAGGCTGGTCTAAATCGGGAAATCCTTATTCTCGTTGAGATGATGCCACTGTAATATGATACATACTGAAATACACATGGGAAATAATTAAAACGTCCATACAACACCTATTTCCCAAGCGATCGTGATTCGAGCTCATAATAGAATTATTGC
The DNA here is from genome assembly GCA_948253155.1 of Leucoma salicis. Taxonomy (NCBI): domain Eukaryota; kingdom Metazoa; phylum Arthropoda; class Insecta; order Lepidoptera; family Erebidae; genus Leucoma; species Leucoma salicis. Next base: position 10,448,926 of record OX411806.1, read on the forward strand.
TGGCAGACGTTGATGTTGAATAAGTAGGTACCTACTTACGTACTTTCAGTTTAGTAGTGATTTTGAAATACTCATAATCAAATACCACCTTCCTGGCCCTTTCCTCACACTTTACGAGACGTCTTAAGACCCCCCCGGTTTTAGGTGATCACCAGTGTTTACACGGAGCGACTACCTACTCGTATCTGACCTTCACGACACATCTAGGGGATCAACTGATGTCCTCGAAACTAAATTTGTGACCGACAACCTGTAACCACTGAATACTAGAGTATTCTTAGATAAATAACCTATAGATGTAGCTATGATACATTAGGAAGTGTAGAAGTGAGACGATACGAAATACGCTAAGAAAATTGAGACAAGTATCGTATCTTCCTGTCTCATATGACGTGCAGGTTTTTCAGCTACAGAACTTTCAAATAGTTCGCCATACAACTTAATCACTACTCACGACTATCAGGGATGCCATTAAAAGGAAAATTAGGTGCCGTGTTTTGTGTTTGAAAAAATGCCGTGTCTCAAAAAAATTTATTTAAAAGCAGACTTTCACGCCTGATTATAATAATAAATAATAATAATAATTACATATTGTTCCTATAATTACAGCGATTAAAAAGGTTTCCGTACAAAATCTATAAAAATATGTCAGATAAACAAACTTTATTTGAATTTCATTAAATTCGCCCCGGAAACGATGGAATGGTGACACTTGTATTCTTAGTCCGTCACCGCACGAACGTTGCAAGAAAAATATAATGGTTGGCACACAATATTTATCGATGGGTCAAAGAGTATCAATGGTCTAGGAGCTGCATTTATTTTATGATACTTTTCTTAAAAATAGTGGAAGTTTTACCGATAGCCTATGAAGTATTAAAAAAGATCTACGACTTGCAATCGAAGGGAGTGTCTTTGAGACTGTAATGGATCCCAGGATATATCTGAATTAGGGGTAACGCAAAGGCAGACCAACTTGCTAAATCAGCAACTTATTTCAGTTTATTTTCTCTAAACTCTCACCTAATTTTGTATTCACAATATTAATCAGGATAATAAGTGATCGATATTAATATGTTAATCAATTAGTGATTTATTTAGATAGTGGTAAAAATTATATCGAGATCTTCATTTAACTTTTGCCACATTTAGGGCGAATAGCCGTAGCCGTAGCGTAATAGCCACACTGAATTGTAATATTGCTGTCTCACGAGTGGCCACGCGATGGCTACATCTATAGGTTATTATATTGGTTCTATCTATAGGTTATATAAATATATCTAAGAGAGTATTATTTGACATGGAGAAGGTCAGGTGTCCACAAATAAATGTCACTTTTTATCACGCATCTAGTCAAGTCATCAAGACTGCCGATCATTGCGGCAAATACCATTTCAAATCTATCTTCTATACTATTATAAAGCTGTAACAGAGCTATGTCTGTACATTTAAGATATTTGATTATATAGGCGTGTCAAAACACCAAACAATTTTTTTTAGATTTTTTGTCTGTTTGTTTCGCGCCTCACGCAAAAACTACTGAACGGATTTTTTTGTTTGATAGCTCTTGATTAGACTTAACAACTGGTATACATTTTATCCCGCTAATATATTGGGAACCTGAGATATAGCCTAAAAACTGTATATGCCTTTGGCTGCGGCGAAGCCGCATAAAAATGAATAGGTACCTATTTCCCTTGGTTACGCCACTTGAGAACGACTTGACCCATTTCAATCATATTTTTTTAAAGTTTTCTAATACTTAACCTTCTAGGTTCCTACGGAAAGAAAAATTAAGAACATTATACAGAAAATTGGAAAATTTCAGAATACTACGACTATGATACGTATTCACGTGCATTAGACAGTTCGCAAGTAATTGAATATTCATAGATAAAACAAGACATCTGATCCGTGTGGTGACGGATTAAGAATACGAGTGTCACCACCCCATTCTTTCCCACGGGTGTCGTACCTATGACGCGACTAAGGGAAGTAAGCAATTATCATCCATTGCACGACTGGTGGTAGGGCTGGGTACCAAGTGGGAGTACTCACTTGGTATCCGGCCCGAGCGGGTTGGTACCACCATCTCCCGTGTGTCCGGCCATGAAGCACATCGTTGCGTTTTGGCTGTAGCAGGAGATAGCCGTTTATATTTCATTTCATCTGTCAAATGATTTGGTGAGCAGCGGCTTGACAATACTCTCGGTATAGTGGAGTCCATGGGCGACGATTACCATTTACCATCAAATGGACCGTGGCTCGTCTGCCACTACATGCAATAATAATAAAAAAGACAACTTCTCTGGGTTCTATGGAGCTATTTAATTTATGGATACTTACCTGTCTATTTTAATGAGTACACAGAGGCATTGAGATCTATAAAATACACGCCCGGCTTTGCAATACGCTTGATTAGTAGGAAAAATCTGATAAAAAAGATCAATCTAAAAATTTCATCTGAAAATTTCATCAAAATCAGTCCAGCCATTTTGGAATTATATAGAAAACATCCACATATATTTTTCTATATATCAACGGTTATAATAGCAATGGCAACTGTAGCAGTAGTTACAATGGCACCGGTTGCCATAGCAATTGTTATTTTTTTTATTGATAGTTGTCAATGATGGTTGCGGAGATTGGATTTAAAAAGACCATTTAACTATTAAACAGTAAAAATGGTCATTTGATCAATTATTCAATTCAAAAATACCTACTGACCCAACAGGTTTCCTCTTAATGAGGCCCACTGCTGTTGCTAGAAAAGCTTCCACGTATGTAGAATACGGAATAGTTCGTAATGCAGAGCATAGGCTCTTCAATCAAATTTCCTTTTTGTCATTCTTCTTTTATCCATCCTCTCTACGTGCCCAAATATCTTAACACCTCTCATCTCACTACACAGTTTCTTGCTCAATTCAATTCTCTTTCAATGTTCGACCACCTCTAGATACGTTTTAAAGCTCTCATCTCCATTGTATTTACTCCAACTTTCACTTCCGTACACTAAACTTAGAATACCATCGTGCACGGCCAGCCGAGCGTTTTTAGAGACAACTACTTGTAAAGGAGTGTAGTGCCCCATTCACCTGATTACTTGCATTCATTCTACTTTCAATGTCTTGGTCATACTTGCCATCCCTAGTAAACAGCATTCCCAAATACACAAACTCTCTCTTTCTATATATATCACACGACGCATGGCGTCATGCATTCATCCCTTTCCCGAAACATCACTACAATATCGTCTTTTCAAAATTTACTTTCAATGCTTTCTTTTTCAAAGATTTATTCGTTATTGTTACTTTAAAGTTTGACGATAAATGAGATAGACAAACACACATTAATAAAGTTATTAGGCACATTACCTAGGAGAGAAGGTTCAAACATTTAGTACTTATGCTAGTTTATCTCACAATCGGCACAGCTCAGAAGTGCCTACGCGAAGACCGTCTGCGGTGTGTGTGGGATCATAGAATGGTAACTAATTATTCTAAGGCCAATAAATCCCTGTATGGCTCAGCCTCCTACACTGGTAATTAATACCAAATAAGTTATTTACTGGAGATCCTAAGGAAGAGGCTGGCCTTGTGCTTAGAATGCCTAGACCACGTTCAACAAATTAACTTTGTTACTTTTAGCAGTTGGTGCTATAATTATGATAGAAATACTTTGTGGAATTTTAACTAGTGTTACAGCCTAGCTTATCCTAGCTCGATCGGGGAAGTACCTCTCACAAAGCATCAGAAAAGCATAATTTTAGGTATGTACAAATTGTGCTGCCGGCGGACCACCGAAGGAATGTAACATAGTTCCAGTGGCCCGCCAACAAAGGCGGAGAGACGGCACACGGCGGGTTTCTTTAGTGGGTGAGGGCCCCACACTACCCTGTTCGTTGCCCCGAACGCCGGGGTGTGCGGTTAGGAACATTTTTTCCCGCCTTAATATTTTACCTAATATTACTCTCACAGAAGATCAGCGTGAAACAACGGTAATTACTCCTACCGTTGTGTTGCGTATGGTGAGTGAGAGCGCCGGAGGCCCAATCCCACTCCATATCTTCTCCTTATTATCCTTCATATCCTCTCCTTAGTATCCTAACTATCCTCTCCTTATATTCCTACCACCTCCTATCCCTTTGTTTGGAGCTGGCGACGCGCGTGTGATGCCTCTGGTGTTACTAGTCTATAGGCTACAGTAACCGCTTACCAGCAGGTAGGCCGTATGCGGACTTTGCTTGTTCCAAAGGAAATCTTTTTTAAGTAGTTCAATTAAATGTTATTTATTCAAGTTAATATTAGATATACAATGTGAAAGTGGATGGATGTATTATTACAGGGGGAGAGAATTATGAATGTTGAGGAAGCGAAAGATGTATGCAAGAGCTCTATTCTTTTGGCACTCTGTTGCAGTTACTCAACAATCCTAAACATAATTTAATTATTCAACTGCGAGTGGGTCACTAGCACCAGATAAAAGATTATTATCAAATCAATAAATTATGAGCACGTGACTTCAGTTGACCTCTGTTAATTTAAAGTGATCTGGGGGGTTAGGCAGAATGTCATATTTCACGTGTCGACCGTATCGAGATCACTGTGATTGGTCGAGAAACCGACACATGATGTCACAATAATCCGTTGACCAATCACGGTAATCTGTCAACCAATCACAGTGATCTCGATACGGTCGACACGTGACATATGACATTCTGCCTAACCCCCCTGATTATATAATATCTCTAAAAGATCTTCGTATTCATTCATGTGAAATAACACAACTTCATATAGCACTATCAGAGTCTTACTGTTATACTAAAGTATTAAATTAAGTGCTATTTTACGTATGTAATTATATTCTTAAACTAGCCTTTGCCCGCGGCTCCGCCGCAGTCATAAGCTAGTTTTTATATCTCAGGTTTCCGATATAGTAGCGGGACAAAATGTACCTGTACTAGTTCTTAAGTCTTCAAAAGATATCAAATAAAAAAAGTTGCATCAAAATCCGTTCAGTTTGACGTTATGGCGCGTTTACACGCGCGCCGCGCAGCCCGGCAAGCAGCTCGGGAAGCAGCTCGGCGCGCAGCCCGCCATTCACCACAATTGTTCGTTCACACGCTTGCATTCAAAGCGACCTTCAACGGGCACGCGCACGAGCACAAGCGTGTGAACGGCTGCCCGTGGCTGCTCGGCTGCTTGTGCACGCGCTCGGCGTTGAACGGAGTGAATGTCGATTTTTTGGCAAAGTTCAAAGGATTTTTACATAAAGAGCGTCTACACGCGCGCCGCTCAGCCCGGCAAGCAGCTTGGGATGTACCTTGGCGCGCAGCTTGTCGTGCGCTGCCAGGCCAAGCAAGCTGTTCACACGCTCGGGACACGTCAGTCAGTGCAAGCATGGCGGACAATGCAGATGTTAATATTGTGGCAACTATTACCGCCGGTCTCACTTATTTTTATTGGAAAAAAAAAACAAAATTATCGACGACGAATAGAACGGAGAAGACGATTACAGAGAAGAAGGTGGTGGATGACAAAAATTCATCTCGTTATCGTATTTCTTATTAACGCTTGTACACCCGGTCGTCGCAAAGGCTCATGATTCTGCGTATATTCAATGTACTTTGTGCTCACGAGATACTAAAGCGACCGCACGTATGTGAACAGGACCACGGGCGCAACCACATTCATCCTTTGAACTTTGACAAAAAAAAACAACACTCATTCCGTTCAACGGTGAGCGCGTACACAAGCAGCCGGGCAGCCACGGGCAGACCGTTCACACGCTTGTGCCCGTGCTCGTGCCCGTTGAATGTCGCTTTGAATGCAAGCATGTGAACGCACCATTATGCGCGAACGAACAAACAGACAAAACATCTAAAAAAAATATTCTATTTTTAGACACACCTTTTAGCCTAATACAGTAATTTTTTCTCAAATATCTTAAATGTACAGACGTAGCTGTATTACAATTGTATACTATGTATAGATAGATAATATTATGTTAGAAAACGGAAACTTGTCCTAATAGATTGTATGAATAAGATATCACTATGGCCTAGGTGTCACAGTATAACATTGATTTTTGAATTAGCAGTTATATTATCAATGAACATATAAATCATATAATTACTAATATATTAATTTTAGTTAATTGGTGACTATGACATCACTGAGTAGTACGAAACATTTTGCGATTTCAAATAGGGTTCACTTCACAGAACAATACCACTCCTAGTGGTTCACTTAGTCAATGACGGCATGCAAGAGGAACCGCACGTTTGTTCAAATAATTAGCAGACTTCGAGATCCACCGAAATCTACGAAAATTCAGTGGCTGTGTAATATAGTGACTTAAGTTTCATGTTGTAGTAAAAAAATATATGTTTCAATAAAATGGAATCATGTATAAACTGCTTGCGACCTACTACGAAGCCCGCCCGAGATGATAGTGTGCCATTTTTACCAGGTATTATATATAGGTTTCAATTTATATTATAGTGGTAGATACATAATGCTATGGTCAGGGTTTTATACAGATCTTTGGTAGGAGTTTTCTATTGGTAAGAACGACTACTGCCAAGCCAGTGATATCGAGTTCGTCCGAGCTCGAGACATCGCAAGCAAAGCACACATCTCAGACTTGTGAAGAAAATAAATTATGCGTTTGATCATGAAATTGATATTTCGTTAGTATTGTTCGGTGAAGGAAAATGTCGTGATAAAACCGTCATGACTGAAAGAATTTACTTGAAGGCTTGTGAAGTTTGTCTGTCTGCATTGGGCCAGCGTGGTCTATGACCAAAATCGCGAAGAGTGCCACGACCGCGTGTAGTGGGAGTTTTAAGTGACGGGCCTCGTGGCGTAATCGGTAGTGTAACAGACTTCCGCGCACGAGGTCTTGGGTTCGATTCCCACGCAAGGCAATTATTTGTGTGATGAACACATATATTTGTACTGCGTATGGGTGTTTTCTATCTATTATATGTATGTATTTAGAAAAGAAAAGTAATATATATGTAGTACTTTTAATATCTCTTATTCCACAGCGAAACAAGGATTGTAACTTAAAACTTTTAAATACAGAAAGTTTTTAATTAATGTAATCACTTTCGAACTTAGTCTTTTTAATAGTTGATAGATATATATATAAAAAATCCAGGACCAGGCAGATCCAGGTATAATATAACAAACTTTGATCATTCAAACGTAATTCATTTAACCGCGAAAGGCACTCATTTATGCTATCATTTTATCTTTGTACATACTTTGTTTTCTACTTACTTATCATCACGCCATCTCCCTTGCAGGGCCTACCCTGAGAGAACAGAATGCCAAAAGGCTCCATTCGTGCATACATCTCTCGCTTCCTCAACATTCATAATTCTCTTCATACACGCTCGCCGGTTTCGGAGACTCCTGACTCCACCTTCCTACAATATATGACCGATTTGCAGGTAGGTGAGTCTCGGTCTCCCCCGGTCGCACCCTTCTACTTTCGCATTGTATATCTGCTTAACCAGTCGCTCGTCCGGCATTGTTTCCACATGTTCGAACCATCGGAGCATTCCCTTTCGCATCTTTACATGAATACTCTCTTTCATACCTACTCGCTCTCGTACATCGTCGTTACGAATGCAGTCAGTCAACTTCACTCCACAGATTCTCCGCAGAGATCGCATTTCAATCGCATTGATTTTACTCTCATGCTCCTTTTGTGCATACCCAACTCTCGCTTCCATATATAGCAACGTTGGGACAAGTACTGCGTAGTGTATGTGCCTTCTGGCTGAGGTGGTGATTGCCGAGAAGTTGTCCCAATGCTCCGTTCACTCTTTTTCCTGCATTTACTCTTCTCTCTACATCAGTGGTGTACCTTTCATCCCGACTGAATCCACATCCAAGATATACAAATTTATCCACTTGTTCTAGCACACCGTTGCCTATTGATATTCTAACACCTGTTCATATTGGCTTCTCTTTGAAAAACCATTATTTTGGTTTTGCTTTGTATTGTGATCTGTTTCTTAGCACTTGACATGCTCAGCATAGCATAGCATATTTAAAGTATAAATAATAAATTATTTGTAAAAGTGGAAAAAGAGAGCTTTACTGAGAGCAGGATTCGAACCTGCATCCCATCCAATCCGGAGTATTGCTCTGGACCGCTTAACTATTGCAGTCATCTAATGGTGATGCCCAAAATTCACTTTACATACATTTTAGATGTCTTTATGGGCTGGTATTTCACGTCACCCATCGGATGTATTTGAATACATTTTATTCCAATATATTAAGTTTAATTATTACAATTAAAATTAATACAAATGACTTGTTCCCAGATATGAAAGGCCAGAAATTCTTGGCTTTAAACGGATATCCGAGAGATATCTGTTAAAACCAAGAATGTCTGGCCTTTTTGTTTGTTTAGGCGGGAAAAAATGTGCAATGTCGTTCGGGGCAATGAACAGGGTAGTGTGGGGCCCTCACCCACTAAAGAAAGAATCTCTGGCCTACAGATTGCAAAGTTTAATTCATATTTTCTGCCAAGGCTGCCTATTCTAAATTTATGGATCATAATTTGTGTGATGGTACATCTTGATTTTATAATAAAAATAATGGGTATCTTCAACAATGAGATTGCTATTGGCATATATACTCGTATAGTCAAGTATAAAACTCCGATTTCCTGTTGGTGACTTTAATGGAGATATTGAAATTTAATCTTATTAGTAGTGTGTCTGTATGTTGTGACCGAGCATTTCATGAAATTGTTAGGTTTTGTTAGGTTAGGAAATTAGGTCGGTTACATCATTAAGTGGCCAATTCTATGATCTGGCTACGACATCTATACTATTCATCCATCAGCCTTTCAACGTCCACTGCTATACATAGGCCTCCCCAAGAGAACGCCACAACGAGCGGTCCCGTCATGGGGGATAATGCCGTAATCGCCACGCTTGGCAGGCGGGTTGGCGATCGCAGTGGATGTTGTTAATACTCGAGGGAGTGCTGCTGCCCACTCCCCCGGTTTCCTCAGTCGGCTCTTACGACTCCCGTGGGTAGAGAGGGGTGGGACAATTCTAAAGCCGGCCCCACACGGCTAAGGTTGCCACCTTTTTTTTGTGAAAATAAAGTACACAGGTTATTAAAAGTAGGAAAAAAAAAGTACATAGTACCAAAATAAAGTACGATTTATTTTACTCTATCTTTTTACTTAATTGCATTACTTTTAGCAATTTTTAACAGTACAAATTATTTGTGTATAAGGAAAAAGAGATTTTTTTGTACGAGCGGGAATCGAACCCGCGTCTTTTCCAATCTGGGGAAGTGCTCTAAGCCAGTGAGCTATCGTACAGACCTATTCGGTCATCTCAATTTCCTCATCACATTTGTCTTTACGACCAACGCCATCTATCGGAATGCATTTACATGCATCAATCCAATATAGTTCAAAATTGATACTATTTGATGGCGCGATTTTTTTTTAAACATTTTTGATCTGTATTTTTTTAGCATTTGACATGCTCCGCTACTTTTTAAAGTACAAATTATTCGTGAATAAGGAAAAAGAGACTTTTTGTAAGAGCGGAAATCGAACCCGCGTCTTTTCCAATCCAGGGAAGTGCTTTGAGCCACTGAGCTATCGTGATCGCACTTGACTTGTAATAAACAAGTCAAGTGCTAATAAATATAAAAACAGCATAATGTGAATACATTAATTTAAAATTAACATTTTTTTATTGTATATCTAAGAATATTTATATCATTAACTTTTTAAAAGAAATTAAATATTGTTAGCACACATTGTAGCAAATATCAGCAGATACAGAGACCCTCAGTGAGAAGGGTTGACGGTATAGTTATCGCTATCGGCGAGATGGCCACTGTTAAATTGTAGTTTCTCTCTTTGCCTGAGATTTTTTTGATATTTCTTGTGTTTAATCCGGTTCATCCATCATCCATCCATCAGCCTTTCAAAGTCCACTGCTGGACATAGGCCTCCCCAAGAGAACGCCACGTCTATATAATATAATAATATAAGAAGATAAGATAATGCCGTAATCGCCACGCTTGGCAGGCGGGTTGGCGATCGCAGTGGATGTTGTTAATCCGGTTAATCAGCGATATTGTTAAAATGTACCTATAGTACCTGGGAGATTAAAGAATTAAAAGACGTTATGCTGTGTAGCCACAACATCTTTACGACATTCCCACTTTTTTAAGTGTTGGATGTTTGGGAAATAAATGTATTACATTTTGGTACAGCACACAGAGGTAGTTAGAAAAGAGGAATTTATCAAATTACAGGTTATACATTACTATGTGAAATAACAGTTTTTAATGGCCACGCCATCTGCCGCCCAATGATGGTAGTAAACATCTCCATTTAATGAAATAGTAAGAAAACGTTTAAATGCGGTGACGGACTAAGAATACGAATGTCACCACTCCATTCTTTCCCACCGGTGTCGTACGAGACAACTAAGGGAGATAAGCAGTTATCACCCATTGTATTACTGGTGGTAGGGCTGGGTAGCAAGTGGGAGTGCTCACTTGCTATCGGGCCCGAGCGTGTGACCGGCCATGAAGCACATCGGTGTGTTTTGATTGTAGCATGAGACAGCCGTTAATTCATTCATTTCAGTGTGTGGCTTGACAATACTCCTGGTATAGTAGAGTCCATGAGCAACGGTTACCATCAGGCGAGCCGTGGTTCGTCTACCACCAAATACAATAAAAAAAACATATAATTTTTATTAATACTCTTTACATAATATGTATAATCAAATTACAATTTATATCTTTCAGATGTCGAGGATGCGACGCGAGAAGGTGTGCTGATTGTCCAGGGGATTGATTTTTGCATTGAGGCGAATGGAACGGATCATCACACAAGCCAGTTCCACTTGATGGTCAGAAAATCGAATAGGTGTTTAGTCGTCAGACGAGGACAGGCCTTTAAACTTCATCTGGTGCTGAATAGGCCTTTTGACCCCAGTAAAGATGCCCTATCTTTTATATTTCATGTGTCAGGTATGATGTATCCATATTCATTTTATAAACGAGAATACAATATCCTAAATTATAAAGCTGTAACAGAGTTGTGTCTGTACATTGTGAAAATATGACTAGGTATTAGGCTATACAGGCGTGTCTAAACACAAAGCGATTTTTTTAGATTTTTTGTCTGTTTGTCTGTTTATCTGTTTGTTCGTTCGTGCATCACGCAAAAACGGATACTACTACTGAACGGATTTTGATGCAACTTTTTTTATTTGATAGCTCTTGATTAGACTTAAAAACTGGTTAGTACCTATACCTAGTTACCTACATTTTATCCTGCTACTATTATCGGGAACCTAAGATATATCTAACCTAAAAACTAGCTTTTGGCTGCAGCGTAGCCGCGGGCAAAGGCTACTAATATATATATATATATACCTATATATTATATTACTATTACGCAATGCTGGCTATAATTATGTGCTACTTTCTGCGTCAAAAAATGCATTAAGTACCATATCAATTTATAGAAGGACATGGATTGCATTTGTGTCAAAAACTGTAAGAATTCTCTTTAGTTTTAATGATAGATCAGTATATACTACATCTATGGTTTTAATAAAGTAATATTTATATACTAGGAAAATGTAAAATAAACGCAGCAATGCAGTTTGTGTGTAGTCTCCATTTACTATTTAGATGTGAATTGGAGATGTGAGAGTTCCCATCTAGTCTTCTCTTAGAAAATAAACTTCTATATAATTAACATTTATCTCCGCAAAATTATGTCTTAAAGGAGTAATAGGGTATCAGGATGAATATTGTAAGCAGTTCAAACAACCTGTGGCAGAGGAAGATTGAGATAATTGATAGATAAAAAAAATCTACAGTGTTTATATTGAGAATCTAAGCTGAATAAGGAAATATGATAGGATTTTTTACTGAATTTAATTATAGACTATTATAAAACTATTTTAGACGCGAGAACTCTGCCATGCCACGGATTCTATGGCGATTTTCGAGGTCATTTCACTTTATTCATTGTTTACCTAGCCCAATTCTTAACATATTTGACGACCCAACAATCAAACGATATACTAAGTAGTGCTGGTTATAAAAAAATATCCTGGAGATTTTCTTTAACACAACATACAAAAGATATTTCTTTGGTAATCAGACGTTGAGAATGGAGGACCTTCAGACGACGCTACAGCCGCTGTACCTTTATTAGAGAAAGGTTCTGAAACTACTGGTTTATGGAGCGCTATATTCAAGAGTCAGTCCGAAAATCATTTGATGGTGTCTATAACTACGGTAGCAGACTGCATCGTAGCGCCGTGGAACCTAGAAGTGGATAGTAGGCTCATGGGAGGCAATTCTCTCAGCTACAAGCACCCGCTGCCTATATATATACTTTTCAACCCTTGGTGTCCGCATGACGACGTGTATATGTCAGGTAATTAATACTTACGTAATAATTATATAAGTATATAAGCATGAGACACGAAAATGTGGGGCAGATTCGTGATTCTCTTTGATATTGTATTTAAGTATAAGTAATTGTAAGGTTTTTTAAATGGTTTTTTTCTGTAATGTCACATGTAAGTAGTGCAATTGGTTTCATCATAATTAACAAATAAAAACTTTACCACAACACCCAGCAATAGAAAACCTCTCACGTAGTGAATACCTAGCTGTGGAGTAGATATTGAATCCCATAATGAACAAAAGCCTATGTACTCATGTAATCGATAAGCCTTTAGACGATTTTTTAACTGTAGAGTATTGAAATATTAGAATACAAATTTCTTAATTCGCTTGTGTATCTATAATTACAATAGACACAGTACATCATAACATAAATATTTAAATAATTACATCAATATTTGTTATTCTCGAATTATTTGAAAAAATATAAGTAGTACTTTTGCAGCCTTTGTGCACTATTTAACAATTTTTAATCTTATTATTTTTTTTGTCTTTTTATTTGTTTTTTTTTCTGTGTCTTCCTTTCGTTCCTTCTTTTCAAGATCAAACTTAATTGTAATAAAAAGAGAGCAATATTAGTTCAAAATCTGAATACGTTATAATAAAAAAATATGAATATTTATCCAATTCATTAATAAACATTAGCATAATATTAATAAACAAACTCTCTCTCCACTCTCGCGTACGAAATAACGCAGAAGTTATTAGATATCTCTCTAATAATAGCGATTTCAATAGCAAGACCTATTTCTAGCTATCGATGATTTTAGCAAGATGTATGTATGGTAGAATATACATAACGTACGATGACGCAGGAAAATATCGTGAAAATGATACTTGTTTCCAGAATTGTCTTGATGGCTTCTTAAGGCTTCTAGCTCACACTGGGTCAGAATGGTGAATTATTTAATATGCACTTTACATTTTTATGTATAGTTACTATATAGATATTACTTATATTCCTGTTCTATAGCTGAAGCTCATCGAAACGAATACGTGATGTCAGATGGAGGTCTTATGTTTAGGGGAGTGTATAATCGTATCAAACCTTCACCGTGGAGCTTTGCACAATTTGAACGGGATATTCTGGATTGTGCCCTGTACCTGATTAAGAAGATCGGCAGGGTAAAGTATTTGAAATCTATTATCTAATATTTAATTTAGTGATATGCTTCCAAAATAGGAATAAGTTATGTATGTACCTATGTATAATACGAGTATGTACGCTGATTTCTCCGAAGTTTCTGGAACGATTTACCTAAGTCTATTTTGTGTGATAATGATTATAATGACTGTAATATCGGTCACGGCGAGAGAGTCTCAATAAACACTAGTCTTGTGTACCTAATATTGTGTGAAAAATCGTATGCGTGTGTAATTTTTTATACTATGAATGTACTTTTTAATATCTAGGTATGTTTTTTGGCATGACAAGACGAACAAATTAATCAAATAAGTACGAGTTACAAGCGACCTTTATAGATATGGATGTCATTTTTGGAAAGCATGCAGACCCCTGATATGACACTATTAATAGTTTATTGTTAAATCTTCTAATATTTCCTCTTTTTTTCAAGTATAGGTATACTATATACACTTAATGGAGAAATTACATATAAATAACTAGGTTCCTACCTTTTCTTCTTCACTGTCATATTCATATGATTAAGTTGCGCGCCAATTCGCCGTTTTCAGGGCAGGGAAATTTAATTTGAGAGAGGTATTATTTGATTGTGGGTAAAATAACTATATTATAAATATAATATTACATTAATTTATATGTATACAATAACATTATTTCGTGATTGATTAATGAAATGATGATGGTTTTTATCTCTTATTTATAATTAGCTAAAAGGTCGTGTTAGAAACGATCCAATACGAACAGTTCGAGCTTTGTCTGCCGCAGTGAACGTACAAGACGACGACGGAGTAATCATTGGTAACTGGTCTTCTGATCCTAACGACTATGGAAACGGTACCCATCCATTAAAGTGGATTGGGTCGGCGCCCATACTCCAGAAGTATTATGAAAAGAAGAACCCTGTCAGGTACGGGCAATGTTGGGTGTACGCTGGAGTATTGACTACTGGTAAGTATTGAATGCGAACCAATATACTTTGTAAAACAATATTTAATATGTTGAAAAATCCTCCGACTGCTGCGTTCTATCGCCATAAAATGTCTCAGAATTTACTCTGTAATGATACCTTTTAAGTGTAAAAAAACCGCAAAAAAACCGCTTTAGAACTTTTCAAGGGTAATAATCTGCACAGATGACGGAGTAATTTAGATACCAGCCTCCCGCCTGAGTGTTGTGGGTTCGATTCCCACACAGGACAACTTTTTGTGTGATACACAAATGGTTGTTCTGAGTCTGGGTGTAGTTTGTGTCCGTGAAATTATATTGTTTGTAAAGTCTCCCGCGATACAAAGTAAAACAATAGGGAATAATCCTTATACCTAGTGTCTAATTTACATATATACAATTATTTAACAGACACACAGTACACCCAGACCTAAAACAACCATTTGTGCCTTGGTTGTTCTGCGCAGGAATTTAACTCAAATCAGAACCAATCCGTGGTTTCTGTGATCCATTTGTCAGGGCACCTCATCGAAAAAATCTATGTCCTGCATATATTTTTTCATAATTATTGTAATATAGGTACCTACTATTTCAGTTTGTCGAGCCATTGGGATCCCTTGCCGACCCGTGTCGGGTTTTAACGCGGCTCACGATAGCCAGGGCAGTCTAACTATTGATACCATCATGGACGAAGATGGGAATATACTTGACGAGTTCTCCAGGGACTCTATATGGAACTACCATGTTTGGAATGAGGTATTACCAAATTTAATACACAGTAAATTCCTTAATAATATCTATGAAATACATAATTCTAATAAGCCTATTTTATAAATCGGCAAAATATTCGGGTGTATCTATTGATGTATGGAATGGAAAATATAATCTAATTAGCCTTTTCCAGGTTTTTAGGTAATATTTATATGTATATAAAGTTCCCGGTACCAGTAGGTATACCAGTTTTTAAGTCTAATCAAGAGCTATCAAACGAAGTTGCATCAAAATGCAATTTTTGCGTGACAAACAAACAGACAAGATGTTGAAAACTCAAAAAAAAATATTTTGGTGCTGTAGTGCGCTAAATTAGTCTAATACAGTATTTTCTTCTCAAATATCTTAAATGTATAGACATAGTTTTATAGTAGTTAGGATAAATATGTAATACCTACCTTTTTTTATTTTTAAGGCGGGAAAAAATGTTCTTAACCGCACACCCCGTCGTTCGGGGCAACGAACAGGGTAGTGTGGGGCCCTCACCCACTAAAGAAACCCGCCGTGTGCCGTCTCTGCCTTTGTTTGCGGGCCACTGGAACTATGTTACATTCCTTCGGTGGTCCGCCGGCGGCTTACCCTTTCGGGTACCCTCTACTGAGCGACGCATCCGCACATGGAGCGTTGCACCTTCGCGGGAAGCCATGCGGGTGGCGGACGTTCCCCAGTCCATTCACCCGCAGCCTCAGCTAGAGCGGCATGAGACGCAAGTATCTGCGCCTGCGCCGCCCCGGTCGCTGGCGGCGGTTTGGGTCAGCGGAAGAATCCTCCTCCCTGGCCCTCTCCGCCGCTTCCTTCCGTGAGATAACCTCCTCGCAGAAGGCAGCGACCGCGGCCCAATTCCTGTCACTGCCAAGCATCGCTGTGACGACGAGAGAGGTCTCCCCCTATTTCCGCGACGAGTTCACGGCGCTGCTCGGCCCAAGCCAGGCACGACTCGAGCGTGTACCGCGCTGTGTCCTCGTCACAGCCGCAGTGGTGACATGCAGCCCGGAGTCGCTTCCCTCCTTGCGACTATGTGCAGATATCTGCCGAAGCAACCATGCCCCGACAGCATCTGCACGAGTCGGAAGGTAAGGACTCTATGCCGTCACCCCGCCCACTCCTCCAGCACCGGCTGGAGCGCCTCTACGATCCAAAGACCGGCCCGGGGCGCCTCCAACCGTGCCCTCCATCTGGCCATAGCATCTCGGCGGACGTCGCCCTGCCACCTGGCCACCTCCCTGGGTAGGGGGCGTCCGCCCCCCACCCGCTTTTGTGACACCCGCCGATACACCTCGGCGAGCACCTCCGCCTCCAAGTCCCACGGGGGGATTCAGCCTGGGCCGATTGGCTGGTCCCCCCCTTTTTTGGCCCTGTGGTGGCTGGAGGTCTACACCCCTCCCGCCCCATGTAGTGCTTCGCAGGTCTATTGCCTGCAGCACACGCGGGGCAGTGAGGGGGGGCGGTGCAAGTTGCCGCCTTATTACCTGCCTGGCCGCAGCGGAAACTAAGACCGCCGCAATTAAAGTAGTTAGTGCACGTCGGTTGGGTGTGTCCAACCGCCATGCACTTATAGCACCTCGCAGGTCGGGGCTCCAGCACGGTAACCCGCGCGGAACTTCAGCCCACGAGGAGCCTGCCTGCGTCAGCCAAGATTTTAGCCGACGCGACAGGGCAACTCACCCAGACGGTACCCACACCGCCGGGCCCGGTCCTAATGGAGCCCACTCTGACGGCATCCGAGCATCCGGTTTTCGAGGCAATAGCCTCCCGGACGTCCTCAGCCGTCACCGAGTCGTCCAGACCGGAAATGTGCAGTTTAGCGCATTTCACCGGTCTGGCGATGCGGACTCCCACTGCCTTCACCGAACAGACCTCGCAGCCTCGTGGCTATCGTGTCGGCCATTTTGGGACCTTCCGCACCAGGGAACTCGAGGATTCGAGCCCCTGTCCAGGCTTGGTGTGTCCGGGCGGCGACGCCTCCGAGGTCGGAGATGTTGATTTCCGCCCGGGCCTTCCTCAAAATGGCCTGGTAGTTCAGGCCCGCTTCCACCTCCGGCAGCATGGTGATCACCACCGCTGCCGTTTTCGGCGTCTGAAGCTTGCGCTTACGCGGCTTCTTTTTTTTTCGGAATAGGTGCCCACGTGGCCACCCTGGCAGGGAAGCGGCGTTGGGGCCGAAGGCGGCGCGGCCTTCTTGTCCGCGGCTGGAGCTGGACGTAGTCTTGGCTCCGGCGGCACCCTAGTGCTCAAAGAGTCGATGCGCAGGTCATAGATGGCACTAATGCGATCGATGACTTGGCGCATCTGCTCCTCTGTAAGGAGACCAGGGGCCAGAGGTTTCCAGCCCGGCCTTGGCGAGGCTTGGCTTGACTCGCTGGCCGGTGAGCTCCTTACGGGGCTCTGCCACCTCCACTTCGAGGCACCTGCAGCGGCAGGGCACCTCCGGATCTTCCCACGGGTCTTCCCCTTCTTCTTCCTCCTCCCTTCCATCTCCTTATCTTCGGCGTTGGTTGCCCCCCTCCGATACGCGGGGCTGACAGGGCCGGTCTTGGTACTCGGCCCTGTGAGGGATTCTCCGGACGCGTTGCGCCCGGTACCCTCCGGAGGTATACTGATGTTTTTAACGTCCGCCATATTTAAGTTTTGAGTCCTTCGACTATAGGGTGCCACCCTCGAGACTGGATACCCCCAGCCATTCATCTCTCGCCGGGCGGCAGAGCTTAGATTGGGGTAATTTTTTATAGGGGTTTTCTTCCCCGCGGTCCGAAGACCCCCGGTCCTGTCCGTTCAGGATTACGGGTTGGGCCGAACGGTGGTGTGCATCAGACCGTGCCCACCGCTTGCAAAGCAAGCAGTGAGCCCGTCGCCCCTCAGGCTGAAAAGCCCAGTCTCCGTCTCCCAGGGCCGGGGGGGCCACTATGGCCCTGCTGGCCCTCCACGGCAGACGTTCGGCCCACTGCAAGCAGTGAGCCCGTCGCCACTTGGGCTGAAAGCCCCGCCTCCGGGGACGCCACTGTGGCCCCACCGACCCTCCACGGCGGACGTACGGCCTATCTACTGTGCCCTCTGCTAATCAGAGGGACACGCGGAGACCCGTCCACTGCCGGGATTCAGCCGCCGGCACTAGAGTGCCGGCGTTGCCCGGGGTGCACCAACGCGGAGGTATCCCGACCCGCACCCCATGTAATACCTACCTACTCAAGAGGGTAAAGTCTAGGAGACGCTGCTATTGATTGTAACATATTATAGATATACTCTCTTGAGTCCAGTCGCATAAAAAGAATCACAATCAGGGACTTTTATTATATTTTTTTAACATTACTATTTTGTCGCTTGTGAGTTCTGAGGCAGTTACATGTCACAATCTTAGTATTTACCAGCGCTCATTTTACATTTTCTTTGAATTCACATCAGTGGTTATTTAGATTTGCTATTAGTTACCTGTTAGCCGTGGACTAGCGGTAATGAGCGACTGCTGATCAAGAAGTCTAGGGTTCGTATACATACCACTGAAGTAATAACATAGTTCCAGTGGCCCGCCAATAAAGGCGGAGACGCCAATAAGGACGACACACGGCGGCTTTATTTAGTGAGTGAGGGCCCTAACTACCATGTTCGTTGCCCCGAATGACGGGGTGTGCGGTTAGGAACATTTTTTCTCGACTTAAAAAAAAAAGGGTTCAAATACTTGCTTTCCCGGAGAATTGTTAATATAGTGGACTTGCGGCTGAGCTTGCTTAGATCGTGTGGGATTAGTTACTAATCACTATAAGAATGGGGCAATAGACAGTACACAAACACGCCTGGGGTCGTTATTATATAGACTGCAATTAGTAATTAAAGAAGCGTTAATCAACTACTAAAATGTTATAATCTTTTGATTGACAGGTATGGATGAAACGTCCAGACTTGGGTGCTGAGTATGCTGGCTGGCAAGTGATAGATGGTACACCACAGGAAACCTCTGATGATATGTACAGATGTGGTCCAACATCCCTAAGAGCTGTCAAAGAGGGTGAACTGTATAAACCATATGATGTCACATACGTTTTAGCTGAGGTTAACGCAGACAAGGTGAATCTTCAAAAACTAAGTATTTGATTGTTTTATATAATACTAGCCTTTTTTAAGACGATACGATATCGATACGCTTAGAATGAATCATACCCCCAATATCTCTGTAGTGGTAGAGATATTAGAGTACTTTATTTTAATTTAATAGACGAATTTCTGTAACGTTCAATTTTTACAGGTGACCTGGAAATATTTCGGTAAAATTCAACCCCTTAAACTTGTGTATCGTGACGAAGTTTCTATAGGAAAAAATCTCTCCACGAAGGCTGTAGGAAAAATGGAACGAGAGGTAAGAGAATATAAGCAGGATTTTGGCTAAGATTAATCTCAATATAGTTTGTATAATAATAATAAGCTGCACAGATGGCGGAGTGATTAAGATATGTACCTACCGGCCTAAGTGGTTCGATTCCAACACAGAAAATTTTCCGTCCCGTCGGTCATGCGGGCCATTCACGTTGCAACCGTTGTACAAGCAGTCCTACGGACTTAGGTCATATGCGACATTTTCGATCCTGAATTGATTGGTCCCAAAGCGAACTGTACGACCAAGGTCAGTCTTTGCGACCGTTGCAACTTGAATGGCCTCTCTAACTTTAAATTATGGTCTTCCATTATATACATAATAGCGTAGATTATAATTTCAGGATCTAACGCTTACATATAAGTACCCGGAACGCTCACATAAAGAGCGTATGACGATGGAGAAGGCGTTGCGCCAATCTCAAAGCCACTTCGCGCGCTATTATTTAAATGAAGCCTTTAATGACATTAAATTCGACTTTGAACTTAACGATGACATCAAAATTGGACAGGAATTTAGTGTGGTATGAAAATTTATCAATATTATGATTTATTTGACAGGCCTCGTGACGTAGTCGGTAGTGCAACCGACTTCTGTGCACGAGGTCGTGGGTTTGATTCCCACTCAGGACAATTATTTGTGTGATGAACACAGATATTTATACTGCGTCTGGGTGTTTTCTATCTATTATGTGTATGTATTTACAAAAAAAATGTAATATATGTATTATATCCGTAATCTGGTACCCATAGCACAGGTGTTAAGCTTGGTTTGGGACCAGAAGACGTTGTGTGAAAATGTCCGAGAATATTTATTTATTTATTATTATTTGGTAGTAGCTTTCAAGTTGTTTACATAGAAATACCTAGTTATAATTTATTTCCATATTGCTATAAAATCAGACGATATCACGCGCGCAATCGCACACACACATACACGCGCGCGCGTAAGTGTACATTATTACACTTACTTACCATCACGCCATCTCCCCTGTGGGATAGATAGAGAGAACAGAGTGCCAAAAGGCTCTATTCTTGTATAGATCTCTCGCTTCCTCAACATTCATAATTCTCTTTTTCGCTTCTTTACACCAACACTCTCTTTTAGACCTACTCGTCTCTTACATCGTCGTTAGGTACGTCAGTCAGCCTAACTCGACAGATTCCGCGTTTCGACTGCATTAATTTTACTCTCATGCTCCTTTTTGCATACCCAACTCTCACTTATATATAATAATATTGGGACAAGCACTTCATTGTTTATTGTGACACGTGCCTTTTGGCTTCGGTGGTGGTTACCAAGAAGTTGTCTCAAGGTTCCCTTCACTCTATTTCCCGCATTTACTCTTCTCTCTATATCAGTGGTGTACCTTCCATCCCGACTGAATCCACATCCAAGATTGCATATTCATCCAAGTGGAGGAATATAGAACAAGACAAGTGTTTTAGCACACCCTTTCCTGTTGTTACTCTAACTCTCTCTCTCTCTGGCTTCTACTCTTTCAAAGACTATGGTTTTCCTTTTTTTTTTTGCTCGCATTCACATGTCGGCGCCTTTTCTATCTTCTATCATTACGTCGACTAGGGTTTGCTGACTGTACTAATAGTAAATTAATTAAAATATTATATCACCTGTTATTGTGTTTCTGGCACTATTTTCACTGTACACTATTAAATTTATGTTTCATTCTTGCTTTTTCTACGTAACCGAGACACAGGATCACGTATTTAATAAGGCAAAGATTGTATAAATAAAATTGTGTACTTATTGTTTGTTGTAATACAAAAAATAGTTTTATTTCATAATCTATAAACCATTTGTCATTCTTTTCTTTTCTAGATTGTCCGTATTATAAATCGATCGGCTTCCAATTCACATCAAGTAAGAGGTATTTTACGTGTCGATACTTCGACATACACAGGTGTTACTGGAAAACTTGTCAAAACATCAGAGTTTAACATGGATGTTGCTCCAAGAGCTAAGCAAAATGTTACAATGTTGGTGACATTTAATGAGTATTACAAGAAGTTGATCGACCAGGTATGACTATACGACTATACTTTATGTGCTGTGTAGAAACTACTAGGGTTAATTATTGGCAAACTCCAAACTATTCATAAGAGGTTACCGTTTGTCAGCAGCGTGCCAAATTAGCCACCCGGAAAGAAATCTATAAGCAGGTTAACACGCTTTATTTTTGCTTAGCCTGTGTGTATCTCTATGTTTTTATTTGTAACGGAATCTTTGAACGTGATTTTCAACCCCATCAAAATGTCGGAATAAATTGGAAATTTGCACACTTATCAAGGACTGATGACAATACAACCATTTAAGACTGTCGGTTTTTTTCGTCTATACTTGTCCACAAACATTATTTTTAATATTATAATCTTAATTTCCTGGTAAAGTTTAGTAAGCGTATTCTTTTAGTTAATTTAAAAAAATATAATTTATTATTCGGTTAATATTATTTCTCTAGCCGGTTTTTGTGTTGGTCGGAGAGGTCTCCCTTAAGTATTCCTTTACATATAGGTAGGTATATGAGATTTAAAATCATCTTAGATTAGGTCTTTTAATGGATGCGGAGTTCCGCACGGGTCGACTAGTTTTTATATAATACTAGAATAGCAGAAATGTAACATACCAATTACTCTTAGGGACGTAATTTGCCATGCTGTAGGGGTGTACTTGTCACTTCAGTTCCAAATTCTTGTCCCTAAAATAAGGCCTATGATGACGTATCTAGTTTACCGAGGACGTTACGCTTTAGTTGCAAACTTTTATCTACTAACTACTTGGTTAATCAAAGTACTAATAGTCCAACTTTTTTTTTTTATAAGGCGGGAATGAATGTTCCTAACAGCACACCCCGTCGTTCGGGGCAACGAACAGGTTAGTGTGGGGCCTGCACCCACTAAAGAAAACCGCCGTGTGCCGTCTCTTCGCCTTTATTGGGGAGCCACTGGAACTGTGTTACATTCCATCGGTGGTGCAAATAGTCCAACCTAAACAGGATTTGTAGCTAAAACTAAGACTTAGGGAGACTACCTACACACAAAGGTCGTCGACCCCGCCAAAACAGTCTGTCGAGCTAGTGTCAGCGGTATTAGGTATTTCCGAAAATCATGTCCGACTTGTACGAGGTGTGAAGCCGCTGACTAAACCGCCGACAGCAACGCAGCCGGACAGTGTCGGCGGGTCGGCGACTTTGGTGCGTAAACTCAGTTGAGCGACTACTAAAGAAATTTCTGCATTCGTACCGCTGACAATGTTTTCCACTTGTACGAGATGTGAAGCCGCCGACTAACGCACCGACAATAAAGCCGGGCTGTGTCACGGGTCGGCGACTTTGGTGTGTAGACTCCCTTAGGCGCAATCTTTATTTTGGCGCAGCCGAAGTTCCGGGTGATTTATGGCTGAGATTGAAACTATGGCTGAAACTATATAGTTTTGTCCAAACTGGCCGAAACCTTAACTGAAACTGAATCTTCGTTACTACAAGTATCAAACTTTTTTAGGGTTCTTTCAACATTGCCTGCATAGCTACGATAGTTGACAAGGAATATGATTACATCGCACAAGACACTTTTAGAGTAAGAAACCCAGATATCAAGATAAGTATACAAGGAGAAGTGATCGCTCAACAACAGATCACTGTCTATCTTAGATTGCAGAATCCGTTGCCGATCCCACTCACTAATGGGAAGTTCTACGTTAACGTAGCTGGTCTTGAAAACACACTAAAGATCCGTTTAAAGAGTGTGAGTATTTGACAAAGTAATATTTATTACATACTTATTCACCTTATTTTATTATAACTTTACATATTAGGTACTAGCCATTGCCCGCGGCCCCGCCACAGCCAAAAGCTAGTTTTTAAGTTTTGTCAGGTTTTCGATGTAGCAGAGGGATAAAATGTATACCAGTTCTTAAGTCTAATAAAGAGCTATCAAATAAAAAAGTTGCATCAAAATCCGTCCAGTAGTTTTGACGTGATGCGCGAACGAACAAACAGATAAACAGACAACAATTCTAACAAAAAAAAAATTGTTTTGTGTTTGGACACGCCTATATAGCCTATTACAGACATTTATTTTCAAATATCTTAAATGTACAGACACAGCTCTGTTACAGCTTTGTAATAGTATAGATAGAAAGATGCACACTATAAAATCTAAATAAACATAATTTTACCTGACCAAGTAGTGACATCTGTTGCGTTATTACCGAACTTCTAAGAAACTTAATTCGTAGCATTAGAAATTTTGTCAGAAAATGTGTAGATGGCGCTGTGTTGTTTCAGAATGTGCCATCTGACGAGTTCGCAACTGCATCATTCAAACTGACACCACCGTGGGAAGGCAAACAACAAATTACAGCAAAGTTCAAGGCTAGTGAGATGCAGGACGCTGACGGGTTCCTTATCTTCACGGTCCTGCCTGGTACGAATTGATGCCAGAATCTGATGCCTTAGATAGTTTATGGACCTATACGATGCTACCAAAAATAAAAACAGCTAGGTAATACCTATTGCAACTTGCAACTAGGTACCTAGTAACTAGGTACCTAGTAACTAGGTACCTAGTAACTAGGTACCTAGTAACAATGTCCAAATTAATTTACTTACTTAAGTTTTGTAAATTAAGTTTTGAAATGTATTTATCATTCTGAATAAAAATATTAGATATTATATTTTTAGGAAATCTAGATGTACAAATAAGTTTATTTTATAATAAACGTTTTTGAATTACATATTTTTTTACTTCTTTGATCATACAATTAAAAACAGAAGTAGAAGATTTTCCCTTTCTTAGTCAGGTTAAATAAAACATTCTCTTGTTTACATGCAATCTATCGTTATGCGATATAGCGATATGAGAACGTAGAAGTTTCCCAATAGCCTAATTTATAAAGTTAGCGCCTTTGTTTGTTCGTTTGTTACGCTTTCACACAATGATTACACAACCGATCCTTATGAAATGGGCATACCTACATATAGTCAAAAGGCTACATTGTATCCCGGAAAAATGGATAGTTTCAATAGAGGTCCTCCCACAATTTTTCGTACCTATGTGCTAACGCGCGAAAAATAATCTCAAATATACATATTACAAGGTGTAACGACTTTATCATAAAGCCAATACGGTATTGTAGATAACATATTTCTATAAAATCGGTGTTATTTTATTTTTAACAAATACAGCAACAACTTATTTAAATAAGATCCGGTACTTCTGGGTTATCTATAAATTCCGGTGAAGGAAGTTTTTCACCTAATTTGACTCTTGGGTCAATATAATCTGGCTTCGACTTTGTGGAAATTATTTTAGTAAAATCTAGTACATTATCTGGTGGTCCTATTTCAAGATATTCTCTTTTTGTCTGTCCTGTACCAGCATGGCAATCTTCTTTTTTATGTTCTGTATATAATTGAGATCTAATATCTGTATTAGCACAGTGACTAACAGGTTTCTTAATGTCAGCGTTAGCTTTTGGCATGGTTATAACTAAATGGCCCGTTATTTGAGAACGTTGAGCGGTGGAGTTAGTAATATCAACCTCTTCCGGTAGGTGGAGCTGAAATAATTTATCTCTTATTGTGACTCTCACATAGTTAGGTTGTATATCTACATCAACAAGACTAGTATCTAAATATTTATAGATTGCTAAGTCCAAAACGAATTTTTCAGGATTGTCATTCGAAAAATTGAACGGGATTTTAGCTTGATTTATATTAAACGGTCTTCCATCTGGAGCAAAGAATTTATAAATACGTTTTTCCTCTTTTTTTTCTTCAGTCTCATAGCTCTTCAGCTTTAACTGACGCATTTTTTCCATTTCATAGCGCACTTCAGGCGAATGTTCACATTTTTCTTGCCAAAATCTCTTATTCCGTTCTTCAGGATCCATATCTTTGTATTCGTTTTCCCACTTATTCTGTATGTCTCTTTCTAGACGTATTTTTTGTTTCCTTCTTTCACCTCTATAATTTTGTTGTTCGAATAAAATATCAGATCTGATAATGGGAAGGTTTTGAAGGGCTTTGATTCGATCAGATCTTTCAATATCTTTTCCGTCAAGGTAATTTAGCTGTGGCAAGGTTCCGACTACAAAATCTCGATAATTTTCATAATCAGTGCAAGGATTTCCAGTTAAATACAGGTTTTCCAAGTTGTAATTATTCACAAGATTTTCCAAACTTACTATTTCACCAATAAAATTAAGCGTAAGGTCTAACTTTTGCAGTGATTCACATCTTTCTAAATTTTCTATAACTTCTATGTTATTTAATGCCAAATTAAGGTAAACTAGATGCTTTAGTTTATGTAAATTTTCAATTTTCGCAATAAGGTTACTTTGCATAAGAAGTATCTTGAGCTTCGGGCACCAGTCTTGTATGTATTCAATTTTTTCTATATTCTCTTGATGCAGCGCTATCTCCTCTAGCGGTGCCAGTAGGCGATCGTGATGCTCCGCTTTCTTTCGTACCATTTCCACAGTTATGTAAACCATTGCACTAGTTTATTGAAAACAATATACAATTCACTCGCAACAATATTGTGAAATTATCATGATAAGTTGATAACGGTTGCTTAGTTACCTACTCAACCGATTATTTTGTTGCGACGTAGCAACGATGATGACGATGGCGATGTAGATACGTCGTATAAAGTTGATTCCGAATCTGAGCTAGTTGATATTATTAAACACAAAGTGAAAAATATGAAATCGAAAATAACAGTCACGAGCAGGATTAGATTAGCCTGGAAGAATGGTAACTCCTACAGTTGATTTGTATGGTGAGTGAGAGCGACGGAGGCTAGTCCCTTCACTATTATCCTCCTTGAGTTTGGCATCGCGCGAGAGATACTTTTGGTATTACTAGCGCGTATCACTCACGCGTTTTAAATTTGTTTGAAAAACAGGTTTTGAGAAACAATTTATCATCTGAATTGACCCTTTTTGTGCGGAAAATGACATGCCAAAACAGTCAGTGTACTTAGTGTTAAAACAAGGTTTCTGCTTTTTTTTGGCTGGATTTCAAGATAAAGATGTCGTTTATACGTATTTCATAGGATCTTTTTATTAGGATAAAAGTATAGGTAGGTACTAGGTAATTGTTTTCCCAAGCCACAATTTATCTTTTGACGGGCCTCGTGGCGTAGTCAGTAGTGTAACCGACTTCCGTGCACGAGGTCGTGGGTTCGATTCCCACTCAGGACAATTATTTGTGTGATGAACACAGATATTTGTACTGCGTCTGGGTGTTTTCTATCTATTATATGTATGTATTTACAAACAAAAAGTAGTATATGTATTATATCCGTAATCTGGTACCCATAGCACAAGCGTTAAGCTTAGTTTGGGACTAGAGCACGTTGTGTGAAAGTGTCCGTGAATATTTATTTATTTATTTATTATCTTTACCAGATTTCTTTCAAATCCGTTTAGTTTGAAGGCCTAATACACGTATTAATCTAGTGTCTCTTTTTTTTTGTTAAGCCGGGAAAAAATGTTCCTAACCGCACTAACGATAGGGCCTGCACCCACTAAAGAAGCCCGCCATGTGCCATCTCTCCGCCTTTATTGCCGGGCCACTGGAACTATGTTACATTCCTTTGGTGGTGTCTCCTAGTGTCTCCTCTACCTAACAAATTTGATCTGAATCGTTCACAATATTTTTAAGCGTGTTTTACGAACACACATCCAAACTGCTTTCCAAATTTTTGCATTAATAATTATTACGATTATTAAAAATATTAAAATAATTACAGTATTATTATTTACTATTGAAATTATTTGGTACTGTAAGTTATCACTAGATGGCGCTACATATACTGATCTTAATTTATTCTAAAACGTCATTTATGGAACGATGAGTCAAATTTTTATCCCATTATTTTTTTACTCAATGTGGTTGAAACCGCAGAAGAAATATTTCATAGGAAGGTATTTCTGATCTAATACGAAGCTCAATCATAATGCATATAACTACAGTTACATCATCTGTACTTATAAAGCTGTAACAGAGCTGTCTGTATACTACTTTAAGATATTTGAGAAAAATGTCTGTATTCTAAGAAATTAGGGTGTCTACGAAACGAAAACATTTCTTGTAGGATGTTTTTGTTTTGGTGTTTTTGTTTGTATGTCTATTATCTGTTCATTTGTTCACACATCGCGCAAAAACTACTCAAATGCTAGCCTTAGCGGTCTAGAGCACTTCCCTGGATTGAAAGGGACGCAGATTCAAATCCTGTTCGCAGTAAATCTCTCTTTTTCTACTTTCACAGATAATTTGTTCTTTAACGTAGCTGAGCTTGTCAAGTGCTAAAATACAGATCAAAATATTACTGAACGAATTTTCACGCTGTTCACTGGCCTATACCTAGCCTTTTTAGATTTAAAAAAATATCCTAAATGTCTACGATGATAAAGTCGCGTGAGTCAGCTACTATATATCTAATACGTGTAAGTCTCTTGGCGGAATTATCAGGATCGCCACAAGTCAATACAAGAAGAAGTAGTATGAACTACTTAATTATTAATGTAGGTACCTACGTTATTGGAGCTGCCATCTCATCCTGCTAGTATATCCGCCACTGACAATAAAAGGTAAAATAATATATAAATACTTATGATTTGTGGTAATGATAGAATCGGTTGGAGCCGTAGGTTATCTTTCAATCTCGGTGGTCGGTAATCCGTCATTTAACATTCCAATGGTAGCACCACGACTGCTCAACTCAAGCGTACTAAATTAATATCACCGTGATGTAGAGGGTATTAAAATATTTTAAACGACGCCATTTATAATATGACGTTGAGATATCAAGTCGCGAGAGCACAACATATATTATTCCATGAAACTGCCAAAAGACAATGAAGGTGAAGGATTACTATCGTTAGGATCTCGTTTTATTGTAAATATTCCGAGTGGGTTCACAATCCGAAAAAATGACGGTATTGAAAAAACAAGAGGTGTGTGGAATAACGTAGCAAGAGGAAAATATGGTGTTATTAGTGAGCAGTACGAGGGACCTGTGGGCCCGGTACGGCGCCCCGCGGTCTGTATGTGTTTAGGAACCGCGCGGCGGGGTGCCGCTCCAGCCGACCAACACTTATTGAAAGCCGTCAATTTAACATTCTGTTGTTTAAACAAACAACCTAATGGGATTGTCAATATGTTGATGTTAATCTTTTATAAAAATATTTTATGCAAACAGTGCAGTTAGCTTTTTCTATCGATGATGATAATCTTGTTGACTTCAGCGTAAATGGGGAAGTATCACACTCATACAGAGATATATCATATAGCTATGGATTATTGTGTTGCGTTTGGTAAGTGAGAGCGCCAGAGGTATAAGCGTTATTCCCTCTTTATTACACTTTCTCTTCATCATCTCATCTCATTTCTGACATCCTTCGCTCCAGATCGTATACCTTTTTCTGGGCTGGAATTTACAAGGCGCGAGTTATACCTTAAAATTTTCTATTGTCAGACTACGCTTACTATCAGGTGGGTGAACTGCTTATCTTAGCATATAAAACCTGCCTTACTTAAGTTAAACACTAAGAAAAAATAGTGTTAACGTCTTATTTCATTGCATGACTGACGTAAATGCTGAATAGGGTTACTTCCCTTAATAGAAAAATTTGGAATAAAATCTCTATGTCAACCAATTTTTTTTAGTATGGAATAGCAGTCTAATTTCGGTCTCACAATAGGAGAGGCTCATAGAGAGGGACGTAATATTGTTGTTAAGATGTCTTTGATTCGCCTAACAGTTTAGTTAAGAAACTGATAAAAAAACGAGTGCGATTTAGACCACACGACTGAAGTAAAACTTAAAAATCAATAATTATATATTATTAATAATGTTAATATCTATTAATAATGGGAAAGAGAGAAAGGAAATGCGTGCTCGCACCTCTCTCTTGTCTTGCCTACAGTATAATATACGAAACGTAACTCTCTCTCTTTCTATCTTGACTAACTTATATCTCCCTCTTAACTTCTGTCCGCCTTGCCCGATCACACTTTTCCAAAGAGTTTTCGTAACGCTCACGTCACGCATTCACCAGCTTACTCCCCACCCAAGTCAAACGTGCGTAGAGAAGCATTTAAATCAAAAATGTTTATATGTTATAAACATTTTATGTTATAAACATTTTTGATTATAAATTGTTAAACGGTAAGTTATACTAGCATCTAGTACCAGCGGCTGGTACCTAAGTCATTGTACACATGTTGATGGTTCATGGATGATTATGGATACACAATAAAATAGAAAAACTCCTTTGGAATAAAAACAACTTTTACTTGGGGGATTTGATTAGATTAGATATCTGTAGTGCTAAACAGTAGAAATTGGAACAAATAAAATGATTTTTATAAGGATCTATATCCATTATTTAGTAGCACAAATCTGTTCTAGATTTTCACGTTTTCATTTGGTAATCTTGTTAAATATTAATTTATTAAGCTAAATATTAAAGAAATAGACAAATAGTTCAACAATATTAGAAATTTACTTATCTACTAAGTGAGAAGGCTAATAATTAATCGAATTAATACTTGTAGGTTTCTCAGTCAATTTTGTAATAACACTATGCTGTAAAGTCTATATAATATTAGTATTTTAATTTAAAATTTTGATGATCAAAACAGGCAGTCGTGTTAGCTACTACTTTTGCAATTTTTCGCTTGACTGAGCCGCGGATTTTGGGCGGCTGCGAGGAACACGCAAATGTCAGACCCCGTCAAAACAACCGTCATCAATTCAAGCAAAATTCTTAAAAATTAAAACTGTACACGATTAGTGTTCCTCTTATATTTGGTTCTCTTGCGTTAAATAGCCGTGCTAATGCGATGTGATTTATCTGTTTTAAAAGTCACATTACCAAGAAGCTGTTCCTTTAGAGCTACTTATCGATGTAAAGTAATTAACTTGACATAATTGTAAGATATCTCGGTAAATATTTCAATATATACGTATATATTATAATATTGTAGCAAAGGGGTAATAAAAGTATTTATTTCATATTTTCACGTGTTCCACCGTTACCAGCGAGTTATAGGAAATATTTTTTAAGTCAACATCCTGCACTAAGGAATAATCCTTGTAGTCAGGAACGGAGGCTTCAGGGTTACACCAATGAACGAATTTATTTAAATTTCGTATAGAATGATTTATTAAACGTTTATTACAATTGAATAGCAAAGACAGTACGCACAAGAGCAAGTTTAGAGTCGTTATAAAATTAAAATTTTTCATTCGGGTCTATTCGTCGGGCTTCGTTCGCCTACGCAGCTAACGTACTAGCATTTCGTCGGGATGAACTAGATGTCGCCAGTAGCACGCGGCGACATGCCCCCGGCCTTGGAAGCTCCGTCTTCCAAAGATGAGACTTCAGACGTCTTGGTATTATTTTCTTGTGGTAACAGTAGTGGACATATTTTGGAGAACGCCCTCCTCGTAGTCCCATTTGCAGTGTGAATGTCAGCAACACGTGAGATACCATCGGTACCTGGGAATATTTGGGTGATACGCCCCAGTCACCATTTGAGGGGTGGCAAGTTGTCCTCCTTAATTAAAACAAGAGTTCCCACAGTGAGGTCATCATGTTGCCATTTCCACTTCGTTCTTGATTGGAGCTCCGACACATACTCTCTGGACCACCGCCGCCAGAACTGCTGACGTAATTGCTCAACGCGATGGTAGTAGGTCAACTGCGACGTCGTCGCATCTGCTAAGTTTTCGAGCAGTCAGCGGTCGGCCTATGAGGAAGTGACCTGGAGTGAACGGAGTGAGATCGGTGGGATCAGAGGCTAAGGGTGACATTGGCCTGGAATTAAGGACGGCCTCAATTTGTACCAAGACAGTGCTAAGTTCCTCGTAGGTTAATTTAGCATTACCCATAATACGCCTAAGGTGATGCTTACATGACTTTATCCCACTCTCCCATAGACCTCCAAAGTGCGGTGAGTAGGGGGGAATAAAATGAAATTTAATGCTGTCATTAGCAGCGAAATCCATTATTTGCTGAGAACTATTTTGTAGAAATGTAGAAAATTCCTTTGAGGCACCTACAAAATTTTTGCCATTGTCCGAATAAATAGCATTTGGCTTACCTCTTCTACTTATAAAGCGCTTCAACGTTAGAATAAAATCGTCAGTAGACAGACCGGTAACAAGCTCTAAGTGTACGGCTCGAGTAATAAAACAAATAAAGAGACAAACATAACATTTGGTTAAGCGAGCGCCTCTGCCCTTCCGATTTAGGATCATTAATAGTCCAGCATAATCCACCCGTATTTATAAATGGAAACCCAGAGTCCAAACGTGCTGACGGCAGGTTTCCCATTATAGGAGTCAAAGTTCTACCTGCGAGTCGTGTACAAGTAACACACTCGCGGACTATTTTACGAACTAGGTTTCTAGCATTTAGATATTTTTATATATATATTTTTAGCATTTGACATGCTTAGCACTATACATTAAACACAAAGTGAAAAATGTGAAATCGAAAATAACAGTCAGGAGCAGGATTTGAACCTGCATCTCCTGGATACCGTCCAGATGCTTTGCCAATTCAGCCATCCTGACAATTACTCCTGACTGCTAATCTCGATAACACATCATACTTAACATCTTTGGGTGACGCCTGCGCCATCTGTCGGAAGTATTTTCATACATTATACCGACCAGATAAATTTAATTTTACAATTAAGATTTTTACCTAATAATGACGCAAACCCTATAAATATTTAGATATTTTTATATATATATTTTTAGCATTTGACATGCTTAGCACTATACATTAAACACAAAGTGAAAAATGTGAAATCGAATAAATATAGTTTAAAAAAACTAAAAAAACACGCTTTTTATAGAAAACTAAACTAAAAAATAGAAAATAAATTTTAATAAATTTGAATTAATAATAGTGTAAAATTTTTTAATAAATATAAATTAATAATAGTGAAAATAAGGAAAAAATGTATTTTATTTTAAAAAAAGCGTGGGGTGCTTTTTAAGATATTGTCGAAATAATAATCCTTCTATACTTATAGATATAAGTATTCTATGGACAGATGTCAACTAAATATTTATAACGATTGACACCATGCACCCCACGCTTTTTTTAAAATAAAATACATTTTTTCCTTATTTTCACTATTATTAATTTATATTTATTAAAAATTTTTACACTATTATTAATTCAAATTTATTAAAATTTATTTTCTATTTTTTAGTTTAGTTTTCTATAAAAAGCGTGTTTTTTTAGTTTTTTTAAACTATATTTATTTTTAACTTTTTAGTTTGATTTTTCACAGAAACTACGAAATAACTAAAAAACTATATAAGATATTGCTACAAATGTGGTGTTGAAATAGAGGGCTGTTAACAGCGGACAATCTAAGGTAAGAACCACCACCGTGCAAGCAGAATTACCGGTAGTGGATAGGTGCAAACCCACGGAGAGTTACATACTGACATACTGACATACTGACATACAAGTGAAGCTAATAAAAAGCGTGTAAAATAACAGTCAGGAGCAGGATTTGAACCTGCATCTCCTGGATACCGTCCAGATGCTTTGCCAATTCAGCCATCCTGCCGACAGATGGCGCAGGCGTCACCCAAAGATGTTAAGTATGATGAGTTATCGAGATTAGCAGTCAGGAGTAATTGTCAGGATGGCTGAATTGGCAAAGCATCTGGACGGTATCCAGGAGATGCAGGTTCAAATCCTGCTCCTGACTGTTATTTTCGATTTCACATTTTTCACTTTGTGTTTAATGTAGGTTTCTAGCATTTAAAATCCACAAGGTTTCACGCAAGCTAGGCAGAACGAGCAGCGGACCAGCGTGGAGTAAACGTATATGCTCGTGTCTAACCAACAAACCTGATAACTTGTGTTGACTACACATTAGGACGGGGTGTTTCTTATTGTAATCAAAATTTGCCGAATTGCTAATCCTACCACCAACACGAATTAAATGATGATCATCCAAAAATACGTTTAAACCGGATATACAATTCATTTCTCTCGAGTTTGTTTTAATCGGCACTTTATCTAACAAACACTTATAAAGCTTAGGAAATGACTGTCTTTGAGCAAATCTAAGTAACATGCGATGCGATGCATTCAACTCGTCAACAGATAACAAACCGGTTTGTTGTACTGGCGAGCGAGCATCGCGCGTAAAACTTTTGCGAATGTTAGTTATAAAACGTAACACATAGGCCCCCACGCGCCTTAGTTTATAATATGATGAATATTTATCGAATTGTATAAAGGAATATGAATCAGTACAAAATAAATTAGATGCTTGAGATTTTAATTCCGGTAAATTGTCCAAATTAATTGTCATTCAATTTTTTATGAATTTTACTATTAGAAAAAATATTATTTTTATTTTTAAGATAAGACGCCATACCACCGCAAGTCACAGTTAAGTACAAATTATAAGTACCTGGATGACCGAGCTTTGCTCGGTATTTTTGTTTTGGTAGATTGAGAGTTTTTCTCACAAAAGAAAGAATTGAAAAAAAAAGGGGGGAAAGGTCGCACTGGAGACATCTAGACTCAAACCGGGGTTTTCTGGTTTTGGGACCGCCCGATTTCCCACCTGAGCTATTATAACCTTGTAGATGGTGGCGAAATTTACCTTCGTATTCTAATAATATTGTAGCAGTTTTTCATTGCCTGAAAACCCGGATAAAACGACGTTTTCTAAAAATGAAACCTAGCTAGATCGGTTTATCGCCCCCGAAACCTCCTGTATACTAAATTTCATGAAAATCGTTGGAGCCGTTTCCGAGATTCAGATTATATATATATATACAAGAATTGCTCGTTTAAATATATTAGATTTGTGAATAAGGAAAAATAGTATTTTAGTACGAGCGGGAATCGAACCTGCGTCCCTTCCTTTCCGGGGAAGTGCTCTAATCCATTGAGCTATCGTACCATTTCTAGAAATACCGAATTTCCTCATCACATTTATCTTAACGACCAACGCCCTCTATCGGCAATGCATTTACGTGCATTCATCCAATGTAGTAAGTTTAATTTTGCAATTAAAATTCATACTATTTGATGGCGTGATTTTTCAAACATTTTGATCATTTGTGCATTATTCTTCCTATGAAAGGATTTCTGTTCGGTTACATTACTTACTAACTTATTTTGCGGCTTAGAATGACTTGCATTAATCATGTCTAACATGTCCGCTTTGTTTCTAAGAAATGTAAGTAGATCTTCTAATTTTAACCTTTTTGGTGTATCGGCGAGAACAGTTCCTTTATGATTTTCCCAATCGCGTTCAGTGCACAAATCCAATTTTGATACTATTAAGTAGATAACTATGGTATCCCACGAATCAGTGGGTTCGTCTAAAGTTTTTAGAGCGCGTAAGTTTCTTAATACGGTATCTATTAATTTTCTTATTTGGATATTAGATTCTTGCCGTAACGCAGGAATATTAAATAATGATTTAATATGATTATGCACTAAAAGTCTTGAGTTGTGAAACCTGTTCTCTAATAAATCCCACGCATGATTGTAGTTAGCCGCAGTGAATTCTAACGCGCCTATAACCTGCAGTGCACCGCCACTTAGAGAAGACCTGAGGTAGTGGAACTTCTGGATTTCGTCTAAATCTGAACGGTTGTGGATCATAGTTACATAGGAATTTTTATATTCAAGCCATTTATCAAATGATCCATCGAAAGAATAACTTAACATTAGTTTGACCGTTACATTTCGATTTACAAGAGCTGCTACCGGTCTCCCCGCATTCAATTCTACTCTCGGCAGTGGCCAATATACTAAAATACAGTGACTCAAAGTGTTCTATATACTCAGAATTAGAAGAAGCTTCTGCTTCGGTAGAAAGAAGTTCGATTTCACTTTCTATTTCGTTAAACATCTTGAAATGTTCCTTAGCTGCTTGCATCCTGAATTTAATTTGTTTTATTTGCAACTGAGTAATATTAACATCTTCTAAAGAATCTAAATATTTTTGAAACTGAGTTAATCTGCCTCTCAGATTACCTCTTTGTTTGCGGAGGTCAGAAAGGTCTGCTAATCGTTTCTTTGCGGGAGAAACTGATGAGCTACTAGGGGCTGTATGAGAATGCACAACTAATTTAGCTTCACCACCCATTTAGGCCTATGTAAAGAATAGATAAGGTACTCACGGTTTTGTTGGAAGTTCGTTTGGCACGGAAAAACACTACACGACTTCTGGAAAGCACAAATTGCACTGTTTTAATACAAAATAATTAGGATAGGAGTAGACGGGATTAAAGACCTGACCGTTGATCTGAAGCTGCGATGACTAGGCTGGTTGCCGGGTGCTTTTCTTCGTATTTATGCGGCTCGAAGGTCCATATAGTGAGGAAGGCCTCCGGCTTCAGGGTTACTCCAATGAACGAATTTATTTAAATTTTGTATGTAATAGCAAAGACAGTACGCACAAGTGCAAGTTTAGTCGTTATAAAATTAAAATTTTTCATTCGGGCCTATTCGTCGGGCTTCGTTCGCCTACGCAGCTAACGTACCAGCATTTCGTCGGGGTGAACTAGATGTCACCAGTAGCACGCGGCGACACCTTGTATTGTGGCGGACTTTACAAACATACAATTTCACGGACACAAAGTACACCCAGACTCAGAACAACCATTTGTGGATGACACAAAGAGTTGTCTTGTATGGGAATCGAAAACACAACACTCGAGCGGGGCTGGTATCTAAACCGCTCAGTCACTTGTGCAGTCATTTTTATTAAAGCGCTTTTATAACGTGTTCGGTATTAGGTAAGTAGATAAACATATCTTATATTTTCTTTTTGTTGCATAACGGTGGCAGACCAGCCACGGCCCACCTGATGGTAAATGGTAACCGTCGCACATGCACTCAACTATACCGGCCGCTGCTCACCATTTCATTTCACTATTTGAACAAACGGCTATCTCCTGCTACGACCGAAACACACCGATGTGCTTATAGCCGGTCACATGGAAAATGGTGCTACCAACCTGCTCAGGCCCAATAGCAAGTGAGTACTCCCATGTGGTATCCGGCCTTACCACCAGTAATGCAATGAGTGATAATTGCTTACTTCCCTTAGTCGTCTCGTACGACACTCGTGGGAAAGAATGGGGTGGTGATACTTGTATTCTTAGCCCGTCACCACACGGATAAAATATTAAATAATGTCAAATGTTGTTTCATAGCAAGTGTCGAGTAGTGTTAGGCTAGTGGAGCAATCGGCACGTCTGCGCCAGCTCAGCGCTGAGCATCGGAGCGTGAGCGGCAATCTAGCGGCGGCATCTCAACTCGAGCGCAATCAACGATTTGTTCCGGTGAGAAGGCGCGGTAGAGGGAGGTTGCGGGGCGAGGGCTACTCCAGGCCCATTCTCACGTAAATAATTACCGGCGAGTTTCAAATTACAAGGCGCCGCTACGGCCTGCCGATACATATTCATCACATGTTCGCGCCGCGCGTGACAGCTTCCTCAGGGCAGCGGCCGGTTTCTCGTGGACCGTTGGTTCAACTATCTTTTACTTTCATTATCTCAGGAAGAATAAAACTGAATTTTACTATGGAGCAATACTGAGTGAGACTTATTTTAAAATTTATTTACATACACCCTCGGATTAAAATGATGACAGCACTAATTCCAGATTCGCGTTTTTGAAATCGATTAGGAAGTAAATTAAGAACATGCATGAATACTAGAGAAAGAAGAATAATTGTTACGATGGCTGAATTGGCAAAGCATCTAGGACGGTTTTCCAGGAAAAGCAAATTCAAATCCTGGTCAAGACCGTTATTTTCGAATTAACATTTTCGCACTTTGTGTTTGTCTCATGCCTTTTATTTCCAGAGGGATGAGCCAGGGTTTAAGGCATCCATTTATATCATATTTTTTAATTTAGTCCCGACATGAAAAGGGCAGAGCCTGGACAAAGTTTCAGAAGAAAAAGGTTCTATAGGATAACTAAGAATTTCCTGAATTCCGGACCTTTTTTCGAGGATCCTAGATACATAGCCGAGAGTCGTGGTTGAATGTTGCATACTTATGAAACTTATCAACAAGGGAATTAACTCAATATAGATAATTTAAACACAAAAACAAGCAATTAACAAATTATCGAATATGATGACTGTTACCTACCTATTAAATGATAGTATCAAAGAGTTTCAGTTTGATGTTATTAATATGGAGTTCCTACTGTATACGCTACTCTAAGGTTAGAGTTGGAAATCATCGACATCCATGAATTTGCAATTAGATATATCGCATCACACAGTTTGCGCCGGATGCGGCTTAAGCGATAAATTATGCACTTTGAGAGGAGTACTAATTTCGATGCCGACAAATTTTCCACAACTGCGATTTTAATGCGTTTCAAATAATGTCTGTAGGCAACACTAAATGATAAATTGTGAGAGAAACGCCTCCAAGTTCATTTTAAATGACTGATGCTCCCTCTCATTTTGCGAGTGAACGAAAAGGACAGAGGCGTCTGATAAAATATGAATGGGTTAGGAGAGAGTGCGATGATTTTGAGATAATAACAGTGCAAGATACCGCGGCCGACACTCGCCTTTGAGCTGGCCGCTGCTGAATATCACCATTAGGCGCAATTTGAATATATATCCTTGAGCGAATTAGCTTTCAATTTAGTCAGCGACCGCCATCGTATCTGTATGTATCATTGAATTTGTATGAGCTAGAAATTATTCGTAGTGAGGAATGTGTCGGTCTCCGAACAGGGGCGTAACGGGTCGAAGAAAACAAACAAGTTAATTGTATTTATTCAAATGCGTTGGGGTGCAGGCGACAAGCGGGTCGTAGCGCAGCCGTCACTGTTCATGAATAAGCATGCGGCGCACCCTGCTCCGGCCTTCCGCGCTATGTGCAACGTCATTACTCTCCTTGCCATCTTAATTTATGTAATTTAGGCCTCTATGCAATATACGATTAACCAGACGTTTTTTTTAAAAAAAAGGCGTTCTTCACTAAAAATATTTCTTTATTAATAACTTCTCTTCAACAATATAAAAAAAAAATATTTAAATCATCTTTATAAAGGACATTACCCAATAAAACACTGGCTTCAGTTTCGTATTTTATCATGTACATGAATGAAACTTACCTTAATTTATAGCGTTTTAGGTGTCTATAGAATTACAAATAATACAAAATCTCTAGTTCACCGGATTTTAGAGAAATAGGGCGAAAGAAGCGTGACGTTTATGTTTTAATTGAAGCACCACAATAATTTAGGTACCTACCCGCGGGGCGTTGCACAAGAGAGGGTGCCCGAAGGGGCTGCCGCCTGTGGATCGCGGTGAAACGACGCGGTACCCGTGGTCCACCGTAGTCAGGGCGGGTGAGGCCGTACGGTGGGTTTTTAGTGGGTGAGAGCTCCACACTACCACGTTGTCTCCCCGGGCAGCGGGGCATGCGGTAGGACATTTTTGCCCACCTAAAATAAAAAAATAAAATAAAAAAAAGGTTCCTACCTACCTACGTGTAGCTATGTATGTACGTATCAGTATAAATATAATGTCGATAAAATTTATTAGTAAACAATATAACCATAATCCAAGTAACAAAAAAATATTTCTCTATTAAAAGACACAGTTATGTCATTCTAGAGCTTACACACGAACCATCTTAGATGAGGTCGTCTCCAGGTGCTACTATATCTCGTGTTTACCAGTGCTGAAAATGCGAGGTTAGTAGTACCTCAGTTCCTCAGATCACTCTTCATTGAATAGTCGATAGAGCACTCAGGGACAACTATAGGTTTGTTCTCTCTCTCTCTCTCTCTCCGCCGCCCCAAGGACTCCGAAGTCTTATCCGTAACATTGTAATCGTTGACAATTCGCAGGTCGAGCTGGTATTTTGGTGTGCCTGCCCAGAGATGTGAGTTGTACTCCACGTGACGGCGGACTTGTGCTTTATACAGCAGAAGTCTTTGCATTAGTAGGTATGAAGTACCACTTCGCTCTGTTCAGGATGCCTAGTTGCTGTGCTGCAGAAGCCGGCGGTTAATAAACCTAACTATTCTAGGCTAGGTGACCAGGTAAGCAGTCCACTTATGGCATTCATGGCATTCAGGCTTTGTTGAACCACCGATGGCTGCGACCTTCGACCGTTATTTTGGTGTTGGGGATGATTAAATCCATTCCCATGATCCAACAAGATCCATTAAGGAGGGCTCATGGTTCTCAATATCTGGGACATGGATAGGTGACAAATCCTTTCTCGCATAAACAAATAAAAAAGGTGTCAAACCCTATCTGGGTTGGGAAGGACTTCCAATCTCTTTCCTTAGAGTTGGTAACGTACGAGTAATGCCTGTGGTATTGCTAGTTCTATAGATATAGGCTACGGTAACTGTTTATCATCAAATGAGCTTGCTAACTCGGGAAATAGTGGTGCAGGACCCAATAAGCTTCAGGGAGGTGGCCAGGTGGCATGGCGATGCCCGCCGAGCTGCCATGGCCAGATGGAGGACACGGCTGGAAGCGCCCCGAGCCGGTCTCTGAACCGTAGGGGCGCTCCAGCCTGTGCTGGAGGAGTGTGTGGGTGCGTCGCTCAGTAGACCGAAAGGGACCCGAAAGGGGGAGGGGGGGGGAGACCCGAAAGGGTAAGCCGCCGGCGGACCACCGAAGGAATGCAACATAGTTCCAGTGGCCCGCAAATAAAGGCGGACAGACGGCACACAGCGGATTTCTTTAGTGGGTGAGGGTCCCACACTACCCTGTTCGTTGCCCCGAACGATGCCCTGTGCGGTTAGGTAAACTTTATCCCGCCTAAACAAAAAAAAAAAAGGTCCCAATAAGCTTTGATGTCACATGGGAGCACACCTCCACATCTGGATACTACTCCAATATTTCGTCAATCTTCTGTACAAAGTTTTCGAAGACCCCAAATCACTGCCGTGGGACCTGTACAG
This sequence comes from Leucoma salicis, assembly GCA_948253155.1. NCBI lineage: Eukaryota > Metazoa > Arthropoda > Insecta > Lepidoptera > Erebidae > Leucoma > Leucoma salicis. The sequence continues at coordinate 10,489,640 of OX411806.1, forward strand.
GCACGCATAGATGCTGGTCCCTCTATATTTAACGCGTAGCCACAAAATGGACATGTTACCATGTTCAAGATTATTATTTTTACCGTGTAAGCCACGATGATGATGATTTTGCAAACCTCCACAGTTAGTGTGGATAAGCAATTCACAATTAGGTAAAATTTATTAGCGTAGTGGGGCACGGAAAGACAGGGAAAAAACGGCAGGGACGTGGATGGGCGATGGGATTTGTGAGAAGCTGACACGAAGCACGGAAGGACCTCCGGTGTTGCCCCGTGGGCAGCCGTTGGGTCTACACCGCTCTCCCACTCCGGCAGGACGGCTTTTCAATGCAATTTTCGCCGGTTGAGAGGACAGCCTCCCGAGGTAAGATATCCCCGGGTTTGGGTCCCCTCTTGACCGGCAGATGGCCGGTGAACCATTCCCACTGGGTCTCCTTGAACCCTTAAACGCTTGTGAACCCTGTGCCTTTCACTTCCAATGCTCCAAATCACAACCCTGTCAACGCCCGAGTTCCAAGCCCGTAGCGCCTCAAAGCCGTTGTCCTAGGTGAACGACAAACGCGTTAATACGACGCGACGCAACGCGACACGAAAATATCAAATAGGGGTTGTATGTACTTGTGGCCTACGTTGTCGCCTAATATGAATGCCACGCAAAGTAGGTGATAGCACAAAATGAACAGGTAGTGATAGCTAGATAAGCTAAGCAATAACTACATAATTTTGTGAAACTAACCCGTTGTCCTAGGTGAGCGTCAAATGCGTCAATATTACGCGACGCGACGCGACAAGAAAATATCAAATAGAGGTTGTATGTACTTAGTTGCCTAAATTGAATGCCACGCAAATCGGTTGAAGTATAACCCGTTGTCCTAGGTAAGCTACGCAACGCGACGCGATGCGACGTATTGCGGCTAGTACTTTAATCGCGTTTCATCGCGCGACAACGTAGGACATAAAGTACATACAACATCTATTTGATATTTTCGTACCGCGTCGCGTTGCGTAGTATTGTCGCATTTGTCGCTCACCTAGGACAACGGGTTAGCCGCAATACGTCGCATCGCGTCACGTCGCGTCGCGAATCTCACCTACGACAACGGGTAATATCAGGTTATTATTGAGTAAAAAAGTTAAGTTTATAAAAAAGTAAAGTTTATAAAAGTTTTTAGATAAGGAATTATTTTGTTTTCGATTTCTATAATTACCTGTGATGTAGGTACCTATCCAATTTTATATAAAAATCCACCTATATAGAAAACGGTCATGTCACTCTTGAGATTTTTTATATATGACTGAATTAGTTTCTTTAGTATTTACATAATTAATGTTTGTATGTTGCAGAGCGACTGCCACCGCTGGGCGGATACTTGTCTCATGTTTCCTCGATGCTTTAGTCACAATGATAAATTTAGCATTGTTAATGTGTTACGTTGACCATTGATACTGTTACCCGCGACACAGACAGCGTCATTTCTTTTGCTTTTTATAATTCATTTTTACTGTTTCACTCCCTTGAAACACGTACGTAGAGGCCTAAATACATTTTCATACTGATAATTTAAGAATATATTGGTAATAAACTTATATCCGACTTCCATCCATCCATCCATCAGCCTTTCATCGTCCCCTGCTGGACATAGGCTTCCCCAAAATGGAGGCCACCATAATCGCCACGCTTGGCAGGCGGGTTTTACCATAATCGCCACGCTTGGCAGGCGGGTTTTACCATAATCGCCACGCTTGGCAGGCGGGTGGGCGATCGCAGTGGATGTTTTTAGTACACAGGGGAACGCTGCTGTCCGGTCCTCCGGTAATCCCTTAGTCGGCTTTTACGACTCCCATAGGAAGCCTCCCATAGGCCCCACACGGCAAATCCGACTTCATGTAGTCATTTTTATACAATACATAGTATTATTAGTAGAATGATCTATCTGTTTGCAAAGTGTTATATGTAATTCCTTTCCTCTTCACTTCTGTACGATTCTTACGTTACCATAGAAACAGTCTCGCATAATATAATTTTTGTATATGCCACAATAAGTTGAACACTGTAAAACTAAGTAACCTAGTTATAAAACCATCCACAACAAAAATAAATCCAGATTTACGCCAACTAATTATGGCAGGATGAGTCCTCACCTTACGTCATATAATCCGATTTGTTACAGCTACGCTCAATGCTCATCCCCTGACAATAGAAGAGGCAAAATGTTTATTTGCACAAGATATTTAGCCACTTCCCTGGCGGATTAGCGGACAAAGACGAGGGGTGAAACGGAATAGATAAACTGAGGCTAATGGGAGGGGCGGGCTCCCTCTCCCCAATAGATATAGATGAGAGATCTTTGTGTAACTACACAGATTACTGAAGATAAATGTTTTCAAAAGACAATGGCATTATGGCTTGTTTATATTTTTCAATAGTTTTAGATATTTAGTCGGCATCTTTGATTAAAGTATTTTGTATAGATATTTATCCTTAGGCATATCGCAATGTCCGTGTAGGCATTTAGTCAGCATGGTAGAAGCGCTATGGATCTCCTTACGGTACAAAATTTTTGGATGCCATGTACTCCTAGAGGTAGTCGTGCTGAGCCTTGATATGCAATGCAATTTAAGGTAGGTATGTTTATTTTAATTTTCTAGATTTTCGGAGTTGTTAATTAAAGGCTTAAAGGATGTATACCTACATATGAACTACCCATGTTCTGTGCTTTGCACCAGCAGTAAATATTTGTAATTTTTAAATTTGTATTTTATATTAGCACCAATATTTTCACATAAGGTTTCGTTTCAGTTTATCAGTATATTGTTTTTTATTTTTATTTTCTTTATTCATTTCGTTACATATCATCATCATACATTTTTAAATACATTATAAAATTTCAAAAGCTTACACACAATCACTACTATAAAAACATAAACAAAAATATACACAACAGAATTATTCTGTTCTGCTGTTTTTGAAACAAACCACCGGACTTTGCTGTTTTTGTTGCACGCGTCTGATGGACATTGCTTATTTTGAAACATACCTATTTTTATGTACTACGCCTGGTTAGTATTGATACTTTGAATAGCAAAGACTAATCCTTACATCATTTTATTATAAATTGAAGTCCTCCGGCCGCGTCTGTCTGTCTGTCCGTCGGAATGAACTCATGACATGCCATTTGCAGAATCATTTTTAAAATTGGCGGTACTATTATTTAAAAATAAAAAAAAATACTACATACTTAATGTTTAATTATTAAAAAAAAATATATAAAGAAATATCAAACTAAATTATTAATGATGGTAGCTCCTCTTGAACTTGGCACATCGACTCTTCAGGGTTATCGTCGTCTTCGTCGTCACCAACATTATGATGTACAGGAATGTCGTGTGGCAGTACTCGAGCAAAATATCCTAAGGTATCTAAACTGCGTCAATCATCGCCGTAATGAGTTTTAAGTAATTGGCCGACGTCCCTCAGTTTTAACTGTTTTATTGACACACCTTGTGTCATTACAGTTGGTGCAATCATTGCAGAGGTTTTGTTTTTTTTACAAATACTTTTATACGGACTTAAGTCTTGTCGATAGTGCAATTCACCTCGAAGGCCCACCATGTCACTGCATCTGTTGCTTCTTTTTAAATAGAATCTTTTGCATTTAGCAAAAGGTACATGCCACTTACCAACATTTAAAAATATGTCTTTTGACGTGCTTTTCCAGTCGAAGATTTGACATGTTGTTGCTACGTTAATAACCGTTGCATGTTGACTTACTACATCTATGTATTCACTAGGATTTATTATATTTTCCATTTTTCGCATTTGCTTTTCAATGTGGGCAAAGACTCGGTCAGCAGGAAGAAATGAGTGACCCACTATGGGGAACACTATTTCTATAATTTTAATTTGCGTTGGTGCATGATGGACTAACCATTTCGAAAGCATAGCTATTAATATAGAATTTTTATTCTGTCCGGCGCATCCTTCAGCCATAATCCGAAGTAAATTACATTCAGGTGTAAATTCAGTATTACAAAGTCGATGAAAACTGCAGATGAAATTAGATTTGAATCCTTTGCATATTCATCTTCGGTCCAGCAGTAACTGAATACATTTTGCCTCGTCAATGATGATTTTGAACAGCCTTCTACTATTGTGAAATTAAAAAAATAAAGTTGTCTCGAGTAATAGGTACTCTGATCTGGAATTTTAGGGAGTACCATATTTTTTTGGCAGTCAAAGGATATTATTTTTATTGAAGGGTCTTCTGTTTTCAACATATCAAAAAATGCCTTTGCACGTCTCTTGTGGACTGTTTTTTCAATCATCAACCGACTCTTATCAGGCTCTTTCGCGACTTTTATTTTTTCCGTCAACTGCAAACAAGTTGAACATACATCAACACGTGGTGACCCAAATCCTAAATTGAAACATGTATTAAATATGTTTCGGAAATATAAGGCCTTTACTGTGAGATGTTTGGCTGTCTGGTCATTATACATTTTGGCCATTTTATTTATGCTCAATTCTGACGGCAAATACATACGCTTAGAATTGCCTCTGCAATAGTGAGCTTCAGTGCATTTAAATTTCTTTATGAATGAAATTACATTTTGTTTCTTATCTTTGTATTTATGTGACTTATGGTCACCTCCATGGTTTTCCTTTGGGAATTTGCCTTCTGAATAATAATTCTTTACCACATTTTCTATCCGATACCTTTTAATGTGCAGTATTTGTAAAAAAGCTTTTTGGCATACAAATACCATCTTTTTTTTTAGATCTACAGTAAATCCTGTACATTCTTTGCATAGCTCTGGTATTGTAATGCTTAGTATTAGATCGCAGACGACGACGTTTTATTTGCACAGCTATAACATGTTTTAATATGAACATATCTTGTTTTACTTTGTCCTTTACGGCATAAAAAGATTCATGAAAAGATTGTAAGTCATTCATACTAATTTCAGAGCATTGCAGCTTTTTGTCTTTGTGTGAACATGTTGGCTTAAAAGGTAAGTCTTTTGGAGCATATCTGGAACAACAAAATTTCAGATCTGTAGATACTCATTTAGTTTGTTTAACATTTTTACCTGCCATTAGAAGGCCTGCCAATAAGTTGTGTGTGACGGGTGATACGGTATTAATAGGTAGGTACAAATTTATTGTCGCTGAGAAATTTTTAGCGTTGCATACATTTAATGTTTTGACTGTTTCGTTATGCTTCGTAGGTAAACTGAACTTAAAATAATAATATACGAACGTAAAGTTAATTCTCAGAATATAATACAATATCTAAGTATGAAATTTGGTGTTGAAATGATGAAAGAATATAGAAGACTTTGATTTTATTCGTAAAGATATTTTAATAGTCTATAAATAAAATACAATAAATAATCATAAGTGAACTGTATAAAAAAATGCAAATTTTATGTTTAAATGGGGTGAAAATTTCATTTATGTAAATTAATTGTACAATAAAAGACGATATTAAGTCATTATAAATTTAGTTTGAAAACTTTATAAACAAAGTATCAAAACTATCTGATTGTGATTTACTCACCGGTCATTTTTGGCCTTGTTTTTTTTCCACTTTTCACTATCAACTCGGCGTTTTCGAGCATCTTTATTGTCCACCACTTGGGGATAACATTCCATAGTTCATTTGTCTATAAAAATTATAGCTTCCAAATCCGTTTTATCACATCAACAACGAAAATAAACGAGAGCACTCCTAACAGCAAATATCATAATCCGCCATATTGTTTACGCGACCGTGATTGGTTGTGATGGACAATGCTTATTCAGACACATACACAAGTGGACAATGCTGTTTTTGTAGCAAACGTTGATTTTTAAACGTGAATTTCTATGAGACATTGCGTTTTAGTTCCATATTGAATAAATAAATCTTTTATTTTTTCACTGGAGATTCATATGCCATAGACAACACAATTTCAGTTTTTTGGAAATTGCGGTTTTTGATTCTAGTAGACTCAATAATATAATTAATTTAAAAATGTATAAAATAGTTGGCCACCGACATCGGGTGCAGGGACCAAGCTGCTGGTGGTTAGGGCTCTACAGAAAGGAACACGTGACTCAGAATACGTGACGTATCGAGAAGTAGGTACTGCCATTTGCATCAAGCCCTTAATCCAGCTGTCCAACGAGAGAGAGTGTCTCTTTAGGTGCTGATCGAGACTCTTAATCTCTTTTATCTATATTCGATAGTTTTCTAAATATAAACAGTAAAATATTAATAAGTAAAAAATATGAATAAAATTATTTTTAAAATAAGTTTTTATTAATCGCTAGTTAAATTAAGGCACGAGAGAAAGACAGTGTAAGACTCTTTTACTTGATTACTTGATACTGTAGTAAGCATACAGATAATTTTTATTTTATTTTATTAACGATAAATAAATGCTAGTTTTAAAAAGGTATTTTTTTGCATATATCAATTTATTATCTAGTACTTACCTTACAGGCGTTTTAACACTCGCACAAAAGGGGCGTTGAATTGTTTTCTTATCGAAATCATAATTACCTACCTCTGTTTTACAGAAACACGTTTAATAAAAAAAATATTTGTATAAAAAAAAATTCTCAGTTGCATCCCGGAGTTTGGAAATGTGCCCGGTAGACGTCAATAGGCTCGCCCCCTATTACGTGGGACTTAAACATAGCTGGCGAGTCGTGGGTGTGTAGTACACCTCTGTTTACCCCTTCGGAGAATACAGGCGTGATGCTATGTATATTTGTTATTATATGGCTTACTTAAATAATAGAACACAAATATCGTACAAATACATACCTATGCGTGAAAACATGCAAAACTTGTATAAAACACAACGAATATGATTCATTTCTATGTCCGGAAATGAAACGGCTTAAAAAGAATTTAAGACGAGCGTTGTATTGTGGGCGCACAACACGTCCATAAATTAAACTATTTGGCCTTTGAATATTCTCTAAACAACATTAGAGGTGAATAGTTAAATTGTCAGTTTGTCACCATAGCTGGGAGAATGGTGCGCGGCAGGGGACGTGACGACCAGGGTAGTGCCCGCGGGGGGCACACTCATTTGCTCATTTTAAAACTTACCTACGTATGGTATATTCTAACCAGCAGTTTCGAATTTCTCGAATATTTTTTTAGATCTTGTATTGTCTAAAGCAATATTATTGTAGGTGAGTACCTACTTAATGTTGTTTTGGATGTTAGGTATAAATTCAATATTTATATATTACATTTATACCAAATACATTTTTTCAACTACCCTGACATCATACTTACTTAAAGATATATATATAGCTTATGTCACTGAATGTGTATACCTACATTTAGTGATAGTCTAGTAGTAAAACCAAGGGCTGCAAAGACAATGATATCGAGTTTGATCGTCAGTCGAAAGCACACAACACTGACTTTTAGAATTAAACAAAAAGTGAAAAATGTGAAATCGAAAATAACAGTCACGAGCAGGATTTGAACCTGCATCTCCTGGATACCGTCCAGATGCTTTGCCAATTCAGCCATCGTGACAATTGCTCCTGACTGCTAATTTCGACAACACATTCATACTTAACGTCTTTGGGCGACGCCTGCGCCATCTGTCGGAAGTATTTTCATACATTGTACCGACCAGGTAAGCTTAATTTTACAATTAAGATTTTTACCTAATAATGACGCAAACCCTATAAATATTTAGATATTTTTAGCATTTGACATGCTTAGCACTATACATTAAAGACAAAGTGAAAATGGAGATGCAGGTTCAAATCCTGCTCGTGACTGTTATTTTCGATTTCACATTTTTCACTGAAGTCTGCCTACTTACTTCCTTATTATTCTTCCTATCCCTTTCCTTATAGATGGCGACATGGTCGGACTGGGCCGGAAGGGCCCGGGTGGTTCCCGTCAGAGCCCGAGACTGGATAAGATGGATCCATCCATCCATCCATCAGCCTTTTAACGTCCACTGCTGGACATAGGCCTCCCCAAGAATGGGGGATAGTGCCGTAATCGCCACGCTTGGCAGGCGGGTTGGCGACCGCAGTGGATGTTGTTAATACTCGAAGGAGTGCTGCTGCCCACTCCTCCGGTATTCCCTCAGTGCCTCTTACGACTCTCATGGGTGGAGAGGGGTGGGACAATTCTAAAGCCGGCCCCACACGGCAAATATGTAATGGATAAGATGGATACTAAACAAATTATTAATTATTAGCGATTATATATTATTAGGTAGCTAAAGTACAGTTTCAGCTAAGCTGTTAATAATTCTATCGTATAAGCTGCGGTTATCGTCATCCTTGATTAAATCCGATTCTGTGTTCTAGCGTGCGCGGGCTCCCTTCCCTACCTATCGCCTGGCTTGCGGCAAGCCCCTCAAAGTACGCCCGTGGGGGCCCGCGCAAGCTGGGGCCCGGCTGGTATACGCCATCTCGACTATATGGCCAGTTCGACGTTGGATGGCGACGCGCGAGTGATGCCTCTGGTGTTGCTAGCGTCTATAGGCTATGGTAATACCGCTTACAATCAGGTGGGCGTATGCTTGCGCGCCACCCGCGTAATATAAAAATACTTTGGAAAATCCAAAACTGCACGCCTCATAATCTCCATTTTTCACAGTAATAGTACATTGTTATCCTAGGGGTGAAAGTAACTTGAACTATACCTACTTTCCGAGTATGAGTAATGAAAAATCGATTATTTGATAAGTAACTAATAATGTATTGGTCTTACTAAGTAGTTTTCAATAAATCACATAGATAGCGCTAATTTCAAAAAGTACTAATGAGGGTTTCACCTGAACGCTTCGCTTATGAGGCGTGCAAAAATATAAGAAAAAAATGACTATTTTAGAAACTCTAATCTAATGTATATTTTGTATGGGACGTAGGTTCAACTCCTGCTCGCGGTTAAGGTTCCTCCATTTCCACGTTCACAAATAATTTGTTCTTTAACTCTAATGAAATATTGACATCGTATTATACATCAACATTATTTTTTATACTTGCTTACCTATATCTGTTAACACTTTTTTTTTGTTATGGCGGGAAAAAATGTGCCTAACCGCACACCTCGTGGTTTGGGGCAACGAACAGGGTAGTGTGGGGCCTTCACCCACTAAAGAAACCCGCCGTGTGCCGTCTCTCCGCCTTTATTGGCGGGCCACCGGAACCATATTACCTACATTCCTTCAGTGATAGATATATATCTGTTGACCTATCTAGATGGAGAACGTTTAACGTTATTTTAAGGTATTTTGACCTTACTTGATAGCCAATTTATTCAATTTATGTCATTTCATCAAATATTCGGCAATATTTGAATTGATTTTTCATAATTATTGTCAAATATGTTGATGAACATCCATCCATCCATCCATCCATCAGCCTTTCAACGTCCACTGCTGGACATAGGCCTCCCCAAGGGAACGCCATAACGAGCGGTCCCGTCATGGGGGATAATCGCCACGCTTGGCAGGCGGGTTGGCGATCGCAGTGGATGTTGTTAATACTCGAGGGAGTGCTGCTGCCCACTCCACCGGTATTCCCTCAGTCGGCTCCCGTGGGTAGAGAGGGGTGGGACAATTCTAAAGCCGGCCCCACACGGCCAATATGTTGATGAATATAAGTAGGTAAATAGAGAATGAGGCAGAATATAACCTTTATTACATTTCTTTCCCTTGGGTGTCGTATGAGATAACTAATTAATAAAACAATTATCACCCATTACATTACTGATGGTAGGTTTGGGTACCAAATGGGAGTATTTACTAGTTATTATTAGACTCGAGCGGATCGGTACCACTGTTTCCCCCATGAACTATGAAGCACCTCGGTGTATTTTGGTTGTAGCGCGAGTTACTGTCCATTTAAATGGTGAGAAGTGGCTTGACAGTAAATACTAGTACAGGACCTTGGCTCGCTTGCCATTAAAAGCAATAAAAATATCCACTCAGTCGAATTCGCGGCAACAGTATAATAATAAAGTGTTATTTTTATTAATAAGACATTTGTGGTACAAGGTCTAGTTCTGCAAGTATTTTATGACATTCTCTAAGCGTGTGTTGATGTCAATCCTCATCAAACATCACTATAACGACAGCTGTGCACATCGTCCACTATTATTCTATTATTTAATTTGTCGTTACATTGTACGACGAGTCAAGCGGGTTGTGTTTCCGTATTTACGATTTACATGCGGAATCCGGACAGAAGTCAAGTTCGACAGTGTCAACATGTCAACGTGACAATGGCCGTCACATGTCGGGCGCTGTCAATCCGAGTATGAGAAGCGGGCGCTTCGCCCTTGGGACACACCGCTTCGTGGGATCCACATATACAAAAGAATATTACTTCAAATTCTTCGTGTTGTTTAGCGGGCGAATAAGCAGTCCCAAGGCGCAATGCAATACCTTGGTTAATAAAAATAACTTTTTTGCAGCTCGTAAATCGTTTAGGAATCGACAAATTATATGAATGTGATGCATTCGATGGCGTAGGTACAACTAATATAAACTCCATCGTACCTTTGCCTGATATTACATGCATTGTATGTTTCTATTGCAGCACATCGTTTAATTTACGACTTGTATGCACAGTTATGACGTACAGACATTTCTTTTCGCCCCATTTGTAAAGTTCATTGTGTATGATCACACCCATTCGGTTTAAGGACAATAGCGAACTGTAAACGAGTGTTAGTATAAATCGGGACGAGTCTGCAAACAAAACGGGATATTTCACCGATGTCATACAATGGGAGATTAATGGCTCCCTTTTTGTTATCGGCCGATGGTCTTTACGCGTTTTGTGGCCTCGTTTCACGGTTTATTTAACTGTTTAAACAACAATTAGCGTAAAATTTCAACGATGTGCACACCAGACTCTGATAGAGAAACGCTTTTAAACATATAAAAAGGTATCCCTGCGTTTAAAAAAATAATTTATGTGTATAGAAACTGATTGCTGAGTAAACTCTTTGGTAACAATAGTGCGTAACATTTTATTACTCAAAAAAGTAGGTTTTATTGATGGCATGGGATAAACTACAGCATGTAGGTACCTAACTATGTAACTATAATTTGATGTAAATGATTCTAAATAAAAATGTGGATGAATATCAAAAATGCCTGACCCGTTTTTAGCTGTTAAACTTAGCGTTTTTTGTGTGTTGCGTTAACTGTCGTCTTATCGTCGTGTCGAGTTGTCGACGCCTCCAGCCGGTCGCAATCAAAACACCATTCGAAGCGGCCATTAAAAATGATATAAAATTTTATTTATAACTCTACCACGTCTTTGGATTAACTGTTATTGGCAACGTAATGCCCACAATGAATCCAATATGAAAATTATTTTGTTTGTCGAAATACTAAAAATACTTAACAAGTTCTTTGATAACAAGTAGGTATCCAATAATAAATTAAACCATTTTTTTATGTGTGTATTAACATAATACATATGTAGAAAATATAAAAAAAAGCATAATAAAAAAAAAAACATAGCATCACGCCTGTATTCTCCGAAGGGGTAGGCAGATGTGTATTACATACCCACGATTCGCCAGCTTGCCAGGGGCGAGCCTATCGACGTCTACCGGGCACATTTCCAACCAGTAGGTTGAAATTCTCAGTAGAGATTTTTTTTTTTTACGAAAAATCTCAATAACACTGCTCAACTTGGTTATCGAACCCGAGTCCTTATGATCAGCAGTCGCTTACACTATAACTGCACCACAATAAAAAAAGCACATGTCCCGAAATTTCATAAGATGAAAAGATGTACCTAGCTTTGACAGTACTTATCAGATATTAGCTAGACTGGACTGTTGTAGCCTGCGGTAGGCGATTGACCGCGTTCGAGCACGAGCGGTCACCCAGCGGGAGGCGTTATTGTTTACGAGTGTACCACTTCCACTACAATGATTTACGAACCGTCTGCTCCCATAAAAGTGAGGATAACGTACTAAAAAGACACAAAAGGTGCTAAAGAAATGTAATATATTTAAAGTTGGAGCGAACGAATATAAAAGTTTAAGGAAATATATCAGTTTTAGTGTTGACCGCAAGTGTTTGTTTATATGGACGATTACGCACGCCTTTTCACGCGCATTCTGTTTGATAATCAATGAAGTACATACATTCGTCACGACCTTTCTCACGGTGCAAAGACCCGTGCTCTTGTTCCTCGTCGATATATCAGGATTCAACTCAAATGCGATTTTTGGCGTGAACATATTATGTGTATCTACTTGAAATGTACCACTGAATCATTTACATAATGACAATGAATGAATTAATTAAAGTTGTAATTAATTATAACTGTCATGCTTCACTATACTTAGGAATAGATTTATTCTGGCAAAATAATTAATAGAGATGTGCTAAGCGACCAAAACCTGATTGATAGAAAAAAATCAACTTTAATGTAATAAATTCGGAGATGGAGTCATTAAATACTAATTTACGACTGTTGTAGACGTCGTTATATGTGGAGAAGCTGTCGAATTGTTGTTTCGTCATTGACACATTATCGACAAACAACTCGGATGCCACGGTTTGGTCAACGTTTGTTTTTTCAGGGACCCATTCACCCTGTAAGGTTCGGGAGTTTGGGTGTCAACGCAACCACGGTTCAACAAAAAATCATTTAAGCGCTTTCGTATGCAATAATCTGTTGGGATTTATTTCAACCGCGTCGGCCACCCACGTGGTGCCCGTAATTCTTCCTGAACGAGCTAACTTCATTATTGTGGCGTGAGATACAATAGTTAAGAACACGATTTATAAGTCCAACACGTTGACTTCTGTTTATAGCTAGCGGCGGGGAGCGGGCGCAGCGGGGGCGGGGATTATGCGCGTCTGCGCACCGATTTATGGCTATTTCTCGATAAAAGTTTAAATACTAACAGCGAGTATGTTCAATAGGTTTAGTTGCAGGCGTAGAGCAGTTATTGTTAAGACAATATGCTCGGCTCTCCTAGTACGACACGCTTTCAGGCGCTCTCTTATGCACTCACGTGGCGCGCGTGATCATTACGAACTTTATATTTTGACACCACAGAGCACAGACTCTCATTAATAAGATATTTATGGTCTAATAAATGAAGCTTGGAGGTACCGTACCTAAATGTATGTCTATAAAATAGAGGTATAGTGTTATATATCACTAATTTTTTTTTTTGGATTCGATACAAAAGTTAAGATGTAATAGGTAATGTTATGCTTCACTTTGTTAATGCACTCCTAATATTTATTTAATTCTTGTGGTATCCACAAGTACTTAATCATAATAAAAATTATTTTTTTAGCTCTCTTGACTTCAGGACGTCTTGATGCTGTAGTTCCTGCCTTTGCGCACATTGCGTTGTGTGGATTTCAGACAGATACCCTAAACACTGCGGGATGGTGGATAAGGCCATCGTACTTTGCAAAGTTGAATGAAAAGGGTGGCTCCCAACGGAGTCGCTTTCCAACTTTCAGTCTTTTCCAATCTTCTTCATACGAATGTAGCACAGTTCCAGTGGCCCGCCAATAAAGGCGGGGAGACGGCACACGGCGGGTTTCTTTAGTTAGTGCAGGCCCCAAAAAAAATAAATGGGTGTAGCAACACGGGTTGCGCTATGAACTAAGCAATAATCAAACAATCAAAGAAGACTATTAACCACCCCAAAATAGTTATCCTGGCTTGAATTCAGCAGATGATAAAACAAAGATACCTAATTGAAAATGTGTTTGCATCAGATTTATAACATTATAATTAATTTATAATTAGGTATGTAATGCATATTTATAATTTAATAGAGTTAATAGAGTTATCTAAATAATTCTGTGTTTTAATCCTAACATAGTATAGATGATAATATCAACGTTTCGCGGCAAGGGCAGAGGGCACATGCTATTTCGGTGCAGGGCACAGGGAGCGCAGCGGAAAGTAAGTTGAAACTAATCCGGCGCGCGGGTGGGCGCAACCCGACACCGCGTGCGCGCAGCTTACATTTGTCATTTATAATGCACGCGATTTGTTGCTCCGCACCTCGTATGCACCCATCACTCCCTTCAGCCTCCTTCGTATACAGCCTTTTTATGTTCACTTATTCTTTATTCCAATACTTAAATTGCACCATTTTTTTTATTATATTTTATGGCATCAGTTTATCATATAATGCCTAGTTGTTCTTTCTAGTGTCACGGGGCGAAGCTTCAGTTTATTTTGCGAGATGATATGAAGGTTTTGCATGTTTCATTGGATTGTACATCATACTGACAGCAGTAGTTTATCAGATGTATAATACCTACCAACTCATTAGGGTACTTCACTACAAAGTGATAGAATTGCTTATGAAATGAAACCTTAAGAGATTGTTTATTTTAGTTACGAGCAATTTACTTTTTCGTATTGATGAATTCTTACTTCGTATCGGTTTGGGTTAAACAGAAGTTAATATGAACAAAAAACATAATATCTAATTATTTCAACGTGCATTCGAAACGAATTAGGTAACCAATGAGCGCATGATGTTTAAACATTTCATTTCACGGTTGATGTGTGACCGATATGTCGTTAATTTGATTGCGTTAACTTTTTACGCAAAAAGTCATAACTTATCGTTTTCTAATGTTGCAATTGAGCTTCCTGTGTGGTCACTATGGCGCGGCGTGTGTGTTCCAACCCAACAGCCAAATATTTGGTTGCTTTCATAGGCTCACTGACGATTTGACATTCGATTTTCGAATGAAAAAAAAAATGGGCGCCGAGAGCGTTATTGTGCCTCGTAGTTTCGTTTTACGCAATATAACACAATGGTTTGAATTGTGTTTCTCTCCACACTGCTTATTTTTACACGATTTCCTATTTTTTCTTATAAACTTTTCAATGGTGTTGACTTTCAGAATGAATTATGTATCTCTAGAGCGCACAATGTCGTGTTGTGTTGTGACTGCTTTTAGAGGATTAACTATTTAGTTCCGACTTATATACAATGTTATTTTTATTCTTTATAGGTGGTAATACAGGTAGCTAATCTTACTGTTGGGTACGAATTTCCTCTATAATGTAAAGATAAATCTAATTTGGCTTACTTTTTTATTTTTTTAGTTCATGTAGTGGCAGACGATCCACGGCCCCTCTGATGGTAAATGGTAACCGTCGCTCATGGACTCAACTATACCGAAAGTATTATCAAGCCGCTGCTCACCATTTCATTTCACCGATATGAAATGAAAGCATAAACGGCTATCTCCTGCTACAGCCAAAACGCAACGATGTGCTTCATGGCCGGTCACACGGGAGATGGTGGTACCGACCCGCTCGGGCCCGATACCAAGTGAGTACTCCCACTTGGTACCTAGCCCTACCACCAGTCATGCAATGGATGATAATTGCTTACTTCCCTTAGTCGCCTCAAACGAAACCTGTTGGGAAAGAATGGGGTGGTGACAATTGTATTCTTAGTCCGTCACCACACGGACTTACTTGCTATTTTTTTACTATATTATTTTGTTCTAATACCAAATAGCTTCATGATAATAAATTTATACTTATCACTTACTAAAATTCCTCATTAAATATGTAGTAAATTAAACAATATCTGCTATTTAGATTTGTCAAGTAGTAGGTACAGAAACATTTGCTGTGCACTATAAAGTTAGAGTCTTTATGGCGCGGCTCGAGTTCTGTTGAAGTATTCAACTCAGGCATATTGCCATAAAGATGAACACAGCACCCATTCTACCAAATTGAAAAACATCCAAGTGGTTCATAATGTCTTTTAATGCCTCACAGAGAGATGTATGACCCTTAAGTACGCAGTATTTTTCATATTTCCACAAATAACGCGTATAACGCGGATCCTTTGAGTATTGCTCGGCAACGCTCTATTCTTACTTGTTCTGTAATCTTGTGAGGGTTACCAAGTAGCTGTGCCTCTGTTGTTGTCTTATTAAGTTTGAAACAACAGTCCCCTTTACTATTTTGAAATCGATACCGCACCTATAAGTCTCGTTAATCTAGGGGCAGATGTAAGCAACTTATAACATGCAGGTTCCGTTAACGTTCTATTAAGTAGGCATCTATATTTTTTTAATTATAACAAAACTATTTTATTCTAGAGGTAGGTATATCAAGAAGCGAGAACAACGATATTGCCAGTTTAATAAAAGAATTGCACACATAAAGTTTAAAAATAGTACAAGTACAGATCAAAGTTGGATGTAGGAGCTTAGGAGTTTTGGCGGGAACATGAAAGAATTATGTCGTCACTCTAAATTATTTTCCAAAGCAAGTAATAATGTGTAAAAGTGGTGACATTTTATTGATTAACTATTTGTGTATGTGCATAAGTGTTGGTAAATGATATAATAATGCGGCGTAACGTGTTTTTTGTGTTGCCTCCAAAACTCTATAGACGCTTCCAGTAAAGTGCTACCACTTTACTGAGGCATGACTGTCTTGACTATGACTAATAATTTCGTATGTCTGACTATGACTTGATTGATGAATTATTTCTACCAAACTTATCTACTTGATGTAACATGAAATTATGACACTGGCAACAATGGCTTAGGCTGATTGCCATTTAAAAAAACAAGGCCGTGTCAGTCTATTTCATTTTCTTAATACACAAAATTTTACAATATAATCAATATAATATTCAAAGGTATATAATATCTTGCATATTTCCTGTTTAGGTATATTAACTCTACTGATGTGGCAGCCCTATAATATTGAATGTAGTCACTTTCCACGAGTACTTGACGCAATGAGGAAGACGATATATTATTATCATTCATACTACGAGCCTACAATATGTATACAAACCCGCCAGGTCCTCTCATTTCGTATAGAGCCTGAATTATTCAGTATTTGTTTTAAGATTGAAGGCATGGGATATGTCTATTCATACATGATGTTACCTAAATATTTATTAGTCACACACTGTTAATAAGCATAAATAGACAGTGAATGTGATGTACCATTAAAACATGCTACTTAATAATTTATGATAGAGCTTAGGAAACGTAAATATTTTCAAAAAGTAAGAGCCTGAATAAGTTATTTTTGTTGGTTATGTTCATCGATAATTCTTTACTTCTTCAAATAATTTCAACGACAATTGTTTTTAGAAGGAGTAGGTATAGATACGTAATCGTATTGTGTGGATTATCATCATGGCTACCTATAAGGTCTACTATACAGATATAGTATCTATATATCTACTTCAGTAAATCTTTAATCTTAGATTTCCACTTTAACTATGCCGAAAATTTATAAAATTTTTTGTTATTAATCTTCTTTGGCTGAAAGGAAGAAATTTAAATTTGAACGGAAACGGTATTTGGTTATGGAATCCATGGATCCATTTATTGTTTCAAACAATCTAGGTAAACTAGATAACTAACACGCGAATAATATAAACAGTTTTTAATGTTTACGACAATACCAGTACGTACTTACATATTCTTACATTTTTATGTGGGTGCAAATAAGCATACCTACCGTCCACCTAATTGTAAGCGGTAACCGTACCCTATAGACGCTAGAAACACCAGAGGCATCACTCGCGCGTCCCATACTCCAAGGAAAGGGATAAGTGGTGGAGAAGGAGGATAATAAATAGAGAATAATTAGGGGGTGTTGGCTTCCGGTGCTCTCACTTACCATACGAAACAGAACAGTAGGAGTACCTAGCGTTGACTCACGCTGATCACCTGTGAGAGGGTGGTGGCCTGTACATGCTGGGACAAGCAAGACTCTACCACTAGAGAACTTTTTTTTGTTTAGGCGGGAAAAATGTACCGCACACCCCGTCGTTCGGGGTAACGAACAGGGTAGAGTGGGGCTCTCACCCACTAAATAAACCCGCCGTGTGCCGTCTTTATCTCGGCCTTTATTGGCGGGCCACCGGAACCATATTACATTCATTCAGTGGACCACTAGAGAACCGATCTATTTTTATAAGAAAATTTCCCTCAACACAAATACTGAATAGGGAGCTGGTATTAATTATTTTTATGTATCATGATGGGTTCGTGATTATAACGGATTCTTGATAAGTGACGGTTTTCTGTGTTTCTCAAGAATAGGATTTCTTAACTTTACATTGATTTTTTATGTACTTACCTATTTTAGAATAAAAAAAAAAACAATCCGCGATTGCAAATTTTATCAATGCTTAGGTACTACCCACAGAAAATTAGGAAGAGACCTCTATTTGTAGGTAAATAGTTACTAGTGGACCCGGCAAACGTTGTTTTGCCATATAAATTATTTGTAGAGAATTTTTAGCGTAGAAAAAATTAACTAAATTATATGACGAATCATAAAAAAATTAATATAAAAAATTTGAACCAGAAAATAAAAAAAAAATATTTTTGGGGTCGACTACCCTTATCACTTAGGGGATTAGGGGTATGAAAAATAGTTTACATCCTATTCTCAGACCTACTGAATATACACACGAAGTTTCATTCAATCGGTCAAGCCGTTTCGGAGGAGAATGGCGACAAACACTGTGCACGAGAATTTGATATAGGTATTAGATTTATTTAAATCACGCGCATTACCTACCTATTTATTAACTATATTTACCTGTCATAGATTTCCAGCATGGAGCTGGGATCACGGGTAATTAGCTCCTGGGTCCATTCATCATTGTTTTCAAATCATAGTTGTACCGAGAGGACTACTCTTCTGTAGGTATAGGTACCTACCTACGTATTATAGTAAGTAGGTAAGTATTGTATAGGTATTCTACTGATAGATATAGGTACAAATAGTAAAAACAGGTACTGTTGGCTCTATCAAACTCGTCCTCAGTCACCCCTATTTAGGTATTTTAGTCTTTTTGTTTGACATCTGATAGTTAATCCATCCATCAGCCTTTCAAAATCCACTGCTGGACATAGGCCTCCCCAAGAGAACGCCACAACGAGCGGTCCCATCATAGGGATAATGCCGTAATCGCCACGCTTGGCAGGCGGGTTGGCGATCGCAGTGGATGTTGTCAATACTCGAGGGAGTGCTGCTGCCCACTCCTCCGGTATCCCCTTAGTCGGCTCTTACGACTCCCGTGGGTAGAGAGGGGTGGGACAATTCTAAAGCCGGCCCCACACGGAGGATAGTTAATACTAGGTAAGTATAAATACCTACCACTGAAGGAATGTAATATAGTTCCGGTGGCCCGTCATTAAGGCGGAGAGACGGCACACGGCAGGTTTCTTTAGTGGGTGAGGCCCCACACTAACCTTTTTCGTTGCCCCGCACGACGGGGTACCCGAAACCCGAACGACGGGTGTATGGTTAGGAACATTTTTCCCGCCTTTAACAAAAAAAAAAATAGTCGAAGAATGTAGAGCTCATAATGTTGAAAATTTAAAATGCAAAAACAAAACTAATTACGCCACATAATATTTTACATCATTAATTAAAAAATGCGTCTTTTAAATGTGGTTAATTGCTCTTTGTAGTTTCGGCTCTTTCTAACGCGCGCGTAGATCCGTTCGTGTGTAGCGCTCTCCCGCTCTAATTCACTGATCAAATTTATGGGCGGCACAGTCGCGCATTGCGCTTGAGTTTTCACCGGTATTATTTCGATGAAAATCATTTCTCACATTTTTTACTTTTTGGAGTCACCTATAAACTCGTAGATGTATTATAAAATTATTAAGTTTCCTTTGGTAATTAGGATATTCATTGATTGAAGGGGGGCAAATCGATTGAGAACCTATCAGCTTTCACGATGCAATCACAATAACGCCGTACAAATATGGAATAAGATATGAATTAGTATTATTATTGTTATCGTTAAGCTTAGGATTGGGGTAGAGAGGCACAGTGGAGGGGAGGAATGTGTGACAGCGGGTACAGCGCCCAGTGGTTGGTCTGGGGAGGCGGAACGCGCCCCGTCCCGCCCCGCTCGACTTCGTACCCGCGCGCTCAGTTCGCGCCCAGCCGCCGTATCGCTCTCGTCTGTGCGCGACCAACTATTATATCTACCATTGAAATCAAATACGTGATAACGATATTCGTCACTTAATTAATTCCTTGTAGTGTAATCATAGTTTTTGATACAGTGTTCATTTAATTTTTAATTGAAATAATGAGTAGGTTTGCTTAACGTCAACAATTTTACAATCGGTGGTAAAAATGCATAAACGGAAATATTGTTTGGGACGTCGTCGGTGAGATGTCGAGTGCTTTGTGTGGACTGAGGTACTGACAGTCGTTTGATGGATGTGGAAAACGCGGAGTGCTGGGCCGGGAGAGACAGGATGGTGGCCGAAGAGGGTCGGACGAGAGCCACGGACTTTTCCATCGCGGCGATTATGGCCCGCGCGGCGGAGCCGCGAAGCCCCGTCGCGAGGTCTCCGCCACTTACTGGTAAATTAGGCCTAATTTATTATATTATTATGCTTCATAATTTTATCTGCTTAAGCACAGAATTAATTTGATTAACTTGCTTTTTAATTTAAACAATCGTTGACTTACAAAATATTAACATTAAAAATATTGCAAACCTTAATTGAAAGTATTTGTTGTATTATTGTACCTAATAATTAATTCATTAAATACTTTAGAACATTTTTTTAAATACCTATGTAGGTATTGAAAAAGTGGTGGTTTTATTTCTGAGATAATATAGATTAAATATAAATATAGGGCAGGGTTAAATAGGAACTTAATAATTAATTCATATTTATTTGCTGATGTGCTAAATTCATAGTAACTATATTGCTGACTTTATGAATATTGATCACTACCTACTTACTGCGCCGGTTAAACTGGGCACAATTACTTAAATACAAAAATTAAAACTGTAATGATTGTAGGTATTTTACTGAAATATGTAATATAATATACTATGTGTGCAATATATTATGTGTTTGTGACCGTAGCGGGTTAAATTAATGTTATTTTGAAAGTAATTTCTAAAATTATGTAGCTTTGTTTTCTTAAATCTAATGTGACTTTATCATAGAAACCTATATCAATGTAATATAAAGTGCTTTATAAACGTACCTCTGGTAGGTACGTTTATCCTCTTAAAGTAGTTAGGTAGGTAACTATATAGTGCTGAACGAAGTAGGTAATAAAGGCTTGCAAACCTGCGCAAATCTCTACCTTCTTAAACATTCTTATTAGGCATCTACCTAATTTGTTGCTATTTTATGTAGGTACGCGTAGCTATATATAATATATCTGAAAACAGAAAAGTTTTAGCTTCAACCAGGCAACATTTTTGTCGTGAAACGGAATGATTTTTATAAAATGAGTAGATAAGTAATATTATAAATATAAAAGTTCACGAAGATGTTTTTTATGTTTATATGTTCGTCCGTCAACCACTAAGCGGATTTGGATGTAATTTGGTGGGTAAATAGATGATTGAAAATAATAGTTGATAACTCTACTTTTCTTAAATTATACTTAAAAACTTAACGAATGTGTAAAAATTTTTATAGGTAGGTATATAGACAAATTACAGCCCAGTACCTTGAAAAAGAGCTGCTTTGGAATGTTTTTAAACAACTATGAACTATTTTTTCAAGTCTACGCGGTGTACCTAAGTAGCGGGCGGAAGCTAGTATTAGGATATATTAGCATGATGTCTCCCTGGATTCAATTAAATAATATAATTAAATGTGATAATCGAGAAAGACTTCACAACTTCTACTGCTTTGCCATACCTACCTAGACAGACCTTTTGCTTAGACTTTGTCCGTGTGGTGACGGACTAAGAATACAAGTGTCACCACCCCATTCTTTCCCACGGGTGTTGTATGAGGCGACTAAGGGAAATAAGCAATTATCATCCATTGCATGACTGGTGGTAGAGCTGGGTACCAAGTGGGAGTACCTACTTACTTGGTATCGGGCCCGAGCGGGTTGGTACCACCATCTCCTGTATGACCGGCCATGAAGCACATCGTTGCGTTTTGGCTGTAGCAGGAGATAGTAGTTTTTTCTTCCATTTCATATCGGTGAAATGGAATGGTGAGCAGCGGCTTGACAATACTCTCGGTACCTATAGTTGAGTCTATGAGCGATGGTTACCATTTACCATCAGATGGGCCGTGGCTCGTCGACCATCTCTACCTAAAGGTATCTATCATAAACATGCAATAAAAAAAAACTGCTTTAAATCTTATGCCGTATGTTCGGGGCAATGAACTGGGTAGTGTGGGGCCCTCACCCACTAAATAAACCATCGTGTGCCGTCTCTCCGCCTGTGTTGGCAGACCACTGGACCAATGTGACATTACTTTAGTGGTGTTTAGTCATCCCTAGTCATTATTCAATAATAGGTACTTATTAAAGGTAGATAATATACCTAACTGTTTTCTGTAATAGATATCGGTTCTTTAATCTATTAAGAGAATACATTTGATATATTAAGAGTAACGTAATCAGTCAGAGGACTATGATCACATATGGAACAGAGACGTGGTCTCTGAATGTTAGCCTTGTTATCAAGGCTTGAGCCTTCGCTCAACGCTCAGCGCTCTATGGTGCGGGCTATGTTCGGTATTTTTCTACATGATCGAATCTATAACAGCTACGGAGATTCGTAGAAGAATAGGAATGACTGACATAGCCCACCGGGTTGGCATGCTGAACTGGCAATGAGCAGGTCATATCGCTCCATCCATCAGCCTTTCGAAGTCCACTGCTGGACATAGGCCTCCCCAAGAGAACGCCACATGTGTTTCGCTCATACGGGGAGATACTGCCGTAATCGCCACGCTTGGCAGGCGGGTTGGTGATCGCAGTGGATGTTGTTAATACTCAAAGGAATGCTGCTGCCCACTCCCCCGGCATTCCCTCAGTCGGCTCTTACGACTCCCATTTCATATCGCTCGACGAACCGAAAACCGTTGGTGGAACAAATGTTCTCAAGTGGCTGCCACGTCCTGGACGGCGCAGCCTACTCCCACCAGATGAACTAACGATTTCGTCAATACCTTTGGATGCAGTTAGCACAAAACCGCTTGTTGTTGCACTCTCTTGGGCAGGCCTATGTCCAGCAGTGGACGTATAAAGGGTGACGGATGGATGATAGTGGATGACTCTGACTATTAACTACGAGGGCTGTGTTGGAGAGGACGTTGTTTTAGGATTTAATGGAATAATGGGTGTGTCATGCTAACGGTTCCCACGAATGCCTAAGTAACTTTATCTTACTTCCAATAGTACCTAAATCCAAACAGATGCAATAACTACCTTTTTTTCGTTAAGTCGGGGAAAAATGTTCCTAACCGCACACCCCGTCGTTCAGGGCAACGAACAGGATAGTGTGGGGTAAAGAAACTCGCCGTGTGCCTTCTCTCCGCCTTTATGGACCAGCCACCGGAACTATATTACATTCCTTCAGTGGTATGCAATAACTGCCTAATGTTTCAATATACTAATCTTGTCTAGAGCTACAGTGTACAGTATTTAGTTCATAATTCACAGCTTATCAAGTGGTAGAGACTTGTTTATCCCACCACGAATAGGCCAGCTCGATCGGGGAAGTACCACCTTCTCGCAGAAGATCAGCGTCTAACAACGGTAGAGGTACCTTTGTGTTCTGTTTGTTCACTAAGAGTGCCGGAGGCCCAAACCTACTATCGTTATAATCCAAGAAGGATTCTCCTGTCTTTATTATCTTCCTATCGTCTCCTTAGTATCTTTTCTGTCCTTTCCATAGTGTCTTTGTTCTTCGTCTAATTCCTTCCATGAAAATGGCGACACGCAAGTGACACCTCTGGTATTGTTGGCGTCTAAGGGCTGCGGTAACAGCTTACATCTGGGTAGGCCGTATGCTAGTTTGCCACGTAGTATAAAAAAAATCAAAACAGTCATGAGGACTGCCGACAGAAGTGAAAGCTTAGAACTATAAACAAACAGTTGTTATTTTTAGATATCCAAATTAGGTAATTGTTTGATCTTAAATTAAAACTTGTAGGTAAATCAAAAATAAGTATTCATTTATTTATAAAAAAAAAAAAATATTTAAATTATTCGAAAAACAGTGAACTAAGACTGGTGATCGAATTTGATACATCTTTACAGTACTTCGTAGACATTTGGTTATCACTAGGTAATACTCGATATCTATGACTTTTAAATAGATGACTACAATATAAATGCAATGACTATTGTTAATAGGTCATTATATTTATTTTATCTGCTCTATGTCCACATATGACTAATTTATGCTTAATACCATTTACTAAACATATTAAACTCTTATTAGACAATATCGGAAGATCCAGTCGCAAATTTTAACAACAATACCTATATGTTTTTTTATGAATCAAATGTCATTTTAAGGAATATGACATGGAGGCTGGTTAATTAGAGGGATGCCTCATTCGCTCCTTTCCTCAGGTTGCAGTGCAGCAACAATTGTGTTATTAAACAAACTTTTCTAGTGGTACACCCATTATTCCAGCATGAACCCATGATGAGCTGGCCCGGCTTGATAAGTAGATCAGTGTGAAACAACGGGAGGTATCTACTGCTATGTTTCGTATGATGAGTGAAAGTGCCGGAGGCCCAAACCGCTCCCTATCTTTTTTTTTTACTTATTCTCAATAATGTACATTGTGTAGAATATTAGCTAATAAATTCTTACATTTATTTATTTACTTTTATTTAGGATATTAAATGATTTTTAGGAAACTAATCGATATATAATCACTAAATACAAAATAATAAAGCGAAAAATAAGTCAGAATAGTAAAAAATAGAGTAAAACAGTTTAATAAAATGGAAATTTGACGCAATTTAGATCAACTAATGAAAACTAGTAGGTACCTATACAAAAAATAAAACTTTAAACAATAATAATTAAAATATATTATGTAATCCTACTTATGAGTATATGTCACAGTTCATACAATTAATCCGTTTCTCATAAATAATTATAATAAATAAAACAGGTCAATTAATCCAACGAAGTGAGTTGTAGTTGTTTCAGTATTTTGCAAAAAATATCAATGATTATATATCATCAATAATAGCAACCATTTAACAAGAAATGCTATTATAGTGCGTTTATGAATTGTGGTGTATAAAGTAACAATTTTAAATGATCTGGCAATTTATTAAAATGTTTTATATACATGTGGTAAGTGTCATGTTTAACCACTTTAGTTTGAAAATGTTTCCGTATTGTAGTTTCCCTAAGATTTCTTTCCTGTTCAGTTTCATATCATGTATATAAATGATTCCTACAAGATTCCTGTAATAAAAATAAGAACTAAAGTGCCAATGCCTTTTTTTGTAACGCGAAAGCTTTAAGGGCGTTGTATTTCTAGCTATCTTCCGAACATAAGATGCTGTATCTTAACTTAGACTCTTTAATGCGTAATAAACTCTTTTTAACTATAATAATGTCAACTTCATTCCGCAAACTGCGTAAAACGTAACACGCAGAGCTGATGGAATTTATGAGGATTTTTATTTTAGATTTCCAATACAGACGACAGTCAATATGTGCTCCTAAAAACTTTTATCTCTACCATCTTAACATTGACGCCATTTAAATTAAATGTTTTATTTTAGATATTAGTACGAAATGACATCGCAATCGTTTTAGTTTATATTGAGTCCGTTAACAGTTATACAATCGTGAAATGCATTCAAAGTTTTATTTAGACGAAAATTGAGAGTGGTAAATTCACCGTCAGAAACTATAGCATTCGTGTCGTCTGCAAATTCCACCAACCTTATACCTACCTATTAGTATTTAAATTTTGTTCTATGAAGTTTATTAAATCATTTAAATATTTTGATCTGTATTTCAGCACTTTATATGCTCAGCTACTTTATTTAACAAATTACAAATAATTTGTGTCATTTGAATGTTTATAAAAACTATATGACCCAATATCGACCCTTGAGGTAATCCTATTTGAGTTCGTACTAATCTGGATCTCAATGTCTATTCAAAGCTTTAATATTAATAAAGCCAGTTGTCTTATAATCCGTTTGGTGAAGGACTAAGAATACAAGTGTCAGCACTCCATTCTTTCCCACGGGTGTCGTACGATGCGACTAAGGGAAGTAAGCAATTATCAACCAATGCATTACTGGTGGTAATAAGTGGGAGTGCTCACTTGTTATCGGGTCTGAGCCGGTTGTTACCACCATCTCCCGTTTGACCGGCCATGAAGCACATCGGTGTGTTTTGGTTGTAGCAGAAGATAGTTATTCTTTTCGTTAATTCTTTCATTTCATATCTGTGAAATGAAATGGCGAGCAGCGGCTTGACAATACTCCCGGTACCTATAGTTGAGTCCATGAGCGACGGTTACCATTTACCATCAGGTTCAATAAGTAAGGATTGAGTTCAAGCGTTTAGTAGATACTTTTATTACTGGTTATGCTGATACCTACCATTACGAGCACAGTCATGCTAGTACCTACTATGAGATAATTATACTCGTATTTATCCTTAAAGCGGACATGTACTTATACGTGTCGTTATGACCGAAAGCGTGCACGCTAGTGTAGTAGGTATACTACAATCCAATATTTTTTTTTTGTATAATATAAATAATAGCTATCATTAAAACTATAAATGGTAATAATATAAGAATAAGTAGAAACAATAAGCGACAATTAGATACTCAGTATTACGTCTGGTCGACCGAGACATTCGGGAAAGAACATTAGCTCAAAACCTATAAACCCTGAGCCATATTTAAAAAGGGTTTAATGCTAATTGGTGTTGTGGAGGCATGCGCAGGCGTCGTGTTACGGGTCAGTTCGTTATTTCAGATTAATTGTGTGGAACCGGCCGACATTACTCGACAACGTCCAGGCGCGGCCACCACTGTGGGACACGCAACGCACCACAAATATTATAGTTATTATTTTTATTTCCATATAAATATCTACTTGGGCATGTTACCCCTGGGGGTTTCACAACAGTGAGTGGATAAACAACTTTCTTACAGACATTAAGGGTTGAATGTGGAAATGTACGGAATATTTCAATTATTTGGATAGGTATGCTATGCAGCAATATGGATCCGTCAATGCAGTGGTTTATACGCATAAGCTCACAGACCCATATAAACCATTTGTCACCTTTGGGTGCAGGCCCCACACTACCCTGGTCGTTGCCCCGAACGACAGTGTGTGCGGTTAGGAACATTATTTACCGCCTAAAAAAAAATGCTCACTACAATCCAAAGCATGTAATGTTGTTATATGTTACGTGCATTATATACCTACTGGAATTTTGTAGTTAAATGTCACGATGTCTGGACATAAAATAAATTTCGTGATACATGATTATTTAAATTAAAAAAGCTTCAATAACCGTTTATCTTAACATTATATTTGTTATTCTCACCACGAGACCTTTCATTTTATACGTCACACGATATAATTGGCAAAACCGTGTTGAAAATTCATTTATTAACGTGACACGTCCGTGTTTGGTTCATCGACTTACATACCTATGTGTTGGAGCAAATTGGCTGTGGTAGACGGATAGACAGACACACGGCTGATGCTGGTACGGAATCCTAAAAAGGAAATAACGACTTTTTTTTGATAAAGGTAGCATCCTGCACTAGGTTATAATTTTACAAACCACCAACCACCTCTTGGTCTGTGTAATTCACGAATAGGGCACTTTGTTATAGTAAATAGATTTGTTACAGTTTTGATATACAATTTATAAATGCCTACACATACAACTTAAGCCTTTCTATACAATGAAAAAAAATATTTAGTGTCTCCTTTCCTTTATTCAATGCGATACTTAACTCTCAATAAATACATTATCTGTGTGGTGACGGATTAAGAATACAAGTGTCACTACCCCATTCTTTCACATGGGTGTCGTATGGGGCGACTAAGGGAAGTAAGCAATTATCATCCATTGCATGACTGGTGGTAGGGCTGGGTACCAAGTGGGAGTACTCACTTGGTATCCGGCCCGAGCGGGTTGGTACCACCGTCTCCCGTGTGACCGGCCATGAAGCACATCGCTGCGTTTTGGCTGTAGCAGGAGATAGCCGTTTATATTTCATTTCATCTGTGAAGTGAATTGGTGAGCAGCGGCTTGACAATACTCTCGGTATAGTCGAGTCCATGGGTGACGGTTACCATTTACCATCAGATGGACCGTGGATCATCTGCCACTACATGCAATAAAAAATAAAAAATGCAACTTTGTAGGATATATTTGTGCCAAGGAGATCATTATAAAATGGTTGAGTGTAGTTCAACCTTAAATCTGGTTAAAATCAGAGATCGATAATGCAAAAATATGGGTGCGTGAGTTGGTACGTAGAGCCCTTTATGTATGCGTTATTAGCACGCTTTTCGATTGGATGTTTCGTTATTGCTCCGTTATAAGTACCTGTACCTACTGGGTACTTTTATTTTATTAGTCAGAAATAGCCATATTTCGGTAAGTAGGTATTTAACGTTTTTAAACTGTGTTTTCTGTGATGCTAATATCGTTTATAATGGTCCCTAGCGTGTAGCGATTAGGTACTAAAAGTGGAACTTATGTTCATAGTATTAATTTGTTTTACAATTTACATAGTACGCAGGATTGTTATCGATGCTAAAAATAAGTAAATTATATAAATATAAAACTCATGTTAGTACACTTTCTCAGTCACATAGTTACCTTCTAGAACGATCTAAAAGCTGTAACAGAAGTATGTCTGTTCATTCAAGAATAATGAAATTAATGAATTTATTAGGCTATTTAGGCGGCTACACATTTTTTTTTTTTTAGATTTTCTGTTAGTGTGTTTGTTCTGAATTAGCGCCAAAACTAGCTGAACGTGTTTTGCTTTGAACGTTGTTAGCGTAGAGGAACATATAGGTTTGTATACGTTTTTGAACAATCAATTCCGTAACTTATTTATACGTACTAACTACCTATAAAATAACAATTTAAATATATGAATATTGTACTCAAAAGCAATTATACAGTAATCTATTTGACCTGGTCACGCTATAAAGCAAATCAAATAGGATATTTCCTGATATTTGCGCGAATTTTACACTTCCACTCCACGTCCGTGAGGTGACGGACTAAGAATACAAGTGTCACCACCCCATCCTTTCCCACGGGTGTCGTATGAGGCGAATAAGGGAAGTAAGCAATGATCACCCATTGCATTACTGGTGTTAGGGCTGGGTACTAAGTGGGAGTACTCACTTGCTATCGGGCCCGAGGGGGTTGGTACCACCATCTCCCGTGTGACCGGCCAGGAAGCACATCGTTGCGTTTTGGTTGTAGCAGGAGATAGCCGTTTATTCTTTCATTTCATAAATGGTGAGCAGTGGCTTTACAATACTCTCGGTACAGTTGAGTCCATGAGCGACAGTTACCATTTACCATCAGATGGGCCGTGGTTCGTCTGCCACCATATGCAATAAAAAAAAAACTTATGCAATATGAAATAAAACTAACTACGTTTATTTACGGAATCTATCGCATTTACTTGATTTTCTACTATCCCGACGCGACGTTTCGAATACGTTACAGCATTCAGACAGTTCACAGTCCTCTTGAATACAGTAAAGTTTTTGAAACGTACGCATAGTAGAAAATCAAGTAAATGCGATAGATTCCGTAAATATAGTTTTGTTTCATAAATCAAATAGGCATAAGTGAAGTAATATTATCGACCTTATTTATTGACTAGGTAGTGCACATACTTTACGCAGTTGACTAGAACTAGACCATAACGTTACCGTTAACCTACCTTTTAACTGCCTCGGTGGTGTAGCGGTAGTGCTCATAAAGTCTAAGATACAAAAACCTAGTAAATTTATTTTGTAGTCGCTCCAGCATGAGACTATATTTAGCTTCATGTGGAGCCCAGATGATTGCGTTGTATTCTAGCTGACTCCTTACCAGAGCGTTGTATAGTGTTGTAATTGAAGCTATACTAGTAAACTCTTCTGCTCTTTGAAGTATGAATCCCAAACTCTGGTAGGCCTTTTTACAAACATTAATAATGTGATTACGAAATGTCAACTGCGCATTAAGGCGCACTCCCAGATCCCATACTGTGACCGTTCTTTCCAGAAGAGTGTTTTCCAGCTTGTAGTCGTAGTGGAGGGGCATTTTCGTGCGACTAAACGATATAACTGAGCACTTAGCTGCATTAAAATAGAATTTGTTGTTCTTGCTCCACTCGACTACTCTGTCCACATCTCGTTGAAGACGCTCGCAGTCTTGTTCATATTTGACGGCCAGTAATAATTTGAGATCGTCAGCGAATAATAGACTCTTGGCATCTCTCACGACATCAGGCAGATCATTTATCATGATCAGAAACTGTAAAGGTCCTAAATTGCTACCTTGACTCACGCCCGATCATGTGTAATACGGTTCCGATCTGCTGCCAGCATACTCCACGAACTGCCTTCTATCCCTCATATGGTCAGCAAAAAACCTAAGCAATTTAGGAGTACATCCTACGGTCGCGAGTTTAGTTAATAGTATGTCATTATCAACCACATCAAAAGCCTTTTTAAAGTCAAAATAAGTGGCATCGACTTGTACTCCTGAATCGACGTTTGGAATTACATACGTCATGAAATTTAGCAAGTTAGTGGCCGTACTGTAAGCTGGTCGAAACCCGTGCTGTGCATCCGAAAGTGAACCAGAAACCTGCTCGAAAACACGGCGATATACCACTGACTCAAAAACCTTCGCAGTTGCAGACAAAACCGCCACTGGTCTATATCCACTCACCTCAGACCCTGCCCCGCCTTTAAGCACCGGAATTACACGCGTAATTTTCCACCGTTGTGGGAAGTATGCCGACTCCAGACGCAAACTGTACACACGTAATAAAGGCTCCGCCAGTAAGTCCCTACAATCCCTGATAACAAATGCAGGAATACCATCTGGCCCCGCGGATCGCTTTGGCTTAAGTCGTACTAGTGCTTCTTCAACGTGCCTCTTATTTAATGTGGCTATGTGAACGCGAGAACTGCTGACTTCACTTATTGCCACTGCTTCCGTCACGTCCAGTCGTGCTTTCACAGGACTGTACACCGACTTGAAATAGGTAGCAAATTCGCGTGCACATTCGGAGTCCGATAAAATTTTGCCGTCTTTCGCGACCTTTCTGCGATTTACTGACCCCTTTTTGGTCCTCACATAATTCCAGAAAGACTTCGGATCCCTGGTAATGTTACGTTGTACATTATCCTGGTATCTTTCCCTTGCACATTCAATTAGCTTTTTAACCCTAGCCCTACACTGAGCAAACATTTCATAATCACTCGCTAAACCCGTACTTTTGTAACGTTTATGAAGCCTAGCCTTTAATTCTATGTCGCGAATAATATCGTTTATGTACCACTCGGGGTAATTATAACCCGAGTTTACACAATGTCGCTTTTTCCTGGGAACGCAATCATCAATATTAGTATACATAGTATCATATAAATAGTTCAAAACCTCCTCTGGCTCGCACATATTGTAAATGGGAGTCCAGTCATGCGTCATAAACATATTATACAACCTATGATAATCCGCTTTGTAAAAATTCCAATGTGGCTCCGCATCACGGTCGCGCATCCTCTCTGCCGGTAACACCGGCGCAGAGGTGCGCGTGCGGCTTACCTGTGGCACACAGATCGCGAGCGGTGGGTGGTATGGGTCCACCGGCACCAGCGCCTCCTCCGCCTCGCTAACACACACGTCCTCACCCACACTCAACGAACACAGCACTAAATCCAATTGCCTGTCATTACAATTTGGTACCATGTTTCTCTGATTGAATTCGCAAAAAGACAAAACATATTCGTAGTAGTTTCTTATATTAATATTACATGAGTGCAAATTGAAGTCCCCTAATATGATAATTTCTTTATATTTAATACATAATTAGAACAATTAATAATCTAAATAATAACATGTAATCATTCTCCGAACTATTCGGAGGTATGTATATAACGCTACACAAAAACAAATACTTATTATTTTTGTAAACCGAAGCACAAACTAGTTTGAAAGTGCAAGTATCTATCGCGATATTACCGGGCAGAGGTAATCTGCGCAGCTTGAACCGCGGTGTGGCCATGAGAAGCGCGCCTCCTTGTTTACGTCCGTCTGCCCGATCACATCGCAATATGTGATAGTTGTGTGGCACCAACTCGGCGTTACAAATACTCTCATTATAATCCGTTTCCGTAATTGCAAATAAATCAGCCTCTAATGTTCCTATTTTATTACAAAAAATATTATCTTTTGTTCGCAGTCCTCTTGCGTTCTGGTAAAAAATATAAATATTTTTACTTTTCTGTGCCCCTTCTCGCTGTGGACCTCCGAAACCAAACCCACTCAGAAAACTCAGCATTCAGTGGCCATATTTTGGGTTTATATAATCTGTTATAAACTCCTTCTGTAACACCGATTATAAAAGTCGCGTAATCTCTTTCGGTTTTATGTTTATTTTTTTACAATTTTTACCTCGTCATCCTTGCCACAGAACTTCTTCACAAAGGTCGTTAACTTTTCAACAGTAGTTTCAGGATGCAGCCTCCATACACGAAAATGTTTTTTCCGCTCCATAGCTTGCAAGTCTAGAATACTTGAATTGAGACCTTTTCCCACATTATTATTATGAAGCTTGGATTTCCTTCGCTGTACAGTGGTTCAACCAGCAGCATCAGCCGCTATACCATCATCCTTGCTTTCGGTGATTTTATTCGAGCTTGTCACACCCAAACTTTGATCATTCGCCTGCATTACTTCTGCACCGGTCTTTCTGGTACCATATTCGTCGCAATTTTAGTGGCCACAACCGATTTTTTATTAGTGGTGGGTACATTTCGCACAGTCTCGTTGTATGTTTCTGTCGTTTGAGCGGGCGCGGGCGATGCGTGCAGTTCAGATGATTGTGATGCGTTAATCAGCTGTTCTAGTTGTTGATTACGGACCTTTAACACATCAACCTGACTTTGCAGTTCGTTTATAGTAACAATTTTATCATCCAGTACCTTCATGTTTCCATTGCAAAGTGCCATTAATTCTGCCTTAGTGTTGTAGCAGACCTCTTCGATTTTCTTTATAGCGCTAGCTTGTGTTTCCAAGTGCGACAATACCTCTAACCGGAATGATCTCAACTCTTCTAATATATTGTGACTGTGTTCATAGTGAATCTTCTCCGCCGGTACCTCACATGTTTTGATACGAGATCCCCGTTGAGCATTGACGTTGTTGCTAGGAGTGAAGGTGTTCTCCAAGCCTGCCACTCTTCGAGTAGGTGTATTCTCGTTGCGTTTGGGCTTATGCGTAGAAGAAAGACATTCGGGACATACCCACTTACTTCTCTCTTCTTGGTTCATTTACTCCGCCGTTATTCCAACACAATCCAGATGGTACAGTTTTTTTGCAATTTTTATTACAACACTCCAAAAATAGAGCATTAGATATGTCCGAGTTACAACCACTACACATTTTAGGCATTTTGGATATAAAAATAATTAAATTTTCCGCTAAGCTAAAATTTAACTTCTGGCTAAAATAATATATAGTTTTGACTTGAACCTGGAAAGGATTAAGAAACAGAATAGGTAGTAAATAATAGTCATGATGAAAATGTTTTTTTAGTTTATTGAATAATAAAATTACTTACTTCTACGAATTCTTCCAAAACATTACGTTACCGAAATTTGCAATTCCGAGCAAATTTCATGATTGCTGAATTGGAAAAGCATCTGGGACGGTATTCCAGGAGATGCTGGTTCAACTCCTGCTCGTGACTGTTATTTTCAATTACATTGAGTGTTTTTATATGGCTAACCATGTCAAAATGTTAAAAAATATATATATATTCAAAAATATTCAAATATCTATCTTCTGCGAGGAGGTCATCTCGCGGAAGGAAGCGCCGGAGAGGGCCAGGGAAGAGGATTCTTCCGCTGACCCAAACCAACGTCAGCGACTGGGGCGGCGCAGGCGCGAGAACTTGCGCTTCGTGCCGCCCTAGCTGAGGCTGCGGGTGGATTGACCGGGGAACGTCCGCCACCCGCAAGGCCTTCCACGAAGGTGCGACGCTCTGTGTGCGGATGCGTCGCTCAGGTACCCGAAAGGGAAAGCCGCCGGCGGACCACCGAAGGAATGTAACATAGTTCCAGTGGCCCGCCAATAAAGGCGGAGAGACGGCACACGGTGGGTTTCTTTAGTAGGTGAAGGCCCCACACTACCCTGTTCATTGCCCCGAACGACGCGGTGTCCAAGTAAATGCAATAAAAATAATAATAATAATACCAGTCGTACATATACACATCAAAAAAAGTATGAGATCACTAGCAAAAAATGCTGTATTTTTAAATTTCGCCCTATAAAAGAAAATGCTTACGGGATATCTTTTTTAAAAAGAAAATAACTATATTGATACTAAAATATTAACTATTTTTAATTATTTTACAAATGAAAATTGATTTGAAAATTTTAATGCAATTGTGACTAAGAAATAAATGAAAGAAAACGACGAAATAAGAAGTATTATTTAGAATTTATTACGGATTTTTTATTTATTTAGTACAAGATAACTCCTCCCCTAGCTGGAACATAAGCAGTAATCCTCCTGAGCATGCTGAGAATCAAGTTATTCAGGAATCCTTGCGGTAGCCTGTCCCATTCTTCAATAGCATCTTCCCTAATCTGACGGTTCCAAACAGCTCGCTTTAGAGCATCCCTTTAGTGTTCGATGGGGTTCAAGTCACATGTGACATCACGCGTCAGTTTCTCAATCAATCACAGTGATCACGATACTATCGACATGTGAGATATGAGATTCTGCCTAAGCCCCCTGGTAATGTGATCACGGAGAGCAGCATTGACTCGCTGAGCTCGATATGCGTGTGCATTATCATCAACCAATACGAATTGGTTGCCATGATTTGTTCTAAATGGTTTGACGATTCCTTGGATAACAACATTTTGGTTCAAAGCTGCAGTCATCGAGCTCCGATACGGCATTAACAGCGCTCTAGCTTCAATAATTATTCTGCTCCAAAAGAACACCGATTTCCCGGCTTGTTGAACAGTACCAGTGGCAGTTCTTTGTCTCTCTGCATCCTCACGTCTTCCCCAGACACGGACACGTCGGTTGTCTGGATTAGTGCTTATTTTGTTTCGTCACCACCTTCATTTTGGAGGAGCCTAGCCCACTGCAATGTGCGTTGCTGTCGTTACCGTGAGTTTAGATGTGCTTGCCAGGATCTCCTTGCTCGTAATCCAGCCTGGTGTAAGCGATTCTTGATGGTCTGGGTGCTTACTTCTAGTCCAGTAGCAGCCCGCAACACAGCTCTTATTTAAGTGGCTTGGGCGACCACTGCGAAGTTGATCAGCAAAGTTATCCATGCCGCGATACCTCCGCAACGTGTTGACGATACAGGATTGGGATACAGTAACTCGGTAAGCTATTTCTCTCATAGAATATCCTTCTTCCCCCAAAGTAACAATTCTTGCTCGTAAAGCTTCAGGCAAATCAACTTTTTACACGAAAAATATGCTTGAATCTTGTCCATCAGGTTTCTGAATAAACGTAATCAAAGATTGGATTTCTTTTGATAGGGAAAAACAATTGTTTTTGATATTTTTTTTGATCAAATATCACATTTTTAAATGAAGAATCATATACATAAAATAAAAAAAATTTCACCATACTACCAACAAAAATATTTCCTATTTTCAAAGGGATCTCAAACTTTTTTTGATATGTGTACAGCAGTGGGCCTAGCCAAGTTGCATTCTATAATCGCTAACGCTATAGAAAACTATTAAAATGTATGGAAATTTGACAGCTCTAACAAAAAAAATCCACGATCACATCGAGGGATGTGTAGACCTCTGTCAGGCTCCTGTTGCCCGGCGAGCTCGCCAAGCACGCGGTCAGCGAGTACACCAAGGTAGATATCTCTAAAGATGTCAAATTCCCATACATTTTAATAGTTTTCTATAGCGTTAGCGATCACAGAATGGAACTTGGCTAGGCCCACAGGCTCATGTCAGAATTATTAGGACACGTCAGCGCGTATAATTTACGTGTGAGTTGGTTGATTGAATAGTTTAAAACGATTATCAGTACTGTTTAAAACAGGGAGCAGTTTGAAACCTGTTAAACGATATCTTAGTAGATCATCTTCACCCAAGCTAAACTATCTCCCTGGAATAATCTGAGTCATTCCAATTGCTTTACAAATTAACGAATCCATAGAATTTATAAGATCGTCACATTGTTATTGCTTGTAGGTGTTGTATTCATGATTGTACAAATCTAATAAGTCTATACCTACTAGTGATAATAGAAACAAGACCTACATTTTAATAATAGAAATTAAACATGCATAGTGTCAGATTTCAAAGCGAAACCTTTTCCAACGATAACTATGGCATTCCAAATTTTAAAAGAGACATGACTATTGATGTTTGACTTTCAATTGTTTTTACATTCAGCTTGATTTTAATTTGAAAATGGATGCAGGGGAAATCAGAGCAATATTTGAATACGAGTTCCGACGTGGGACTCACGCAGCAGAAACTGTTCGTAATATCAATGCTATATTTGGAGAGGATGCGGCTAACTAACGCACCGTTTACCGTTGCGTTATTGGTTTAACAGCTTTGGTAGTTGTAACTTTGATCTGAAGAATAAACGACGAGGAAGACGAGCCACTAAGGTAACTGACGATGAATAAAGGTCATTGTGGAGGCCAATCTGTGTTAATCTACCAAAGAAGCCTGGTTTGACGTTAGAATACCCACAATATTGACTCATTTGCAGCAAATCTGTAAAATTGGTAGGAGAACCTATTTAGAGAGCAGCACTCGTTAAAGCTTGCCTTATAGGCCTTATAGTGCCTTTGAAAATGGTAAAAAGTAAAAAAAAAATTAGAACAGGATTTTTTGTTATACTTTCTTACTTTTCCAATAACTATGGAAAATTTTCTCTGTAAATGTATATTTTTTTTATACCATCAGAAAGTAGAGATATCAACGAACAAAAAGCACACCGATTTTTTTCAAAAAGCAGATATTTTGACGTAAGAACTTTCGATTGAAAATTAGGGTGATTTTTCGATATTTAATCAAATAAGAGGAAAAAATAAATGTTTCATAAAAAAAAATACATTGTTTGAGATATAAAAAGATAAGTTTGCACCAAATTTCGTGAAAAAATATTTATTTTTGTGGCAGTTAAAAGTAGTAAAAAAAAAAGTAAAAATGTCGGTTTTTTTAGATTTTCACATAAATTTTGAGGTTATGTGAAAAAATTGTTAATACAAGAGTTGTAGAAAAAGTGTTAATACAAGAGTTAAAGGAAAAAAAAATCTATCGATCTTTTTATTACTTACAATTTTTCCGTTTAACTTTTTTCGATAGGACTCGTTAGTTTTGCCGGAAATCAAGATAAACCGATTTTCATCCCTAAAATCTCACCCTTCCCGAACTCAAATCGCCGGTAAATTATTTATCCTTTTATTTTCGTTATATTTTCTTACTTTTCCAATGGGTTTCATCCTATTCTAAATTTTTTTGGTTTCGAAAATTAACGACGCTGGCCTATTACCGTTAAACCGGAATATGTTTTTGGACTGAATTGTGACATGTGACGAATGTGAGTTCTTAATGATAACCGCAAGCGAACAGCCAATGATTTACCCCAGGTGAAACTCCAAAACAATGCTCTAACTAAAGTGAAGCTTATCCACAGAAAAATGATGGTAACGGTTTGGTGGTGTATTCAGTGCGTAAATTGCTACAGCTTCCTCTGATCTGGGCAAGCAATAACATTAGATGTTTATTGCAGAAATTCGAACAATAATAACGAGGGTAGATACATTCAGTCAAGAAAGTATTGGGAATGGATGATTTGTTTATGGTTCCTAATTAAAATTTTACACACACAAATGTTATCCATTTTGGTGCGGAGTTTGAGTTGCATCTGTTATTTATATTAAATACAGTGCTGTTTTTAGTTATATCATATATAGTGTGTATTGCGAATTTCACAATGGACAAAAACATCGAACAAAGAGTTCGTCTTAAATTTTGCATCGTCAATGGAATTTACGTGCTTATGAGTGGTACAAAGCGTTTAACAGCAGTCGAGATGTGATAGAAGATTTGCCTCGCTCTGGTAGGCCATCAACGTCTGCAACTGAAGTAAACATTGCAAAAGTGAAGGAAATAGTGACTGAAAATCCTCATTCAACTTTGAGAGAGATAGCCGCCGAACTTTCTGTGTCTCACGAGTCGATCCGTATAATTTTAAATAATCAAAAAAAAAGACCTGAATTTTCTCCGAAAACTCAATCGCATGAGAGTCGCTGATGACATGCTAGAACGAGTCAATTCCGACCCATCTATCCATCCATCCATCCATCAGCCTATCAATGTCCACTGTTGGTCATAGGCCTCCCCAAAAATGGGGGATAATGCCGTAATCGCCACGCTTGACAGGCGGGTTGGCGATCTCAGTGGATTTTGTTAATGCTCGAGGAAGTGCTGCTGCCCACTCCTCCGGTATTCCCTCAGTCGGCTCTTACGACTCCCGTGGGTAGAGAGGGGTGGGACAATTCTAAAGCCGGCCCCACACGGCATATTCCGACCCAACATTCATGAAACGCATTGTTACATTTGTTACTGGTGACGAGACGTGGGTTTACGAGTTTGACATTCAAACTAGTCAACAAGCTTCGGAGAGGCGACTTCCAACTGAAAAAACCACGCCAAAATTGATCAAAAGTCAAAGTCATGTAGACTGTTTTCTTTGACTATCGCGGTGTTGTGCACTCGGAATTCTTGCCGGAAGGTCAAACGGTAAATAAAGAATATTGTTTGAGCGTTATGCGGCGTTTAAGAGAGCAAATTCGACGAAAAAGGCCAGATTTGTGGAAAGAAATTTCTTGGATTTTGCACCACGATAATGCGCCTTTGCACGAGGCCATCATTGCTAATGAATTTTTGTCCAAACACTCAACAAATACTATCGAGCAACCACCATATTCACCAGATATGGCTCCAGCCGACTTCTTTGTTTTTCCTAAACTCAAATTATCACTTCGTGGCACCCGTTTTCAATCGGTAGAAGACATAAAGGAGAATTCGCGACGAGAACTGAACTCAATTCCGGAAACAACGTTTAAAAAATGTTTTGATGATTGGATTATTCGTCGGCGTAAGTCTATCGTTTCTGAAGGAGCATACTTTGAAGGTGATAAAATAAATTTGGATGAATAACAAAAAAAAATGTGTATTATTGATCTTTTCCCGGTACTTTCTTGACAGAGTAGTACTTCGATTAAATATATACTATTACTTACATCCTAAAAAAATGATTTTAATTTTTGATTATGGAACGGTAATTTCATACTTTAGTCCCTATTATAGTTATAATATAATATACCTACTTTTAACTTTCTGGAAAAATATATTTTTTTTTTATTGTATCACTTATTGTCATGCAATGTCTGCTGTCGGTTTTCCGTCTAGAATTAATTATTTTAAACACTAGCCCAAAAATAATGTCGGTTAGTAATTCTTTGAAAATTCTACGCTTATGCGAGTGGTGGAGGTAGGTGTAAGAGTTAATATTATCATTGAGAATAGTATGCACTCTATTGTAGAGTATTGTTTGATTAGCGTTAAGTTGGCGTTTATGTACCTATACCTAGTTCTGTTGAAGTCATTATTTTGCGTAGTTCCAGGGTAACCAAAGTCCAGGTTATCAATTTTCAAAACAGGGAAATTCAGGCACGTTGGATTTATTTAGTGGGTGAAGGCTTCACACTACCCTGTTCGTTGTCCCGAATGATGGCGTATAAGGTTCGGTACATTTTTGTCCGCGTTAATAAATGTATAACAGATTTAACAATAAAATGTATGTTTAGTAAGAATAATGAAATGTTATAGTGCACTGATATTTACAAAAGACTCAAAAATCAATTTCAAAAATGTTAATACATCGTGTAGTCTAAATACTATGACCGTATGTATGACCGTATGTATATATATGTATGGCCGTGTGGGGCCGGCTTTAGAATTGTCCCACCCCTCTCCACCCATGGGAGTCGTAAGAGCCGACTGAGGGAATTCCGGGGGAAATGGGCAGCAGCACTCCCTCGAGTATTAACAACATCTACTGCGATCGCCAACCCGCCTGCCAAGCGTGGTGATTACGGCAGTATACCCCCAATTTGGGGAGGCCTATGTCCAGCAGTGGACGTCGAAAGGCTGATGGATGGATGGATGGTAGTCTAAATACTATTAACATAATAACTATATCGACTACACAGTCTAAATACTATTAACTTAACCATCTGTGTGGTGAGAGACTAGGAACGATAAGTACTTTGCATTCCTAGTCTCTCATGTCATCACCAAATTCTTCTGGTGTTGTTAGACTAACTAACTAACTAATCATCACGCCATTTCCCTTGCGGGGTAGGCAGAGAGAACAGAGTGCCAAGAGGCTCTATTCTTGCATACATCTCTCGCTTCCTCAACATTCATAATTCTCTTCATACACGCTCGCCGGTTTCGGAGACTCCTGACTCCACCTTCCTTCAATACATGACCGATTTGGTCTAGGTAGGTAAGTCACGGTCTCCCCCTGTACCTACATCCTTCCACTTTCGAATTGTATATCTTCTTAGCCAGTCGCTCGTCCGGCATTCTTTCCACATGTCCGAACCATCGGAGCATTCCCTTTCGTATCTTTAACACCAATACTCTCTTTCATACCTACTCGCTCTCTTACGTCATTGTTACGAATGCAGTCAGTCAGCCTCACTCCACAGATTCTCTGCAGAGATCGCATTTCGACCGCATTGATTTTACTCTCATGCTCCTTTTTGCATACCCAACTCTCGCTTCCATATTATAGCGTTGGGACAAGCACTGCGTTGTGTATTGCGACATGTGCCTTCTGGCTGAGGTAGCGGCTGCCGAGAAATTGTCCCAATGCTCCGTTCACTCTATTTTCCGCATTCACTCTTCTCTCTACATCAGTGGTGTACCTTCCATCCCGTCTGAATCCACATCCATGATATACAAATTCATCCACTTGTTCTAGCACACCATTTCCTATTGCTACTCTAACATCTGTTCTGGCTTCTTCTCTTTCAAAAACTATTACTTTGGTTTTGCTTACATTCACACGTAGGCCCCTTTTCCTTTTTTGTGTTGTTAGACCAAAGAAATAAAGTTAATTAGGTAACCCTTCTGTGGTAACCTGGAAAGTGCGTTATAAAACCTATCTTTGTAAAAGCTTACTAAGGGCTATGCACTGAATTGACTATGAAAAGAGACAAATTGAATCGGTTATTAGTATCTTATTCGGTTAGACTTTTCTATACAAGTACTTGAGGGGCCTCTTGTCGTAGTCGGTAGTGTAACCAACTTTCGTGGACGAGGTCGTGGGTTGATTCCCACTCAGGACAATTATTTGTGTGATGAACACAGATATTTGTACTGCGTCTGGGTGTTTTCTATCTATTATGTGTACCTATGTATTTACAAAAAAAAAAGTAGTATATGTATTATATTCGTAATCTGGTACCCATAGCACAAGCGTTAAGCTTAGTTTGGGACCAGAGGACGTTGTGCTAAAAATGTCCGCGAATGTTCGTGAATACTTAGTGTTGAAATAGCTACATTCATTCACATAAGACCTCCTTAATATTTGCTCATAAAATGCCAATTATGTACGTACCTCTGTATTTATATCCGTATCTATATCAACCCACGCATTTGCGTGTGATGACATTCCGTGGTTTCCGATTCCCGAATACAGAAATGCTTTAATTCGTTACGGTGTCTGACATTACTATAAATATGTATAGGAAATGTACTGAACTCTCAGAATACATAGTCTGTATCATAGTCATAAAGTGTTTTGGTAGGAATTTTGTGTCTGTGACCATGCTGTAAAGACAAGTTTAATCTATATCTATACGTCTATCTATACCTACATCTATACAAATAAATAAAATTAAAGTGTCTGTTTGTAATGTCTAAATAACAACTTTTTACTGAATCTATACGAGCGTCTATTCGCTACCTACAACAAATTACCAATTTTCAAAGTTTTTGTCTGTCTGTCGGCCTGTCGGTCTGTCTCTTTGTTCCGGCTAATCTCCGGAACGGCTGGACCGATTTGGATGGGACTTTCATTAGCAGATAACTGTTGTTACAAGGAGTAATTTAGACTACTTTTATTCTAGAAAAATAATTAGGGTTCCGCGCAAAAAAATATAACCCATGAAATTAATTAATACCGATTACCTAAGTATATACGTCGTATATACATTCAAGGCTAATCTTCTGAATGGCTGGGACTCATGGGACGAGGATCACTATTTTTATTTGGAAAAATAATTAGGATTCTGTACTAAACACAAAGTTGCGAGTAAGTTTAAATTAGATACCTATATTAAATCACTCATATAAATTGACTACTATATTAAGTACGATAAAAAAATAATAATATATATATATATTAAAGCTATTCTTTTAAAATATCTTAATTGTGATAAGTGTAACGCTTTAGTTAATGTGTATGAGATAAACCAACTAAAGATAAGCTACCAGTTTATTTATTTTGTAAATTTACATATTTATTGCTTTTTAATCGTAAACTTTCACTAAAAATAATTAACTGTAATTATTCTTCCTTCAATTATTTTTTATTTACGAGTGCTCGTAAATCACTATTGATTTATATCGGGCATATCCACGTAAAACTAATGTGTTGTTTTCTATTGAAACAGATCAGTAAAAACCACTAAAATTAACCTCTATACTCCAGCTCTATACTTAACAGCGCACCCACCATGCCTATTGTGGGGCGCCAAAAGATTAGTCTATTATGCATACGACTAGCATACTGGCGCTAGGCCTACTGGTCACGCTTATTTATATATAGTAATAGTAATTTACAGACATGAGGTGGGACCAACCTACCAGTCCACTGTAGTAATGTAACACAGGTCTAGTGGCCCGCCAATGCAGCCGGAGAGACGGTGCACGACGGGTTTATTTAGTGGGACAAGGCCGCACACTACGCTGTTCATGTTTTCCCGCTTTAACAAAAAAACAAGATCAGATAGTGATTTCTTTATGATTACAGGTTCGCGACATGATTAGCCAATAGACATTTTAGGATACTAATTTTGCCCCGGAATAATTAATGGTTGCTGTAGAATAGTTGATTATGCGTAAAAATAATAAGGTTCTATCTAACCCGCCTGCCAAGCGTGGCGATTACGGAGTTATCCCCCATGACGGGACCGCTCGTTGTGGCGTTCTCTTGGGGAGGCCCATGTCCAGCAGTGGACGTTGAAAGGCTGATGGATGGATGGATGGATGGATATCTCAGGTTTCCGATAGCAAGATGACCAGTTTATAAGGCTAATCAAGAGCTATCAAATAAAAAAGTTGCATCAAAATCAGTTCAGTAGTTTTTTCGTGATGCATGAACGAACAAACAGATAAACAGGCAAACAGACAAAAAATCTAAAAAAATTGTTTTGGACTTAGACACGCTTAATAAGTTTTTTTTTCTCA
The DNA here is from genome assembly GCA_948253155.1 of Leucoma salicis. Taxonomy (NCBI): domain Eukaryota; kingdom Metazoa; phylum Arthropoda; class Insecta; order Lepidoptera; family Erebidae; genus Leucoma; species Leucoma salicis. The sequence goes on from OX411806.1 coordinate 10,533,216, forward strand.
AATACCTTAAATGTACACACACAGCACTGTTAGTTTTATAATAGTTAGGATATTGATCCAATTCTCAAGTACATGCGGACGAACTCGCGGGCACAATGTAGTGGGGTATAATAGTATGTGTAGGTATAATTTATGTTTTTGTATAGGGTCAGTGTCGCGTCAAAGTTCGCCGGCGTCGCTCAGCTCACCCGCGTCCAGCTGTCGATCACCCCTACCCGACGAGGACGTAGAAGTGGACGTTGAACAATGCTCGGATGGAGAACGGGACGCGTCAGATCACGCGGTGCCTTCGCCTGCACCTTCGTCCGGTGAGTAAAGCTTTGAATAGAAAATGAATTGCTATTTCTTGACGAAATAAACAGAAATAATTAGAGATGGGCCGAATGTGATTTTAACCGAATACGAACTACAGCCGAACATTCGGTAATTATACAAAATTCGGCTGAAGTTCGGCCGAACTTCGGTGTGTGCTTTCTCGGGAGTAACTTCTCGTGTTCTGTGTGTATTTTTTCATAAAAGCCAACGTCGTAAAACAATGAAAACAGCCAGTGCAAGGGTGACACCTCATTTCAAATTATTGGGTTTATTGATTCATAGACTCCTGGATTGCGAAAAAAACTATTCATTTATATTTTATACATTTTAATTTATCTAAAATAATTATAGTTTAACGTACCTACAACTGACCATGATTAAATTATTCTAGAGTATTGGTACCTATATAATATGACTTATTTTACAGCTATGACAGATTTGATTTCTCATAATTTTATTAGAAACCTCACCTTTCTATAAGACCGAACTTCGGCCGAATGCCGAAGTTCGTTTCAAGCCACCGAAGTTCGGTTAAACCGAATGTAAAACGAATTTCAGCCTATCCCTAGAAATAATCCATAATATTTCTAGGGACGTTTGCAACACTTTATTTAATTTGGCAAAAAATATCTTGAAACTCTTTAGAAAAAATTTGACAAGTGAAGCCACGAGACACTGAGAGAGAGAGAGAGAGATAGGCCTGGGCCTAGCATCTGGATGCTTTCCTTCTCTATAATTCTCTTCCATTTCGTCGTCGTCTTTTATCATCATTTAGCTTCACCTTATCACCTACCTCACCTTCGTTATCATTTTTCTTCGAGTCATATGGCTTCCATGGGGTAGGCACCGAGTCTAACCTAGTACGTCTCTTGCTAGAAGCTACTAGGGCTACGGTAGCCATTTAACATGAGCTGGCATATGATGCTTATGAACCAACTTTGTATTAAAAATTGTTTATTTTGTACTACGGGGCGGGTATAAGCAAATTAACTTTGGCCGGTTACCTATAGACGCTAGCAGCATAAAAGCAACAGTCGCACGTCACCAATGCCAAGGAAAGAGATAGGGGGTGGAGAGGGAGTATGAGCTAACTTGGTATTAAATAAAATCTCTTAATATCTTTACAAGTTCAATTAGGTAAAATTGGCGAGAATAAAGTTTGTCAACGGTAGGCGTACCGTTGTTTCACGCTGGGGTACTTCCCCAAACGAACCTGCTGGTATCTACCACTAATGGGAAAATAAAAAATATTATAAGGAATGATTTAAAATTTTCCATCATGGTTTATAATTACGTGACACTTATTTTTAAGTGCACTTCTTATTTATGTAGATAAGGTTATTTTACAGTGTTAGACATAATATAATATTCTGTGTAAAAGCCAAAAAGGAAATCGGGAACCGGAAGCTATTAAAATAAAGTAATTTTATAATATACTAGCCTTTGCCCAAGGCTCTGCCACAGCCAAACGCTAGTTTTTAGGTCATATCTCAGGTTCCCGATATAGTAGCGGGATAAAATGTAGATAGACCAGTTTTTAAGTCTAATCAAATAAAAATTTGCATCAAAATCTGTTCAGTAATTTTTGCGTGATGCGCGAACGAACAAACAGACAACATAATAAAAACAACCAAAATCTAAAAAAAAAAATGTTTTGTGTTTAGACACGGCTATATAGCTTAATACAGTATTTTTTTCTCAAATTTCTTAAATGTACAGACATAGCTCTGTTACAGCTTTATAATAGTACCTATAGATGTTTTAATAACCTAAAACGTATTGTATATTATAAATATGAAGTTAATTAAATTAATAACAGTAGGTACCTGCATGGCACAAAGATAAACAAAATTAATTAATTAGGTAACTAGACGTTATGAAGACGTCTACGTTACACAAATATATTCTCTTTGGAGAACTAACATTTGAAAGAGAAAATAAAATAATTAGTAGTAATACAACATCATTATTTTAAAACATTAGCTAAGATGATTTATTATACAAGAATAATTACATTAGATTTTAACATGAGTTCTTTAGGTAGGCTACGTGCGATAAACGTAGGTCTCTTTATTATTATTCTTTCAAGACTTTGACTATAAATATGCCACACTATGGCACACTAATTATTAGTACCTGTACAATAACTGTTATCACACAGAAACCATTAATTTTCTAATAATTAATAATAGTAGGAATAAATTGTAGCCTCTTGTTTTATTAAGGCAGGAAAAATTGTGCCTAACTGCACACTCTGTCGTTCGGGGCAACGAACAGGGTAGTGTGGGCCCTCACCCACTAAATAAACCCGCCGTGTGCCGTCTCTCCGCCTTTATTGGCGGGCCACTGGAACTATGTTACATTACTTCAGTGGTGAATAAATAGTAGCCTATGTCGTTTTCTGGAGTACCTATATGTACTACTCTGTCAAGAAAGTACCGGGAAAAGATCAATAATATACAAAATTTTTGTTATTCATCCAAATTTATTTTATGACTTTCAAAGTATGCTCCTTCAGAAACGATAGACTTACGCCAACGAATAATCCAATCAACAAAACATTTTTTAAACGCTGTTTCCGGAATTGAGTTCAGTTCTCGCCGCGAATTCTCCTTTATGTCTTCTACCGATTGAAAACGGGTGCCACCAAGTGGTAATTTGAGTTTAGGAAAAAGAAATAATTCGGCTGGAGCCATATCTGGTGAATATGGTGGTTGCTCGATGGTATTTGTTGAGTGTTTGGACAAAAATTCATTCACAATGATGACCTTGTTGGATCGTGGTGCAAAATCCAAGAATTTTCTTTCCACATATCTGGCCTTTTCGGCGAATTTGCTCCTTAAACGCTGCATAACGCTCAAATAATATTCTTTATTTACCGTTTGACCTTCTGACAAGAATTCCGAGTGCACAACACCGCGATAGTCAAAGAAAACAGTCTACATGACTTTGACTTTTGATCGACTTTGGCGTGGTTTTTTCGGTTTCGGTTCAGTTGGAAGTCGCCACTCCGAAGCTTGTTGACTAGTTTGCATGTCAAACTCGTAAACCCACGCCTCGTCACCAGTAACAATGCGTTACATGAATGTTGGGTCGGAATTGACTCGTTCTAGCATGTCCTCAGCGACTCTCATGCGATTGAGTTTTTGGAGAAAATTCAGGACTTTTGGGACTAGCCGAGCGGAAACATATTTCATACCCAAGTGATTATTTAAAATGTACCATTTCGATTCAGATCGACTCGTGAGACAGAAAGTTCGGCGGCTATATCTCTTAAAGTTGAATGAGGATTTTCAGTCACTATTTCCTTCACTTTTGCAATGTTAACTTCAGTTGCAGACGTTGATGGCCTACCAGAGCGATGCAAATCTTTTATCACATCTCGACCGCTTTTAAACGCTTTGTACCACTCATAAGTACGTGTTTTTGATAAAGTCGATTCACCGTAAGCCTTCTGTAACATTTTCAGTGACTCCGAACACGAAATTTCATTGGCGATGCAAAATTTAAGACAAACTCTTTGTTAGATGTTTTTGTCCATTATGAAATTCGCAATACACACTAGATATGATATAACTAAAAACAACACTACTACACACACACTACACAATATAAATAACAGATGCAACTCAAACTCCGCGCCAAAACGCGGATAACAGTTGTGCCAATCTTACAACAACAAAAAAAACAAAAATTTGAATTTGGAGCCATAAACAAATCATCCATTCCCAATACTTTCTCGACTGAATGTATCTGCAATCGGTTTCGTAGTTAGGCGTAACAAACGAACAAACAAACGCACTTCCGCATTTTTATAATATTAGTAAGGGTGTGCTACTTACCTATTTCCATTTAAAAAAAAATTCAATGCAGCCATGAGGACTGCCGCCAGAAGTGAAAACTTAAAACTACATATAAACAAACAGTTGTTAATTTTGGATATAAAAACTGTTTGATCTTAAATTAAAACATGTTAATCAAAATTATTCATCATTTTATGTAAAAAAATATATTATTTAAAATTATTAATTTCTTCATTCACAGCTTGCCCAGCGCAATAAGTTATACGACTCGTAATAGGAACAGATATAGTGTTATCGTTAACACGTCACGGCACCATGTCGATGACAACTTACATGAATTTACTCCCATCCTCTTAATTTAAAGTGCCAACTGCATCAACTTTAGTGGAACAATCTGCATTATTGTACGCATTATTTTGGTTTCAGTCACCACGTAATCATACGGGTGTATACCTATCATTGTTACTCATAGTTTAATTATTCCGTTAGATATAATTATACTTGTGTTTTCTTAAAACCAGGGTTAGTCCAGAGAGTTGTATAAAAAAACCAAATGTCAAGTAATAAATATCTAATATGTTGTTTGTGAAAGAACGTGAGCAAATAATTAACAGTACCTTCACGCCGTCATTGTACAAAAAGTAATTGCAGTTGTTATTAGAAAAGTGTTTTTTTATGTTATAAACAAACTTTCTCATAGTGGTATTATTCAGTTCCCACGTCAGTGGCATCGAAAGCATGATTTAGTACTTTTGGAAAACTAATTATTATCCACTAGGCTGGGTTGCAGTGTTTTGACAGTAAATGTGAGATAATCACCTTATCCTTATTTTAAGGTATTGCATCTAGGTATATACATATACTCGACATTGAGTAACGTTGTGCCAAATTTATATTGCAATTATTTGCAATCATTTTCTATTCATAAAACTTTCAACTCATCATGAGTTCTGAGTCTAGATGTGTACAAAAAATATAGTGATCTCACGCAAAGAGTCTCATAACATATTGTTACTTGTATCCAAACAAAAAAAAAACATAGTATCACGCCTGTATTCCCTGAGTGGGTAGGCAGAGGTGTATTACACACCCACGGCTCGCCAGCTATGTTTAAGTCCCACGTAATAGGGGGCGAGCCTATTGTCGTATCGTCTACCGGGCACATTTCCAAACATACTTGTATCCATTTTATATTTATTATACGCTTCTTCTCAAAAATTTATAAACAATGCATACTATCTACTATCGAAATAGAACTAATATGCTCTGCAGTAGAATAGTTGTCAATGATTGGATGAGTGGAGTGATTCTTCAGGCTGTGCTCAGTGCACACACTTATCGCGTGTTAAATATGAATAGCTTTTTCTATTGAATAATCTATAGTCTATAAAATTACTTTCATATAGTATTTTTATAAACAGAACTAGGCGAGCGGGACACCCCTTCTCCAGCGAGGCCGCTGCCCCCTGCTACTTCCTGTAACTGTGAAGAACTGCTATCTGTGGACTGCCAACTAGAAACCAAAGAGCTGTGGGACAAATTTCATGATCTTGGCACGGAAATGATCATCACTAAAAGTGGCAGGTAAGATACATTCTGTTATTCTACATAATGTCTGATAAATTGAGGTTATAGTCGAGATAACAGTACAGTAATAATAAATAAATAAATATTCACAGACATTTTCACACAACGTCCTCTGGTCCCAAACTAAGCTTAACGCTTGTGCTATGGGTACCAGATTATGGATATAATACATATACTACTTTTTTTTTGTAAATACATACATATAATAGATAGAAAACACCCAGACGCAGTACAAATATCTGTGTTCATCACACAAATAATTGTCCCGAGTGGGAATCGAACCCACGGATGATCGAATGCACGGAAGTCGGTTACAGTACCGACTACGCCACGAGGCCCGTCAATAGATAATAGAACTCTCATAAAACTTTAGTTAAATACAGCTTAAGCAAGATAAACAAATATAAATATATTATAATACGTACCCAGCAACACATTCCACTCAGCTTTTAAATGTTAATATGTTTATTTATTAAGACTTCTTGTATGTTTATTATAATGCTTTATTTAGATAATATGTATTAGATACTTTTAATCTAATAATGCTAATTTTAAATAAACAAGGAAAATTAGCGCTTAATGTTGTTCACTTAATGATTAATTCTTTCAGTCATCAAGATAATGTAATCTTTCACTCCGTTGAGATCGTCCGTTGAGTCAAAAACAAATTAATTCACTCCACAATCACCCTCCAATAAAGGGTAGAACGGAATGGATTCATCAGCTAAAGTGGCCAATTCCGGAATAATTACTTCGCGAACCCAGTCGTCCTTCAACCCTTTAACGAGATAAATTAAAAGTACATTTTTTCCTAACCGTCGGCCTAATGTCGGGCTATAAATTCACAAAGCCCTAAAGACAACAAACAACCTTGTGTGGGGGAGCGGAAGATGTTTTTATAGTCACGCCGAGAGGTTTATCTAAATAATTGCGTAGTCGGTGGCGGCGAGCGGAAAATTGGCATTGTACACGGGGCTTGCTACTGCAGCCCTCACGGGAACTGTTGTACACAAACATACATTGTTATATTACTCTCTCGAGAGGCGCGCGCGCAATATTGATGTGTCAAACGTCATTTGTTTGACATCATAACAAAAATCATCATGGAATTTATGTCTAAATTTTCCTCGTCGTTTTAAGGTATACCTACTTGTTACCTAAAAATAATTATTATTTAAATATAGAATATAACTGTATTTAGCCATTGATATACTTAGATATTTTTCGCATCTTATTATTTTTATGCATGTAATGGAACGTATATCGTCGCGGTACATGCAATAGGTCGAATGTCCCTTAATTACCTTACAGGAAGGACTACAAACTGTTTCTTTTTTGTATTGTTAATTAATTTGCATGTACCATGACGATATTACCAGTGACTTGGTGAATATTTTTCCAAGACTGTCATGGTAATATAATGAATTAGTTAATATTTAAAATTAAATATTTACAAAAATTACTCGTAGGTAACCTAAATCTAGTAGCTATAGGTAGGTACTTATTGTTAACTCATTCGGACCAACAGTAGTCCAGAATGTTAGAATTAGTCGAATACCTATAGGTACTAGATGCTGATAATTACTTGGATACTTTGATAACAGTGTCATTGGCCTAATTCATTTTCTGATATAGGCAAAGAAAAAGGTTTAATGAAGTAAAGGCTTAAATCGTAAATATTAACAGATATTGTTAAAATTTGTTCATGGTGGCGAGTGTAATACTGTTGAAATAACACCCTTTTACAAAATGTGTAAACATTAAATTATTCATCTATGTTACAATATTACAACCTTTACGTTTCATGTTTGTATTTTATTAGAAATGTATTAAAGTATCAAGAATGCGCACTCCTTGTAAAGGTTTAAACTAGAGATAAATCAACCCGTCTAATCAAAACGGGATATCGGGGACAAATTTTACAAGGGAGGGTGGCGAAGCGTGTCTTCAAATTGCTTTACAATGCATACCATAATCATTTCGTTGCGATGTTATTCTGTTATCTTTTTGTTCTAAAAAGTTTCATATAAAATATTGCTGACTCTTCAAATAAGTGAGATTGGTTATTAAAGATTTTTAAGGCATTAAAATGTAATATCTTAGTGTAACTTTGAGGTTTTAAGTACCTACTAAGTAACTGACGTCACACCAATAGTTTATGGATATCAACAGTATTTTCTAAGTACATGTGAGAAACAGTGACTGCATCATAACCTGCATCTCCTGGATACCGTCCAGATGCTTTGCCAATTCGGCCATCGTGATAATTGCTCATGACTGCTAATTTCGATAACACATTCATACTTAACGTCTTGGGCGATTTCACATTTTGACACTGCATTGATTTATATGGCTAAGCATGTCAAATACTAAAAATATATATAAAAATATCTAAACATTAGGTTATTTAAAATGGCATCCCACTTTGTGCTTATGGCATCCCAGTTTAGCGTATTAAATCTGACAAAGATAACAACATATCATTACAATATACACATTAAACAGTTCATTTTTATGTCCAGCCTAATATAAAAATAAAGTGACCCTTATCTCCGGACATCCTATAATACTTTTATCTTTTTTTATTGCGATCTACAATCCTATTCTAGCTAAATCGGTACTGTCTTTTGGGAGCCCCAAATATTGTACTTTATTATATAATATTCCCTAATTCTACTATATGTTTTATAATCTTATTCTTATAGGTTCTGATAGATGTGACTTGAATAAAATAACTTTATTGACTTACAAGTTAGTAATACTAAATATTATCTTTTGTGGTGCATGACTTTTAAAATATTGTTTAAACACAAATTTTCTTACTTATAATTCTACTTTAATCGCATAGATATAAAATTATAGGTTCTTTAAGACAACTATCCAGTAGACGGTATTAGATAGGTATAAACTGTAATTAATGGTGTAAAGTAGTATATCTATCATTCTAGGTATTTAAAAGTTTTTATTGGCCTCTGTGTTGAGGAAGATGGAACATTAACAGCCTTACAAATAAAACATATCTAAACCACGAGTTATACAAAGAATACTTACGCTTATAATTTCTTAAGATTAAGGAGTTAAATATTTTCTTACAAATAAATTCGGAATAAATTCGTCATAACTATTCCGCAGTTTAGTTATTTATGTGGAAGAATAAGTAACATTTTGTCTATGGGCGCTGCTATTTTGCATGGATGTAATGATGTGGTACCTACATATTACTTCCATGACTTCCATTATTTTGACGTGACAACGTCTTATAAATCGATGAACGCCGCCTGCACGCACGAAAAAGTGTCACGTTCCGCCTGAGCCGAGCGTACAAGTGAGAGCGCGGAACAAGCGATGGAGAGGCAAGATCGGCCTAAGCGTTCGGATTGTGACGCATATATGACGTTATCACGTAAAATTATCGTCCGTAAACCGACTTTACAGACAACCATTTATGTAATTTTTTTGACGTGATAACGTCTTATAAATAGAGGAACGCCGGCTGCACGCACGAAAAAGTGTTGCGTTCCGAAAAATGTATGGTGACCGATGCATTGTTTGTGAAGCTCTCAGAAAACACATAATATTATGACGTTATCAAGTAAAATTATCGTGCCTAAACTGACTTTACAGGCAACCATACCTAGTGTTGTTTTTTGTTACCTATAACGTTCTCACTTTGACGTTTCCCTTTGTACTTTGGCGGCAAGACAACAATAAATTACAAATTACTTTGTTTGTTTGGGAATGTTGTGAAGAAAATTATAGGAAAATTTAAGATCATTGAGAAAATTACTTTGATTTATTAAAATTTTATTATTTATTAAACTTGCCGTTTCGGGCTGGCTTTAGAATTGTCCCACCCCTCTCCACTCTTGGGAGTCGTAAGAGCCGACTGAGGGAATACCGAGGGAGTGGGCAGCAGCACTCCATCGAGTATTAACAACATCCACTGCGATCGCCAACCCGCCTGCCAAGCGTGGCGATTACGGCACTATCCCCCATTCTTGGGGAGGCCTATGTCCAGCAGTGGACGTTAAAAGGCTGATGGATGGATGGGTGGATATATTAAAAAGGGATTTGGGTCTCCGGCGCTCTCGTTCATAATACGAAACGCAACGGTAGGAGCAAGGAACATAGACTCGGGTAGAAGTACTTACCTACCGTTGTGTTTCATATCACAGTGATCTTCTGAGAGAGTGTGGTACTTTTCCGGTCGAGCCGGCCCATTCGTGCTGGGATAAACAAGGATATTCTGTACCACGTACTTAATCATTATCATTTATTTAATATTACCTACTGTATTCCTTAACAAATTTTGTATGTAGTCAGTAGGTGCCTAATATAAAAATGCGGCTCGAACTTCTATTACAAATTAATAAGTTTAAATTGCCCATAAAATATAGGTATATTAAGTATCATATTACATATGCTATATGTAATATATTAAGTATCATATTATTATATTATTTATTATTTATATTATTATTATTTATTATTTATATTAAGTATCATATTACATATGCTATATGTATATCATATTACATATGCTATATGTAATATGATTGTTGTAGCAAATACATAGTTCTAGTTTTATATTTAAGTATGACGTTAAGTATGAATGTGTTATCGAAATTAGCAGTCAGGAGCAATTGTTACGATTGCTGAATTGGCAAAGTATCTGGACGGTATCCAGGAGATACAGGTTGAAATCCTGCTCGTGACTGTTATTTTCGATTTCGAATTTTTCACTTTGTGTTTAATGTATAGTGCTAAGCATATCAAATGCTAAAAATATATATAAAAATATCTAAATATTTTGCTTATTCTTCGTTTATTCTGAGTATAAACTTTTATATTAGATTTATTTCTAAGGCTGTCAAAGTTTAAGGTAAGATAAGGTAATTAAAAGTTTTATACATTGACTCATTTCAAGCCCGTAGCTTAGAGCACTTCCCCGGATTGGAAAAAACGCGGGTTCGATTCCCGCTAGTACAAAAAATCTCTTTTTCCTTATTCGCAAATAATTTGTACTTTAAAAAGTGGCGGAGCATGTCAAATTCTAAAAAATATAGATTAAAAATATACTTTATTTTACAGAAAATGTATTATAAAATAACGCATTACTGCTGTAGCTCGAGAGAATCGTCGTTTGTCCAGACTTATTTACCTTTTTCGTGTTTTGATTTACAATCCGATTTTACTGCCGTTGACTTTGTTAGGGTACCTAAATAGTGGACGATTTATGGAAGCCGGTCCTGACAATGAAATTTGTCGAAAATATTTAAGCGTTCATAACGTGCCCTTTTTATGTCTGTCGGTTTATACTTTAACAACGTTATTGCATATATGTTTGCGGTTGACTTCAACATCGTAACTCATTAGCGAACCTATACAATAAAATAGTGTTGAAATTGCAACGTATGACCGCTCTACCGCGAAATTAAAAATGTGCAGACAATGTTCCACTTACCTCTACAAATAAATCAGTAATTACTAATGTTTACTGGTAGTGGGTTTTTCTATTGGCGTATTCCTGAGTTTTTTTATTTGCGTTATAATCCTTCCTTGCTGTCTTTCGTAATACGAGTATATAATTAACTAGTATTTTTAAATACACAAAAAGTGAAAAATAATAAATTGTATGTGCAATAATCTATACATTCTTACATAATTAATTGTTGACCATAGTTTGAATATCAGGCAAATTTTGGCTATAAGTGGGCTAAGAGGGTTAATAGATAGGTATTTGCAATAATGAATGGTGTCTTCTGATGTTTGACATAAATTAAAAGTCGTGGCTTCAAATCCATGTACCTAACTATCTCACTACATTTTTTTATTTCCTATATTTAAATTTTTATTATTTTTTAAACTGTATATTTCGTGAATTATTGGAGTACTTTTTCTTGAATTTATATTATAAAATATTTTTTAAATAAAATTAAATACCTTACCTTGCCTTTACCTAATCGTAATAAAATGATCCATTTATATTACTCAAGAAAAATAAGATGAAGTGACATACTTAATTATTTTTTCTGTAGAATTGAAAATATGTCTCACTTTTTATAATAATAGGCTTTGCCCTCGGCTCCGCCGCAGCCATAAGCTAGTTTTAAGGCTATATCTCAGGTTAGTAGCGGGATAAAATGTATACCAGCTTTTAAGTCTAATCAAGAGCTAACGCGCGAACAAACAAACAGACAAAACACAAATATTCTAAAAAAATTGTTTTGTGTTCAGACATGCCTATATAGATATTTAGATATTTTTATACACATTTTTAGCATTTGACATGCTTAGCACTATACATTAAACACAAAGTGAAAAATGTGAAATCGAAAATAACAGTCACGAGCAGGATCACGTCACCCAAAGACGTTAAGTATGAATGTGTTATCGAAATTAGCAGTCAGGAGCAATTGTCAAGATGGCTGAATTGGCAAAGCATCTGGACGGTATCCAGGAGATGCAGGTTCATATCCTGCTCGTGACTGTTATTTTCGATTTCACATTTTTCACTTTGTGTTTAATGCCTATATAGCTTAATACAAACATTTTACTTACTTACTTATCATCACGCCGTTTCCCTTGCGGGGTAGGCAGAGAGAACAGAGTGCTAAGAGGCTCTATTCTTGCATACATCTCTCGCTTCCTCAAAATAACTCTCTTCATACAAGCTCGCCGGTTTCGGAGACTCCTGACTCCACCTTCCTTCAATACATGACCAAAACAGACATTTTTTTTTCAAATATCTTAAATGTACAGATACAGCTCTGTTACAGCTTTATAATAGTATAGATGTGGCTTGTATTTTAATAAATTAAGATAATTTCATGTTAATATACACAGCACATTTATGTGAGTTGCGGATCATGGATACGCGAGTTCTACGTAAATTATTATTAATGATACGAGCAATACGAGCGATCTATCCTCGTATTAATGGTTGTTATTAGCTTTTAATAGATCGATAATTACCTACCCAACGATCGACTGACGGCGGACGTGACGACCATGCTTATAAGACGTGCATGTCTAGTCAAAGGTGTCTATATTTTCTACTGCTTGAAATTATAATGACCTTTACCTTAATTTATATGTTACTTACCGTTTTACTTTAATATCTTAAAAAAAATACAGGGCAGTGTTTTTGAGGTTTTTCGTAAAAAGAAAAATTCTCAGTAGCAGCCTAGTGTTTGGAAATGTGCCCGATAGACGGCAATAGGCTCACCCCTTATTACGTGGGACTTCAACACAGCTGGCGTACCGTGGGTGTGTAATACACCTCCGCCTACCCTTTCGGGGAATACAGGCGTGATGCTATGTATCACAACATGAAGTTGTTATGGTGTATGTTTTTTTTTTGCAGCGACGTAAAGTGCTTATCGAGTTTTCACTAACAATATATGTAGCCTTAGTAGCTCTTTGGCCGTGTGGGGCCGGCATTAGAATTGTCCCACCCCTCTCTACCCACGGGAGTCGTAAGAGCCGACAGAGGGAATGCCTGGGGAGCGGGCAGCAGCACTCCCTCGTGTATTAACAACATCCACTGCGATCGCCAACCCGCCTGCCAAGCGTGGCGATTACGGCATTATCTCCCATGACGGGACCGCTCGTTATGGCGTTCTCTTGGGGAGGCCTATGTCCAGCAGTGGACGTTGAAGGGCTGATGGATGGATGGAGTAGCTCTTAGTTAAGCGTTGCCACCACCGGCAGAACCATTCCCAAAACATTGATCAAAATTATTATCTTCCTTATCAGACTTTTATCGAAACATTTTTATTCTAATAGGAATGTAGGCATACCTACCTACAGTAGATAGGCAGTTACTGCATTGTCAACATACATTACCGTAGTTGTCAATAACTAATAAGTTGCTATAGTTTGCTAATTCTCTTGTTTTATTTCTTGGTTTAATTAAAAAATTAATTTAACACAATTAATATAACAGCGGCAATATTTACTTGAACATTAAAGATGCGGTATATTAACGTCAGTTAACCTTTAGCACCTGGCGCACCTTTTCATCAGAATCTACTCCTTTGTGCGGCTCCAAAGGTGTGGACCGTTGAAAAAAATACAAAAATTATGGCATTTAACAAACAATATTTAGTGCCGTTTTGACAGTTATTGCAGTCAATGATTATTGTTGATTATGAGTGGGTGCACGTTTTTGCTGGGGCAAAGCCCAACAGGTGCCTGTATTCAAGTGAAATTAAAGGCTTATCCAATTGGATGTTATAAGGTTTGATGGGCAACTGTTTTTGATATCAATCTTATTTTACAAAGCGGATAATATCTTGAGGTTTCATATCCTTGACATGACTTGATTAGAAACAAGATTTAGGTAAAAATATAGTGCAATCTAGAAACTGTTTTTAATCATTATGTTATTCGCATGCGTATCCTCAATACGACGATTTTATTTATAGTTATACGCATACGCATAAATAGTAAAGGTTGTAGAAGATACCTTTATCATAAATTAATAAGTAAAATACGCTAAGACACATGCCCATTCGTTGCTCGTAAAAATCATATCCATGTCGCTGTCTAATTATTGCATGAAGCTTTTATAGTTGAGTAACTATTATATTCTAAAACTACTTTTTATAGTCTAGATAGTGCACATATAATTAAACAACTACGTAATAAAGAAAAGGATTTATTATGCAACTGGCGTTTGAAAATATCTAAAGGTGTGTATGAACGGGGTAAATATCATATCGCGTGATCGTGTTGAACTGAGCAAATGCTGTTTTTTACCTGAAGTTGCATTTATATTTTAAAAAAAATTTAAAGCATTTAACCTTTAGGAACATTTACTTGATAAATTTCTGCATAATAATAAATTGCATAAATGTATCTGCATAATAATAAATTGAAAGACCTAAATATAGATTTTCCTGGAAGATAATTTTAACATCTAACCCTCTTGTAAACTCCATTTAAATAAAATCATATAATAAAGCTGTAGAGGGGTACATCGTTATCAAAATTAAAGGGATCAAAATGTATCGGAAGCAATAAAGCAAGTGCAAAGTCAATCGACGTCGGTTTGAAATAGGTTCGAATAAATGGAGTATGAGGGTGGATGTAGCAGGATGAATGAAGGGTATGTACGAGTATGTCGATATAATCATTAACATGATTGAAGTTTTCTTTGTTATATTATGTTTTACACAATATTTATATAAATTTCAACTTGATGAAAATGTTTCACTTGCAAGCAACTGCTACGTGCTATGGAAGAGTTCAACGCACAAATCACAGAAATTCTGTGGTCTGTGGTTCATCATCACACACCATTTCCCTTGCGGGGTAGGCAGAGAGAACAGAGTACCAAGAGGCTCAATTGTTGCATATATCTCTCGCTTTCTCAACATTCATAATTCTCTTCATACACGCTCGCCGGTTTCGGCGACTCCTGACTCCACCTTCCATAACGATGTAGCAAAAAGTTTATTATATTTCTGTAATATGTTTTTTTATTAATATATCTTATGAATCTGTTGGCTTTTTATGCATCAGATCTACAAGCCATATCAATAAGGATCTTACATTGGGTAGGTATAGAAAGGTTACTAGTGAAGTAATGTCACACAGTTCTGATGTCAAATATAGGCGGAGAGACACACGGCGCGTTTATTTAATGCGTAAGGAACCCATACTACCCTGTTCGTTGCACCGGACGACGGGGTATACGGTTAGGTATATTTTTCCCCTTCAACAAAAAAAGTACATAAGTAGGTAGATATAGGTTCCTCGTTACTTTGACAAATAGTATATAATTGCAATTATGGATATATGAAACCTTATATGATAACTAGCATACCTAATAAGTAACATATTCTATTAATTTAACCTACAAATTGGTAGTTAATTGTACGTACTGACAATATTTACTCCAGTGAAAAGAAATACGGAACCTACCAATCGTACCATAACCTACAATTTATAGAGTTTATGTGTAGTGTGTATCTATTTTCATCAATGTATTAGGAATCGGTAGCAAGGTGAGCTCATATTCAGTCACGCATTTATAAATTATCATTGACTAATCAATAAAATTTCATCGAAGCGTGTCGTGACGGTAGACATTGCATCTTTATAACGGTTACAATTATAATTGCTATGAATTAGATCATTTTAAAAATATAATTGTTATATTAAAAATACGAAAGGACGTTTTAACGTTGTACTCATATTTCGTCTTGCAGATACAATTTTTTAAATGACTTTGGTACCTAATTCGAACAAAATCTTAGAGAGTCGGTTACACTACCAACTTCCGTGCACGAGGTCGTGGGTTCGATTCCCACTCAGGACAATTATTTGTGTGATGAATACGGTGGTGTAGCGGTAGTGTATGCGACTGCTAATCATGAGGTCTCGGGTTCGATCCCTGAGTCGGGCAATGTTATTGAGCTTTTTCTTAAAAAGAAAAATTCTCAGTCCGGAGTTTGGAAATGTGCCCGGTAGACGTCAATAGGCTCGCCCCCTATTACGTGGGACTTAAACATAGCTGGCGAGTCGTGGGTGTGTAATACACCTCTGCCTTCCCCTTCGGGGAATATAGGTGTGATGCTATGTATAATGTCATACAGTTCCATTGGCTAGCCAATACTGGCGGAGAGATGGCACCATCCATCCATCCATCCATCAGCCTTTTAACGTCCACTGCTGGACATAGGCCTCCCCAAGAATGGGGGATAGTGCCGTAATCGCCACGCTTGGCAGGCGGGTTGGCGATCGCAGTGGATGTTGTTAATACTCGAAGGAGTGCTGCTGCCCATTCCCTCGGTATTCCCTCAGTCGGCTCTTACGACTCCCATGGGTGGAGAGGGGTGGGAAAATTCTAAAGCCGGCCCCACACGGCTAATGGCACACGGCGGTCTTATTTAGAGGGGATGAGGGATCCACGCTATCCTAGTCGTTAGTAGCCTTGTCTTATCTACAGTTATCTACATCATTCGGTAGGATTTTGTAATGTGTAATATTCACATAAACATCAGAAAGTAAGATTTGTTCTTTGATTCAAAACTATATAATTAGGGTAAAGATACCAAAGAGTGCGCAGTTTTCAAAAATATATTAAAAAAAAATAAACATAGTTGCAGTCTTAAGCTATACTTAAGATTAAGCTTTGGGTCTTTAGGAACGTTTTTTTAGTTTAAAAGATTCATTTGTTTTGATATTATATTGATTTCTTAAAGAAATCTAAGATCCGTCACATGCGCACTCTTAGAGTACCTTGTCACAAAGAGTGCGCTACCACTGCTCTTCATACAAGGTAAGAGTGCGCATGAGACCAAAAATTTAATTTAATCAATTATCATCAAATGAGATCAAACAAATTGGGACTAAATAAGTCTTTATCCTGAGGTAAACACTGTGCTTTTCATTACGAATACGAGGAAACCAAAAATAAAAATCATGAATTAACTAAAGAAAAAATGGGAGACTAAAAAATTTAATTTGGAATCGCCGTTTTCCCGCCGATTTTGTTTTTTTTTTCTGTGGCCTGTCAGCTATTCAGCCATTATTTTTCATTTTAATCATTGAAAAAATATAAATCTTCGTTATTTTAAAGATATAGTTGCAACTATATTAAAATAAAGTCATATAAAAACAAATTCTTTAATAAATACTTAACTTTATGTTATTTCAATTTTACATGGCGCTGTAATTGACTGGCTGTACAGAAAATAGAACTGTTTTTTTTTATAATTACTCAGCTGTCAGTTGAAAGAAATTCTCCCTAGGGCTGAAAAGTATTATACTTTCAATCCGCTCCTCAGGCAACTTCAGGCCTACTTTCAGAGTATGAGTAATGAAAAATAAATAAAACGCAAGCAGAAAAATCATCCTGGCTGTTATTTAGCTCAATACAAGCTAAGAGTGCGCATGCGTACTCTTTGGGTGCGCACTCTTACGCCATACGTCATTTTGACTTTTGGCCATGACAATGAAAACATCTTCAGTAATATGGCGTATAACCTCACTTCCTAGTAAAGTACCAATACCAAATTTTAAAACTACCAAATATTTCAAGGTTGCGTGTTCACACATTTCTTATAATTCGTCTTCAAAATTTCTTTAAAAAAAGATCAAACATGATTAAAACCCCCGAATTGCAATAGAATTTTAAGTATCAACCCCAGCATGTTGAATGCGTGTCTGCTTACACTTCACGTCACAGGCAACCGACACTCATCGCAGTGTTTCCATCTGATATTTCTTTTACCAATTATAAGCACTGCGTACTCTTTGGTAGTGCGTACTCTTAGGTAGCTTTACCCTATGTAGTTATATAATAAAGAAAAAAGCGGCTTCTTTTGTTCTTTTAGAGGGCGTGATGTTATGTTCTGTGATTGTGTAAACATTACTAGGTATGCGATAGTAGTCATGGCGGTTTGATTTACTGTCATTTATTGAAGAGTTCCGTTGATTGTCTCCGAAACTCATCATCAGGTCTTCGAAATTTAAATGGGACCATTTCGGCTTAAAGCTATTTTAAACAAAAAAATAATTTTGCAAATCTAAAACAACTTTTTTAGGCCGGTTAAAACATGTTGTGTTAAGCGTCTTCCGATTGTACATTGATTAATGTTGATAGTGGTAGCTACAGGTTAGAGTGACTTCAATGCAAGAAAATGAGATGCGAACACAATAACCGTTCGCCCACGTACTTGATGATTCGCGCTTTGTGCTGCGCTGCGAACTGTCAGCTACTGTGTGATTGCTTGGTATAGCCACGTCCGCTTAATGCAAAATATAAGTATAGCACTTTATGTTGTATTCCAAATTGGCACTTATAAGCTAATATCCACTCATCCTGAAATGATTTATATTCCAAGAGTTTTAAGTGTTCCGAAGAGGTTTGAGTAATCTTCTTTTTCGACACCCATCTCAAAGATCGTTTTGTTCATAAAGTCTCACACACGTTACTTTAAACGAGATCAATCTCTGGGAGAACATCATTATGAGGATAGTCATTTAACAGCCATTAACGCCTAAAACATAATATGCTCGCTTAAATAATTATGAAAAAAAGGTGTAAAAATCTTGGATATAGGTGAGAGTGATGCGCCTGCGTTGTTCGATGAAAGGCCGACAGCAGACACCGAAAGATTGATTACGTAATCATGGACAACGGCCGGCGATTTGGGGAATCTCATAGAGAGTAATCATCATTCATCTCACGGCTCGTTGACGTTACATTGAAGATGTTCTTGATGTGAGTTTTTGTCTGTAGGTACACCTATAATCGAATTTCGAATTTAATTTTCCGCATCGATTAACTACATCGATAGATGTGTTTTAGATTTAGAAAGTTTGTTTGATTACACAGAGGCATTAAACACTTGTTATAACGTAATAAGAGCTCACGGTTTCTGTCTCAGCGTTAGTAACAATGAGGTGGTATACGGCTGTCGACGCACAATTAGCTCTCCATTGTGAGATCGGTATTGTGCGGTGTGAGCGGGCGCAGGCGCGTGTTGGTTTTACTCCTACGTCCATTGTGATCGCTTCAATCGCGCGCGCATTGCCATTCCACTCACTTCATTCTGAGATATTATCTTGACTATTATTAGCCAAACACTGGGTGCTTAAATAGATAATGATTTAATATTCCATCCTCACAATGTATTACTTGCAGACTCATTGTGATTGATTACTTTTGATCTGCGTATTAGCTTCAACGTAACGCCAGAAGTTTTCTTAATAAGTCAAATTAAAATAATTATGCTATCTATGCTTACCGAGCATGTCAAGTGCTAATATATACCTATAAAAACTAGATTACGCCCGCGGCTTCATTCGGTCGACTTCTGTATTGTGACAATCTATCTTTATACCTACCTATATACTTAAACATTTTTGGTTACGTTGTTTGTCTGCGATGGACTCCTAAACTAATGAACCAATTGGAATTTCACACTATGCGCAATTTGACAATCTTTATGCAAAGACAGCTATTCCATAGGAACCGTACATTTGTTCACTATAAAAAGAACTTATGGTTATATTATTTATGCAAAATTTTTATGTTGACGGGTTAACTAGTCATGGCGCGAAAGCGTGACAAAGAAACGATCTCACTTTCATATTTATATTATCAAGTGAGGGCAAGACCAACACGCTATTAAAGATAAAACTTTGGTTGTCTAAAATTTTTTTAATTTAAAATAATTTAACAAGTTTTATGATTAAATTTTAGATTTAATTTGTAAATAAGTGGCATTTGTGTAGTTTTCGAAACAATGTCTGGTCAAAGTAGATTGGTTTAGGCCACCGGCGTTGATGGGTCACAGGAGTTACACAGTTCTAGGTGCGCGTGCCTGTGTGTGGCACAATACACGCGTAATGAAGTGGGCCGCGAGGGGGCGGCATTGTGCCTCTAAACGAACCATTGTGAGCTTTCGGCGACCGCGATTGCGACCCCCGACCCGCTCCTCGTTACCAGTGCCATAGTGACCTTATTGGAACACTTTGGAAGTGACTGAGATTTTTTGGACAGTTATGGTAAAGTAGCCTTGTTACTCGATTGATTGACAGTTGACTGCATCGTTATTTAGCGGTTAAGGAACTGCAATGGAATTCCATAAATAAAAAGTTTGTATCGCTCGCAGAAACATTTGTCTACTTCCAGAATAATTTATACTGGTTGGAATAGAGTTGTGTATACCTACTAAACTAAAATAAATATATCACCACCTATACTAAATAGACTACTGCACAGATGGCGGAGTGGTTTAGATACCAGCCTCCCGCCCGAGTGTTGTGGGTTCAATTCCCACACAGGACAAAATGGTTGTTCTGAGTCTGGGTGAAGGTACCTTGTGTCCGTGAAATTGTATATTTGTAAAGTCCCACGTGATACAAGGGTTATTCTTTAGGGCAGGGTGCTGTCTTTTAAAAAAAAAGAAGAATATTACCGCGGGTTTGTTAATATTAGATGGTTTACAAAAACAGTCTGTTCTGTCATAGAACACATACATTATGAGTGACTGCATAAGCGGTTCAATGTTATAACGATTCAAACTATAACGGTATTTATTCGTTTTAATATTTTGCTCTTTGCGACTACTTCTGTAGGTGCTAGATCAGTGGTTCGTGTGAGTTCTTTGTCATCTGTCGAGTTACTAATTAAGTAAGATCGTTAGTGTCGACTCTATCACCACTCAACATAAGGAAGTAATACGATTTATGCGCCAGTTGCACCGTGAACTTTTTAATCACAGCTACGGCTTCAGGCTGTAATCTAAAAAACGGGGTTATTGTTTGTCACACTCAGATATTACTAGAAGGTAAAGGATAGATGTCAAATTCGACATCGTCATCTGGTGTCACTTTTTTCAAGAAGAGCGTTAAATTTTCACAGCTACCCCTCGTGTAGGAATAAATTATTTTTATGTGGGTTCGGGATGGGCGAAGTCGTCGATGTAACAAAAACGTAATCATAGCTCATGTCACGGAAGTCGGGTTAGATCTTGACGTTTCAGTGCCGATGATCAATACACATATGCTAGTTAAGATTTTAAGGGCTCTTTTGGTCACGTACATCGGATAAGTATCTGTATCATAAACCGTAATATGCCTAAAGCACTTTAAGTTGATTTAATTTAATCGATGCATTTTATTGAGCTCTATGTATTCGTATATTAGTTTGCACAATCTATACTATTATAAAGCTGTAACAGAGCTGTGTCTGTACATTTAAGATATTTAAGGAAAAATAACTGTAATAGGCTATATAGGCGTGTCTAAACACAAAACAATTTTTTTTAGAATTTTTGTCTGTTTATCTGTTTGTATGTTCGCGCATCACACAAAAACTACTGAACGGATTTTGATGCAATTTTTTTTTGTTGTAAAGGCCTTAATTAGACTTAAAAACTGGTATACATTTTATCTCGCTACTATATCGAGAATCTGAGATATAACCGAAAAACTAGCTTTTGGCTGCGGCGAAGGCAAAGGCAAAGGCTAGTCTTTATATAAATAAAATAATATGCTCACAGATCTGCTCTTGTGTGCGCAATACTGGAAAGGTTTCTAAGTCTATTAAGTTTTCTAAGTTTTATTTCCTAGATACTTGTCTTGTTGTTTTTAAAAAACGTATTGCGATTTCTCCATTTAGTACCAATAAAAAAGATCTTAAATTTTGAAGAAACACTTTTATAAGAGCATGATAAGCAAGGCAGATGAAGTTGCGGGTATCATCTAGTATTGTATTACACACGCACCTACATTAATTTAGGTACCTACCTACTCGTAATATGGATTAATAATAGGGATTATTTCCCTATAAATATTATTAAGTTTTAATAAATGAAATACCAAATAGACCACAATACGTAATAAGTCACACAACTAACTGTAATAAAACCAAAGGGATGTAATGAGTTCCTCGTGTGCGATGGTACAATTTTCCCACAAACGACGTATAATGCGCCCAAATTATATCCGTACATGTCGCCACCCAGCGATGAAGTTATTATTTTCCATTTCCGTCACAGTGTTAAGTCGATAACTCGAAAATGACTGCCATTTGTAATAACAAGCCTACAATCTGAAGGCACCTGCTCATTACTGAATCATAGAACTGAAGGTGGCCGACGACTATTTGATTTGTAACTCGGAAAGTAATTTGTTGAAAGACATCTGTTTGGTACAAATTAACTACTCTCTATGATTCTTTTAATTTAGGATATTAATATGAATAGAGTAGTGAAAGTGCATCGTAGAATATAAAAAATATTACATCGTTTATATTATTGATTTATGACTGTGGTACTACTGAATCGAACGAATTCACATGGCATATGTGTGACATTGTCATGACTTTTTTGATCTGTATTTTAGCATTTGACATGCTCAGCTACTTTAAATAACAAAGTATTTGTGAAATGTGGAATAAGATAATTTTTAGTGCGAGTGGGAATCGAACCTGGTATGGCTGTTGGTCAGTGCGATGGCTTAGTGGTTAGAGCACTTACCCGGATTGGAAGAGACGCAGGACTCAAATTCAAATTCAAATTCAAAAATAACTTTATTTCATAGGCTTATTGTAATAGCACTTAAAATCGTCAAAGTTAAATACTAATAACTAATACGAGCGCTTGAGGCAAGCGCATCCGCAATGTCGCGATTGCAATCGCTCCCGCTCACGCTAAAAGTTCTCTTTTTCCACATTTCACAAATAATTTGTTATTGACATGACTTTTAAGTACATAATTTTTACATAGATTACTAAAAGGTCTAATAGTACAAATCCATTATTAATCGATTGAGTAAGAGTCTAAAAATAAATAATGACTAGATAGAGTTGTACGCTATTATTGTTTAGAACTTCCCGGGAATTCGTCGCGTGTATAATATTGTGAACGACTAAAATATCGAGCTATCCACTAACTACAACTAATTTACACGTCTGTGCCTTGTAAGTGTCTAGCTATATACGAGTACATTTTCATCTTAGCATTTTTCTAAAAGAAAGGTACGTATCTGTTAAAATATTTCAAATATAGAACTAAGTATTAATGAAACTTATATGAAAAAAATTAATAATTGTAATAAAAAGATTATTTTAGGATTACGGTAAGTAGTAATAAATGACCTAGTGGGGACACGGCTGATAGACTGCCATGCAAAGGTCTTGGGTTCATAGCAGACCTTTGACATTTCGAAGGTAATGCCTCCATTTACCTAAATTATTAATAGTTAGTTATTATTTTGAGCTTGATAAAAATATCGTGACAATAATTCTTCGGAATGTACTACCTATGTTTGGTCATTGGCTTACACAAGCGTTTTTTTTTTTCAACTCATTATTGTTTCACTATGAGCTGAAGTCCCTCAGAATGAGAGAGATTTTCGACTTAGGTCATCATGCTGGCCCATCGCAAATGTTGTGAACAAACCATCGTGAAAAGATGGATGTTTCCTTACAATGTTTTCCTTCACTGAGCAGTGATAAAAAACAAACAAATAATTCTAAACAAACTAACACATAATTTCGAAAAATCTCGAAACGTCGGAATTGTGTTCCATGCGAGGATCTTGTACTGGAGATCAAACTTGATACCACTGTGTTGTTTTGTCTTGTTTTTGTCAATTTTGACAAGCTCTACATTTATGACAGACTAGCCTTTGCCCGCGGCTCCCCCGCAGGCAAAACCTAGTTTTTAGGTTATATCTCAGGTTCCCGATGTAGTAGCAGGGTAAAATTTGATACCATACTAGTTTGTAAGTCTAATCAAGAGCTCTCAAATAAAAAAGTTGCATCAAAACCCGTTTAGTAGTTTTTGCGTGATCTGCGAACGAGCAAACAGACAAACAGATATACAGACAAAAAATCTATGAAAATGCTTTGTGTTTAGACACGCCTATATAGCCTATTACATTATTTTTTTCTCAAATATCTTAAATATAGAGACATAGCTATGTTACAGCTTTTTAATAGTATAGACCTTACCTACTTGAGTAAAAATTGATAAATTTAAATAAATATAATTCAGAATTATACAACACTCGCAGGTCGCTAACCTCTCGTACCGAGTGTTATAGGTTCGTTTCCCACATAGGACAACTCTTTGTGTGATCCACAAAAGGTTGTTCTAAGTGTGGGAGTAATTTTTACACTTAAAGACATACCACGAAGACAAATGTGTTGAGGAAATTGGGTATGACCGCAAGGGAGTACTATAGCTCAGTGGATTAGAGCACTTCCCCGGAAAGGAAGGGGCGCAGGTCCGTTTCCCGCTCGTACTAAAGTTCTCTTTTCCCTCATTCACAAATAATAATTTGTACTTTAAAAGTAGCTGAGCATGTCAAGTGCTAAAAATATAGATCAAAACATGTCTACGATAATTATGTTGTCCTGCTAAGATGACAATGTATGCGTGTGTTTTGATATCATAATAGATATCGGTATAAACATATGACGTGAAAGTTCACGTAGTCAACCCCTGTTTTCCTGAGCAGTACAGAAACATCGTGTCCGCGGGTAGAAACGGGACGCAAGAGGTACGGTCGCGGCGGTTTTGTACATTGCCACCCGTCCGCGCCCGTAAGCTCGTAATTTGCCTTTCTATTAGAGCGAGGGCGTGAAAAAAGGAAAGCGTTTACGGTGTGTTTAATGGGAGCGAGAGGGAAGAAATATGACCACCCGTCGGGAGAAGGGAAAATTTTGGTTTTCAGTGAGTTTTTGCGGAGATGTGCATCGGCTCGCAGGGTGTGAGGGGGACGGCGATGTTGGGAGCCCTAGCCGCTCCCCAGAATAATTAGCGGAAGTCGTGGCTTAGTTTACCCCCAAGCAGAGGTACTGCGGGAAGGGAGTTCCTCTATTTGTCGTTTAAGAGTTAATCGTACGAGCAATTCGTCACCCTCGAGAGAGTTCGCCGCCGGTGATATTATATCTTTATTATGGGTCCGTCGTACTGGAACTCGTTGTCTGCCCCGGGCCATTAACCGAATCGTGATTATTGATAACTTTGTTTTCTGAACTTTACGAAACTTGAGCTCATGATTAAGATGTCCGTTATTTAGTTAGTTATTATAACAACAAAGCCTTTTATTAAAACCTAAAATTTGCTCAATTAATAATTATTAGTAGTTTCAAAGATTACTTTTTTAGTTTATTTTCTTTTCATTTCATAAATTCCTTTGTTCTTGAGTCATAATAATGCAATGTTATGACAACAAGTATCAATGTGTTTGTTTATTTTGAAGGCTTCTTTTGCCGTAAATAAGTAACATGTCATTAGGCAAGGGGAATGACAAACACAGTAGTGACTGAAGAGCGGGCTGTCAATTAGCTATAATAGTAGACTCCACACGCCGCAACATATGCTCAACGACCAACTTTTATGTTTGTTACCCTTTATACGATACAAAATTATACAATGTAGCAGTGCCTCATGTTGTGTTTAAAATTTACTCAACTAGAAAATATCAAAGAATATTGTTAGCAAATGTACGTTTTATCATAAAAAAATATTACACATTTCTAAAGATTAATAAAACGAATTGTATCCACTACGAGAAAACGTATCTAATTTATTTTAAAAACATAAATAAGCTTATTTTTTACACACAACACTACCATACTCCATAATATGTACTTTGTTTTCGAGATCTCCCAGTTTTGGCCAATCCTAATTAATTTTAATCATTGAAGAAGGATTCGTTTATTTAGTTTAAATAAGAATTAAGAGGTACTGACGTTTAATTAAAAATATTGACTGTGGCTTAATCATTAACGTCAGTTTTATTAAGCATAGTTCACTCTTACCTGAGAGCAATCTTATAATTAAATCAAGTTCTATTAGAAGTTGCTATAGAAAGGTATATCGGGAGCCAATCAGCGGCAAATGAGCGATGGCGGTAATTAAAACGGATCGCCTTACCAAATCAATAAAGTCGCGATAAGCCAATTAATTGCACATGCAGTCGATACATTCCCCGAGGTGAACTGTAGCCGATTAAATTGGACGTTTTGAATATGTGCCTGCCTAACTGAAATATTTAAATGAATATAGTTACCTACCTGCGAGCTCGTTTGCATGCTTACAAGAAAATGATTTAATAACTTAAAACAACCGTTTTGGTTATGTGTACCTTACAGGTTGACAGTGGTTTTAGTAATGATTTCCCATTTGCATTTGATTTAATTTTCATTCAGGACAAATTTAGTAGGAACTACATTCTACGTAAAACTCGCAACTATTTATTTTTGACGTGATAACGTCTTGTAAATCGATGAACGCACGCACGAAAAAGTGTCATGTTCCGAAAAATGTATGGCGACCGATGCATTGTTTGTGAAACTCTCAGAAAACATTTTATGACGCTACGTTATCACGTAAAATTATCGTCCGTAAAAAAACACTATGATTGTCTATAACGTCGGTTAATATAGACAACCATAGTGTTTTTTTTCTAAATTAACTTGACTAGTTAAAGAGAATGTGGACTATATTAATTTCAAAAAAGAATGTTCTGTAACATGATCGTCTCGCTGAAAAGAGACTTTGTTTCTCTTTTATAAATTTGCAGCTACGTGATTTACCTAGCAAAGGGGCGAAAAAGTATTAATTTTGATTCAATATTCATTGTGCTTTTTACAGTTGGTAATTTTTATAAATAGATTCTGCTGTTTTTCCGATTGCTGCATAAAAATCTGCTGTACTTTACAGAGAATATTATAATAACTTACAAACATGTGCAAATTCTTCGTGTGTGGCAAACATTCAATAAAATAAATAATACAACAAACATTTACTATGTTGTTAATAGGGTTTCACCACAGGAGATGTTCCAGGTAGGTTTCTTCCGCATCAAGTGCGCCATTAATTACCACTACACCCAAATACCAAAGCTTATCTGGATTCTGGATGAGTAGGTACCTACCTACCTGCACAATACACTACATAACAACACATTTTTCAGTCTATGAATATGAGAACGATACAAAAGTCCTTACTAATCAATGTTATAAATGCAAAAGTGATTTTGTTTGCTTGGTATGCTGTCAAGCTATAACTAATTACTGAATCGATCATGATGAAATTTAGCATGCATGTCATCTAGAACACGAAGCCTTCTCCGGCATAGGCGATACCTATCACGAAAAAAATGGATGATTCTGTTTACTTAGGTAGAAATCATTATTGAGCCGCCGCGTAGAGTGACTTATTTACATTTTAAAATTGAGGGCAGGATCTATCTTAGAATATGTAACAGATACGATAATTTTACTACTACTGGAAGGACTATTATAGTACCAGTTGTAATAAGCAGTAATTTAAAACCGTTTACTATTTATCTGCTTAAAATGTTACAGACATCAAGCGAGTTATAGTTAACTGATGACTCCACAAGCGCAGAAGCGATGTAAATACGCTCACGGGCCGCCTGTGGGTGGTATCCGTCACAATGGTTTTTGGGTTGTCATATGTCACAGGGCAGCGAGCTTATGATTGATGACACGCTCATGCCAATAATATCTGATACAGGTTAATTCGCGAGTGCCATCATGCAAGTTTTGTCATAAATGATACAAATAAAAAATGTCAATCGTAGTATACTCGTAATTGTTTGTCTTCAATTGTGCTTTAGGAGATTCGTTTTCGGTTACGAAAACTAAATATAGACTACACCTAATGTTGATGACTATTAAAAGAGTTTCTAGTCGGAAAAGTTCTGACAGAGTTAATAGATACTCAGTATTTTTTTTTTGTGGATGTTAATACGCTCCCTATAAATCATTAATTTATAGGGAGCCTAGGATTATTAAGATCTTTTCATTTTTCTCAAATAGGTATATAATACGTTCGAGAAAAAATTACTGTATTATACAATTTAGGTGTCTCTGATCAAAAATCATTTTTCAACACACGCACATCACGCATAAAATTATGAACGGATATTAATTAAATTTTCTTGTTTGATAGCCCTTAATTAGACTTCAAAATTCGGTATATGTTGTATCTCGGTACTATACTAAGATCTTTTTTTTTGTTAAGGCGGAAAAAAATGTCCCTAACTGCACACCCCGTCGTTCGGGGCAACGAACAGGGTAGTGTGGGGCTTTCACCCACTAAAGAACCCCGCCGTGTGCCGTCTCTCCGCCTTTATTAGCGGGTCCCTGTAACTATGTTACATTCCTTCGGTGGTACTATACTAAGACCCTGAGATATAGCCGCGGAAAAAGACTAGTTGTCTAAAAACAATAAATTTATCTACCTGTGTCAAATGAGTAGTGTAATAATGCATCTATATTTTATCATTTTGATATCCAAACAGAATTTTCAAGTCGTCTCCTATAAAAGTAAAAAAATGAACCTATTTTATCTTTTGAATCCATTTCCCAAATCAAAATAAAACTACACGAGACCTTCAATAAAAGATATCCATAGCATCACGCCTGTATTCCTCGAAGGGGTAGGCAGAGGTGTATGACACACCCAAAACTCGCCAGCTATGTTTAAGTCCCACGTAATAGGAAGAAAAAAGAATCATTGAATATATCCATATAGGATATATATTAGGTAGCATAAATCTAACAATATAAATCTGAATTTATGAATCTCCTTATGAAAACACACTAAAACAACTACTAAAGAAGGTGTCAAGTAAAAATATTATTTACTGAAACGTAGGTAAGACGAGCGAACGTCCTCGATGTAAATTATGGATCGTCAAAGGATAGAATGCTATGTAACGTAATATGCGGTCACATGTGGGGTGCGATATCACAACGAAATATTCATAATCTCCGGAGGCCTCTGTAAAATATAAAGATTATTTCATAACGAGACAGGTGAAGCATCAGGTTTCGCTGATGTTAGTCACGAGCACATGCAGAAGTCAAAACCGCCACTGATGTTAACATTTTTATGAAGACCCACTACAGGTGCAACATGTCTTGTCAATTCTGCTACTGAGATCATTCTGACACTATCTTTAAAGTTATCATGAAGCCTGGTATTAAATTTAATAGCATCAAAAACTTAATTCAATATTTGCCAACCCGTGTCGGCCTTATAACAGAATTTTAGACTGACATCGTTTGACCGATCTTCCTAAAAATTGGCACATCTAGGTGTTTTATCATGGAGAACTAATTTATTCTAATTTTTCGCAAATCACATGTGCCGCCAAGTGATAGCATGTTTGTTTTTGTTGTTAGATACAAATAATTGCTCCTGTAGGATAGTTATTGCACGCCTCATAAGCGAAGCGTTGAGGTGGGTACTACTGTCATTTCACAAAAACATTTTTAAATATAGATCAAAAACCAAATAGATTTAAAATAAGCTTTTATACAACGAAACACATAGGTAAGTAGTTCCTGTAGGATACACTTTAATGGCCTAATAGAATTTGAATCTTGAAGGTCACGCAGACGAAGTTATATAATAAGCAGCAACAATGCCAATGAAAGATATATTAATACGTAAAATTGGAAAGTTCTCTATCCCTGTAATGCCGCTGACTTATAAACGCATATCGTGAAGCGAATAAATAACAATAAACTTAAGCCTAATTTGTTATAGTATGTGAGACAGGTTTTAACAGCCTTAATATTGCGTGAGTTCATGAATACTTTGTCTGAGCACAAATCCGGTCATGTCTTCCGTAGTTGTGTTACTGTGTATAAAGAAATCTAGCGAGTTTATAAATGAATTCTAGAATATGGGAATAGATTCATTTTTATATCTGTTATCAAACACACGTCCAAAAACTGTACATAAATATACGTAAGAAATATACTCGAGGCCACACCCTTGCTCTAAAGGGCCATATTGATAACTCACCTGGAGCTCGTCATAAAAAAATTAAGAATCAAAATAAATGAAAATTAACTTTAAAGCAACTTATTTTTGACTATTTTTGGCGGCAGTTCATTTTTACATTAGTAGTGTTTTTAAAGCGTGGTAATTTGCGACTCATTAAACTTGGTTAACTCTTGTGGTTATTATTTTATGATTATAAATTATGGTGGAGCGGTGCCAAGATAAAGGAATTTATAGATATAATATTCATAATTTGCATTCGTCAGAGCAATTATGACGAAAATAATGGGTTATTAGTGGGTATATAAAGTCATTAGGTAAGTATATGTAAAGTATCATTTTAAACTTGTTACTCGAGTTGGTTTCAGAAGTCATCAAATCAAAGTCCGCCCCGGCTTTTAATCGAGATGTCTATAATCTTAGGGATTACAAGTCCACAACTGACTTATTACCAAATTGTGTTTGACTGTTTTATCGGTGACGGATCTGTGTCCTCAGGAATTTAAATTGATCTTCACTTACAAAATGTAATCTTTCGATTGAATTCGATTTGTACGCTTTTTATGTAGGAAAGTGAACCTTGTACAAGTGATATTTAAGTTTATTTATGTGTGATAGGTGTGTGGCGGATGTTCTTCGCTCGCGGCGGTCTGCCTTCACATCGACATGTCACTCGTTTTGTGCTCGTCGCTCGATCCCGCGCTTAACTAATTGTTTGACAAAAATTTCAGATGTACCGATAACGAGTTGTGAACTTTGTTTATTTATGTATTATAGAATTTTTTTTTCATAATAATAAGTAGTTGATTAACACAAAGGAAATTCAATACTTGTAATGATATAATTATAAAAGAGTGTGATATTCTCGTAAATGACATAGTATAGGCACACATATTATAATAAACTAGACCATATGGTCTAGATCTATGTTTGTTCAGAGTATACTATTACAAAAATCTGTATTCTGTGCCTCTTATAAATAATTTCTATACAAAACATGTAGGTATCTATAAGAATTGATCGATGTCAGATTAAGGTGTTTTATTTTATTCCATTGCCTCTGATATTCGTAGAAGCTAGTGGCTTCCTAGCCTGTAAGCCGAGATATTATCGATGTGGTAAAGATTCAGCTAAAGGCACCGGCCTCTACAGTGACAGCGCATCACAATACAGTCGTTTAACACGCTCATCGCATTTGGAAGATCTCTTGACAGCTCACATGCATTATTAACTATGAAATGAGATTCGGTACATGAGAGATCTTTGGCATTTGAGTTAGGTCGGGACTAAATAGTTCCAAAAGGTCACTTCATTTACGCACGGTAAATGTTTCTCGGGTTGAATGTCTTTTCGGTTGATGTATGAAGTAGTAAGTAAGTAGGGGAAGGAGCGAGGCTTGAATCAACAATGAGTGTAGGTTACTGGCTGCGGTGGCGTGCGCGAGGCGTGTCCGCGCTTCATCGATCGCAGCCTCCGACGTTCCTCGACGACGTCTGCTCCCCAGCACCCCTACCGCGCCCCTCGTACCTCAATCCTTAACCCCGCACGCGTTAGCGCCCCGACCAACTGCATTTACCACCCACCTACCTTATCATACACATAGATACGCATTACAAAATCTACCTGTCTACCGACACTGTCTGCCCTTGTGGTCGATGTCTTATCAAGCTGGGCTTCGCGCATAACTTTCTTATTATTTCTTTTATTAAACTAAAAATCTGATGTAAATTCTCGAACTCCTTTGTAGTAGATGCCGTGTTAATGAACCAATTTGGAAGTAAGGTGTTGATTCGAGGCTCGCAGCGTAGTATTCGATTTTGAAGGTATAATTAAAGCAGTTTACATCTTTTCGCAAGCGACCTGTAAATGTTATTTTCTACTCATTAAATCTAAATGACGTCATAAAGTTTATGTGCGTACGATGAGGCTACGTTTAAGGCTCGAGAGTCGTTTAAACTTTGTAGGTATAAGCTTACATTGTTGCGATTATGCTTAATAATTATTATGTGCGTACTACTACTGTCATGGATATACATAATTTATACAAAACGTGTTCACAAAATAACAATATCTAGAATAGAAAAAACTGAGTTATAAAAATATACCTGTCTAAACTTGATTGAATATCATTCACGACTTTATGAAGATAATATTTTTGTATAAGTATAAATGTTGCCATGTATATATTTATTTAGATCATGACACGTAATGCCTTTATTCACACTGCGGTAATAACACATGTCATTAGTGGTATAAATTAAATTTGACGGGAATCGGTATGGCACGATAGCGCCAGCGGTGATCATCCATCATCAATAATGGTGTAGTCACACTAACGATTATGCCCTCTGTCCTTCACCGCCAAGGCACCCATACAATCTACACTGTTCTGATGTGCCACGAAGTATTATTAACTTCTAACTCATGCGGCAATAGTTACGGTTTGGTTCATCGCTTTGTGATTCGCAATAGAAACATATAACTCTAAACCAAATTAATACAACCTTCGATTTTTATGTACTACGTAATAATTTAGTTATTTTCTTTTATTGTGCGGAACCTTAATTATATTTCCAAAATAAAAGTAAAGACTAACTTACTCTTTACGACATCACTTAACTGCCAATGATAGTCCCATCCAAATCGGTGAGCCGTTCCGGAGACTAGCCGGAACAAAAAGCCAGACAGATAAAAACTTTAATATTTAATATTTTACTAGCTGACCCGACAGACCTTGTCCTGTCTCAACTATGAATATTGAATTCAAATTGGTATAAATCATAAAACATTAATATTGTCATTAAGTTTTCTTAAATTTTCTAATGTTCCTCTCAACTTTATTATTTTTTTCTTTTATAAGAACCTTATCCTGACAATAATAAACACAACAAAAAAGAATTAGCGAAGTTGTTCCATCCGTTCACGCGTGATGCGTTGACCAAGGGAAATAGAAATTCATTTCTATATATATATATATATATATATATATGTATATATATATAGATTATAAGTATCGTACCTATATATTTTTGTATGCATGAAGTGAAAAGCTGTCAAACGAAGTCGCAGAAAGACGTTAGAACAGATGATTGAAGATATTTGGGAGAACATTGAAGATATTTTGGAGAAAATAACTATTTTAGGCTATTAAAACGTCTTTGAAACCAAAACATTTTTTGTCCGTATTTACTAAACCAATTTTGATGCAATATTTTTGCACGTGTTTGATAGCATGATTAGACTTAAAAACTGGTATACACTTTATCTTACTGCTACGTCGAGAATCAAATATATGTATAACCAAAAAAGTAGATTTAGCAGGCGGAAGAATCGCAGGCAAAAACTAGTCTATCTATAATATTATAAAGCTTTGTACATTTAAAATATTTCAGAAAAAATACTGTAATAGGCTATATAGGCGTGTCTAAACACAAAACAATGTTTCTTAGAATTTTTGTCTGTTTGCAAAAACTACTTTACGGATTTTGATGTTTTTTATTTGATTTGATAGCTCTTGATTAGACTTAAAAACTGGTTGGTATACTTTTTATTCCGCTACTATATCGGGAACCTGAGATATAAACTAAAAACTAGCTTTTGCAGGCGGTAGAATCGCGCAAAGACTAGTTTTATTAAATGTCTTCAATAAACGAATAAAGCTATAATAAATGTTGTTTTAAAGACGTTAGTTTATGTTGCTGACTAAGTTATGATTATTTAGGGTCAGTTGAGTCCTGACTATTAAAATTAAATATTGCAACGGCTGGATTACATGTGTTTACCTAGAGGCAATAACGTTAAATTGTTCGGTATGATGTCGCCATTTTTCACCGGTTTCAATTAGTTAGCGAGTACAACCCGATGTAAAGAAAGCAACGAGTAAACGGCAAGATTCGTTTTTAATTACATCATCAGCTGACTTCGATTAAGTGATGATATCAATCTTGGACCGAGTACATGACTTGCAATGAACAGACTCAACACATAAAACTAAACCAAACGGTCACACGGGAGATGGTGGTACCAACCCGCTCGGGCCAGATACCAAGTGAGTACTCTCACTTGGTACCTAGCCCTACCACCAGTCATGCAATGGATGACAATTGCTTACTTCCCTTAGTCGCCTCATACGACACCCGTGGGAAAGAATGGGGTAGTGACACTTGTATTCTTAGTCCGTCACCACACGGACACGGACTAAGTTTAATTAGCCAACTGTATCTGATACCACTTTTAACAAAGACCTATAATCACTTTTTCTCGAATTTTAAATAGTATTCTTTTAATTGATTATTGCATGCAGAATAAACAGTAATCAATACTGTCAACAATACCACTGTTGGTTTCTTACACAATGTAATATAGCTTTAATTAAAAAGAACAATCACAAAATGGATTATTTTTGATTCTCAAATTAACATGTTTTTATTACCGAAGGGGCAAGAATAATACATTCCGTTATCTTGCAATTACTATCACACAGATATTAAATAGTTACATAAATAACTTGTGCGTAAGGCGTAAGACGTGTAGAGAACTTCATGGCTCTTAACTTTTTATTGATTTATTACGTGGATGTCAGTTATTTATTTTATACGTGAAAGTGAGTTATTTGTCGTTAACAGCTCTATAAGAGTTTTTTTTTGTATTTAATCGAATTTACGCGAAGTACCATTTGTATTTACATACTATAAAATAATAATAAAAAACCGGCCAAGTGCGAGTCGGACTCTCACACGAAGGGTTCCGTACCATTGACTAGGTAAACAATATTACACTATTTAATTGTAACTCTCTGTAACCATGGTGTTTTGCTGTTACCAAATTTTGCAAGTCAAATTTGACTCATTTCGTGGTTTTCAACTTAGACTTAGATGCGCAACGAGTAAAGAAACACGTTTGTGTATGGGCGCCCCCCTTAAATATTTGTTTTATTTTAATTTAATTATTTATTTTTAAAGTGAATATATACTTAACTAAATATTCTGTGAATATTTCAAGCGTTTAACTGTCGCCGTTATCAATATCGAGCAAAAACGAGTAAAAAAATCACGTTTGTTGTATGGGATCCCCCCTTAAATTTTAATTTTATTTTCATTTACGTATTTATATTTAAAGTTAATATATAACGTAATATTCTGTAAACATTTCAAGCGTCTACCTGTTGCCGTTATCAATAGCGAGCAAAAAAGGGCCATAAAATTACGTTTGTTGTATGTGAGCCCCTCTTAAATATTTTATTTTTAGTATTTGTTGTTATAGCGGCAACAGAAATACATAATTTGTGAACATTTCAACTGTCTAGCTATCGCCGTTCTTGAGATACAGCCTGGTGACAGATGGACGGACAGACAGAGCAAAAACGAGCACAGAAACACATATGTGTATGGGAGGCCCCCTTAAATATTTGTTTTATATTAATTTAATTATTTATTTTTAAAGTGAATATATAACTAAATATTCTGTGAATATTTCAAGCGTCTACCTGTTGCCGTTATCAATAGCGAGCAAAAAAGGCAAAAAAAACACGTTAGTTGTATGGGAGCCCCCCTTAAATATATATTTTTTTTGTTTTTAGTATTTGTTGTTATAGTGGCAACAGAAATACATCATTTGTAAAAATTTCAACTGTCTAGCTGTCACCGTTCTTGAGATACAGTCTGGAGACAGACGGACGGACAGACAGACGGACGGACAGATAGACGGACGGACAGACAGACGTTGTATGGGAGCCCCCCTTAAATATTATTATTTATTTGTTTTTAGTATTTATTGTTATAGCGGCAACAGAAATACATCATTTGTGAAAATTTCAACTGTCTAGCTATCGCCGTTCTTGAGATACAGTCTGGTGACAGACGGACGGACAGACAGACAGCGAAGTCTTAGTAATAGGGTCCCGTTTTGACCCTTCGGGTACGGAACCCTAAAAAACAGTGTACCGATCAATGTTTATGAAATTTTACATAGCATCAAGCCTGTTTTCTCCGAAGGGGTAGGCAGAGGTGTATTACACATCCACGGTTCGCCAGCTATGTTTAAGTCCCACGTAATAGAGGGCGAGCCTATTGCCGTCTACCGGACACAAAAGCTCAATAACACTGCCCCGGGGACTACCCGGGGATCGAAGCCGAGACCCCACGATCAGCAGTCGCTTACACTACCGCTGCACCACCGAGGCAGTTTAAATTTTAAGAAATAATAAAACCTTGTAACATTTTTATATTCACGAAAGCGAAACTTGCCACATACTGAGTGTGTTTGTTGCTTGGTTTATTTTTAATGCGTTTATGCTGTAACTACTTGTCCGATCATCATAAAATTGCGCTTTAATCTGGAGCCAAGAAAAAGACATCATTATTTATTTCAGAAAATGGACTGTTCTTGTGGGATAACGATTTTGCATAGAGATAATTAATGTGCCATAGCTTGAAGTAGATACTTATATTATAGTTAGGTTAAAATGGGTCTGTATTCCCCGAAGGAACACACAATACACAAATGCAACACTAGCCTTTCCCCGCGGCTTTGCATCAGGAAAAGCTAGTTTTTAAGGTTATATCTCAGGTACCCGATATCAAATTAAAAATATCATAAAATCATTATATTTATATGTACCTACACCTAAATCTGCTCTAGCGGCCTTGCTTATTCCAGCACGAGCGGGCCGGCTCGACCAGGGAAGTACCACCCTATCACAAAGGTCAGCGTGAAACAACGGTAGGGACTCCTACCGTTGTATATCGTATGGTGAGTGAGAGCGCTTGAGGACCAAACCCCCTCTGTCCTCTCCTTAATATCCTAATTATCCTCTCCTTATTATCTTATCCACCTTGAAAGGAAGGGGTCTTTGGAGATAGCGACGTACGAGTGCCTCTGGAGTTGCTAGCGTCTATATGCTACGGTAACCGCTTAAAATATAAAAAATATAGCCTTAAATGTACAGAAAGCTCTGTTACTAGCTTTATAATATTATTGAAAGACTATAAATAATAGCATAGATAAAGTTTTTTTTTCATAAGCTTATAAATATGTTAGCGCCTATGGTACTATATAAAGTATATGAAGAGGTAAAAATTTGAGATATGAATAGGTTGTCAGAAAATATCTAATTGTTATTTTTTTTTTATTGCATTTAGAGGCAAACGAGCCACGGCCCCTTTGATGGTACCTAAATGGTAACCGTCGCTCATGGACTCAACTATACCTCTCGGTATTATTGTGAAGCCGCTGCTCACTATTTCATCTCACAGACATGACATGAAAGAATAAACGACTATCTCCTGCTAGAGCCAAAACGCAACAATGTACTTGTCACACGAGAGATGGTGGTACCAACCCGCTCGGGCCCGATACCAAGTGAGTACTCCCACTTGGTACCTAGCCCTACCACCAGTCATACAATGGATGATAATTGCTTACTTCCCTTAGTCGCCTCATACGACACCCGTGGGAAAGATGGGGTGGTCACACTTGTATTCTTAGTCCGTCACTACACGGATAATACGGGAATTGCCATCAACCAGCTCTAACTAAGAAACGTGTGCATTAAGTACTTTAGAAATTATAGCTCTAAGCTTACATTATGGTAACGAGTACTCATATGTAATGTAAGGTGCAGTCGTATATTTATAATAATTATATAGGATATAATAGGGCCCTACGCTAAATGCTCTGTCAACAAGACTGAAAATTCTAAGCAAGAGTTGATTGCTTTACTTTCCTTAAGTTATCTGAAGTATAAACTACTCGTTATTAAAAGGAAACGAGAGTTGCGTATGCAAAAAGGAGCATTAGACCAATGCGGGCGAAATGCGATCTCTGTGGAGAATCTATGGAAAGAGGCTGACTGACTGCATTTGTAACGACGACCTAAGAGAGCGAGTAGTGAAAGAGAGTATTGGTGTAAAGATGCAAAAGGGAATGCTCTGATGGATCGGTCATGTGGAAAGAATGCCGGACGTGCGACTGGTTAAGAAGATACACAATGCGAAAGTGGAAGGATGTAGGTAAAGAGGGAAACCAAGACTCAACTATCTCGACCAAATCGGTCATGTATTGAAGGAAGATGGAGTCAGGAGTCTCCGAAACCGACAGGCGTCTATGAAGAGAATTATGAATGTTGAAGAAGCAAGAGATGTGTTTAATAATAGAGCCTTTTGGCACTCTGTACTCTCTGCCTACCCCGTAAGGGAGATGGCGTGATGATAAGTAAGTAAGTAAATAAACTACTTGTTGTGTTATCAAAAATGATTCAACTCATGATTTGAACATATTACTCAATGATTTGAACATATTACTCAATCTTTCACTTTGTGTTTAATGTATTACTCAATCATTTTTGTACAATTTAAGTTTATCTACATTGTTACGATGCCGCCTAGTTCTGCGTTTTAGGCATAGGTACATTAAATTCTGCAGCACGATATACTAATTTAGGTGTTTAAAAGGTTGAAAAAGGATTAATGCACAAAACATTAAGTAGGTAGTATGAAAATCGAAAGGGTAAGCCGCCGGCGGACCACCGAAGGAATGTAACATGGTTCCAGTGGCCCGCCAATAAAGGCGGAGAGACGGCACACGGCGGGTTTCTTTAGTGGGTGCAGGCCCCACACTACCCTGGTCGTTGCCCCGAACGATAGGGTGTGCGGTTAGGAACATTTTTTCCCGCCACAACAAAAAAAAAAAACAAAAAAAAAAAGTAGTATGAAAATAAAAAGAAAAAATAATTCAAAATAAGTATTTAGTATAATTGGTGTTGGTTCGCTGGACTAGTGGTACACTGAGTACGGGTGGAGAGACGGCGCAAGGTGGCTTATGTAGTGGATGAAAGTCCCACACTACCACTAGTTATATACATTTTCCCCACCAAAAATAAGGTTATTGTATAATAATTAATAATTCTGTTGGGATCTATACAGTATAACAGGTTTAGCTGACATATGGCTTGTCAATTTCTATAAAATTTTCTTTTTGCGTTTTTGCGGACAAAACTGTATTTTAGTTAAAACAGAGCTGTGTTAGTTTTTATTAATAAGAGGGTAAATATTTATGTCCGACTCCTGGATAGAGTGATTTGAAGGAAAAATTATTATAATGCAAATATAGATACAAAATCTAAATAAGAATTGCTCAAATCTGTGTTAACCGCTAACCAGAGTAATTTAGTATATGTATGTAAAAAAAGTGTAGTTAATAAAATTGTGGTGTAGGTAATCTGAGAATCTTATTTTAAAACTATTGGGCATGGAAGAGAAAAATAAAATTAGAAATATTGAATATAATAAAAATAATTCATTTACAATCTTTAAAGTTAGAATATGGATGAGGCAAGATGGTCATTAGCGAAATGAAACCATTAGGGGAGTGTAAAACAGTTAATTATGGGGCATAATCTCGACCCAAGCTGAGTCGAGAAGTGCCGAGGTTGTAACTACTTCATATTTCCTGTAGAATTATAATGAACATTGATAATTACTAAATGTCTGCCCCCTTTTCCCTTCCCGACTAATGACATATGAAACTTTATCCCACTCATGCATTGTTTTCATTAACAAAATAAAACAATTGTAAAGGAGATCTATTTACTCAGAATTTTTTCTCTAACAAGCTTCTTACTCTGCCTTTGTATTGGCATATTAGTAAACTGTTTATGTTGTAACGAAGTCAAATAAATATAATTATAAATAATCTGCGTAAAGAAAAGTAAAAAGCTAACACCAAATTTTTGTTGATTTTTCAATCCATTACTGTGTACCAATTTGTATATTACAAACAAATACTACAATCATAGATATAGTGTCAGTATATACCTACTATGGTCTATGATTACAATATGCTGAAGGAATGCTAACATAGTAGATATACTGAGGCAATGCGATGAGAAATTACTATCCAAGATACTCTTTTACTACTGATTTATTAGCTGTTATGAACCTCCTTACTTTTATCATTCATAGCTATAAAGCAATCCATTTTTATACTATTGCAGCAGTTATAGCCTCTAGCAGGTTAACCTCTCCCAGGGCTACCAAAACAAAGGTTTTGAGTTCAATCTTCAATCTAAAATCGACTTCATAACTAGATAGATGGCAGTTGCCTCAACGTCTACTTCGCTAAATTGGTATTGGTAAATTTATTAGTAAAGAAAATCAAGCGAGTACCTGTAAACTAAAGTAATATTCTACACATCTCACACGTGTAAATACTGTCAAATGGAAGGTAAAAATTTTTGTAGGAGGTACCGGGGACATAGGTTGTTAAAATTACGAATTTTTAATAGATTTTTGTATAGATAATTTTGATACATTAAATTCACACTAAACTGTACTGATATAATTTAATTTAATAACTAGTCTTTGGCCGCGGCTACGCCGCAGCCAAAAGCTAGTTTTTAGGTTATATCTCAGGTTCCCGATATAATAGCGGGGTCAAATGTAAACCAGTTTTTAAGTCTAATCAAAACCTATCAAATTAAAAAAGTTGCATCAAAATCCGTTCAGTAGTTTTTGCGTGATGCGCGAACAAACAAACAGACAAACAGACAAAAAATCTAAAAAAAATCGTTTTGTGTTTAGACACGCCTATACAGCCTAATTCAGTTTTTTTTTAAATATCTTTAATGTACAGACAAAGCTCTGTTACAGCTTTATAATAGTAATAGCCTTTGCCAGCGGTATCTCAGGTTATATCTCAGTAGCGGGATAAAATGTATACCAGTTTTTAAATCTAATCAAGGCCTGTCAAATAAAAAAAGTTGTATCAAAATCCGTTCAGTAGTTTTTGTGTGATGCGCGAACAAACAAACAGATAAACAGACAAACAGACAAAAATCTAAAAAAAATTCTTTTGTGTTCAGACACGTTTATATAGCCTATTACAGTAATTTTTTCTCAAATATCTTAAATGTA
Organism: Leucoma salicis; assembly: GCA_948253155.1. Classification (NCBI taxonomy): domain Eukaryota; kingdom Metazoa; phylum Arthropoda; class Insecta; order Lepidoptera; family Erebidae; genus Leucoma; species Leucoma salicis. Next base: position 10,574,136 of record OX411806.1, read on the forward strand.
CAGAGTCAGACATAGCTCTGTTACAGTTTTATAATAGTATAGATAGATAATTCTTTTTTAAAGACGTAGTATAGAAACATTCCTCACATACATGAGACAACATTAAAATACGCGCAATCATGTCAACTATGAAAAGTGATTTGATTTGTACATGAAATCCTGAGTATACCTAATAATCTATCTTTTCATCCCTAATAATGCATTCTCTAGGCATTAGATATTATCAAATCTGTGTAAAATTTAAATTTCACGTTTTCCCTTATACTAAATTTGTATTATGTTTCGATAATTGAATTTCCTATTTTTATCATGCATTATTTTCTTGTTATGAGATCTCAGTTTATGGAGTTAATGATAAATCTATGGCATAAATTCATAGATCTATGGTTTGTTAAGTGTTGCTGCATAAGAAATATTACTAGCTTATTTCAAGCTTTTATGAAAGCTATAAAGTTATATGGAGTCATTCGGTGCTTTAATATTTATCGGGAGTCACACCGAAGGATTTGTACTTGAGTAGCGTTGTTTACGAGGGCGTATGTTGCACATCAAAGATTGTATGGTCAACTTTATGGCGAGTCGGGTGTTCCACCGGAAGTGCTGTAAACCGCCATCATAGTCAGATTCCGACGATAACAATTAAAGGGCACCTTGTTAATGTTAACTGGTCTATAATTGCCACCTGATATTAATTATTTTTATATTGGCATATGACGTACAACGTCAGGAGTACGAGTGCTCACGCTAACTCACGAACATTTTATTGCAGTAATATCATTTTTGTAGTGCAATTGTATTTATGATAAATTTAATTAGTTTTTTTTTTACTACATGGGTGGCGAACAAGCATACGGCCTACTTGATGGTAAGCGGTTACCGCACTTGACATGCTCGAATTCACATACATATATTGTTTGTTTTATTATTCGAATAAAAAATCTTTAAGCTTTATATGAATAGGTACAACTTAATTTTTTAACTTAGTTTTTTTGCGAGGAATTACATATCGCCGCAATCATTATTGAACATCAATCGGGTGGTAACGGTAATAATGCCTTCTTGCTGATTTTGATTAATTCAGTGTCAAATATAAAAATATGTCGGCGCAGCGTGAAGTGATTAACTCATGTTCCCGTTCAGTTAAGAATTTCACGCTTCCATTTAATGTTACTTATTGTAAATTATCGTGTGTTAAACAATAAAACATTTCTCGCATAACTACAATCTCGACGCAAAAACAAAGAAGAATTTTTAATTAGCAAAGCGTTTTCCTGTAGTGCGGCACCCTACCGCGCCACGATTATTATATACACATTGCTTTGTACTCGTTTACAAGACGTCACTTTTCATGATATTTATGTCTCCATTATTTTGCATGAACAACAACATCATAAAATAAGACTTCAGCGATGACACTGACATAACCGGTCGGTGCGCATACTTTGTTCAACCCACTTTTAATATACCACAAGAAAATCATGCTGTTATGTTTAAATATTTGATTTTGAGACCAATCTAAAAAAAAACAAAAATACAAAAACATGCGGGGCAGTCTTTGGGGACTGCCGATAGAAGTGAAAACTAACTAAGTAAATAATAATCTAATAGACTCGACGATACAATTCACAAGTTACTTAGTTTTTTCACTTCTATCGGAGCGTTCGGTGACGACGACACGAGTTCCATGATTTTTGTTAATCCAAAAAGTACTCAACGCGCTTAAATAACATCGGAGCGTTCGTTGACGATGACGCGAGTTCCATGATTTTCAAAAAGTGCTCAACGCGCCTAATGAAGTTTTTGCTTCAAAAATCATCAATATATTATTAACTTCCCGCTAAGAAAATTGAAAATTTTCAAAAGTTGAGAAGTTATTTTATTTTTACCCCGTTTTTCGAAAATCGAGTTTTCTACGGATGTTGACGTTTTGAGGTCCTAGGAAGCGGAAACTTCCTAACATTCGGGGAGCCGAATGTTTACGCGATGATGTCTGTGTGTCTGTGTGTGTGTGTGTGTGTGTGTGTGTGTGTGTGTTTGTGTGTGTGTGTGAGTGTGTGATTGTGGCCGTATGTAAACCTCTCATAACTTTTGAACGGCTTGACCGATTTCATCGGAATTAGCGTCATTCGAGAGGACTTGACTAAACTTAAGATTTTGAATGCAATAAGCATCGATTCGAACTTGTAGATCTTGAGAAATCTCAAAAAAACTACTTTTTTTTTCAAATGTGGTTTTTTGGAATAACTTTTAAACAGTTTTACCGATCGATTCCAAAAACCATCTCTTAACATCAAAAAAAACCACGTCGATCGCTGCCAGCCCGGTCAAAATTGGTTGATTTGTTCGTGAGATATCGTTGTCGAAAAAAATGAAAAAAAATGTTTTTTTTTTAGAATTTCTATAAAATTTTCAGTCTGACCAGTTCGAGCTTTAAGATTCTTCAAAGAGCTTAAAAAGCTGCGTTGAATGCCGTAAACTACGAGAAAATCGGTTCATTAGCTCGGAGAGCTCAAAATGACACGAAAATTTTACTTTTGAGCTCTTCAAGCTAATAAGTGCAATTTTGAGCGCTTAAGTATCAAATTAGCGGGAAGTTGCAGGGATGCCCTTTAGGGTCAACCGTTTTCCAAATTTTTTTTTTATTGTGATGTGTGACCAAAAATTGGTACCAATTTATCGACACCTGCCCTCCTCCATCGTTCCATCCTTCGGAAGGCACGTTAAGCAGTGGGTCCCGGCAGTCAAATAACATCCTGGCAGTCGCTACAGGTGGTTCAGTCCTGAATAAAAACTCTGACTCTGGTCTTGTTCTAAGGTCGTCATTTGTCGGTTGGGTCGTAGAGCTCGCATAGGCAGCCGCTCGGGTACCTCAATACTGGTGGATAAGCTAAAACCGAACCCAACAGATAAAGCAGTTTGAGATAAGGCTAGGGAATGATAACCGTTACGAAATGTTACCCAAATTTCTGTTTTAATAATAAAAAAATGAGCTATCATGGGATGTGTCGTAGATGTGAAAACATCGATTTTCTTTCTTTCTTCAAGTATTGTTCGAGTCTTATATAATTCATGGTAAACGCCTTTCTTGTTATCTATAGACGAATTAAAATTGTCATTGGTTTATTGATTGACATTATACTTCCTAGTTAGATGCTTTTGTCAACAGATGACGTTAAAAACAATTAAATAAATTGGGGTGGCAACGTCGCCACGCTTACATCCGGTTTTACCCTCCCTCCGCATTAGATGTTTTCACATCAAAATATATAATTAAGGTTCACAACAAATTAAATCTAAATAAGTCTGTTTTATATTTCCTTCTGGGTCGCAATTGACGGGTAATTTAATACCCTTTAGCTTTATGTTAAACACTGCCTAATTACTTATTACCTATTACTTTTCTATACATCAAAGCGTCTAATAATAGTAAATTAAAAATAATTGTTAAATAGAAAACAAAATTGATAAGACTCTTACACAAGTACTACACTGGTAAAAAATAATCCGTTGAACGCTCCATTTCGAATGACTGCCCTGGAGACGACAAAATATATCAATCAAGTGTCAATTCGTATAATTCAATTCTTTTCTTGTGGATCAATTCGTATAATTTACACAGAAATTAAAATGGCGGCTTGACAGATGACAGTTTATGTAGCGTTTCTGCCGACTTCTTAACGACGCTTCTTCGTGTATAAATTCTTTTTTCAGTGGTTTTGATGGCTGATTAAATTTTCATTTTCATTACTTATAACCCGTCTTTTGTAACTGGATATTTTGTTTTGAATAGCGGGATTAGCATTACGACGGGCGCGTGGCATGGCGGCGACGTAACGAGACGTGTAAACGACAGACAGCTGACATACGGCACGTGTCTAACTCCACTTTGCCGACAATCCGACATATTATACTTATACAATATTATTTGTTAAGGTCTTGTTTCAATAAGCCATATAAGTAGGTACTTATGAAGGAATTACAACTAGATCAATGTTAACTAGTGTAATCTACACCGTATTGTAGCTTGACGTTATTGATATGAATTCTCCTATGGAACTGCAGCTGTATCGTCATTGCAGCTGTATCGTCGTTCTTCAATTGGTGATCTCCCTGATTCTATCATTGCCATCAACAATGATCTTGAAAATATTAGTAAGTGGGCTAAATCCTTCGGATGGCTAGTGAACCCTGCTAAGTCACAAGCTCTCATTATTGGTGGGAGATACATGATTAATAATTTAGATTTTCAGGCTCTTCCTCCACTTCTTTCTATCACTTACGACTCGGTATCTATCGTTCCTTCAAAGAGTGTTAAAACTTAGGTGTCCACTTTGATCAATACCTTTCCTGGGATAATCACATTGCAGAGGTTAGCAGAAGAATGTTCTGCTGGTTTCAGTCCAACAAGCGCCTCCAAAAATTCCTGCCTTTTCAAACCAAAGTTATTCTTGCACAATCCCTCTTTCTACCACTGCTAGATTATGCTGATATCTGTTTCCTGGATGCTAAGGAGAAACATCTTAATAAACTCGAACGCCTGCAAAATTTAGGCATCCGCTTCATTTTCGGTCTCCGTAAATACGATCACGCCACTGATTATCGTGTGAAATTAAAGTGGTTGCTTAATCGGCAGCATCGGGATTCTCACATTCTCTCTTTTCTCTTCTCTATCCTACACAATCCTAATTCCCCTTCCTACCTGCGTGACCGCTTCGAGTATCTTATCCCTCGGGCTAAGCCCTGCCGCACTTCTCCTCTTTTACTACGCACTCTAATTCATTATTCTAGTCGGTACGATGGTTCTTTTACGGTCCAAGCAGTTCGGCTCTGGAATAATCTTCCGCAGAATATACGGGAAGGCACGTCTTTGTGCGTTTTCAAGACGAAATTAAAAGAACAATTTCTATCGTTTGCTAACAGTTAATAAGTAGGTATGTATTAAGTATATTGTATATATTTTTATATCATTATACATCTATCCATCCATCAGCCTTTTAACGTCCACTGCTGAATATAGGCCTCCCCAAGAATGGGGGATAGTGCCGTAATCGCCACGCTTGGCAGGCGGATTGGCGATCGCAGTGGATGTTGTTAATACTCGAGGGAGTGCTGCTGCCCACTCCCCTGGTATTCCCTTACAGCGCGATGTAAAATTGAAATAACATAAAGTTAAGTATGTATTTATTAAAGAATTTGTTTTTTATATGACTTTATTTTAATATAGTTGCAACTATATCTTTAAAATAACGAAGATTTATATTTTTTCAATGATTAAAATGAAAAATAATGGCTGAATAGCTGACAGGCCACAGAAAGAAAAACAAAATCGGCGGGAAAACGGTGATGCCAAATTCAATTTTTTAAAGTCTCCCATTTTTTCTTTAGCTAATTCATGATTTTTATTTTTAGTTTCCTCGTATTCGTAATGAAAAGCACAGTGTTTACCTCGGGATAAAGACTTATTTAGTCCCGAGACGGGGTTTTTCAATAGTTCGGGGGCTTTTTTTTTCATCCCTAGGGTAACAATGTACTATTTCTTGTGTTGTACACTTCTTTACTCTTTATGTGTGTTAAATACTCCTCTACTACTCTGAGGGTTTGCTGGTAGAAAATTCAGTACTGAATTAAGCTCGCCTTTGTACATAATTTATATTTTGTTGTATTTACTCTATTTACTCATGTGTGTACAGTAAAGAATTAAAGGAACTCAGTGGTCAGAATTTTTAGCTTTTTTTGCTTACGATAAGCATACCTTAAACCAGGAATTACAATAATACCTACTTACAGCTTATATAGGTATCATTTTTGTTTTGAATAATCATCGTAATAATGATAAAGGCAACATTATAATCTTAATTACAAAGAGTATTTTTAAACTATAACAAAATATTGTACAAATAAGTTAATCTGGCAATCCACACTGGGCTAACTTAGTGGATTATGGTCTAAAGTTGTCTAGATTAAGTAGGATACATACTATCCTATTATTAGGCACAGGTCGCTTAAAGTGTCCAAATTCCGAAGAGAGAAGAAGTTCCGTAAGTTTTATTACGTAGATACCTATCCATATACCTTCTGATTGCCTATATCAGACCTTTATTCCAACCGTCCAACGCAAGCTTCGTCATAAGGTGTTGGTTGCGGCTCTTGCCTAACTGTTTTTAGTCGAAATCACTATCAGTGTAACGATCGTTGAATCTACATCCCGCATAACTAAAATCTAGTGAGCTAAGTTCAGTCCGATATCCTTCTCGGCTTTATATAATTATGTTATCTTTTAATGTTATTCTTTATATACTACGTGGGTGGTAAACAATCATACCTAAGGCCCACCTGATGGTAAGTGATTACAGTAGACACTAGCAACACCAGAGGCATCACGAGCGCGACGCCATCTGCAAGGAAAAGGATAGGAGATGCATAGAAAGGAGAGGTTAAAGAGGGCGCACAATGGTAGGAGTAGGTACCTACCGATGTTTCAAGGTGATTTTTTATGAGAAGGTGGTACTTCCCCAATTGAGCCGGCCCGTTCATACTGGGATAAGCAAGGCTCTATCACTAGACAAGACATAAATATATATACACATTATAACCTAGATTCTGCCCGTAACTCGATCCACGAGTTCATCATACGGAAAATTAATATCTAAGTAAAAATTGCTATTCCCCGGGAACCATTCATTTGTCCGGGATGAAAAGTAATCTATGTCCTTTTCTGGGACCCAAATTATATGACTGTATGCAATTATGATGATATATTCAGTAGTTACGGCGTGAAAGCGTAACAAACAAACAAACGAATAAAAAAACAAACATAATTTCGCATTTACAATATTAATAGCCTTTGCCCGGGGCTCCGCCGCAGCCAGAAGCTAGTTTTAGGTTATATCTTAGGTATGGGTCCGATATAGTAGCGGGATAAAATGTATACCAGTTTTTAAGTCTAATCAAGAGCTACCAAATAAAAAAAGTTGCATCAAAATCCATTCAGTATTTTTTGAGTGATGCGTGAATAAACAAACAGATAAATAGACAAACAGACAAAAATCTAAAAAAAAAAAACATTTTGTGTTTAGACACGCCTATATAGCATAATTCAGTATTTTTTTCTCAAATATCTTAAATGTACAGACATAGCTCAGTTACAGCTTTATAATTGTATAGATTAAGGATGTTCAAGTGAGTTTGTCCTCTCTTCGCCATAACTACTTAATCGATCATCATGAAATTTGGCATAACTCTAGTTATAGTCCGGAGTTCAGAAAATGGCATACGCTAATATTGATCCTGGAAAACTGGAGGATTACTGTGGGATGTTTTTTTTTGTGTTTTAGAGTGACGTATTTTGACTTATGACATAAGATGCATACCTTTTTTTTTTGTTAAGGCGGGAAAATATGTACCTAACCGCACACCCCGTCGTTCGGGCAACGAACCGGGTAGTGTGGGGCCCTCTTCCACACACCCACTAAATAAACCCGCCGTGTGCCGTCTTTCCGCCTGTGTTGGCGGGCCACTGAAACTATATTACATTACTTCAGTGGTCGTATAAAATACATACCTTGTAGTTAATAAACAAAAATTTTAATTATTATTGACTTAGAAAAATGTAGGGAAATGTTTTTCAAATAATCTGGTGCAGAAACCACCCTTCTAGGGCCATGAATACTTTAATGAAAGTGCCCGTAGTTTTGGGTTACTAAAGTCTCATCAAAATTTGTAACAAATTGCTATGTGAATAGGTTTCTACCACGCCAGTGTAGGTACTTCAAAGATTACATACTCGTATATTTTAACCATTTGCCAACAGGTGGTTTGGATCATTATCATATTAATAATGTGGGATTGTGGGATAGAAAAATTCCATATCCACAATTAACTTGTTCTATAAAGTAGCTGAGGATGTCAAGTGCTAACGATGCTACAGATCAAAATGTTTAAAAAATCGCACCATCAAATAGTATGAATTTTAATTGGAAAATTAAATTTACTATATTGGATAATGCATGTAAATGCTTTCCGATAGGTGGCGTGTCAGCAAAGTATTACTTTATGTACGAGTATGTACGAGTACATAAAGTAGGTAATCATTTTTCCATGAATTGAATAACATTTACCTTTATGAGTCGTTAGAAATAAACACAAAGGTTTCAATAAATTTCATTGCGTGCAAATACGCTATGTGTGAGTGGGTGACATTTCAAGAAAACCAGCCGTCTCATATCTAAACAATCTAAAGCCTTATTGTAAGCGATTATATATTTGATAGATATAAATTACCTACGCAATAGCCTCGCTGTCTGCAAATAAGATCTATTCGATACTAACTGATACCCTGACTTAGTCTGCGTTGCTTGTACCTAATGTGCTTATAAAAATCGTTGTTTCTTAAAACTTTAATAACTTGACACATAAATAAATGAAGATATCGCAATATTTTTTTTCAAATATGGGCCAAGTGTTTTAAAAATAAAACCCTAGATTAATTAATTGATCAAGTACTTATTTAAGCGATCTGCCTTTGCCAGTAGCAAAACATGGTTTTTTATATTTTATATCAAGTTCCCGACATAGTAATAGGATACAACGTATAATAGTTTTAAGCCTACTAGCAAGAGCTACCAAAATCAGTTTTGTAGTTTTTGCATGAAGCTTGAACAAAGAAACAGACAAAATTCTAAAAAAAAATCAATTAAAATTCTAAAAATACACCTTTGTGTTTAAAGTTACAGCTTTAGAATAGTATACACAGAATTCACAGATTTTCGTGACAGTTGGTTATTTAATTTAACTCAATGACAATTTACTTTTTCATATAAAGTGCCAAGATAGAGATATTGAAAAACGGATTCGAGATAAAAACTTTATTGCGTATGATAATTGGAACACTGTAATAACACCCTGCAAATAATCCTTGTAACCTGGGAGACTTTACAAACGTACAATTTAATTAAAACAGAGTAGATAGGACTCAGAACAACTATTGGTAGAACGCACAACTGCTACGCCATCTGTGCATTCAATTATTTAATTAGAAAAGGTTTTACAAATTATAATTACTATTTTATCATGCCAAGTAAATTTGTCTAATCTTTGTTATCTAATATCTCACAAATCATGGAGCCTAAACAATTATACTGTGCATATATTATATTAGCTGCGACCACACGTTCCGTTCCCGGCAAGCAAAAGAGCACTACAATTTCTTAAATTTAAACTTATTTCTATTATAATATGGTTTAAAATACAAATACAACAATGTCTACTTTTGTAATAACGGGAGTTATTAGCAGGTCAGGAGGCTATCAATTTTGGATAAACATATAATTTTCTGAGTGAAATTATTTAAGAAAATAAAATGTAAAAGGTACTTATTCAAATATCTGACCTGTGCTTAACATTCCACATAATAATAAGCGAATATTTTGCGCGAAATATTTAAGCTCTTGTACTTATTAAAAAAAATGATACTGAAGACTTACCGTAAAATTAGATTTTCCTTTGAGAAAAATTTATTTGGATTTTTTTTTGATTGTACACAATACGTTAGGTATTTAAACTGTTAGATTGAAAGAGCTATTATTAGATTGTTTATTTAAACATTTTGTTTATTGATAATAGGTAAAGTATTTTGTTACACATATATTATTTATGAATTATGTTAAATTATACCAGCGCCGTGTAGTGAAAGTGGAATTTGTTAACGTAAGCAATAACTATAAGGTATCACGTATTTTTCCGTATCGTTATAGCTAAACAGATCACAATATTTCAACATCAAAACTGTTATATTTATAATAATATAGTTTTCAAATATTTAGCCTCAAAATATTGTAAAGTTATTGGTCTTGTAAACGGGATGAACTCATTAGCTAGTAATTTATACCTACACGGATTTATATTTGACCTATATATTTACAAAGTTAACATTAAAGTTACTAAAATAATGACACATCAACATGACAGCATGTGTCTGCATTGTGATGTTATTCAATACCTATACGTACTTATTGAAAGGATATATTATTAAATTAAAAAAGTAAATATTCAAAATTTAAAAAAATATGCATTCTTAATGTAAATTTAACTAAGTGTCTGCATACTTGACAAAAAATCTCACCTGACAGTAATAGATTGCATAGCCACATGCAGTCTTAGGGTCTCGCTTCATGTTTTATGCTGCAACTCGCAGAAGTATTTTTAGTCATTTTTATATCACCCATAGCAGATAATGTGGACGTTTAATATTATTATGTTCTTATAATATAAGCCATACGAGCAGTAACCGTTACTCATGGACTCAACTATACCGAAATTATTGTCAAGCCGCTGCTCACCATTTCATTTCACCGATATGAAATGAAAGAATAAACGGCTATCTCCTGCTACAGCCAAAACGCAACGATGTGCTTTATGGCCGGTCACACAGGAGATGGTGGTACCAACCCGCTTGGGCCCGATATCAAGTGAGTACTCCCACTTGGTACTCAGCCCTACCATCAGTCATGCAATGGATGATAATTGCTTACTTTCCTTAGTCGCCTCATACGACACCCGTGGGAAAGAATGGGGTGGCGACACTTGTATTCTTAGTCCGTCACCATACGGACACTTGTACTTTGTGTCCGTAAATTATAAGTTTGTAAAGTACCCCGCGATACATGGATAATTCCTTAGTGCCGGGTGTGTTGTCTTAAGACCAATGAACTGAAGTAATGTAACACAGTTCCAGTGGTCCGCTAATACAGGTGGAGAGACGGCACACGGCGGGTTTATTTAGTGGGTGAGGGCCTCACACTACCCTGTTCGTTGCCTCAAACGACGGGGTTTGCGGTTACGTAAAATTTTCCAATTTAACAAAAAAAAAATTGATGTCTTAAAAAATAGAAAGGGGGTATATTTTACAAGTTTTTGTTCTTTGAGAGTAGAAGGTGTTAATGATTATCTTCCATAGATACGCGCGCTAATCTTTCGTCTGAGTAACCGAGAACACAGATATCTCGCTCATTTATTCTAAAAATAACGGCTTTATTTTTTAAATGGATAATATGCTTTTTTAGCAGCTTACATAAGGAGCACATGTTAGCCTGCTCCTGGTGATGTTAAATTTAGCAGCAGTCCTTAATGAATATTCTTTCATTTTTTCCATCTCTTGGGTATAATGCGGGGACTATAAAATATATACAGAATATAGGTACCTAATCTTTATACGAGTGAAACAATGCTTGCATACAGGTAATTTTACTGAACAAACAAAGCTGACAAGAATTATGTATGGTGGGCATCATGGGGTCACATTCACGCCTCATGCCGGATGTGGTATGCCATAACTGTTGCAGAATCAATTTAAGTTTCCCTTTCTTGCATATAGAGGTATAACAAACGTGTCACAGGACTGCGGTTTCTTACTGCACAAAGGAAGGATGTTTCTTATACTTAAAATTGAAAAAATATTAATCATAACCTTGCTATAGATTCAGGTGACAAGTAGGTTAAGTAAGTACTGGTTGCGATTCCTACACATCATTATTTTTGTGATTTTTGGTACTGGCGGGATTCATTCACAAGAGTGAGATAGCAATCATTGTGTAATTTATGTACCTATGTCATTAATATAGATCTGAAAAAGCCTGTTGAAGTAGACTGGACAAGGAGTTCGGACGTTGCGGCAATTGAGAGAAGCCTATGTGTAATAGTCACCAGGCACTGCCTGGTGACTATTAATAGTAATGGTAATTAATGGAAATCCGCATAAATTTCATGAGCATGCGAATTATTGAGTCTTAGCATGATAATCGCTATTGCTGTGCTATTTGCTAATATGAACATAATTCATAATATTTCTAAAGTAGTTAATTTTTTGAATATGCGAATTAAATACAGTCAGAAAGAAATTAAAAATATTTTTTGTTACGCATGTTAAATAGGTAGATATTTCATAGAGGGCATCTCCTAGCGTAACATCTATTTTAAGTACCTACATTAAATAAGTATACGACGGAAGAATGTAATTATTGTATCGAATAGGTACGTATTTACGTAAACTAAACTCCCACTATTTCAATAATATAGATATTAAAGATGCTTTGACAGAATAATTCGCGCGCCACGCACCGCACGTGCCATATAATATTATTATAAATAAACAATCATAACTTACACATTCACAATTCATTCAATAAACGCTCCTAAATTTTAGAAAATCATGACAATAAGATAATAATTGCCTTGGATAATCTCATTATTCGCATTAGCTGCTATATTGCTAACGAGTAATTAAAGCAGGTTCATGTGAAACAAATAGATTTAGTATTCCCGACTTCCCGTGAGTGCGAAAGAGAGGGCACGCTGCCAGTGCATCATACAGCATGATAATAATAACGTACAAACATGAAGCGATGAATTCACTTTTCATTTCACAAAATTTCGCAACTACATTTAATTTGCTAAATGCTAAATAAACATTCGCATGCTAAAAATGAATGTGAATGCTAATTAATCCATCGCTACCAGGCAGGATTTTGTAAACTAGTTAAAAACTAATTTTTAGGTTATACATGTGAATCCCGATACAGTAGCGAAACAAACGTTACCAGTACCTATTTTAAATCTAATTAAGAGAATCTAACAAAAATGTTTCATCAAAATTCGTTTAGTAGTTTCTTGTGTGATGACAAGCAAGGCAAACAAACATTAATTCTTAAATTTCTCATTTAATTCTGATTTGTGTTCTGGGACCTAAATAGCCCGATATAGTAATTTTTCTCAAATATCTTAATAGGTATAGACGCCTCCAACGGTTTCATTATTCATGTACCTATTGTCAGTCTCACATTTGTTTGGATCTGTACATGCATTCAATTGGGTATTTTGTTATGCTTATCCGAGGACATCGCAGCCTGACATTTATTAATGAATTATGTAAATGCGGCCGAGCCACGCTCGGCGATAACTTCGCCAACTCGATCATATGCGAAATATATTATTAGTGCACAGTAACTAGCTAGCTACTTTAATCACATCTATAAACTGTTTTAATAGTTCTTTGCATTTAAAATATTAAGAATATGAAGCGGTTAGAGCAAATGCTTATGAAGTTTTTGTAGATACATATACCTACCTATGTTACTAATTATAATTCCAACACAGTTGCTAACATTGTAAAACAATCGTAATCATCTAGCCGAGGTTCTTCATTAATGTATAGGTTTAACAACCAGTAACTATATAATTAAAGTAGCGGATAAATAGAAGACTATATCTATTACTTTCCAGTTAATTTGAATATATCCGTACGTAAAAGGGTTTATGTCAAATTAGACATATAACCTTTTACGTACGAATTGCTGTGGTTTAGTTATCTACTTGTTAAATAAAGTAATTTTTCACGATAAAATCTCACTGCTCTTATACAATTCTTAAAATAAATCAATTGATATTGTGAGCGTAGTAAGCAATTGTTAGCCAAGGTCGATTATTATCCATGATGGATGTTGCTTATTACCGTAGCTGGGTGGCTACGATGTCGTCATGTAGTCGATGTGTCGTTGCACTCCCGTGCACTCGTTCTCAAAGACACAAATCACTTTCATCTGATATCATACAAAACACTTTCATATCGCATATACTCAAAATGACGCGCTACGAACTTTAATGCTTTAAAAGCTTATCGATTACACTTGAGAATGTCATCCACTACAACCTTACCAGCGATATATTAAATAATTTTACCAAAAATAGGTTCGATACACGTGTATTTTATGCTACTAATTCATTTTTACACTTCAGGGATTGTAATTGCTGGAATTAATATAAACTATTTTAACTTTATTCGAGTCCACTAATAAAGACATAAACGCGCTGCTCAAACTGACGTCTTATGGGTGACATACAAATTGTTATCGGACGGTTATATAATCTGACAGGCCCTCGACTACTTGTTAAGCAAAGAAAATACAAAAGTGCCGTTTAAAGTTTGTAAAAAGTATAATAAGTAAGCCTACATCATACATAAACGCTCGCTGTTGAGATGTTATCTATAACCGGCCGGCAGGAAGCGCTTCGGCCCATTTAGGGGTGCATTAAAATCGAATACATCATATTTGTTTGATTTCCTAGTTCGCGTTTCACCCTGTAATTATACAAGTCACCGGCCGTGGCCGGATCTCTAGTGGTTTTTGTTAAGATGCATTAATCATATTTTTTTATTGCGAGCATATGTTTTGTGTTTTTGGTATCGTAAAACACTTTCGGGTATTATAACCTCTTTTATTCTTAATGTCTAATTTAGTTTTCGGCCGGTTATTATGAGGTCATTAGCGCGGTGAGGTCCGTTCCGTCAGTGATGCTCACGAAATTTATAGTTGAAAGTTGGGTTTTAAGTAATAATTTGTCGCAATATTACTCAAATTTCTTCATAAGCATTTAAAATTTTACGAGGCGCATTACATAAAATTTTAAACGATGAGAATTAATGATAATGATGGTTCTTATTTGTCGTTTAGACGTATGTTTCCGACGGTACGCGTTTCTTTCGCGAGCTGTCACGCGGAATTCCCAGTATCTACACCAATAGATGTTTAACTTCAAAAGCTTTTACTACTATTGAATTATGATAAATCATCGCTGCACATATGGCTAAGTGTTTATGTAACGACTTATGTGATCAAGATATAGGAAAAAATTTTGGTTCTGTGTGTAAGGTGTCTGTTAACTATTTGTGAGGCACATTACAGAGATTTACCTAAATAATTAAATGGAATTTATCCAGTTATTTAAATGATGAAGGCAATTTCAATAACGAAGGAAATTTCTCTCCTGTAGACGTATGTTTCCAACGGTGCGCGTCTCTTTCGCGGGCTGTCGCGCGGAGGCGCGGTACGCGGTGCTGCTCGACGTGGTGCCGGTGGACGGCAAGCGCTACCGTTACGCGTACCACCGCAGCTCGTGGCTGGTGGCGGGTAAGGCAGACCCGCCTGCGCCCGCACGCCTCTACCCACACCCAGACTCGCCTTTCTCGGGCGACCAGCTGCGCAAACAGGTCGTCTCCTTCGAGAAGGTTAAGCTCACCAACAACGAGATGGACAAGAACGGACAGGTCAGTAGCTGTGTACATTACACATTTTTTATATGTTATTGTTCAAACTTCGTGGTATAATAACATTTTAATTAATACTAAAGTATATTACATAGGTACAAATAAACCATAAGTGTAAATTATAGGATAAAAAACAGCAGCGCTAAGAACAAGGTGATAAAACGGCCAAGTATGAATGAGCTATAAAGTGCTGACGTAAAATGGTTGATTTACGGTTCAAACCGGGTGTCGTTAGTAGCTAACGATTCTCTACCTACCAATAATACTCTAGACTACTCATAGTATCTAGTATTGATATCGAAAATTATCTATATATCCACAGAGCAGTTTTGGTTCTGCTCTAATAAAAATTAGACTGTTAGTTATAGAGTTTGCCATGCTCTGCAAACCGACGTTTATAAATTATCCGTCAACATTTAATTACACATTGACCACCTTTACTACTTGTTGTGAGTAATTATTATATTTATAATTGTAGGTATATAGGGGCACAGTTCAGTTGTATCAATTATTATACGATATAAAATGATTAATGTTGATGAATACAAAATTAAATTAAGTTTATTTTGATGAAAACGTTGTTTAAAAGAGTACCTGCAACTAAATAATGTCTATTCAAACCGATATAAACACTTTGGAGTTGTTTGTCTCGATGAGCTGTTGTCATTTTCTCGTGTGTGAGGTAATTTATAGAATTACGGTAAAATTGCTAGTGTTGGCGACATGCGACACCTCAGGCGTCGGGCTTTGTCGGGGAGAGTTGTAATGAGTGTGTTGCTACAAATTAGTCGCACATGTCGTCTCGCGTCAGCCGGCACCTCATGGTTACTTACCTCCGTACCGCAGGTGCGACATTTGGTCTGGTGACTCCAGGGAAAATGTCTTAAATTCTGCCAGCCTCAAGAGACTTCTAAGATTTTGAAATATTGATTAATTAACCCAATTATGACAGTTGACATCATGTTTGTAGGTCGATTTCCAGCTGACGAGAGTTGTGGAACTTTAAATTAGTTTTCGGTTATTGTCGTAGATTTATCTTTTTTTATATAGGCATATTAAGTTACCTTGTATTGTATGTATAAGTAGCTATTTGCCTTTATGATGTTGTCTCTCTGTATGAAATATATCTGATTCAAAAATAATAGGCTATTATCGGAATCGATCCAACAATACAGTAGATTGCATGAAGAAAATTTTTTGTCGTGCTTTTGGCCACATAATTCTAGGTGTTTTAGCTTCCGCTTATGACGTACTTATGCTTTAACTCGCATTTTTGTTAATGTAATAAGCTCTAATGTCACTATTGACGTACTAAAATACCGTATGTTACCATACCAAAAATTCTCGTAGCTGATGTACAAGGTGTCACAGGAAATTAAGTGCATAAGTTAAAACAAGGAAAACTGAAGGAACTGCACAGTTAACTGAATGCTCTGTTGTTATAAAAATAATCATTAGATTATAATTGACAACACTTCAAAAATACAGTTTCTTTATTTTACCATACTTACATACTTTTTGTATTTTTTTTTCATGGTTAATTTAAAAGTAATTAAAATCGAAATATGTCTGATGACGTCACAATAGGTTGATATGATGTAAAAAATGAGGTAGTATTATAATGTAAAAAAACTACTGAACGGATTTTGATGCAACTTTTTTTATTTCATAGCTCCTGATTAGCCTTAAAAATTTGTACTTATACATTTTATCCCGCTACTACGAGTATATCGGAAACCTGAGATATAACCTAAAGACTAGCTTTTGCCTGCGTCGGAGCGGCGTGCAAAGGCTAGTTATAAAATAAACCTATATTGTAAACTTTAGCTTTCTAAACTTGATAGTTGTGGCTGCATATTTGGTCTTCAGTAAGGACGACGTATTTCATAAGTATAGAAGACTATATCTCTGATCATAACATAATAAGTTTGTAATGTAACAGTATTAAGTTACGCGCGTTCAGTTCGTTGCTGAGTTCAACGAAACGGAACGCTAAGGGCGTGGCGCGGTGATGGATGGAGCCCACTCTCACCAAAACTCACCAAATTAGTTTTCCCATGCTTTCAAGAACCTAGTACACTCCGATATTGAGAACATTGACCACAGATCTTTTTTCTCGCTTGAAAAGATTTTGTGGGTTATCGGTATTAAGGGGTTAAAGGTTAAAAATTGGCGTTGCTTGTCTTCACAAAACGTCATCTTATTGGTAATTTCCCTAAATATGGACCGGTCCTCTAATATAGACCACTGTCCTATTTCGCTAGATGTCGTTGCTATGCACGTGAAATTAGCGTAATTTAACGGCCCTAGCTCGCAGCACACCACCCAGGGATCACGGCAGAGTTACAAGCATGTTTCTGTCAGTGGCCGCCATTTTAATATTTTTGCATGATTTGATGTGTTTTTTCAGTAAGTTTTGTAAGGGTTTTAATAATTTATTTACAATATTGCAGCCTTGATTGTCAATATTATACAATATAAATATATCAATTGTATTTTTGTTATTTATCGTAGCTGTATCTCTTCTGAATATTTTCTTAAAATTATTAAATATCAACAAGTAGGTAACCATTTTATAATTTGGATCAATAAATGAGTTTTAAATATGGACCCAGTCCATTATACATTTCCTTTTTTATACTATGCGGCTAGCAAACAAGCATATTGATGCTGATGGTAAGCTGTCACCGTAGCTAATAGACGCCAGCAATACTAATCAGGCCGCAAGTCACAAACTCCAAAAAAAATTTGCGAAAGTGGTAAAGGAAACAAAGAAAAAGTCTGAAAACACTAAGACTAAGAAACTTTCTATAATAAGCGGATACTAAGCAAGAAAAGGGAAGCAAAAAAGATAACGGAGAAGAAGAGAAAACCTTCAAAACAATAACATTCCACCTTAGAATGGGAACAAGAGTTCTCCAAGAGAGTAGTTATGCAGCTAACGATGATACAGAAGAAAGCTCTGATCGATCCCAAAATAAATAATAAATTCTGATAATGCTAAATGCGATTTACTATGATGGTCTTTTGTCGGAGAATATTCATGCAGAACAATGGATACAAATATACAATGTCCATCTTGCAGTCGATGGGCACATGAAGAATTACTAGTTCCTATAAAAGTAAATCTAACTGCTGTGATTACTTGGAGACTGATTACTTGAATTTAATTAGAATACTTAGTTTATAATTACATATATTATACTGTGATTATTTGCTGAAAATGAATATATATGGTCCATATTAAGCAACCAGGGTCCATAATAAAAACCTAGTGGTCTATATTAAACTACCTCGTTCACAAGAATTAAGTATGACTATTTATAAAAAAAGAGTAAATTTGTTAAACATTTAGTTTTTTATTACTTTATGATATTAAATTATAATTATTTATATATATTTTTAGCATTTGACATGCTTAGCACTATACATTAAACACAAAGTGAAAAATGTGAAATCGAAAATAACAGTCAGGAGCAGGATTTGAACCTGCATCTTCTGGATACCGTCCAGATGCTTTACCAATTCAGCCATCCTGACAATTGCTCCTGACTGCTAATTTCGATAACACATCATACTTAACGTCTTTGGGTGACGCCTGCGCCATTTGTCGGAAGTATTTTCATACATTATACCGACCAGTTAAACTTAATGCAGGTTCAAATCCTGCTCCTGACTGTTATTTTCGATTTCACATTTTTCACTTTGTGTTTAATGTATAGTGCTAAGCATGTCAAATGCTAAAAATATATATAAATATTTATAGGGTTTGCGTCATTATTAGGTAAAATCTTAATTGTAAAATTAAGTTTACCTGGTCGGTATAATGTATGAAAATACTTCCGACAAATGGCGCAGGCGTCACCCAAAGACGTTAAGTATGATGTGTTATCGAAATTAGCAGTCAGGAGCAATTGTCAGGATGGCTGAATTGGTAAAGCATCTGGACGGTATCCAGAAGATGCAGGTTCAAATCCTGCTCCTGACTGTTATTTTCGATTTCACATTTTTCACTTTGTGTTTAAATTATAATGTCTTAAAAGTTTACCTACTCATTCAAACAATAAATAATTAAAAAGCTTTTACATTTTCCGTTTTATTTCAAAAAGTCGATAAGGTGGTCCATAATTGGAGAACTTACTCTATAATTTAGCGCACGCGCCAAACTGGCCTAGGTCAGCTAATCTCATGAAGTCCCCAAATAGCTCAGTTATGCAGATATTTTTAGAAACTTGTAAAATTTAATTTAGTAAATAACCTTTTTATAATCCCTTCCACATTATAAGCACCATTATAATGATTCATGTAACGTACGTTATGTACAAACATAAATATTAACAGACTAAAGCTACCAGCAGCATTACACAAAATAAATTCCGATTTCAATAAATCTAAGCACGAATTATTCTGCTTTAAGAGACGCCTAAATACACGGAATATATATGAATAAAACTTCCAATTAGCAATATATTATGTAAAACGGAACTGGAATTGGTGAGTCGTTAACATTGGTAACAATGTCGGGTCCACGCAACTCGACACCGGCGTTCGTGTCACCGTGGCCTCACTATACCTCGCCGCCTAATTGTAGAACAAAAACTCCATGAAACCGCCGAATTAATCATCAAACTGCCACTTAAATGCCTCCTTTCGAGCTAACAAAATAAATGCTGCATGCATTTATTACACTTGTTTCTCCATAAACGTGAACATTCTTTAATATTGTAGGAATTTGCGCCACCAAATAAGTTATTTATATAATTCGACGTTCTGAAAATAAGTATTTTGAAGATATGTAAATAATAGAAATAGGGGTTCGTTTGGTATACACTGTAACTTTTTGCGTGTTCTATGATTTCAATATCGAAGCTTTGTTTTAATACCAAGTCGGTTCGTACATTTCATCAGTAGGTACTTACTGCCAACCGAAAATCCGGGTTGCTTGCTTATTGGCAAAATGCTTAAACGTTATTGTTTTTAATATTATTTAATAATACGAGTCGCTACTAATTTGTAAACTTTAGACAATTTCATATCAAAGCAGTTTGTATAATAGTGTTGTAATCGAGATCAGATTATTAGAATTCTTGAGAACACGTCACACGAAAGCTAGTCTATGATGGATTGTGATCAAAACAAATCCCTTCAAAGTCTATACGATTTTGTATTGTCTCCTGCCACAAAGACCTCCCACTACTAGTTTATGTATGATAAATCTGTAAATCTAGATAAATAATTTCTAAAATTGTTTTAAATATTCATTAGGGTCCTAGAAACTGCTAATCTTACGTAACAATGATCAAGTATAACTTCCCTTTTTTTTATTTATTTTTCTTAAGACCGAATATGTTTTTTATAAATAGTATTTTTAATTAGAGCTTGTACAGAAACGATGCGAATGGCATATATAATTATTTGAATGGTTTTTCCATTCTATATTCCACTTGGAAATCAGATAAATATCTACTTAAATTATTCATACATTTTCAAGGTTAATAGTAGCAAACAAACTTGTAATTAATGAAAATATGTAAATTGCTTGTTCTTTTCGGGGTCCGGCTACAAGTGAATGTAGTGATTAATGAATAGGATTTTACGTATTTATTTAATTAATTATTACACCCGTCATTAAGTAATTTTGTAACTTGCCTTAGGTACTCACTTACATACCACTGAAGTAATGTAACACAGTTCAAGTGGTCCGCCAATACGGCGTGTTTATTTAGTCGGTGAGGGTTCAAACTTTTCGTTGCCCGGAACGACGGGGTGCGTGGTTAGATACATTTTTTCCCGCCTTAAACAAAAGAAGGTACCCACTTACATGTATATTTTCATCAGCAGTTCCTCAGTGTTAATAGATGTGATTATTGAACAAATACTTCACACTTCACAGGTGTCTTGGGAAATCTTGAGCTCAGACTCGGGATCGAACTGAATGCCTTTTCCTTGTCAATTCTCCAAAATGCTCATTTATCTATCACTGCTGTTTGTGATAACGCTATATCTACGTCTTAATTTATTAACGGTTCATTATGTTATGATTATTTTATTAAAGGTTCGTTATGTTACATCATTACTATATTGAGAACATACTTTACCGGGCCTCGTGGCGTAGTCGGTAGTGTAACTGACTTCCGTGCACGAGGTCGCGGGTTCGATTCCCACTCAGGACAATTAATTATTTGTGTGATGAACACAGATATTTGTACTGCGTCTGGGTGTTTTCTATCTATTATAATATGTATGTATTTACAAATAAAAAAGTAATATAATATGTATTATATCCGTAATCCGGTACCCATAGTATAAGCTAGCTTAGTTTGGGACCAGAAGACGTTGTGTGAAATATCCGTGAATATTATTATAATAAGTTACCAACGTACCAATTCCCAAAAAATATTTATAATATACCTACCGAAAAAAAAATAGTAGATAATAATACTAATGAGGGTACGAAATCTCAATGTTGGGCTTAAAATGGCTGAACAAATTTGAGTGAAAATTTGCACACAGATAATTTATAGCCGTTTGTTTTTGTTTAGGAGGGAAAAAATGTACCTAACCGCACACCCCGTCGTTCGGGGCAGGGTAGTGTGGGGCCCCCACCCACTAAAGAAACCCACCGTGTGCCGTCTCTCCGCCTTTAGTGGCGAGCCACTGGAACTATGTTACATTACTTCGGTGATAGATAATTTATAGCCTAGACGAAAACATATAATAATTTATTCCTAGAAAAGACGTAACGTTATCAATTTTATTTAAAAAATACCGACTTGGTACATTTTTTTTTTGCTAGAACGTGTTGTTTTTTTGATGTAGCTAGTTTGAGCAATGCAGGGCAGCGTCAGTAATATGACAGGTGAAATTATAATCACTCATCCATTTTTTTTCTTAAAGTATACCGAATTCTTATGTCCACGCCGATGAATTTGCGAGCAGAAGTTTCAATTTCATCAAATATACAAGCAAAATTGAGTTTCTGATATTTACGCGAATGTTTCCCACCCACAAATATTATAAATGCGAAAGTGAGTTTGGTTGTTTGTTTGTTACTCTTTCACGCTGTAACTACTGAACCAATTAAAATGAAATTCTTCACACAAATAATCTGGAGCCCAGAAAAGGACATATATGCTACTTTCATTTCAGAAAAATCAATGATTAATGTACCGTAGAGTGATGTATTTATATTCTGAAGTCTACGCGGACAGAGTCGCAGGCAGAATCCAGCTATAAAATAAAATTGCGTTTAAGGAATCTATCGCGTTTACATGATTTTCTACTGTCCCGACGTTTAGAATAGGTACTTTACAGCATTCATGACAACGGGTGGATTGAGATGTTGGGCGTCCAACATTTGGGAAATTTGGTGTAGGTATTCCACATTTAGACTTGGACGGCACATGGTTGGTCAGTGCTTCACGAGATAGATATGATATTTTTAACTTCGTCTTCTTGGACCTCATTTTTCTGAGATAAAAAGATCTTATGTGTTAATTCACTTAATGTAACCTGTGTGCTAAATTTCGTCTAAATTAGTCCAGCCGTTTTTTAATTATTGAGTAACAAACATACAAAGTTTCACATTTATAATATTAGTAGCATTAAAAACAATAAAAAAGACTAATTAATTATGAAGTTTTATTTTAGGTGCAGTTATACTACCTACTACCTAGGTATATAACTTTGCCTAAAATAAAATACCTACGTACATAGATTCAACCCTGTTTCCTAAAGAGGTAAAAAACAAAATGGCCATGCACAAAGTGTAAAAAATCTAATGTATTTTTTCTTTGAGATTCTGTTACCTATAATATTTTATAGACGTGTGTATCCAAATTTAACAAGCAATCAACAATACAAATTACAATTTGTGAATAAGGAAAAAGAGTATTTTAGTACGAGCGGGAATCGAACCTGCGTCCCTTCCTTTCTGGGGAAGTGCTCTAATCCATTGAGCTATCGTTCCATTTCTAGAAATACCGAATTTCGCGCTCGTACTAAAATACTCTTTTTCCTTATTCACAAATTGTAATTTGTACTTTAAGAGTAGCTGAGCATGTCAAGTGCTAAAATATAGATCAAAAAGCAATCAACAGCTTATTATTCAGCATCATCCAACAATCGAATTGCTGCTATTAAGCATATTACATATCTGCTATATATTGTATATATATTATAAATAAGAAATCGTTTAGATATTTTTATATATATTTTTAGCATTTGACCTGCTTAGCCATATAAATATAATTCCACTTAGTGTTTAAAGAATAAATCGGATTATTTCTCAAAATAAGTTCATCCCTTTTCCGCTACGTGTCGCAGGAATATTGACCACCGCGCAAACATTCCACAAATATCTACCAAATGCTTTCTTTCATTAATAATCCCAGTTGAATATAAAAAAAAACATTCGAGCCGTTGCATGAATATACAAGCCAATAAAATTTAATAAAACCCTCACCACACAGTCCGATCACTCGTCTTAATGAACAACTACACACATCAGTTCTTTGATGATCATTTGCGTTTTTTAATTACTGTTGATATTTTCACGTCGTTAACGTATTTTGAAATAAGGCGATTATAAAACAAACAAGCTGGACAGGTGACTCGAGTAGGCAATGAATATGAGTTTAGGTGTAATATAAATTAATAAGTTATTCGGCGTCGGATGGACTCCCGCGGCGCGGCGCGCGCTCCGACTTGTGTATACCCTTACACTGGTAATTACTATACACCTTGGGCCCACTAACCGTCTTTGCACCCGCACTCACTCATTAAACACTGCGGCTAATTTTACTGTACCTAATTATTATTGGTATTATTACCATAATCATTTTACATATAGCTGGCATTTCGTATTGTACATAATTAAAAACACATCATAATTATGCCGCAAATAGGTTACACCTACATGCCTAGAATATTTTACATCGCTTTGACCTCTTAATTATTAAAATTGTAGTTATTCTAGTTGTTTAACATTGTAAGAATCTACTGCAGATGTCTAGAGGCATACTTTTACAACTTTTAACAGCAAAGTTCCTCCATTAGATTCCTTGGTCATGCAAAAAAGTATCGAGTTTGGAATTAGGCCCGGTAGCTACAGACATTAAAATGTTTTATAACATGAATGCTATCCACTATTATAGTTTATAACTTGCGGTCTGACTGCCTTTAGTTAATTCCCATACAAGGAGCTGCAAGAAAAATTATCATAAATATATTTTACACTTTTTTGTACAGTCTGAAACAGAATAAAACAGTGGCGTGTAGATGTTATAGATGTACCTACACTGTTACTCTCTATAGACACAACAAGAGTCATAACCATATAAATAAGTGAGTAGATTATAACCAGTAATTATTAACTAGACATAATATTTTCGCGTATAAACTGTATTTTTATATACCAATATTTTTAACACTTGCTGTGTAGGTAGAAAATTGCACACGTCCGGATGGAATTCCGCTATAACCTTACAATGTTGTCTCAAATATGGTTAACGGGTAATAGTATACTTTGTGGGCATGTTAACAAGGAATATCGTGAATTATTTTTATGTCATAATAAGGGCAATCGGAATAAAAAGGTGGGTGTAAGCGAGACGCCGGAAGCGGTAGCCATTGACTCCAGGTACCACGACGCGCGGTCATATTTGCACTCGCTTTATTTCTCACAAATGATCGAATTATAAGTAATAAAATTGTTACAATGCAATCGTTTATTTGCAACCAGATCTCGTTATTATTACTTGTTGTGACTTAAAAGTAAGTAATAAGTGCTTTGAGATGCACAACAAACTGTTGTAAAGTTTTATTTATATATACACAAAGAACGTTAACGTATATTTAGATAAATCTTTTTCTCAGTTTAACAATGACGTTTTTATGTTAGAACGAGTTTCGTCAGCTAAACCCTTTAATGGCATTTTTATGTCCAAATCTTAGCTCTTTAAATACCAGATTTATTTAGTAGTTAGATAAGTAGCGTATTTAAATATATCAGGCTTTAGAATCGATGCAGTACAACACTGAATTTCATTAATAATTGTCGCGGAATCTTCGCCTATTGTGGTGAAATACCATTTTAATGTTAACAATTAAATAACACTCCATATTACTCGTGCTCACGCCCGTTTTTCTCAGGGGTAGGCAGATACAATGGATTAGACTTATCGTGAAGCGGTCTTCCACTGCTCACTACTTTTGGTTTAGCAACCGGAACAATGCTACGTCGACATAGATAAATAATAATGTACTAGACTAGAACATAACTATACCTATGTGATTTACTTTTGTTAATTTGTTTAAGACGAGCGTCTTGTGTGTTTTACGATCTAGTATCTTGTCGCCTTCGTTGGTATCAGCCATAGGACGCTTCCACTAAACACAAAACTTTATGTGATCTCGGGAAAAATATTTTTACCTCATATAACTGAAATTAAATACACAATTTCACCTATTTTAGTACCAAATTGTTAGTATTAAATTTACAAACGCAGAAAGCATATTGATATCTAAATTAAGTACCTACCTACCTATTAGGTAGTGTTATTTCTGTATGTTTTTTTAAATAATATCGTATTGAAAACTCATTAATCTTAAATCGATTGTAATATGTCAGATGCAATGTTGTTCATAGCAAGGGGCAACTTGCACCAATTGTATGTAAATACAATTGGTGGCGCTCTAGAGAGTTGATATCATTTAGCAGAGTTATAGTCGTCATATACTCAAATGACTTTGTCTCTGTGACAAGATTCACCTTATTAATCACACGTCAAGAAGCCCTCGGGACTATAACGCGAGTGTACCTCGCGGGGGGTGTCCGCAGCGACATAACATTTCTCACTTCAATTTGTAGTCATATTTGTTTTCTGTTTCCATCGTCTCACTTCATTTCAATCGGAGGTCGTTTTTTAATATTACTTTTATCTTTTTCTCATTCCGAGGTGACGTTTATCGTGACTCCCCGGGTGATGGAGATGCGACGCGCCTCTCTAGTTAAATGACGATTTACCCGTTTTTCATTTGACTCCCGATGTCAGTCTCTTTACGAGCGAGTATTTTATTTGAAGATATTTTACTGCCACCGATGTTATGATGAACGTTTACGTAGGTAAATTTGAGTTATTTTAATGTCCCATATGAATTTGTAAACATGAGACGGAATATGGCCTATAAAAGAAGTAATTGATTAAGGTATAAAATTTAAATATTATTATTGCAGGTATTTGTTTAACTGTTAGTTCCATACAACGGTTATTACAATCATAACGTTATTTAAAAATATGAATGTACTTGAGATGATAATTTCTGGATTTATCTCCCCTAGATAAGAAGGCCTCTGGCTGGCTACGTTATTTACATCGTCGTTTATTGGTGACTGAATGTAGTCTTGTTTTGATGACAAATTTTACCTAGTTTAATGCATAAATTTTATTGTCCATTAATTTGTTTGTACATTGTGCATGTGAATTAGCTGATTCAAAATTGTATTTTGTGCAAAAAGAAGTTAAAGGAAAACGTTAGATTATTGAGTAGGATAACATCTATGGGGCTACAGGAGTTAACACAAGTTTGGGTTGTACCTTGGTGCTTTATATCCGAGAATTCAACGGAGCAAGGTACATACCTAGGAGAGCATCTTACTATTCCGTAATATAAGTATCATTGGACGCCTGGACAATATTAAGTATAATTACAATAGCATCACCTATAAATGGAGGCCAACTGAGCTCGACCACGGAGTCAACTCGAACCTGTTGTCATTACATTTCAACTGAACACGTGCTGTTGGTTTAAATATAAATTTATTATTTTTATGTAGTAACGGGCATGCTGTTTAAAATCTATTTAATGTTCTAATACGTACATAATGAAGGTAGTGCCAGTTCGGCGTTTATTTATTTTAATTATTTACAACGGTTTAATAGCTTCATTTGTTACCGGCCTTACTTGATTTATAATTATTGAAAACTCTATGGTGTAACTATAATTATGTTTTGGTTTTTCGATTTGTTCATGTAGTTTACAAATTAATTAATGAAGTAACACACAGGTGCTTACCAAACACATTATGTAGATACTAATTAATTAATAATTTAATGAAACGGCCGTAGTTTATTCTGTATTTAACTACCAGGTTCTTCCTGCAATTTCACCCACGTGGACTTAATACTTTACTACAGCACACTAATGATATCAATGAAAATATTAGGTACTATACCACATAAACAACCTATCCATTTTTCCTTAGGATAAAGAGTAGTCTTATGTCATTCTCTAACCCCTAAACTACCACTATGCAAAAAGAAAAATGTCGATCCCTGGCTCTGAAGAAATGAAGGCTTAGCGGTTTCTCTTTTCTCACATTTTTTGAGCATGTCAAGTGCTAAAATACAGATTAAAAATAGCATACGTACCTAAATTTATTGCACAGGAGCCGTAGGTACATTTTCTGGCATAAAACAAACATACACTTATATGCTATTCCAGACTATAATCTAGGTATATCTGTGTAAAAAAATATCCATCCAAGCTTACGCATTTATAATATAAAATATAGAATTAAATGTAGATATAGGTATTAAGTAAGGTATACCTATATGTACTTAAACATTCTTATTATCTATTCTATAAAGTATAAAATGAAATAAAATATTTTGGAAAATCCAAAAGTGCACGCCTCATAATCTTCATTTTTCACAATAAAATTTATTATTTGATAAGTAACTAATAATGTATTTATTGGTCTTAAGTAGTTTTCAACAAATCACATAGATAGCGCTAATTACAAAAAGTACTGTGGTTTTCATGTCTTACACGCCATCTAGCGCTAATTTTAAGAAGTACTTCTATATTGGTCTATAGAAATAGTTCTCACGAAATAAGGATAGCACTGGTTTTAGTGTCAAGCGTAAATATTTATTATTTTTTTGTTTATTTAACTATAATGAAACCACATCGAATCAGAGCGTGAATAGTGATAGGGCTCTATTCGTAGTTATGTAGTTATCATAAAAGGAAAAAAATACTGGATTAGTAAAGTATTTCGGTCGTTATCGTGTTAACATACATTACCTACAACAACACACGGACGTCCAAGACAGAACTTATTTAAACAGTTTTTTAACTAGTTTAAATAACAAAAATGGCATCAAAAATATCACGAGTGTTAAAGATAGTATTTTTTCTTGATATGTGTGTGTATATATTATTTTACAAGTGCAATATATGATAAATAGACATTTTAAGTTTGAAAAATCAGTTGTTCTGCGTGAAATAAGAGCAATACCCATCTCAACGCTTCGCTTATGAGGCGCGCAATATTAGTAACAAAGTTTATGGAGGACATGATATCCCCGGTTTGTTAGTACAAAAATGGTTGATCACAAAGTGCGAAAATGTGAAGTAAAAATAACAGTCACGATCATGATTTGAACCTACGTCACCCAAGACATTAAGAAGGAATGTGTTATTGAAATCCGCAGTTCTGTGTAATATTGGCATGATGGCTTTATTAGCAAAACATCGGGGAAGGTTTTCCAAGAGATGCAGGTTCAAATCCTTCTCGTGACTGTTATTATCGATTTCACATTTTCACACTTTGTGTTGATATATATACCTATGGCAAAGCCTGTAACTTGTTCTTGTAACGAAATACTGTTAGGTGTGATTTATATTTTCATCGGCGTAAGTCGCCCAAAAATATTTGATAAAGCTCGCGGTTTTATTCAGGTACGGCTGGTCGTTATGTTTGTATGTTATGTCACGAGCTCTCGGCGTATGGTACAAATGGGCCCATTTGTCGGCGTTGCCAGTGCGGAGGCGAAAATCCACTGTAATCCGTAGGCTCGCGCGCTAATCGAAATATCGACGCAGTCGCTTATTGACGAGTTGACCCACGAACCCTGTCGTACATTCACTGAAGCACTGAAATTAAATTAAATTGTTATTGCCTGTCACGCATTAATAAATTCCAATAAACAAAAATGTGTTTTTCAAAATGATGCAGAAAAATTCTTATCGAATTAAAGATTCAATGCTATTACGTATAGTTTATAGACACCTTGTTTATATTACCTGTTATGTAGGTACCTAGGTACTTAGAAATTCGTTTAGTAATTAGGTACGAGTATATAATTAGATAACCATTATCCGAGTCCTTGCAATTTCTGTCCAAAAATGTGTAAATTGCAATAAATTTGTTAGTGATATTTTTGTAAATTTTTCAGAAAACCACAGAAACTATGTGCGTAAATCAAATAATCATGAAATGTAAATACATTTTTCGAGTTCAATATCCAATTCGAGGTATAGCTTGCAAGAACTTTTAATATATTTTGAAATTATTATTAGTGTATTTTTTTTACAAATGATCACTGCGATGGTAAGGAAAACATCAAGAGGAGCTTGTATGCCTGATAGATTTTCGTAATGGCTTGTGAACTATGACAACCCGCACTAGACTGTCCTGTGTGGTGAACTACGCCCTAAATTCCTCCTATTTTATTATTCTGAGAGGAGACCCGGACCAACAGCAGAACAGTAACGAAAACATATTTGAACTAGATATGAAATATATTCTTGGACTACGCCAAAACTAACAAAACCATTACGAATTACATTATGTAGGTAGGTATACGAGTTTATACAAATAACATAATTCACTTTATATAGGCCTTTGGGCTCCAACATTGACAAGTAAATATATCAACTATAAAAAAATAAAGCCCATACATAAATCCATTGTGTACACAAATAATCATAGATCTCTCAATTTTCCCCAAACTAAGATTTTTGCATAGGTAACTTAGTAACTGTTATATATCTATAGGTATTTTTACTTAAGTATACCATACTAAAAAAATTCAGCTAACGATTCTACTTACTGTAACCCATCTCCTTTTTTCGATAGATAAGTAGGTACCTACCTATTTATAGTAGATATCTCTCAGTTCAACGTTTTAATAAAAGTAATGATAGGATTACAAAAGGTTCGTAACTTAATGAAACGTGTGGCACACTCGACGGTCTGCAACTAACT
Organism: Leucoma salicis; assembly: GCA_948253155.1. Taxonomy (NCBI): domain Eukaryota; kingdom Metazoa; phylum Arthropoda; class Insecta; order Lepidoptera; family Erebidae; genus Leucoma; species Leucoma salicis. Next base: position 10,604,288 of record OX411806.1, read on the forward strand.
GCCCCCCACCGTCGGCCATGTTCCACTCCTCCTTCAGACCCTCCCAACGCCTCCCACCACAATTACAACAAGCTGCCTCAACCGCTGTTAGCGTAAACCGCATCTTATACACAAGTATTAAAGATTAATACACTTTATCACACAGAGACAGGGAAGCTCTGTGGGTGTGCCGCATCCCTTCAGTGGCAGCCGTGTCGTCGCCGACGTACGGTGTGATATCATCGTATTGTATAATTATTGTAATGCTTTCGTATCGGCAGCTCTTTCTGCCATTTTATTGAATGCATAATTGTTTTTTATTTGTACGTATTTGGTATCTACCTTATTATTTTATTGACATAGTGGTTGTTTAATTGTAGAGTTAAATCCAGAATGTATACATTTCGATACCTAGAGATAGTCTTACACTTATTTATTCATTTTAGATATGGGTGTATCTAGTATCTACATAGGTAGGTAGGCTCATCCTGCTTAGGATATTTTGTCTATTTTGTGTTGGATATTCTTTAGATTATGATAGTATGACAAACGAAACATTTTAGTCAGTCTCTGTACCAGTTGGCAGGTATTGTGACATTTGGATAAATAACTGTAGGTATCTATCACGAAAATTCAAATTCAAAGCTCCCCAAAATCTTTTCCAATAAATAATTTCTCTGTTTATCTTTCAGCTTAAACTTACCTAACCAAACACGTTTTCGTGACAATAATTTTATGTAATAAATATTGTAGTAGGTATCACGCTAGGCAAAGGGGGCATGATAGGGTAAGGGAAATAACAAGAATATAACTTTCATCTACGTGACTTACCTTGTACAGGAAATTTTATATCTGGACACTAATCTGCAATTGACACTTTGTCATACTGGGAGGATAAATGGTCAAATCAGCTTGCAATATATTCTAGGAAAAGTACGGAAGAACAGAAATATGACACGCAGCGCAAAAGTACGCCTCATATGCCCCTGGTCTTCTCCATATATCTAGCGGAATCTTGGATCTTGAAAGTTGGTACAAAGGCAAAGGTAGATGCGATCGAAATGTCACATTTTGCGCCTACACTGGATATCTCCTGTACCCTGCATCGCATCAACGTCAGACACGACGATGCATGGTCTGGAAGAACTCAGTATAAAACTTGTCTCTTTACTGTCTATGAGAATGCTAGGTTTCTTTTTAACTTGACCTAACATGATCCCGATAGTCCAGAGAGGTTTATGGTAGTCGACCAAGTGAGAGCGAGAGGTAGGTAGAGGTAGAATACTTACCTATTGATTTAGTGCTATTAGAGAGATCACTCGAGTCAGACTACCAGAGTCTATGAGCAAGACAGGAGATTGGCTAGTCGATAGGTGATATCTGTCATGGTTTGACATGAAAAGTAGGTACCTACCCAATAGCCTAATAGGTAACTTTCAATGTATTGACATCTCATATTTTTTTTATTGCTAATGATGACAGACTAGCCGCTGCCCACCTGATGGTAAGTGGTAACCGTCGCTCATGGACTCAATTATACTGAGAGTATTGTCAAGCCGCTATGCACCATTTCATTTTTCAGATATAAAATGAAAGAATAAACGGCTATCTTCTGCTACAGCCAAATCACATTGACGTGCTTCGTGACCGGTCACAGGAGACCCGTTCGGGCCCGATAGCAAGTGAGTACTCTCACTTGGTACCCAGTCTTACCACCAGCAAAGCTTTTCTCATCATACACCACATCTATTACTCTTATCTAACGACGTAGAAAAATATTTCCAAAAAGTTAAAATGACATCACCCAAGGCACCAAGAAAGGAATAAGAAAGAGGATAAGGAAGAGCTAATTCTAATACGCCGAGCTTCCTTCGCCATATTATAAGGAGACCTTTCTTTCATCACAACCTTATCTATTATCATGAATCACTAATAAATAAATAGGTTATACCTACCTATATACAACCTAAAAACTATTTTGTCTGTTATAATCAAACTTAAAAGTTTAAAATAACAAAGACAGTAAACAATAGCTTTATAGGAAATATGACACATTTTATAACTGAACTTCAATCTTCACACCGCGTGAACACAGTCCCTATATATGTAAACTTATCTACTTTACCTCTCATTTACGTTTAATTATTTCATCCCATATGTTGTAATTAAATTCTACACAACTCAAGAATCCCAACAATTTTAAAAATAATGCTAAAACAAACTCTTATAGATAATACAGTAATTATACGAATCATAAAAATGAACAGTCACGTTAACGACGCAACCTCCAAAACGAATCGGCGCCTTTGCGTCCACAATTAACACGATGCCGCAATAAAAATAACTAGGCAGTGAAATTAATTAATTTACAGAGTTTAATTATCTCATCATGCCAGTAAAAGCTTGGGCAGTTTGCGGCGGCAGGCTTATCGGCTCGTCACATCGCGCCGAGACATAGCCCAATTAATTATGATGCCACGTTACGTTATGTTATGAGAAATCACCGGCATTGTTATTATGGACTAGATAACATGATGGTTGCCAATTAGTGTTTGAGTGGATAAGTTTAGGTGGGTAAATGAGAAGGTAGGTACATAACTACATACTTTATACTTAAATATGTTTATACACATAATGGTTGCCATTCTGGGTTTCTATTCTGTTATTTATTTATACTACTAGGGAGGCAAACAAGTATACGGCCGGTTACCGTAGCAACACGACTTTGGGCCTCCATCGCTCTCACACACCATATGAGACACTACAGTAGGAGTTCCTGCGGTTTTACGCTATCTTTTGTGAGAGGGTGGTACTTACTTGGTTGAGCCATCCCATTCACGCTTGGACAATCAAGGCCCTGCCGCCAATAGAAGTAGCAGACGAGTCACAGTTTAGACGATAACTAACTGGTAACCGCCTGTAAGTAAAAAACAATATAGAAAAGTTAACAATATCAACAAACAACAAAGTCAAACTCGGCTAGCGCCGACTTATGAGCCCCTACTGATCCTAACATACTCTTGCCGAAAATAGGCCCTATCTAAGATAGGGGACCAATCGCGGGCAACACGCGGTATAAAAAAAACTGCCATTCATTATTAATTTAAAATAGTTGTTTCCAATTTATAATTCTAAACGTTTTTACGGGATTTATACCATTTCAATTTTTACTTACGAGTTTCCGATATTTCGGCACTGTTGCAAGCGCCATGATCACGGAGCAACTGAAGTCCTTGCGGGTGGGAATAGTTTTTATTATTCTGCGGTTAGAAATATCTGTCTACCCGCTTTCTCACTCGTTTATGACAATCGGGTATGATCCCGTAAAAACGTTTAGTATTAGTTGTTTCCAAAACTGATACCTAACTAATATAGAAAGACTCAGAGTTATCACGTGTATATGCATGCTAGTGGGGTTCTTAGGACTCCTATTACACTACGCTCGAAAGGAGTGAGTAAGACATGATCGACTTTCTTTCTCTAAAATCATTTCACATCGAGAAAATTAAGAACATGATAGATACTCGTACCTACCTGTTTCGGTCCGCAAACAATTTAAAATGTTAAATACTTTGGAAAATCCAAAAGTGCACGCGTCATAATTTTCATTTTTCAAAATAAAATTGATTATTTGATAAGTAACTAGTAATGTATTCGTCTTACTAAGTAGTTTCAATAAATCACATAGATAGAGCTAATTTCAAAAAGTACTAATGTGGGTTTCATTTCTTGTACGCCATCTAGCGCTAATTTTAAGGAGTACTTCTATATTGGTCTACAGAAGTAGTTCTCATGAAATAAGGTATGACGCTGGTTTTAGTGTCGAGTCGAGCGTAAATATTCAGTTTTTTTTGTTTATTTAATAACAATTAAACCACATCGGGCCGTGTGGGGCCGGCTTTAGAATTGTCCCACGCCTCTCCACCCATGGGAGTCGTAAGAGCCGACTGAGGGAATAACGGGGGAGTACGCAGCAGCACTCCCTCGATTATGAACAATATCCACTGCGATCGCCAACCGGCCTGCCAAGCGTGGCGATTACGGCACAATCCCCCCATATGAGCGCACAAGACCGCGCGTTGTGGCGTTCTCTTGGGGAGGCCTGTGTCCAGCAGTGGGCGTCGAGGGGCTGATGGATGGATGGAAACCACATTGAATCAGACCGTGAAAAATGATAGAGCTCTATTCGTAACTAACTAACTTATCATCGCGCCATTTCCCTTGCGGGGTAGGCAGAGAGAACAGAGTTCCGAGAGGCTCTATTCTTGCATACATCTCTCGCTTCCTCAACATTCATAACTCTCTTCATACACGCTCGCCGGTTTTGGAGACTCCTGACTCCACCTTCTTTCAATACATGACCGATTTGGTCTAGGTAGGTGAGTCTCGGTCTGCCCCTGTACCTACATCCTTCCACTTTCGCATTGTATATCTTCTTAACCAGTCGCTCGTCCGGCATTCTTTCCACATGTCCGAACCATCGGAGCATTCCCTTTCGCATCTTTACACCAATATTCTCTTTCATACCTACTCGCTCTCTTACGTCATCGTTACGAATGTGGTCAGTCAGCCTCACTCCACAGATCCTCCCTGCCCTTTGGCTGAGGTGATGACTGCCGAGAAGTTGTCCCAATGCTCCGTTTACTCTATTTCCCGCATTCACTCTTCTCTACATCAGTGGTGTACCTTCCATCCCGACTGAATCCACATCTAAGATAAACAAAATCATCCACTTGTTCTAGCACACCATTACAGACAGCTCTATTCGTAATTATACTGAATCGTAAAAGAAAAAAAAGGACTCGATTAGTAAAGTATTTCGGTCTTTATCGTGTCAACATACATTATCCGAACATACCTACAACACACGGACGTCTATGACAGAAATTTTTTAAACAGTTTTTAACTAGTTTAATAAAAATAGCATCAAAAATATCATGAGTGTTAAAAATAGTGTTTTTTCTTGATATGTGTGTGCTTACATTAAGTATTTTACAAGTGCAATATATAAATATAAATAGAGACATTTTAAGTTTGAAAAATCAGTTGTTCTGTGTGAAGCGAGAGTAATACGCACCTCAACGCTTCGCATATGAGGCGTGCAATATTAATAATATATAGATACCTACGTATACTAAGCTAACCTAACTGAAATAAAAAGTACGGTTAAAACAAATATTACTATGACGATACTTATTTTTCATCTGTAGTGATTAATAAATTTATTATTGCAATACTGTCCAAGCTTAATTTTTTTATTGCCAACTTTGGCAGACGAGCAAGGGGCCCTCTCTCTTCTCAAACCTCGTTTAAAGAAGGACACGTCATTCCAGAGCCTACACGTGGGTACGTGGTACAAAAGAACGCAAAATCGGCAAAACTGGACAGAATCGTTTCCAGATGGTGTGGATGGACACTACCGCGACGTCTCGTGGTTCGGTGGTAAAAAGGTGTTGTTTATGCTGCTTCAAACAGCTCCTCTGAGCACTACCCTAATGGGTACCCCTCTATAATTAGAGAGACCCGAAGTCTCACCGCTGCTCCAACGACTCTAGACCCTCCGTGAGATCGGGATCATCGACAATTCGAATAGCACGCCTTTGCAGGGAGTCAAGTGGAGATGGTTGATACTCAGGCGCACGTGCCCAGAGATGTGAGAGAACTCCATATGAGGACGCACTTGTGTTTTATATTACACAAGTCGTTGCCTCGGTGTGGATTACCGATTGGTTCTGTTCAGGACGCCCAGTTTTTTACTTGCCAATTTGCCTTTGTCCTTCAACTGACTCAAACATCCCTATGTACAGTCCCAATGCTCTCGGAGAGTTTGCGCTGGAGTTTGGCGGAAGCTATCGTCACGGAATATATATCATTAATACGAATGATAAGTACGTGTGAGGATTGATCCCGCGTCCTCTGGAACCAAAACCAGATCTAGAGTCGTAGTCCTTACACGTAGATTTTACGGACACAACACAACATTATTTAGGTACTAATCTAATACAGCTGAAGAGTTAGTTGAACATGCTAATCTCTGAAACTGTCGGAAATCAGTTATACCATATCTTCAATTTATTAGAACAAAATTACTGTAAAAACTTATTAAAACAGTAAGTTATAAACAAACTTGGAAATCCCTGGATAAAAATTACCATTAAAAGTAGCTATTAGTTTAAATTAATTCTTTAACGCCTAGTTAATTTGCCAGCTTCTTACCAAATTAATATGCTTAATCACTATAAAAGAATACTTAACATCTTTTTGCAATGAGTATTTCCTCTGCTATAATAAATTTAATTTCTTAATAAACTTATGCCTATAACTTCTTAGCAAATTATATGGTCCTTACATTTGAAATTGGCGTTTTGTCAAACTCGCCACTTTGATCTCAAATATCTGGCGTTTGGCTAGGAATTCCAAATTCAAATTTAGGCTTGTGTATTTGTGTTTCAAATTTAGCGATTCATTTGTTTCCGCTTCATTTGATTTTTCTTTGACATCGTTCTGTTCATAATTTGGAAATTAAACACAACGTGAAAAATGTGAAATCGAAAATAACAGTCACGGGCAGGATTTGAACCTGCATCTCCTGGATACCGTCCAGGTGCTTTGCCAATTCAGCCATCGTGACAATTGCTCCTGACTGCTAATTTCGACAACACATTCGTACTTAACATCTTTGGGTGACGCCAGCGCCATCTGTCAGAAGTATTTTCATACATTATACCGATCAGGTAAACTTAATTTTACAATTAAGATTTTTACCTAATAATGTCGCAAACCCTATAAATATTGAGATATTTCTATATATATTTTTAGCATTTGACATGCTTAGCACTATACATTAGCAGGTTCAAATCCTGCTCGTGACTTATTTTCGATTTCACATTTTTCACTTTGTGTTTAATGTATAGTGCTAAGCATGTCAAATGCTAAAAATATATATAAAAATATCTCAATAATTTGGAAATCTTAAAATATTGGGTTATTTACGAGTACGAGTTCCACCGTGGCACCAGTGCCCCAAAAACAGCTCGAAGAATTATTGGTGTGTATCGGGAAGCTACTGTAAAAGAAAACCCGCTACGTTTTTGGTAAAGTGAAAACGCGCGAAAAATGGGTACAGCATGAATTGAGTGAAGCAAACCAACATACACGAGTAAAATGCTGCGTTACATTACTGATTACTCAACAGTCACAATAACGAGGGGATATTGAATTGTATCGTTACTTGTGCTGAAAAATGGATCCTGTACGTAATCGGAAACGCTCATCACAATGGTTGAATATAGGAGAACTGGTCAAATCCTGCCCTAAGGTACTGGTAAGTGGCTGTTGGACCAGTGCTAGTGTCATCCACTAAAGCTTCCTAATCTGGCCAGACGATTACAGCAGATCTGTATTGTCAATAATTGCAAACAATGATGGAAAAGCTAGCCGTTAAACAACCGAGACTAGTCAATTGCTCCAGCCCACTACTGCTTCAGGACAACGCTAGACCACACACTGCACAATAGACGATCGCTAAAATAGAGGAACTGTGATTGTAATGTCTCCGACACCCACTGTACTCCCCGGACCTTGCTCCAACAAATTACCACGTTTTCCGAAATATGGACAACATTTTGCACAAAAAAAAATCGATTCCAATGAGGCTGACAAAACCACCTTTAAAGATTATATTGATTCTTACTTCCACAATTTTTTCAGCAAAGGAATTAATGAACTACCGATAAAATGGCGAAAGTGCATAAATAACAATGGTACATACTTTGATTGATTAAATAAAATAATTTCATTTTGAAAAATCGTTTTCTTTTCCATTCATATCGCCAATTTTATATGTACTCGTACCTAAGGACCTATTATATGAGATGTTACAATACGCATTATCATGCATAATTCTAAGATGGCATAAAACATTAGGTATTCATATGCTTTCGTATATCTAAAATATACGCCAATGGTAATAACTTTTTATCGGTTCTGTGCTGAAAATATAGGGGTTTTCAACAAGAACTTTGTTTTTTTAAATCAAAATAAAACAATAAATTTAGATGATAATTATTCAATCTTTTATTATATTACAATAAGTAAGGTTTGGCAATTATGAGTGACAAATAATATCTGATAGATGTCCACCACGACCACAGTTACAGCCACCAAAAGAATGAATTTATTGCAAACTAAATTTGCCGATCGCATAATTTCACGAAATTCAACTGTTAAGTGGCCAGATCGAACATGTGATTTAACACTGCTTGCAATTTTTTTTGTGGGGTTATGTTAAAAGCAGAGTCTATACAAAGCCAATCGAATCGATTGCAGCCTTAAAATTCAAAATTCGTAAAGTGATTAACGAAATAAACCCACCATTTTGTCAAAAAGTGGTTAAAAACTGATGAAAGAATTGACATTTGTAACCGTGGTCGTGGTGGACATTTATCAGATATTATTTGTCATTCATAATTGCCAAACCTTATTTTTTGTAATACAATAAAAATTTTAATCATTTTTTGGTTTTATTTTGATTTAAAAACAAAGTTCTTGTTGGAAAACCCTAAACAATCATTTAGTTCCTTATGGTAGGGTTTATACCAACATTACACTATATTCATCCATCCATCAGCCTTTTAACGTCCACTGCTGGACATAGGCCTCCCCAAGAATGGGGGATAGTACCGTAATCGCCACGCTTGGCAGGCGAGTTGGCGATCGCAGTAGATGTTGTTAATACTCGAAGGAGTGCTGCTGCCCACTCCCCCAGAATTCCCTCAGTCGGCTCTTACGACTCCCATGGGTGGAGAGGGGTGGGACAATTCTAAAGCCGGCCCCACGCGGTACACACTATATACTGCGCTATGTTATCACAAGTAGGTAACGGTTCAGGATGAAGTCTTATTCTTCATTGGGTTTTAAATATTTCGTTTTCCTGTAAAATTAATAGAGTAAAAGATAAAACAATATACCTTTGTGGTACAAAGCAGTGAAAGAATATTGTGGTCAAAATTGTGATTTATACATTAATTAGGTATAGTGTATTATTTCGTAAATTTTAATTAAAAGATCCAAAAATGAGTATTTTTCGACAGTATTCTACGGAGATGCAGATTTAAATTCTGCTCGTGATTGTTAAAAAAAGCAATAAGAGGTCAATATATTAGAAATATAAGTATTAGTGGTATTGTATTTATAAAAAAATAACTTGCGATGACTTTTTGTAGTCTAAATTAACTAATCCAGCATTTATTTCCCACAGATCGTCCTAAACTCAATGCACCGGTATCAACCTCGCATACATCTCGTAAAAATGCGTGAGGGAGGAGGCACTATCACTGACCTGTCTCGAGAACAGCACCGCACCTTTGTCTTCCCCGAGACTGTGTTTACAGCTGTTACTGCCTACCAAAATCAATTAATCACCAAGCTCAAGATCGACTCCAATCCTTTTGCTAAAGGATTCAGAGACTCTTCTCGATTGACGGATTTCGATAGGTAAGTTAAATTTCGTATATTTACATTACATTTGTAATGATTATTATGTAATTTTAATTATCTTTACTCTATGAATGATTTTAATCGATTATATATTTCTCCTTTAGGACTTCCAAAATCATAATGCTTCGATATTGTGACACAAATTTTAACTGTGTTCAATAAACCCATGTCTGAATATTTTAAAATCTACCGGTTTATGTAACTGGTGTAAAAAGTAAGTGACGAGCAGGTTCGGCACGTTTAGTTTATTTGCGCTAAAATGATCAAGGACGGGTGGCGTATGTTGGGCGAATTTTGATAAATTGACAGGTTATTTGCAACAGTTGAAAGGCATTAGGTGTGCCGCCCTGCAATTTGCGCGATCGGTTTTATATGAATAATAAATTAAAAACGCGCTCTTCGGTTGATTGCTCCAAATGTCGGCTGAATGCTGATCGGAGTTCAGATTTAGGAAAAGAACCCTGTAGTTATCCACCTTATCGGCTTAATCGACTTCGCGAATGAGATTATGGTAATAAAACGAATTGAAGACGTGCTCAAGGGTCTGATATAGGCAGAAAGAATAATAAAATGTTTAGGTTGGTAAACTAGCTCTGAAGGAATGTAATATAGTTCCGGTGGCCCGCCAATAAAGGCGGCGAGAGTTTCTATTATGGGTGAGGGCCCCACACTACCCTGTTCGTTGCCCCGAACGACGGGGTGTGCTGTTAAGAACATTTTTTCCCGCCTTAACAAAAAAAAAAGGTTGGTAAACTAGGAATAAATTGAATTTTACTTATCCCTCAAAACTTTTTCCTAGTAATTATTTTACATTTGGAAAAAACTTTTCTTATTGGAATTATTAAAATACTTTGCATACCTAACGTAAAGTAGGACTTGCTGAATGTTTAATTTCTATTATAAATGTTTCGCTGAAATTTTAAACAACATTTTTAACATTGTTGTTTTTTTAGGTTTATAATTCAGTTATTTATCATTATGTTTATCTTTAGCATTATGTTTCCTTTAAAATTAGACCAACTTAACTCGTTAATATATTAAAATACTAGTAACGGTGCATTGTAACGCTCAAGAACAATCAAATATAAGACAGTTAAGAAAGTTTTGTTGACTTGCAATTAATATATACACTAAAAAAGTAATAGTCACTAGTTATAAATGCTAGACAGGCGTGCTTCTTTGTTGTATAAGCAACACAACACTTTTTTGCACAAAATATTAAGAAGTCCTATATTATAAGTAGGCACGCTGATGTATGAACGGATTAAATACAAGACAAAATCATAAACAATCTAGGTTATTAATATGTTAAGTTTTGTTTAATGACAATGGATATACATGGACAGACGTAGAGTGAGTGATGTCATGATACCGATCACTTTTATTGTCAGTTGGAGTATAAAATTTTATGCGATGTTATTAACCGAAGCCATAAAATCTATTGGTACAACGTTACATTCTCTGCCATGACGACGGAGATTGCTTGAGAGTCTCGTGGTGGTGTACCTATGATTTGGCGTTGGAATGAATTTGTGTTTAATACTGTGAGGTTCTCGGAAGTAATCTATCAAGTAGTACTAATAAGTATTTCTTTGTCGTTCATGAATATCAGATAATGGATAATTCATGTCTACTACTATTAATTCATATTGACTAGTTTCTTTTCTTTCTGATCTAAATACTGCATTTAATCATTAAACCTTCAATATAATGTAATCGCTTTATCTAAGTTGATGACATGTTATAGGTTATTCCATAAAAATATGTCAGTCTTTAGGAATAATCCATCCATCCATCCATCAGCCATTTAACGTCCACTGCTGGACATAGGCCACCCCAAGAATGGGGGATAGTGCCGTAATCGCTACGCTTGGCAGGCACCGTGGATGTTGTTAATACTCGAAGGAGCGCTGCTGCCCACTCCCTTTTTTTTTTTGTTTAGGCGGGAAAAAATGTACCTAACCGCACACCCCGTCGTTCGGGGCAACGAACAGGGTAGTGTGGGGCCCTCACCCACTAAAGAATCCCGCCGTGTGCCGTCTCTCCGCCTTTATTGGCGGGCCACTGGAATTATGTTACATTCCTTCGGTGGAGCTGCCCACTCCCTAGGTATTCCCTCGGTCGGTTCTTACGACTCCCATGGGTGGAGAGGGGTGGGACAATTCTAAAGCCGGCCCCACACTATATAGGAATAATAACCCAATTAAACTTTCATGATAAAATTTTTTTCATGATATTTAGTTTCGTCTACATGCAAATGAGGATAAATTAATTCTAACGTCCTATTTAATTCTTTTACTTTTCTGTTATTACCTCATAATAATACTGGGTCCTACTCTTTATACCTACTCACTAAAGTTTGCTCGCGGCATCGCCGCAAACGGAATGTAGTTTTTAGTGTAAGTAGGTAGGTACTTATATTTCAGATTCCCGATAACAGATGGCGGAGTGGCTTAGATACCGGCCTCCCGCTCGTGTGCTGTGGGTTCGATTCTTACACAGGACAACTCCTTGTTGTGATCAACAAATTGTTCTAAGTCTGTGTGTACTTTGTGTCCGTGAAATTGTATGTTTTGTAAAGTCCCCCGCGATACAAGGATTATAACGTAGTGCATGTGCAATGTTAAGTCCCACGTAATAGGGGACGAACCTATTGCCGTCTACCGGGCACATTTCCAAACTCCAGGCTGTTACTGAGAATTTTTCTTTTTACGAAAAAGGTCAACACTGCCCGACCCGGGAATCAAACCCGAGACCTCATGATCAGCAGTCGCTTACACTACCACGGCACCACCGAGGCAGTTGAGCAGTTGTTGGAGTACGTGACATATAGTTGCTACTTTACTACTGTTTACTGATCAGTGAACTAAAATAAATGCCACATTATATTTTGTACGAATTAAACAAGGGTGATAAGAACTGAACTATTACTTTTTAATTTTCGCCTTTGAGAACAATGTTTTGAAAAATTGCCGCATAGTGAAGTTAATCTTTTGTTATATAGTTATTTGTAAACTAGCTGTTATGCATTTGAATACCACATAAAGATAAATGTGCTTGGTTATATCTCCGGTCCTGGCTAAAGTAGCGCGATAAAATGTTCACCAGTTTATAAGTCTGCTCAAGCTACAAAACAAAAAAAAACATCATTCCTTGCGCATCAAAAAAGAACGTTCAGATTTCGTGATGCGCGAACACGGATAGACAAACTAAAATTTTAATAATACCTAATAGCTATGGCTTCTGTTGCTGTTATAAGATCCCTCATATTAAAATTTCTTAAATAGCGCATACATCGGGATTTAATATTTTATTATAAAATAGGCTCGTCCATAGATATAGTATATACTGACGAATAGATCACCTGACAGCTCGATAACGCGTGACCAATTTTGATTTGTCAATGTGTGCGTTGGATAGTGATGTAAATTTTAAGACTTAGACTGACTATCGATAAAATGATAAAACAAATCAGTTTCTTTAACGAACTCGCTCATTCAAATGATCATCTTCAACTAATAAAACAAAACAGACATAATAAATTAAAACAAACATAATTAATTCGTTTTTATTTATATATACCAGCAACGTCAGTCAACTATATTATTCATTGTATAACTGAATTATGCACTCAGCTTTTTGCTTTTTGCACAATATTTGTTACAAATTGTTGAATACTGTTTTGGAGTCCAACCATCACGGCCAAATAATCTTAACCCTTTTTCCTCTAATTATAGAATCTATAAGAAATCTGTCGAAAAAATGGCAAAATGAAGTTAAACTCTTAAGACAATTAGGTATAACATTAGTTGAAAAATAATTCAAATATTTAAGATAAATATCGACAATATACCTTGTCGATAAAGTCAAGCCCTAGTGTATATGTACCTAAAAACTTTTCTGGTAAAATCTGGCGAATATGTAACAACACGACATATTTCGATGTAAAATATAAACAATGAGAATGGGATTGAAATTAATCCGTAACTGAAACAGAAAATATCAGTAATTATGGCCAAAAATAAAAGCATTTAAGTAGTGATGACATGCTGAGAACTTACCTATGAAACGTGCAATTATCAGGACTGTTTATATGATTTAAATCATAGGCACTCACGGAACAAACAACCATTGTATTTAACTGTTATAATCATATAATAAACAAGATTTATAACAAAAATAAATCAAAAAACAGCGAAGCTAGTTTCAAGCTTGTGACTTTAGACTACCTATCCTTCAAAACAGCTTACAATGATATTAGATTTGCTTTCCTCTTCCATCTTGGTATGTATAAGATTTTTTTCTCGCTCACACGCTTTGGTGATCTATACGTTTACTATATCTATGGCCTTGCCTATACAACTGCCTCGGTGGTCTAGTGGCAGTGTATGTGACTGCGGGTCTCGGGTTCGATTCGCGGGTCATGCCAGCAATAAGTTATAAGGTTTTCTTCAATCAAGAAATAAAAGAAAATCACAATAGCAGCTCGGAGCTAGGAAGCTGGTGATGTTTTACACCTAAAGCCGTTAATCCTGAGCCTCTCTCGGGTCGTGTCGGAACGCCGCGCCGTCCCATCGGACTGTGAGAAAAATTACTGTCTGGAGATCATTATAGTCTAGATGTAACACAATGAAGCGCTAGCCGAATTTCGATTTTAGAGGTTTTACCGCTTACATCCATCCTCTCGACGTCCACTGCTGGACATAGGCCTCCCTAAATTGGGGGTATACTGCCGTAATCGCCACGCTTGGCAGGCGGGTTGCCGATCGCAGTAGATGTTGTTAATACTCGAGGGAGTGCTGCTGCCCACTTCCCCCGGTATTCCCTCAGTTGGCTCTTACGACTACCATGGGTGGAGAGCGGTGGGACAATTCTAAAACCGTTGGCCGTGTGGGGCCGCCACACGGCCATAACCAACGCTTACAAGCTATCAATTATCTTACTCTCATAATCCGATAGGATAAAGATCAAACAGAATTGACTGCTTTGGGAAGGAAGAGACTATTACCTACTATTACTATTATTACCAACAATTATTCTCTCACCGGTTGTTATTACGAACAAAAATTCCAATATCCGACCCACTTTTTGGGCTCTCTCAGTGAATAAGTAGCGTAATTTTATACCAATAGGAGTAAGGCGCCGTATTTATTAATAAGCTAGGTGAATCCGATGAACCTTGTCCTGCCCAAAAGTTGGGTGGCCTGAAATTAGCGGGCTTCGATTTTTTCGATATTTGAATATTCGATAAGAGCAGTGGTAGGGGTTTGAGATGAATATCTTTGGGTATATTTTCTGATATATAAAATCATAAAAGGACAAATACCTTTTAAAGTTTCGCGAATTGTGTACATATACGATGAAAACAATGGCTCTGTTTCGTTTATAATTTATAACCCTCAACACAACTTTTGACAAGAAAATAAATTTGTTGATTTTTACACTTTCACGCTGTAGCTACAGGACCAATAGTCATAAAATTTTGCACACGTATATTCTGAAATACAGAATAGAACATTGGCTATAAGTACATTGCATCAGCCATGTACCCGGTCCAATTATAAATCTAAACTATCCAGGAACCCGCTCAAACACACAATAAATTTAATTCAAATCTTACTGTTTTCGAATATTTGCGAGATGGATGGCAATCGATTTTTATTTGTATAGAAAGATAAATAAATATTAATATTTTTCGAGAAACCATGATATTTATAACTATAAAGCCCAGCCAAAATAATGAAATATTATGAACTTTCGTGATATTATCGCGTTATGAGTAAGCATTAGTCAGCTTAATATGGGCGTGTCCACCGACTCTAGCCTATTTCTAACTAAGGTAGTTAAGTAAAACTGTTTTATAAGTACATATTAATTTAGTTATTAACACAAACCAAGCCTTTTGTTTCTCAATACAATCATTTCTAACGAAGTGATCTATTATCATGATGACACATTACTAGGGTAGCACTTGTTGTATCAGTACCTATTTCAAATGCAAAATTGACTTTCAAGTATAGTAAGTGTTAGACATCCATCTATACTATTATAAAGCTGTAACAGAGCTGTGTCTGTAAATTCAAGATATTTAAGAAAAAAATACTGTAATAGGCTATATAGGCTTGTCTAACCATTTTTTTTAGAATTTTTGTCTGTTTGTTTGTTCGCGCATCACGCAAAAACTACTGAATGGATTTTTATGCAACTTTTTTAATTATAAATTCGTTGATTACTTCTTAAAAACTGGTATCCTACATTTTATCCCGCAACTATATCTGGAACTTGAGATTATATCCGAAAAACTAGCTTTTGGCTGCGGTGAAGCCGCGGGCTAAGGCTAGTACTATTATTAAGCTGTAACAGAGCTATGTAGACATTTAAGATATTTGAGAAAAAAATACTGAATTAGGCTATATAGGCGTGTCTAAACACAAAACGTTTTATTTTTATTTTTGTCGGTTTGCCTGTTTATCTGTTTGTTTGTTTGCGCATCACGCAAAAACTACTGAACGAATTTTGATGCAACTCTTTTTGTTTGATAGCTCTTAATTAGACTTCACAACTGGTATACATTTTATCCCGCTACTATATAGGGAACCTGAGATATAACCGAAAAATATATAAATAAAAGTGTCGCCAACTCCAAGGAAAGAGATAAGAGGTGGAGAGGAAAGATAATAAGGAGAGGTAAAGGGTGAGGAGGGGCTTTGGAGCTCCGGCGCTCTCACTCACCATATGAAACGTAACTGTAGGAACTACTGTCTGTACATTTAAGATATTTGAGAAAAAAAATATTGTAATAGGCTAAATAGGTGTCTAAACACAACACAATTTTTTTTAGATTTTTTTTCTGTTTGTTTTTTTGCTCGTCACGCAAAAACTACTGAACGGATTTTTAAGCAACTATTTTGTTTGATAGCTCTTGAAGAGACTAAACAACTGGTATACATTTTATCCCTCTACTATATCCGGAACCTGAGATATAACCTAAAAACTAGCTTTTTCTACTACTTCAAAGGCTAGCTTACTTATATTGGCCTTCGATTCTGTTTCAACATTGAGATGTAGCTTAAGGCGTATATATAAAGCTTATTATTTTAGTGTATTTTAATGTTTAAAATTCACAATAATAAGTTATAAGTCTAAAATATTATTATAAAAGTAACTGGACTTCAAGTTCAATAATCAAGTTTATAAAATGATTGGCTGAGTGCTTATATCTCATTATTAAAAAATAATATTATATTTAACAAATACAATATTATAACCTCGCTAAATTTAGTGATGATAACTATCAGTGAAATGTTAATTAAATCGTCAGAATATAATTTAGCAATAACATATTTTCTTGTTTGATTTAATTCTAAATTGTTTTTTTTTCTCTCCTTCATTTCACTTTTCATAGACATATTAAAATTTTTAGACAGAAATAAAAACTCTATTTCTAAGTTGGTGCCGGTCGGTTAAACCCTGTCTGTGAAAATATCTATTAGCTTCTGTGGCCATAAACGTAGCACATTGCGTGTTAACACATTCGAGGTTGCGAGCGAAAAGGTAGAATGCGGCGTGGAAACAGCTCACGTCAACGGCGGCCGCGCCAGAGGCGGCGGCGCGGTAATAACAGGGTACGTTCCTCATTATACCCTAAACGACAAATTAAAGCGCATTTCTGTTATACCTCCATCGACCATCGCGTCGGTGAGATCCCAAGGACCGGTTTACCTCAGGCTGTCTGGACCGATTTCTCGCGCCTCGTGTATTTTTACGCTTTAGCGTGCTTATTCGCTTTAGTCTGATGAAATTACTGTAGTGATACGTGCTGTATAGATAATACATATTAAAATTATTTCAATTCACTGGCCTTTGTCCTCGGCTCGGCCCCAGGCAAAAGATCGGTTTTTGGTTATATCTCGAGTTCCGGCTATAGTATGTAATAGCGAAATAAAATGCTAATTTTAGGTCTAATCAGGAGCTATCGAACTAAAAAGCTTCATCAAAATCCGTTCAGTAGTTTTTGAGTGATGCGCGTGCATACATACAGATGGACAAACAAAATTTCTAGAAATGATTTTTATAGCTTCTGTTACCTACTGTTATAAAGACTTCTAATTATTTTTATCGTACAACTCTAACAACCTTGATAAAGCTCGAGCATGAATAATAGATAGTATATGTTATAATTACGATCTCTGCCTATCTAGTGCACAATGAACTAGCTAAAAGAACGACCAATGTTAAAAAACTTGTATTAAAGTTTGGAAGTTTTTACATCACAAGGTATGTGTAATTCTTCTACATCCTATTTATAAAGTTACGCATTAGCTCTAAAGTGTTATAGTGAACAGTAGCAGTATGACTGACAGAATTATCAAACCTATTAATAATTTTATCTTTGAACGCGTCAGTGCGCTGCTACCGATTTGTATTAATTGATAGAGCATTGGTGCGATGATAGTACACCACTAGTGATTGACGGCTGATTTGAGATGTTATCGATACACGACGCTTCCTCAACACTGACTGGATTTTAGATGCCTCACGCCTCTTCGACACTGGCACTGGCTTTAAATAGCCCATTAACTATTGTCTGTCTCTATATAAAATTTTTACCATAATTTTACATGAATTCATTTTTCTATAGGTCTTTTATTACTTGGTAAATTTGTTTAAAAAAAAATGAAAATTTATCTGATCTTACACTAATAGTTCAAAATTTTGTTGGCATTAATTTTGTTCGCATTTCTGACATTCATTTATTACCCCTTGGCTCTTGTAGCCATCAATCTTCAGTATTTATTTGCAAATAATGGAGTAATAATGATAGAATTGATTTGTTTATTTCGTATATCCAAATAAATCTCTTTATTCACTTATAATTTTTTTATCATGAAATATTATGTAGTACTTCGTAATTCAGGTTCTATAAACTAAATTTAAATTCTAAAACGAACTTCATCAACGAGTAACATTTTAATATTATATGACGTCTTGTGTCGTTCTTACGCAACGGTAAATTCGGCTTGAGTGTAACGGAATGGAAGGTTGAATAAATAGAGGTTTCGCATATCATATCGCGTGCTAAGTTGATTGGTGTCAGCCAGCTACCGTGCATGGGCACTCAGCTTTGCCGCTACATTGCTCTGGTGCCAGTGGTTAATTCAGTTCAACGCGTATATGTATCGATAAAATCTTAACGTGAATTGCCACTTCACTGTCTGTCATTCATCAGTACAATTGTTGAATGTGGGTTAATTTTAATAGCGCTACCTATCTGTGTTTCCGATTGCATTGCGCATGTATAGTCTCTTGTCGTTTAAGATACTTACTAATTCGTTTGTCACATTCATGCTATCATGAATATAAATAAGCTTTTAAAACAGCGCCTAACTCCAATCAGCCTTAATGACTTCCTTCGCTGACGTCCAACATCGTCAGACAGTAAATATGATGAATTGCCATTGTGTGAGAATTGGGCGTTAGAATTATTTGGCGTGGTGGTCGAGGCGGCTTTTCATCCATTAATTAATAGGGTACGCCCCTCGCTCAATCAGATCTGATATTTAGCAGGCGAGAAGCTATATTTATGCTCGGGCGCACCTCTTCGATAATTACATGCGATTCACTTACGAGTTAGAAATAGCTTTAACGACAACTGTATGTTGCACTGCTACGGGACGCTATTTAGTTAGGTATATATTCTACACTGATTAGTTATGTACCTACAAATAAACATACATATAACAGACTTTTTAATTAGTAATTAACTACATCCGTTAAGTCAGTTATATAGCATTTTAAAGAATACTTGCGTTTACCCGCGGCTCCTTCGCAGTCAAAGGCTAGTTTTATTAGTCAAAGGCTAGGTTATTACTCAGGTTCCCAATATAGCATCGGGATAAAGTGAATACCAGTTGTTAAGTCTAATCAAGAGCTATCAAATAAAATGTTGCATCAAAATCTGTTCAGTAGCTTTTGCGTGATGTGCGAACGAACAAACAGACAAACAGAAACAAAATCTAAAAAAAAATTTTTTGTGTTCAGACACGCCTAAATAGTCTTATATAGTCATTTTTTCTCAAATATCTTAAATTCTGTAAATTTACACAGCTCTGTTACAGCTTTATACTTAATTGTTAGGATACCTTACTTAAATTATGCTATATTCTTATTAAGTACCTACTAGCCCCTCCTCGCAGGAAAAAGTCTCAGATCTATACTAGGATAAAACTTACCAGTTTTGACATAATCTAACAAAAAAAAGTTTCGTCAAAATCTGTTCACTAGTTTTTGAGTGATGTGCGAATAAACAAACAGACAAATATTCCAAAAACCATTGGTTTGTGTTCAGAGACGTCTAAATAGCTTATAACAGTCAGTTTTTTCAAATATAATGTTCATACAGATGTTATATTAGTATTAAGCAAAATGCACAATGTGTAGGTATAGTCAAATGTAGTCAAATGCATAACTCTTTGCGATATGAGTGTACATATTATGTATAATGAGAAGAGGAAATAATATTTCACGTTTATCCTATAGATACATAATGCATTCGCGGGCAAATATCGATATGAGTCGCAGGAAGAAATCGATAAGAATGCGGCCGGCATGGTCGGGCCTATCGGCGAGTTCTAAAAGCCGCCGCCCTGTAATTTGCCAGAGGAGAGTGTTGGCTATTACTGCTGATACCGAGATCATAATAAATACGCCATTAACGCCCCCATAGCACCCGAAACGACATAACCACCCGGTGGAACAGGCACGACGGAACGTCAGTTACTACCTTCTCTACATTCAGGCCATACACTCGTGTAAATTTTAACACAATGTTGCTTTATTTTTAGTAAGATTAAATTTTAGAATAACCTTCCAATGATTAACAAATAATATTGAACGAGGCAAAGTATTTACAACAAAATATTTGGTACTGATGTAATGACGTCCGTGTGGTGACGGACTAAGAATACAATTGTCACCACCCCATTCTTTCCCACGGGTGTCGTATGAGGCGGCTAAGGGAAGTTAGCAATTATCATCCGTTGCATGACTGGTGGTAGGGCTGGGTACCAAGTGTGAGTACTCACTTGGTATCGGGCCCAAGCGGGTTGGTACCACCATCTCCCGTGTGACCGGCCATGAAGCACATCGTTGCGTTTTGTCTGTAGCAGGAGATAGCCGTTAATTCTTTCATTTCATATCTGCGAAATGAAATGGTGAGCAGCGGCTTGACAATAGTCTCGGTATAGTTGAGTCCATGAGCGACGGTTACCATTTACCATCAGTGGCTCGTCTGCCACTAAATGCAATAAAAAAAATGAATCATAAGAAAGTATGGAAGAAGAAATTACTTTAGTGCTGCCTTTGTATGGTGGATAATCGGATAACGTTAATTACTGAAACTATATTTGTAATCTTATAACTGAGTATCTAGTAATTTAGGCACAGTAGGACACGATTCTCAAATTTTCTAAAAAAACAAAGGTTAGTGTTTATGGATGAAAATATGATCAAATTAAATATAGAACTGTGTACTAAGTACAAAAAAATATGTAAATACATCCTTCATTTATTTCTCTGACTGTTACCGACATTAGCAGAAAATAATGAGTTGTTTAGATAAAAACCTAATAACGAATTAAATCTATCTAAAAGTATTGTTCAAGAAGCGTTGTTATTGTGAATAACATTTAAAATCATGAGAATAACTTATAGCAGTCAGTTGTAAAAATAACAATAATTAAAAATAAGAACCGCCTTAGCATAATAACATATCGTAAAACTACACAATATTCGTAGTCTCCATTAATATAATTAGTGATTATAAAAATACCTACAGTAATGTAATGCTTAGAGATATTGTATAAATTTATTTTTAAAATTATTAAATATGCTTAATATTTAACATGTGTTAGCGTGAGTATGTACTACCTGTTTTCAATTCCCAGCGAAAGTCCCGATGCCGGCGCCCGGGGCCGATGCATCGGTGATAGATTAAATTCGACACGGCATCTCGTGATGTCATGCCAATTTCGACGCTTACCTCAACCTTGCCGCACCGTCACGCATATTTTCCGCACTTATACAAATCCTTGAGACATAGCCTTATTTAATTATATCTCACATTTATATAGTCAACAAAATTCTACACCTACTGAAGTACAATATTCATGTAAAGGGCATACAGGTGTGACAGCGACTGAGTAGGAGTCGGTTACTAACTGGATTTGTATTGAGCAGGCGTGAAAGACATATATTATTATTGCTCACATGTAAGTAGCAATAGTTTCGTAGAGATGCGAAAATAGCGAGTTAACGAGAAGCGTGATCGGTGGCGGTCGCAGCAACCTCCAAGAAACAATAAAGGGCATCATGCACTCGAGAACATTTGAGGGACGCACCAAGCGAGTTGCGCGCCTCGTTAACTGTAACACTACTCATAAAGATGCTTCGTCGAAATAATTTTCACTGATAAACTCGCGCAATATTTTAGCTCGTATGCAAAAAAAATACACACTGACAGTGTTCTATTTAGAGATCCTACTCATTGCAACTGTTATAATGCCATATAAATCATATCTACTCTTATAGAAATCTGACAAGACGTATTTCAACGCCACAAATTTTGCATAAGTTCTTCTGGTGTGACATTTGAGATTTTATGAGATTTGAAATCGCCACGTGGCTGCCGGTGGCCGACGTCGTTCTCCGAACTCAGTTTTATTGACTCTGGACCGATGAAACCCAACGAACAGTTCTACTCGCAAAAGCTCAAGTTCGCAGAAGTCGTCACGATTGTGCTCTCGCACACCAGTTTACTAGAATAGGTCTTAATGCTATATTTGTACAAATATTTACCTACTTATTTTTATATAAGATACCAGGTATAGAAATGTTTATGTCTTATCCTAATATTAGGTACCTATAAATGTGAAAGTAAATTGAAAATGAATTCTGTTTATTTGTTTCACGCCGTAACTGCTAAGGTAACTGATATGATCAGGTCAATTCATGCATAGGTACATATAATCTGGAGCCCAGAAGAGCATAGGATATTTTTAATCTTCAAGAAATGAACAGTTCTTGTGGTATTGGTATATTTGCATAAATATAATTAATACGCCGCATAATGACGTATTTGTAGTACCTATACTAGATTCTGCTCGAGACTTCGTCTACGTGGGATTCAGAATTGGGTCAAATAATACGTAACCCTACACCACTTTAATTATATCTAGTAGAAAATGGCTGTCTCACAGTCACCGTTAATTTTTCTGGGATAAAGGTAGCCTTTCCTTTTTTTAGTTCTTTTCTAGGTTCCGTATGCTAAATCTCATTATGATTGCTCAGGTAATATACAACGTGAAAGCGTAAATTAAACTACTCTAACTAACTTGCATAATAATAGAAAGGTTTGAGGTTTTGAATTTCACGGAAACGAAGTCGTGAGCAGAAGAATCTAGTAAGCTATAAAAGTAACCTAACTTCACGATTAAGCCTTCATAGCGGACAATCATACGGGGGATGATAACCAGTTTCAACTGTAAATACATAAATATGTATCAACCAATTATATTCTTAAAGTTTGATTTTGCTTATCCGCAGAGATCCAATGGAGTTGATGTTGATGGAACAACAGCTGCTGAGGTCGCCACTGCGTTTGTACGCCAGCAGCGCCGAGGAAGAGGCAGAGAAGCGGGCCAGCGCAGCGGCCTGGGCACGCACTCCTCCGGCATTGCAGTTGCTGGCTCTAGGAGGCCGAGCCTGGCCCTCAGCGTGGCCACAGCCGCTCGCCCTCCCGCCAGACCTCTGGCTCCAGAAACCTCAAGCTCCCTTACGATACTGCCCTTATCCTCCTCCCGCACACCCCACACCCCCACCTCCTCACTCCCAGCGCACCGATCACTCCCCATCCCCACGACATCCATTGTGAACTAGCAACCCCTTTGGCTTGGACAATTTACCCTAATCAAGGGCAACGAACTTGTGTTGTGACTCTTCAAGTTCCTACCCAATGTGAATGATCAGTTACGAGAAACTAACCCAAAGCAAGAACGACTGACTTGTTGGCAATGCCACTAAAATGAAAGCGGGTGGCGAGTGTAAAGCCCGCTAAAAGACTACTTGTAGGTACCTTATGGACAATGAATATAACTAAGTATTAATTAAGAGATCGATAGATATATCACATATTTCAAGGTTCCTACCCGAAAGTATAATATGAAAAATAATATTAGATAGTGTAGAATTTGAAAAATAAAAATTAGTTACCTGCACATATTAGTTCAAGCACTAATAATTATTTTGTATTAATTATTCACAATTTTATTATATTTAATAAAATACATTCACTATATTGAATTAAGTAAACCAAAGAAAGATTATATTCGAAGACCCAGCAAATGACATTCCATAAACATAATGAATAAATAATAATGATATACTAAATTGTATTTATAGTAAATTACAAAAATAATTAATAAAGGATTCTGCACTAAACGTCTCAGTATTTAATTTATTACTAATTTTATTTTATTGTGCGTTTACTGTTAATAGGTAAAGGTGATTCACAGATGTCGATTCACCTGGTTCAGTTGATTCAATGTTTCCGATTGTTGCTAGTCTGTTAACAATGTAATAAGTCGTAAAACTTTAACCGCTCTTACGCTTCAGTGTCTATGCAAATGCTATAGTTACTTAATAATTACTACCTGTATTTTATTAAGACTCATAAAAATCATGACATTTAAGTATCTACATTTGACGTTATATAAAACTTATGATTAACCTTCATAAACAAAGTTAATGTTGAGTTGAATTCTTTGTTTTGTAAGTCATGTGAAGTACAAGTAGGTACTACTTACACTACCAAGATTTAAAAATATTTAACCGACTTCAAAAAAGGAGGAGGTACTCAATTCGAATGTTTATATTTTTTATGTATGTTCGGGCATAACTCCGTCATGTATTGGTTTTTTTGTTTGAAAGGGGTTTATTTCGAAATTTTATCGATATCGGTGCAGTAGTTATCTAAAAAAATGTATACATCGATGATATTTTTTCGTTTAGGGAGGCCTCCCCATCATGTACCACATACCCTTACCTACGCACCTGTTTTATAAAACGTCACTCAAATGCAAAAAAATAAACTATTAAAAAAAAGAAAACCACTTTCAAAAAACACCCAGGAACTAAAAAGCAATAAATAATTGATATTTACATACGATTTCCGTGCTAGACACCTACTGATGTGTTTGAAGCCGGTGTTTAATATAAAATATACAATGAGTGTATCATTCTGAATACCAGCACTTAAAATCTGCCTGTTTTTTGATATGTAATAGCCTTAAAACGAGAATGTATTTCGTAAGTGTTTTTTTACTATACATAATATAATGCACCTGTATACAATTAATAACATAAATTTAGGACTATTTATAAACCACTTGCTGTAGAGTTAAAAATGTATGTACTGTATAGTGTTCGATTAAATTATTTTTGTAGTATAAGCAGTGTAAATAGTGGGTCAATTAGATGTTTATAATAATTAAGAGGTCTTGAAAATGTATTGTAGAGAATTGTATCGCGTCATAAGCTCACATTTTCGTAACGATATACAGTAGATATGTTATCAGTTTAATCTTAAATCACGAAGTACAATATATACGACGAATTAGTCTTGTTTATTAGTCTTAGTTACATTAAGTACTATCAGTATAAAATGATTTGCAACGGACGTATTTGTGTATTTAAGCCACTACTTTCCATACTCAATAATTTACGTTTATACTCCAATATGGTGTTTTAAAAACTGACGGCTAAATACTGAAACGCTAATTGAGTGGCACTTATCTGTGCATCTGTTTGCCTGTTAATGTTTTTTGTTAATGTAGATACAGTAATTCTATTATATTTAGAAGGCATATAGCTGCTGTCCTGGTGACTTATGTGTCTAAGTTCTGATCACAAGGTTTTGGGTTCTAAACCTAGGTCGTGAGTTAAGTGTTTTAATATAATATAAAAATACTGGGTGATGAATTTAAATGGCGATTCTGTAATACGCTGGTAAAATGTTTATGGTTTTTATAATTTCATCTCCGCTGTCTTTATCGTGGATGACGTAAAAGTTGTCCGAATTTATAATACCAATGTCATAAAAACTCAAAACGAAAACATACTGTTTGTACTGGTATATTCCATTACTGGTTACTACTTATTCACTCTACTCTTCGTACTAAAATTTTATTGTTATAAAATTATAAGCATTCAATACAAGGGCATCTGACATTTACTGCAATAAAATGTTACTTTAATTTCACAATACATTTGTTATGATTGTAATTGTGTATTGTTCCACCCGAATGTGGAGTCACTCTGGGAGAGGGCTGTAAGCAAATTATTGATAGAGGTTATACTAATACATTAAAAACATTATCCGTTATTGGACATGCCAATATCAGTTTTAAATGTATCACAAATACCTATATGGTATTTATAAATTCAATAATTCAAATGTTTTTTTTAAGACGACACCCTGCACTTAGTAATAATCCTCATATTGGGTTTACAAACATACAATTTCACGGATAAAAAGTACACCCAGACTCAGAACAACCATTTGAGGATCACAAAGTGTTGTCCTGTGTGGGAATCGAACCCCCAACACTCGGGCGACCGGTACTTAAACTACTCCGCCATATGTGCAGTCCAGATTGCTTTTTTTATATCTTTATTGACCATTATTGTTTTTTTTTATATTATTTTTAATGTGTGCTCCTGATACCTACAGGTATTCTAGTGATAGAGCTATATTTATATTATACACTTTGTATAAAACCTTGGAATCTATAACCACTAAAACCTAGGTATAATACTAATGGGTCCTGTAGACGTCGTCGTGCCCGAATGCTGGCTGGTTAGCTATTTAACAGCTTCGATTACTTTTGTTTCGATATTTGAATTTTGACAAGGGTTGTGGTGAGGGTTTGCGGTGAAATTCAGTAGCTATATGTTCTGTTATGCAAAAATGATATTAGAAATAAAAAATATATTTCTTTGAATAAAAAAATTTGACCACGATCAAAGCATCACTTCAGGTCCAGTACCCATTCTAACACACAAAAATATTCAACAATACCGTTCCATCTGCTTAGGAGAAGGTTGGTTACATGCGCACTGCAGAAGGACTACCTATACTTACTGTAAGATTATAGAGAATAGTTTAAAAGAAACTTTACTAATGAAACTAGATGTTCTGGTTGTACATAAATTGTACATAGGCACTTTTACACAACGTTGCCTGTTCATGTATAGAAATCTATGAATCTATAGGTAACGCGACGAAGAAATATTAACCTATGTTAATGTAATTTAACGAAACTATTTGCCTGGATTTTTATTATTGGATTCCATTAAAAAAAGGCATAAGTATGATTAAGAAAACAGACTAATTCATTGTAGATAATAAATTTTATGGTTTATGAATTTGTACATTTAATTGTGAGGTATTATATATTTTACAAAATGTGAGTGATAACGCCGAGAGTAGCGACACATATCAGGGTTCTGCCCTAAGTGTTAATAAATCCAAAATGAAACTTTATGGTTGTTTTATTTTATTTTTTATATCTGACATAAAATTTAACAATTTTATTGATATTTCGGAGATCCCTTATCCTTCGGAAACAATTTAATGTAGCTTTCTCTTCAATATAACATTTTCTTTTTGATCTACATTTTTTAGTATTTGACATGCTCCGCCACTTTTTAAATACAAATTATTTGTGAATAAGGAAAAAGATATTGGTCGTGAAGATAAATGTGATAAGGAGATTGGGATGGTCGAAAGATCTGTACGATAGCTCAGTGACTTTCCCGGATTAGAAAAGACGCGGGTTCGTTTCCCGCTCGTACAAAAAATCGCTTTTTCCTTATTCACAAATCATTTATACTCTAATAACATTTTATTTTTCGAAGTAGGTTTGTTAATAAGAATTTACATCTTCCTGCATTATCTCATTATACTTAATAGTTGTCAATGTAAATTAATTACATAGATATTTATTTATAGTCAAACAAAACTATGGTTATTGGAAGAGTTACTTGGTAGGAAGGTCATATGTTTTTACTATCAAGACTTATTATAAAAAAAACAAAGACACGTTTTTTAAATTACTGTGAAAAATACTAATGAACTTGTGAAATTTATGCCTGCGGCGCTGCCGTGAAGTCCTGATCCTAACGAATCAAAAATATATGTCAGTCTACGATATGTTAATCAACTCTAATCATAAATAGCTGTGATGTAGCTATTTATAAGAATTAATAAATGAGAATCATGTCACCAGAATGTACGAGTAAGTATCTAAAATATTCAAGTTTGAACTAAGAATCTCTGAGTGTTGTTTTATAAATTACTAACTGTTCTATTTATAATAAAATTATCTATTGAGGCTCTTTAGAACTGTTGTTTTATATTGTTTTTGTCATGGTCGCCCTCTCAGTTTTATAAGGTAACGTTCCAAATTTAAAAGAACAGAAATAGCTTACGTGGACTTCTTTACACAAGAAGAAGACTTTGACTGGGACTTATCAACGTAGAAACTGTAAAAACACTGATAATTATTTTAATTACAGCGAAGAAATACGTCAAGTGAAGCCTAAATCATTTTTGAAACGATAATGGTACAACAGACGGAAGAGTTGGGTGTATGTAGGTAGATGTTTAAAAAAAACAAAATAGTATATTAATTAAAGAACAAATTATTTGTGAAATTGGAAAAAGAGAGTTTCACTGCGACCAGGATTCGAACATACGTCCCATTTCAAATCCTGCTTGCCATAGAGCTTGTACGGGTAGGTACTAGTGCGGGGTGGGTACTATCTCTGCCTATACCCCGCAGTCTATGTGGTTCTACTGTAAGGTGCCTTACGTCACAACCTAGTTCCTAATAACCTACATATGTAACGTGGAATGTAATGTGCGTGTTCTCCTGACTGTAGTGAGCGTGGGGATCCTAACTGCACTGTGAGCTACTGCACCTGGCCCTACGCGAGTAAAGAAAACCAATAAGTCCCAAATAACAACTAATTTATTCAATAAATATTAACTAAATTCCTCAAATCTAACACACAAGTTTACGGGCTGGCCAGTGCGCAGTAACTGCCGAGCGTCTCACATTCTTCTCGCTCGCACGCTAAACTGCTGACATGACTAACCTCATTCGTACTTACATGGTCCCTACAGGTCTCTTTTACCACTTTCACAAATAATTGGTTCCAAAAGTAGCTGAGCGTGTCAAATGCTATATACACATCAAAATAGAAGATTATTATTTTATTACCAGTTTTACTATATTCATAATTATGCAGAATTAATTGATAAGGAAGCTCTACTGAAAGCTCATAAAGAATCCTCCTGTTCTGCCATCTCACTACTGTAGAAGAGACAACACCAGGCTATGCCTACTAGTTAGATATACTCGTACAACTTTAAAGAACGTATGTTTATAGAATTTACAAGGAACATCAAACCAGTCAGTAATTGGATGTCATCAGTTTTAGTATATTCCTAAAATATTTCAAAAAGAATTAAATATTGGTTTCTTACTATTGATCCCTTGGCATGTTCCTTACCTTGGCTTGGGTGGAATATTTTGAGCTCCACATTATTAAACACTAGTCAAACAAACTCAAACTTGGGTGGCTTATTAATGAATTGCATCTCCAGACCCTCGTTATCAAGTCCAATCGTACTTTTGGTGACTGTGATAGCTTAGTGGTCCAGCCCCCTTAGAATGAAACGTTAGATGAACTTTCGTTTCACTTCATTGTGATTGGTCGCCTGAGTCACGCGACGAAATCTCGACTAATCAGAAATCACGCATCGGAATGTTGATCAATCACAATGACTCGAAACGAAAGTTCGTCTAACGTTTCATTTTATATTCTAAGGGGGCTGAGCCCTTCCCCGCTTTGGATAGGATGCGCAGGTTTGAGCCCTGCTTGCAATAAAGCTCTCTTTTTCTACTTTCACAAATAATTTGTCTTTTAAAGTAGCTGAGCATGTCGAGTGCTAAAATACAGATCAAAATATTGCAATTTTCTATTCCATTGTTTGGCTGTCACAATAAGATTACTTCTTCTGTCTGATTTACTATAGTTACTCTTTGATTATTATAATAATTTTCACTAAGGCTATATTACTGACGGTATTACCTATCTAGCGGGCGGAAAATTGGCGTTAGTGTAGACCTCGTATTGCAGCTAGTTTTTTAGTTGATATTCTGTGTGAAGGTGGTACTTCCCTGGTCATATCAGTCCACATTCATGTTGGCTGCAAGCTACTTACCGTTATACTAGCTTCTACATGATTGTGACTTGGGCCGCCTGAACGTCAAAAGTCAAACCATAAATTAATAAATATCTCGGCGTGTATCATAGGAACTGCTTATCTGGATAATAACTATACAATTAAAAATTATATGTAACCCCTGACGCAAATAGAACGCTAAAAAGTAACGAGAAATGAACTGCTCCCTTAGAATGAAAAACGAAACGTTAGACGAACCTTCGTTTCTATTAATTGTGATTTGTCGCCTGAATTACGCGTCAAAATCTCTGCTAATCAGGAATCACGCTTCAGACAGTTGATCAATCACAATGACTCGAAACGAAAGTTCGTCTAATGTTTCGTTTTTCATTCTAAGGTGGCAGAACTAATTAAGAAGAGTCTAATGAGCCCAAACTTGAAGGGGTTTATTAATAGGCAATCCAAGATTTCGTCTCCTACCTTCGAGATTCATCATTAGCGAAGCTTATCAGCTACGATGCCACAGACAGAACCACAGACACGTCAAACTCGGGGGTTATAATATTAATCAAGCTATAGATTTTCCAATTCAGTGTCTACCAAATTTAATCCACAAATCCATTCAGCCGCTGCATAATTCACGGAAAAACATCTAAATATCTTCACAAACTTTCGCAATTAGAACATTAGTACACAAATCAAAAAAAGTTTGAGATTAGTTAGAATACGAAATATTTTTGTTGGCAGTATGGAGGAACTTTTTTATTTTATGTCTATGATTCTTCATTTAAAAATTTGATATTTGATCAAAAAATAAAACAATATCAAAGACATGTCAAAAACAATTGCTTTTCCCTATAAAAAGAAATCCAATCTTTGATTACACTTATTAAAAATCTTTTTCAAGCATATTTTTTCAATTTTTCGTCTAAAAAGTTGATTTGGAAAGATGCCGAAAGGATTGCCTGAAGCTTTACGAGCAAAAATTGTTACTTTGGGGGAAGAAGGATATTCTATGAGAGAAATAGCTCGCCGAGTATCTCAGAGCTGTATCCCAATTCTGTGTCGTGAACACGTTGCGGTGGTATCGTGGCATGGATAACTTTGCTGATCAACCTCGCAATGGTCGCCCAACTGTTCTTACTGCTGCCCAGAAACGTTACATCAGACTGCTGACTGCCCGCGACCCAACAGTCAATGCCACTAAAATAAGAGCTGAGTTACGGGCTGCCACTGGACTAGAAGTAAGCACTCAGACCATCAGGAATTGCTTACACCAGGCTGGATTACGAGCAAAGAGATATGATAATGCTAGGCTCCGCCAAAATGGAGATGGTGATGAGGAAAACATTTGCCAAAATTTGCTTCTTCGTTGACGAAACAAGAATAAGCACTCATCCAGACAACTGACGTGTCCGTGTCTGGAGAAGACTTGGGGATGCAGAGAGACAAAGAACTGCCACTGGTACTGTTCAACAAGGTGGGAAATCGGTGTCGTTTTGGAGCGGAATAATGATTGGAACTAGAGCGCCGTTAGTCCTGTATCGGGGCTCGATGACTGTAGCTTTGTACCAAAATGTTGTTATCGAAGGAATCGTCAGACCATTTAGAATAAATCATGGCCCCCAACTCATATTGGTTGATGATAATGCACCCCCACATCGAGCTCAACGAGTCAATGCTCATTGCCAGGTTAGACTGGCCTGCCGGCTCGCCTGACTCCCGATCTGAACCCGATCGAGCACACTTGGGATGCTCTAAGCGAGCTGTTTGGAACCGTCAACAGCCTCCCCAGACATTGAAGAATGGGACAGGTTACCTCAAGGAATCACGAATAAGTTGATTCTCAGCTGCTGCTTGCTGCTTGTGTTCGAGCACAGATTACTAATTAGTTACTACCTAAGTTCGAGCTAGCGGAGGAGTTATCTTGTACTAAATAAAAACAATTCCGTAATAAATTCTTAATAATGTCTCTTATTTCGTCGTTTTCTTTCATTTATTTCTTAGTCACAATTGCATTAAAATTTTTATTTGTAAAATAATTATATAATTTTTTAGTTTTGATAAAGTTATTTTCTTTTTAAAAATATATCACGTAAGCACTTTTCTTTTATAGGCTGAAATTTAAAAAATACATCATTTTTTGCTAATGATCTCAAACTTTTTTTGATGTGTATAGATAGGTAAGGATAAAATACGACACACAGTTATAATATTTAGATCTATTTCTTTTAGCAATTGACATGCTCCGCTACTTTTTAAAGTACAAATTATTTGTGAATAACGAAAAAGAGATTTTTCCCGCCCCTACTAAAAATCTCTTTTTCTTTATTCACAAATAATTTGTAGGTACTTTAAAAAGTAGCGGAGCATGTCAATTGCTAAAGGAAATAGATTTAAAGTGTTTGAAAAAATCGCGCCATCAAATAGTATGAATTTTAATTGCAAAATTAAACTTCCTATATTGGATGCATGTAATGCTTGCCGGTAGATGGCGTTAGTCGTAAGACAAATGTGATTAAGAATTTGGGATGATCGAAGGATCAGTAGGGTAGCTTAGTGGTTTAGAGCACTTCCCCGGATTGGAAAAGATGCGTGGTTCGGTTCCCGCCCCTACTTAAAATCTCTTTTTCTTTATTCACAAATAATTTGTACTTTAACAGTTATAATATATTTAAATGCCACTATGATCTCTTTACATGACTATAAAACCTTGACTTTTAAATATGAACAGATACTTAGGTAGGTACATATAAATAATTATTGTCCACGCTAAGCTATAAATACGAAGATACAAATAGGTACTAAAATGTTGATGAACCAGACAATAGATTTCAAACTTGATAGTCTACTTGAATACATTACTTATCCAGCAAAAAAGGAATAACATGATACCTAATATGCTTGTCAGCCTCTTTGTCATGCTCCGTTAACTTTGAAACGATTGCCGCTGATTCAATATGTAGTTTACCATCTTTGCATACGCATTGACTTATTGAAAATGTCCACAAATTGTAGTGTTGTGTCACAAGTTGCAGTAGTTAAGTATACTAGTGCTTACAGTAAGGCAGAGATATCCAGTCCGAAAACGAGATTGCACACACCTAGAGCATTTTTTTTTTAAATTGGTTCCCAAATTATCACTGCTCAGTGAAGGGAAACGTAGTGAGAGAACCTGTATGCTTTGCAGATTTTATTGAGAAATTTGATATTAAGTATAGGTATGAGTTATAGGAGGAAATCAATGCCCAAGAGTTATCATAAGTCGCCAAAAAAGAATTACCTTATTAGTGACTGCTCAGGTAAAAATGTATACCTATGTATGTACCTAAACTTCAAATAATTATGATGCACGTAAACTAAAAATAAATAAATAAACACCTAACTACCATTCCTTCATTCTATAAATCTTAAAGATGTATAGCTATTAAATTGCGTTTTACCACAGACATTAGATAACCTTCTCAGCATAAAACCGTTACTATTTACGAGAACGATAATAAATAATCGTCACACTTTTATTTTCTGTCTTTATTAAGTGTCATTAGGCATTATTAAGCACGTATATCGATGATGATCGGCCTTCCGTCCGGACGGTAATTGCCGGCGATGTAAGCGGCCTACAAATTGAAAGCGGCCGCGGCCTCAGGCGTATATTGATGGATCTGCTGCCATCGAGAAATTATAGCTGGCCCTTGCGACAGCTTCGCAAATTGTGCGTATAATGCTAGTAAATAATACAGCGTTCGCTATAAATTCATACCAGGCTAGAATATAAGTATACGTCTCACGTGGCATACGTGGACTACACACATGACCGCTGTTCATTGGCCGACATTACTTACATATTTTATAACTTGTATTGGCACAACATTAGTCAGCTAAAACGTACTTGCATTCCATGAAGTTTCGTCGCTCTTTGTGTACCTCAAAAGAAGCGCAAAATAACTACGGACCCTCCTCGCATCGAGAAATGCATAAATTAGCAAGAGCGTATTTTGTAGACATCGACTGATTGACTCCTTTCATTACGGTCTTGCATTGTTCACTGCCTGAGAAAAATTGCGCATCATTTAGAATCACAACACATTTCATAATTATGGTCTATTGTGGTGCTGTCGGAGCTAATTCCTTGGAGATGAGCGCTCTCCTCGCCCTTGGAGTGTGTGAGATATAGCGTACGTGAAGACGGCATCTGATTTCATATTGGCGAGCGTTGATTAGTTTTCAAGGGAAACACTAGTTCGAAGAAAGCTCTTAAGAATTTAATGTCCTGTCAGAGAAATACTCAAATAGGATTTGTTAAAAGGAAATATTTCCATATTATTGGAATAACTGCACAGAACATAAACAGATTTAATGAATTGGCAGCTGAGGTGCTCGGCGCGATGCGGTTTGTTCGATTTCAGGCAAATTTTATATCCTATGGACGTTTAAAATTATTGTCATTAATTATGTTTATTTGAATGCAAAGTGGTATTGTTCCCGCTTTAAGGTTGATGTAGTACCATAGAGTTTCTAGCACAGGTATATACCTACAAGCGAGCCCTGTACCGGGTCGTGCCCTCTAACAGATCGCGATCTGCTCATATTGTGAGAACGTTTAAGATCTACCTGGCCCCCTTAGATAAAGCTATAGATATTATGTATAGAGAATATCGAACGTGACTTGATCAATGTAAATTGATCAATTGCGAATAGAAATACAAGTAAAATCGGTGAGATAATTCGCGGACCTGAATCTATCAATCGTGAAATAGTTTGGATGTATTTGTATCACTCGTTCAAGCGCAACGGTTGTCCGCGGCAAACAACGTTCTAAGTCGTAACGGTGTCCGTCTGTCAGCCGCGTCCGGCGTCAGCTGCCAGTTCTAGCAATCCGATAGACAAGTAAATAGAGGTGGAGTAATCGTCATGTCTAGCAAGGGAAACGACAAATTACTGCGTTACAGTACTCCAAACAATTGTTTTAGTGTTGGCCACATAAATGTCTTTTTGAAGAATAATATTTGGCCATAAGAATTAAGATAATTAATTTAGCCGCTGCAAAGGAAGGTAAGAAATAATTTGCATGGCTTTGTGGATTTAGACGGCCGGTACAGTTAGCATTGATTGACGAGGCAGTTAGTGCAAAACTATAATTATCGAGGTGTGTTGTCGTGAGTGGCATTGGGCCGGCGAGGCGCGGAGAGGAAACGTCGGTAAATGTACTGTGATGGACAACAGACAGTCTAACAGCCGTCAGCCACAGGGCTAGGCAACGGCGTTGTTAGTTCTAATAGCTGTGACTTTAGCAATCTGTAAATCAATACGTTATGATATTACCTTGTCAAGAATATAATTGAACGACAGTTTTACACTTAGGTAGGTGTACATAGGTATAGTTATAAACTTTAAATTTCAACATTACTGAAGTAGAGATTCTCAGGCAGCAAATCCATTGATAAGAATTTATAGTGAAATTAAGGACGTCTATGCACATTTCTTTACATAAAAGAGAAAACAAAAAAAAATCTAGACGTCGCGGGACGTCTAGCAGATGTGAAAACGTCGGAATTATTTTGTAGAAATATAATGATCATAACTTGACAAAGTCAAGACGAATTTGACGAGTATAAACTCGATATGGTTGCGTCGTTTCATTACAGAGTTACTGTGCCACCTTCCAGCTCAATCGTCAGGCTTTGGATACCATCTAGAGACAAAGTACTCGTCAAGACAAATCATACGAGCCCAAATTCGATGGAGTTATGTCGTTTTATAACGGAGTTCCTGTGGCCACCTTATAGCTCCATCATCAGACCCTGAATATCATCTAAAGACAAAGTACTCGTCAAGACGAATTAAATGATTCAAAACTTGATGGGGTTGCGTCGTTTCATTACAGAGTTACTGTGGTCACTTTCCAGCTCCATCATCAGACCCTGAATATCATTTAGACACAAATTACTCGACAAAACGAATCATAAAAGCCCAAACTCGATGGGGTTGCGCCGTTTCATTATAGAGTTCCTATGTCCACCTTCTAGCTCCATCATCAGATCAGCTCTATGTCATCATAATATTGCATTGTCACGTGATATGAAATTTCAGCTCAATCGGAAACCGGGAAGTGTGTCAAATTTAACATGCAAAATTTGTACGGGACAAGTAAAATAAAAGCGTCGCCACGCTAACAGCCGATTTTACCCTCCCTCCGCATTATGATGAACGCACACTTATCCGAGTCGAACGCGTCGAACGAGTCGACTGAAACGAATTTTAGAATTCTTTAAAAAAATCTCATGAAACCTCGCACACTCCCGCGTCGAATCGTCCGAATCTGGACAGGTGTGCGTTCACCATTAGATGTTTCACATCAAAAGAAACAGAGTGATGTATGTAATAAACCTATATAAAACGATGGAGCCGTGTCGCACTCGCACATGCCATTATGTGCGTTACTTTTTTAATATTTCAATATATTAAAGTACATATTCCATTTTGGAGTATGACGTGTCAGTTTTGATATTTATGATTATTATCGATGATCATATCAACCAATAAATTATAGCTGAGTACAAGCTATATTTTCACAATTAACTAGGTACTAAGCAAAAATTTGATCCGCTTCACCTCGCTAGGGAAATAATTAATATAATAATTCGCCTATTGGCAATCCAATCGCACATAGTGCGAAAGCAATGCAAGACCCAAACCAGTATAGTTAGGTATGTTGGGAGCTGGCTTTTTCCTATCTGTAGATTAATCTAATAGTCTAATAGTAGGTAGTCAAGTTGTTATAGAAATAATATTGAAACAATTACCAATAATTGTGTCCGCGATATCTTCTAGTTACTTCTCGAAATAGAATATTGCAAAACAAATACAGATTGACTAAATAAATTGTAATCAATTCACGTAACTGTGAATAGAGGGCGCTCGAGGCGATCGCAAGATTTAAACAGACTTGAGTAGGCGTTCGATAATAACGATAATGGCGGGAACGTGGCTATCACGGCCCATTTCATTGCGTTGGACTATTGACCATCATGACGTTGTAAGGGTTAACGTTCAGGCAACTTGTATAAATACCTAAACACTATTGGTACTAACTACCTCAATATAATAAGTTTTGTTACATCTTCTGAAATTGAGTATGTTGATACCTCTCGTGCATAGTGAAGCTGGCATATTTCGTCAAAGCTTAAAGACCTACTTAGTAACTTTATAACACATTGGGCAAATCTAATAGGCGGAACGCACTGCTGATGACCAATGGCACAGTAAATATATAAGCTAAAGCCAATGGTTAGTTCACTCATGATCACGGCAGGTGTAACTCAGCCGAATAGTTCAGATAAGGCCAATTTTTTTAAATTATTATATACAGACACTGCACTAGAGAATAATCCCTGTATCACCATACAATTGACAAAGTCATCCAGACTTTGAAAAATCATTTATGGTACACACAAAAAAATATCCTGTGTGGGAATCGAACCCTTGGTAGAAGAGGTTGATATCTACACAATTTGGCGAACTTCCTGAATGATAAGTATGATTATTACTCAAATACACTTCATTGACGAGACGGTTTAGTAACTAGGTAGGTATATTGCATTGAAGTAATGTCACCCAGTTCCAGTGGTGCACCAGTACAGACGGAGTGAAAGCACTCGGGGGGTTGTTAGTGGGTGAAGGCCCCACACTACCCTGTGTGTTGCCCAGAACGATGTAGTGTGTGGTTAGGAACATTTTTCCCACCTTAAAAACAAAAATATGATTTGCACCTATTAGTTTACGAGTTTTCTAGTGAGCGACTTCTCGGTCTAGGGTTTAGGGCATGATTATGCAACATAACTGAGCTCGAGTTTTGGATCCTATTAAATATTGGGCGATCTCATTATTTATTACAGTTAAGAAAGTTTTGGAGCCACGCGCCTCGTATAAGAACTAACAATCTTGCTTTGTTTTTGAGCCTTTTCCAATGAGATTACAGTAAACTGATATGGTTTTAGCTATATGATAAATTGGTATTATTTTATAGCTTATAGTGGCAGACGGGCCACCAGGTGGTAAGACAAAATCAAAATCAAAATCAAAAAGAAGAATGGTCTCCTGCTACGACTAAAACACACGGAGGTGTTTCACGATCAGTCACACGGGAGACGGTGTTACCGACCTGCTCGGGCCTGGTCATAAGTGACACCCATTGGTACCCCGTACCGTGTGAGGCCGGCTTTAGAATTGTCCCACCCCTCTCCACCCGTGGGAGTATGGGAGTCGTAAGAACCGACCGAGGCAATAGCGAGGGAGTGGGTAGCAGCACTCCCTCGAGTATTAACAACATCCACTGCGATCGCCAATCCACCTGCCAAGCGTTGCGATTACGGCATTATCCCCCATTCTTGGGGAGGCCTATGCCCAGCAGTGGAAGATAAAAGGCTGATGGATGGATGGATGGATGGATTAGTACCCAACCTTACTTGCATTGCAAGATTGACTTGCATAGATTTTATGTCAACTTTTATTTTTTATAGGTATTTTTTTAAGTCACACACTGCCCTAAGGAATATCTTTACTACGAGTATTAGGTGTTGGCTTTGATCAGCAGAATTTGCACGGTAAAAGTATGAAAACTTAAAATATCAAAACATTAAACTCCATATCAAAGCAGCATGGTTGCGCGTGCGCTGGCGCAGCTCGCGAGGTGCTGGTATCGCGCGGCAAGGTGATCCCTCAGGTGCGCCCCTCGACTCCGCCCCCTTGTTTATTGCTTATTAGCGTGCATCTCGGCGGCACGTTTGAACTGCCGCTCTTTGTTCTTGCCGACAATACTCCCCTCCCACCCCGCCGGGGGCAAGCTCGTACCGTGGTCGGTCACGACACCACCACAGATCCGAGTATGCTACGCGAATCATAAATTGTTGCTATTTGACGTAGCCGGCATTGGCGATATCGATCTTTGTTCAATGATATCGCTACGTAGGAAGGAAGTGTAATGGCATCATAAACCATTTTTGCTTAGGTAGATTATAGAAGATAGTATTTTCCATAATGTAACATAAGCTTCTGCATTCGATTTTATCTCGGTGCACTTCACAATTGGACTCTGGTCTAAAGAAACATGTTTGAATGAATAAAAAATCCCTTCTTACACCTTGTTGAAATGAAATCACCTTAAAGTCCATGTGGTGACGGACTAAGAATACAAGTGTCACCACCCCATTATTTCCTACGGGTGTCTTACGTTGCGACTAAG
This sequence comes from Leucoma salicis, assembly GCA_948253155.1. Classification (NCBI taxonomy): domain Eukaryota; kingdom Metazoa; phylum Arthropoda; class Insecta; order Lepidoptera; family Erebidae; genus Leucoma; species Leucoma salicis. Next base: position 10,643,317 of record OX411806.1, read on the forward strand.
GGAAGTAAGCAAATATCACCCATGGTATTACTGGTAGTAGGAAGTCTGGGTGTGAGCAGATCAGTATTTCCTTCCCCTTGGTATCTTATGTGTGACCGTCAACTGTAATAACTCGGTTTTTGTTGTACCGGGAGAAGCTGCCCATTCATTTATTTTCATTTATTTAAAGAAACGGGGAAGAGCAACTTGACAGTATTCTTAGTATTGTTAAGAGCGGCGGTTACCACTTACCATCGGGCAACTACTTCCATGGCCCACCAACGGGTGGTCTCAACTCATGCCAGACAAGTGCAAAAGAGGTCGAGAATTCTGCAGATACAGAATGTGAAAAGGCGAGTCTCTGAATTGAGTTCTGCCAAAATAGTCGAGGTTGGAACAATTCGCTGTCCACTAGATCCCAGTATTTTGTGCCGTCACGAATCTGTTTTTGCCTTTGTACGAGCTCACAGGGTCTAAGTTTCTGCTGTATAGAGAGGTATGAAAATGTCCAGCTTGAGTCAAAATTTTGTGTTGAGTTTGACACTTCAGTTCTTCCATATTTTCTAAGCAAGTGCATTGAATTGGCCATTTGTGCTCACCGTAAGACTTCCTTACCACAGTATACATTGTTGCAAAGTAACCTCACGTATTCATATTGCTATGCGCCATTCAGATTACCTACGCAGCTCATAAGTCCTTTGTATGTAATATGCTCAGTTAAAAATCAACAGCCTAATTTTACTTCAATTTCTAAAAATTGCGTGTTTTCGCTAACCTGTTCTATTATTACTACATAAGCTTCAGTCCGAACATCATCATTTCAAAAGAACAAAAATTTGTGAAAGTGTAGAGATTTACTTTAAGCAGTTTGTTGTGTCTGTTGTTGTCAGATAATAGATCTGATAGAACTAGCGCTAGCCATTTTTCTACTACTAATTTCTGTTAAACTTTAGAGCATGCGTGTCCTCTCAGGTTGAAAGCCATTCAGGACATAGCCCAGCCATGTTGCTCTATGTGGATCGAAAGTTCAAAAGACGAAATGAAAACGTCGCATGCATGCAGTAGAATACTCAAGATATTTTCTTTTATGTACTGGTGATAAACATAGAATCACGCGTGTATTCTCCGAAGGAGTAGGCAGGGAGTATTACACATCCACAGTTCGCCAGCTATGATTAAGTCCCACGTAATAGGGGGCGAGCCTATTGCTGTCTACCGAGTACAATTCCAAACTCCGGGCTGCTACTGACAATTTTTCTTTTTTATGAAAATGCTCAATAACACTGCTCGACCCGGGGATCGAACCTGAGACCTTATGATCAGCAATCGCTCACACTAGCGCTGTATCACAGAGGCAGTTTACTGGTGATAGTTGATGAAATATTGAGTATGCCTATGTACATAATTTCCAAAAGGCAGATATGTCTTGTAAAGTCTATAGACTCGCAACTCCTTAACTTTAGATCATTTTTGTATAATTTTTTTACTTATCAGTTCTTGGTTTTATCATTAGGCTAGTAAGATCACTTATTGAATAAAAAATATGTCTAAAATCCACATGTAGAGTTAGAAGTGCGTTGGGTCACGTGTGATGGTTACAATACCATCTTCTGGAGCGTCAAAGCGAATGCCGCTAGATGATTTTCTGGGCCCTGCACCTAGTAAAGAGATTGAGCTGGCTTAAGACAGTATTTATTTATATTCAACTTTAGGTGTCTTGTCTGGCGATCATATTCATTATCTAAATATTTGTTAGCGGTTCTCTGTTATATGAGGGCGTGAGCTTACGCGTGAGTGTAGTAAAACTACTTTAAAATTGTCTATACGAGCCTGCAACTGTAAGTATGTTTACAAATGTACTCGTATTATAATAAAATGACAGTTGACAACGACCTAGGCACAATTCAGTAAGATTTCACATATCAGACTTGTAATCACTATATATACCTAACATAAATAATTAATAAGTCAACAAGCTTTTTTACATATATTACGAAGTCTGTTAGCAAAGTATTGATTACCGATAGCTTTGATTTACACAGTTTACATCCTCAATGAAATAAACATGAAATTGCATTTTTATTAATTATCGGTAACATCAATAATTGCGAATAAGTAATTAACTCGCGGCTTCCGCCTCACGTTAAAAAGCAATAAAAACGGAAAATTGGCATGATGGAGGTTAAACAGGCAATGAATATGATCGAGCATTGCAGATGTTTCAGACGATCAGCCAGCAATTATCACGCTTGCTCGCTCGCCTTCATATAAACGTAATAAGTAGTTGTTATTATTCGTTTATGGAAATATCTAGCAACTGTGTATATCTAATATCATGTTGCAAGAATAAAACATTGTTACAAGTTTGATCATTGATAACTATAATATAGCGAAATAAATGTTGTCTGTAGTGGTATTGTTAGCAATATGGCCAGCGGCGTTTAAAATGCTTATTAGCAATGGTGAGAACCAAGTAGCTGATCACCAATATTGGTATGGCGCGATTGCCTCTCTTACCTTCACAGCCCCACTAGACAACTGGTGACTTCAGAACCAGATACCAAATTTAAATCAAGATTGTAGAAAAACTGGAACGACTGCCACGACCCACGGTTTTCAAAGCTTAGAGGCGGTCAGATATTGAATAATTGGTGTAACATTTGATTCTCCATTGGATACACGCCGAAAAATTTAAAATTACTTAAAAAAAGTGTCATTGTTTCAAATGTTAATTAAATGTTTTGATGCATTTGATCTGCCTTCTATTTTCAATCGAGAGTTTTGAGAGTCCAAAAAAGCTCTAAATAAACTTGCCCAGTTCAGTATATGGTATACCAAGATCCGAGTTTATGGTATCTGAATGGGTAGGTCCCATTATGTAGAGTTCAAACAGCCATGTAGGTATAGAATTTTAATTTGTTTAGACTGTGATAGATAATTGTTAATCCTGCACCTTAGGTTAGCTTAAGCGTAGTTTCATGATAGACAGTGGTTTTGATAAATATTACTAGGTTATTGAGCGGTACCACAGAAGGAATGTAACATAGTTCCAGTGGCCCGCCAATAAAGGTGGAGAGACGGCACACGGCGCGTTTAGTGGGTGCAGGCCCCACACTACCCTGTTCGTTGCCCCGAATGACGGGGTGTGCGGTTAGGAACATTGTTCCCGCCTAAACAAAAAAAAGTTATTGAGCGGTAATTACTAAAAAAATCGATATATTTTGCCAACCCATTCCATAAATATCTTGTGTTAGTTAATTTTACATTATCTTCATTAACTGGCTTGACTACATTTTCGAAAATAACTAATAATAATAATTTATTATACAAAAGCAATGCTATCTTACAGAATTATGTTTAAGAAAGTTCCCTAGCTGAGTCCTGTATCCCGGAAGCTGGAGCTACCAGTTTACTAGTACGCCGAATAAGTAAACTATACATAAAAATTAAAGTTAAGACATGCTATGTGATGGTGCATTCGAATGTAGCTGCGTATATCCTAACGTATGACTGTAAATATGTATGTGTCTATGTATATGTATCTGGGTGTGTTTATATGTGCACGTTTGTATGTTTAGTGAGTGTCAAATTAAATCAACTATAATATCTACATAAATAAGAAATCTGATGCTCATTATATTCACTCTTTTTGAGAATTGAACCCACTAAATACTAGGTAGCCATTAAAGCCATTACGTAAGTAGGTACCTGCTAAATCTACTGAACAGTATATCTTCAATTATAATTGAGTGCTTAGTGATGAGCCCTTAGTGCGTCAAAATATCAAATTATAATTACAAATAATAGTCGACAAAGTCTGCACAAACGTGATCGTTTATTTATGTAATAATCGAATGTATTTTGTAGTTTAAGGAACCCATATCTTACCCAAAACTCAATAACAGGTTACGCCACAACATGTCACTGACAAGCTTTTTGTGTTCTTATTTATGATATTAATTTTTCTTACGCCAACAGAATTCTGGGAATAAGATCGATATCAGATTGTATTCAATATAAAATGCATTAGGCACCTATCGAGCAGTGTGTGTAGGTGAGACGTACCCAAAATGCCTGTCATATTAATTTAATGACGTTTAACAAACGTCTCAAGCTATCATCATCACAAACCGTTGATTTACGTAAAATACAAATGCGATACATATTATTGTTCAAGAAGATTTAACAAAACAGAGAAATGGGTCTTGTTCATCAGAGTTCTAATAAAGCCGCTTTCACGAAGTAGAAATATGGACCTTACAAAGTGAAACTTAAGTTGATAATGGTCTGTGTTTATCGTGAAATATGATGTTTGATAGTGATGGTTGTGCGGGCGATGAAGCAGATAGTGGCTGGGCGCGGCTCTCGCTAATGGCTGCGATAACATCTCGCGACCACGCCTCGATGCGACTTGTAGAGATTGCAGTGAGGCTACAATAAGAATGCAAGTTTCTCATTATCACAAAAATCATTTCTTGTCAAGCGCTTTGAGCTCTAAAGACACCTTACAATTATAATGCTGCTGCAAAACTTCAAAGTACTAAATCGCGGCTGTAATGCTACGGACTTCAAATTTTATTCTAAAACACTTTTTTAAATCTATATATTTAAACGACCCAAAGAGCGTACACAATTTGAGAACAGAGTGCCTTACCGCATGGTGTTATTTCCTATAACCTAAGGCATAATCACCAACCAGTGATAGTGTAGCAGTAAAACCAAGGAATGTAGAAACAGTGGTATAGAGTTCGATCCCCAGTCCGAGGTCTAGACCTAGCATGGCACATACCTCTGACTTTTCGAAATGTGTGTGTTCGTTTACAAAATTATCACTGCTTGGTGAAGGAAAAGATCGTGAAACCTGCATTTCTAAGAGATTCGCGGTGGCTTATGAAGTTTACCGACGTGCACTTGACCAGCGTGGTCGACTACAACCTAAATCTCTCTGACTATGAGAAGAGACCCGTGGGGGAGCGGGTCATTAAAGGGTTGAAAAAAAAGTCACTGACCTCTACTCAATACCTACTAGTACGTATATTTACTTTGCAAAAACCTCTAATCACTTACCTACTATGTTATGCATGATGATTTTACTGCGCGAGGTAGTCACAATTATAGGCTTAGCTAACAATCTCCAATGCTGAGTGTTGTGAGCTCGATATACATAAGACAATTACATAAATACTAATCCATAATAAGTATAGGTACTGTGGTTAAAGTAGATACTTCCCACAAGAAGTAGCTGGGATCCCGGCCTGTCTACTGTCACAGCTAAAACAATATCTGTGTCGCAGATGTTGGCTTGGTTGGAAGCGGCTTTGGTACTACTTTGAGAACCTGTTGCCTTGCTCGCCAATGTATCTCCAAGGTGAAAGTTAAGCAACTGCAGTACGACTTTTGTCATGGCCGACTGACTGTAGATCTTCTCGTGTAATTTACACAAAGATGCGTAGAGACCTTAAAGGACTAGAGATCATCAGACATCGTGAAAAAGGTTTGCTTGGGTCTGGTCTTCGATGGAGGAGCTCTACAGGAATTCTGCAAAAAAAAGTCACACTACAAGGCTCAATACTCTTTTCAGTGTTAAACCTACATATCAATTATAGGTATACAACATAGCATCACGCCTGTATTCCCCGAAGGGGTAGGAAGAGGTGTATTACACACCCACGACTCACCAGCTATGTTTAAGTCCCACGTAATAGGGGGCGAGCCTATTGACGTCTACCGGGCACATTTCCAAACTCCGGGCTGCTACTGAGAATATTTCTTATTTTTTTTTACGAAAAACCTCAATAGCACTGGCCGACCCGGGGATCGAACCCGAGACCTCATGATCAGCAGTCGCTTACACTACCGCTGCACCACGGAGGCAGTTCACGATACGGAGACATTGATCGATTTTAAGTGCTATATTATAAGCCTATGAGATAAAGATATTTTTAAATTTGAATTTGAATTGCATGCGTATAACTGCAGGGTTAGGGCTCAGTACAGGTACTCGCCGTGAGAAAATCCCTCGGAATAGTTGAATTCTAGAGCTAGTCTAAGAAAACTGTAAAAGGGAAATATCTGCTGGGTGTCGCTAACCAAAACAAGAATTTTACAAAGGTTCCTGTTAATCTAACTATAATTAGTCGCTATTTCTAATCTAAATCTCAATCAACATTATTCCCTTTAAAACAAAGTTATGTTTTTTGTTATAAAAATTCACATCATTATAAGTCCAGTTGATACAAAAAGTAATGAATTAAAAACAGCAGACTATTCATGTATTAGAGTAATCATGACCATTAAAGACCACCGTTGATCGAGGCAACTCGACAACATTGTTGTTAATTGTACACGATTTACGAACCGTGGAGAAAAAATATTAAAACCGTCCGTTCCGATCGTAATTCTACCTCTTATACTATGTTCTTATACAAGGCTCTGTACTTTAACTCAACAATCTAAATGAATTTAGATAGCGATATATATCAATGTTTTTCACACGGTTATTCCCGAAAGGGTAAGTAGAGATGTAATAGCCTACGTAAATTGGTCCCATTTAATAAGGGACAAGCTTAGTGCCATCTATCGGGCACCACTCTAGACTCCAAACTGTTGCAGAAAATTTCTACTATTTAGACAGGAAAGGATGTAGGAGCATTGTATTACCGTAATGTTTTTTTTCTAAAAGACCTTTGCTTTTAATGTTGTTTCTTTTATAGTTTTTCAGAATCACAGTTACGCCTTTAATTCAGCCATATAACATTACCATTTATAACGAAGAGTAGGTATATAAGTCTTTATGGTAGTGTAACTCATGCTGCCCTAGCTGAGGCTGCGAGTGGATGGACCACGGAACGTCCGCCACCCGCAAGGCCTCCCGCGAAGGTGCGACGTTCCGTGTGCGGATGCGTCACTCAGTAGAGGGTACCCGAAAGGGTAAGCTGCCGGCGGGCCACTGAAGTAATCCAACACCGCACTAGTGGTCCGCCAACACAGGCGGAGAGACGGCACACGGCGGGTTTCTTTAGTGGGTGCGGGCCCTACACTACCCTTTTCGTTGCCCCAAACGACGGCGTATGCGGTAAGGTAAATTTTTTCCCGCCTAAATAAAAAAAAAAGGCGTGATAATGAAAGCATGCATTCACAATATTTTATTTTAATGATTAGTGTTCAATCTCTGTAGTTGTGGACACTGTTACTAAGAGGTACCTACCTACGTATGTTGTTTCTAGTCAGAGTACACTTTCTATTATTATATAGAAATAATACATTCACGAAACTATATTATAATAAAAATCAGTCTCATGAAGTTGACCTTCATCCATCCTCCATCCATCAGCCTTTCGACGTCCACTGCTGGACATAGGCCTCCCCAAATTGGGGGTATAGTGCCTCGTAATCGCCACGCTTGGCAGGCGGGTTGGCGATTGCAGTGGATGTTGTTAATACTCGAAGGAGTGCTGCTGCCCAATCTATTATATTTTCTATCCCCTCAGTCGGCTCTTACGACTCCCATGGGTGGAGAGGGGAAGTTGACCTTAGTAGTTCAAAACGCCAAGATAGGTAGGTAGTAGAAAATCAAGTAAACGCAATGGATTTCGTAAGAGTAGTTTTATTTTATAATGTAGAGTATATAATCAGAAAGTATTATTTTGATAATGAAAATATATTTTTAGCTTACGTTACAATGTTATAGATAGAAGAGTTAATGAGGTAAATAGAGCGAACGAAGCTTTAGGACCACTACTCGGCAGCCACCACCTCAGACAGAAGGCACGTGCCACAAGCCACAATGCCCACAATGCATAACGCAGTGCTTGTCCCATCATTATTATATGGAAGTAAGAATTGGGTGTGCAGAAAGGAGCATGAGAGTAAATTTAATACGGTTGAAATGCAAGCTATGCGGAAAATTTGAGGAGTTAGGCTGACTGACCGCATTCGTAATGAGTAGGTCTGAGAGTATTGGTGTAAAGATGCGAAAGGGACTGATCCGATGGTTCGGGCATGTAGATAAATGCTAGGCTAGCGATTGGTTAGGAAGATATACAATGCAAAGTGGGAGGATGTAGGTATAGAGAAAGATCGAGACTAACCTACCCAGATCAGATTGGTCCTATATTGAAGGATCTTAAGAGTCTCCGAAACCGACAAGTGTGTATGAAAAGAATTACGAATGTTGAGGAAGTGAGAGATAATAATATATGCAAGAATAGAGTCTTTTGGCACTTTGTTATCTCTGCATACCTCGAGAGATGGCTTGATAATAAGTACTAGTAGTAGATACATCGTTGAAAGACAATTGCGTACCTTTTTATTTAGATATTTTTATATATATTTTTAGCATTTGACATGCTTAGCACTATACATTAAACACAAAGTGAAAAATGTGAAATCGAAAATAAGGCGTCACCCAAAGACGTTAAGTATGATGTGTTATCGAAATTAGCAGTCAGGAGCAATTGTCAGGATGGCTGAATTGGTAAAGCATCTGGACGGTATCCAGAAGATGCAGGTTCAAATCCTGCTCCTGACTGTTATTTTCGATTTCACATTTTTCACTTTGTGTTTAATGCGTACCTTTTTTATACTAAGAGAGCGGCAATGCTTTAGATACCCTTCATTTTTCCGATATAAAATGCGCGAAATTTCGGGTAAATATACAGGCCGTAAAAGGCCGTAAGCGTAACAAACGAATAAAATCACTTCGCATTTATAATATTAGTAAGCATTACCCCATCTACACTGTATTCGCAGCGATAACAGACTTCTTAGCAAGTAAAACAATTTAGAAAGTTATTATAACGTATGCTAAGTATGTCGTAAGTTTTACTTTCATATAATTGAGGTGTGATGAGGGGAGCCTCCAGTAATAAAGTAATGAATGATGTGATAGTTTAATTGGCACATCCGGCGTGGAGTATAAACTCGCCTCACTTATAAACCTCTGACGTAGCACTTATAGACCAACGCTTCGAATATTTTGATATATACCTAATAATTAGTTCGTGTGTAATGTACCTAAACTAATGAGGCGATTTGTTAAAATTCGTTGGCATCTACACATTAACTATCGTGTAGAATAGAACTATTGTTATAATATTATGGTGTCGGTCGATTAGGTTTCATAATTATATTTCGTTTGACTAAGGAAGTAGCACTAATAAGTGTCTATATTAGTGCTTAAATTATAAATTATTAAAAACAACCAGTTAACTTTTTTTTTGCTAAGGTGGAGAAAATGTGCATAACAACACACTCCGTCGTTCGAGACAATGAACAGTGTATTGTGGGGCCCTCACCAACTAAAAATAAACTTGCAGTGTGCGTATCTTCGTCTGTATTGGCAGTCTGTTTTCGTCTGTATTGGCAGTCTGTTTTCGTCTGTATTGGCAGTCTGTTTTCGTCTGTATTGGCAGTCTGTTTTCGTCTGTATTGGCAGTCTGTTTTTGTCTGTATTGGCAGTCTGTTTTCGTCTGTATTGGCAGTCTGTTTTCGTCTGTATTGGCAGTCTGTTTTTGTCTGTATTGGCAGTCTGTTTTCGTCTGTATTGGCAGTCTGTTTTCGTCTGTATTGGCAGTCTGTTTTCGTCTGTATTGGCAGTCTGTTTTTGTCTGTATTGGCAGTCTGTTTTCGTCTGTATTGGCAGTCTGTTTTTGTCTGTATTGGCAGTCTGTTTTCGTCTGTATTGGCAGTCTGTTTTCGTCTGTATTGGCAGTCTGTTTTCGTCTGTATTGGCAGTCTGTTTTCGTCTGTATTGGCAGTCTGTTTTCGTCTGTATTGGCAGTCTGTTTTTGTCTGTATTGGCAGTCTGTTTTTGTCTGTATTGGCAGTCTGTTTTCGTCTGTATTGGCAGTCTGTTTTCGTCTGTATTGGCAGTCTGTTTTTGTCTGTATTGGCAGTCTGTTTTTGTCTGTATTGGCAGTCTGTTTTTGTCTGTATTGGCAGTCTGTTTTCGTCTGTATTGGCAGTCTGTTTTCGTCTGTATTGGCAGTCTGTTTTCGTCTGTATTGGCAGTCTGTTTTCGTCTGTATTGGCAGTCTGTTTTTGTCTGTATTGGCAGTCTGTTTTCGTCTGTATTGGCAGTCTGTTTTCGTCTGTATTGGCAGTCTGTTTTCGTCTGTATTGGCAGTCTGTTTTCGTCTGTATTGGCAGTCTGTTTTCGTCTGTATTGGCAGTCTGTTTTCGTCTGTATTGGCAGTCTGTTTTTGTCTGTATTGGCAGTCTGTTTTTGTCTGTATTGGCAGTCTGTTTTCGTCTGTATTGGCAGTCTGTTTTCGTCTGTATTGGCAGTCTGTTTTTGTCTGTATTGGCAGTCTGTTTTTGTCTGTATTGGCAGTCTGTTTTTGTCTGTATTGGCAGTCTGTTTTTGTCTGTATTGGCAGTCTGTTTTTGTCTGTATTGGCAGTCTGTTTTTGTCTGTATTGGCAGTAAAATACCTGTGAAATATTTCGCTTGACGTTGGTATCAGTAAACACAATTTAAACACCATGCTTTGCTAATACCTTATCGAATCATGTCAAGGTCTGTTTGAACAATACGTCTTTAAAAGCATCCGAAGAACCATAATGACTCGTGATATTATTCGATGTGTGCGATAGCATCTCCGCGCGGTGACGTCGCTCGTTTGCCGAAACTTATCAGTCGACGATCTCTTAACACTATAAGTACTATTGTGACGACTCCCACGTCAGCTTCCACCAATCCATCACTATCAAATCTTCCACATGATGCCGCCTCGAAGAAAACCTTCAAAGCAAGCCGGGCTTACCAGGGACTACAATCACAGAATTATATTTTTATATGATTTGGAATTCCCAATGGTTTTTGTCATGGTGATACATGACAGATGCCATAAAGAAATATTTGTAACTGTTTAATGATGATTCGGACAATTCTACAAACGCTGTGTGTTAGCTATACACCAGTTACTGTACGAAAAACCACGTATAAATTCTCGATATATTTAGCACTGGGGACAGTGAAAGCCCTCACTCGATACAAATCTGCCAAAACCTATTTTTTATTAACTTATACGTAACCAATCTAAATCATATTAATTCAATCATATTTGGCATTTACCGTCACAACATTGCTGAATCAATTTGCCATTGCCTGTTGTTGCGGTTGTTGTGCTAGAGTCGGCTATCGTCAATTACGCAAGTTCTTTATTGTCTACACTAGGTACTAAGTACATGGAGCTTATTGTCATGATACCATATACCTCCACTACAGTTAATATCACATTAATAGGTACATTGACAGAGACAAATACATAAAGAGAGATAATTTAGATCGTTTTTGTTTTAGTTTCATGCAGAACTCTTGCACGTTAGAGGTTTAATATTCTACTAATTTCTGCTCACAACTTCGTGTGTGAGGACTTCAAAGACAAAACACATCTAAAACAAATGTGAAGTGTCACTGTCACTGTTGGTGACTACGATAGCTTAGCGTTCCAGAGGTTCTTCCCGCATTGGATAGAACGCAGGATCGAATCCTGCTTGCAGTACAGCTCTCTTTTCCACCTTCACAAATAGTTGGATCAGAGAAAAATGAGAAAACTGTGAGTAATAAAACAATATTTTACGGAAATTATTTAATTTTCAGAATCAAAGGTATTTGTTAATCCTGTGTGTCATCTATCTACCTATCAATTGCTTTATCTTTTCAGTGCGTGTTTGACAGACAAAAGTATGAGAAACTTTTACATTAATTTATAATTATTTGTATGTATGAGAGCTGTTTTGGGCTACACATTTATTTATTTTTCCTCATGTCATCATGACTTTATTTGAGGTAACTCATTATTGTCTCCGTAACAAAATTAATATTACAAATAAGTGTCTAATAATTAGACAAATGCTTATGCACTGCAAAAAAGAAAGAACAATGTGGACTCTATTGCCATCTGTGGAAGAAAATATAGTATATAGTGATGCTTTATGTATGTAGGTACTTTTTATTTAAAATTACACGTTTTGTTTTTCAGAGATTTTACAAAATCACTGAAACATTTTCAAAACCGTGCTTTTAAAGGCGTAGAATTTACAAAGTAAACTTTAACGTAAGAACTAGATTTCGATGTACTGTATTATACTGTATGTAATCTCTATTGTAAAGTAATAACTCAACTGCAGGTGACATTTAGATAAAAAACATTGCCTTACATTGTTAATATGTTAATCTGAAGTCGTAATAAAACATTTTTGCTTGATGTAATGCATTACTTAATTTGCAGCGGTATGCAATCAAATATTTGCAATGAATTTATCAACACGCTAACACCCACTTACTCATCGCTACGATCCAATTAACATTGACATTCTTTTGATTAAAAAAGTAATAACTTTTTTAAATCATATGTCTAATTGAAGTTGTGTTATTCAATTCAAATCCATGCCTTTTGATCTTAAAGAAAATACTGTTTTGTACTTGAATTGTATTATCTCTAATTAATATACCTAAAACAAAAGTCACTAGCCAAGATTGTCTGATTTCACAAATCGCCTCAAAAATCTCTTAGATGCATTTGTTAAAATATTTATCAAGTTCTCTCTAAACCAAAATCTTGCTAATGGACTATTCTGCACGTGGTTTTAGGACAAAAACACTTAATATTAATTAGTTTTAAGTGTATAATTATACACTGCATTTTTTTTCGAATCAGTCAATCCCTGGCAGCCGGTGGATGTAGGATCATTCATGGTGTCATTCTCTTGTGCGAATACATTCGATACTAATGATTAGTGATACATCGATATTATGAATGACCTATCTAGGACATCGTTATCTGTCTTGTGTATAATAAATATAAAAACCTTACACTAGACTATAAACATCATCGTCTAGATTTTAGCAGCTCTTAAGAAACTGTCAGTCATCTACGAGGCTATAAAATAGACGAGCTTGTAATTTACACGCATTGGCAATAGATTCTGCCCACATTCTAAAGCTGGATCAGATTTTACGATCCCAGTGCACCGTCGCGCGTTAGACTTAGGATATTGTTGCAAACATCGTATGTTTAGCACATAATTTCCGTATAGTACTTATATCGACTTTAGTGCCAACTAGTTAGTCTGAAGGTAAGCGGTAACCGCCGCTTATGGGCTTTAGTATTGTGCCATATTGAACCGTTGGCTGCCTGGCATAAATTGCTCTTGAAATTAGGTACTTACCTATATATGTACGTTTTGAAATGTGTCCGCTAATATAGTAACAATAATTGTATTTGCAATTTTTGCGCACATATTTTAAAGTGAAAACTTTTATAGGCATGTTTGCCGAATTTTAAGAGTTTGCGTCACTGGCATACTGTGCGCGCGAAATTCTTAACACTTATATGTACAGCGCTATCTATTCAAACGAATCGCACTAAATACTGTCTAATAAAATTTAGTACATATGAGATATATTTAGATACATATAAAAACTATTATGAGTTTGGAATTTGAATGAGTTTGGAATGTTTATTTTTTTAAGTTTTCATTTCTGTTGGCAGTCCTCATGATTCTATTTTGATTTATTTTATATTTTGAGTGTGTTTTATTTAAGGCAGTTTAAATATATTAAACCTTAGAGCAACCCAATACGATTTTGTACCGCGTGATGAGCACACCTACCCACATATTTTGCTTGCTTGCTTGATGCTTAAATGTCAGTGTGAGTGAGTATCAATCCATGATGCTAGAGGGGTAACAAAAAAATTGTTGTTTTAAATGTAGGTATTTATAATAATTTATTGATGATAATTACGATAAAGTTTAAATGCAAATAATTTAGCTGTAAGCATTAAAACAACAGATAGTATGGCATGGTATAAAGTTCTAAAAGCCATGACAATTTGGAGTTGGATAAATGTCTCCAAAGGTTGAATGAAATGAATGTGGGAGTTTAGATGGGTGACTTAACTCTCTACTATATGCAGACGATTCATTCTTATTAGCGCAGTCTGCGACTGACCTGCAAACCCTAGTCGACGCAACAACAGAAGATTATAAGAAAAGGGGGCTATGTGTGAATGTGAGCCAAACCAAAATAATGTACTTACTTACTTAATTATCATCATCTCCCTTGTGGGGTAGGCAGAGAAAACATAGTGCCAAAAGGCTTTATCCTTGCATATATCGCTCGCTTCCTCAACATTCATAATTCTCTTCATACTAGCTCGCCAGTTTTAGAGACCCCTGACTCCACATGACTGATTTGGTCTATCCTTCCACTTTCGCATTATATATCTTAACTAATCACTCGTCCGGCATTCTTTGCACGTGTCCGAACCATCGGAGCGTTCCCTTTCGCATCCTTATACCAATGCTCTCTTTCATGCCTACTTGCCCTCTTACGTCGTCGTTACGAATGCAGTTAGTCAGCGACAGATTTTCAGCAGAGATAAGAAGATAAAATAACGTTTTCTATATATTAATCATAATACATAGTAATGATTTACGGCTCTTTAAACAGTCTATTCTGTTGGATGGTATCGACCTGTACAGGTCTGCAGTGAGTAAGAACTTAAAAATAGCATCACGCCTGTATTCCCGAAGGGGTAGGCAGAGGTGTATTACACACCCACGACTCGCCAGCTATGTTTGAGTCCCACGTAATAAGGGGCGAGCCTATTGACGTCTACCGGGCACATTTCCAAACTCGGGGCTGCTACTGACAATTTTTCTTTTTAGGAAAAAGCTCAATAGCTTTGCCCGACCCGGGGATCGAACCCGAGACCTCATGATTAGCAGTCGCATACACTAGCGCTACACCACCGAGGCAGTTTCTTTCTTTTAGTATACTACTAACTAAGAGTGTTGTATTTCTTAAGCATTCCTTGTCTTGCAGTGATAGTGTGCGTTACCTCCCTTAGTAACCTATAAGTCTGCCGTGGAAAATTAATGGGAAACTAAGAGTATATTATAAATAAATGAAATATGAGAACAACAAAGTATTCTTAGAGCGCCCTTTGTCCTTACTTTTATTACAATGTCTATTACAGGAACGTTCTGTAATATCGTTAACAGGTATTACAGCAACAGTATCATACTTCACTGTGCACCTTTAAAATTGATCTGATCACAGAGACATCTAGACAATATTAATGTATCAAAAATTATAAGATAAGATATGAAATTATCAATCAGTTTCAAGTCTTATTTAAATGCAAAAATAAAAGCATATTCAGATTCCGGAGTGAGAAAACAAAGAAATCCAAAGGTCTGCCATACAATTTATTAGAGTAGTTAGATACTGCAACATTTACGAGCTTCTCCGACCTACTTGCAGAAAGAAGGTGTCGGATTGGCTTATGGGTAAGTCCTATGAGGAAACTGAGGACCTCCTCAGAATATCAATTCTTTAACCAATTAATCACACACACGCACACTCTCACACACAATACACACACACACACACACACACACACACACACACACACACACACACACACACACACACATACACACTAAAAACATATTTAGATCACAAGTAACTTGCTGAAAACATGATTGAAACGTTCACCATTTACATGTTGGGGCCTGGTACCCATAACTCAAGTTTGATCTTACCATGGGTACCAGTGTTTCAGAAAACTTTGTGTTCATAAAATTGTCAAATTGTTCTCGTTTGTGTAAAAAGTTGTATATTTTTGGAAATAAATTATTATTATTATTTATATTTACTTGATAAAGTTTACTTGTAGTATCAAACTACGCTCAACCGAACGGCCGAACGTCTACGCTCAGTCGTTCGGGAGCTATTTGTCAGGGCTATCAAAATAAAATATTATAATATAAAAATACTTAAATATTTTTTTTAGAATAATGCGTAATATCCGCCTCGTACCTTGTTTTTTTTTTACAAGACTGTAAATTCTCGAATTATGTTATTCATATTTTTAAGGCTAATTTTCAAGCTTTCATTTAACTTGTCCCGGTTAAATTTTGCAAGGTAAATTTAACACACTTTCCGGTTTCCGATTGAGCTGAAATTTTACACGCATGTGTATATTGCGTGATTGCAATATTATGATGACATAGAGCTGATTTGATGATGGAACTAGAAGGTGGCCATAGAAAGTCTATAATGAAACGGCGCAATCTCATCGATTTTGGACTTGTTTGATTTTCTTGACGAATACATTGTCTTTAGATGGTGTCCAAGGTCTGATGATGGAGCATAGGAACTCCAATATAAAACGATATAACCCCATAGAGTTTGGACTTGTATGATTCGTCTTGATGAGTAATTTGTATCTAGATGGTATCTGGATACCATGTCCAGACCCTGGGGTCTGTTGATGGAACTTGACGGTGGCCATAGGAACACTAATATAAAACGACATAACGCCATAGAATTTGGGCTCGTATGATTCGTCTTGACGAGTACTTTGTATCTAGATGGTATCCAGCTCTGATGATGGAGCTGGAAGATGGCCACAGTAACTGAAAAGAACTGCCTCTCTAATGCAGTGGTAGTATAAGCGACTGCTGATCATAAGTTATCGGGTTTGATCCCCGGGTCGGGCAGTGTTATTGAGCTTTTTCGTAAAAAAGAAAAATTCTCAGTAGCAGCCCGGAGTTTGGAAATGTGCCTGGTTGACGGCAATAGGCTCACCCCCTATTACGTGGGACTTAAACATAGCTGGTGAACCGTGGGTTTTACATTTCTGCCTACCCCTTCGGGAAATACTGGCGTCATGCTATGTATGTGTGTATGTATGTATAAAAAAAGAATATTAAACATATAGATTTATTAATATATGTTTTTATTTCCTGCCAATGTGACAATCCTAGCACTTTTATTCGTAGTGACGAATGTCTAGACGGATTTGGCTTTTTCGACAACATCAAAGGCGAGAACTGACTGTTTGGTTCTTCAGCTGTGGCAGCGGGATAAAACCTTACCTTTTTAAGTTTAATCAAGAGCTACTACATAAAAAAAATGCCTCAAAATTCGCCCAATACTTTTTGCGTGATGTGTGAACAAACAAACAGAAAGACAAACAGACAAAAAATAAAAATAAACACAAACCTACAGTACTTTTCCTCAAATATCTTCAATATGCAGATTCAGCTTTATAAATAAATTATCACGGACATTTCACACAACGTCCTCTGGTCCCAAACTAAGCTTAAAGCTTGTGCTATGGATACCAGAATACGGATATAAAACATATATTACTTTTTTTTGTAAATACGTACATATAATAGATAGAAAACACCTAGACGCAGTACAAATATCTGTGTTCATCACACAAATAATTGTCCTGAGTGGGAATCGAACCCCGGACCTTGTGCACGGAAGTCGGTTACACTACCGACTACGCCACGAGGCGCGTTTACAATAGTACAGATAAAAAAAGCTTCCTTAAATTCCAAAATTTACCACATCTGTATAATGTATCATTTAATCAGTTTCTAAAGTCTCGGTGTAGAGCTTCCCTCAGCCGACTCCGATAAGTTAATTTTACGCCTCTACACTCACTCATTTCATAATAATAAAATTGCTGTACAACAGAATCTGTTAGTATATTTGCTAAAACTCTTCCTTTATACTTCAATTAATCAAAAGCATATTGTATATACATTTCTATAGAGTATAATTTTAGTTGTAGATGATACGACATCGTTGTCTCAAATCAGAGGGTCTCCTCATTGGGGTATTATAAGCTTGTGAGTGTAGTTTGAAACAGACAGCGACAGTGATACTCTTATTACTGAAACGTCAGGGGTCAGAAGTACATGTGTGAGTCTGTCGAGATAGATGCGAGGGTGTGCGGGTAGGTAAATCACCACGAAACAAGTTTACAAGTGTAATTGTCGCGGCGGGTGCCGATAATTGATTTATTCCACGCTTGTAAAGCGCCCTGTACTATATTTATTGCATCCTATGATTGTCTACGATAGGGGATTTTATTATCAAACATTTGATTGAGTTCTTTCAAACCATTGACATTTATAAAGAAATATTTTAATATTTCTTTATCTAATGTCGGAATTGAAAATTAATAAAGAAATATTTTAATATTGGATAAAATTGTAAGTTTAAATTTCCAACGAAATTCGTAAGGACAAAACTGTACAATAGGAAAAAAGGCTTTGATCATTATAGTCGTCTGTTGGTGTAAAAGTACCATAGTTATTTATGACTTACGTTCTTCTCGAATTCTAACTATCCGTTCATAGCCTTATGTATTTTTAACGTCACGAGCTTAGTATCAATTTCTGCTCAATTCTTATGAGCTATAAAAACACTCCTACAGCACATTACTATGAACATTACATTTTGCCGATACAAGTAATATTCAGAGCTCAATATAAAGTTCATAAATATTTAATAGATATTTTCCCACAATGGGGTGGCCATTCACACCCGTTAACCCTCGAGTGTGTAGTAAAAACGGTAGGTACCTACTGATCGGAATGGTATAAATTCGATTTGACGGCTCTCAGAGAGCTTACTAAGCAAAATTGTTTGCTTGTCCGGGCTATTGTTGTGTTTTCAATCGCCTTGTTATATGATTTATGGAATTTGTGGCTACCGGGTCATTTTTATTTTTGTTACTTTATAGCCGCCTGTAAAATCGAATTTAGTTTTGTATCATTAATACAGACATTAATGTTTTATTGTATGTTTTGTTGGTAGTGTAACTGACTTCCGTGCACGAGGTCGTGGGTTCGATTCCCACTCAGGATAATTATTTTGTGTGATGAACACAGATATTTGTACTGCGACTGGGTGTTTACTATATCGGGAACCTGAGATATAACCTAAAAACTAGGTTTTAGCTGCAGCGGAGCCGCGGGCAAAGGCTAGTTATTATATAAATTTGTATGATAGCCTAGTTGTATTTCAAGCTATATAAGCTATATATAACGCCTATTAGCCGTTAATTGCGGCCCACACTCATAAAAAGTATAATCACCTCCGTCTATGAAAATATTTGCATGAACGTATCCGACTACCATTCGCATACATTATCGACTATCGATATTAATAACACCCACACCGCTACTTTTGTATGTCAACGTTTTGATGTGCAATGTAAGGCTATGTGTAGACAGGACAAAATTTAATATAGTTTATATAGATATTATGGCCTTATCTTCATTTAACGTAATAACCTATCGTACGAGTACGATATAAGCTTAGGTATATGCTTATTATATGTTAACTTAGTGGGGCAACTTATTGTGTTGTCAATTCAAAATAGCAAATCATTCTGACTTTTGTTACATTATTCAATTTTTACTATCGTAAAAAGTTCTGCTCGCCTCGGTGATGAAGCGGTAGTGTATGCGACTGCTAATCATGAGGTCTCGGGTTCGATCCCTGGGTCGGACAATGTTATTGAGCTTTCTCCTAAAAAGAAAAATTCTCAGTAGCAGCCTAGAGTTTGGAAATGTGCCCGGTAGACGTCAATAGGCTCGCCCCCTATTACGTGGGACTTAAACATAGCTGGAGAGTCGTGGGTGTATAATACACCTCTGCCTACCCCTTCGGGGAATACAGGCGTGAAACTATGTTTTTTTTTTAAAGTCACGTAGGCTAATTTGTGAGCAACAGCTAGAGCATGTAATAATTAAAGGCCGCTAAATTGTGCTCAATATACTAACTATCAGATACTTAATGTATTAGGTCTATTAAAGTTTTAAATCGCATGTATAACTACACCATTACACAGCACTATTCACGCCTCCGACTAAAGTCGATGCACGTGTTTCACTACTGAAATAATATTAATTTTTACAGCTCCTAAACAATTATCGACCTTACTTCCTTACATTAAAATAAAATATTCCGTGTATGAGTGTTTCTTTTCAATTTTCTCCAATCGAATTTGGCTGTAACATCAATCGAGTTCCCACATTTTCCGGACGCACTTACACAATATCAATCAGGTTTTATTGGTGTTGTCTGAGCGGGCGCAGGACTCGGAGGCGGGTAGTGCGGGGTGCAAGTGGCTTCAAGAGAGGGAGGGGAAAGACTATTTGTATCAATAACCTGTCAATGGCTTCATGCCCGCGGGGACCTCGCCTCCATATATTTGACGCTTGAGTATATCGGTGACCGCATAGATTTGATTAGAAACGTATTACAATAGCCGTGCGAATATTTTTTGATTATGTTACAGCTTGTTAGCTTGGAATTCTATCGTATTATTGATTATTTTTTAGTTATGTCTTATGTGCACTTTTTATATTAAGTCCAAACAAGTTTAAGGCCGTTTGATAGTTAGCGGTTGCCGTAGTTTTAGGTAGGTACATGTTGATACATAAACACAGATATATTACTTCCCCGTTGCCGACTCCAAGGAAATGTGTTGTAGACGAATGATAATAGTGAGAGGTTTGGGATTCCCCATCCTTAATCACAAACAAAACCCTGGAAGGTATCGTTGTTTTATAAAGACATTCGAGAGTAGCCGGCACATGCTAAAGTCAATTGCAGCGAGGCTCACCAAAGTGACTAAGAGGTTCCTGAAAAGGTGAAAGACTGACTGCGCAGAGGTCGTAGTGGTTTAGACACTGACCTCCCGCACCAAGTGTTGTGGATTCAACTCCTGCACATGACAATTCTTCTTGTGATCCATAAATTCAATGGTTGTTCTGAGTATGGGTGTACTTTGTGTCGGTTAATTGTATGCTTATAAAGCGACACAGGAATTATCCTTAGCGCAAAATGTAGTTTATTTATAATTCAAGAAACGGTCGTTACTGGGTAGCAGTGTGTTTCATATGGTGTGTAACACCACACCAAGCACCAGAGGCCCAAATCCCCTCAATATCCCTTCCTTGCTATCCAGCATCTCTCAGGAAATAAAATAATAGGAGCGGCAAAGGAAGGATAATAAGGAAAGAGGATAAAGTTTTGATCGATTTTGAATTAAGCATAAGCCTTACAATACGTTCTGCTATTGTTTTAGTGGTACATAGACAAATTATTGTTTATAAAACAAACAAAAAAACGGGCTATAATAGCTAATTGAACTGAAAAGTAGAAATTAATATTCTACGTGTGGTGACGGACTAAGAATACAACTGTCACCACCCCATTCTTTCCCACAGGTGTCGTATGAGGCGACTAAGGGAAGTAAGCAATTGCATTACTGGTGGTAGGGCTGTGTACCAAGTGACTCACTTGATATCGAGCCTGAGCGGGTTGGTACTACCACCTCCCGTGTGACCAGTTATTAAGCAGATCAGTTTGTTTGTGATAGCCGTCAATTCTTTCATTTCATATCTGTCAAATAAAATGGTGAGCAGCGGCTTGACAATATCTCGGTATAGTTGAGTCCATGAGCGACGGTTATCATTTACCTTCAGGTGGGTCGTGGCTCATCTGCCAACAAAGGCAATTAAAAAAAATTACTGTCTATAATTGTGGGGTGCTTAACATAAAATTGGCAAAGGTTTATGAGATCTATCATGATTTTAAACATTTATTATGATTATTAAGATATACGTAGTAAAAAACACGGCACGCTTTTTACAATCTTTTTCCTATCCAACAACACCCCACACTACACAAAAAACGTCCCCACTTTACGTGTAGGTACCCAAATTAAATTTCAAGATTTGATTTTATCGTTTTTTCAGTGTGACTAATATGTATATTCATGCTAAATTACAGCTTTCTAGTAATATAGCTTACCCTAGTACCCTATGGTAAATTAGCCCTAGCTTAGCTGCAAACAGCGAACAGACGGACAAGGCGAAACTGTAAGATTTCATTTAGATATGTTTATATATATTTATAGTATTTGACATGCTTGGCACTATACATTAAACACAAAGGGAAAAATGTGAACACGTCACCCAAAGACGTTAAATATGAATGTGTTATCGAAATTAGCAGTCAGGAGCAATTGTCACGACGGCTGAATTGGCAAAGCATCTGGACGGTATCCAGGAGATGCAGGTTCAAATCCTGCTCGTGACTGTTATTTTCGATTTCACATTTTTCACTTTGTGTTTAATGTATAGTGCTAAGCATGTCAAATGCTAATAATATATATAAAAATATCTAAATAATTATAGGGCTTGCGTCATTATTAGGTAAAAAATTTAAAAAATTTCAAATCCTGCTCGTGACTGTTATTTTCGATTTCACATTTTTCACTTTCTGTAAGATTTCCTTGTTGTCTACGGATCCCTAACAACGGATAAATTTCTCAAATTATTGTTGTATCATCAGTCCTTGACAACTGTACATAGTTTCAATTGAATTCAATACATTCATATTCAATATATTCATTCCGTTGCATACATATATGCAGGGGACGTGCTTTACTGGGGAAGTTTATAAAAGCGTGTTATAAAAGGGTTTGCACCGTTTTCAACTACATAAAGTTTGATATTAAACGAATGCTTCATGAAAAACTTACTTCCGGAAGTAGAATAAAGGTATTACAATCAGACAACATCGCTAGTATACAACAACAATTAAACAAAATGCTGACTCCAAAATGGTTGGCAAAATTACCATAAATTTTTTCGACATAAAATATAACAAATACGATTCATTTGCAAAGTTCCCTTGTAACAGTACATTATCTCCTATCACTGGCGGTCGCCAAATAAAATTGGGGACACCTTATTTCCTCGACTGGTTTGCAAAACACGTTCTCGCTTCCCACCTATCCCGACATCTCAACGCTTATAGATACTATCTGTTACACCTATTAAGTACACTACTACTTTAGCGCGTATATCTGACTTGTAGTTACAAGCTTGATTTTACTAGTGACTCTTTATAATATAGTGGTACACAGCCAGTAATGTATGATCCTATATCGAATTTACCGTAATTTGTATGTGTCGTATAAGGTGTATTGGTTAAGGTTCAGGTGGGCGCCATTTTCACGCGGCTGCCGCCGATAACACGCTAATGCCCTCAACTTTGCACCGCAAGGGGAGGTTGGGAGGAGTGAGGGTGAGGAAAGGAGGAACGAGTAGCCAGTCGTGGAGGAAAAAGTTAGATCATTCGTGTTATTGAACGAGAATAATTTTATTGAGTTGCAATATGCTCTGTGAGTTGTTAAACTGCATTACGTCTAGGAATCTGTAAGTATTAGGTATATATATTTTCTCTAAAAGCAGAGTGATGTATTTACTTAGTCATAATTATGTTGCTACTTCACAAATATTATTTGGAATAGTAAATATTAGTATTTAATGGTGGATACTGTCCGGGAAATCATCTGCGTGTTCTTTAAACTATGTATAATTATCTCTATGCAAAAACAGCTATACTACTAGAATCGTGCAATTTGCCGGAATAAATTTCCTTTTATGTGTTCCTAAATATATGTGAGTACTCTTATGAAAAAATTCATGTCGATTGGCTTAGTAGTTTACGTCATGAAATCATAACACAGAAACTCCTTGTCATATTTATAAATTTTCAAAGTAAGTGGGATACTGGCTTGTAGTATATCATGCTAACCTAGTGCAGATTGACAGGCAAAAGACAAGCCGTCGAGAAAATATCTGAAGCATGCAGGTTTCTTCATGATGTTTTCCTTCACCAAGCTGATCATTTGTAAACAAATGCACTTTATATAATTTTACAAATTTAATTTTTAAATATTAAATTAAATTACCTACTCGTAAATATTGTTATTTTTGCTTGGCTGACAGTCAATTTCCAGGCATGCAAGTTCTAAAGTTACATAAAATATTATCTACTTCATCATCTCCTTAGCCTATTCCCAAACTTTTTTTGGGGGGTGGGCTTCCTATTTCTTCGGTTTTAGCTTACCCGCCAGTATTTACACGGAGTGACTGCTTATCTAACCTTCACGACCTAACTAAGCGGACACTTACAATAAGACTGGAGTCAGATTTTTTATTCAGCCGAAGGAATGTAACATAGTTCCAGTGGCCCGTCAATAAAGGCGGACAGACGGCATACGGCGGGTTTCTTTAGTGGGTGCAGGCCCCACACTACCCTGTTCGTTGCCCCGAACGACGGGGCGTGCGGTTAGGAACATTATTTCCCGCCTTAACAAAAAAAAAATGGGACTGACTATCTGTGGCGACTGCCATGACCCACTGCTTTATGTGCCTTCTGAAGAACTGAGACGGCTTCCGAAGGTGTCACTTTTTGGTCACCGATCTGATGCCGACCGAGTAAAAATTGCTTAACTTTGCCCATTCGAACTGCGAGTGCATAACAAGACTACGACATCATCAAAGTACATACTTATAGGTACTACTAAATCCCATACATTTTGTTTTAGAAAATAAGTGTGAAGTGGTGTCTCTTGGGTCTTGGTATAAAAAATTATTAAAATGAAAATAATGTTTGATAATATGATATGTTGTAAAAAGTTCATAAAATAATCATAAATAGAGAGTTATTGTAGAGTTCACATAAATGCTACACACCATTGAACACAAGGTAATAAATAAAAATGCTCAATTCCATTAGCGCACCATTCTGATAATGTGCCCACCTTAGTAATAAGGCACCTCACCCACTCTATATGCATTGTTTCAGCAAACGCGCGCGTTTACGTTAATATTTCATAAAGCACGTTTCGTGTATTTCGCGTAAACGGCAGAACTCACGATCTGTTCCCGTAGCGACTGCCAAGGTATGAGTACATACAGTCCTACATATATTTGCGGTAATAAAGGTGAATTTATTAGCCTGTTACGTTTGCAGTTTTAGTGAAATGTGGAGATGTGTGGGCATGACATTAGCACCGGCTGCTCCACCCTGTATACTCGCGTCTTCGTTCATGTTCGTGTATTAAAACAAGCTTTATGTAAATGATGTGGGGGTATTGTTCTTTACAAATATTGTTTAAGGTTATCGTTACGTGATAAATCAAATCACACATGACAAAAAGGCGTATTAAATATGTAATCCAATCCATTGTATTTTTACGAGTCAATTAGGTACACCTGTACGTATTTCGTATAAATTGTGATTTTTTTTTATATTTTACATAATAATAATATTATAAAACTAGATATAAATAGACAACTTACTTTATAGGTAAACAAAGTTTACTTTCCTTGGGACAAAATTTTATTTAAAATTCAGTGCACCGTCATAAATTGCTGCAACCCGTGAATTAGTCCGCGTGGAATTTAGTTATTTTATTCTTTTGTGCTGAACCTTAATTATTTTCCTAAATAAAAGTAGACCTTAGTTACTCCATATAAGATCAGCTGTCTGCCAGATAAAGTCCCGTCCAAATCGGTCTAGCCGTTCCAGGGCTTAGCTGGAATAAACAGACGGACAGACAAAAACTTTAAAAACTGTTATATTGTTATTGTTTACATTACAAACACACGCTTCAATTTATTTATCTGTATAGATGTTTCGTAAGTAATATTAAAAGTATTTCGTTTAAGATCTTTCATTTCAGTGAAAATCACAAAACTCTATTGTCGTCGCCATCAAAACTAAGAAGTGCGAACGGTCACAGACAGAAGAAAAAGCTCAAGTTGATTCTGTGCACGTCCGCGTGGCTCCCTCGCCGCAGTTAAAAACGGATTATGAGCCGAGTGCCCAATAACAAGGTATTATGCCTGCCCCGGCCCTGGAGATAATCCACACTGAATAAGACTTTGTCTCAACTTACCTACGTCTGTTGGAGTAAGCACGTGAGTCTGCATTATACTGAGGGTAAGGTAGTTTGGATTTGAATAGTATCATTTTAGGAAGTTTGTCCATAATCATTATAGAGTACGTAACTACTGCACAGTTGGCATAGTGGTTTAGATACCAGTCTCCTGCTCGAGTGGTGTGATTCACACACAGGACAACACTTTGTGTGATCCGAAAAATAATAGTTGTTCTGAGTCTGGGTGTACTTTGTGTCTGCGAAATTGTATGTTGTGAAGTCTCCCGTGATACAGGGATTATTACTTGGTGCAGGGTGATTTCTTAATACCACTGAAGTAATGCAACATAGTTCCAGTGGACTGCCAACACAGGCGGAGAGACGGCACACGGCAAGTTTATTTACCTAGTGGGTGAGGGCACTACCACACTACCCTGTCCGTTGCCTCGTACGACGATTTTTCCCCCCTTAACAAAAAAGGATAGCTATTTATGCTATGTAAACCTAACAACTAAACAAAGTAGAATATTTGGCTTACACATGAATTAGGGGCTTAATAAACATTGAATATTTTTACCCCAATGAGGAGTTCTAGGGAATAAACCATGGAATGGTTTTTTTTTTCAATTTCAAGAAGAGAAGTCGCCGGCAAAAGCTACTAGGCAATAATCCTTAGCGTGGTCATAACAAGTATTTGATTTAATTACGTCTCTTCGTCTAAAATCAAAATACACACATAACAAATTGTTTTGTAATATTGATTACTGTTTTTATAATGTAGCTCTTTTCAATGTATGTTTGCAGCCAGTTAATGCCAATCATAATAAACTAACAGAATATAATACAAGTACCACTAAAACCAATAAGATATTCAGTCAAACGTTAAATTCAATCTAAACTTATCAAAAGACAAGCGTCATGCGAACAATATCTGCGATTGGAAACACTTTTACAAGCAATAAATTCCTGGTGGCGTCGGCTACAACATTTATTAGCTTCAATCCTGATTAGATTAACGTTGCATCCCCGACCCTAAAGGACGGCGATGACGAAGGCCCTAGGGACATGGAGTTGGTCCCAGTAATGTAGCCACGCGCGGAACTAATTCGATGTAGTCGACCCTTGCTTTATGTGATTCGAATGCCTCACAATACTGGTTCATTTTAATTGAATAGTTGCGAGGGTGTCACCGTTGTTTTTCTAAAGATAACTTTATAGCCGCTTTGCATAATTGCCCACTGGAGCTCTAATTTGTAACAATATCGCAATCTGTCACACTTTACTGCAATGTTAGAGACGAACAGTGCTAATTGAAAGGATGGCACTGTTAGGCGAAATTATTTGTATGAAGGTTTCTAACATATTTAGGTATGTCAAATTCCTTGCTCTATATTACTTAATCAAGCATTTCGTTGATAAATTGCTTACTTGTTGGATTATGTATAATGGAGGTACATTATAATATGGTGCAGGTATCTACTAATTATATAATTTGCCGTGTGGGGCCGGCTTTAGAATTGTCCCACCCCTCTCCACCCATGGGAGTCGTAAGAGCCGACTGAGGCAATGGCGGGGGAGTGGGCAGCAGCACTCCTTCGAGTATTAACAACATCCACTGCGATCGCCATCCCGCCTGCCAAGCGTGGCGATTACGGCACTATCCCCCATTCTTGGGGAGGCCTATGTCCAGCAGTGGACGTTAAAAGGCTGACGGATGGATGGATCTACTAATTTATAAGTAAATAAAAATATTTTGGTTGTCAATACGAGTGGCATTACATTGGAAAAACCATTTTTTTTCCAACACACCAAACAATCGTATAAAGCAAGCTGGATACGAAGCCCTGACATGAGGCATTCATTAATGTAAATATATCATAGTGTAATTTCGTACCTATTATTATCATATTTTTTTTTAATAACTACTTATCCGATAATCATGAAATTTGGCATACATACACAGCTCAGATCCTAGAAAAATCCATAGGCCAGAAAAAAATGATGAATGTTTGTTTGTTCCGGAAAATTGAACGGTTACTCTGGCATAACACTTTTTTAAAAATTATAATTAATGTGCCCCAGAGTAACGTGAGTAATTAAATTAACTCAAGCTTTACAATTTCAATTGTCTACGCATATGACGTCAAGGACAAAATGCAGATAAATAATAATTATAAAATCTAATATAAGCTAAGTATAATAATATCATTTTAATGTAGACAATGCTTGCAATAACATTTTGTTATCTCAAGTTCCAGCGACAAATTGTTGAGGCATAGTGTTCTTTATTGAATAAAACAGTATAAAATGATTAACTTTATTTAGAAGTTACGTTTTAATTGACATTAGTTGGCCTGTAACTATAATGTAACATACCTATATATATGTAACCACATAATCTTTGTGCTACATAATACCGGTTGAGAAAAGAACCAAGGTTTTACAAGGTTTATACTGTACGGACCATATACCGCCATCTAGCGGCACCGTAAGAAATCACACAGTCGTAAAATTAAGAATACGTTCCACAGAACGTTCATAATTTTACCGTTATAAATTATGTAAGTATAACATTTGGTTTTTTTAATAAAACTATAATCTATCCACTTAAGAAAAGAGTATCAGAAATAGTCCCTTTAATATTTTTATAACTACAAAATTTATAAGGTTTTTGGATAATATCAACATTGTTTTTTCAACTTATTACTGGCTCATTGTTTTTTTTTTTTTTTTTATAGTGGTAGTGGCCGCTGCCGCTCATGGACTTAACTATACTAAGTACTACTAAGCCACTGCTCTCCATTTCATTTCGCGAATGGGATATGAATGAATAGATGGGACTCTCGCTACAACCAAAATACACCGAAATGCTTCACGGTAGGTGGTGACTGGTGGTACCAATCCACTTGCGCTCGATAACAAGCCAGACTACTTCTGCAAAACTATAACGCATGCAGATCTCCTAATGTTATATTTTATGGTTTAAAGCTTAGATAGGTAACAACAGGATAATTTATTATCGATAAGTTTATTTACTATAGGTTATCTATACGTAAGTTTCTATCAGCGGTAAAGAGGTCTTCAAAATTTCAACTAAATATTAGTAGTCCTATTTATCTGTTCGTTGACTTCAATCTCCACTAAATTCTGCTTCTTTACATCCCGCGTAAGTCCTACTATTGGACACGAGGCTCCTCCACATATACAGGGAAAAACCTACTCTAGCACATTAGCGAGATGTGTTATCCTGTGCCTTGAATTTTATTTCTAACGCCGCTAAATTTTAATAAGACTTCAATATCACCTATCCCAGTCTTACATGCGGACACAATAAGCAGTTATTTAAGGACTTAAAGATATGTATTACTCGTTTAATACATTAATTGCCTGCTTATTATTAACAGAAAAGGAAAACTTGAATTGGTAGTAGGGACTCAGACGGATTGTTGCCATTACTTTGAACTTTTTATTTGGCCGTTTAATATAGCATCACGCCTGTATTCCTCGAAGGGGTAAGCAGAGGTGTATTACATAACCACCGTTCGCCAGCTATGTTTAAGCCCCACGTAATAGGGGGCGAGCCTATTGCCGTCTACCGGGTACATTCCAAACTCCGGGCTGCTGACTGAGAATTTTTCTTTTTACGAAAAAGCTCATTAGCACCGCCCGACACCGGGAACGACCTCATGATCAGCCATCGCTCACACTACCGCTGCACCACCGAGGCAGTTATTATATTGCTATTTTGATTTTTAGAAGAAGATGGTCTTCTTTCAAGTCTTCTTGAGATAATGGATTTAAATGGGGGTAGTAGCTAAGATATGGCTAGTCCACGAGCGTCATTCATCGCTTACTATCAGACCAGCCATGGAAGGTAGTCAATGTTTGGAATAAATCCATCCATCCATCCATCAGCCTTTCGACGTCCACTGCTGGACATAGGCCTCCCCAAAATGAGGGATAGTGCCGTAATCGCCACGCTTGGCAGGCGGGTTGGCGATCGCAGTGGATGTTGTTAATACTCGAGGGAGTGCTGCTGCCCACTGCCCCCGTATTCCCTCAGTCGGCTCTTACGACTCCCATGGGTGGAGAGGGGTGGGACAATTCTAAAGCCGGCCCCACACGGCATACGGAATAAATAAAACCAGGAAAATAATACCAATGTAATATTATGTTAACAAACATTTAATTTTTTATTCTTTAGCAATATATTATTTATAATAACTTTAATTTAACTACAAAGTAACCGTGTTGGTAGGTAGGTACATCTATCATCCTTTTCGTACGGATGTCAGAATTAAACGTAAACATAGACAGCAATATATATTTCTATTATCTATATAATATTATCATTACTTCTATCTTACTGAACCTCTAAGCTTCACTAAATCATTATTTATTCTTGTATTGCACATTTTATCTAAACGAGGATTTTTCCGAAATACAGAATCTTTAACAATTTCTGTTTCACCAAATTACATAGGTAATTATTTTTAAATGGAGTAGCGACATTTTTTAACAGCCCAATATATCTACAAAGTGTGA
This sequence comes from Leucoma salicis, assembly GCA_948253155.1. Classification (NCBI taxonomy): domain Eukaryota; kingdom Metazoa; phylum Arthropoda; class Insecta; order Lepidoptera; family Erebidae; genus Leucoma; species Leucoma salicis. The sequence continues at coordinate 10,673,414 of OX411806.1, forward strand.
AATGTGAAAACAAAGAAATTAGAAATGCACTTAAAATATTTTCCACCTTACACTGTAATATAACCTCGTTAATAATAATATACGAATTTAGCAGAAACCATTGCTACAAGACTTTACTATTAGGAACATACAACAATAATTACAATTAAATAATATTTTACACTATAATACAAAATGTTCACTGCCTAAATAACGATAGAATTACAACGGGGCTCAGACATTTTCACGATTCGAAACTTAAATGTTCTGACACACTGGCACGCAGTTTATTCACATCTCAACGTATAATATTATACTCGTGACCACGCGTTCCTTTCGCACAGAACACCCACGAACTTCAAAATTGCTTTTTGTATTCCAGAAAACATTCCATGTAAATACTCACATACAATATTGCATATTATTATAGGGAGATCTCGGGGAGGTTTTTATTCAGCGTTTTATCACTAAGTGGGACTGTGAGGTGGGTGCGGGGTGTGCGAGGCGTGTGGTGTGTGTGGAGGTATTGGTGCGCGATGCGGCGACGCGTCACGGAGCGAGTCCGGTGATGAGCCAGGAGAAGATCGCCGTGGCGGGTACGGAGAGAATCGGTGTTGCGCTAAATTTGGTGCGCCTCCAACTCCAGACGGGCCTAAAGTCCCTGGATACACTGGCCGAGGCAGCTGCAATCCAGACCCCGAAGCCGCTAGGTGTTGTTGAGCTAGTAACTGCGGCGCTAAGCATGCCCATTGACCCCATAACGCCGCTGCAGGTACTCCGTAAAGTGGATAAGCCGCACGTAAAAACAATTGAGACCGCGCCGCTAGAATTGCCTTCTCTTCCAGCGTCAAATTGTTGTTATGTTGATCCAAGTCAAACGGCCTTAAAGGTGATCGTAGAAAGTGCTGCTCTGCCAACATCGATTCCATTGTCTCCCTGAAATGGAAAAAAATATCCGATTTAGATATATTTACATTACACATAAAACATTAGAAATAATGTAATATTATGATTGTATGATCGTATCTACCTATGACTGGCGGCGCTGAAGCGCGCGTCATCAGGGAAGACTGACGTTCTTTCGTGCTCCCCCGTGATATAGTATCTCAACAGACAAACAAAAAAGAAAATAAAACACCCGATAATTAACAATATTAAATAGATAAGTTGCATAGACAACAAGAAAGCAATAAAATATCGAATTATTAAAACGAATGTAACAAGAGCGACTATTTTGTTATAAATTTCATGAAAACATTATATTCGTTGCAACCTGGCATTTGAATAGGCAAGAAAAAATAATATTTACAAGGAGATAATAGCTCATATGAGGTATCAATCAGCGTTATGATTTATGTTTGTTTCTAAGAGCATATTTAATGTTTGGGAAATTTTACTAGTTCCAACCGAATTCCGTCGAAGGTGTAATGACACTTAATAAGTATATCTGAATATTAGGTCAACTTATAACATTTATGTTCTTTTTTCACATACAAGTTCTGCAAATTAAGTACCTACTATTTATTTACATTAGAACAATGTTTTAAAACATTTACCTTTCAAATTCTGTTAGGCGTGAAGAATCACGAAATCCCTTTGCGAATGGATTACTGTCAATTTTCAATTTCGTGATCTGAAACAAAACAACAAAATAGTTTCATGAAATAGAATATATGACGCATTAATTGATTACAAAAATGGCAGTCAAGTTTTTATTTGTGATTTTAAGATTATGGTCAAAAAATGGCACTTTTGTGGTAAGTCTTACGTATAGTTCTTTAAATAGTTATAGCATTTATATGGTTGACTATAAACATTTGGTACAACGTCACAGTTATTGTTGGAAATGATAATATGTATAATTTACTTATATTAATTGATTTCAATTGCCTATGTATTTTTTTGCATGGCCACAAATGCAAATCTATGATTTTGATAGAAAAGAATTATTCCTTATTTAAACGGCTAATGTTTTATTATGGAATTTATGAGAAAATTAGTGCTTTCTTGATTTTGGCCACGCAAACAATTTCATTGTTTTTGGAGTAAGTTTGAATAGTTTTATTTATTTGCTTTTTATTATTAGCCTTTACTGAAACTGGCAAATATTAAAAAAGAAAGTAAAAGCTTTCATACCAAGTCGCGTCAAATCACAACATCCTAATCACAGAGGAAATGAATAGAATTTAGTAGCAAAGTAACGGTTTGTAATGGTATATTAATTTTAAGAAAAAAAACTATGAGCTTAACCAAGTATTAAAAAAAAACGACGTCAAATCATCATGTACCATCCATTTATAAGAGACCAGTGAAGATTCCAGTATCTCAGTGTGAACACGACCACCCCCCGCTGAGTTCAGCAAACACTAACTAATAAGGTTAACTTATTGACATTTCACGTAGGCTTATAACTTTAGTTTACTACTCGTACCAAGGCATACTCTGTACATTATAAAATTGGCATATAATCATGGTAGTTTAGTAATTTGTACTTATAATCTAAGGTTCAAAGTAGGCATAAATATTTTAGACGTTTTTTTCGCAAACTATTACTATGCCACTATTGGAGACCGCTCAGAGCGAGTGGAATTTAGCCCATAGTTCAGGTTCGTACACTTCCCAAGATGTGCAGAAAATTCCACACGCAGATTTCCTAACTATTTTTTCATTCACCGAGCCATCCATATACTACGCAAATAACGAGGACTTAAGTCAAGGTGATCAAACAGCGAATAATTGATTTAAGTTCAAGGCAAGGTGTTAAAAAATGTCGAAGGAAAGGCACGTCGTCGATGAAAAATCGCCCCCTCGCTGAGTAGCACTCCTGCTGTGGCTCTACACAATTTGTGAATAATATTTACGACAAATACCTTCCAAGGAAACCTGTTGTCGTTGAATACGGGCGACTTAACATTAATGGTCCTAAACTAATATCTTTACCAGTTTAGCTTATTTCTAATACCTAGGTACTAGTAGATTTTTTATAATTATACCAGTGTAGTGTTCATAAATAATCTAGACAAATGAAATAAAATTGTCTGTTTGTAATGTCTAATTAACAGTTCTATACTACAATGCATATGTTGATATATATGTTACCTATAACAAAATACCAATTTTAAAAGTGTTTTCTGTGTGTATGTCTTTTCATTTGTTTGTATGTTTGTTCCGGCTTATAGCTATAAGGAGGATATATGATGCTATAAGGAGTATCTTACGCTACTTTTATTTTGAATAAATTATTAAGGTTCCGCACGAAAAAGGAAACGACGAAAATCAACGCGGACGTATTCGAGGGTAGCAGCTAGTACGGTAATATTTTTCATACCTAGGTACCTACTTATTATTTTTACATTTATTGAAAAAAAAATACGTAAAGAATACGATAAGAATACCGCCAAGTTTTAAAGGATTGGAAAAGACGCGGGTTCGATTTCCGCTAGTACAAAAAATCGCTTTTTCCTTATTTCGCAAATAATTTTTACTTTAAAAAGTGGCGGAGCATGTCAAATGCTAAAAAATATAGATATAAAAATTCTTACTAGTTCATTTCGCGAATAGAATTGAGAAAATTAATTTCTATTGGATACTGCAAGGTTTTCTTAAATTTGCGTGATTGGTTTAGTTCTTTTACAATACAATATTTACATGACGATTATTTAATTGGTTTTATCTCCTTTACTACTTGAATATGTTTTAATGGTGAGCACTAAACAAGTCATCGAGAGTTAGCGCGGCGGTGTCAATCTTTCAGCGTGTCCAGTCGGCAGCGGTAATTATCTGGCGATTGAGCTGCCCGCGATATGGGAGCACCAGTCATCGCTGAACGACCACCGCATACCTGTGACTAGTCTGTAACGAATCGCCCACGCGACACCTAATTGTACATTGTTATATATGCGTACTCATTAGATATTTTAAAACGCCGAAATAATACGAGAATATATTAACATGTGAGAGAAACAAGTGTTAAATTGACGAAAATGCTGTGAAAACTACATTTGTCTTGTCTAGTTTCTTTTCTAAAAAGCTATTGGTTTAGTTCGGAGAAATACTCAGTTTAGAGTGATATCCTAACTGCTGTAAAGCTGTAACAGAGCTGTGTATGTATATTTAATATATTTGAGAAAAATGACTGTATTAGGCTATACCTACAGGCGTGTCTGAACACATAAAAATTTTTTTAGAGTTTTTTGTCTGTTTGTTGATTTGTCTGTTTCGTTTTGTCTGTTTGTTTGTTCGCGCATCACGGAAAAACTGAACAGATTTTGATGCAACTTTTATTATGATATATATTTTTATTTATATTCCTATTTGATAGCTCTTGATGAGACTTAAAAAGTGGTATACATTTTATCCCGTTACTAGGTACATCGGGAACCTGAGATGTAACTTAAAAACCAGCTTTTAGCTGCGGTGGAGCCGCGGGTAAAGGCTAGTTTTCTATATTAGTACTTATTATTTATTAATAGCTCAGCGGGATGTGGTCTGATGGCACTGATCACGCTTCAACGATGCAAATTGACTCTAGCACTTTGTGTTTGTTGACTCTAGTCTAATTATTTATTTTAATCATCTTCATTTCCCTAGCCTTGTCCGAAACCTTGTTGGGGTCGACATCAGACAGCCTATCTGAAAGAACAAGACTCGAGTCAGATTTTTTACTGAAGGAATGTAAAATAGTTCCGGTGGCCCGCCAGTAAAAGCGGAGAGAGGGCACACGGCGGGTTTCTTTAGTGGGTGAGGGCCCCACACTACCCTGTTTGTTGCCCCGAATGATGGGGTGTGCGGTTAGGAACATTTTTTCCCGCATTAAAAAAAGGCCTCCGAAAACCTGTAACAACAGCCTGGATGTTATTTGACAGGAGGTCAGATAGCCACAGGTAGGTGTAATTTTTTGTTCACTCATCTGATTGCCAGCCAAGCGAAAGTTGTAACATCTTTCGACGTTTTTTTTTCCATATGATTAGCAAATTGAAAGGATTTTACGAAACTCCTATCCAAAATATATATTTTTATCTGCTATCGTATTCAGAATTCTACACTCATTATCACAATAACACCAACTGTCACCAGTAACATGTCAAGCGTTGCTATGATAACTATTGATGTATTGACTATTGACTTTAATAACAGTAACATCAAGCTAAAAGTTGTTTAACAAAATAATTTTAGTTATGTTTATGAGTTAAAGAGTTGGCATTAGTTTAATAGTTTTATTAAAGACTTATTTTAGATATTCCGATTTGTATAATATTTCAATTGGCATTAGTTTAATAATTTTTTTAAAGACTTGTAATTTAGGTTACAAATTATTGTGAATGTGGAAAAAGAGTAATTTAGTGCGAATGGGATTCAAACTGCGTCCTTTCCAATCCGGGGAAAGGCTCTAAATCTCTAAGCTATCGCACTGACCAACGGTTATACCCAATCTCCACATCACAATTGTCTTTACGATCCACTCTACCTATCGGATGCAACGTATTTTGACTAGATCAGAGACGTTCTTAAGGAAGGCCAGGTTAAGAGTGCCCGGAACCAACGAGCATACATGAAAGCGCTGATGAAAGAAGATGAAGCGAAAGATGCGTGTCAGGATCGTAGCAAGTGGAGAGAAGTGGTCTTTGCCTACCCCTACGGGAAAAAGACAATATGTATGTATGATTTTATAAAGTTTTCCGTGTGGTGACGGATTAAGAATACAAGTGTCACCACCCCATTCTTTCCCACGGGTGTCGTAGGCGACTAAGGGAAGTAAGCAATTATGATCCATTGCATGACTGGTGGCAGGGCTGGGTACCAAGTGGGAGTACTCACTTGGTATCCGGCCCGAGCGGGTTGGTACCACCATCTCCCGTGTGACCGGCCATGAAGCACATCGTTGCGTTTTGGCTGTAGCAGGAGATAGCCGTTTATATTTAATTTCATCTGTGAAATTAATTGGTGAGCAGCGGCTTGACAATACTCTCGGTATAGTCGAGTCCATGGGTGACGGTTACCATTTACCATCAGATGGACCGTAGCTCGTCTGCCACTACAAGGAATAAAAAAAACTATAAAAAAAATAAAAAAATTGTAGTTAACTTTTAAGTGCGTGCTTGAGCTTAATGACACTATTCAGAAAGAACGAGAGAAAATGAGATATTCAATGAGCTTTCAAGAGATTTTGGTATTATTAGGCATATTGATACGTTATTTAAAGTAACATAAACGGTCTTTTTTCGCGTATAAATTAGATGAAATTATTAACTACCTTTAGCCAGACATTTCAACTGCGTTGCAGCAGCCGTAGTCACGGGACAACTTTCAACTTTACCTAATTTATACGCGAAAAAAGACCGTGTTACATTAAATATGTGTACAATTCACAAATCTTTAAAAGTTGATATTGATACGTTGCGGAAAACAATATGAAACGAAATGAGTGCAGGAAAGCGTAATCTGCATTAATTTATAGTCGACACTTTTAGTGCCTAATTGTGGATCTTCTCTATTGTATACATCAACTGCCTCCGTGGTGCAGATATAGTGTAAGTGACTGCTGATCATGAGGTTTTGGGTTCGATTCCCGGGTGGGGTGTTATTAAGCTTTTTCGTAAAAAGAAAAATTCTCATTAGCCGCCCGGAGTTTGGAATTGTGCCCGGTACAGCAATAGGCTCGCTCCCGTACGTGGGACTTAAACATAGCTGGTGAATCGTGGATGTCTAATACACTTTTGCCTACCTCTTCAGGGAATACAGGCGTGATACGATGTGTTTGTTTGTACATAAATGCTTATAACACATAACTGACGGGCCTCGTGGAGTAGTCAGTAGTGTAACCATCTTCCGTGCGCGAGGTCGTGGGTTCGATTCCCACTCAAGACAATTATTTATGTAATGAACACAGATATTTGTACTGCCTCTGGGTGTTTTCTATCTATTATTTATGTATGTATTTACAAAAAAAAAGTAATATGTATGTATTATATCTGGTATTTCACAAGCGTTAAGCTTAGTTTGGGACCAGAGGACGTTATGTGAAAATGTCAGTGAATATTTATTTATTTATTTATTATACTAGGCTGTACGGCTTGATGGTGAGTAAGACGGTAAGTATGCCACCCCCTGAGTGGTTGGCGTGGTAGCCTATAGACCAAAGACAACCTTCGCGAGTAATCCACCCCAAGAAAAGCTGTAGGACATGAAGGGAATGATGATATAGAGGAGATGAGGAAGTGGTCAGTTAAATAATAGGTAGGGAAGGAGGGGGGACCACCGAAGGAATGTAACATAGTTCCAGTGGCCCGCCAATAAAGGCGGAGAGACGGCACACGGCGGGTTTCTTTAGTGGCTGCAGGCCCCACACTAGGGTTTGGTAAGTTTCTAATTTAGATATAGAAACGCACATATTTAGACTTTTTTGAATTAAAAATGTTAAATTTCATTTTATATTTGACGTAGGATTTTTTTAAATCGCGGGTAAATTAGGTGTCGAATTTAGAAAATAAATTATTAACGCTGACGAAGTCGCGGGCATCAGCTAGTTTAATTATATAGATGCAGAAAGTATGCTTGGATATTTGTTACTCAATCACGTAAAAACTGTTTGTTTTGATAAAATTTAGCCCACACATAGTTTGTTTCCTGGATTAACATATAAATGTTATGTTAAGGTCCAACGCAGTAACGTACTTATATTGACTCAATTCTGAGGTCCACGCAGACGATGTCGCTGGCAGCAGCTATTGAATACATAACTTAACTTGTGAAAATAATAGCTTTAATCATTACCGTAAACAGTACTCATTGTAATCAGTTTCTACCACACATCAAACGTAACAAAGATTTATTACTTTATGTAAGTAAACATAAAAATACAAATACTTATTATATTTTTATTCATATAAATAAATGATGAAACTATATAACCGGATACTCACATATAGATATAATTACCACAATCAAACAGAAAATAATTTTAATAAAACTATGACTAAATAGACCGGATGAATAATTTAATAAAAATACCTGTTTCTATAGCTTAGTTCCGACATAATGTTATTCTAACTCCTTTGAGATGAATTCGGTATTATTCTTTAATTCAGTAACTTCAAAAAACCAACATCAATGTAGTGTCTGTATTATTTAAAGATAAATATAATACATGATAAAACTGTAAGTTTACTGTTGGACATTCCGATGTAGCGGCAATTAACTTTTAATTTTTGTTTATGAATTTGTTTGAAGTATGCCATCAGAGACGCGACAATATAAGAAGCAGCTTGACAAACGTCTCTATCTCATTGTTCCTGATTAAAGAGAAATAATAAACAGTACGAAATATTGAGCAGTCACGTCAAGTGTTCGGTTTTGCGGTGAGTAATTCTACGAGCGGCGTGTCACTCACAGACTAATGATTTCAAAAATAGTTACAGAGAAACTAGACAAAGAACATTTGTTACCACTCGCGGCCCATTTAACATCTTCTCTTTTAAATGTGTGCGCGAGTCTTTTCTATTTAGTATTAACATGTCTATTTTAGCGGTGTAGTGATATTGATTAAAGACATTATTAACCTTACGACTTAAGGCTCTATATTACTACTCTAATAGAAATCAACTATTATATTCATAATAGTCAGTAAGACAAGATGTTTCTGAAAATACTTAGTGTCATAAGAATGCAAGTTTGCAAAATTTACTTACTTGATTTAGCGCTCAAGCATTGTGTTCCAAATCTGTGTGCAATTGTCCCAGGTACTTACGATTGTTGACGTTCAAGAGTAGTCTTTGAGCTGGTGGTGCAATTAAATATTCTCGCAAGATCTTATGTTAATACTTCTTTTAATGAAAATAAGTAGTATAGACGTGTATATGGGTACTTGAGTTACAGATTTGTTTAATAAATTCAATGGCCGATAAATGAAAAAATAAAAAATGGCAATCGCAATGTAAAGAAGAAGGCAGTACAAAATGCTTCCGTACCCCTTCAGGGACATTGAAATAAGTACCTAGTAGGTATATGTCTGCGTGTGATGGAGGGGCGCGTGATTGCCGAGGGTCACCGGTGTGACGCGACATCTACTTACACTTGCACACCCACCTGGCGAACGCCATTGACTACAATGGCAGTGCTCGTTCGTCGCGCCTGCGCTTCGCGTAATGAGTATGCTTACAATGCGAGTAGTAGCTGACAATATTGACGTATTATACATTATGTATGCGACGCTGTCTCGTCACCACCACCCATAATTGTTTTCGATACTCCGTGTTTGTTTTTGAAACAAATTTACGTAATATAACATTCAGCCACTGGTGGTCGCAGTCACTAACACCTAGAGCAGTAGAATAGAATTTTATTACGTATACAAAACTACATACAACACAATATATTAAGTACCAGCAAGAAAATACTGGAATAATGAATGAGACGCTTTCTCGCTACTGACGTTTATTAGATTTAGTACAAACATAAGAACGAGGCGTGTCAAAACAACCTAATTTAAGTATCAACAAACGTTCGCCTTGGGCGGTGGCGGTGCGTTCCCTTTCACTGACAACATTAAAGGCGCCATAATGACATTATTCCCGGGCGGGAAACAAAAAATCTCACAAAAAAGCGTCAAGGAGAGAATGATGAGCGTCGCGTAGGGCCCGCCGCGCGCGCACACAAGCTTCTTTGCTTACCTACTGCAAACGATGCTCTAATTATTGGGGTGGTGATGTATTGTTTATGAAAGTACCAGCCTCATATTCCACCAATCATACTACGATTTGAGCATAAGACATGTCCACAGATGTCATGCACGTGCGTGAAATGTAACCGTCGACTTATGGAGAATTTATGTCTCACTTGGGCGGTTAATATTAAATTTACATACTTTAAGAGATATTTGCGAGTATAGTCAGATTAATTTAATTAAAATACGCGCAAAGTTGATGCTGCGAAGAAACTTGTATAATAATATTGAAAATGTATAGTCATAGTTCAACCGAAACATCGTGTAAAGTAGACGTGAGCGACGATCGCGACACGACAAGAACATTGTGATGAATAAATAAATGTCACGTTAGTGAGCGCGCGCGCTGCTTTCTGGCTACATATCTCATTGATTGATGCAGTGTAGCGACGAACGACGACTCAGCGATCTGCTACTGATACTTAAACTTTTAGTTGTATAGATAACAAAATTGCTGCGTTACATTCTAGTAATGGTAGAGTTTAGTGGTTGGGACAAGTTCATAAGTTACGTCACGCAAAATTTTGCTTTTAGAACCCCTTTCCCTCTATCTTTACACTACGTCACAGTTTCTTTAACCTCTTCTGTAAATATTCCGTTAGAGATCAAGACCATCCATCACTTTCTTAGACCTCTCCCGTACCCCTTGTCATATTTTGACACACTAAGAGTTAATTTGTAACGAGTACTTATGCACAACCAGTATTATTAATCTATACTATGTCATGCCTTAAACGGATCTTTAATAGTCATCATATACGAAGGGTTATCAGGAAAATAAAAACAAGATTTTAATACTCCGAACGGCGCATTATAATGGAGCTTACCAGAAAAACCGGTGGTTTATCGACACATGATTCGCGAATTCGAAAATATGCACACCGTATGTAGCATCCAACTTTAATAACATTCTAAGAAAATGTTCGCGACGGACGTAATTATAATCAATAATCAAGCTTGTTAAAGTGCATAATCTCTTTTAAAATATTGTACGTTTAGAAACTACCTGTATGTTGATTCATAATGGGCGTAAAAAGACGGTTGGATGACCTATATTAAAAATGTTTTCTTTTGACATACACACTCTTTCTCTACTTATAAGAAAAAATGCAATAATAAACTAATAAATGTTGCCTTAATATCATTGTTAATAACAAAACAATTGCTCAGTACGATATGCCTTTAATGAATACTTGAACACTCTAGTTCCACGCTAATGCGTATTGTAAACGATATAAAGTAAAATGAGCATGCTTCGGTGTTCATTCGTCCGAGACTTGAACTATTAGGCACGACAGCCTTTTTTCGAAAAAAGTAACAAGGTTCGGTACATAAGTAACTAATTGTAATCAATCCTTATGTGGCTTTTACTATTATTTCAGTAACTTTCATCTTCGTCCAGTATATCAATAAGCTGTAAACTTTCAACGATTGTTCCATTAGATATAATAAAAGATATTGTATGAAGATTGTATAGTTTGTCTGCTATCTCGGTGACCACTTTTACTATTATTCTGCACATCCACATTTCAAGTATCGGTCTCAGCTTCAGATATAAAATCGTACGATTTCATTATGATATTGCATTTTGCAAGTGCATTTATAAAGCTTGGTATTATTGGTGTGATAATGAATCGACAGATTCTCTATTTAGACGGGCAAGTAAATCTCGTATAGCACCTACGGATAGTATAAAATGAACTTTGCACTCGTGCCTGTAGTTACGGCTATAAACTCGAAATATCAACGAATAGGCGATCTGCCACATTTCAAAGTATAATTAATTTGTTAGGACATTCAAATCTGTTGTGAAGTTATAGCTGGAGTTGAGAATGGCAGTTGACATTTTATTAAAATGTCATGTTCAATAACGAGGTTATCAACTACTTACACATACAATCCAATGTTTTAAAAAGTTAAATTCAATGAGTTTTAATTAAAAGCAATATATTTAAGGAAGTAATAATACTAGCTTTTTTTACACATAGAAGTAGATAGTGATAATATGATCTGGAAATAGAATGAAAATTTTCGAAGTGTGTTACTTATTTATCAAGTTTCTCCCTTGCGGGTTAGGCAGAGAGAGTTAACAGAGTGCCAAAAGGCTCTCTATTCTTGCATACATCTCTCGTTTCCTCAACATTCATAATTCCCTTCATACACGGTCGCTGGTTTCAGAGACTCCTAACTCCACCTTTCTTCAATACATGACCGATTTGGTTTTGGTTTTTGGTGGTTTGGTGGTAAGTACCTAGGTAAGTTTCGCCGGTCTCCCCCTGTATCTACACCCTTCCACTTTCGCATTGTATATCTTCTTAACCAATCGCTCGTCCGGCATTCTTTCCACATAAAAAAAATCCGAACCATCGGAGTATTGCCTTACGCATCTTTACACGAAAGTTATCAAAGTCTATTTTTAGTAGTAAGTTTATTTTGTTTTTATTTTCGATCATTCATCCATCCATCAGCCTTTCAACGTCCACTGCTGGACATAGGCCTCCCCAAGAAAACACCACAATGAGCGGTCCCGTCATGGGGGATAATGCCGTAATCGCCCCGCTTGGCAGGCGGGTTGGCGATCGCAGTGGATGTTGTTAATACTCGAAGGAGTGCTGCTGCCCACTCCCTCGGTATTCCCTCAGCCGGCTCTTACGACTCCCATGGGTGGAGAGGGATGGGACAATTCTAAAGCCAGCTCCACACGGCAAATTCGATTATTATTCTTTGCTAAATGTTGTAATAACACAGTGATGACCATAAATTTAGTATAATAGTAAACATTATTATTAAATGTTGGTGATAACTATAGAGTATATATTAAACATATGGTGATTACTGATAAGACATAAGAACTGCCTTCAGTTGCAATTCCAAGTTTCAATTTTGAAAAACTACCCCTTATACTATTTCCTATAGTAGTCAATACCGCTATAAATTTTAATAAATTTTCATCATATACCTACGCCCCATGTTATCTACGCAGGATAAAAAAGTTAGATAGGGAACTTGTGGGTGTTTAATTGCTTGGTGAGAACTTAATTGTTTGTTTCTAAGTTATTGTTATCAGTGTTAAAAATATAAATTATGATTTATAAATTATTATAGGTAAAATTAATTAGACTTTCACAAACAAATATTATTTTTCTGTAGTAGCTTGGTGCGCAGACGCAATAAATTCAGCCGGGCCGCACACGACGGCTCTGCGTGACGTCACACCTCCGGTGATCGATGGTAAGAGCAACCGAGAACACCATATGAGTCTACTGGTAACTCCTAATGAGCGGGAAAAGGACAGAAGCTCAATAAATAATTTAATCTTAAATTATTTTAAATCCTCTCTTAAGCAAGTACATTGACTTCTTGTATTTTTGACTTATATGCGTTCGTGTTATCGCACCTTAATATTTATTGAATACTGAACTGGCAACAACGTTGAAGTTTTTATGATTATTAATTTAATACCTTTTAATAATTACATTCTTTACCTGTACAAGCTTGACTATGGTTTCTAACAAACATTTCTTTCATTTATTAACACTACTAGATATATTCGCCTAACTCGTAAGTAATAATGTATTTTAAAAATCTTGTAACTCAATTTTGACCAACTTGTAACATTCGTTATGTTGTTAGTGACATTAAATATTATTAATGATTAAACTTTTACTTAGAGTAGTGTAGAATTATCACATAAATTGTACAATTAAACAGTTACGCATGCTCTACATTAGTTTTTATCTTATTTTATTGTCTTTCTTTCCACAACCGACGGAACGGTACCGTACCGAGGAAGTAGGCACCTATATGTGATTAAGGTGTGCATGTCTGTTACCATTATTCTTAAAATGTACTGGAGAGCTATCGTTGTAGTTTCTTGTATTTAAAAGGTATCAGTTGAGAGCAGGTTCTTAGACATTTTTTATGGCGGTAGACCATATGGAGACCTTGCTAGCGTGATTCTTTTAACAGATTTTATATATGTATATTTTTTCTGTGCCTACTAATAAGTGACCGGGCTACGCTTGCGGATATTGTAATCCTAATTTGTAATATTGATCAGACGGTAATATTGTTTCTATAAATGAAATATTTCTTCATCATCCTTATATAATTATAGTTAGAAATCAACTGTGAACGATAAATTCATGATGGTAACCCTTGAATTCTAGTTACCATACTATATAACTTGCACGGCGTGCACTGCTGGAGGATATTGCAGACGCTGCTGCGCACTCACCATGATGATTAGCATCAGATATTCTCGAAACCCGGGTCGACGTAATCGATTCTAAAAGTTACTTGCTGGTTTTTAAATAAATTATCTAATACTAGCTAACCCGACCGACCTAGTGCTGTCTTAACTTTGATTATTATTCAAATAAAAAAATATAATTCAAAAATTAATATTGTTATTAAGTTTTCTTAAATTTTCTAATGTTCCGCTGAACTTTCTTATTTTTTTCTTTCATTAGAACCTTTTCCTACCTATAATAAACACAACAAGAAAAGAATTAGCGAAATTGTTTCATCCGTTCACGCGTGATGCGATGACCCAAGGAAATAGAGATTACTTTTTATATATATGTATAGGTATAGATATGTGTCAAACTTACGGTAATTTAAATTAGACAATAGAGTTACCTATACTTAACAGGTGCCATCTCTAAATTTACCACAAATTATGAAATACCTAGTTACATTAATATTAAGTTGTTTGTTGTCACAAAAAAAACGAATGCCAACCAATTTTTTAATAAAAGGATGATTACAAACATTCAATGAGTTAACAAACATAAAAGGATCGCATTGAAAAGAATGAATCGATTATTGGTGAAGAAAAAGGCCGGAGTGCGGGGGAGGCATACGGTATGGGAGGGACGGGACATCTCGTGACACCTGACCGCAGCCATTTTGGCCCGTGAAATATGTTTATTTGTCACGGTTGCCCTTTGTTATTGAAATTGTGTTTGCCTTTACTCCTTCATTATATTGTATGATTATACTCGCGTAGAACCCGTTTGTTGATGTTCAATGTGAGAATAGCTTTGGACATTTTAGAATATTGATTGTTGATACTGAGAAATGAGTTATAAATTTCAATTAAGCTTGTATTGAGTGCGTTTGCATCTACGTGTGTGAGAGAGGACGCAGTTATTTCCGTGATTATCTTCTCAAGTCGCGTAATAGCGTGATACGGCATGACCAACACAACTAGTGACGTGGTTTCTCTAATACGTTGTTTTGTATTTATTAAACTCAGTAGGTACCTACTAGTATATTACAAGCTATACAATAATAGTTGTGATAGACTTGTGTGTAAGTACTAATTACACTTGTTACTGTCAATCTGCAATGATTAAGCGGTTACGATGATTGGATATAATTAGTAAAATAACTAAAAACGGTTAATTGCAGTTTATAGTAATAAAAAATAGGTTTAATATGTATTCTAGTTATCCTACATCGTGAAATACATTAATCATTTCTTCTTTAAGCGACTATAACCAACGAGTATAAGTCGTGAAATTTATGGGTAGTACATAAACTGTTACTTCTACATACATCAGATTAGTATTAATTATTTTATAAACGCCCAGCTTAAATTTAATTAAACTACATATTCTTGGTTCAACAATATTTTTATAAGAAACTTGTCTAAAAAAGCTGAATAGACTTGCAGGTTGCTATCCGCAAGTTTAGTTTGGCACATCCCTTTGAGGTGATCTATCATAACAAATTCACAAGTCATCGACTAATAAAAAACACATTGTGTGCGTTGAGGATGCGTAAAGACCAACAAACATTGTCACCTCGATGCGAGTCCAATTCCAGACAAAGGATTCTACAGAAAACGAGCACCATGACAATAGTATGGTGGGTGTAAAATGTTAAATATTGAAACGGGTCGGGCCCTCAAGCTTTCCCGGGAAACCGCCCCGCGGCGCGAGCGCACAGCGACTCTACGGCGACGCACAGTCTCACAACACGATACACGCACAAAAAATACCGCTTATATTTTTTGTAGAAGCTTTTATCTCTCCTTATATCAACGTTCCAATATGATAAAGCACCAATAATGATGTTTCATTTTTAAGACAATTTAACAAAACGTGTGGCTCACTAAGTAGATTTCGGTGACACATTTTTCTTGAAAGTATATATCAGTTAAAATATTCACAATCTTTTATCTTATTAGGTTAGGCAAAGTTGTTTGTTTTTTTATATAGGTACGTACAAACGTTTCTCGTTCGTTCTTTTTTGTAAAACTGTTTTATTAAAGTTATGCAGGCCGCAATCGATCTTGGCTGGCGTGCAGGTGCAAACATGCTAAGTGTGTTCTTATTGTTGTAAGGGATTGAGTTATCAATGACACTATCTCCGGTGTTCGACAAATGTTTTAGCTGTCAGAGATGTGACGTCAGCCAAATCGAGACAGCGCCCGCGCCGCTCGCCGGACACTTGCGATCGAACGTGCTGATACCACGCATTTACCTCGTCAAATGGTTTATCTACATATGATATTTTAGACTTGTGAATGCTATTATATGGCACTCGCATTCCTTTAAAATATTATTTTATTTATTCAAGTTTAAGGGATAGACGTTCGGTAACCATAACAAATATTAAAATTTAGTTTAGGTTTCTTTTTAAACACAAAGGGAAAAATGTGAAATCGAAAATAACACGAGCAGGGATTATTTTCGATTTCAAATTTTTTCCCTTTGTGTTCAATGTATAGTGCTAAGCATGTCAAATGCTAAAAATATATATAACAATTACTAAAAAATAGGTTTCTTTTTCTTTTCGCATACATACCTACACTGTTTGCACACGAGAATGTCACAAATATTTTGACGACACAAACATAAAATTTACTAGTATTTAAAAGATTATATTAATCACATACTCAGATCGAGTTTAAAAAACTAACGATACCTATCACAGGCAACTGTTTAATGTTGACATTTATTAGACGAGTGCTTTTGCTCGTCGAATTTATTATTTTTTCTATTCTTGTACGGAACCCTAATTATTTTTCTAAAATAAAATTATCCTAGTGAAAGTCCTGTCCAAACTGGACCAGCCGTTTCGTATACCTATTAGCAAGAACAGAAGGACATAGAGACAAAAACATAAAAAGTTGGTTAGTAGAAAGCTGTTATTTAGACATTACAAACAGTCACTTCAATTTTATATATTTTAATAGATTACTAGCCTTTGCCCGCGGCTTCGCCGCAGTCAAAGCTAGTTTTTCGGTTATATCTCAGGTTCCCGATATTAGTATTAGTAGAGGGATAAAATGTATAGGTACCAGTTTTTAAGAGTAATCAAGGCCTTTCAAATAAAAAAAGTTGCATCAAAATCCGACAGTAGTTTTTGTGTGATGCGCGAACAAACAAACAGACAAACAGATAAACAGACAAACAGACAAAAATTCTAAAAAAAATTGTTTTGTGTTTAGACACGCCTATATAGCCTATTACAGTCATTTTTTCTCAAATATCTTGAATGTACAGACACAGTTCTGTTACAGTTTTATAATAGTACTAGCCCTTGCCAGCGGCTTCGCCGCAGCCAAAAGCTAGTTTTTCTGTTATATCTCAAGTTTCCGATATAGTAGCGGGATAAAATGTATACCAGTTTTTAAGTCTAATTAAGGCCTCTCAAATAAAAAAAGTTGCATCAAAATCCGTTTAATAGTTTTTGTGTGATGCGCGAACAAACAAACAGATAAACAGACAAAAATTAAAAAAAAATGTTTTGTGTTTAGACACGCCTATATAGCCTATTACAGAATTTTTTTCTCAAATATCTTGAATTTACAGGCACAGATCTGTTACAGTTTTATAATAGTATAGATAGATAAATAGGTATATTGATTTTATATAAATATTCACGGAGATTTTTCACACAACGTCCTCTGCTCCCAAACTAAGCTTAACTTTTGTGCTATGGGTACCAGATTAATACATATACTACTTTTTTTTTGGAATATTATATGTAGGTACATATAATAGATAGAAAACACCCATATGCTCTCCCCCTCTCTACCCACGGGAGTCTTAAGAGCCGAATAAGGGAATACCGGGGGAGTGGGCAGCAGCATTCCCTCGAGTATTAACAACATCCACTGCGATCGCCAACCCGCCTGTCAAGCGTGGCGATTACGGCATTATCCCCCATGACGGGACCGCTCGTTGTGGCGTTCTCTTGGGGAGGCCTATGTCCAGCAGTGGTCGTTGAAAGGCTGATAGATGGATGGATGGATGACCCAGACGCAGTACAAGTATCTGTGTTCATCACACAAATAATTATCCTGAGTGGGAATCGAACCCACGAACTCGTGCACGGAAGTCGGTTACACTACCGACTACGCCACGAGGCCCGTCAAAATATTGATTCTTCAGAATTATTAATTATTTTTTGATGTAAGGAAATTAATTTTCTTAAAAGATGACATTTTATTCTTATACTACTCCACATACTCTATCTCTTGTATTCTGTGAAAGTCATGCTAAGCTGATTTATCTAATATTTTATCTAACGTAGCTTGCGCCTACCTCACTCGTATAGCTGCATGACATTTGTAATCGATGGTACTGTCACTATATGTTGGCAGTAAATCTAGGAACGCGTTAGAATCAATGAAAATCACTAACCAACGACTCTGGGGAGCCGTTTGGAGCTGACCGCTAAGGTAGTGCCTTCATGTGATGATAATACTGCATTATTGATCGTAGCATACGTTAATCTATACACAGCACATTATTTAAAGTTTGATTTTGCCTCATAGGTAAAATTATAAAAAAAAATACATGTTTTAATTAAGTACTTCTAATTAGTGGTAGATTTGCCGTGTGGGGCCGGCTTTAGAATTGTCCTACCCCTCTCCAGTCATGGGAGTCGTAAGAGCCGACTGAGGGATACCAGAGTAGTGAGCAGCAGCACTCCCTCGAGTATTAACAACATCCACTGCGATCGACAACCCGCCTGCTAAGCGTGGCGATTATGGCACTATCCCTCATTTTGGGGAGGCCTATGTCCAACAGTGGACGTCGAAAGGCTGATGGATGGATGGATGGATGGACTTAGTGGTAGAGCCTTGCTTATCCTAGCATGAATATCACAAAAGATCAGCGTGTAACAACGGTAGTTACGCCTACCGTTGTGCTTCGTATGGTGAGTGATAGCGCCGGAGGCACAAACCACCACCCTATCCTCTCCTTATTATCCTTCCTATCCGCCTCCTATCCCTTTCCTTGAAGATGGCGATGCGCGAGTGATACCTCTGGTGTTGCTAGCGTCTATAGGCTACGATAACCGCTTACCCTCAGGTGGGCCGTATGCTTGTTCGCCAGACATGTAATATATAAAAAAGGTTCCTGTGACTGTTTACACGATTCTTTCTGATTTTTTAGCTGTACAACAACATACAGACACAAGGAGTCTATAGAAATTGTTGTTACAACAAAAGCATAATTTGTTTAAAGTCGAATATATATACAAATGGTAACACTAAACCATCGCGTAACAACTAATTAACGAATGAATGAAGATTTATGTGGCGCGTTGTCGATATAAAGTAACGCTTCCTTTATGAACCTCAAAACGTCCTAATTATTTTACTACGCGGGATACAAAACGAGGAACTTGGTGACGCCCAAACGCTCTTGTGACAGAGAATTAATTGCGCATGGCGACATATGCGCTGCCGATTGCAGGCGAGCCGCCACCGCTTGTGGCAAGCGACGACTACAGCGGACAATATTGTTACTCGTCACTGAAACATAGGCCTTCCCTATTACCGCATATCAAACAAAAGCTAGTTTTTTTTTTGGTTATATCTCCTTCCTTCTGGTAAAGCTAAGTATAAAATAGAAAGTTTCATCAAAAGTCAGTTTTACTTTTGCATGATGCGCGAAATAGGGATTATCTTTAATATGCTTTGTTGCAAGGGATTATCTTTAATATGCTTTGATGATTTATAAAACCCCTAGCTGACCCGGCGAACTTCGTACCGCCATTTTTTATTTTCTTGAATATTTTGCAATTAATTAATAAAAAATACGTGATAAAAATTAAGAAAGCACGCCAGCAACACACATTTTAAAAAAGAAAACGTGAAAATCGGTTAGGTTGTTTCGGAGTTCATCGTGAGTAACAACGTGACTCAAGAATTATATATAATAAACAGATGATTTGAAAGACTCGCGAGAATCAGTTGTTTTAATATAAGTACAGAAACTATGAGAAATTTATTTTTACACTATAACGTTCTCACTACTCATTGCAGTAAAGGTGATGATTGAAATTGTAATAATAATGTTTTAGGTTGTATAGTGTTAAAGATTTGCGAATATTAGGTACACATTATGACAACACTACCCTGTTCGTTACCCCGAACGACAGGGTGTGCGGTAATTTTTTTTCCGCTAAAACAAAAAAAAAAGGTATACATTATGAAATAAAACTAAGCTTACGGAATCTATCGTGTTTACTTGATTATCTACTATCTCGACGATTGGAATACTTCTTTACAGCATTCATGGTCTCAGGTGGAGAAATGTCAGTAGAACCCCAAAGAACGCGATAGATTCCGTAACCTTTTATTTTTATTTCGTAATGTGATAACTACAATTAATTTGTGTTCGTCAGCAAAGCTTAAATGGACAATAATAGCCAATATATCGCTGGACACGACCTACAAGCATCGGCTAGAAGTTTATATTTAGCTTAGGTGAAAACTTTAATCGTCACCGTGGAGCACACGTCAGCCATACTGTACATCCATCGTCGACGTGTGGCCACATACACAAAAAATTATGTGCCACCTCCCTTTGTTCAAACTGGACATACCTTTCAGCGAGATGCAATTAGTGCGACTCAAATAGCATTCCTCGATACTCAGACGTTCGACGCCTTGTGATTTCAAACGTTTGTCTCTCTGATCTATTTTAGAAATCAAATGATTAAAATAAGAGAACACCTAATGCCAAATAAACTGCATTCGTTGCAAATGGATATCAATAGTGTAAAGGTGTGCCAAATCGGTTTCAGTGTGGTACTTACGAGTTGATTCTGATAAGCGGTGACTGCTGTGAAGACGCACTCGGGGAATATGAATGTTTTGAACTCCTCTTGTTCCAGGTCAGTAATTGGTGCGTTAACAGCTCCTTCTCGTCGTAATACTAGGTGGATACGAGGTTGGTATTTGTGCATTGAGTTTAGGACCAGCTAAAAAATAAAGAAATTACAAAATATTTCAAATTTATGCTTATTTATAAACTTAATATAGGAGTTAATACTATATTATATATTATATAGGTATAAACAGTGGTATGTAGGTACATACTAATACGTTAAGAGTCAAGAATAAGGAATCTTTTGTTGTCCTTCCTCTAAGGGAAATTATAGTCGAACAAATTACTTGTGAAAGTGGAAAAAGAGAACTTTACTGCAAGCAGGATTCGAACCTGCGTCCCATCATGCTCGCAGTTAAGTTCCCTTTTTCCATTTTTCATAAATCATTTATTATTTAAAGTAGCTGAGTATGTCAAGTGCTAAAATACAGATCAAAAGAAATTACAATAGATAATAATTTGCATTACACATAAATTCATACATATATTTTCCAAAGTATTAAGAAAAGGAGCCTTAAATGCACACCTATGTAGGTGTGCATTTAAGGTGTAATTATTAGAGATGGGCCGAATGTGATTTGAACCGAATACGAACTTCGACCGAACATTTGCTAAAAACACAAAATTCGGCCGACTTCATTGTATTTTTGCCGGGCTTTCAATTTCAAAAGAAAAATGAAAATGTCATGCTTTGTGTGTATTAAAAAACAACATTGTAAGACAATAAAAAACGTCAGTGCAATGGTTTATTTTAATTTTTTGTGGTTATTGATTCATAAACACCTAAATTAAGAAATAAGCTAATTCATGTGTTTATTGTATACATTTTAATTTGTATTTTAATAATATTATAGTTTAAAAACAAATTACCATAATTAGGTAAATGATAGGTAGAGTATTTATACTTATTTTACAGCTAATTCGAGTTAATTTCTCTAAATTTTATTAGAAATAGTGCAGGTATTTAACTTTTTCTTATACAGAATGTTCAGCATGTAAACCCAACTACGGCTGAATGCCGAAGTTCTGTTCAAGACACAAATTCTGTTTCCGAAAGTAAAACAAATTTCGGCCCATCCCTACTAATTATAATACTCCCAATGAGGAATAGAAAAGATCAGTTATTATATTGTTTTTAAGTTTTTCACATATGTTCAGGTCCACGATTGTGTGAGGGGACGGTGTGGTTAGAAGGAAAGAGCGCAAAGATGTCGTCTAACCCAAGTAGAACATGACATCTCTGTTGACTTCAAATAATGAGAAAGATAATAATTATGTACAATCCTTTAAAATGGATATGTTGTCCGTGTGGTGACGGACTAAAAATACAAGTGTCACCACCCCATTCTTTCCCACGGGTGTCGTATGAGGCGACTAAGGGAAGTAAGCAATTATCATCCATTGCATAACTGGTGGTAGGGCTGGGTACCAAGTAGGAGTACTCAATTGGTATCGGGCCCGAGTGGGTTGGTACCACCATCTCCCGTGTGACCCACCATGAAGCACATCGTTGCGTTTTAGCTATCTTCTGCTACAGCAGGAGATAGACGTTTATTCTTTCATTTCATATCGGTGAAATGAAATGGTAAGTAGCAGCTTGATAATACTCTCGGTATAGTTGAGTCCATGAGCGATGGTTACCATTTACCATCACATGGGCCATGGCTCGTCTGCCACTACATGCAATAATAATAAAAAATATATATATTACAATCTTAATAATTGTATGTGTGTAACTGGCCTGTTCTTTCCCTCATTAAGCTTTCGTTAGGAAGCTCTTAGTTGTACAAATGAGCGAAGGTGTGATTTTACAGTAGTACCGACCTGTCCGTTCTTGTCCATCTCGTTGTTAGTGAGCTTAACCTTCTCGAAGGAGACGACCTGCTTGCGCAGCTGGTCGCCGGAGAAAGGCGAGTCTGGGTGTGGGTAGAGGCGCGCGGGCGCAGGCGGGTCAGCCTTACCCGCCACCAGCCACGAGCTGCGGTGGTACGCGTAACGGTAGCGCTTGCCGTCCACCGGCACCACGTCGAGCAGCACCGCGTACCGCGCCTCCGCGCGACAGCCCGCGAAAGAGACGCGCACCGTCGGAAACATACGTCTATAGAAGAGAAATTGCCTTCGTTATTAAACACCCTGGTAATTAAGAAATAAATCTCTGTAATGTGTGACCTCACAAATAGTTAAGAGACACCTTACACTCAGAACCAAATTTGTGTCTATAATATCTTGACCACATAAGCCATTACATAAACGCTATTCCATATGAGCAGTAGCATGTGTATTATCATAATTAAAAAAAAATAGCATTACGGCTGTATTCCCCGAAGGGGTAGGCAGAGCTGTATTACACACCGACGATTCGCCAGCTATGTTTAAGTCCCACGTACCTTATAGGGAGCGAGCCTAACGACTATTTAAATACGAAAAGACGTTTATGTCTACTAGGTAAAATCTATAACCCGGTAGCGGAATTTCCTAGTAAGCAAAGGCTTGGCTATAACATTCTCTTCTATAAGTCCTAGTAACCTAAATATGATATAAAACTATGAAATATAAACCAGCCTTATCATATTATGAACACAAATATCATTCAACTAATAATAAAACACTTGTTATGGTTCATAAACTTAAAACAACATTATGTGAAGAAAATTTTAAGTCGGAAAGCAAAGCTAAAGAATAACAATACGTATTTGTGTATGTTATCGACTACGCCTTGCCATTGTTATTTTAAAGCATTTATTTTCACATTAGCGCAATTATTCGATAATTACTCGGTTGAACAAAAATTATAGCTCTCTGAGACCGACACAAATCTTTTTGCTCATTAAAAGTTGACATTATCGTATCACAAATTATCGCGTGTAATTGTTACTCGGCCACTACAAACCGCCAAAATTAAATATAATTCATTTAAAATATTATTGTGAATTATAAACACCTGTTAATTCAATACATTAACGCTGAGTTGCATTTCTCAAACTATCAAATAAAAAAGAAATGAAGTCCAAAGTAAAATTATAATCATATTTCCCTAAAACATCGCTAAGGCGTATACCTCAACAAACATAACCTTAGTTAAGAGGGTTGGCTGGTCTATCTTTAGGCACCCTCTCCCTATAACCGATATATTGTCAACATTCATAAATATCTACAATAGAAAGCATAAAAATTCTAAGGCTTCAAACACAAAGCTCAAATTCGAATACTATTTAGTAATGTCACAAAGTAAAAGAAAGGTTCAGTGGGGATTGTACGACTTCGATACCAGGTTGTCGTCCCCTTCCCCTACTTAACAAGCACATTCTTTAATGTCTCGGTTATACCACAGAAAGATGAATGGGTAGACATTTTTGTAAAGGTGTGTGTTTTTATAAGTACATTGAATGGAATTACTTGCGGTTGGTCGGCGTAATAGGTCCTATTGCACGCTCTTATATGTCTGTGCGGTTTCCTTTCGTCTAATTTAAGAGGGGAATACACACATCACATTTACTATGAAAGTTGAACAGCTAAAAATAGAACAACGAATAAATGTAGTAGAAATCGAAAAAAATAACTAACAGCAACCGATCAACGATAATAAACTCGTTGTAAGCAGAAAGGAGTGTCACAAAAACTGGTGTCGGTAGCGGGCGCGTGAAACACTATCTTCTAATCGACATAAAATGGTAGTCATTGAGGCGGCGAGAACGGAAACAACAAATCTTTAGTTGTAAACTGAGATACGGCTTCGTCTAGCGGCCTCTCACTTTTTGTCAAGAATGCCTGTACTCAGTGATGCGCGAGAACGGTTTGACAATTCGTCATCATACTTGCATATACGTTACGCGACTTTTGACCTACCAATTATGAGAATGTTTATTAATAATAACTATCGACCACCCATGTAGTAATTATTCATACTTATCACAGATTTGTATGTAGTACCTACATCACTCAGCCTGTTCTCGGAAAGGTAGGCAAAAACTACATATTTCCACTTGCTTCAAGTCTGACACTAAGTTTGCATCTCAGTTACACAAGTCAAATTCTTTATTCTTCAGCCATAATGTTGCCTGTTTAGACCAAAAACGTTTCTTAATGCCAATGGTGGTGCTCAATTTATCTTCCCCTTGCAATCGTGCCTTAGATTCTTCTTTTACCTATTTGCTAAGGCATTTTTTTTGCTGTCAATGCCTAATTTTAATATTCATTTATACCTCAGGGGATTGCAATCCCCTATATCAAATTACACAAATTACAATTAAATAGGTTAAACAGCGATGTTACATATTATGCTCTCGAACTATCTAATATCCTACCTTTTTTGAGCTCAGACCACTTAGGTATAAGCTCCGTTTATGCGGGCCTTGGAACCTTCACATAGCATTTTCGGCGTCTATACAAGTTGATATGCATCCTATACTTAAAGATAATGTTCCTCCCCGTTTTATCATTAGGATTTTCGAAATTATGAATGCGCAATAGATTGATTGACCTTAAACTAAAAATATAAGTGTCATGCAACGTCAGGAACAGACTATATACGAAAAAAACATACTTTCAATATTAGAACAATTCTACGCGTAACGTTCTAATGATTTTACAAGTTCCAGTGAGAGGACCAAAATAAGAATACCATTAATAAGATTTATGCACGTTTAGCTGTGGTCGCGCGCGTCGATTTGTGTGATGCTTCTTATAGCACTGGCACTGGTGCATGCGCTTGCAAGATCTCTAACATGGACAATTGCACGCGTGTGTAAATGGCGACACTCGGCGCACAACACGATATATTACCGCAATGATATATGTGCACCGACGTCATCCATCATACTACTACCACCCAAAAGTTAGCGGAAAATCAACTGAAAGCAAAAGAACGCAAAACCAAGCGCATGAGTCGCTTTAATGAGCATGTACCGAAGACAGAAATAAGAGGCGCCCGTTTACAACGCGCTTTTATCGTTATGACATTGTTAAAATACACTTCTATGATTGAAATTTACACGTGTACTATAAATTACTGTCTATATAGGTTTGTATTGCTCGGATGAAAGTTATTCACGGCTTTATATGGTGTAAGAAACATAATTTATATGTGAGACGAAAATCTTAGACCGAGTGTCACGTTGATTGCGATTTATTTGTTAGCAGTTTTGAAACTACTTAGATGTGTATAGAGTAGTTGTAAGGGTTAGAGTTAACACAACAATTAATCTGTGCAGAGACACAAGCTAATACGAGTGTGATGCGAGTTAAACGAGCGCGAAGTGTTGCAACAGTGCGCGCACGCATGTCGTCTTAATTAGAAAGGCACGAGCCGAGGTGCGAACTCGTCAATCATTGTTTCCTTCGCCGTCTCATTTGATGAATCACTTTTATGGACTACTGGAATTTTATCAACCATGAATCCCTTAGTGTTGTTTGTGTAATTAAGACCAAATAATTAGAATAGCTTATTGATATACATTAACGTAATTATATTGTAAACTAGCTGTTAACCGCGTGGATTTTATTATTGTGTGCGAAACTTCATTTAATATTTTTTTTCCAAAATAAAAGCAGCTTAAGTTATTCCTTATAATATCAGCTGTCAGCCAGTAAAAGTTCCGTTAAAATCGGCCCAGCCGTTTCGTAGATTAGTCAGAACAAAAATATCAGACGGACTAAATTATTAAAAATTGTTATTTTGTTATAGGAATAACATAAAAAGCCGTTATAGACAGACAATTCATACTTTATCAATATAACAAATGCAAAAGTGACTTTTTACGTTTTTTTGTTACGCTTTTACGCTTAATCTACTGAATTTTGCGTACATAATTATAGTCTAGAGCCCAGAAAAGAGCACAGGTATGCTACTTTTTATCGCGGAAAAATTAATGAGTCGTGGGGCAGCTATTTCTACACAAATCAATGTACCGTAAAGTGAAGTATTAGATATATTCTGAAGTCTAGAATCTAGTTTTATTTATCTCTATCGCCTTTCGTCCATTTTCGTTTTTTTCATATATTGCTGTAAAATTTAAGAAATGTTTCATAAATGTCATAGAGCTTTGTGGAGTAGAGAACGTGAACAATGGAGACCGTCACCTAAGGTAACAAATGCGTTATTTTATCCTGGCAATAATTTGACTGAACATTACATTAGTAAAATAATTATATAACCCGCAGTGGCTAATGTGATGAACTATGGGTCTGATTCCTCTCATTATGAGAGGAGACCTGTGACCATAGAGGGACGGTAAAAGGCTTGTAAAAAAAATAATTTATATAAAAAGCATTGAAATTTGTTATAATGTATCAGAAACTAATTTTATACTGCACTAAATAATTATGTTTTGTAATATAGCTTTTCTCTAAAATCGAACTTAAAACCTTTTCGATATAACACTTTACTATGTGTATATATTAAATAACTAGAGAAAAAATATTGATGTAGTTATTTCGAAAAGCATTTCGATTCAATATGATTTATTCATTTTGTATTGAAAAAGAAATAGGTACCGCATTGCTTACAAGCAAAATAATATACCTAATATTGTGTAACCGTTACTAAAATGGGAGAAAAGAAAGAAATAAATCAGTTTGTATATGACAGACATGTCATTGTACAAAAGCGAACACGACACACAAAGTATACGGTAGCCGCAACTGCGAGTTGATTATGCAATAGAGCTATGCACACCATTAGCGCAATGTTATCACATCGTGATTAGGGCCGACGAACAGCCAATCCGCGCTCATAGCCGTCTAATTATACAGGAAAGCGCTTTATTAATAGCAATTACAACCCGACGCCATACTACGAAGCGTTTTAATTAACTCAATTCGTTGATTAGAGACAGATGGCGCGAGATTGCGAATGTTGAACATTCATTAGCGGTGTTTTGACCAGTCGATAACTCCGCTAGCATTACTATTTATTGTAATAATAATGTATTATAAAATACGGGCTACTGTTTGTGGTTATTCTCATCATTCTCCCTAATCGACGATGTAAACGATATCGCTTACTTGAATATTAAGTTAACTCATAATTGTGCCTTTAAAAAGTGTCTCAAAAGATTTCTAATTTTATTTACCTAACCATTTTAAACTGTCTATGATATTTTGATATTAAAATATATATTTTAATAATTCATCACAGTCCTGCTCGTGACTGTTATTTTCGATTTCACATTTTCGCACTTTGTGTTAACTGTCAGCAAACTTTATTGATATATAAATTATGACAATTATATCACCATTGTTAGTGCGAAAAAATATTACAATAGGTAGGATCATTGCATTGCAATAGACTTAAGCTATTTTTTCTATTACAGCACAAGCGAATAATAAATCAACAATGTAGAGTGATAAATTTAAATTTTATCTCAATCAACTTAGTTTCACATATTTAAAGGCATTTCATGCCCTAACGGATACGGTAAACACGTTCTGGACCACCATTATCGCAAATTACTGCTAATAGTACACAGTATAGTGAGCCTTAAGTGACTTCTGCTATATAATACGAGTGACAACAATCTATGCCGGTGGCCAATGAATATTTCATGTCATATAATGGACGTGCTTATAGTCAATTGTGCAGTTAGCCGATGATAAACAACAAGTAGGAAAAGCTCACCGATAATCTCGCATAGCCGACTGTACCTACCATCGTCGTAATAATATTATCGTCAACACATTACTGAAGCAATGTACAGCACGCCTTTTTCCCATAACTACAAGTAGTCACAGAGGATAATCTATAATCCAACCCATTGCTCTAGAACACATCATTACGCGCAGCGATTATAGAACATATTTG
Source organism: Leucoma salicis (assembly GCA_948253155.1). Classification (NCBI taxonomy): domain Eukaryota; kingdom Metazoa; phylum Arthropoda; class Insecta; order Lepidoptera; family Erebidae; genus Leucoma; species Leucoma salicis. The sequence continues at coordinate 10,702,053 of OX411806.1, forward strand.
AGATAATTATGTTTTATCAGTGATAGATATTTACTATGTTTTGTTCAAAAATAACATAAAAAAAGTAAAATATGTTGTTTATTTATTTGATTACCATCAATCAATTATTATTGTTATATGTACCTACTTTATAGTTAATAGAAATAGTATCGTTTCTCGCAGTCGATGTTAACAAAAAGATTGTGAATTCTTCAATCGTAAAAATGTCTTTATGATTTGCAAATACATATGTATAGTTATAATTACTGTGATTCACGGTCCACATCCCGCGTAACATTCAGTCAAGTGTAATATTCGTCATGGTAGTCAAGTCATGACGGATTGATAAGCGGTGTTGTGTGCAGACGGCAGTGACAACTTTGACGTGGTCACGACTCGTCGCCTTCTGACATTTTTTTGAAACTTCACACTTCAAACCTGTTACAGGAAAAGTCACCATGATGATACAAATATCATATAGATGCTTTTAGATCAATACCTATGTATCTGCCTATAAATATTATAGGAGGTACAGTCAGTTTGATTAAACCACATCACAACCAAGAAGATACATTTTTACCCGCCTTAATAAAAAAAACGTAAGTAGCCGTATAAACCTAACATTAGTTAGAATCTATTTGCGTTCTTTTTTTTTGGGCTCGGTATTTACAATAAAGTCATCCCGATTATCCTGAAGAAAAAGAAATTCTAATCTTTCCAGACAAAAAAAATTGTTTTTTTTTGCGTGAGGATTTTACATTTGCATACTGGCATGCAGAGAGGGTATATCGGACTTATTATTATTGATTATCATCCATTGCATGACTGGTGATAGGGCTGGGTACCAATTGGGAGTACTCACTTGGTATCAGGCCCGGGCGGGTTGGTACCACCATCTCCCGTGTGACCGGCCATGAAGCACATCGTTGCGTTTTGGCTGTAGCAGGAGATAGCCGTTCATATTTAATTTCATATCTGTGAAATGAATTGGTGCGCAGCGGCTTGACAATACTCTCGGTATAGTTGAGTCCATGGGTGACGGTTACCATTTACCATCAGATGGGCCGTGGCTGGTCTGCCACTACATGCAATAAAAAAAATCGGACTTTTCCATCCCTACTCTCCTCTCCAGCTCTCCGATTAAAACCACCACGGGCCCCAGAACGCCTTGTAAGGGACATTGGGAACGCGGGTATGCGGCACCGATTCTTACCCAGGATTTCGCGGTATAGAACGCTATATAATTATAATTACTACCGTCACCGCTAACAAAACAATTACTTAAATCATATTTAGGTATATTAAAATGACGTAGCGGTAGTGTATGCGACTGCTAATCATGAGGTCTCGGGTTCGATCCCCGGATCGGGCAATGTTATTGAGCTTTTTCCTAAAAAGAAAAATTCTCATTAGCAGCCCGGAGTTTGGAAATGTGCCTGGTAGACGTCAATAGGCTCGCCCCCTAATTACGTGAGACTTAAACATAGCTGGCGAATCATGGGTGTGTAATACACCTCTGCCTACCTCTTCGGGGAATACAGGCGTGATGCAATGTTTTAATTTAGTAATACCTATATAGCTCACAAACTTCTGTACCTATTCGAGATATCGCTACACTTTTTCATTTTGCAAATTATAATTATCACATCTATCTGCAATAATATGGGTACGTATTGTTTGACATGGCTATCATCCAATTTCTTATTACTACGTTCATCATCGTATAAAAACACCGCTCTTGTCAGTATGCGTGTAAAAAAATCTTTAACCAGATGTAGTCAGAGCATTTTCGGCGTTAAGAAACAAAATGTTACTTAAATTTTTCTGAGAAAGAAAATATGAGATTTATGTGCGTTAGAGACAGCTAATGAGCAAGAAGGCGTGGTTGGGCGGTGGTAGCACACCACGTGATATATCGTTCATCCTGGGAGGTCCGAGTTTGAATCCGCGTCAAATTTTCGACACTAGCACGATTTTGTCAATCTCGTTGATTAATATCTCTGGCGGGCTTAGGCGCGTCGAGATGTCAGATAAGCGCTGCTCTCAGTGCGGTGCCGTCACACCTCGGCTGCGACTCACCTAACTTAAGCTCATAAAAATATTTGAAATGGTTCATTTATTAATAAGTTTCTATTGCCGTATCATAATATGTATTCTTAAGCAACTGGAATGACTGACTGAACGTTTCCACTGTGTGCCAACAAATACTTGCTTGTAACTAATTCTCTCTTTTTGAAGACACGTACTTTCGTTCGTTGTTCGACTAAAAGTGTACTCGTATATTTATTTAATGAATGCATCGTCGGTCTTATTGGAATTTACTCAAAGCATTGCCCTGTGTGGGAATTAAGCCCACAACACTCGGCACGGGAGATCGGCATCTAACATTCCGCCAAAAATATAAACAACTACCCGTACTCTACGATCAGTCGTAAGCCATGCTTTATTACTTTCGGGTATTCCTAAACCAGTAAAAACTTAAACCTAATAATTAAGTGTATTCTTCATTTAAGTTAACTTACGTATATACGACTGCCATCTATAGCTTTTTAAAAGATTTTATTTTCTTATTAATTAACTTGCTTAGTATGCTTAGATGACAACGTGTAAACTAGTTATCCCCAACCAACAAACCAAAAAATTTTTGATCTATATTCCTTAGCATTTGACATGCTCTGCCACTTTTTAAAGTACAAATTATTTGTGAATATAGAAAAAGAGATTTTTTGTACTAGCGGGAATCGAACCCGCGTCTTTTCCAATCCGGGGAAGTGCTCTAAACTGCAAAATTAAACTTACTATATTGGATAATTGCATGTAAATGCGTTTCCGATAGATGGCGTTGGTCGTTAAGATGATCGAAAGATCTGTACTATAGCTCAGTTGTTTAGAGCACTTCCCCGGATTGGTAAAAACGCGGGTTCGATTCCCGCTAGTACTTTTGTACTCTATAATCTCTTTTTTCCTTATTCACAAATAATTTGTACTTTAAAACCAAAAATTAATGAAACTGGAAGGTGGCCATAGGAACTTTGTAACGTAACGAATGCCATCGAGTGTATAGTTATTTTTCTTACCAATTACTTTTATATGATATCAAAGCCAAAAATGAACCTCAAACATTTTCGTGGGTATGAAAAAAGACACTAATTCTATGTAAAATTTAAATATTATTGCAGAATTTTGAAGACTATTCCGTGTAATAGCGATAAAAGTCTTCAAAATAAGGTTTTCTTAAAAAAATATTTACTATTGCAGGTCCTCACGATGTTTTCATATAGGTACCTAACATTAATAAAGGTGTGTGGTTTCCGAGGTCTCAACCTCAGACTTTAGATAGAACTCGACACGCTTGTCTTTGCAATCCTTAGGTTTTCCGCTAGGCCGTGAACTGGACTGAACAGAGATGTAGGTACATGACTAATCAATAATAATTATTTTATACAATATCTAAATCGAATTGCATCCTATTAGTCAAATTGATGCAAAACCATAACATTAGAACCAACAGAAAAATATTAGTTTTGACCATGCTTTTATACGTCCATGGTTTCGACATACGCGTACACAGTCGCCGCGGGTTGTCCGATAAGCAAATAAAACAATTCCACAATACACTACGCGGCCATTAGTCGTAGCAGATGTTGCATGTAAGTATTTATTAGTGGCAACATAATTAGTAAATTTAAACAAATATTACTTATGCGTGCAATTTTAATTGCGGCGTACCGAGGTAATGACACACCCGTGTATTACCTGCCTCCATTGTACGGCGCCCGTGTTGCGGTCATGTTCCAGCCGGAAACCTTTTTGTCTTTTCACGATTTCGAATAACGAATGTATTCGTATTCTAACAATAAATAGCATTAATTAAGACGTCGACTAAACCGCAAACGTAACTTTTAAAAAATATGAATGACTGTCTAATCGCATTCATATAATAGTAATCTTGGCCGTACGTAAATAAGCTGAGAAATTAAGCTGAAATACAGTCAAATATTGAATTGAGTTATCACAATCTATACAAATAAATAAAATTGAACTATCTATTCGTAATCTCTAAATAACAGTTTTTTACTAATGTATATTATGAATGTATAGCTAACGATATAACAAAATACCAACTTTTAGTTTTGATTTGCTGTTTGTTCCTAATCTTCGGAACGGCTGGATTGATTTGGACGTGGCCTTCGCTGGCAGAAATCTGATTTTATAAGAAGTGCTACTTTTGTTTTGGTAAAATAATTAAAGTTCCGCACAAAATAACAAAAATCTACTCGGATGAGTCGCGGGTAGCTATAAATATATAGATTTGTCTTAATTTGCCCCTGGTCTCCGGCTCTGCTGTCAGGCCCCTGTCATAGAGGTTTTATTAGGCGTATTTGATATATCAGCATAATAGTGTAGTTTCCAGTGCCATTCATCAGTTTTACAACTGAAATAAGCCAGGTTTTTGATTTTTCGTTTTTTCGATTTATTTATTTGTCTGTGGTAAAAGATGAGCAATTAACATAAAAGACGAATTAAGATCTGCAAGTTTCGAAATAACTGATTGGAAGTAGTTAGAATACTTTTAGATTGTATTGATTCACTGTGCCATGCTTGAGCTGAGTTGAGGCGGTCCGTACTGATCTGAGTGTGTGTGGAATTTAGCGTGGAATGTGTCGCTCGTGCACCCACGCGAACAATATGTCATCTTGTGAGTTGTGGAGCAAGTGTAGAACGACTCGTGTCCAAGATACTTTATCCGGCTATTATCTATTTATTATAATTTATACCTACTACGGGTTAGTGACGACATACACGCCGGCTATTGCCTGGTTAGCGAAATGGAACAAATCGTGGGTTCATGAGTACGTTAGCAGTGATTTGTACGTCTCAATGCTTTTTAGCGTAGGAAACTAACTTACCTATATAAAACACATGTTTAGTAACACTCGCCGAAATCTATTTCTAAGTATATTTGTATAGAAAATATTCGTGGGTCTAAAAATGTAATTAGAAAATGCCATCTTAATAACGTAGCTTAATATAAAACGCCTCCTGGTCTGAACCATAGAACTGAGGATGAATGATGAGGATGCGGGAAACTAGATTCAGAGGGTCCATGGCAGGGTGTGCATATTGGGAGGCGTTTATTGCAGCATAGGACTAAAAATAAATTGTTGTTTGATTGAAATGTTAGTATTACTTCACAAAAACAAATGAAAGATTTTTAAAAATACAAATTATTAGTGAATATTAATTATAAATTAAGGAAAAAGAGATTTTTGTACGAGCGGGAATCGAACCAGGGTCTCTTCCAATCCATTGTTTAAAAAATCGCGCCATCAAATAGTATGAATTTTAATTGCAAAATTAAACTTACTATATTGGTTTAATGCATGTAAAAGGACAATTATTTGTGTGATGAACACAGGTATTTGTACTGCGTCTGGATGTTTTCTATCTATGATATGTATGTATTTACAAAAAAAAGTAGTATATGCATTATATCCGTAATCGTACCCATAGCACAAGCGTTAAGCTTAGTTTGGGACCAGAGAACGTTGTGTGAAAATGTCCGTGTATATTTATTTATTTATTTAATGTCATTTATTTATACTAGCGCATTACTCGCGGCTTCGCTCGTGTCATAATGATGAATACATTTTGCATAGGGTTTGCGCAAAATACTTTTTTAGCGCTCACCTATAGTATCAAAGAAACCCATGAATAATTTTTAATGGTCCTAGCCCCTGGAGTTTGCGCTCTGCTTTGATATGTCAGTCAGTTAGTCCGTCCATTTCATTCTTTCAATTCACATCCCCGAAATAAAATAGTGAGCAGTGGCTTGACACTCTGAGGTGGTATAGTTGAGTCTAGTTGAAATGGTTACAACTTAACATCAGGTGCCACGGACATGTCTGCTACCATAGGCAAAAAATACTATTGATTTTGAGCAAAATTTTGTTTAAAAGCTGGAATACATTTTATGTCGCTATTGTAACGAAAACCAGTGGTATACCTACACATAAAACAACTATTGCACGCGACGAAGCCTCGGGCAAAAGCGCTGTGATACAATTCTATTTAAATTCGAATGAAACGATTTGTAGTTATACATATAAAAGGTGTATGTTATTGTAAGAAAATAAACTGGAGGCTGAGACGGCTCGTGCGGTATCCGCGCCGCCGTCGCGCGAAATTCCATCACCTCGTTTTGTTTGTACTGTTCGCGGGTTTTGCCTCACTAATGGTGTCACATTGCACACCGAAAGATGTCAGAACACGCTCGCACTACTCTTGTTGTCCACTTATTTCGGTCGTTAGTAAATTTTTGGAGAATGAACAATAATAGTGCGGTACCTACCTATGGCCTACCTATATTGGAAAGCATGAACTCTACCTGTATTCTGGTCACAGTAAATAAATAAATATTCACGGACATTTTTCACACAACGTCCTCTGGTCCAAAACCAAGCTTAATGCTTGTGCTATGGGTACCAGATTACGGATATAATTACATAATTATAGTATTTTTTTTGTAAATACATACATACAATAGATAGAAAACACCCAGACGCAGTACAAATATCTGTGTTCTTCACACAAATAATTGTCCTGAGTGGGAATTGAATCCACTACCTCGTGCATGGAAGTCGGTTACATTACCGACTACGCTACGGGGCCCGTCAAAAATAATATCTATTAAAAATAATAATAATCAAATACATAATATCTATTTGGGTGGTGAAATTGTAGGATTAGGTACATCATTTATATTTTTAAAATTAACTTAATTTATTGCGAAAAAGAAAAAGATGTTTAGACAAATTACATTAAATTCATTTATGAATTATTGCGCATAAAATTAATTTCTTTATTGTCTTCAAAAAGTTTAAACGCAATAGGTAGTTATGTAGACTGATATTCGTTCTACGTAGCGAAGCTCACAGGAATTATTCCTTGCAAATCCGCTGCTAATTCCCGCAAAGCCCACAATTTGGAGTCACGTTCATGGCACGCTATATAAAGCTTTAAGTACACACCTGTGAGGTAGAACGCGAGGAGTTTCGCAAGTCGACACGGAAATTAGGAAGTTTGGCGACAATATTGAGAAAAACTGTCGTCTGCACGCCTCGTGGCGGTATTGTCTACCTTCTTTGTTATTTATCGTAGGTAGCGTGTTTAGTGCCACTTGTGCGTGGAAGTTTTTACAGCTTGTACTAAAACGAATTTCGGATGTAGTGATATTAAAAATGGAATCTTACTACAAATTATATTAATGGATCGCAATGGCGCAATATATAGGTATATATTTAAACTACTAATATATACATAAACGTTATCATACATTTTATAAAAATAAGCTTTAACGTTGTCAAAAAGGAACTACAATGTCAATAAATAAAATGTTAAAAATTAACTATTACTTAATACGATAGCAGAAGATAAAAAGAGATAGTGTAACACGCTTTTCTTAATATTATGTTGCGTTTTTATATTTATGTCTTTTCAATGTTTATATATTACTTTTTTTTGTATTAAGATAAAAATATCATCTTAGGTGAAAATAATCAATGAGGCCTAAATTTAAACAAGCCGAAGTGATGAGATTATGTCGTATCATTAAAGAGTTAAATCATTTTCCGGGTTCATCGTTAGACTTTGTTATAATGTAAAAGTAATTGGTAAGACAAATCAAAGAACTCCAGACTCGATGAGGTTGCTTTCATTACAAAGTTCCTATGGTCTTCCAGCTTAATTTTATCTTTTGTTTGTGTGGTTGGTGATAACTAATTTAAAATTCAGGTGGGTGATTTCACCTGCCGGCAGACCATTGAGGTAATGTAACACAGTTCCAGTAGCCTGCCAGTACAGGCGGAGAGACGGCACATGGTTTATTTAGTAGGTGGCCCACACTACCCTGTTCGTTGCCCTGAACGACAAGGCGTGCGGTACATTTTTTCCCGCCTTAGCAAAAAAATGGTGGATGATTTCACCTAAGCATACTAAGCAAGTTAAAAAAATAATTTAGAATATAAAATAATCTTGTAAAAAGCTATAAATCGATACTTAATAAGAAACGTATATACGTATGGAAGTAGAATGAACACAATTCATTATTACAGGTACCTACAAGCTTTTACTGGTGAGAATTTTCTACGAACGTAATAAAGCATAGCCTACGATTGATCGTAGAGTACCTACGGGTTGCTGTTTATATTTTTGGCGGAGTGGTTAATATGCCGATCACCGATGGCGAGTGTTGTAGGCCTGCTTTTTGCACGCCTCATAAGCGAAGCTTTGAGGTGGGTACTACACTCGTTTCATGCAGAACAACTGATTTTTCAAACTTAAAATGTCTCTATTTATCATATATTGCACTTGTAAAGTAATATATACACACACAGATCAAGAAAAAACACTATTTTTAACACTCATGATATTTTTAATGTCATTTTTGTTATTTAAACTAGTTAAAAAACTGTTTAGAAAAGTTCTGTCTTGGACGTCCGTGTGTTGTAGGTAATGTATGTTAACATGATAACGACTGAAATACTATACTAATCGAGTATTTTTTGTTCTTTTACGATTCAGTATAACTACGAATTGGGCCCTATCACTTTTCACGGTCTGATTCGATGTGGTTTAATTGTTATTAAATAAACAAAAAAAAATGTGAATATTTACGTTCAATTCGACACCAAAACCAGCGCTATCCTTATTTCTTGAGAACTACTATTTCTATAGACCAATATAGAAGTACTTCTTAATAAAAAAACTAGACATCGCGGGACGTCTAGCAGATGTGACAACATCGAAATTATTTTGTTGAAATAAAATGACCATAACTTGACAAAGTGGAGTACTAGTCTATGGAGTCAAGACGAATCAAACGAGTATAAACACGATAGGGTTGCGTAGTTTCAGTACAGAGTTACTGTGGCCACATTCCAGCTCCATCGTCAGACCCTGGATACCATCTAGAGACAAAGTACTCGTCAAGACAAATCATACGAGCCCAAACTCAATGAAGTTATGTCGTTTTATAACGGAGTTCCTATGGCCACCTTCTAGCTCCATCATCAGACTCTGGATACCATCTAAAGACAAAGTACTCATCAAGATGAATCAAATGATTTCAAACTCGATGGGGGTTGCGTCGCTTCATTACAGAGTTACTGTGGTCACCTTCCAGCTCCATCATCAGACCCTAGATATCATCTATGACTGAAGTTCTAGTCAGGACATTTCAAACAAGCCCTAACTGGATGGAGTTGCGCCATTTAATTACATTTTCGCATGGCCACCTTCTATCGCTATCTATGTGATTTATTGAAAACTACTTAGTAAGGCCAATACATTATTAGTTACTTATCAAATAATCAATTTTATTGTGAAAAATGAAGATTATGAGGCGTGCACTTTTGGATTTTCCAAAGTATTTTTTATTGCGGCGTAGAAAAATAGTGTTAGGAGGAAGAATTTTATAAATCTGGACCTACATATAATCATTTTGTGGTTTTGGTGTCCACCAAATATGACTTAGGTACAAGAGAAAGGAATCATGACAAAGTAGTTAAATAAATATGATAAACTATCACAGCTCAGATAGAAACACATTTCAAAAGATTTTCCAATAGGATTTAGGCTCTAGTCTCATCTGAAATCTTTTGTTATTTCACTCTAATAAGTACTTATTCTATAAAAAAAATCTGTAATTTGGATAGATGTTCTTTCAACTCAACTTTCAATAGGGATGTTTGTTACACACTGAGGACGTTACAGAATGCTATAGTTAGATTGTTTTCACTTCTATAAAGAGGGAGCCATTGCTACGGGAGCGTAAACTCAATTGCCAGTTGGCAATGTCGCATACATATACCTACACACAAACATAGATCATTCGGCTATTATATAAAATTACTCGCAGTACTTTGTGTATGCAATGATGACATGCGATTGTGGTTAGATGCCTACATATTCAACACGGGTAGATAGGTACCTATGTACTACTTATAATGGGCTTTTCCCATTTTTCAAAACGAAAGGACCACAATTTGTTTACGTTGTAATTACAGATAAAGCTGTAATCAAATAATTTTACATACATATTAGATAAGTAAGTAGTTTGTTAGTGACGCAGTAAATATTGGCTTGTCATTTTATTGCTAACAGTATCGATAGACAACATAACAATCCGCTTGATAATGACTGGTAATTGCCCTTCACGGCTTAGGAATTCAACAAATATAGTAGTTTTTAAAGTTACATCACTACGCTATGGAGAGGAGGGAGTAAGAATCGACTGTTTACATACAGAAACTCATAAACATAACGCTTATAACAGACAAGATGATAACGAAATTAATATACGACTAATAGCTTCAAATTATGGCATAATTATTAGGCATAAGCTATTATTTTACCGCTAAATAAACTGTAGGTGTTGTAATAAACGTCACCCGAAGAGTTTTCAACATGAGACACTTTCAATTACTTTAGTACCTAATGAAATTCGCCATACTTAAATATTATTTACTTATATGTATAACGAAAAAGCCATAAAGCTAATAAAATACAATAAGTTCAGCTCAAAACATCACGTAAAACTTAAAGCAAATTTTAGGTACCTACCTATGTCAACGTCTGGCCGGGACGTGCCCTACGTCTGCGGCTGCTAATGTCGTCAGTTCCAAGGGGTGGGACATAAAGGATGGAGGCAAAAGGGGGTTGAAGCACGTACTGACTGTTAAAACGCTACATGTCAACGGGGAACGGGCGGAGCCTCGTCTCTTGTGTTTGCTACGATGGAGGCACAACGATAATGTCATGACCTATATGATAGCTTGACTACTTGTGAGCTCCCAAATAGTTGGTATTCACTTTACTTTATTATTAACTATAAACGTTAGATTAGTTTCCATATTATTCGGAGTGTAAATTTGCCGTTCTCTTTAGAAGTTACCTCAATAAGTTGTAAATATTCTAATCGATAGAAATAGGCTTCTCTTCATTTTACAAAAAATGAGGGAACGTGGCTAAGAAATCTGAATTAATGTAAATACATTAGTCTTCTTAGCCACATTCCCTCATTTTTTGTAACTAAATAGTTGATATAAAAGCAGTGTTACTCTACATAGACAAAAACGGTCATGTATTGAAGGAAGGTGGAGTCAGGAGTATCCAAAACCGGCAAGCGTGTATGAAGAGAATTATGAATGTTGAGGACGCCAGAGATGTATGCAAGAATAGAGCCTTTTGGAACTTTTTTCTCTCTGCCTACCCGCAAGGGAGATGGCGTGATGATAAGTGAGTAAAAATAGTGTATGTGCGGAGATAAGACCTAATTAATACATGAGCTTGTTGAACCAATATCAATTTTCTATACCTAGAAGAAAAAGACCAAACACATTAAGATACAAAAATCACGAAGCAACTATTGTGACGTTGTCGCTCGTGTACAAATTCATCCGCGATAAGTAACAAGTATCTGATAACTGTACTATGATATGAAGTACTCAAATCTAACGTCAACGTATGTATAATGAACCAAAATATTAAGTAACTAAATCCCCACGTGTAACTATAAAGCATAGGAAAACCGGCTTTCCCATCTATCCATCCATCAGCCTTTCAACGTCCGCTGCTGGACATAGGCCTCCCCAAGAGAACGCCACAACGAGCGGTCCCATCATGGGGGTAATGCCGTAATCGCCACGCTTGGCAGGCGGGTTGGCGATCGCAGTGGATATTGTTAATACTCGAGGGAGTGCTGCTGTCCACTCCCCCGGTATTCCCTCAGTCGGCTCTTATGACTCCCGTGGGTAGTTAGGGGTGGGACAATTCTAAAGCCGGCCCCACGCGGCCTAAATGCTGATAAATCTGCGTTCTGAATAACCAATATTAAATGATTACTTTTATATCCATACACGTCGCTAGGCACTCTACTATCTTATCCCACTACCACGTTAAAAAGGGGAGCGAGTGGAAAGCATAGCTATTCTGACCTTTAATCATTTATTGGTTAGCTATGAATATCTTCTTCAAAGGGTAACCCTTGTTCGCCAATTCTATCTTCGTAATACTTTTCAAGAATTAACAAATCCACCTATATTTATCTTAGAATAACAAGTTATCCTAAAATAAATACTATATTGATATTTTAAATCTTTATTTTATTTATCACCAGAATTAAAATAACCAAAATGTTATTTTACAAAAAATGCCTGAGATCCTTGATTCTTTGACGGTGTACACAGTCTCATAAAGTTATACTAGCATACAACTGCATGTCGCAAATTCCACGAAGACACATTAGTAATACAGCGAGACAAAGTCAGAGGCCATTATTGATAGCCACATGAAACACATCTATCGCCAGCTTGTTCGTGCACACAAGTCATCAAAGGCTACCGTTTTACAGACACGGTGGTCGACTCACTCATATTCATAATGATAGAACAGCTTTTAACAATATTACCGAGCTATTCCAAGAAGTTTTATATCTCATTACAAGAGTACTCTGTTCTGTAACTACATTACAAGCATATTAAACTGCAGTAGGTATTTTCTTCGAAATGATATTATATAAGGTAAGAATATTCAACCAATCTTAAGTTCTAGATATAAGGCATTGTAAATGCCAGTATAGTGAAGGCGCCGGATGTCAATGGCGTAAGGCGGGAGAACTCTAGTACGTACATAAACATTTTCCGCGTACTTACTTCCATAAATTAGTTCCCGCGAAGGCGCGGTATAAATACTCGCGAAACGCCGCACCACTCGCTCATTACCTACTAATAGTTTTACTTATCGGCTTCCTGTACATTTCACAACAAGTTAGTCCGTTGGCGACTCGTGAATCATTGTGGTTCATATTTTCCGGTCCGTGAGGGACACCCCTTTACAAACAACGATACATGACAATACTCGAACTATCAATACAAATACAACTCCAGTTCCGTTCTATTGACAAAACAGTCATCAAAATAATAAGCGCCTTCGCTATTGTCAGACAACAAGCGACACGTCTCAGCGAAAATTCCAAATTACACCTCACGAAGTTTCCCAAACGTTTATCTGTATAAAAAAATAAGCTGTTCGACAATCACCTATCATTACGGGAGGCGTCAGTCTAACGCGTTCACAAAGGTTGGTGGCACAGCAAGAAAACGACAAAAATTAAAAGTTTCCTCCAAAACAAAACAACAGCTGTCATATTAAACCGTCAAAGTAAAGATTACGAATGAAATATTCACGGTGAAAGCGGGGCTCAGACCGTGGTTATGTAAATAAGTGGCTACGAAAATATACATAATTAGTTTACACGTTTTCTCCAGCACCCCTCCACCCCTACTACGCGGCAATATGCCGCGGGCGGGTGCGGGCCAGATTACCACTGATACACTTGCTAAGGGTACATTACATGAATCACACATCCATTAAACGCGTATTCATATAGGCTACATATGTTCAATTCACATAACCTAGATAACTATAGATAGGGTTGAGTGTTGTCAATTAATAATGCCACTAAATTATTTTTTTCTTTTTATTTCATTAGTATCATACTCTAATTAGTGGGCACGGTGGTTTAAATATAAATTAGTAATACGTAGGTATATCAGTCGTTTGTACATCAATATAAGCAAGTAAACCGTACTATTATGGTATCCTTGGTTGTTAAAGAATTTTCCATAATGACAGAATACTTTGAAATAGTAGGGTTGATCGCGCTGAAACGACAGCTAATCTCCTAATAAGACACAAAGTAAAGTGAATTCGCTATGTGACAGAGTAGATAGCAGGGTGGCAGCGCGGGTGGTGCCGTCACTGTCGCGTCGTTTCAAGACTAGCGGTTGACGCGAGGGGCGTCGGGCGCATTCTCCTTAATTCTTTTGTCGTTTTCAGCTCCGTCAAATATCGCGCCTCCCGTTTGCATACATTTTCACTGTTCCCTAACCAGGCCCGTCTCAGCTCCATGGCTCAGTCGCCGTCTTTCACGAATGAAATTAGTGTCGGCAGCGTGACACCAACTGAGTTTAAGCGTAATACGATATTTATAAAGAAATTTCCAATTCAACAGTAAAGTTCAAATTTTGACTTTAACTCCACAAAGAGTTTGGATGGCGTTTTCAATTTAAACTTGGAACAAGTTAAATAATGTGCGAGCTTTAACCAACACGATTCATTTTGTTTTAGTGAAATTAGTTCTGGAATTAGATGAACAATACAATAATATCTAAAGCATTATTAGATAGAGTCGTGTCGACGTTTCGCTACTACTGTTTAGAATAAAATGTAACATGCCTAATTTAATATTACTATAAGGGTAATAACATAGTTGATAAAAGATAGAATATATTAGTATTAATAGTAATAGTTGGTCGTCATTATTTAAATAGGTGGCTTTAAAGAACGTATCGCACCCTGTACATAGCGTGGTAGCTAGAGATGAATAGGTACTTAAATGGTGAAGACGGCGAGTGAGTGGCAATGGTCTGTGCGGCTCGTGTGCACTTCGCGAGTTGTGTTAGTGCCCACATCGCGTCTAATGTCGAACATAAATCAGAGGTAACACGCCACCCGCGCCCCCATCGCGCCAATAAAATTCTAAATTGTATTCTCGCCCCCGGTGGGCGCCGCCCTCGGTTCGCTCTTAAACGCCGGTTCAAGTTGCACTTGTGAATCGCACTTTTTACTGTTCTTGAAATTGGCGTTGCGAATTGTTTTTCAACTCCGCTCCATCTCGGTTTCTATAGAAGCAGGTTATTGTTGGGAATAATTTTAGCGTTTTTTACGTGAACTAAGTATTGTACGATCGGTTCTGCGATACGTTGGCATTGCTAAATGTGAGCCAATTAGAAGATTAAGCGTTGACAATTACGGTGTCGGATCGCGATCGTATATCAACAATTATCGCGCGAGTGCGACAAATGGCAGGTCAGTCCCGAGCACGTGTAAGCGCGGTGTGTGCTCGGCGTTATCTCAACACAGCAAAATATTGTAACATTTTGGATACGTCTAAATTACAGCAATAAATTGAGTTGCACATTTGTCGCAGTGTTTATAGATTAATCAAAATTGTTAGTTGTTCATAATGTAAAAAATACTACTGCCTACTACTTTAAATACAATACCTACTTCATTTAAATTAATAAAAAAACACAACAATAGCCTTAAAATTCGATTTAATAAATTACATCACCTGCGGCCTAATCATAGTAAATCACATAGGTATCTAATATTCTTGGCAGTTAACAATATTAAATAATAAGTGAATAATTAAGTTTAAAAATTATACATATAAGAAAAAACAAATGTAAAATATTATTGGGTTCTTACTAACGTAACTCTAAATACCGACTCGCAGCGCCATCTATTGGGTGCGGATGTAGGAGTAAGACCAATTATAAACGTTATTTCGTATTTTAAATTTTAAGAGACATCGAATTACCTATATTAGATAGGGCACTGTAATATAGTTTTTAACGCTTCATTGAAATAAAAAACTTAAATAATATAACTTTAGCAGTGTATTTTTAATAGAGCGCAAAGATTCTTCTCGCTGACACATAATTTTTTGTTAGAAGAAATCAAACTTCTTAAGCTTTGAATCATATGATATGTAAGTTTACCTATAAATTAATCGTAAAATTTAGAGATATATATACATAGATATATTCTCTTCCAGAGAAAGTAGATGGATATTAACAACGCGTCACATATTTCTAGCGTTGTTTCATTCAGTCAAAGAGGCAATCATTGAAATCATACAAGCCAATTCCATAATTGGTCATAGTATCGTGTTTTATTTAAAAACCTTCTTAATAAATATTTTCCGAATAATAATGTTTTAGTAACATAGCTATTGCTCCGTTTTTCTTAGAATTTACACAATATAACAATAGATACTACATAGTAAGCAAGATTCGCAGCAATTTTGTAATTGGTTACACGATAGGTACTCAGTTACCGAAAAGTTACGGATACATATATACCTACATACACCCTGATAAGTATTCCACTATAATTTTAGAACACATTCAAAGAAAAACTTAAATAACTATGCAGTTAAAGCGCAATAGTTCTATTTTATTTACGGTCCACACTCAAAAATAGATCCCCGTGTTGTAGGGAAATTATTTACAATCATCGGATACACGCAGACTAAAATAAGAAACATTGATGTACCTCATTTGAAATCATACCGACTCTTTCTTTTAAAAATTTACTAAATACAAAACTCTATCTCCTTCATCAACATCACCTTCCTAGCCTTATCACAAATTTTGTTGGGTTCGGATTCCGATCTTTTTTTTCCTCTGGTTCCAAACTAAGCCTAATGCTTGTGCTATGGGTACCAGATTACGGATATAATACATATACTACTTTTTTTTTGTAAATACATACATATAATAGATAGAAAACCCCAGACGCAGCACAAATATCTGTGTTCATCACACAAATAATTGTCCTGAGTGGGAATCGAACCCACGACCTCTTGCACGGAAGTCAGTTACACTACCGACTACGGCCCGTCCGTGGTGTAAATTTATATAAATTTTATTTTTTGTTTTAGTGTATTTAAGTAGTCTTATATATTGGCGGTACAAATGACGAGCTAATCTAAGTATATTAGTGTAACAATGAAAAACTATTGTTATAAAATCATTTATGTGAGTATATGATGGATAGTATAGTTTATACATCATATAGTGGGGACTTGCGATAGTTAGATGTTAGTAAATCAAATATCTCGGTGGCTGCCAACTGCGAGAATCAACGATTAGTGTTGGCTCTAACATGACGTTAACCAAAACATCTTCAGTAAGCTGTGCGCTGTAATAAAATATTGATTTAGGTACATTATATCTATTATTATTAGCCTAGCGGTAAGACCAAGGACTGTAAAGACATAATTCTCGAGTTCGACCTATAGTCTGTCTAGAACTCGCACAGATGACTATTTAAAACTTTGTGTGTGTTAACAAATTATCACTGTTCAGTGGAGGAAATCATGATGAGGAAATCCGTCTGAGAGAGTTTCTTTAGCCAGCGCGATGGACTATGGTCTAAAGCCTAAACCAAAAAGCAAACCAATAGTGGGACAGTGATAAGTTTAAAAAAAATAGTTTTAGTTATAACTAGCCTTTGCCCGCGACTCCGCCACAGTCAAAAGCTAGTTTTTAGGTTATATTTCAGGTTCGCGATATAGTAGCGGGATACAATTTATTCCAGTTTTTAAGTCTAATCAAGAGCTATAAAATAAAAAAAGTTGCATCAAAAATCGTTCAGTAGTTTTTAGGGGATGTGCAAACGAACAAACAGATAAACAGACAAAAAATAAAAAAAAATTGTTTTGTGTTTATACACGCCTTAATAACCTAATACAGTATTATTTCTCAAATATCTTATCAGCCTTGTTACAGCTTTATAACAGTATAGATAGATAGATATATATAATAAGTTTCAAGAATATCGTAAGATCCGACTAAGAAATATTTCTTTTGGTGGCAGACGAGCTACGGCCCATCTGATGGTAAATGGTAACCGTCGCTCATGGACTCAACTATACCGAGAGTATTGTCAAGCCACTGCTAACCATTTCATTTCACCGCTATGAAATGAAAGAATAAACGGCTATCTCCTGCTACAGCCAAAACGCAACGATGTGCTTCATGGCCGGTCACACGGGAGATGGTGTTACCAACCCGCTCGGGCCCGATACCAAGTGAGTACTCCCACTTGGTACCCAGCCCAACCACCAGTCATGCAATGGATGATAATTGCTTACTTCCCTTAGTCGCCTCATTCGACATCCGTGAGAAAGAATGGGGTAATTACACTTGTATTCTTAGTCCGTCACCACACGGACAGAACACTACCTAGACCAAATCGGTCATGTATTGAAGGAAGGTGGAGTCAGGAGTCTCAGAAACCGGCGAGCGTGTATGAAGAGAGTTATGGATGTTGAGGAAGCGAGAGATGTATGCAAGAATAGAGCCTTGGCCCCGCAAGGCAAATGGCGTGATGATAAGTAAGTAAGTAAGTAGTATATATATGTATATAATAATCGATGTTAAATGCTTACAATCAAATTTATATTTGTTATAACCTACACCCCCTAAGGGATCTGCAGAGATGTAACATGTCAATATTGTGCCTTTGTATCCTATCACGTAATAGGAGGAGCCTTCTAATTTATTCCTTTTTATTCAGGATTTTAACCCGTGCTTTGCGAGATAAGTTACTAACCTATGCTACTAGACCAATGAAAGTTTGTAAGCATATTTAGTCAAAGTTAATCGAGTACATAGCTTTTTTGTAAATAAGGTAATAGCCATTCCTTTTTTATATCAGGTTTCAGATATATTCGTAGTAGCGATATAAAATATAGGTACATATTTGTAAGTTTTTAAGTCTAATTAATAGAGGTAACAAACGAAAAAGTTTTGTCTAAAGTCTTTTTCGCATGATGTCCGTACATTTTTTTTTCTCAAACTTTTTTATTAGCCACTAGACACGTTATTTTTTCTTAATTTTTATTTTTATTTTACTCCTCTCAGTTACTTATTTATAATAGTAAGTACCTAATAAGTGACCTAGATAAGTGAGAACATTTTCAAGAAACTCCAAAATAAACGTCATTTAATAATTATCATTACATAAATAAAACATTTGTATTCAGATTAACAACAAACATTTTTAGGGAAAGCTTTATTAAATAAATAATCAGCCTTAATGATAATTTCTTATCAAATAATGGAGTCAGACTACACATTTATTAAAGCGCACACATCTGTGTATTAATAAAGTATCAAAATATTTGCAAAGAGGATGAAAAATGAATCCCATTTGTATAAGCTAAACTAAAAGAGTCGCTCACGAAACAAACAACAGTTTTAAAATGGAGCTTACCGAGTTAACTGAACACGATTAGCATGCCAACTAGCGACGGACAAACAGACATATTTGCATTATTCTATTACGTGTGTCACGATTATCTTTGTGGGGTGAGCGCAGATAATGTGCAGGGATTTAATTTCACCACAGATCTATTTTTCATATTTGTACGTATGAATCATATTAGTCTAATCCAAGTATAATTGAAACAATTTGATATTTACTCAGCAGTTTTGTTGTCTTATTAAAGGCCCCATACTTTATGTATTTTAGGGAAAAGGGGGACTCACAGAAGTCATTACAGACTTTAAATTTTTAATGGATGGAACAATTAACACTGTGATTGCCAATATTTATACATGTTAGCTTACTATGTTTATTTTCCAAATATGATATTTAGACAAAATAAGCCACACCATATCAGATACTACCTTATATAAGCAAGTAATAAATTTATCAAATTCTCAATTCAAAGTTAATGGGTGATTCTTCGGAACGTAGTTTTAGAGTGTTTTTCGTTGAAGAACATATGAAAATAATCTCCAATTTAGATATCGTTTTCAGGTTTTGTAGTAAATTATGATGTCAACAACTGAGTTGTTCCGTGATCATGGCGCTTGCAACAGTGCCGAAATATCGGAAACTCGTAAGTAAAAATTTACATGGTATAAATCCCGAAAAAACGTTTAGAATTATAAGTGACCATGAAAGTTTGAAATTCTATAAATTATGATGTCTATCGAGGCATCTATACCAAATTATCGTTAATTAAAACAGTAATAAATTAAGTTAGCAGACAACAGTCAAAACTAATTAATCTGGTATGTCCCCATCCCTAATTTTTGTAGCATTATTCATTTTTGGTAATATAATTGCGGCAATTTACTGGCATAAGTAAGTTCCATCGATATTCAAATACCTTTTTCCATTGTTATTTAAATTTAAAATAATTGTATATTTTCGTAATTACACTATTTTTAAAAATGTCCTCAACTAAAATAATAATTCAGCTGGTGCAATTTCATCAGCCATTTTTTTGATGTAAACATAACGTATTCGATAAAATAATATCGACTCGTGATTGGCCGCGTTAGTTAGTATCGCCCTGTTAAACGAAGTGCTCCAAAATATGGTTTAATTTGGTGAAAAGTTACGATCAAAAGTTGTCATCTGGTGTTTGTCACGTAAGTTGCATAATTAATCTGACTTCAATAGAATAATCATATAGGTTTTCCTTAGTTTTTAGAAACTAACCAGGGTCTATAATATTGATATGTATTCATGGTAGTTATATCTTTTATTTCAAATTTTAATAAATAACGAAGCTAGGCTTCCTTAACTTCAAATTTCTAATTTATCTGGATCGCATTAATCTGGATTTATCTGGCCCGTAACGCCAGATAAATTTGAAGATAACATACTAATTAGGTTCTTGTTACTATCTTCTTTCAGTTTTGCTATTTTAAAAAGAGCAAATCTAAAGAAACAAGCAAAAGAAGAAAGGCTAGTAAAGACAAGACTCGCAGAGAAGAAGAGATATAAAAAAATCTAAAATAATGAGAAATTATGGAAGAAAAAATAAGAAAAATATCGACAAGACTTACTTACGCAGAAAAAAGAAAAAAAACAACTATCAATAAACTAAATGAAAGAAAAAGATGGAGAAAGAATTATAAATTATATTACTATAGACAAAAACAATATATCTAAAATTTTATTGCAGGCTGAACCAATAGCTTTCCTTAACAATATTATCGAGTCAATATTCTAGCCTCTAGACAGAGAACAGGATTCTCATATACCATGCAAGACCAAGAGTTACAAGCCAGCATTTTGATCACGTGTAGACTCTACAAGCTTATCCGCTAAGTCTTTATAAATTTCAAAAGCGCTAGGTCCCCAGGGGAAGAAAAAAGCGAAGAAGTGAAGCCAGAACAGATGTCAAAGTATCGTTTGGCAATAGTGTGCTAGAACAAGTGGATGAATTTGTATATCTTCGATGTGGATTCATTCGGAATAGAAGATACACCACTGATATAGAGAGAAGAGTAAATGCGGGAAATAGAGTGAACGGAACATTGGGAAAACTTCTCGGCAGCCACCACCTCAGCCTGAAAGCACGTGTCGCAATACACAAGGTAGTGCTTGTCCCAACGTTGCTATATGGAAGCGAGAGTTGGGTATGCAAAAAGGAGTATGAGAGTAAAATCAATGCGGTCGAAATGCGATCTCTACGAAGAATCTGCGGAGTGAGGCAGACTGAACGCATTCGTAAGAGAGCGAGTAGGTATGAAAGAGTGTATTGGCGTAAAGATGCGAAAGGGAATGCTCCGATGGTTTGGACATGTGGATAGAATGCCGGACGAGTGACTGGTTAAGAAGATATATAAAGCGAAATTGGAAGGATGTAAGTACAAGGGGAGACCGAGACTCACCTATCTAGACCAAATCGGTCATGTATTGAAGGAAGGTGGAGTCAGGAGTCTCCAAAACCGGCGAGCGTGTATGAAGAGAATTAAGAATGTTGAGGAAGCGAGAGTTGTATGCAAGAATAGAGCCTCTTGGCACTCTGTTCTCTCTGCCTACCCCGCAAGGGAAATGGCGTGATGATATGTTTGTAGGTCCCCAGGGGCTTATTGTCTCTACCCATAACGGCACTAATAAGTAACCTCTGCCGAGGTTAGATATTTGCGCCATTTGTGTGATTCAGTCATTATAGCACTGTCACCAGCACTCTGAGAAGACTGTGCAAAATGAGACGATGACAAGATATCCACATAGGTGGCATTCCATACTAATGGCCGTAAAGTTTCTACATTATCATTGCATGTGCATGGGTGTGGAACGACGCACGAAGCACTGATATGACGTGAAATGGCTACACGGAATTTGTTATTGTTTAAAAGTGTGCCTAATGCATTTGATGGTAGAGCTTTTAACCAAAGACCAGACTCCCAACGCGAAACAGCTAAGAGACAATCACACTATGTAAGACCACTGCACGTTTGTAAAAGATTATTCCGTACCAGCTCAGAAAGTGGCTTGTCACATTGCTCTTGTGAGGACGGGTCCTTGGGTAGGCAACCATCTGGGCAGGCTATTCTTCATTTATGAGTCGATTTAGAAAATGTTGATCCACATTTAATAGATTATAGTGGTGAACAGTTGAACATTTTTGAAGTTTTATACTTTTTTTGAGATTAAGTTATAGGTACTCTACAATATCGCATTCAAAGTCCCTGTTGCAGAATTAAGTCTGATCGTCTTCTTTTGCTTAAGAGTTAGCTAGAGTTTTATTTTAAATTTAAATTGTTTAAGATTTTTATATTTTTTTGATTTCTAATATTGTTTTTAGATTTTTTTTTAATTTTAAAAGGAGAATCTGTTCCATTACGTGATTTAAGCTATCCTATAAAATATTGTAATTTTTAATTATGTTTGCTTATACGAATGTTTATTTTATAGCAATAAAGTTACTCTTTTTTTACATTTAGATATTTCCCAATAAAGTTGATTAAACATAATATTTTTCTCATTTATTTGCCTGATTCTAATTAATACGTTACATAATCTCATTCTTCTGCCTTGATCATCATTAGTCTGGTTCATCAATTAATCTGCATAGTTTTAATCATTAACTACTGGGTAGAAATAAGTGCCTTTGATATATGCTGTAATATGTGTAGACCAGGATGTACTAGATATACCACTATCAATCTGAACTTTAAATACATAGTTTTTATGTAACTTGGGTAGGATCTAGTCTGTAGAGCAAGCGACAATTCGTTCGATCTCTGCGGGGCAATTCAATTACAGTGAAATATCCCTCATAAGCGAATCGTTTTTCCAAGTCATTAATTTTTTCGAACGACACGGGGCTCCGCGTGATACGGCGGGGTGGGTCCAGGCGCGCGGCTATCTCGCTAGATAATGCTGATTTATGCGAGCGGCCGACGGTCGCGATTCGCCTCGCATCGTCGCGGCCGCGACATGTGAATGTCGCGCGATCGCCTCGTCGCTCGCGTCACTTTGTTTAGAAGTAGCTCACGTTCTACAGCCCCCCATTCATTTGTGACGGTTAGTTGGCGAGATTTATGCTAATCGACGGGGCCGACTCAGATAAGTTCGCGTGACTGTGTGTGGCAAATTGTCTTCTGCGACTTCCTAAAGCCCTTTACAGCGGTCGCTATCGCATTATCTTTTATTACCTCGATGTGCTTATATAAAGGGTCGATTATGGTGAAAAAACAGATTATCTGGATTAATCATTTTAAGATCCGCATCTAAATATATTTTTGCAGTCATAATATAATTTTATTACTATAACTAAAACTCTATACTCCAAGTATAGTGTCCTATTTAATTCAGAGAAGATGGGCATTAAATAGGTACATTTCCAGATGTCGTAGTTTATGATAAGTACTTGACAGAAAAACTAGACGGCCAAAATATTATAAATAAGTGATTTATTAATAGGTACCTATAGTTTTATGTTCTGTGAACAGGGCTTCACTGTTATACAATTATAGCTCGCTTTTGTTCACTGTTATTTGTATGGAAACGATGTTTTTAATTTACTTTGTTAAATAATAAATATGCATACAAAAAATAAATTGTCTAGTCATTAATCATGCATGTCCTATTGGACACAAGCACAATCTAAACAATGAAACCAGCACAATCCTTTTCTATTACAGAAAGAAAACAATTTAATTAATAATACGACGCCCTAATAATAGCAAAATATTTGTAATATATTTTACGAAGAAGTATAATGTTTTCGCGCTCATAAAAAATACACCACATAATTAGCGCTTGGCTTACTTACTAGAAAATTAAGCCACTTTTAAGATAACGATGAAATGCGTTGCTATAACCTAGATTTAGAGCTTAGGCAGGAGGGAGATTTGACTAGTATCGGTTCAGATGATTATGTAAAGTCGTAGGTACCTAGAGCATGGCCTCAGTAAGCTAGAATTGTTATCAAAAGATTACGTTTGTCACGATCGGTGAGCTGTCGCGCGTTGATTTACGCTGGCGTCGATAAGCGTAGTCGGTGCGCGACATCGCGCCGCGCTTGTAGTAAGGTCCTGTTGTTCCTCGATAACACTTAGGTTACCTACTGGTACAATAACGTTCTTAGATCTAAATATATTTCCAAATCCAAGTATTTATAATATATTGGTCAGACCACAGATTAATCCCTAATAGGTATAAGAAAGACTAATATATATTAGTCCATACATATTAGTCTTGCTTTTAATTCTATCAAAAGAAAAATACGAAATAGTATATATACGAAATACGATATAGTATTTGGTGATAATTTTCGTCCATGAATTGATTATACGTGGGACACTCAGAAAGTTTTGAGAAACTAAAAACTACCTTCTATAGATAAGATATTTTAATTAAATCTTTTCTTAGAACTCTCCACCAGCCTCTATACAAAGTTTCAGCGTCTGAACCAATTTTCGGAACATTTTTTCCAGTCCGCTTCAGACACCTCTTCCACGGCCTTCTCAAACTCTGCTAGCGCGTTTTCCGGCGATGAAAACTGTATCCCTTTTCGCTAATTTTTTATTTTATGGAATAAAAAGAAGTCACACGGTGCCAGATCTCTGTAAGGAGGGTGACCCAAGACTCTGACTGGTGTAGTGTCCAGGAAGTGCCTCGTTTTGAGCGCTGAGTGCGCGACCGCGTTGTCATGGTGAAGCAGTACCCCGCAGAGCCCGGTGTTCAGTCGCTTGTTGCTCATTGCAGACGAAACTTCTGGCAGGCATTTTGTGGTATACCATTCGGCGTTAATGCTGCTTTGGTCTCGTAATGTAATTGAAACCAGATACCCCGTCAAAGTGAAGAAACTAGCGATCAAAATTTTCCCTGCGCTTCTCGATCGCTTCACTTTCGTAGGCGTTGGTTCGTTTTGAAATAGCCAAACTGTCGACTGACGCTTTGTTTCTTGATCATATTGATAAATCCAGGATTCGTCACCTGTCACAATGCCGTAAACGCACAGAGACGAGCATGCTTAAAATTTTTGAATCATATCACGGCACCACTCCACACGGGCCTGCTTCTGAGCTTCGGTGAGGTTGTGCGCACCCAGCGCGAAACTATCCTCCTCACGTGATGGTGCTCGTGTAGAATCTTGTGAAACAATCTGCAGTATATGCTCAATCTCTTCGTATGTAATTCGCCTGTTTTCTTGAATTACATTTTTGACTGCCAGCACACTTCCGTGACAGCCGTCGTAGGACGACCACTCGTTTGTTCATCGCCCAAAATAAGGCGACCGCGCTTGGACTCGCTATGCCAACGGTAGATGGTTGCTTTAGAAGGTCCTTCATCCATAAAAGCCATTTGAAGTCGATCAAATGATGACTCATCAGGTTTTAGGCCACATTTAAAATCGTAGAAAATCATCGCACAAAAATCTTCTCGGTGTAAATGAGACACGATAATTTAATTTGGCTCTCGAAAAAATGTGGAGGGCAATTCGAAATTCGAACATTGGTATTTTTACTTTTAAATAACAAAATTTTTCAAAATATGTAATCGCTAGTGGCCAATGCCTTATAAAAAATTTTTTTTTCGCAAAACTTTCTGCGTTGCCTGGTATCTGCAGCTCCCCCCCTAATAGTATCCTTTCATTAATTAGGAAGTATAAATCGTGTTCCAAAATGATCTATTATTAGGTGAATCTCTAAAACGATTCTGTTTTGCTGTACTGTTTTAGATCATATTGCCACCTATCACTATCAGGTATTAACTCTTCGTCATGACATGAGATTGAATCTCGACGACGTGCCTTTCAGTAATGCTAAATACGTTACGAAAACGGTATAGTGTGAACAACTTATTAAAACTACTTCTCTGATTTGCATTCGAATAGTCATGATTTTTCCTTTTAATTTTTTCATAAGTAATAGTGATTTCACTATAATTTTGATATGTAACATTAAAAATTCGGGTTCACAATGGTTTGATTGTTTTATGTGCTAGTAGCGGATGGTCGCAGGCGGTGGTCGATTGCCCATTGTTCAACACCGCGCCGCGACCAACACGCCTCGCTCCGCCGCTCTCGAGCACTGTGCCACCTACCTTATCGCCTCTGAAACGCGCCGTCGATATTGCCTTGATCTCGTTAACCAACAATCGCAATACGATTACTCACCTACCACAGAGATTTTAATTTCTCGTCAAGTTCAAGTCGGGAGCCGAACAGCAATTCTGTTTGTTATTTATGTGGTTTATGGTGCGTACTTTACTTCAATTTACTCTTGGTTAGTATGAATTAAATTCTTGTTAGAATCAATGAAATATTAATTATCGCTAAACTCTCGTATTGGCACTAATGTATAGCTTAGGTATACGTTATAAGAAGTGTGCTGCCAGCAGTTAGGTATTGGCAGTAACATCCGTTTTACAAATGAATATGTAATTTAAACGGTTAGCTCCTGTAAATTACTATACTTACAGCAGTAAAAACCTATAGGTAGAGATATGCTGTGTAGAGTCAGTTTAGTTTATACTAAATAATGAGGAGCCATAAAGTAATAACACATCTTATGAGTACACGAAAGCATAGATAATGTTAACATTTTCAACAAAGACTTTTTGCCGCTACGGTATTACAGACTACTTACAGCATGTCACTACATAACATTTGTAATAAAAAAATGTTAAACTCACCTCCCAGTCTTAGTAATAATCATTTCTGTTCCTAATTCATTAAACTTGTCCCAAAGTTCTTTAGTTTCGAGGTGGCACTGTATATGCCGCATCTCTTCGCTAGACCATCGTTCCGCTAGCTGAGGGTTTCGGGGAGGAGGCGACATAGGCCTGGAACCTCCGACTGCTCCATTGGCGGACCCCGCCTCAGACGTTGAAGAAACATCAACTGGCGAATCTCGCTCATACTCAGCGAGAGGAGGCGAAGGAGAAACTGATGCTGACGCTGTAGCGTCTACAAATTTTTCTGAAAAAGATAAAATTAAATAAACTTTCATTTATAAACGTTTAGCAAAATTATAATTTTTGGTTAGGTAATGTTTTTTCAATAAACTATTTCAAAAATAAATAATTAAGTAATATTTGTACAAGAAATACTGGAGTTGACATTATGGTTTTCTTAAACTTAGAATAATAGTTCAAAGAAAATCCACATGGCGACCGAAGTGAATATAAGTGTCACCAACGCTTTCTGTCCCGCGGGTGTTTTACGTGGCCAGTAAAGTGAGTAAGTAGTTACCATTCATCACATTCCTGGTGGTAGCGTTTCTTACAAAGTAAGTATATCTGCTTGCTTCATATTTGGCCCGAATGCATAGATGCTACCATTTGCAATATGACGGACGGTAAAGCACCTCCGTATGTTTTGGTTGTAGTGGACGATAGCTGTCGATACATATATTTTCCAATTATATATTAAACTAGCGGCCCGTCCCGGCTTCGCACAGGGGGACATTTATTTTTTTAACAATTTGGGTTAAACGTAGAGTAAATGCATTTTTATGCAGGACATAAGTAGTTTTTTGTTCAAATTATTATTTATAGTAATACCTAAATATCTATCTTGTAATAAATATAGCCTATTTTATTTAGATATTTTTATATATATTTTTAGCATTTGACATGCTTATATTATTTTCGATTTCACATTTTCACAATATTTTATTTGTTTACATACAAAAATACAAATCTTTCTGCATTATTTATTTATATAAAGATCTCCAACAAAGAATACACTTTACAGGCAATGTAAAAAAGACGATATAGGTAGTTCTTGTGCTTCCTTAATTAAAGGAGATCACATCATGCAGTGTAAATATGACAAATGAAGATTAAACTAAATGCTAAATTAAATTACAATAATAAAATTACTAAAACAATAACAAGTTACAATTAAGGAAAAAAAAATTGTGTTCTCCAAATAAATACCCTATAAAAAAAAACATAGCATCACGCCTGTATTCCCCGAAGGGGTAGGCAGAGGTGTATTATAATATTAGTGTAGACGGAGAACACCGGTTTTAGTTTTCTTTAAATTGTTGGGTCTTTAAATAACGGTTACTAATTACCATCAGATGGACCGTGGCTCCACTGCCACTATAATAAAAAAAAAAGAATATATAAATTTCCAAAGATTACATGCAATTATTTACTAGAGATTAAATTAATAAATACAACAACAACCAAGGCTATTTCGGCTAAAGAAATTGGTTTATTATAAGAACTTATATTTAGTTAACAAGCCACTAAATATTTTTCGCTTTGATGATAAGATATATCGTTAAGAAGACATTTAAAATCTAGATTTCGGAACCACACACGCGAATACAATTTCACACATTTCTTAATTTCTTTATCACATACTTAAAAAAATATCAGTAATATATCCCGCCGACCTCAATCTTGCATATTGGTCATTGTTAACCACATATATCTACCACATATGTATGAATCTACAAATGATATTAGGTGCGTGTAAAAATACAAAGCTTGAAGGTGATTGACATATTAAGAATCCGATCATTATTATACTTAATATTTTCTGATAATTACACAAATATTATTTATATAGGTATTATGTATTTATGTTCATATTATATATTTAATTATTTATTTTTCTATCTATCCCGAAGTTTTGAATAGGTACTTTACAGCATTCATGGTCACGTGTGTTATATTTTCTTATTTTATAAACTTTTAATTATTTATTTAACTCTATATATACCGTGTGGGGCCGGCTTTAGAATTGTCCCACCCCTCTCCACCCATGGGAGTCGTAAGAGTCGACTGAGGGAATACCGAGGGAGTGGGCAGCAGCACTCCTTCGAGTATTAACAACATCTACTGCGATCGCCAACCCACCTGCCAAAAGTGGCGATTACGGCACTATCCCCCATTCTTGGGGAGGCCTATGTCCAGCAGTGGACTTTAAAAGGCTGATGGATGGATGGATATATGCCTATATTTTTATTTTTAACCTAAAATAATATACAATTCAGATAGCCACAGTGTAATTTTGCCGGTAAGTAATATTTAAACGAGCGTTCACAGATTTGAGGCACTAATAATATGATAGAAAAAGATTTAAATAAAACATGTACTACCTTACCTATAGAATGTGCCTGGCATTTTTCTGTAAAAAAGTTATTTTTGTATTTGTGTGCCTAGTTATCACACAACGCCTTTTTTGTAACTGCAGGCCTAATACATTATTATTTAGTAGGTGAGAGCCCCACACTACCCTGTTCGTTACCCTGAACGGGGTGTGCGGTTAGGTAAATTCTTTCCCGCCTTAACAAAAACAAAACAAAAGAAAGCCTAATACATTATACCACTGAAGTATAGTCACACAGTCTTGGCACATGGCGGGTTTATTTAGTGGGTGAGGGACCCATATTACCCTGTTCGTTGCCCCGAACGGCACGGTTAGGCACATTTCCCGCCTTAATAAAAAAGGGCTAATACATTATGTACATATACATTGCCACAACCTGGCCACAACTCTCTTCTCGGTAAAACGACGAGAAGGTGCTGCTAGTTTTCTAAACGCGATGATTCAAATCATACAAAGTTTTCACAAACCCCTTAAAATAAACACACTTAAATTCCTCATCCTTTTCCTTTTACGATAACGATGGTCTTTTTTTTTATTGTATTTAGTGGCTGACGAGCCACGGTCCATCTGATGGTAAATGGTAACCGTCGCCCATGGACTCGACTATAGCGAGAGTATTGTCGAGCCGTTTATATTTCATTTCACAGATATGAAATGAAATATAAACGGCCTGCTACAGCCAAAACGCAACGATGTGCTTCATGGCACACGGGAGATGGTGGTATCAACCCGCTCGGGCCCGATACCAAGTGAGTAATCTCATTTGGTACCCAGCCCTACCACCAGTCATGCAATGGATGACAATCGCTTACTTCCCTTAGTCGCCTCATACGACACCCGTGGGAAAGAATGGGGTGGTGACACTTGTATTCTTAGTCCGTCACCACACGGACAGAATTTTATGATCAAAATCTATGAATACTAAAATCTTTACATTTCGCCCTTCATAAGTATTTTGTAATGATTTGACGCTGGCTGAATATAATTTTGTAAATGGAGTATTAAATTGTAGAACAGAGTAGTAGCTTTCTTTTCATATTTTCTTTTCCAGAAGAGGCAGCTTAATAATTCCAGTCGATTCTTATTACACTTGAGGAATGCTGCTAAACTAAAGTGTTATTCTGCGTATCTTTCGTAACTTAAATATTTTATTTGCTATTATTGGAAATGTTTTGAACTACTCTCGACACGGGTTTGTACAACTGTTAATTTGAAACAGCGCTCCCCGTGTGATAATGCATAGGTACATTATTAATCACAGGGTTTCAACAGATTTGTTAAGTATTCGTAATTATTTTTACTTTTACGCGACTGCTAAAAATAATTGTAGATAAAAGTAGAGATAAAAATCTTAATTATCATTACGGGTGTTCTTTGACACATTGTGTGACCTGACGTATAGTAAGTATATTTCAACCACAAGTTGAATTTCATCGTAAATAGTTCTAGCAGCGGTGCCTAATTCTTATATAATTAATCTATATAATTTCTTTGCATCACGTAAATACTACTGGATAGGTTTCAATTAAGTTATCTAAGTTTTATTTTTAGACAATTAAATTACATTTATCTAAAAAAATATTGCGATATATTCATTTGGTATAAAGTTATTACATTAATTAACGATTTTATAAGCACATAAAACAACGCAGGTGAAGCCATGGGTATCAGCTAGCACTATGTAATATGTGCAAGTCAGTTGTGTTTGTTACGCTTTCATGCCGTAACTACTGCACCAATCATGATATTTTGCACATACCTATTCAAAATTGCACGCAGACGAAGTCGCAGGCAGAATTGAGTATTATATTTTTGCCATAATCTTTATTTAAATATGTAGGTTAATACATTTTTTTTATTTAGATTGTTTTATATATACTAACTTTGTGTTTAACATATTTTTTAAAGCTATTGATAGTAAATGGTAACCGTCGCTCATGGACTCAACTATACCGAGAGTATTGTCCGTAGGACTAGTACTTATTCTGTGGTATTGTCAAGCCCGATACCAAGTGTGTGCTCCCACTTGGTACGCAGCCCTACCACCAGTCATCCAATGGACTATAATTGCTTACTTCCCTTAGTCGCCTCATACGACACCCGTGGGAAAGAATGGGGTGGTGACACTTGTATTCTTAGTCCGTTACCACACGGTACAACAATACAATTTGCAGATTCTATAATGTAGGTATAATATACCCATACCACCGAAGGAATGTAACATAGTTCCAGTGGCCCGCCAATAAAGGCGGGGAGACGGCACACGGGGGGGTTTCTTTAATAGATGAGGGCCCCACACCAGCCTGTTCGTTGCCCCGAACGACGGGGTGTACGGTCAGGAACATTTTGGCCTTAACAAGAAAAAAAAAACAAAAAAAAGGTATAATATACCCATAGGTAAGCTGTAATACGTTTTGTAGTAGGCTGTAGGTTAATACGTTTTGCAGATTCTAGAATGTAGGTATAATATACCCATAGGTAACCTGTAATACGTTTTGTAATAGGCTGTAGGTTAATACGTTTTGCAGATTCTAGAATGTAGGTATAATATACCCATAGGTAAGCTGTAATACATTTTGTAGTAGGCTGTAGGTTAATACGTTTTGCAGATTCTAGAATGTAGGTATAATATACCCATAGGTAACCTGTAATACGTTTTGTAATAGGCTGTAGGTTAATACGTTTTGCAGATTCTAGAATGTAGGTATAATATACCCATAGGTAAGCTGTAATACATTTTGTAGTAGGCTGTAGGTTAATACGTTTTGCAGATTCTAGAATGTAGGTATAATATACCCATAGGTAAGCTGTAATACATTTTTTAGTAGGCTGTAGGTTAATACGTTTTGCAGATTCTAGAATGTAGGTATAATATACCCATAGGTAACCTGTAATACGTTTTGTAATAGGCTGTAGGTTAATACGTTTTGCAGATTCTAGAATGTAGGTATAATATACCCATAGGTAACCTGTAATACGTTTTGTAATAGGCTGTAGGTTAATACGTTTTGCAGATTCTAGAATGTAGGTATAATATACCCATAGGTAAGCTGTAATACATTTTGTAGTAGGCTGTAGGTTAATACGTTTTGCAGATTCTAGAATGTAGGTATAATATACCCATAGGTAACCTGTAATACGTTTTGTAATAGGCTGTAGGTTAATACGTTTTGCAGATTCTAGAATGTAGGTATAATATACCCATAGGTAAGCTGTAATACATTTTGTAGTAGGCTGTAGGTTAATACGTTTTGCAGATTCTAGAATGTAGGTATAATATACCCATAGGTAACCTGTAATACGTTTTGTAATAGGCTGTAGGTTAATACGTTTTGCAGATTCTAGAATGTAGGTATAATATACCCATAGGTAAGCTGTAATACATTTTGTAGTAGGCTGTAGGTTAATACGTTTTGCAGATTCTAGAATGTAGGTATAATATACCCATAGGTAAGCTGTAATACATTTTGTAGTAGGCTGTAGGTTAATACGTTTTGCAGATTCTAGAATGTAGGTATAATATACCCATAGGTAACCTGTAATACGTTTTGTAATAGGCTGTAGGTTAATACGTTTTGCAGATTCTAGAATGTAGGTATAATATACCCATAGGTAAGCTGTAATACATTTTGTAGTAGGCTGTAGGTTAATACATTTTGCAGGTACTAGAATGTGTAGATCTAGTATTTATTGTATAATTACCTATTTAAAAGTAATATTATTTATATATGAATGTCACCTTATTTAGTTGAGTTTTGAACTTGCATGTTAACAAATATCAATGCCAAAATATTTAAAATACAAAGCAACACATTCGAAAATTGAATTCGTTTTATAGCACACAATTTATTTTTCAAAGGTGTATCAATAAAAATACTTTAGGCACGTGATAAATGATGTCCCAAATATATGATGCAGTTTCAATTCAAAACGTTTTCTTGTTAAAGATATAAAACTTAGTTTCCATTTTTAATTTTATGACACTATCAAAGTTACTGTTACTATAAGATGGTATCATAAATTCTGAGCCTTTACAAAAAGATCAAATATTTTATTGACCCGTGTCCTACAACCTTTAAATGAGGTGCTCATTGCTAGTAGCGATTTTGTTCGTAAGCAACACAGCAGACTCTAGACGAATGTATGAATGTGAACATGAACTGAAACTGAATATTTTTTTGTTGCGTTTGGTGGCAAACGAGCCAAGGCCCACCTGATGGTAAATGGTAACCGTCGCTTATGGACTCAACTATACCGGGAGTATCGTCAAGCCGCTACTCATCATTTGATTTCAGATACGAAATGAAAGAATTAACGGCTATCTCATGCTACAACCAAAACACACCGATGTGCATCATGGCCGGTCACACGGGCGATGGTGGTACCAGCCCGCTCGGGCCCGATAGCAAGTAAGGGCACCCACTTGGTACCCAGCCCTACCGCTAGTAATGCAGTGGGTGATAACTGCTTACTTCCCTTAGTTGACTCATACGACACCCGTAAGAAAGAATATGGTGGTGACACTTGTATTTTTATTCCGTCACCACACGGGTGAAATTTGTTGTTATTTTAACTGAAAGGAACATAAAAATATTTTAAGTAAGAGTGAGTTTTTTTGCCATAGTGGCAAACGAGCCATAGCCTACGTGATGGTAAGTGGTAACTACCGTTCATTGACTCAACAATACTAATAATACTTCCAAGCCACTCGAAATAGAGAGCTCTATTTCATTTCGTGGGTGGGAAATGAATTAATGGATGGCTATCGCCCGGTACCAACCGGCTCGAGTCTGATAACTAGCAATGCTTCCACGTGAATTAATTTTATCATTATTTTATTTTAACATTACCACCAGTAATGTATAGGGTAATCACAGTTTACTTAGTCCTTAGTGACCTCACCCGTGTGAAATAATGGATTGGTGATCCTTGTATTCTTAATTCTTAATCTGACACCATCCGAAGAAATGTTAGAACAAATATAACAATCTCCTCGTTGTGTTAGATATTTTTGAAAGCCTTAACGTATCTTCGTTAAGAAGCACAAATAGAGTACTTACGAAGGTACGAGTATATTCTGTTTAAATATATTTTTTAAGTAAATTTTAAGTTTAATTAATGATCACTGAAAATTATAATTTGAGTAAATTAGATATACCTACCCGTTGGCTTTAATTTATTTCCATGACTGATCTTTTTTTGTGACTGCATACTTGAAATTTCTTGAAACGCCACCACGAGCGGTCCAGTCAAGGGAGATAATGCCGTAATTGCCACGCTTGACAGGCGGGTTCGCGATCGCAGTGGATGTTGTTAATACTCGAGGGAGTGCTGCTGAACACTCCCGCGGTATTCCCTCAGTCGGCTCTTACGACTCCCGTGAGTAGAGAGGGGTGGGACAATTCTAAAGCTGGCCACACACGGCAAAACTATTATCATCAGTGTTTTATAACAAAGCAGCTACCTATCGCTATTGGGAACTGGTACTGTAGATGTTATGCTACACCATATCCTTGGTTATGATATAATTTGCGCAAATAACTCTAACTAGACTTTCCTCTCTTCAGTTAATCAAACCAACGTGAACTTTCAGTAATTAATCTACTGGATCAAATATAACAAAATAAACTGACTGATAAAGTTAATTATAAAGACGTAAATTTTTATTTAATAATTTGCTGATAGGTAACACATATTTTATCCGCAATTATAAGAGACAGATAACAAATAAACGAAGATATATTTTGATTAATATAAATTGACCCGTATAAATTAAGTAATTAATTTATCAAAGGTCAAGGCTATGTAAAATATATATTCGGCGAAAACATAAATTAACCACACACATGTTAATGAACTAATATTCTATCCTAGTAAATTCGATTTTCAAATAATTTTATTGAATTAAAATAAACGGAATAAGACCAAAATTAATCATTGGATTTGGTTAAATTGAAAATACGTAATAAGTAATCATTCATCCATCGGTCTTTAACAATATTTTAAAGAAATCAAATAAATACCGTCCACACCACCGCTTCCACTTCAGCATCAAAAATAGCAGCAGTACTTAAACGTAGGTAATATTTTATTGTATTCATGCTTAAAGCCAGCTAGTTTCTATATTTCATACCTAAGTACATATAGGTATAATATAATAATAAACAATAATATATCTTTATAAGTATATTCGCACTATTAACAACGTTGTAGATACTTATTTTGTATTTGCTAGTACATTATATTAAAGTGCATGGCAGGTAAAAATCAGGAATAACTGAATTTAATTTTTACCAATAATATGTGTGGTCCCTTTCAAAAGTTAGATCAAAATATTCCTAATATTATATATTTATCCTTTAAAACAATTGAATAAATACTTAGGTAAGTATTATATTCAAATTAAGAAATTATCATCTTCATGCTCCTGGTTTTATCAAAATCCGTGGTTTTAAAAATTAATAAAATAACTCAAGATTCATCATCAAAACTCTAACTCTTTCGTGGAATGCTTTTCGTACATAATAATTATTTACTAGACTCCGCCTGCGACTTCGTTCACGTATACTTAAGAATATAAATACGTCGTCCTATGGCCATAATTACTCTACCGATGTAGAGCAATAATGGCGTGCATAATATAAACTTTTCTTTTTTAAATTATGATATTAATATATATTTTTTTTAAGAAGAGAGAATTAATGAAGAATAATTTATGTTTGATCAAGGTAGACTAACTTTGACCATGACTTAAACTTGGGAGACTATTATCCAATTAGTAACAACATGCCCTGTACTTAAAAAGTGAATGTGTGAGAATTATTTTGCTGTAATTCCTTTAGACATACATATTTTCAAAGTTGAAAGTTTTTTCTACATATAACTTTTTAAGTGCTATATATACAGAAGAAAAATATTTAAAACTTACCCAATGGCATC
Source organism: Leucoma salicis (assembly GCA_948253155.1). Classification (NCBI taxonomy): domain Eukaryota; kingdom Metazoa; phylum Arthropoda; class Insecta; order Lepidoptera; family Erebidae; genus Leucoma; species Leucoma salicis. The sequence continues at coordinate 10,737,994 of OX411806.1, forward strand.
AATGTATCTTCTGTGGGGTCCCTATGCTTTCGTCTCTCTCTTCTTTCCTGCCTGTCTCTAGCCATGATAGCGGCGATAGAGAAGTCGGTGGCGCAGGGCCGCGCGGAGCAATCCTCGTCCATGGCGGACCCCTGCCTCTCCCGACCCTCGCCCTGCAGCAGCATCAAGTTAACCGTCTGCGAGCCCAGCCTACCTCCTGCCGACCACGCGCTGTCACCGTCCGAACATCCCATCGATGTCGCAAAACATAATCTTTGCAACTTCAAATAGTAAGATCCTTTAGTTTTACACTTTTTTACCTATATATAAATGAGTTTAGTGCCTATGTTTTTTAAATTATTAAATATTGTTTATGATCAACAAAACAGAAATGAAACAAAGTTTATTTATACCGGATAAATAATAATAGTTTCTCAAATTACAGGAATCACAGATTACACATAAATCAACGAAACAGGTACTGTTTTATGCGTGATAAAGCAATTTTTGTGATACAGTTCGCAACGTGCGTTGGTAGTCGCCGACAATGTGCAAGTTTCGTGTTGTGGCAGAAACTTTTTACGCGCGCGTGGGACGCGGGTAGAGCAGACCGGTGCGGCTCGGCGCGTTGTCAACTCGACTGAGGCGGCGGCGAAGCGCGAGGCGGCCGCCACAGGGAGGGGCCTGCATCACCGCCCTATGCCACCACATCCGACCACTTTTTTATTATTTCTTTCTTATAAAGTCCGTCCTGCTCGCGCTGGCCTCGCCGCTCGCCTCTGTCTCTCTCGGGAGTTTTTCTCCGCGTGATAACTATTGAAATTCGCTAAACGGTTCACCGCGGCGCGGAAAAGGCTCTCTCGTTAAACGGTGAGGCGATTGTATCAAGGTATTTATTTGAATTACTTGGTGCGCCGACGCTGCGCATACTATTTATATTCTGTGCGAGTCGCCGCCACTGGACCTTGCCTGTGCGCTTATTATCCTGACATAACATTCGTGGATATTTACTATACCTAACATTCAATGAGGTTTTATTACATGATGAAAGTACATTTTTCAGGCTTATTAAACTTGAATGTACCTAACTACACTTACGTAGATTGTAGTAATTATGAGTAAACGCTGACTAATAGTTTATGCACGCCTTGGAGTGTAACTTAAACAGATACCTAATTTAATTTACTTAAAAAACTATGTCCAAACAAAATAAATCAATATCTAAAGATACACTACCGCAAAACAAAATTAAGTTAGCAAGTAGGTATTGACAGTATAAAATATTGGATTGGTTCTTTTAATTTTATTTTTTACTAAATTGCTCACTGAAAACATAGGATTAGTAGGTACCTACTTACCTTCGTTTATTAAACGAGAAGGCTGCTTGATTACTTTCAACCTTACGGTATCTACTTAGTCAACTAATTATATTGACTGCAATAAACTCGATCCGATGTATTCCAAGGAAATGTTATTGTAATCTTACCTCACAGAAAATCAACAATGATCGCTCAATTAGACTTAGTTTATAAACTTCATTACATCGACGGAAAGCAAGCAGAATGAATTGAGAGCTAACAGCCGCAATGCATAATGAACTGGACGTCGAACCTGCGAGATTATGCTCACGTTTATAGCGTTAGATCAAATTTGCGGAAAATTAAACTCACAGGCTTTATACTTTTGTATTAATAATAATTTATTATGTGCGAGGAGTTCCAACTAACCATGACGTTTTGTAATAAAGCTTATCGAAGTTGAGACGGTAATAGTAGCACAAATGGCCGCCGATATGCGAATTGTGACGAATCGTATTAATTATTTTGTTGATTTCCAACTCAGTCAGCGATAATAACTCTTATTATTCATTTTTGAATAACCAATAGTAAAACTGTTTGATAAATAGTTATCAAAATAGGTATTGGTATTGATTCAGCAAGCTGTTCTCCGCAACTCCTTGTCTGAGCGCGTGTTTTGCGCCAAAAAAAAAATAACGACAAATAGGTATAAAGATACCTATAAAGGAACAAAACCAATGAACAACAAATACTATCCCCTCCTTGTTATCCTTCCTCCTATCCCTTTCCTTGGAGATGACACGCAAGTGACACTTCTGGTGTTGCTAACGTCTATAGGTTATGGTAACCGCTTACCATCAGGTGGGCCGTATGCTTGTTCGCCACATATGTAGAATAAAAAAACAATCGGTTCTTAATAAAAATCTTTACTTACTAGTATTCAGGTACATCTTGTTAAAATGAGTAGATATTAAAAACAGCTACTTACCATTCATCGTTGTTATATAAAAAATAAGTTTAACTACCAATGAAATAGGTCTAAGTATTAAATTTACTCTAACTGGAGGTACCAAGGTACAGGTAGTCTATTCCATTACACGCTCCTTCCCATCGTTTTGAGTAATTCGCATTCCATTTTACATTTCAAATTTTCGCACTTTGTGTTATAAAAACATAGTCTATTCTTATGAATATTGAGGAGTATTAATATCAAAACAAAGCATTTTTATCCTTTCCCATAGTTCTAAAATCTATTTAGTAGACTTTTTTGAGGTTTCTATTTATGTAAATATGAATTTATAATTTCAACAATATCCATGAATTAAAAATAAAACTACAGTTTACGTATGACATAGTAACAATAGAAAATAATTGACAATATTTAATTTTAAAGCTCACAGTAACGCTGATAACCGTATTAATCTGCTCGTATTATCTATTTAGGGGCGTAAAGGAACCTATAATGTTATAGGACAACTTTAGAAGCTTCAGCGTACCTTTCTGGTGTCATGGTTTTACATATCTAATGTTAAGCTGAGACTGTTTATAAAAGAAATTGTAAAATATATAGCATAAACTAAAATAATAAAAAACTCTTATATTAATTATTTACAATTAAATGGAATTCTAAAATGCAATGCAATAGAATACTTCATAATAGTCTCGAGTGTGATAGACTAAGAATATAAGTGTCACCACCCCATTCTTTCTCGCAAGTGTCATATGAGGCGGCTATGGGAAGTTAGCTATTATCACCAATTTCATCACTGATGGGACTACCCAGGGGGTACTGGGGGGTACTGAGTAGGGAACCAGTGAGAATTACTCACTTGCTATCGGTCCCGATCAGGTTGGTACCATCATCTCATGTGACCGGCCATGAAGCACGTCCGTGTGTTTTGGATATAGCAGGAGATTCTTCCCTATCTGTGAAATGAAATGGTGAGCAGCGGCTTGGCAATAACTCTCGCCATAGTTGAGTCCATGAGCGATTGTTACATACAAATCATCGTATTAAATGTGATCCCTTGCCAACGTGTAGGTAGACTAAAAGTGCCATAAATCAAAATCACCACTTAACTATAGGATAGTTAATATTATCACATAACCATTAGGTACCAACGGTTGCAGCGATAGCCTAGTGACGCAGTGATAGCTTAGTGGTAAAACCAAGGACTGTAAAGACAGTGGTATAGAGTTCAATCCCCAGTCCAAGGTTTAGACCTCGTACGGCACACCTCTGACTTTTCGAGAAATTATGGGTGTACCTATTTGTTTAGGTACAATTTATCACTGTTCGGTAAAGGAAAACATTGGAAGGAAACCTGCATGCCTGAGAGATTTTCTCAACGGCTTGTGAAGTCTGCCACCAGCTCTGGGCTGGCGTGGTGGACTATGACCTAATCTCTCTCACCATGAGAGAAGACCCGTGCCTAATAGTCGAACAGAAAAAGGGTTAAAAAAAATTAGGTAGCTGTTGCATATTTTTTTTTGCCGTGTGGGGCCGGCATCAAGAATAGCTCCACCCTGTCTCTTCCTATGAGAGTCGTAAAAGCCGACTAAGGGATTACCGGGGGACCGGGCAGCAGCGTTCCCCTGTGTACTAAAAACATCCACTGCGATCGCCAACCCGCCTGCCAAGCATAGCGATTAGGGTAAAACCCCCATTTTGGGGAGGCCTATATCCAGCAGTGGACGATAAAAAGCTGATGGATATTCATCCACATCCATTCGGATGGTTGCATATTTTTTACGATAGCTAGTATAAAACATATATTAGCGATAATAAACAGTAGATGTCGTGTAAAAGCCAATGTTAAAAAGTCATCCCAATTATGATTGGCACAATTTACCGATACCTCCAAAATTCTTTGTATGTTTGAACAGATTTATCATAAAATGTACCTATAAGTTAGATTTTAATTCAACATTAGAAATTAATGTTTCAGGTGACAAAAAAATAATGTTGAATCATGACCAATGTGAATAAAAAATAATATTAATTAAATTTAGTCATGAATATACCTAATCAAAGAATCACAGTACACGAACTTAAATAATCATAAAATACTAATCAGACAGATCTCGACAATATTGTATCTTTTTGTATACGTGGTTGCATACGTCGTTAATGCAGGTTTAACTTTCTTTGTCCTTCTGTTTATACGTATTATATTTTTTTTCTCCCTTATAAACGAAATATGCCTAAGCGTGACGCGTCTTTGAATTTTTACTCTAAATTCATGTCCAATTATCAATTATTAAAATGTCATGTAAGAAGCTTCAATTCCAAAATAAAAATATAAGTATTGTCTTATTTTTGAGCAATACGATAGGAGAATAAACCTTACGGATCATTGGGAAATCAGAAAATCAATTATCAAAGTGAATATGCAAACTGCACACAAACTTAATGACAGTGCAAACATTCCAGTTGTCATGGGACGTCCATTTCACTTTTTGTTCAAATCAACGAGCAAGTTGTGATTAAAATTTAAAAGCAGTTACTCGTGTGAACGCACTCGGCCTCTACTAAAGAGGGGGAACAGACGCCCCTTAGAGGCGGGACGTTAGCGCAACAAGCTATTTTGGCCTTTATTTTTAGGATGGTACAGTCTATTTTGGATATTGTAGTAGAGATGCATCCAGTGCAAGTTAGTGTGGGAGTAAAGTAATTCTTCGCTAAGTATCGTACAAGTACTGGACATGCTTTACTTTTTTACTGGCTCTCATGATCCCGAAAGATTGTTTAAGATACTTTTGTTTAATCAGGCATACTTATTTTGAATAAGAAACCTGTTCAGTCAGTGTATATTAACGTTTTGATCATTTTATTTTTTTAAAACTAATATGCATTTTTTCCAGCTGCTCGCCCTTGATTCATGAGCTTCATACGGGTACAATTTTCTTGTAGTGATGAAGAAAATCATTAAGACAAGACTACCTATTTATATTCAATCAAATTTCTCTTCTGAAGAAGTTAAATCAATACATCCTTATTAGTGTAGTACCTACATGATAGCCTAGCGATAAAGTCAAGAACTAAGGAAGATTGTTGTATAAAGTTCGAATCTCAGTTTGAGGCTGACACTCCCCAAGGCACCTCTGATTCTTCGAAACTTTAGAAATGTTGTATGTCTTTCTAGACGCCTTGTGAAGTCTGCCAACCCGTACTGAGCCAGCTTGATATGGCTGAAAGCATTCTCGCTCTGAGAGGATTATCGTGTACAACAGTTTCACAGTACTGTCTGGACGCCGGTCTGGGGCTCGAACTTGTTACCACAGTCTTTGTAGTTTAGAGTTTTATGACCAGGCCGTCACTGACACAGTATTAAATATCAAGAAAAATGAATTTCGAGTAAGTTGGTATAGCCTAGTATGTTTAAGCCTTTAAAATAAGTAGGTATATGTGTGTGTCATAAAGAAATTAGTAAGTAACCACAATATAAAACCCGTAAACTAATAGTAAACCAATTTATCAATTTTCGAAATGCATGTACAGCTTGTCAAATACTTGCTAATAAAAACTGAAGACCGACTTCATCAAGCACAACCAATTCTGAGATAGCGCCCCTATATTGCACCACATAATAGATATATCATAACATACAATATCCGCTCTGGTTCCGCAAACTATGCATAACAAGTCCATCCAATGGTTGAGTACACAGCTGCTATACTTTGCTTTGTAGAACGATAAAATTTTAGCACCGTTGGCTTATTGAAACAGTTAAATCATACACTGCAATATGTTCGCATAATGCATAGGTACAAACACTATTCTTATGCATAAATAGTGTCATATTAGTCTTCAAACCTAAGGCTGTGGGATATAAATAGGAAATGATACTACCCGCGCGTTTGATGTGCTCCGATTTACAATAAATTGTACGGTATAGATACCTACTGGATAACATTGTGGTTTTTATTTTTTTTTGTTTATTAGAAATACATCTGACTGGTCTTAAGTCGTTATCCATTTTGAATATCCATGGAACTCTAGTACTGTTGGAGTGCCCGTGTCGAGATTTATGTCCAATAATAATAATAATAAAAAAAAAAAAAAAAAAAACACAAACAACAACACTCTGTGCAAAAAGTCACATTTTCTTTTGATTCTAAAATTTATTTAATTACTAGTTCAGATTGCTTTTTATATTAATTTTTGAACACTATTTAGAAACTTGACAATAGAAAATATTTAAAATTATGAAAACCCACAATATTACCCGAAGTACATCCACAAAAAAATCATAAACATGTAGACTAGAAAAATGACAGATGTCAAGACAATATTACACAAAAATATACAATATAATTGCAAAAATACCAACTATTATCCAAAATAAATGAAATTGAAGACAAAAGATGTTGACTCGAGCTAAAGCCAGGCTACTAGCTATAGCACAAACACCAACCCCGGACTCGTCGCTCAGCTCAGCCTCACAGCTACTAAAACCGATGTCAGCGACATCGGTTCCTGTTGAGGCGTCGAACTCGTCATCGAGTGGCGAGTATTTCTCCCCGCCCACGTCGCCGTTACCTGTACGGAGGAAGAGGAGAGGCCGGCCACCGACGTGCTTGGGACCCCGAGACCAACAGGACTCAAATAGGGCCCCCGCTGCCGGTGGTGATGTGCGCCGCATGAGATGGTCTCAAAAAATGAATGAAAATGTCATGCGGGCATATTATGTGGCTACAGAGGGAGGAAGCAACCTCACAGCGTATCGTGATCGTATGCTGTCTTTGTTTCAGGAGCTTGAACCTGCTGTCAACGTCACGGCACAAAGATTATCGGATCAAGTGCGGGCCATCCAGCGTTGTCATCTATTGGATGATATCGTACTTGAACGGCTTCGCTCAGACGTACGGAGTAATATTGTTACCCCCATTTCCTCACAAACTGCTGAGTGTATACCCAAGGATATGCCAGCACCGCAGTTGGATTCCGTTGAGGACGTGGAGGACAATGGAAACTTAACCGTAAGTACCGAGTACAACGATCAATTAAGGAGTGCTTTAGAATGTGCTTTGCAACAATACCGATCTATATCTCCTGAGCGTAGACCACGCTTACCCCGTCTGCCCATGCATAAAAAAAATATAGCGCTAGTGAGAGCCCTGGATTCGCTGTTGTCTCCCTATATGGAACGCAGCGAAAATTTAGCGGATACGCACTCAATTCTATATTGTACAGCTGTTGCAGCATGTCGAGTGACTAGGATTAAAATTATTGAAGAAGATCCCGTTACTCGACCAGCAGTACCAGCGTGGCAATATAGGATTGAGCGACGTATAGCTGAAACCAGGGTGCTCATTGGTAAGCTTATCTGCTTCAGGTTGGGTAACACCCGTCCGAAGGTGATGCGCTTTGAGAGTCGAGCATTCTCGGGGACTGGAATAAGTCCGCGAGAATATATGTCTCGCGTCACGGAGCGCATCGACTTCCTGAAGCAGAAAGTTTATGCATGGGCAAATCGCGTTAGGCGCTACAAAAGGAGAGTAGGTCGATATATGATAAATCGCACATTTCAAAGGGATGAGAGGCAGGTCTATCGTAACTGGGAACGACCCGATGAAGCTCTGAATGTCAGGTATCTTCCGGATGTTAATGCTACTAAGACGTTTTGGCAAAACATCTGGTCGAAGCCTGTCATTCATGAGGAGAATGACTGGATTCGGGATATTGAACGATCATGTGAACATATTCCTCCTATGGAGCAAGTAACAATAACAACTAATAACCAGTGCAGTTCGCTCGTTACCCAACTGGAAAACAGCGGGACCGGACGGACTGCACAATTTTTGGCTAAAGTGGTTACGCAGTTCACATGATCGTTTAGCATCTCAATTTCAGTTATCTCTAACATCGGGATCGTTACCACAGTTTTTAACTACCGGTATGACCTGCCTTATCTACAAGTGTGGTAGTTCTGCGGACCCCAAAAATTACAGACCTATAACATGTTTGCCAACACTGTATAAGCTTCTCACATCCATTTTGACAGTAAAAATTTCTTTACATATTAAAAATAACTCAATTTTGGCCATATATCAAAATGGATGTAAGAGCGGGGCACGTGGAACTAAAGAGCTCCTTATTATTGACACGGTCATTAGCCAACAGGTTCGTCGCGGCCGGAAAGAACTGGTGACTGCCTGGATAGACTACAAGAAAGCCTATGACTCTGTTCCTCATACATGGCTCTTGAGGGTGCTGGAGTTGTATAAAATAGATATAACTCTATGTGCTTTCTTGGAGGTATGTATGAAGCAATGGAGAACGGCCCTTTACTATCCAGGCAGTCCCCGGGGCCACGTTGACGGCATACCGTTAATAGTTGAGCGGGGCATATTTCAGGGGGACAGTTTGAGTCCATTGTGGTTTTGCCTGGCCCTGAATCCTCTTAGTACTTTACTGGAGAATTCAGGCCTAGGCTATCAGTTGCGGAGAGAAAGTCGGGGTCTGTCCCATCTCCTTTACATGGATGACTTAAAGCTATTTGCCCCCACCAGGCCTCAACTGATGGCATTACTTAAGGTAACTAAAACCTTTAGTAAGTCTATCAGAATGGAGTTTGGTGTGGATAAATGTGCAGTTTTACATGTGAAACGGGGTGGGATAGTGGAATCTGAAGGAATACAACTTTCAGATTTCACACATATCCGATCTCTGTCTGCTACTGAGACCTACAAATATCTGGGTATGTCACAGGCGTTATGCATCGCTGAGGCAGGCATGAAGCAAGAGTTGCAGGATCGCTTCTTTTGCCGTTTAAGAAAAGTGCTGAATAGCTTACTTTCTGGCGGCAACAAGGTGCGTGCCTGCAACAGTTGGGTAATGCCTGTCTTGATGTATTCCTTTGGCATACTCAGATGGACTCAGACTGAACTTGATATCCTTGATAGAAAGGTTCGTACACTCCTGACTTCATATCGAATGCACCACCCGCGTTCGTCGGTAATGAGGCTGTATATCCCGCGGAAATGTGGGGGTCGTGGTTTTTTAAACACCAAAACCCTTCACAACCGCGAGGTATACAACCTCCGAGAATATTTTCTCAATGCTGACACGGACGTGCATCGAGATGTGGTCGGGACTTACCCCGCTTGCTTTGGCTAAAGAGAACTGGCACAAACCTATAATACTTAGCATTGAGGACCGCCGGGAGGTATGGAAGAACAAGGAGCTGCATGGACGTTTTTATCGGGCCTTACACGGGCCCGATATTAACTTTGCAGCATCTGTTTCCTGGCTGCAATTCAGTGATCTCTTCGGAGAAACTGAAGGTTTTGTCTTTGCAATAATGGATGAAGTTGTAATGACGAATAACTACCGAAAATATATCCTGAAAGATGGTACGGTTGACATCTGTCGGGCATGCCACCGACCCGGAGAATCTCTCAGGCATATTATTTCCGGCTGCACTCGTCTTGCAAACGGCGATTATTTGCATAGGCACAACCAAGTAGCCAGGATTGTCCATCAGCAACTTGCTCTTAAATACAATCTGGTGGAAGTAGAAGTGCCGTACTATAGATATGTGCCCGACCCAGTTCTCGAAAATGACCGTGCAACGTTGTACTGGGATCGGTCTATCATTACTGACAGGACTATTGCTGCTAATAAGCCTGATATAGTGGTGATAGACCGATCAGAGCGCCGTGCACTAATTGTCGATGTCACTATTCCGCATGACGAGAATCTCGTGAAAGCTGAAAAAGAAAAACAAATTAAATATTTGGATTTGGCTCACGAAATGGCCGACATGTGGGATGTTGACTCGACAATTATTGTCCCGATAGTCTTATCAGTCAATGGGCTGATCGCCAAGAGTCTCGACCAACATCTAAAGAGACTCTCGTTAGATAGCTGGATCAAGGGCTTGATGCAGAAAGCAGTACTCCTCGACACGGCACGCATTGTGAGGAGGTTTCTGTCTCTGGAGCCCTAACCACCGGCAGCTTGGTCCCTGCACCCGATGTCGGTGGCCTACTATTTTATTCATTTTTAAATTTATTATATTTAGCTGATTGTATTTTTGTTTGTATTTTTTGTTTGTGTGAGTGTTTGTGTATTTTTATAATATCTTTAAAAATGTGTAAAATATGTTGTAAAATAAATATAGAGAATAATAATAATCCATACTGGTAGTATGTAGCGACTTTAACAATTTACGTGCAAAGAACTGAGGGTAGTTGAAGATACCCATCACAAATGAATCAACGTGTAAACGATCAAATTTGTTTGATCAAGGCGTTTGTCAAATTTCACGTTTTCATCAAACAAAAGCTCAAACGTTCAAAGATGTTTGACAAACGCCCTTCAATAACGCCATATAACGCTTTCAATCAAAATTTCCGACCAATATTTTACATATTACACGTAGTACAAAAAGCTGCAGACTATGAAATAAATTTGACCAACACGTAACATTTGACAGTCTACAGGCCGCTTAATTCAACAAAAGCTTGTGTGTTACATATGAAGTGGCCGAACATATGAAGTGCACATAATAAAGGTACCTACATAACAATATCATACCCGTTAGATATGTTATAATGGATAGTAGATAGGTATATTCTAAATAACAATCAAAATTGAAGTTACAATAAGTAAACAGTAATTATAACAAAAACGAAGTTAGTTTAAAAAAAATAATTGTATAATTAATGTCTTTTGTCAGAGACAATGTTATGCTACCACGCTTGGTGAGCTAAATAGTTAATTGTACATACGTAACCTGTTATTAAATCATTTGAAACAAAATGGTTGACAAACCCTTTTTCCTGTCATTTAATTATACCGTGCAGAAGAATAATTGTCATATGGTTGTTTATTACTATTTACTTGATTTTGTGTGACTATCGTAAATAGTACCTACCTACCTACTTGTATAAAAATTAAATGTCTAACGTAAAAAAACATACACATTTTTTGTAGACTGGATTACATACCTATATAATGTAAAATTTCATGATGACGGGATGAATGGTATGGCATAGCATAAGAAACGAACAAAATACATTGATTTTTAGTATCCGTTTGAATAAAAAGGTAAACAAAAAGGTCATTTACACGACGAGAGCTAATGTAGTAGACCATGACAAATGAATATTCCATTGGATACATTAATCCAAACGATTAATTAATTAAATCGAATAACAATTTTAAAATCAAGAACAATACCTAACAAGACTTTTTGTTTTTTTTTTTTTAAGTTAAATAATCGCCATTACTACTGTAGTAAATACTTTGGAAAATCCAAAACTGCACGCCTCATTATCTTCATTTTACACAATAAAATTGATTATTTGATAAGTAGGTAACTAATAATGCATCGGTCTTACTAAGTAATTTTCAATAAATCACATAGATAGCGCTAATTTCAAAAAGTACTAATGAGGTTTTTCATGTCTTATACGCCATCTAGCGCTAATTTTAAGAAGTACTTCTATATTGGTCTATAGAAATAGTTCAAGTAGTACTCACGACACCACGACACCCAAAGACGTTAAGTATGAATGTGTTCTCGAAATTAGCAGTCAGGAGCAATTGTCACGATGGCTGAATTGGCAAAGCATCTGGACGGTATCCAGGAGATGCAGGTTCAAATCCTGCTCGTGACTGTTATTTTCGATTTCACATTTTTCACTTTGTTTAATGTACAGTGCTAAGCATGTCAAATGCTAAAATATATATAAAAATATATAAATAGTACTCAAGAAATAAGGTATAGCGTAGCGCTGGTTTTAGTGTCGAGTCGAGCGTAAATATTCACTATTTTTTTGTTTATTTAATAACTGCCTCGGTGGTGTAGCGGTAGTGTATGCGACTGCTAATCATGAGGTCTCGGGTTCGATCCCCAGGTCGGGCAATGTTACTGAGCTTTTTCCTAAAAAGAAAAATTCTCAGTAGCAGCCCGGAGTTTGGAAATGTGCCCGGTAGACGTCAATAGGCTCGCCCCCTATTACGTGGGACTTAAACATAGCTGGCGAGTCGTGGGTATGTAATACACCTCTGCCTACCCCTTCGGGGAATACAGGCGTGATGCTATGTATTTAATAACAATTAAACCACATCGAATCAGACCGTGAAAACTGATAGGGCTCTATTCGTAATCATACTAATTCGTAAAAGAAAAAGAAAAAGACTCGATTAGTAAAGTATTCGTTATCATGTTAACATACCTACAAAAAACGGACATCCAAGACAGAACTTTTTCAAACAGTTTTTTAACTAGTTTAAATAACAAAAATGGCATCAAAAATATAGTGCTAAAAATAGTGTTTTTTCTTGATATGTGTGTGTATATATTATTTTACAAGTGCAATATATGATAAATAGAGACATTTTAAGTTATAAAAAACAGTTTTTCTGCGTGAAGCGAGAATAGTACACACCTCAACGCTTCGCTTATGAGGCGTGCAATAGATAATTAAACAACGTTTGTCATAGAATATCAGTTTATTGTTTAAATAGCTTATAGTAACAGATGAGCTACGTTGCACCTTATGGTAAGCAGTGATTGGCGCTCATAGACTGCTAAGAAGTCCGTGTGCGTGAACGGTAAGCCGCTCCTCACCACTTCTTTCTCACAACTTCATTTCGAGGACAAGGCATGACCCACAACAACCAGAACACACCTGGATGTTTCATGGTCGGTCTTATGGTATCGGTAAAAGCACAGAAATAAATATTTATTGGTAGTTGTAGGACGTATGAAATGATTTTTATAAACTGACTAACCTTTGCCTGCCAAAAGCTAGTTTATATCTATATAGCTTATATCTCAGGTTTCCGATATAGTAGCGGGATAAAATGTTTACCAGTTATTAAGTCTAAGAAAGAGCTATCAAACAAAAAAAGTTGCATCAAAATCCGTTCAGTAGTTTTTGCGTGATGCGTGAACAAACTATAAACAGACAAACAGATAAACAGACAAAAAATCTAAAAAAAAATCGTTTTGTGTTTAGACAGGCCTATATAACCTAATTCAGTCATTTTTTCTCAAATATCTTAAATGTACAGACACAGCTCTGTTACAGCTTTATAATATCTATCATAATATCGTCTTTTCAAAATAATTGTTGGAAATTGGTGTTAGTTGTCGAAACTTCTGCTATGTTTAAGGTTCCATGAATGATGCAGTACGAGCAAAGTATTTTTTTAGTAATGGATTGAAAAAGCTGACAAACCATTTTCTTTAGAAACGACTCATTTCTGTATTTAAAGTAATAGCTACATTAAAAGAAACTATATAAATTAGATAATTTTGGCTTGACTTTAATATATGTATAGTATGGGTTCATATCTATACTATTATAATCTATACTAGATATTATTTCTTATTGCTAATAAATATTGCACCATAACGTGGGAATACACAACATTAGAAAAACTCGTCAATATGTTAATTGAGTTATTTATTGTGTTTGTGTGATAATGTTTTATGTAAAATGTACTAAAAACATTTGGGACAGTGTACAATAGGTAGGTATTCAATTCGATTTGATAATTTAATGCTATCTGCTCCCAAATGGGCGCAAATAAACCGCAATCAAAAGAAAATAAGCCTTGGTATTTTAAGCATTTGGTTTCATTTTTAATTTGGAGGGTTTTTGAAAAAATAGCTCCAATTTATCCCATTTATTTTGTAGCTGACCTGAATGACATTGTCCTGTCTTAGCTATGAATATTCAATAACTTGCGAACTGACAAACACGCCAAGGTAAAATAGTCGTTAAGTTTTCTGAATTTTCCGATTTTCTGCGCAAGTTTCTCAATTTTTCTTTCCTTAAGTACCTTCTACTTACAAAGTATTAGAAAACTTAAAAAAAAGAGAATGGGATCGTTAATATCGTGCTCAAGTTACTTAACTCGATGGGGTTGCGTCGTTACATTACTGAGTTACTGTGGCCACCTTCTAGCTCCATCATCAGACCTTGGATACCATCTAGAGACAAAGTAATCGTCAAAACAATTAAAATGATTCCAAACTCGATGGAGTTGCGTCGTTTCATTACAGAATTTCTATGGCCACCTTCCAGCTCCATCATCAGACCCTGGATATTATCTAGGACTGGAGTACTAGTCAAGACATTTCAAACGAGCCCTAACATCATGGAGTTGCGCCATTTAATTACGGAGTTTGTATGGCCAGTTTCCAGCTCCATCATCAGACCCTGGCTGGATACCATCTAAAGACAAAGTACTCATGAAGACATATCAAGCGAGTCCAAACTCGATGGGGTTGCGTCGTTTCATTATAGAGTTACTGTGGCCACCTTCCAGCTTCATCACCAGACCCTGGATATCACCTAGAGACAAAGTACCTACTCATCAAGACGAATCATACGAGCCCAAACTCGATGGGGTTGCGCCATTTCATTATAGAGTTCCTATGTCCAGCTTCCAGCTCCATCATCAGATCAGTTCCATGTCATCATAATATTGCATTGTCACGCGATATACATATGCGTGTAAAAATTCAGCTCAGTGAAAACCGGGAAGTGTGTCAAATTTAACTTACATGATTTGAACGGGACAAGTTGATTTTATTTGAAAAGCGTCATCACGCTAACAGCCGAATTTACCGCATTAGATGTTTCACATCAAAAGGTGACTAAGAAGTATTTATTATGTTCAATTACTTTGCGCTTTGTATTCTTGTAAATGACCAAGTATGTCAAGTGCATATCCAAATAATAATAATGTAATTTTACGAATATAATAATCTTTAATCTCAACTTTTCTATTTTTTTTATATTTTCTTCTAAATACTTAACCCAGTAGGTACATTCTACTTCAAAAATAATAATACATTCGGTTAAATTTGTAGTTTTCCCATTATTCTTCTATTACTATTATTTCTGTAACTTTTTTAATATTCAATGGTTGCATCCTATTTTTTATTTCAGGAATTCTAGTTAAACTTCTTTCTGTAATTCCAAAAGAAGAAGGTTGTTGCTTTGTTATTTCTTCTAATAAATACCTAGATACCCCTTGGACTGCATATTGCAATCTTCATCTAAATGAGCTTTATATAGGTATCTCTGGTGTTTACGTAATCCAAACTTGTCTTCGATCGTGCCTTCTCAGTAATGTACTTTTACTTTTTGATAAACTTGGGTTGTTATCACCGTATCATAAAATATCATAAAATTATACCTTTTGACATTTTTCGCTTTGGTTTTTTTAACGTTACGCATATCATTTCGATTTTGCTCCTTCACTCACTTCTATCTATAGGTACTATTATTATTATATTATTATAAAGCTGTAACCGAGCTATGTCTGTACATTTAAGATATTTAAGAAAAAAATACTGTATTTATTAGGCTATATATAGGCGTGTCTAAAAACAAAACGATTTCTTTTAGATTTTTTGTCTGTTTGTTCGTTCACGCATCACGCAAAAACTACTAAACGGATTTAGACGCAACTTTTTTATTTGATACCTCTTGATTAAACTTAAAAACTGGTATTAATTTTATACCGCTACTATATCGGAAACCTGAGATATAACTTAAAACCCCATATAACCATAAGCCAGCGGCGCCGCCGCAGCCAAAAGCCAGTTTAAAATAAAATTATATCTGAGCCTTTCCTATCTGGTAAAACATTAAAGAATGTTGTTTTATAAAGTCTAAATTAATTACTAACTAGCCATTGCCCGCGGCACCGCCGCAGCCAAAACTAGCTTTTAGGTTATATCTCAGGTTCCTGATATAGTAGCGGGATAAAATGTATACCAGTTTTTAAGTCTAATCAAGTGCTATCAAATAAAAGTAAAAGTTGCATCAAAATCCGTTCATTAGTTTTTACGTGATGCGCGAACGACTAACAGACAAAAAATAAAAAATAAATGTTTACGTGTAGACACGCCTATATATAGCCTATTACAGTAATTTTTTTCTTAAAATATCTTAAATGTACAGACACAGCTCTGTTATAGATTTACAACAGTATAGGATAATCAAACATTAAATAATACAATTTAATTTATATACCTATCACTGTTATTCCACTTCAAATTAGCATTCGTATCTAAGATGTTTACTTATTTAATATGTGCCCATTTGATTCAAACAAAAGAAAGAGTACGTGTGAATGAAAGTTCTCTAGCGACATCTCGTAGCGAGTTCTATTTCTATTCTTATTCATGTTCATTCATTCTTTGTAGTTATTTCAAAATTAGAACGTACAATAAACATGTCAACTAAATTTTCATAATGTCATGCATTATTTTTATGATGGTTTCTCAAAATGCGTGCTTACATCACCTATTATCTTTAGTAATTAAAGAAAAACTCGTACTTTGGAATATACTAAAGCTATATGGTCTAGGTACCATAAGTAGATGAGGAACTTCTTTGTGAAGAAGCTTCTGTGTGCTTCGTACTTGCAGTCATTTGTCTTGAGGGCGTGCGATTATAGGTATAGGTAACATAGGAATATATATATTATCTCATACCTACCTACCTAAAACATCTTATATATCTTCTTGAATTTACAAATTGCAAAACTACATTAATGTGCATTAATTATCGCTGCAAGTTTACCGCATACGTTATCCGACGATCATGAACGAGTATCTATCTGTCTCATAAAATCTTTATGAAGAACTAGCTTCTTACCGCAGCTTCAGTGTGGATTTCAAATTTCCAAGACATTAAAACATCAGGAAGTCCTTATTGGGACAAAAATACTCTGTGTTTATACGTACCACAATTTATTTGTAAAGAGAATTTTGTTGAAATTCGTTAGGTCCTTACTCCAGAAGTACTTTTTACGGGAACTATTGTTTATTTTTTGATTAAAAGTGTTCTATACCGGGTGTAAATGACATCCGACAATTCCGGGCAAAGATATCACCAAATAGTCCCCATATCCCATCATTTCGTCAACAACAACGGGTTCCAAAGTTAGCAATATATTAGGTGCCATCGAATCATTAACAACGTGACTGGAGTAAATCGGTGATTACCTAACAGGTTTATTTCTTAAAATCTATTTTTCAAGATTTACATAGAACAATATAATGATTTTATCTTACATTTAATTCACAAAAATGAAAAAGAAATTGCAGTTTTCATGAAAAGAGCTTTGAAAATTTCCACAACCTGGATGTTCAAAATCGAGTATGGGTTCACCATGGTACCAATTATCGGTACGATGTCATTTACATACTATATATTAATCCAGTTGCAAATTCCATCCAAATCCCATACTGAACATACTTTAGGCGCGATTTATCGTACAAATTTAAACAATCATCCACATAATCTACACATGCATAGACTCCAAGAAGGGAAGGCAGAGGCATCGGTTTTTCACTTTTTATAACGGTCTTTCACTACCCACTTATGCTACATATTATGTATTTTTTAAAAGTGTAATGTTCCCGTACCAGGCTTACTAGGAAGTCCTGTAGCGATTAGCCGGCGATGCCGACGTGGTTACGATCGTTGCGGCCGTAGCAACACGACACAGTGACAGCAACAAAACATCGCCCCATGTCGCTCCCTGTCACCTGAATAAATTAGGAAGGTCCAATCTTAATTAATGTGTGACACATGCTACTTCTACTTTTATCGTGATTAAGAGCCTCTCTCGCTCTCTCGGTCTTTAAGTTCCTAGATATTCTGAATAACTTGTTTATGCGAGCAACATTGTTGTTTTTGTGTAAAAACATAAGCTTTCGAAGAAATCACATATTCCTGACATGAAATATATTTTATAGTGAACATTATTTATTGTCTTTTTGCCTGAACTGATGCATATATTATGTACTTTCTTACATATGTATAGTTTTTCTTTAGGGAAATGCTGAATACATATTTACAAATAACGTAATTAGCTATTGCCCGCGGCTCTGCCTCAGATAAATACTGGCTTCTTGGGTAGGTAGATATATCTCAGGGTCCCGATGTAGTATCGGGATGAATCTAGTTTTTTTATTCAAAATAAACTAATCAAGAGTTTTCAAAAAAATCAAATATGAAAATCTATCAAATTATATTTTTGTGATGCACAACAAACAAACAGACAAACGAATGGTATTTCTAAAATAAAATTGTTTAGTTTTTAGGGACACCTAAAAATTATAATAGGTACAGTCTTTTTCTCAATTATGTTAAATGTAGAGACATAGCACTCTTACAGCTTTATAAATAGTAAGTTCAAGATTGTATGCACTAGGTGCTTTAGCCCATTATAACTAAGTACCTACCATTAAGTAAGGGCCTCACTTCTCCCACGTAGATGAGCTAACAATAGCCCATATATTGGAACGGAATAGCAGCCTTTAAAATCACTATAAGATCAGATAGCATATTTATCCGACTGGGTCTATTAACACTTAAAACTTCTGACTTAGTAACTAACCCTAATATCACGTGTGGTATGATTTGCTAGTAAAAATATTTGGTGGTGATATTTTATCTTTTTATTAGTATCAGCACACTGCCCAACAGTCACACCAGTAAATCTTTTATGCCTCTACTAACCTCAAGACATACTCGTACAATCTGAGCATTTTTAAAGGCAAGGCAACCGCCTTGAATGAATTCCATTTTATACTTATGTTCTTCTTGTATCATGGTAGATGAGTGAGAAAGCATGCTGTACTGATTTCATATACCTACATAGTCTGGGATTGAGGTTGTATTATTAAAATATTAACCTCAAATAACTTCCTAAATATATCTATCTAGATACAATTTAAATTGAATCTCTCCTGAAATTTTCTCTGTGAAAAACTTAAATGCGACGTATCACAAAGGAAAAGTACGCTCAGTGACAATACGCCTCGGTCGGCGGACACGAGAACCTCTCCCGGGATTCGCTAAATCGTATTGGTTTCTCTCTAGTTTCGTTTATTTGCTGCCTTCACTTTGTATCGGTGCCAGCACCGAGCCACTTTTGATGCACCTATTTGTAAGGATATGGGGAAAAATGTATGATTACGGTGACCTGAAAATAAAGCTAAAAAGTTTGTTTATTTGAATGGGTTAATCTCGGGAACTACCAGTCGGATCTCCAAAATTCTTTTGCATCTGATAGATTTGCGGCACAGAGAGTAAATATATGTTATATATTCGGCTAAGCAACACTCAGCATTATGAAATAAACTGTCGTCATAAGTACATATATTCATCCATCCATCATCCATCAGCCTTTCAACGTCCACTGCTGGACATAAGCCTCCCCAAGAGAACGCCACAACGAGCGGTCCCGTCATGGGGGATAATGCCGTAATCGCCACGCTTGGCAGGCGGGTTGATGATCGCAGTGGATGTTGTTCATACTCGAGGGAGTGCTGCTGCCCACTCCCCCGGTATTTCCTCAGTCGGCTCTTACGACTCCCGTGGGTAGAGACGGGTGGGACAGTTCTAAAGCCGGCCCCACACGGCCAGTACATATTTATTTCTTAACTAGCTTCTGTCCGCGAATTCGTCTACGTAGACTTAAAAGTGTGATGTTAGACGTTTGGTGTAGAGAAATAAAAATAATTAAATATTCTTCCAACTTCTAATTCTTTTGTAGTGGTAGACTTGCTTATCCCAGCATGGATAGGCCAGCTCGATTTTACAAGTACCACCCTCTCACAAAATATCAGCGTGAAACAACAGTAGGGGTACCTACCGTTGTGTTACATATGGTAAGTGAGAGTGCCGCAGGCCCAAACCAGGGGGGAGGGCCCTATCCTCTCTTTATTATCCTTCCAATCCTCTCCTTAGTATCCTACCTATCCTCTCCTCTCCTTATTCTCTGCCTATCCACCTCCTATCCCTTTTCCTCAGAGATGGTGACGCGCGAGTGATGCTACTGACGTTGCTAGTGTCTAAAGGCTACTACGGTATTTATCATCGGATATATGTTACCCACGTAGTATAAAAAACTCTCTGTCTATCTGACAAAAATGACTATCTTATGGGAATTATTTTATTTTCCGAGAGGAAAAGTAGCCTATATATTAATTCAATGTCTTTCTACCAAATTTCATTCAAAACCATTCAGTCATTCAAGCCTGATTGACGGAAAATAATTTGTAACATTAGCAGAAAGTAGGATTAAACTACAGTATTTCAACAGTAAAATAGTGAATTGCTAAATAAGGATAATATAACACACCCTCCAGTCATAATGTGCAAACGCCAAGCTCTCTGCGTTTGGCTACTCTGTGGTTCAGCTGACATTGTTCCGGTCATAGAAGACCGGGTATGGACCTAAAACATGCGAATACTTATATCTTAAACATTTTAATAGCATCTTCTTTACCTATTTTTGTCACAACCCAATAATATTCCACAGTTGGGCATGGGTTTGGTCCAAGAGTAGGATTAGAGTAGATCTGAATGAGCGTTGCAGAAATGACTCGTAAAATAGATATACCAGCCCATTCATAAGTTTTATATAAATATGATGTCAAAAACATACTGTTTAGTAAGAACAATTTCTGAAGCAGCCGTTTTAATGATTTGAACGAGTTAGCAACTGAGTTACGATAACCGTGAACCCGCACTTGGTCAGCGTGGCGAGAGGAGACCCGAGCGCAGTAGTAGGACAGTAATGGTTTGAAAAAAAAGCGTGAATATATAATGTTAATATTTATTATAATTAAAATTTAGAGCATTATTGCCCGCTGTAACTAAAGCTGTACCCGGAGGTAGCGAGGCAAAGCGGGGCGCGAGCTTGCTTTATCTGCACTGGCTGAGCGCGAAACAATATATTTATTGGACAGTGCGCGCCGTAGCGATCCAACGGATGATCTATTCTCTGTGTGTCCCTTACGTTTTTACATTTTGTTACTAACCATCAAATTATAAGGTACTAGTTTCTGTTCTGTTCTGTTCGCGTGGATTTCAGAATGTAAATACGTCACTCTACAGTACAATCATTATTTCTACGTAAAAACTATCTATTTTTCC
The DNA here is from genome assembly GCA_948253155.1 of Leucoma salicis. NCBI lineage: Eukaryota > Metazoa > Arthropoda > Insecta > Lepidoptera > Erebidae > Leucoma > Leucoma salicis. The sequence goes on from OX411806.1 coordinate 10,759,206, forward strand.
GGGATTGTTATGCGTGATTATATGCCTATGATCTTTTCTTGGCTATATGTATGCAAAATATCATGATGATTGGTCTAGTAGTTACGGCGCAAAAACGTAACAAACAAACAAGTAAATAAACAAGAAAACACACTTTCGCATTTATAATATTAGGAAGGGTACGGAACAAGGATCATAATGACAATTTTCTTTGTTTCGTATTCTTCTTTTTCTTGTGACATGCCTTAACATTTCCCCGTAAAATAAATCACATGTCAGTTGATATTTATCTATAAATGGACAAAGAATTGGTATAGTGTTGATATGTCTGTTGAAACCGCGGAATGAATATTACAGAGCCCATTTAAACCGTAATTGAATCTCTCCCAAAAATAAAATGACTTTCACGTTTGAACAAAATAATGTTCTTTCATCTCAGGCGGTCCACCAAGTGGTAATGAAATTCGTAGAATATATAAGTGCAAAGTACGAAACAACAAGAACAGAATACAGCAGGAGAAACGCCGAAAGATAAAAAGTAGTTAAGCTAGTTTAAATATAGAGCGTGAATTGTTTAGTCCGTGTCTGTACGCGAAGTTGCAACGAGCGTCGTCCTTCATTCCACTAAGGCTACAGTTTGTAGTGCGGCCAAGCTGTCGCACATCTCCTGTGTTACGTTACACCAACCGCTAGTTCTGTTTTCAAGATTAAACGAAACTAAACTGCTGGCATCCATACTCACTGATCTCAATCTTATTTATTACCCGGGTAAAGTAAAATCGCCTTATTTTTCGGTCCAACGGCAAAGAAAAACATCTGAAATTGTGTTACGTACAAATAAACCGCTGGGACGTCTCAATCACAGTACTATTTATTCAGGAACTGGTCTCAGGAGAGGCGAACAAGATGGATCGCGGTGTCAACACGAATTTGCATCCCTTGTTTGTCTCAGTGGAGCGTCGGCGGAAAAAACACCGCAATCTCATTGTGTCGGGTGCACCGGGCGCGGGTTCGCATCAGTTATTCACCGGTGCGGCCGGCTAACACGATTATCTGTCGTTTCAAACGAGACGCTCTTTTTTCCGCTCCCTTGTTTTCCAACCTCATGTCTGCTCTATGTTTTTTCTGAATAGGAAATAGGATACGTCAGACGAAAAATTGACAAAAATATGGCTGACTATAAAATAGTGGGTTTTGCGATACAATCTGTCAGATCTCGACAGTTTTCTTTAGGAAATTTTCCTAGCGTAGATAGTTTTCTTTTATGTTTTATTTAATGCCGATTCTATTAATATAGAGGCAATTGGGGTAAAAGAGAATTTCTAGTAAAATCAAGACTTGTTTTCATAAGATTACAGTGTGGTTTAGGTAAATATTATGTAATATAAAATATGTATAAAATAGGTATCTACTATTGTAATTTAGTAAACAGCGAGGAAGTTAGGGCGGCATGACATATATGACATGTCACGGACGAATTCCGTGCTTGGTTTGACTGTTAGGTGCGTGGGTGGCCCTAGGTTCACGACCGCCTTTCTCTGCAACGAACACAACTTGTTAATGACGGAACAGTTACAAAACTCTTTAATTTAATACTGATAATATCTTTAGCATTGACTTTTAAACAAATGACATTTCTGACAAAGCTACACTGTGTTACATGTCACGAGTATGTCTGTATGTTACAGTTATTCAATTATTTGCGATGTTAACTTTTATAGCCTATGTAGCAGTAAAATAGGCAGCTGAAATCTATAAATAACCTTTTATATTAAAAACAAATTAACATTAAATAGAGCATTATTTATACACAATTCTTTCGTAAACTATGAGGTGAAATCAACGGATTTTCAGTGAGTTTCTAACTGATGTGGGTACTCAACAGATTTCATCAGTCTCATCTCATTAGCACGCGGCGGTAGCTCACAAAAACCAACAACCACAAAAACAAACCCGTGAGATGACAGAAGCGATTTCAGATATTTCGGCAATGCACCATTTCTGTGAAACAAGATGCACGACTTTGATTTATGGTCGCACCAAGGCGTTACAAATTGTTTTCTGAAACCGGTGTTTGGTTTATTTATTACTTCTAGTTAATGATGTAGTATAGTTCCGGATGTAATTGATAATAACTGCTTTGATTCCCTAAATGTTGTAACTAAAACACGAACAATCTTTACTCGACAGTGTTACGAACGACGGTTAGTTACAAATTACAGAGACACAAAAATATGATTATACCATGAGTACAAGGTACCACACGCAACAGATCATAAAGATCGCTCTAATGTCTTCATACAGCACTCATGAGTGCCTGAACATGGAACTAACACCGGAATAGAACCACTAAAGTAATAATTTCCTCGCACAGATAGCGAGCCAGCAGAGCTGCTCACACGCTCTAGCCAAACCGCTGATTACAACTTGATTACACCCTACAAAAACTTTCATAACTCGGAACTTCTATTGCCATTAGTGGCTAAAAAAACAATTATTGACGCCTCATGATAGCAATTAACACCCATCTGTTATTACGACCAAATCTTTACTTTTGGCCGACCCACTACCAAGTTTAATGAGTTACTATGTGCATTGGTGATCTTGAAATGTAGCATCTTCATTTTTTTGTGTTAAAGGAAACTGTGTCTTGTGATGTGAACCGTAAATATATTTGGGTGTATAGTAGGTTGTGGAATAGGAACGCTTGTAAAGACGTGTGAAAGAGCGGCGTGCGGCCGAGAGTCGGCCGACTCTGGCGGACCACACACGCGTATGCCGCCCGCCGGAGGGCGTGTACATAACACCATGGACACAAATATGTTTCGATGATTTCCTATCTTTTTTGTGTGTCCATTGCAAAAAATAAACCACTTTGAAGAGACAAATTTAGTACATTACTAGACCACGACTCCACTGCAGGCTAACAATAGCTGTTAGGTTATATCTCGGGTTTCCGAATCAGTAGCCAGTTAAAATGTATACCAGTTTTTAACTCTAACCAAGATTTATCTAACAAAAAAGTTTATCAAAATCTTTTTAGGATTTTTTGCTTGATTTTTGAGAGTACTTGTTCAGTTTCCCACATAGTCCTACTATGTCTCTAGGTAATAGGTATATAAGGATTATAAATGTGCAACGTTGTATTTCAATGTTGTTTTATAGGTACTACGCGGTTGGCAAACAAGCATATGGACCTGATGGTAAGCTGTTACCGTAGCCTATATACGCTAGCTCCGAGGGATATGCGACATACTGGAGGGGTACCTGCCGTTGATTCTCGGTTATTTTCTGTGAGAGGGTGGTACTTCCCCGATCGAGCCGACCCATCCGTGCTGGTACAAGCAAGGCTCTACCACCTTCCTCTTTTATGACCTGGATTAACACATTGAATACTTATTATTACCGATGATATGACTTATCAATTAATGTCAAAATTAACGATTTGATATGGAACTTAATCGCTAAATGGCACTACATTATACTGCAGCTATTTTTCTCTATCAGATATTGTTTATATCTGTAAAGACTTAATTCTGAAGTTCATGCAGATAATGTTGCGGCAGAAACAATTATAATAAATACAAGATTACAAACTACTGATTGTACTACGACTTACTTATCACCACGCCATCTCCAGCAGAGAGAATAGAGTGCCAAACTCCACCTTCCTTCAATACATGACCGATTTGGTCTAGGTAGATGAGTGTCAGTCGCCCCCTGTATCTACATCCTTCCACTTTTACATTGTATATCTTGTTAACCAGACGATTTAAATGATTAAATAATCCTAGGTATTCGAAATTTTTATAAAAATTTTCTGCGTCCGGTCCGGCTATTTGTCGCATTGGGATGAAATCTGAACGTTCACATTTGACAGAAGACAAGTGTAGTCCAACATTACGAAGATAACAATCAGCACATTAACATGCGTCAACAAGGTTGACCCAGAACCGAACATGGTATGCTAGAGCTGTTCAGTGTGGTCCATCGTCACAGCGCTGTCTGCGCTCAAGCGGGCACGCGCGCTATGCGACCAAACTGCTTAATAAATGACCAGTGCGCAGCATTAGGCGGATCGCATACATCATTTATGTAAATTATGACGAAGATATATCATGTTTGGTCAGCCGCTGCCTTCACTCGACACGACGCGCATTCCGACTTATTTTATTATGATTTTGTAAATAAATATGCATAACTCATCATATAGTTGTCATGACAGGGTTAAACAGTAAAGGCCATCGATTCAGATTAGCTGACAACCCACTTCAAAACAATTTTAGGGAAGTAGAAATAAGGCCGAGCCGAAAGTAACATAGCGTGGATAAAAGGTTACTAGCTTTTACAATTGACATCATTTACGCGGCCTTCAAAATGAGAAAATCTATAGAGATTTAGACATTTCTCCAAAAAATTCTTATCCCAGTAAAAATATTCTATGAGTGTATCGAAGCTATAATTTAACATTAATCTTTTCGTGATATACCTACCAAATGTCATTCAAATCCGCTCAGTCGTTTAGGCGTGATTGATGGAAACACATCCAAACATCTTACAAACTTCCAGACCTACTCGTATAATATTAGTAGGAAGTAGGGCATTAAAATTATAAAAGCCGGTCACATAACATAAAAACCAATCATAACACAAATATTTTTAACTAGCTGCTACCCGCGACTTCGTCCGCTTGAAATTTAGTTAAGTATTTTATTTTTTGCGGAACACTAATTATTTTTATAAAATAAAAGTAGCCTACGTTACTCTTTATAACATCAGCTATCTGAAAGGACAGTTCGAAACGGTGTAGCCGTTCCGGAGATTAGCTGGAACAAACACACAGTCAGATGGACAGACAGACGCATAGACAAAACCTTTGAAAATTGGTATTTTGTTATAGGTAACATATACCTATACCTGCTATCATTTGAAGTTAGTAAAAAACTGTTATATTTAGACATTAGAAATATGAACTTCCTTTTTTTTTAATTATACCTACCGATTAAAAATATACAAATTTCATAAAATCAATAGGTAAGAGAACTCGAGACTTCTGCATGGCAGTCTAAAGACCAATAGCTTCGCTTATATTTTTACTGTGCCAATAGGTACTCTAGCGTTGTAAAGCAATAACACAAACAAACCTACTAATGTATAGTTAGACTTATTTCATTGGAGTTTAATTCACTACTACAATACAACAGACAGACAATTAAATAAATCAAACAATTTAAAGATGTCTCTGTTTAGCCAATAGCGCAGCATGCGTCTCCAGGTGTGACAAGCTTTTCGTCTAAATGATTGTTATATATTGACGATATTCTTACTGGCGTTTTGAACGCTTACGACATATCAAGAGCCTCACAAACAATGCGATTGAGTATTCTTTTTATGTAATGTGGTTTTGAGGTGACACATATTAATTGTTAAATAAATCATTATAACATTTACAGTTATAAATTTCTGAAGTGTTTCCATAAAATATACTTGATTGTATACATTTAAATTTGTATTATTATTGTATTATCTAGTTCCTATAAAAATAAACATTTTTATCATGTTAATTACATTTTTCTTAGAATTAGAATATGTCCATCGTAGCCTTATGTCAATATATGAAGCATAATTTAAGAATTAACACTTCTTTAATTTACATCCAATCATTCTTTTATCCTGTGGTACTAGCCAAATTACATTCTCTATGATCGCTATAGAAAACTATCAAATTGAAATTTGACATCTCTAACGTTAAGTCACGTGACTTAGCGTTATAAATATCGTTAGAGCTGTCAAATTCTCATAAATTTTAATAGTTTTCTATAGCGTTAGCGATCATAGAATGAAACTTAGCTAGGCCCACTGAATATTGCATTAATTATTTGAAGTTTTCCTTTGGCAGGTATCAATAAAATTGTATTTAGAAGGCCTATGATTGGGACAAAAGTGTCTATCTAGGAAAATGGAGGCACTTTGATAAAATTTAAAAATAAAGTCAGCTGCTATATGTAAATGACCCTCCATAATTTATTAAAACCATCCTCAATATCTATTTTATTAACATAATTTTTTACTAAAGGCTGCATAGAGATCCCTTTTGTATATTTGTACACAACAGCTCTTATAGGGTCAATAATTGTGGATTTTACTCTACATATTAATTTGTTTAAAACTGTCAATTGTGTTCCTTAATAATCACGGACACAAGCCATTCACAAAGTATCGATATTGTAATACGATTTTTTAGTTTACCAGGCAACGGAAGCTAACAATCTTTGTATGATGTCGCAGATATCACTCGTTATTGCGGCTATATCCACAGAGACACATGGCATACACCCAATAAAAAAAAAATATTCATAAATAACTGTTAATCAGTTGTTATAATATTAACTTGCCTTAGAAATCAAGAAAGTGTAGAATAAAGTAATGTTCATTAACAACGTATCAATAGCTACGCTGAGGTAGGTCCATGTTTGGACAGCTCGACCAGTAAGCTGGCACCCCTGTGGTTTCGCAAAACTATATTTTTTCACGCCCCCTATCTTGGTTTGTCAACTGGCACATTAGCCAAGGTGTTTCAACCATGGTGGTCGATTTTTTGTGACCCACACACCCTGTTAATTGGCGACAATTGTGATCTGCCACCATTGAAGTGAAGAGAGATGTGTTCTTAACAGATGTCTTAATAATGTTTAAAAGCCAAACAAATAGAAAAGTATACTTTTTCACTTTTTTCACTTTGTGTTTAATGTAAAGTATACTCGTTTCTAATTTATGACTGACAGTGTAATAAACATGCAATCATTTATCGCTTATTAATTTTTAAGTTTAACAAAATCTAGTGATCGAAGATACTTAAGTTTAGTTTTTCAGGGCATTGTATATTTTTTACATGTTGATCTAATCTAAATTTATTAATATTTTAAAGTTTTATTTGGGTTAGTAGTAGACAGTTAGTAGTTGACAGTAGTGCCCAGGCACAGGGCGCAGACCCTGGAGGGACGCAAAAATGACCAGACCAGGACCACAAAATATACCTATTATTTATAGCGTAATACGGTACACCCGTATCACACTACTGTGTGCAAATACTCATAATTAAGTATACAAAAACCTAGTTTTTAGATGACAGATTTATTTTTATAAACAATAGATTTAATTGACAGAACCAGGTAAGATTAGAAGCTCGCACCGGGCACATAAAAGGCTAGTTACAGCACTGCCTGCAGGTCATCATTTATAAACAGGCAACTTTTATTTATATATTTCGGCAAAAGTATGTCAAAAACTCAAAGCTTAAACTCAAAGCTTGCAGCGATTTGTTACTACCGGCATGCATTCAAAGTACGTTTACAAATCGATCACAAAAAGCTCTATTAAACAGATAGTATCCAGGAACGAGTCCACTTGGCCACAGCGATGCAGATAAATGGGGCATATGCATTTTTTCTCCTGATCTATTTATAGTTCAAGTGATGGATTCGGCATCTCACTAAAAGATTAACCTACGTACAGCATGTATACTTTGGAGGATCTCGGCGCCAGACATTTCATACGAGGTATCGCTTTTAAGAGCTCTTTGTGAAGTTGTTAAAACATCTTTTCTAAACGTTTTTAACTTTTAAAAGATACCAAATACTTCAGCGAGTGTAGAGATAAATATTGTGATATACAATCTCTATTATCTAGTGCCCGATACCCAGTGATAACTAATAATTATATTGTTGTTTTTTAAGAATACCTCTGTGAGTTCTCATATATATATATATAAGCTGGTATACCATGAGCTCCATGGGCATACATGTCGTCGGCTAAATCCCAGCAGGGGTCGTGTCTCCCCGTGTCCCTCTGATTAGCTTAGGGCACAGTAGATAGGCCGAAAGTCCGCCGTGTACGGCTGGAGGGGCAATAGTGCAGGACTCTGAAAAGAGGACAGCGTGATCACAGTGACCCCCAGTCCTAGAGCCGGGGCTTTTTTGCATTTTGCGAGCAGTGAGCACGATCTGGTGCACCACACTGCTCTGAACAGTGATTCTGCTTAAACAACGGAGACGTACTCGTAGGATAGCTTTGACAATGGGCCTCGTGGCGTAGTTGGTAGTGTAACCGACTTCCGTGCACGAGGTTGTGGGTTCGATTCCCACTCAGGACATTTATTTGTGTGATGAACACAGATATTTGTACTGCGTCTGGTTGTTTTCTATCTATTATATGTATGTATTTACAAAAAAAAAAGTTATATATTATGTATTATATCCGTAATCTGGTACCCATAGCACAAGCGTTAAGCTTAGTTTGGGACCAGAGGACGTTTTATGAAATGTCCGTGAACAAGCTCAACGAACGCCTCGATCACGATGTACGGGTTCAAATCGGAATCCCGGCTCAATACTTGTACTTGTTAGTGTGAAACAAACATTTTCAAGATATTAACTGATTAAAATCGTTTTTCTAAGCTATCAGATCTAATTACCGCCGGTTTCTGAGCTGGTGTCGATGTAATAATGTTTTTATGAGAGATCCGCAGTACTGGTTCCTAATAGCGCGTAAACGTATCGAAGCATTAAATAACGTAAGAAAAGTTTCATACGGGAGCAGATTGACGAACTCTTTAATTATTTTGTAGTCGATCAACACGATCAGATATACTACATGTAACGCGATGGCTGTTAATGTCTGTAACCACAGGTTCGGTGACATTTCTATAAGCGGGTTTCTATTTTTTTTTAAAGCTAATAAAGTTTTGAAATTAATGACTAGGTATTCGACGGACCTAGCCATCCATTTCAAAACTGTTTTTAAGCTCATTAGGTAAAATTGTTTCTTACAAAGGAAGAAGAATACTTATAGAATGTTAGCGTTTATTTTGTAGATTAAATACCATATTTATAATATTATTCATCAGTCCTTTTTTGTTACAACCAGAGAATATAAATTGTCTAGGTCGCGGCATCGTGCCTTGGAAGTTTTGTCATAGAATAAATATTTATTCTTATGGGTTTATGCCGGATAATAGGTAGCAAATCCGCGTTTCCGATCCGATCGTAGTACATAGATAGATGTATTGACTAGAAAATTCTAAGAAAACCATAACTTTAACTCAAATAATTAGATTATTACTTTATTTAGTAATCGAGAATTGAGACGAACCTGCTAATAATTGTCATAATAGTCACATGTACAGAATGAGACTGATAACTCTATCTTGTAGGTATCTTGTTACAGCAGAGCGACTTGTAGGTTTCCTAACGATTGTTCGTGCTTATTGATTGAAGCAGGCAGTCGACTATAAAACGCGTCGGTAGTCGTAAACTAGCACTTGAACCCGTCGCTACTGGCGCCCGCGCACCGATCAAAGAACAACGCCGACAAAGACGCCGATGCCGCCGACCTACTCCCGCCCTGTCAACGCGGTCACGGTCCATACTTAATGTTCGCCCTCGGCTGAAATTACGAGCGATGAGTGTTATCGACAACTGAATATTAACATCATCAGGAATTTACATAAAATTCTCGAGAAAGGCATATCAAACTCGATCTCGTGGAACACAGACGGCGGAAACATAAAACACGCAGTAAGTTTGTCGAAGCAATCTTAATCTAGCTGGAATGAGCCCAAAAACTGTGGGCGTCTCAAGACGGGAGCTACCATTTTAATTGGTTGCATTAGAGCTAAGCTTCTTATTAATAGGTTGATTACTTGTGGGCCAAACGGGCGCGGCCGCCGATCTGCATCCGCCTCACAGCTCGACTTACGAGTATACAACCGACCTAAGAAAAGCTTTGTGACTGTGGAGTAGTTTTAATTGTTTCGTTGTTACGCTAAAACATGGATAACAATAAAATATGGCTAACCACCTTCTGAGCCGAATGTACTGTAGTTTAGTTTAGGCTATTTTATTTTGATATATAATTCATTCTGTTCATTGAGATACAGTGATTTCAGTTGGTGAAATACTTTAACGCGTTGGAAGCTAATAGCCTCGGAGCGAGTTGAAAATATCAATAAGTCCGGAAATAGCGTTCTTATCTGGCTGGCCATAAATCGCGAGGTGTCGGCCACTATCGGCCGCTCACTCTCCGCCTGATGGTTTGTATCATTTGCAAAGCAGCTTAGGAAGTATTTTGAGTGCTTGTGTCTTGCAGAGAATGAAAACAGTGGCATCAGATATACGTTATAATAATGGAAAAGCTACATTTCGAGAATATCTGACATAATTTTTGAGACTGTATTTAATAAATAAAAGCATTTATATAGCATTTAAATTTTCAAAGAAGTAAAAAAATAATAATCGTCACGGGACGTCTTGAAGATGTGAAAACATCGATATTATTTTGTTAAAATAATAAGTAGAAATAAAATGATCATAACTTTTTCAATATGTGCTTGCATAAAATTATGACATGTGTAAAATAACGGAAATGGTCATAAAGACATCAAACTTATGTGTGAATGTATGCTATTACTAAAATATATAATAATAAGAATATTGTTTGAGTCTTATATAATTCTTCGTAAGCGCCCTCTCGTTACCCATATACGAATTAAAACTGTTATTGGTTTATTGATTGATGTTATGCTTCCTAGTTAGATACTTTTGTCAACAAATAGCGTTAAAAACAATTAAATAAATTACTAACTGCCTGTTTTACCATCCTTCCCCATTAGATGTTTTCACATCAAAAAAATTAGTAGGTAATTATAATTTTTGTATCTACAAGCCGCGCTTAGTGTTTTGGGATTGGTGGGATGCCCTGTATTATCCTGTATGGCAACGTGAACAAAAAGTTGGAATCTGGATGTCACACACGAAAAATCTCGGATATAGGGGTGTTATGGCGCAAATTGCGAGAGGTCATGTCCAGCAGTAGACTTTGAGGTGATAAATAAGATTGAATAATTAATATATATAATAAAAATTAAATTGTATATGTATAGATTAGAACAAGGAACAGTGTACAAAAACTTTAATGACAGGCCTTGGACTTCGATATATTATATATCTTAAGATAATGACCCAATTTAATAACTGAACAAACAACAGTTGTTAATATTACGAAGAGTTTCTTTCAGATCTTTTGAAATATATTTTCAGTTCCTATCAGTGGCATATAAAAGTGTTTTAAGACGCTATCTGAACCGCCGTACCGTGCATCAAACGTAAATGTTTTTCGGACAATATCAAATTATTATCGAGTGCGTAGTGGTAAGACACAGTGATTCTGTGGCACGTGCTGTTTGAATCAGCGAGGTAAGTGCTGGCTGCAATTAAGATTGCGTTGATGAAGACAAACGCTGAAGTGTTTTCTAATTATGTACACCATCAATCACGGCTCAGCCGAAGCAGGCCAGAACACCGTCAATCAAGTAATTGCATCGCGTGCATCAGCTTTTCGGCCCTCGATAATAATAGGCATTTTATTACCCGTAATGGAGTCTCTAGGGCCGGTCGGTTAATGCTCGGCATTTGGTACCCGTCGTTGCTTTTAGTTTGAATTAATATATGCATCAACATAGAATATAAACCCACGTGTCCGTGCAACATTGTTTTTGTAATCAATTAAGGAGACGATTGTTAGTTATTTATACCGAATGGTAATCGAATTTTGATATCGTAGAGTGCTGACATATCGATGATTCTGTTTAAAAACACGCAAGCTTCATGTAAAGTTGGGGAATGCGGCCCTTTATTTATTAGTCATCGTAAATCCAGTGGAATTTATCAGCGTCAGCTAGAACCCTCTGACGTAGCATAACGAAACGGAATTCAATTCGTGGCACGGTATGCCGTCAGTGAGTGACCCGTATAAAGTAGGTGATGCTAATCGGACAGGTGGGCTGACGTGGGCCTCACCCCGCGCCGTACTCAACTTCACTACGCCAGATCGTGCTAAACAAAGATCATGTGGTGATCGATCGATATTATAAATTTTCCTCTTTTGTTAGATTTTTAGAATACTTTACAGGTGAATCGGATGATCAATCAGTTTTTTTTTTTAATTATTTATTTTCATTTTACTTAGGTATGAACTCTTTTAAAAATAGTTGTTTTAAAATAATAAAATACGATACCTCTTTCGTAATTATTTCCGAGATCAAATGAGATCAAATCATCCATTACTGTGCTGCCATTATTAAAACAACAAGTTAATTTAAATAATTTATTAATTCAAATTACAACATTTTTCAAATAGTTACTAGAGCATAATATTAACTAGCTGCTTCCTTTTTGGTGGCTGGTTCATCAGTGAATAAGTTCAAGTTTTTTAATAAATATGATTTACCTTTTACCGTTCTTCGTGAGAGACTGGTCACTGGTGCCTGAAGTAGGTTTCTGAAAAGAAACCTGTGATACGGTCACTAAGAAATCTGCAATAGATAACATTGTATATATTATAAAATAATTATAAATGTAAATGAGTATAGTGCCACAAGCTTCATATTTAGGTATTATGCTACCTATTTACCTTGTCAAAGACACTTAAAAATTAAAACATGTAAGCATAAATTGTGTATGTGGTTATGACACTAGGAATGAGGACACTTAATTGGCTAAAGTTGAGTAATATCGAGATTCCTCAGAACTTAGCTTTCTAATGATTTCATACGCACTAACTAACTCTACCTAAAAACATACACATGCTCAGTGGTAGAGATAGAAGCTACCAGTGGAATGATGGAGCCGGCTAGGACCTCAATTCGGAAATGCGTATGACATACTAAGAAGAAAAGCTTGAATTTACATATACGTACGCCTCGTTTGAGATCATAGAAATAGTAACAATAATAAGTCAAGTCAGAACTGTTCCTTCATTGCATTCATCAGGCAATGACATCCACATCGAAATCCTCTGCTAGACATAGTCCTCCCGAAAAAAGCGCTACAATTAACCTACATCTACCGGCCCTCTATGATTTTGTCTAGACCGATTGTTCACTTGATGGGAGGTCGTGCTACACGGCGCCATTCGATACGTATTCGTCACTCGAGAACCTTTCTTCTCCAGTGGTTGTCGATCTTACGTTCGATTTGGCCTGTCCATTCCGACTTCAGCATGCACATACTTATTTTTGTTTTCTTACGAATTTTTATATTACGGATCCGGATTTCGTATCGCAGAGATCCCGAGCATAGCCCACTTCATGGTACGCTGACTTACTTGGAGTTACAATATGAGTTCGACATTCAAGGACCACGTCTCTTTTGCGTAAGTCACTGGTAACACACATTGCTCATAATCCTTTTCAGACATTGCGGAATCTGCGACAAGACAAGAAGATCTTCCCAAACGCTGCCCAGAAGAGCTAGATACTTGACTTAGATATTAAACTTTAGATGAAACGCACAACACAGTATTTATTTCATGCTTTATTTTCCTCTATCTTTACTATTAAACACTGTCTCACTTAAAACAATATAAATTAAGCCTCACAGACGCTACATAATTACATATTAGGAAGTACTTAACCCATATAAAAAAGGGAATACAGATATGGTAATCCAAATCATAAATCACATTCGAATGATCGGTCTTAAATTACATATTAATTTTGTATAATTTATGTTCCAGTGCATTGTATTGTAAAAAAGCGTTACTTAATTTCCACATTTTATCTATTTACCAATCCATCTATCTCATGCACTACCAATGACGAAGTACTATATAATGAATAAGTACTATAAATGGGTGGCGTGCATCAGTTCTTCAAACAAGAATCAATTGTTAGAGAGCTGATCACCTATCACCGATCAACGTGTTCGTAAATCATGATCAACTCGATGATCGAACGTGATGCGACGTCAGATTAGAACGCTCCTAGCTTTTTGTTTGTAATTTGTGATCGCCGGCGAGATGCCTGGATGACTTGCGCGTGAGCAACGCGGGCGGCAGCAGCGGTGAAATAACAAATGTTGCAAACGCTACTAATTCCTTACCTCCAGTTAGTTAACTCCGAGAACAATTTATCAGTGTTATTGTTTATGTCATTGATCGTTTCGAATGTGAAATATGCGTTAAGAAGGCATCGAGATGTAACCGCTGCGAAGTCGATGAATAGACAAATATTAATAGATATAATTATCTTCACTGATATGACTTTAGTTCATTGTGTAATATATAACATAAAATGTATCATCAACCTATTACAGTACCATTGCTCTGGATTTCTCTCAGAATTACAACATATTATCAGGTATACGCTTAACTTTCATAATTGTTAATTTATGAACTATATCTACGTTACGAAATTATAGCTCAAAAATGTTAGTTGGTTTTAAAACAATATTCTTATTTAAAATGCCTATTTAAAGATATTATTTGACTTGAGTTAAAATTGGAGACCCTAGGCTCGGGTATAATCAAGTATCCATCCATCCATCCATCAGCCTTTTAAAGTCCACTGCTGGACATAGGCCTCCCCAAGAATGGGGGATAGTACCGTAATCGCCAGGCTTGGCAGGCGGGTTGGCGATCGCAGTGGATGTTGTTAATACTCGAGGGAGTGCTGCTGCCCACTCCCCCGGTATTCCCTCAGTCGGCTCTTACGACTCCCATGGGTGGAGGGGTGGGACAATTCTAAAGCCGGCCCCACATGGTATATGATCAAGTATGATTGATAAATACAGTAGGAATTCTTTATTTTCTTGTTAGCAATAAAAATATTTAGTGCGAGCATTTATTGTACTATTCCACGGACTGCTTAGTTAACGTATGATTCCTGGAAAATACAGTCGATAGCCTATTAGCTATAAGACAATAAAAATATGGCATATTTGTTATATTTGCTTAATTTTAACAATATTTTTTTTTTATTGCATGTAGTTGCTGACGAGCCACGACCCATATGATGGTAAATGGTAACCGTCGCTTATGGACTCAACTATACCGAGAATACTGTCAAGCCGCTGCTCACCATTTCATTTCACAGATATGAAATGAAAGAATAAACGGCTATCTCCTGCTACAGCCAAAACGCAACGATGTGCTTCATGGCCGGTCACACGGGAGATGGTGGTGCCAACCCGCTCGGGCTCGACACCAAGTGAGTACTCCCACCTGACACCCAGCCCTGACTGGTGGTACAGTCATGCAATGGATGATAATTGCTTACTTACCTTAATCGCCTCAAACGACACCCGTGGGAAAGAATAGGGTGGTGACACTTGTATTCTTAGTCCGTCACCATAAGGACAAAAATTTATCTAATAAGTAATAGAACACTTCAAAGCTTTAAGAAATTAGAAATAACTATTTATATATTCTCTTTGGTAGTTTTTTTTATAGAATAAATTATTGCACTGGTATCGAATTCAATCCGTAGTCCGAGGTTCAGATATCGCACGGGACAAAATGTATTTTTTTTTACAAATAATTACAGCTCGGTGAAGAAAAATATTGTGAGGAAACCTGTATGCCTGAATGATGATGAGAGGGCCGGCGTGGTGGACCACTGTCTAAATTCCTCCCACTTTGAGAGGATAACGTATCAGTGGGTTAGTAAATGGGTTGAGAAAAAAAGTAAAGATATGTTTATGAAATTAAACTATTGCCGCCCAACCCGACAGTGTTTTTATTAAACGGTATTTTATCCTAGTAGTTGTAGCCGAACATGTTAAGTACATACTTAAAATATTAATTTATAGTTATTAGGTTAAGTAATTGCTACCACAGCCGTTTCATATATATAGTGACAGATATATTTTTACTGCAGGTGATCAAAATAAAGCGTTTTATCTAAAGAGTATACATTATTGGATCATACTATTCTGAGTATACATTATTCTAAATAATAAAACATTATTCTAAATATTCTAAATAATGTATACTCAGAATAGTATGATCCAGATATCTTATAGAAATATCGCTCATCTTTAGATAAATATCTTATTGAAGAAACTACTTTAGCAATCACTTTGAAAGTATTCCGAACACGGTTTAGTGAGAGGGCATCACTAACGAACATCCTCAGGGATAAGTTAGGGATTGCCGGGGCCGGCGTCGAAGCCGCAATTACTGACGGCTTTGCGTTCCACAACCCACCGCCTAGCTACACTACTAATCGTAAGGGTCATTGGAGTACACCCTTAATCTCCCCTTAAATGATACGTGACTTCCTTTAACTACTGCAGATGGTGGAGCATTCCTGGTGATTCAGATACTTGATATTTTAGACTTCACTGACATGGATTACGTTAATATTGTAATAAAAATTAAATTCATTCACATTTCTAGTGATTGATAGCCGTAGGTGCGTGGTTTTATCTAAGTAGTGCAAAGACAGGGGTATTATCAAGCTTGATCCGCAGAAGGATAAACGCAACAATGTAAGTTTTGTATTTGTTCACAGAGTAATTATCAATATGATAATTTAAAAAAAGCTGCATATTGGAGATGTATTCTTGACTTGCTTGTGAAGTCCACTGGATATGGGATCTGCGTCAGCGTGGTACACTATGGCTTAAATACTACAGAAAAAAACTAAACACTTACAGAAACCCAACAGCGAGACTGTAACGTAGTAATCTTGATTGAAAAAATAGTACATTGTTAGCCTAGGGATGAAAGCATCTCCCTCGAACTATTGGAGCCCTCGCTACGCTCGGGCGCCAAACCCTGTCTCGGCACTAAATAAGTCTTCATCCCGAGGTAAACACTGTGCTTTTCATTACGAATACGAGGAAACTAAAAATGAAAATCATGAATTAGCTAAAGAAAAAATGGGAGACTTTAAAAAATTGAATTTGGAATCGCCGTTTTCCCGCCGATTTTGTTTTTTTTCTGTGGCCTGTCAGCTATTCAGCCATTATTTTTCATTTTAATCATCGAAAAAATATAAATCTTCGTTATTTTAAAGATATAGTTGCAACTATATTAAAATAAAGTCATATAAAAAACAAATTCTTTAAAAAATACTTAAATTTATGTTATTTCACATCGCGCTGTAATTGACTGGCTGTACAGAAAATAGAACTGTTTTTTTTTTATAATTACTTAGCTGTCAGTTGAAAGTAATTCTCCCTAGGGCTGAAAAGTATTACTTTCAACCCGCTCCTCAGGCAACTTCAGACCTACTTTCAGAGTATGTAAAAAGTAATGAAAAAACCATTTTTGATCTGTATTACATTTTGGACTTGACATGCTCAGCTACTTTAAAGAATAAATTATAAAAGCTAAGTTAAGCGGTTCGAGCACTTTCCCGGATTGGAAGGGATGCAGGTTCGATTCCAGCTCGCACTAAAGTTCTCTTTTTCCACGATTCAGAAATAATTTGTCTGAAAAAAAAACACAGACACACATACAGATGGAGACCACGGCTGGAGGAGCCCCGGGCCGGTCTTTGGACCATAGGGGCGCTCCAGCCAGTGCTGGAGGAGTGGGCAGGGCGATGGCACGGAGACGTTACCTTCCGACTGGTGCAGGTGCTGTCGGGGCACGGTTGCTTTGGCAGATATCTGCATATAGTCGCAAGGAAGGAAGTGACTCCGGGCTGTCACCACTGCGGCTGCGACGAGAACACGGCGTGGTACATGCTCGATTCGTGCCCGGCTTGGGCTTCGCGGCAATAGGGAGGGACCTCTCGCTGCCGAGCGTTGTCAGAGCGATGCTTGGCAGTGACAGGAATTGGGCCGCGGTCGCTGCCTTCTGCGAGGAGGTCATCTCGAGGAAGGAAGCGGCGGAGAGGGCCAGGGAGGGTGATCCTTCTGCGACACGAACCACCGCCAGTGACTGGGGTGGATTGCGCGAGTAATGCCTCCGGTGTTACTAGCGTGTAGGCGGTACGGTAACTGCTTACAATCACATACGGGCCGTATGCTTGTTTGCCACCCACCCAAAGCAACCAATAGGTACCGCAATGATAATTTATATAAATTGTCCATTAAATAAATTATTTACTTACATATTATCGCATTTTTTATGTATTTATTACTTAGTTATATCATTTCTGACTCGTTCTGCAAGCATTTTTCAAGGTATACATTTTTTTATAGACACGTAAAAGTATAAAAAAATTATTCAAACACACTAGCTACATATAATACATAAGTTAGATAACTTTTAGATAAAATAAAAGTAAATCTGTGCAAAATGATAATGTCAAAATCTTAACTAATAATTTTTGTAATCTTTAAAACCAGAAATAAGGAAAGCTCAGTGTGGTCGGTAAAACCATGTCTATACCTACCTACGTCAGACACGTTCCGGTCAACAACGCACATAGCTAGCGGCGATGGCATTTTAGGCTCATTACATTTTTCTGATATTCTGTTCCACAATAACGTGCACCTGTTTTCATAAGAAACAGCTATCACAATGAGCATAGTGAATTATTAACACAATAGGTTAAACGTTGAAGATTGTATGCAACTGATAATTGCATACAATCGCGCGAATGTTGTGAAACCTAAACAAGTCTGAGACGAGTGTGGCGCGCACACTACGGCAAATCTTACGCAACTCACACGCCAGCTGTCAATCCAATTTATCGATGTCGATCGCCCTCTCACCTGCCACCACTACCTGTATAAAAATATTTTATAAGAAATATTATTAAAATTAACAAAAACTAATTGTATTTTTTTCAAACTACCTATGTATGTAATTCTTCCTTTTGTCTTTTTATATATGACACTAGCTTTTTTAGGTTATATCTCAGATTCCCTATATAGTAGCGGGTATAAAATATATACCAGTTTGTAAGTCTAATCAAGTGCTATCAAATCAAATTCAAATTAAAAAATAACTTTATTTCATTATTATAATAGCACTTAAAATTTTCAAAGTTACTTACTAATAACTAACACGAGCAATTAGCAAATATCTTAAATGTACAAATACAAAGCTCTGTTACAGCTTTATAATAATAATAAATAAATATTCACTTTCACAGAACTTCCTCTGGTAATAATAATAATCTAATAATAGTTAGGATTTGTCACAAAAAAAAAAACAGTGCTTCCAACTTTTCCACCAGATAATCATTGTGATGAGTTGTGGTGATAAATCTCATTGGTTTTATGAACTTACCCTATCAACGTCATCGTTGTCGTGGAATTGGAAGTTGATACTTGATATAGCGTTTAAAAGTAGTGTTTGCCCTTTTGCAAGGATGAGAGCATCGCGATAGCATCATAGAAATTATAAATAAGTACTTTGGAAAATCCAAGAGAATTTTAGTACAGGCGGGAATCCAACCATGCAATAATGCATGTTAATGCGTTCCGATAGAGGTCGTTAAGACAAATATGATAAGGAGATTGGGTATGTCTAAAAGATAGTACTGTAGCTCAGTGGATTAGAGCACTTCCCCGGATAGGAAGGGACGCAGGTTCGATTCTCACCTGTACTAAAATGCTGTTTATCCTTATTCTCGAATTATAATTTGTACTTTAAGAGTAGCTGAGCATGTCAAGTGCTAAAATATAGATCAATAATGTTTAAAAAAATCACGCCATCACTTAGTATGAATTTTAATTGCAAAATTAAACTTACTATATTGGATTAATACATGTAAATGCGTTCCGATAGAGGGCGTTTGGTCGTTAAGACCAATGTGATAAGGAGATTAGGTATGTCTAAAAGATAGTACTGTAGCTCAATGGATTAGAGCACTTCCCCGGATAGGAAGGGACGCAAGTTCGATTCCCGCCTGTACTAAAATACTCTTTTTCCTTATTCACAAATTATAATTTGTAGTAGATAACAAAAATGGCATCAAAAATATAATGAGTGTTAAAAATAGTGTTTGTTCTTTATATGTGTGTGTAGATATTATTTTACAAGTGCAATATATGATAAATACAGACATTTTAAGTTTGAAAAATCAGTTGTTCCGTGTAAAACGGGAGTAGAACACACCTCAACGCTTCGCTTAGGAGGCATGCAAAAAAATTGTAACGAAAAGAAATAACTCCCGGGGAAACGTTGGTTTTAAATAATGTGCCTGTTCAATTGTTTCCAGCTTACAATTTAGATACACCTATTAGGTATATTATTCTATAAACTAAAAACAAAAGTCACACTTACTTAATAAAGAAATAAAAAATACTAATTACCATGACTTTTAACGTCTGTTTACTGTAAAATATGACAAACTATCTTAGGAACTAGAGAATTAACAAATTTTGTGAAACCATAACTGCGCAGATTAATTTTTATTACCATAAAATAGCTTGTGGAGTGTTCAATTAATATATAAAAATAAAAACATAGGATAATAATTTTACTATTAATCGTTTAACGTGTTCAAATTCTTTACCATAATCGTTACGCAATAGTGGTGTCTCTACCCAAAGCACATGTATAAACGAAAACATGCAAAAAAAGATCAATATCGGTTTTATGAGATCGCATCACAATATTTTCGTACATGAATTGATACTGTGCGGATGAGTTACGCGGAACAACTGTAGTAGGTAGCATTCAAAAGCCATCGATCACATTAGCTGACGGGTAAACTAAAAGTGACAGAACATGTGGCTTCCCAGACATTGTGATCTCGATTGAATCAAACTCACAGAATAGGCATTTCTTTCAAAAGCATCAGAATATATTTTAAGATCTGATTCTGATCATGTTTGTTTGTTTAACAGTACCTAAATGATGATATTTTTTTTCACAGACCACTGGGCTGCTGGAGTTCAGAAAACCTAGTGGAGGAGTCTTGTTTATCCCAGCATGAATGGACTGGCTCATTCGGGGAAGTACCACTCACCATCTCACAAAAGATCAGCATGTAACAACGGTGGTTACTTCTATCGTTGTGTTTCATACGGTGAGTGAGAGTGCCGGAGGCCCTTCTGATCCTCTTCTTATTATCCTTCCTATCTTCTCCTTGCCGAGGCCGTGTGGGGCCGGCTTTAGAATTGTCCCACCCCTCTCCACCCATGGGAGTCGTAAGAGCCAACTGAGGGAATACCGGGGGAGTGGGCAGCAGCACTCCTTCGAGTATTAACAATATCCACTGCGATCGCCAACCCGCCTGCCAAGCGTGGCGATTACGGCACTATCCCCCATTCTTGGGGAGGCCTATGTCCAGCGGTGGATGTTAAAAGGCTTATGGATGGATGGATGATCCTCTCCGTATTATCCTTCCTATCTACCTTCTATTCCTTTCCTTGGAGATGGTGACGCGCGAGTGATGCCCCTGGTGTTGCTAGCGTCTATAGGCTACGGTAACCACTTACCATCAGGTGGACCATTATGCTTGTTCACCACCCATGTATTATAAAAAAAGAAATAATTTATTTTAGTTCACTATAGTGCCCCTTTCTTCACGATGTTTACGTTCTGACTCTACTGAGCCGCGATAACTTGTGAATAAATTATATTATTAAAAAAATATTATAAGCTTAGCAATTTTTTGATCTATATTTTAGCACTTGACATGCTCAGCTACTCTTAAAGTACAAGGCAATATTAGGAAAGCAGAAACCTAAGGAAAGATTCTTAGCATGTTAAAACTATATTCCGGTGGCCCGCCAATAAAGGCGGAGAGACGGCACACGGCGGATTTCTTTAGTGGGTGAGGGCCCCACACTACCCTGTTCATTGAGGTGAACAACTAGCAATGTTTGTAATACAAAACAATAATACTTTCTAACATTTACGCGAATTTTACACATTTTGAAATAAAACTACGTTTACGGAATCTATAGCGTTTGTGAGCACACTCAGGACCACACCCGCCATTACATCAGGTTTGACAAACCTCAAATCCTCACAAAAGAACATCGATATCGTCCTAGAATGATACGTGAGGCTATTGAAATTAAGAAACATCCCAATTTCAATAGAGAAGACGGCTGGGTCTTACCATCAAGCTGGAATCCTGTGATAGGCCTCACCAAACATAATACAAGAAGGCGCACCACAAGATTGCAAGACACAGTTAGCGCTTATTGTGTAGATAAAACCCACAGTAGTGATTAGTTAGTATTTCCGCATAAATTTAATAATCCATAACAAGTTGTTGCCTACTGAGTTTTCTGGCCGGATCTTTCTCAGTCAGGCCGCGTTCCGATCCGGTGGTAGCTTTTTAGTCTTAACTTCTATTAAAATCAATATAATTAATAATAGAAACTAATAATCAATATTGTATTTATATATATATATATATATATATTTTTAGCTTAGCACTATACATTAAACACAAAGTGAAAAATGTGAAATCGAAAATAACAGTCAGAACAGAATTGGTAAAGCATCTGGACAGTATCCAGAAGATGCAGGTTCGAATCCTGCTCCTGACTGTTATTTTCGATTTCACATTTCTCACTTTGTGTTTAATGAGTCAATATTGTCTTCACACTGGTAGTTTTTTGATTACTTAAAAAATTTAATTGGTAGTTTGTGGTAGAATTTTTTTTTAAGCACTAAATATAAACAAATATTTTAAAACTTAAAGGAGTATTATACTAATTTTATTATACTAGCTTAAAATCTTATACATTGTAAGTATAAAACTTAAAGTAGATATTTTTAATTGTGTTTCTAAAAGAATATTATGTGGGTTGAAATAAATAAACCAATAATTTGTAAAATAATATAATAAGAAACAACATATCAGCTTTGGACATCTACCATCTAAGTCCACCCGTGATCATGAATGCTGTAAAGTATTCGAAACGTCGGGATAGTATTAAAAATCAAGTAAACGCGATAGATTCCGTAAACGTAGTTTTATTTCTAAATACAAAACAATCCTAATATTATGTATAGTATTTGAAAAGTGAATTTGCAATATGTGACGTGGGTTTCACCAAGAAAAAGCTATAGTCAGATAGACTATGGTTTGTCGAACTCTACTAAAAAAATACATAACTTAACATAGCATCATGCCTGTATTCTCCGAAGGGAAAGAGATGTATTTACACACCCACTATTCAGCCAGCTATACTTAAGTCCCACGTAATAGGGGGCGAGCCTATTGCCGTCTACAGGGCACATTTCCAAACTCCGGGCTGCTACTGAGAATTTTTCTCTTTACGAAAAAGCTCAGTAACACTGCCCGACCACTGATCGAACCCGAGACCTCATGATCAGCCGTCGCACACACTAGCTGCACCACCGAGGCAGTTATAAAAATATTAGAAACTCCGAAAACTAAATTTTTCTAGAGACCGCTGACTTACTCGTATAATAAGTAAATTTTAACTAATAAAAATCAAAACGAGCCGAAAAAAGCTTAGTTAAAAAAAATAATAGACGAATTATAGTCTACCAGATGACATCGAAATTATTTTGTAGGAATAATGAGTAGAAATAAAATGATCATAACAATTTCAATGTCTGCTAGCATAAAATTATGACATGTGTAAAATAGCGGAAATGGACATAAATCATCATCATCAGGCCCTGGAAATCATCTAGGACCAAAGTACTCGTCAAGACGAAACAAACAATTCCAAACTCGATAAGATTGAGTCGTTTCATTACTGTGGCAACCTTCCAGCTCCATCATCAGACCCTGGATACTATTTAGAGACAAAGTACTCGTCAAGACTAATCAAACGAGTATAAACACGATAGGGTTGCGTCGTTTCATTATACAGTTACTGAGGCCATCTTCTAGCTCCATCGTCAGACCCTGGATACTATCTAGAGACAAAGTACTCGTCAAGACGAATCTTACGAGCCCAAAATTGATGGAATTATGTCATTTTAGGACGGAGTTCCTATGGCCACCTTCTAGCTCCATCAACAGACCCTGGATACCATTAAAAAATAAAGTACTCATCAAAACGAATCAAACGAGTCCAAACTTAATTGGGTTGCGTCGTTTCATTATGAAGTTACTGTGGCCACCTTCCAGCTTCATCACCAGACCCTGGATACCATCTAGAGACAAAGTACTCGTCAAGACGAATGCTACGAGCCCAAACTCGATGGGGTTATGTCGTTTTATATTGGAGTTCCTATGGCCACCTTCTAGCTCCATCATCAGATCCTGGATACTATCTAAAGACAAAGTACTTGTCAAGACGAATCAAACGAGTCCAAACTCGATAGTGTTGCGCCGTTTCATTATGAAGTTCCTATATCCACCTTTCAGCTCCATCATCAGATCAGCTCCATGTCATCATAATATTGCATTATTACGCAATATATACATGCTTGTCTAATTTAACTTGCAAGATTTGAACGGAACAAGTGAACGCCAGCAGCCGATTTTAAACTTCCTCCGCATTAGATGTTTCACATCAAAAATGCGTTTTAAATGACGTAAACTTGTGTATTATAAAGGAACGTTATTAAAATGGCGGCTCCATTCATTAAACACTTGAAAAGAAACAAGAGCACAGTTATTTTTACAAAAATATCTACTAAACAATCAAGAAAGAATACGAATTATACCGACTTACAATCGCATAAAAATTCTCTACTACAACAGGAAGTCTGAAAAGGGGTCAGGTATAAACTTTACGAGAAATTGGATTTCAATTTTAAAAGAAAATAGAATCAGCAAAGAAACATTTTTAGGGTCCAGAACCGTGCCACAGAAGGAATGTAACATACATTAAACACAAAGTGAAAAAATGTGAAATCGAAAATAACAGTCACGAGCAGGATTCGAACCTGCGTCTCCTGGATACCGTCCAGATGCTTTGCCAATTCAGCCATCGTGACCCTTGCTCCTGACTGCTGATTTCGATAACACATTCATACTTAACGTCTTTGGGTGACGCCTGCACCATCCGTCGGAAGTATTTTCATACATTATACCGACCAGGTAAACTTAATTTTACAATTAAGATTTTACCTAATAATGACGCAAACCCTATAAATATTTAGATATTTTTATATATATTTTTAGCATTTGACATGCTTAGCAACAGCATTAATCCAATATAGTAAGTTTAATCTTACAATTAAAATTCATCACTTGATTGGAAGGGACGCAGGTTCGAATCCCGCTCGCATTAAAGTTCTCTTTTTCCACATTCACAAATAATTATTCTATTACCTAAAAGGGAGACCCTACAAACATTTGCAACTATAGTGACTTATCATCTTCCAATCTTACCTTTAAACATTTCTCGCCTCATGTTTATAACAATGAACTCGGAGAATACCAACCATTTGAACAAGTCGCTTTCAGAAAATGTTTCTCTACCGCCAGGTACCTACACATTTTAGAGCTATAATCTAAAAAAAAAACGAGGAAGAAAGACGTCTACTTTATTTGGCATTTATCATTACACTAGCTTTCGATCCTACTCGTACTTCTCATAGTAGCAGAGCCTTCGAATCTTCGCGATAGCTGAATGCAGGAGCCATGCCATCATTCTTAAAAAAATCTGTGCATCGATGAGTGAGGGGATCTCCTCGTATACATACCTATATGAAAAGCTATTCAGTTGGTGATTCTGAGAGAGCAGAAGCCAAAAATTCAAAAACATCTCCAATATTTTTGACTCGTCAATTCTGCCTTGACTTCGTCTATATGATTGTACAGCCAAGGACGGCTTTTTCGATATACTACTTTTTTTATTTTATTTTTTTTATTGCATGTAGTGGCAGACGAGCCACGGTCCATCTGATGGTAAATGGTAACCGTCGCCCATGGACTCGACTATACCGAGAGTATTGTCAAGCCGCTGCTCACCAATTCATTTCACAGATGAAATGAAATATAAACAGCTATCTCCTGCTACAGCCAAAACGCAACGATATGCTTCATGGCCGGTCACACCGGCAACGAACAGGGTAGTGTGGGGCCCTCACCCACTAAATAAACCCGCCGTGTGCCATCTCTCCGCCTTTATTGGCGGACCACTGGAACTATGTTACATTCCTTCGGTGGTCCGCCGGCGGCTTACCCTTTCGGGTAGGATCAGCCTAGCTGGCCCTCTCCGCTGCTTCCTTCCGCGAGATGACCTCGTCGCAGAAGGCAGCGACCGCAGCCCAATTCCTGTCGCTGCCAAGCATCGCTCTAACGACGCTCGGCAGCGAGAGGTCCCCCCCTATTGCCGCGACGAGTTCACGGCGTTGCCCGCCCCAAGCCGGGCATGACTCGAGCGTGTGGTGCGCCGTGTCCTCGTCGCAGCCGCAATGGTGACAGCCCGGAATCGCTTCCCTCCTTGCGACTATGTGTAAATATCTGCCGAAGCAACCGTGCCCCGACAGCACCTGCACCAGTCGAAAGGTAAGGACTCCGTGCCGTCGCCCCGCCCACTCCTCCAGCACAGGCTAGAGCGCCCCTACGGTCCAGAGACCGGCTCGGGGCGCTTCCAGCCGTGTCATCTGGCCATGGCACCTCGGTGGGCATCGCCCTGCCACCTGGCCACCTCCCTGGGTGAAGGACGACCTCCCACCTCTCGCTCTTGCGATGCCCGCCGATACACTTCGGCAAGCATCTCCGCCTCCAAGTCCCACGGGGGGGTTCCGGCCAGCGAGCAGGCCGCTTCCGTCGACACCGTGCGGTATCCACGTATGAGCCTGGACGCAACGACTCTTTGTGGTCTCCACAGAAGAGCCCTGTTCGGCGCGTCCAGGCACCCCGCCCACACAGGTGCACCGTACAGCGCCATCGACCGGACAACCCCCGCATAAAGCCGTCGGCACGCATTGTTGGGTCTGCCCATATTCGGCAAAAGCCGTGCAAGGGCGGACGCTGCGCCGATGAGCTTCGGGGACAGTTGGCGGAAGTGCTCGCGAAAGCGTCACCGCCCATCCAGCACCAGGCCCAGATACTTGATCTGGGCCTTCACCCCAATTTGGACCCCGTCCACCGTGATTGAGGTGCCAGCAGGTGGCTGACGTCGGGGCCCATGGAAAAGTAGGGCCTCCGACTTGTCCAGGGCCACCCTAATCCCCAGCGCCCCGATCCTCCTAACCACTTCCGAGGTCCCTAAGGTGGCCAGGAACGCCGCTTCCTCGAAGTTTCCGCCCCGGGCCACGACCAGCGTGTCATCCGCATAGCAGATGACCGCCAGCCCGCGGGGGGGGAGCTGACAGCGTAGCACCCAGTCGTAACCGATGTCTCACAGGAGCAGCCCTAGAACCGAACCCTGTGGGACACCGCACGACATGGGTCTCCTCACAACGTCCCCTATGCGGCTCTCATAGAGAACGCTGCGGCCCTCAAGAAAGTCCGCCACCAGCCACCTCAGGTATGCAGGCACCCCGTGATACTGGAGCGCCTCCCTGATGCAGCTGAATGGCAGACTATTGAATGCGTTGGCGATGTCGAGCGACACCGCCAACAGCACTCCACCGACGGCGACAACCACCGTGGCCGCGGCCCTCAGGCGCATAATCGCGCCGACCGTCGAACGACCAGCCCGAAAACCAAACTGGGCATACGACGAGTCGGGTCCGACGTCGCGCAGGTGCTGGACGATGCGGGCAGCGAGGATTCTCTCCAGCAGCTTACCCGCCTCGTCCAGCAGCACGATGGGTCTGAAGGCCCTGACCGAATCCGGCTTACGCCCCGACTTTGGCAGGAGTACCAGCCTCCCCTCCTTCCAGAGCCAGGGCAAGCACCCGGGCGGGTATCCCGTCCGGGCCGGGGGCGGTGTTCTTGGAACGAACCCGCGAAACAGCCGCCCCTATTTCCGACGCGGAGGACGGCCTCCCGGTCGCTACCTGGCGGTGCCATGACCGGGGGCGAATGCTCCGCCCGCCGTGGGAATAGGCCCTCGACCACCTCGGTGAGGAGGATGGGCTGAAGGGTCTCTGTGAGGGGAGGGACCCTGAGTGCGGAACTTGTTCAGCGCCGCACGATATGGGCGACCCCAGGGGTCACGGTTGAGACCGTCCAGCATCTCCTGCCTTTTCTCTGTTTTGGCGTGGCAGATGGCCAGCCTAAACGTGGCCCGCGAGGTGCGATACGCCTCGTACAGCTGGCCCTCCCGTTTCCCATCGCGGTTGCGCCGCCGACTGCGGGTGTAGGACCTCCGGGCATGAATGCACGCCGCACGGAGGTTCGCCAGCTCCTGGGACCACCAGTAGAGCCCCTTCCTCGGAGGAGGCAAATCGGCCAGCCTCAGCGTCCACCCCCTCGGTCAGGGCTGGTGAGAACAGCCACGATTGAATGATGGCGGCCTCCGCCAGTAGGTCCCTATCCAGCCTGCCCACAGCCCACCGCGGGAACGCGGGAGTTCTGCGCGCCGCGTGACCCCTACTGGGGCCCTGAAGGGACCGGGAGACCTCAATCCGGATATACCGATGATCGGACAAAGTTTCAACCTCCTCCAGGACACACCAGCTCCTCACTTGTGCTGCGACGTTGGGGCTAGCGAACGAAAGGTCCACTATCGACCCGCCCCGTCGCCGCACGCACATGTTGACGGAGCCTCTATTTAGCAAACAGAGGCCCGTCGACACCACCCACTCTACCACCGCCGCTCCACGGGCGTCCGTCGCAGGGGACCCCCACGCCGTGGATTTGGCGTTGAAGTCCCCCACGACCAGGACGTGGCTAGGTGCCAGTCGTCGTATCGAGGTGTCTAGGCTGTTAAGCCAGACCTCGAAACCAGCCAAACTCCGGTTGGGGGAGAAGTATACGCCATACAGCGTAACTCCCCCCCAGTCGGCCGCGACGTATCCCGTACCCCTGTCTCTGATCGACAAGGGCGGAGAACGAAGCGCCGCAGAGCTGACGATTGCCACGGAGCCATCGCGGCTGCCCACCCAATTAGGTCGGTCAGGAACGCAATAAGGCTCCGCAGCTACGGCTACACCAATCAACCGCTCCACCATTGTTTGCAGGAGAAGATCCTGCGCCCTGGCGGAGTGATTGAGATTCGCCTGAAGGAGGATAGTGTCACGGTTGAATTTTAAGCCGTAACCATATCCTCCGCCACCCGAGACGGTGGCGAAGCCACGCTAGCGGGGGCAGCCTGGGCCGATTGGCTACTCCCCCCCTTTTTTGCAGTCAAAACAGTTAGTGCACGTCGGCCGGGTGGGTCCGACCGCCATGCACTTAAAGCACCTCGCGGGGCGAGACTCCAGCACGGTGATCCGCGCGGAACTCCAGCCCACAAGGAGCCTGCCTGCGCCGGCCAAAATTTTGGCCACCGCGACAGGGCAACTCGCCAAGACGGCACCTACACCACCGGGACTGGTCCGAATGGAGCCCACTCTGACGGCATTCGAGCATACGGTTTTCAAGGCAATAGCCTCCCGGACGTCGTCCGCCGTCACTGAGTCATCCAGACCGGAGATGCGCAGTTCAGCGCACTTTACCGGTCTGGTGACGCGGACTCCACTCCCCTCGCCAAACAAACTCTTAAGCCTTTCGGCCACCTTGTCGGCCATCCTGGGGCCCTCCGCCCCAGGGAACTCGAGAATTCGAGCCCCTGTTCGGGCTAGGCGGGTCCGGGCGGCGACGATTCCGATGTCAGAGACGTTGATTTCCCCCTCCCGGGCCTTCCTCAAGATGGCCTGGTACGACAGGCCCACTTCCGCCTCCGGCAGCATGGTAATTACCACCGCTGCCGTTTTTGGCGTCTGAAGCTTGCGCGGCTTCTTGGGGCCGGGCTTGCTCCTCGACGCAGCGGGTTCCGCAGCCCGGGCAGTAGCTTCAGACGCGGCCCCCTTCTTCCTCTTGCCCAGGGATTTGCAGCGGCAGGTCGCCTCTGGCCTCCCAGTCCCCGCCGGTGCCAGGTTACGCCGGGGCGACTCCACCGAAGTATTAACAACCTCGGAGGCCTTTCTGAGGGCCTCCGCGAAGTTGCCCTGGAAGCTCCGTGACCCATTAGCCACCGTAGAAACGATGGCAAGGGCGTCGGAGACCTTCGGGCAATTTGGTCCACTGAAGGTGGACCATCCTCGTCCGGAGGCATCTCGTGGAGCTTCGATGTGAGAAGGGTCACCCTCTCCTCCACCGACAGCTGCGCTCCCAATTCTCTAACTATAGCCTCGTCCGCTTGCGATAGCAAACGCGGCACACCCCCTGCGTACTTACCAGTACTACGGCCCCTTTTGGCCGATCTTCCTGGCCTTTCCAGCGGGGGCATCGATGTCGAGCTGCCCTCGGACTCCGAAGCGTTACCCTCCTGCACAATTGAACGCTTCAGGAGCCGCGAAGGCTGCCCCACCGAATCTGACGCATCTTGTTGAGACCCTGAGGGTCCCGCAGAGACAGCGCTTTCGATCGCGGCGCCACTGCCACCGCCATCTGAATCTATATCGGCACCTTCCACAGCCGAGCTGCCAGTGCCCTCCGTTGGGCTGCCCGCGGGTGTGGGTTTCCTCCCACGGGTAGTCCTCCTCTTCAACCTCCTTCTCTCCTCCACCTCTCCTTTCTTCTTGGCGTCAGCTGCTCCCCCCAAATACGCGGAGCTGACAGGGCCGGTATTGCTACTCGGCCCTGTGAGGGATTCTCCGGGAGCATCGCACCCGGTACTCTCTTGGGGACTCTTTACGTTTTTATCTTTCGCCATGATGTTTAAGTTTAACGTCCTCCAACGGGCCACCCTCGCGACTGAGCTCCCCTCAGCCATGCATCCCCTGGCCGGGCGGCAGAGCACGGGATTGGGGTAATTTTTTATAAGGGTTTTCTTCCCCGTGGTCCAAAGACCCCCGGTCCTGTCCATTCAGGATTACGGGTCGGGCCGAGCGGTGGTCTGCATCAGACCGTGCCCACCGTTCGCGAAGCAAGCGATGAGCCCGTCGCCCCTAAATCTCAAAAGCCACTTCTCCGGGGACGGGGGGGTCACTCTGACCCCGTCATCACCCTCCCAGGGCCGGGGGGGGGGCACTATGACCCTGCCGGCCCTCCACGGCAGACGGTCAGTTCACTGTAGGCAGTGAGCCCATCACCGCTTGGGCTGAAAGCCCCGCTTCCGGGGACAGGGGGGTCACTGTGACCCCGCTGTCCCCACCCCAGGGTCGGGGGGGCCACTGTGGCCCCGCTGACCCTCCACGGCGGACGTCCGGCCTATCCTCTATGGCCTCTGCTAATCAGAGGGACACGCGGAGACCCGTCCCCTGCCGGGATTCAGCCGCCGGCACTAGTGTGCCGACGTTGCCCGGGGTGCACCAACGCGGAGGTATCCCGACCCGCACCCCAGGTACCCAGCCCTACCATCAGTCATGCAATGGATGATAATTGCTTACTTCCCTTTGTTGCCTCATACGACACCCGTGGGAAAGAATGGGGTGGTGACACTTGTATTCTTAATCCGTAACCACACGGATAAAACTTGGGTGGCAAACAAGCATACGGGCCATCTGGATAGGGAGGGGGCTTAGGCCTCTGGCACTCTCATTCACCATACGAAATACAACGGTAGGAGGAGTACAATAGCGTTGTTTCACGCTGATCTTCTGTGAGAGGGTGGTACTACCTCGATCGATCCGGCCCGGCCCATTCATGGTGTGAAGAATGATATTATATTCTTCACACTATGCAATTTAACGGCGAAGATTTATCACTGGTATTTTTTTGAATTAAAAGACAACGCTCTAAGGAATAATCCTTGTATCGCGGGGGACTTTATAAACATACAAAATCACGGACACAAAGTATACCCAGACTCAGAACAACCATTTGTGGATCACACTAAGAGTTGTCTTGTGTGGAAATCCAATCCACAACACTCGGGCGGGAATTCGATATCTAAACCACTCCGCCATCTGTGCAGTTTATATAGATACTTTGATAATATATAGATACTTTGATAATATTGTCAAACTTTCGAATAAACTGTCAATATAAAACGCTCACGTTCCACCTAAAATTTAAAGACCTAACATTATGCTTAATTAATTTCCCCTAATAGATAACGCAAAATTGCGTCTAGCTGCATACGAGTAAATCCTTTAGGCATTTTAAAGCACAAATTATTATTTTTGAATGAGGAAAAGGAGAACTTTAGTGCAAGCGGGAATCGAACCTGCGTCCCTTTCATTCCGGGGAAGTGTGAGTAATCCACTGAGCTACCGCACCACCTTTCGGCCATACCCAATCTCCTCATCACATTTGTAGTAACGACCAACGCCATCTATCGGAACGTATTTAAATGCATTAATCCAATATAGTAAGTTTAATAGTGTGCTAAAAATACAGATCAAAATCCTTTAGCTATATCGACAACCTTGTTAAAAAAATAAAAGATTTTTTTTTTTTCAGTATACACAATGCTATCGCGCCATTGAGTGTTGTGACAGTGTAAATCATTTTTATTTTATTATGTCCGGTTTATGTCACTTTTCGGTTCCGCTTGATTCTTCAACGAAAGCAACTGTCAGTCAACTGTCCAAATGTCACGCTTGAATATGAAAGTGCCGGCTAATTTTCCATAATATGGTGAATTTTAGTGCGGTCACAGCATCACACGTATCGAATGAATAGGAAACATTTGTCGGAATAAACACTTTTGTGGGTTACTTTTCTGGGAACATGGCCTTAGAGGTACATACATAAACACATAATACCAAAAACGTTAAATTAGTTTTGGTACAATTAGCGCAAACTAAATCTCACAATCAAAATATTATGATGAGTTAGCTTGAAGCTTGATATAAATGGTACTAGCACAAGCGGTGTTTGTTCTAATAATACAATTTACTTCAAAAAATATTTTTTATGACATCTATTGGCAAAGAGTTGGTATCTTCTCCGTATAAAAAAGAAACTAAAATAGGCCTTTAATCCATAAGGACTAAAAGGATTTGAATTTGGAATGTGGGTTTTTTAGTAGAAGTTCCAATCATCAAATAGATCAATCGATTCACAAACATTGTATGAATAAGTAACAGACTAATATGATAAAGTAAAACCCGCGCAAGCCAAAATTAAAAATAATTTTTATTTTTTTATTTTTTGTAAATAAATCTACAACTGCAATTACCAATAATAACATTGTTACGATATACCCTACTTCCATAATTGAATATAAACATTATGCTCTACTATGTTATGTCTAATAATTTCTAATTGTATGTACATAAATAAACGTAATATTCTTATCCATAAGTTGCATTTACTTATTTTCTCATAGAGGATGATAAAAAGTAGACAGTCCATCTCGGGAGCAACACTACTTTAAACTCGAGTGACGTAGGTACTTGGAATCCCTCGCCACGAGTAGGATTCTACTTTACTTCGCTCTGGATTAAAAAGAACACTCGCTTCTAAATTCGATTTATGTTTGCTCCCTGGGTAAACAATCTCCTATTTTGATTCAAAATACTAGATTGTGTCCACTACCCATACGAAAAACAGACATTGGATACATTCTATCAATAAATTATAGTAGGACTGTAGACGATAAGTCATAACAATTGTTTTGTTTAAACCCGTGATTACATGAAAGTGTTATATTAAAACCCCACAGAAGTCAATTTATACTACTGTATTATCTATCGAAAATTATGGTGTAGATACATTAGAAAGCTACTGTCTAAATAAAATAACAATGGAATGAATAACAATTCCGCTGTTATGTTTTGGCTGTTCGGTTCCGTACGCGGGCGGCAGACGTGCGGCATCCGACAAATTATAGACAAATCTCCCAAGGTATTATTTTTTCAACGCGCCCGGGTGAGAAATGCGTGATTGAGGGTCGGCTTGAGATTACAGACTACAGAAGACACGCCACCGGCGGAGCTCTCTCACTCACTTATAATAATTATTTAGCAGTAATAAAGTGTTAGAATAAGTAATTACTACCACCCAACACTTTTTAGTCTTCTTGCACCGATACCATAGCTAGTGCAGAATGTTCGTAACACAAAGTATCTGAAACACTTATAATCTGCCTTCGAACATTGCATCAAATTCGTTTTAGTACTAATTGAAACAAAATTTAGACATTTTCTGCGACAGTTGGTCGATATCGAAAAACGGTGCGCGGTTTTATAAAACTGGATTGTAATATCGTTCGCATTAACTTTTTTAGCTTCTGCTCAACAGAATATTTAAACCAAATTACCCACTCGAACCTAATTTTAGTCGATCTCGGCGATAAAATAGTCCATAATAAAATTGGAATAGGTAGGTAGGCAATTTTGACACGTCGAATATAGCGTTAACTGTCATTAACAATTTTATGCAAATCCTAATTTGGATCACAGGTTTAAAATGGGAAAATTAGGGAGGAAATTATAGGGCTGGCGCGCCGATGGCACGTTTATGATGCGTTGCCACGGGCCGCGCTGTCTGCTCTCCACGCTGTGCCGATACTGCTCATATTAAATTGTAATATAGAAGTGTAAAATTATTCAGCACAGTAATAAGTACGCATAAAATATTTGAAATTATATTAACACAGATTATTACAGATTTCTGATTTCTTAAACCGATGTTAGTTGACTAAAGTAACAAAATGATATCTCGCGTTTATATCGTAGATTTGTACCTTATATAGTAAAAAATATTACTTTGTATTAATTTGTTCTTGTGACATCGTATTACCTCGTAGAAACCGTCTATATTTCCGAGATGAAATATGTCCTATGTCTTTTTCTGAGCTCCAAATTGTAAGTATACCTACAAAATTTCATGAGAATCGATTGAATAATTACGGTACGAGAGTGTAACAAACAAACTCACATTCGCATTTATAATATAATGGATTTTAACAACAACTATTATTTACAAATATCGTGACCGATGTAAACATTTGTATGTAATGAGAGGTAATAACAGCTACATAGTGTCACTTCTCAGTTATTCGAGGAACAGTCCAAGAAATCGCTAACAAATTAATATGTGTTTCGAATGTTGTGTTGTCGTGGAACAGGCGGCGTGGCTCTGATCACAAGGCGGTCGGTAATAGGCCCGTCGCGTCCCACCCTATACTCAACTTAATGCTCTCGCAATTTCACTCGTATAATGAACACAGCAAAAAATAAGTTTTCGGCGGATCCTTAAATGAGAGCTGGCGACGTGAGACCTGACTCCTTACTCCGCAGTGCCTCTTGTATTGATCCCTGTAAAGATGAGCTTCGTGTTTCGATCTGACAAAATTGTTCTACGAACTTCTAAATTGCCTTTACATTATTGAATGGCCCTCCTCGTAACATTGAAATTAGCCGATTATTACATGTTTAAGTAATATAATTTATATTACGTATAATGCATACCTCAAATTTTCGACTATTACTCATATGTGTGAAATGCCATTTTAGTGAATGTTTTAATTTGAAATCCAAGTTAGATTAATCAGTTAAAGTTTAAAAAATTTGCAATACAATAATAAAAATTTATACATATTATAAAACAACTACGCTTACGGAATCTATCGCGTTTACTGGATTTTCTACTATCCCGTCGTTTCGAATACTTTACAGCATTCATGATCACGGGTGGAGATGTTAGACGTCCAATGGCTGAATATACATATTCGGACCTTCTACCCTTCAGTATAATTTAAAATATAATCAAGTGGTATTTGTAGAGCAGTTGTTATGTGGGTGCGGTTAAGCGTAGAGATAGCGACTAGCGACTCCCGGGAGAGCCGATCAGATAGCGGAGTATACGACGACAGTTCGCAAGCTTCCAGCCTCCGAGACGCGTATCACACGTAAACGATCCTGATAAACACAGCACCGTACTGCATTAGGCAAAATGTGTCCTCTCAGCTTTTATAAGCAGAGTTATGTAATAACCAACATGTCATGTTCCCAGTGTAGATTAATCATGTTTAATTTATTATTAACTAGCTGTCGGCCGCGAATTAATCTGAACTTTTAAATGAAAATATTTTTTTCTAGACATCGGTTTTAAATTGAATAAAATCTATGGCTTTGTAATTTGTATCTTAGCACTTAACGCAACGAATTTTTTGTGAAAGTGGAAAAAGAAAGATATATTGCGAGCACGATTCGAACCTGCGTCCCTCCCAATCCAGGGAAGTGCTCTGGACTACTAAGTTATCGCAGTCTCCAAATAATGACACCCAATCACACTTCACGTTTGTTTTTTAGATGTCTTTAAGACCTATTTATGTTCGATGTCGCCAGCTTAATTATTACAATTACGACTCGTGCTAAGCGATGGTGTGATTAAAGAGCACTTCTCCGGATTGGAAGGGATGCAGTTTCAAATCCTGCTCGCAGTAAATCTTTATTCCAAATCCACAAATAATTTGTTCTAAACGGAATTGAAAATCCGTTACTATGTGCCAGTTCAGTTGTAAAGAGACACCGGGTTCTATTTTTTTCTTATAATATCTATAGCATAACTAAATCAGAGCTACCTCTACTGCAAAATTCTATATCTTCTTTTTTTATTGATTTGTTTTTTGACGTGACAACGTCTTATAAATTGGTTTGCCGGGTGACACTTCAAGAAACTGCGTTACGCTCCGCTCACGTTATGCGCTCACAATGAGAGCGAGTGAGAGGCACGCGTCCCTTCCACTCGGGCATGGTTAGCCCGCCTAAGAGCGAGAGAGACGAAGAAATAAAATTTTGTTAATATGAAATTCAGTGCGAGATTCTTTTTATAAATTAATGTTTTAAATATAATTCTTTGTATAAATAAATGTTTTAAATTGTTACTATTATTTCATCCTTCTTCCTACTATACGAATGAATATTCACATTAAAATTATTTTACCACTCAAAGTCGTTGTCACGTAAAACTTTCGCCCGTATACCGACTTTACAGGCAACCAATTTTTTTCATTGCTTTTTATATCACGAGGATATCAACAAACAAGGATACGACCTGCTCAATACTGAGCTGTCACCATAATCTATACATGTGCTACCCACGGAAGAGAGAGGTTTATGAGGTGGAAAGAAAGTATAGAGGGAATGAGGTGATAGGTTTGGGCTCCCACTGATTTAACGAATTTGAATTTCGAAGCCCAAACAGATAAAATCGGGGTCTTTTAGCTGTTTGGACTTCGAAAACTACTTACTTATATAAACTTTTAAGTACTTACTTATGATTATAGCGCTGACATCAGCGTATTATGTGTAGCGATAAGAAAACTGTCACAGCCCTAATTTTTATCAGGTTTCGTCAGAGTAAGCTAACGTAACATACGACCTCAAAAGAAGTAATTAAAAAAAATACACGATGTTTGTAGAGCATCAAATACTATTTGATGCTCTACAAACATCGTCGTAATAAAAATATTTACTCATTGGTCAACAGCAGATGATACTTGACGCTATCCATTTTATATAGCTACTAGCTGACCAGGCAAACTTCGTACCGCCATATATTTTTTTCGTGAACATAATACAAACACATATATGTGAATGAATAACTGAATTTGGTGTGTGACTCACTAGAGTTATATAGCATCACGCCTGTATTCCCCAAAGGGGTAGGCAGAGGTGTATTACACACCCACGATTCGCCAGCTATGTTAAGTCCCACGTAATAGGGGACGAGCCTATTGCCGTCTACCGGGTTAATTTCCAAACTCGGGGCTGCTGCTGAGAATTTTTCTTCTTACGATAAAGCTCAATAACATTGCCCGACGGCAATGGCATCGAACCCGAGACCTCATGATCAGCAGTCGCATACACTAGTTTAATTTAGAGTTCGACTATATTACTCTCCCTTACTGGTAAACTGAATCCGTCTTTGAGTAAGATGTAGGTAAGTATATATATATAGTTAAACAGGTAAAACTAGAAAGTTTCAGCTCCATGCTTCGAGTTGCTAACGCTCTAGAGCGGGATAATACAGCATCAATATGCTATCTCGTACAATGTACCGTATATATTTTGAAATTTTGTTTTAAGTTTGTGTAGTGGCAGCGAAATAACGACGTTGCTTGACTGCACAGATAATGCACTGGATTGAGTAATAACCTTATTGACCAATTGTAGATATTATACATTACAAAACAATATTTGTGTAATGGACAGACGAATGTGCTGATTCTGAGTCTTGTTTACAAGTTATCGAAGTCCATAGGATTTAAGTGTATGCACTCTCATCGAGGTAAGAATATGCAACCAATATGTACCATTGGCCGTGTGGGGCTGGCTTTAGAATTGTCCCACCCCTCTCTACCCACGGGAGTCGTAAGAGCCGACTGAGGGAATACCGAGGGAGTGGGCAGCAGCACTCTCTCGAGTATTAACAACATCCACTGCGATCGCCAACCCGCCTGCCAAGCGTGGCGATTACGGCATTATCCCCCATGATGGGATCGCTCGTTGTGGCGTTCTCTTGGGGAGGCCTATGTCCAGCAGGGGACGTTGAAAGGCTGATGGATGGATAAATGGATGGATGGATGTACCATTGACTACTTACAGTTATTATCTTGCATACATTATTGGCTTACTAAAGGCATTAACAGTGTGTACAAACAAAATACGAATGTCACTTGTTGTCGTAGATTATGCCGTGATTTATTTGACGATATAAACTCAATTAATATTTAGGGAGTTCTAAATTAAAGGTACCTAAGATTATAAAAAACGCCTTATGTATAAATCCTACTTGTAAAATTGTTCAATGATATGATGTTTTAACAAGAAAATAAAGGTGCCATTTGTAATTCTAAAGGCTGTAATTATACAAATAGACAATTTAAACATTCCCAACAAATTACCTGTTAACGTCAAAAAGTCAAGACTCCATTTAAAAGACTTTAGAAATTACGTCAAGCGACAACATCAAACAATAATTTCGGAAAAAGCAATTATCATTATCCAGATAAGAGGGTCGGAGGCGATCGCATTAACATCATAAAAGGGGCGAAGTTTGTGTACGAGCCCCCGGGACACCCGTCGGCAAAGAGACAGTTACATATTACGCAATAAAGAGCTGTTCTCGCGAAAGGAAGTGTGAAAATGAACAACATCAAGGGGTTATCTTGAATTACTCACTAAAAACTTATTGTCGGGGTCTCACTGGGACGAAGTGCGGGTGAGAGAGGGCCGGGGGTGGATTTGCCGCGAACAGATAAGGACGCGCTATTGGGATCGCACCGTTCTCATCCAATTACACGGTCGAGCGAACGCGCCGAGCGCTGCCATACTGAGCGAGGAGTGCGAGATAAAAACGCGTTGCTGCCTCACCACTACCTCGCGGGTTTGTCGCTCGCCTGACATTTTCACCTACCCCCCATATGCCATTAGTAGTAATAGTAACACACATGAATTTGATGATGGTCATTTGTGCAGGAATTGTGTCACGTTGCCTATGGCCGCCCTGGAGACGAGAAGATAGTGTTGATGTTTAGTGTATAAACACCAACACTGTTCTCTCGTCTCGGCATCCGAATTGGCTTATTCACAGATACTAGACACTTGATAGTGTAGCATTTGCTTATGTTATTTCTGACTACTTAGTTCTGCCGAATAACCCGTATGTGGAAACTCTTACATGCTGCCATGATAACTCTCATGATATTGCACTGATGATAAAAATAAGTAAACAAAGGTTCGAGGCAGTTTTAATAAATTACACACCCTTATTATAGTCTTCAATTACTTTTTTTAGGTACACTGTGAAGATATCGGACGATAAGGTCATCAGCCTAGTGTTAAACAGATCTTTTAACCTTTGTTTGATCTCTGTTAATGGAAGACGCATATGGCCATGAAAACTGCTTAAAATAACAATGAATCAGTTACAAATTTGTATGAAGCAATACCTAAATGTAAAATACTTTTTGTTCATGATGCAATCACAACTATACATGTATATTCTTATAATTATATTACTATTTATAATATAAGAATAGGTAGTTGTCATTGTGTGTTTTTGAATGTGCTTCAAAAATTCCCCATCGTTTTCTACCCCCTGGTAATGTTGGAGATGAACATAATCCAAGTCGATGTGTTAAGGGAGTTGCCGGTGGAAGCGCGAGGCTGTGAGTTCTTGATTCAATTAAATAGATCGCCACGGGACTTAACACACGAGAAGCTTTTACGATGCAATTTGCCGCGCAAATCATGGACTTACTAATTTTCACTGATATAATCGTTTTGTTATGTAATAATTAATATGATATATTTTATACTTTTCGTCTAGAATTTGTCCCTTACTGTCTATATGTTATATTTTATTGGCGATTTTACCACGAATAACATATTGAGCAAAAGGCGAGTTTATATATATGTATATACAATAATTATACCTGTATTATGTTGTCTTTTAAAAAAAGAAAATATGACTGTCTGTGCCAGCCTTTGTTATCCTGAAATAAAACTACGTTTACGGACTCTATCGCGTTTACTTGTTTTTACTACTATACCGACGTTTCGAATACTTTACAGCATTCATGATCACGGGTGGACTTAGATGATAGATGTCGAAGGCTGATATGTTATTTCAACGTAGTGATTATATGATCACAGTATATGATTTTACAAAATTTTTGGTTTATTTATTTTAACCCACATAATATTCGTTTAGAAACACAGTGAAAATATCTATTTCAAATTCGTATGCTTACAATGTATGAGACTTTAAGTTAGTATATTAAAATGAGTATAATACTCCTCTTTAAACTGTAAAAAATTGTTTTTATTTAGTGCTCAAAAATTCTACCACAAACTACCAATTACTACCCGTAAGAAGA
The DNA here is from genome assembly GCA_948253155.1 of Leucoma salicis. NCBI lineage: Eukaryota > Metazoa > Arthropoda > Insecta > Lepidoptera > Erebidae > Leucoma > Leucoma salicis. The sequence goes on from OX411806.1 coordinate 10,799,639, forward strand.
CAATCTTGGTTATTAGTTTATATTATTAAATATATTGATTTTGCCAAAAGCTAAGATTAAGCAGCTACCACCCGATCGGAACGCGGCCTGACTGAGATTGATCCGGCCAGAAAACTCTTTGTTATCCTGTCAGTAAAACAGTAATTTCATTTAGTGTATATACGAGTAGACTTACGCCTATTCCTCGGAGGGGCAGACTGAGGCGCTGTCCATTTTTCATCCTGTGGGAATGAGACGTTACAAGTGAGAAACCGCATTTCTGCAAGGTATAATTAATGTTAATATATTTTGATGTTTTTATATATTTTTTAAGCATTTGACATGCCTAATGCATAGCCATGTATAAACCATCTGGAACGGTTTTCTAGTAGATGTAGGTTCAAATCCTGTTTGTGACTATTATTTTCGATTTCGCAATTTCGCACTTTAATATCATTATAATTAATTAATTTTAAATATAATGAACGGGATGGCATTCAACAATAATACAAGAGAATATTATACACACGTTCAACAGTTATACAAGAGAATATTATAAATAGTTTTGGAAACGAATTTGCCTGCATCAAATTAGCTGCTGAATAAGAACTACTGGCTAAAGAACAAAATAACGTACAGCTTTTTATAGTGATTTTTTATAGGATTGACTCTTCACTGTATTAATCCAGATTAGAAGCTTCCGAACCTTTCACGGCTATCCCCAAACCATAATTCCCGTCTTAGGCTTAATACTAGCGTAACCTAATAAATAACAGTGGCATTTGTTTTCGGTAGTAAGCTCCACCCTCTGTCACAAGCAGAACCCAATCCGACAGCGCGGCCGCCGCCGTATGTAAATAGTTTACCGAAAGTCGCCGCTCGTCCATCACGCGTTGTCACATAAATTATGCCGCGGCGAATCCGCGGTCAAATCATTGTTTGACTTTTATCTTATTACATACATCTCCCGATTTTGTCCGCGTCATATTTCTTCTGACTTATCGAGTTTTATCTATCGTTTTGTGGCGAGTCGCGCTATCGATCACCCGATCCTTGTCACGAGCCGACAAATGTCTCCAAATGTTTTGAGTGGATTAAGCGAACTGTGTCGGTCACCGCGGTAACTAATGCTCTCCTGAGCTTATTTAGAACGCGTATCGAGTTATTGCCGCTTATCTGATGTTGTGCCTGCGCGCATCGCCTCCCCATCGTTATGTCCATACCGTACCCGCTAAGTGCCAACATTGAAAAATTATGACGCGTTTCTTATACGATCCACAATTCCATAGTGACTGATGACTCATATTTTTAAATGTCTAAGATCGTTTTACATTAATCACAGTATTAAGTAAATTAGTTATCGCGTTCGCCTCTTAGGGAATACTTAATTCAACCACATCATTTCACAATTTTTAATGTGGAAATTGCCAAACGTGTAAGTGCTATATTAATTGTGATGAAATCAGACGAAAAAAACAATAAATATATAAAAAGGATGAACGGTAGTCGCAGCACGAGCCTGACTATCGGAGGATCTGGTGTCACCGTCACATGACACCGGACACCTCGGTGGCATTCGTCCGATCCATGTTAAATTAATGAAAACATCCATCCATAAAGACCCAAACGCCTTTGCCTTGTTATGAATGAAATTCCAACCTGTATCCTCGAATCCTTTTTTATGATGATCATAAATTAAACGACCAATTTCCAGCGAGTGTCACAGCGCGGATAAAGGAATCATTTTTATAATATCCTCAGCGCTTAACAAGGGTACAAATAATGCCCACGCATATTCACGCAGCTATAATTCGGGATCGAGAGAGTTATCCACTGACTGCTAAACTGTTAATATAAATAATGAACTGTGTTATGGTCTGGTGTGGTAGGTAGCACTCTGTTGACTAACGATCGTTTTGTACTCGCTCTTATAACTCGGAGTCAATGCAGCCGAGTGACCGACTCGCTTCTTTGTTATTGTTAGCAATATTTTTGCCACCACAACCTGACTCATTGATATCGGTGCCCTCGGATATATATATATTAATTTGACGCACTTCCAATATAATAAACTTTGCAAACGACATTAATAAATTGAATTAAAAATTGTTGGGTTTATATTTTATTGGTTTGCCGTCGTTGAGATACTGTATTATTACTTATAGCATAAATTTACGTTATTTACAATTGGTTCGACTTTCAACGGAAATAACGTGCACTAAAATCAATTATTTAACAATCAACCTTGTACATAAATATCTTAAAAGTTTTACTTTTGACCTCGCTGTAATCTACATCGCTGTACCATACAGAAGGTGTGTATGTTTTGCTAAACTGTAACATGATATGGAATAAGTTGGTGTCTGACATCGGCTACTGTCGCCCACGCAGGCTTGGACGCTGAACGTGATACAGCAAGGACAGTACGTCCGCTAATTTATTGTACCACCACACTTCTTTAAATTGATGGTACTTTTCTATGTATACGTTTTATGTACTTTTCATGCGCAATAAATAAATATAATATAAACAAATATATTTGTGATCTAATTTGTATTTTTTTCCTTGCTAGTAAATAATTTATTGGGTAGAGTAGGGCAGACAAATAAAATTGACCAGGAGACCAAAACATTGAAAAATGCACATAATGATAAGCAGTTATCGTAGTCTATAGACGCTAGCAACGCCAAAGGCATCACTTGCGCGTCGCCATCTCTAAGGAAAAGGATAGGAGATGGACAGGAAGGATTATAAAGACTGGATGTGAGAAATAATAAGAAGAGCATTGGGAGCGGTTCTCGACCTCCGGCGCTTTCACTAACCATAGAAATCTCAACTATATAAGAGTAGGTACCTTTTTTTTGTGAAGGCGGTAAAAAATATACCTAACCGCACACCCCGTCGTTCGGGGCAACGAACAGGGTGGTGTGGGGCCTTCACCCACTAAAGAAACCCGCCGAGTGCCATCTCTCCGCCTTTATTGGCGGACCACCGGAACCATATTACATTCCTTCAGTGGTATAGAAGTAGGTACCTACCATTTTTTCACTCTGATTTTCTGTAAAAGGATGGTGCTTCCACGATCATGCTGGGATGAGCAAGGCTCTACCACTAGCAAGATCTAATAATCATCGCCATACTTCAGTCAACTTACACAAAACCTTAACTAAATCGTACCATCCATCCATCAGCCTTTCAACGTCCACTGCTGGACATAGGCCTCCCCAAGAGAACGCCACAATGAGCGGTCCCGTCATGGGGGATAATACCGTAATCGCCACGCTTGGCAGGCGGGTTGGCGATCGCAGTGGATGTTGTTAATACTCGAGGGAGTGCTGCTGCCCACACCCCCGGTATTCCCTCAGTCGGCTCTTACGACTACCGTGGGTAGAGAGGGGTGGGAGAATTCTAAGGCTGGCCCCACACGGCAAAAAAGGTCAAAAGGTAACTTATACACCTAAACCTTTTTCTTGAATCACTCCATCCATTGTCAAAAATCACATTAAACCAGATCAATTGTTTATGAGTTAATTGCATTCAAACAGATGAACAGTTAGACGCAGCGGGAAGCCTTTATTACATAATATTATTATATAGATATGTATATTATATATTCCAAGAAAGTAACTACATACTAATTCTGGTTTTACTTTACATTTTTTCTTCTTTTAACTTAATGATCTTTCAAATGTTTATGTGCGCACACTTGCCCTGCTTGATATAAAAGTTAAAGTTGCTTAATTTATTTTAGTTCATTCAATAATAGACAATAACACCACTGAAATAGTTATATCATGTAGTGTAAAAATACATTAATCTTACGATTAACGTCCGAACCAAACACATAAATACCATTGTTTTACGGAACTAAAGCTACAATATTATATTTAAATAAGCACAGCAGCGCATTACACGATGCGTCGTTAGTAAGCAGTGTCTACTTGATACATGTAGAAGTGTGATTGTGAACAAGCCCTGGACGAGACTATAAAGTGTCCGTATAAATGATTAAGTGTTAAGTTACGATGTTCGCAGGCGCGCACGCGCAGCACGCCTCCATCCTCCATTCACGGACTATAGTATAATATTACCTTACTGCCGAAAATATCAAATCGACAGGAAGATGTTATCGGTATACAATGTTATAAAATTGAATATTTTCATAGATTAGGTAGGAGTGCTGCCTACCCGCGGTGATATTCTTCCGCTAGTTGGTCGTCGTCCTGTCTAAGATGCGAGCTAAACTTTTTGATGGCACATAGAGACGTTATTTAATATCACTGTTAACGTCTCCACAGAATTTGAAAAATGATTTTTAATATTTTTTACTTTTTCCGTGCACTGCATGTTCGAGTTTATTGTATACTATAAATGTTTAATAAATAACATATCATACACGCACTGCGCACGTAAATTTGATAAAAGATCGAAACGTTTATCGTTTCAATGACCAACTGAAATTCATTATTGAACCACAACTTAACAATAACTTAGGAAACGATTCATTTCCATTAATCTCAACGCTTATACATAATAAATACATATGAACTGATATGGGTTAGTTTATATAGTTTATAGTGGACTAGCCTCATATCGCGTGGGTGCACTACAACTCTCTTTTACAGTATGTTATCTCCAAATTAATTTATTTGCTACCTGATTAAAAATACTATAATACACCTATTTAAAGTACAAATTATTTGTGAATAAGGAAAAAGAGATTTTTTGTACTAGCGGGAATCGAACCCGCGCCTTTTCCAATCCGGGGAAGTGCTCTGAACCACTGAGCTATAGTACAGATCTTTCGATCATCCCAATCTACTTATCACATTTTGTCTTTACGACCAACGCCATCTATCGGAAGCATTTACATGCATTAAACCAATATAGTAAGTTTAATTTTGCAATTAAAATTCATACCATCCAGATGCTTTTCCAATTTATATTGGTTTAATGCATGTAAATGCTTCCGATAGATGGCGTTGGTCGTAAAGACAAAATGTGATAAGTAGATTGGGATGATCGAAAGATCTGTACTATAGCTCAGTGGTTCAGAGCACTTCCCCGGATTGGAAAAGGCACGGGTTCGATTCCCGCTAGTACAAAAAATCTCTTTTTCCTTATTCACAAATAATTTGTACTTTAAAAAGTGGCGGAGCATGTCAATTGCTAAAAAATATAGATCAAAAATGTTTATAAAATCGCGCCTTCAAATAGTATGAATTTTAATTGCAAAATTAAACTTACTATATTGGTTTAATGCATGTAAATGCTTCCGATAGATGGTGTTGGTCGTAAAGACAAAATGTGATAAGTAGATTGGGATGATCGAAAGATCTGTACTATAGCTCAGTGGTTCAGAGCACTTCCCCGGATTGGAAAAGGCACGGGTTCGATTCCCGCTAGTACAAAAAATCTCTTTTTCCTTATTCACAAATAATTTGTACTTTAAAAAGTGGCGGAGCATGTCAATTGCTAAAAAATATAGATCAAAAATATAATACACCTATTTAACATTTTGATCTATATTTTTAGCACTTCACATGCTCAACTACTTTTATAGTACAAATTATTATTTGTGAATGAGGAAAAAGAGAACTTTAGTACGAGCGGGAAATTGGGTATGACTGCAAGGTAGTACGGTAGCTCAGTCGATTAGAGCACTTCCCCGGATAGGTAAGGGACGCAGGTTCATTTCCCGCTCGTACTAAAGTTATCTTTTTCCTCATTCACAAATAATAATTTGTACACCTACTTAAATTAATAATTAGGTAGGAAAAAATCTTCTAAAGGAATTTAATCTAACGATCAACAATTGTTAAATTGGCAAAGCATCTGGATGGTATCCAGGAAATGCAGGTTCATTTCCTGCTCGTGACTTATACGTTATTTTTGATTTCACATTTTCACACTTTGTGTTGATTTATATAGCTAAGCATGTGAAATGCTAAAAAAGTACATAAAAATATCGAACTAAAGCATTTTTCTAAATCCGTTGAGTGATTTAAAATCAGTACCTAACCAGATTCTTTATTTAAAATCAGAAATCGGAGAAACAGCTAGACGCTGTTGAGAGACTGGGTATACTATATAATTATATTAGACCAAAGAAATTATACTAGCACTTACTAAAAAATCGACTAAAAGAGATTGATCTGTTCATAGCCTTAAAATTACGGTTCACATACCTATAGTTGTGTTGTTTCAGGAACACGAGATGTGAACTTAGAGATTATACCTATGAATCATATCGCACTCATAATGATAACTACGCTCCACCTCCACACATTTGTATGGTTAATATAATCTATAAAAATCTCACTTTAAATATATACGCTATTTAAAAATCATAAAATACAAAACTCAAATAAACTGTTTTATGTCACACGTAAGTTCGCGTTAGATTATCGTTCAGCAGTGATTATTACTCAACCGGTTGTTTAATAAGTGATGTGCGTAATGTGAAGTGGATTCAAGATTTATAAGCTTCATTAACTCACCGGGGGACACAGTTATTAGTATGCTAAATTGATTTCACCGCCTACGTAGCAATAAGAACCACAAATTCGATAGATTTGTTTGCCCATTTAAAAACAAAGTCACCAATAAAATCTTTAACGTTTATTATAATGACTTACTTAAAATGTACTAATAGTATCCGTATTAAAATTAATCGCCATTAGCATAAATGATTAATACAAATTAGCTATTAACATATATTATGAAATGTGCCCGGTAGACGTCAATAGGCTCGCCCCCTATTACGTGGGACTCAAACATAGCTGGCGAGTCGTGGGTGTATAATACACATCTGCCTACCTCTTCGGGGAATACAGGCGTGATGCTATGTAAAATAAAACCGAGACCACAAATTCAGTTAATTCTAGTGCTTGAAACTAAAATTTTGTATCAAAAAACTGCATAAAATGTTTGGCGTGTCGCGGCGAATATCAATTAATAGGCTTTTGTACGCGCGGAGCTGCAAAAGTGTAAAATGCAGTGAGGCGGAGGGCGTTGCGTAAATCAAGCGCGGATACGCGTGATTTGCCAACGTGAAAATATGCTCATCCGAGAATGTGCACCAGCCCGTACAAACCATACACTCACAGTTTAATATCTCGATTACAAATTGCTATTTTATATCATCTTGAGGCTTTCTGCATGTTAATAGGTGTGCTGCCAAAATTTAAAGTAGGTATTTGGTAACATAGTGTAGGTAAGAGTAGGTGGTACATGATGGGGTGGCTTTCTTTGGGGTGCATCTCGTATGAGAAAGCGTCGAGCCCAGGAGTCGTCGGAAAATGACAAAGATGAGCACCTAAAGCGCAGTAGAGAAAGAAATAGAGCACAGCGAGAGTCTTCCGAAGACAGTGAAGAAAGGTTAAAATTCCCATATTATATAATGAGTACGCCAAACTAAACGCACTGCTCCAATAAGCCAGATAGGTTCACATACATCGATAATATTTTTTCGTTTCGAAGCATACAATTTTTTAGATATTTGTTGATTTTTTAAATTAAAATGGAACCTCTGTAGTAGAATCTACCAAACAAAAAAAGAATCATTTAAAAATTTCTTTAACGGAAAGCCCAATAAATTTTAGCCAGCCCCACCTCGAACCTTATAACATAGCATCACGCCTGTTTTCCCGAAAGGGTAGGCAGAGGTGTATTACACACCCACGATTCGCCAGCTATGTTTAGGTCCCACGTAATAGGGGGCGAGCCTATTGCCGTCTACCGGGCACATTTCCTAACTCCGGGCTGCTACTGAGATTTTTTTTTACGAAATACCTCAATAACATTTCCCGACCCGGGGATCGAAGACCTCATGAGTCGCAGTTACATAGACTACCGCTAGACCATTGAGCTAGAGTACCTACAATTATTAGAGTAAACTATTTTGCGAAAAATAAAAGCATATTGATAGGTAATTGTTACCTATGTAGGCGTCACGCGACATATACGGGGCACTATACAACACATGGCATGTGAAAATTATTGCCGCTCGGATTTTTCGAGAGCATTAATGCAAATTTATCGAGCCACGCAGCGCTAATTGCGAGCGACGCTCGCTTGCTGATTGTTTTCTCGTCCGATTTATGGCAACACCTATTGCCGATTTAAAGCTTTAATTGTAAACGATTCACGTGTTTTATTGGATAGTCGCTGAGTATTTATTTGTGTGCTCACTGTGCGGTTTCGGTTATTGATTTTCTGTCGGTTTTGTATACATTTACTGAAATGTTGTTTGTAAGATTTACGAAGTTCACTACGTAAAGAGGGCAATATAAATTTCAATAGCATGTAAACAAACACGTAATATCACCACAGTACATAATATCTACTGCAAATGCAAGTAAACGGTCACATTTCGATACAAAAATGTATTCAATAAGTTTGACGAAGTACTAGCATAGTACTGTATTAGACCACTGGAGATAGGTAATTCTAATAAAAAATTAAAATATATATATACCTAATTGTTTATGATGCTTACCTGACCACATTGCTAATTTGATAAGATATGACTGTTAACATATTCACATTAATATATCCCCATTCTTTCACATTCGTACATTCATATTGCCTACAAGTAAATACGTGCGTACAGACTCTGGAATTAATAACCCGCTGCGATATTTCTCCTATGCAAGCTGCGCTATGAAATCTCCGCGACATTCATACCCATCTATCATCACTTTTACAACAAATTATTCTATTTATTGTACTTATACTACTCTATCGAACTTTCATCGTCCACATTTATATATTTTTTTCTACAAGGAAGCCTACAACGAATGGTTTTCTACCACCTAATTCCTATATGCTCCTGTAAATTCGACCGGACCGTCAGTTCAAATGGCAAGAGATCTTCCTCTGCTACATAATCTCATATGTGGTCAACACTTGAGAATCTTTGTTCTCAACGACCGTCGTCAAGCAGAGTGGTCTTTTTTGTCACTTAAGTTTGTAATTATGTTCATTATTCTTGTTCTCCAAAGTATCTAAGTATTAGGTACAGATTTTATCTCATAATGCGACAGCATATACATACACCCGACAGCCTTTATCTTATACACCTATATATTATATAGGTGACTATCATTAAAAACTATTCGCTTACGGCAAGGCCTTGTTGTACCCACGTTATGTGAGAAGTGGAAAAGTGTCGTAAAAACCAAGAATAACCCCTCGGTAAAGGTAGAGATGTGTTAATAAATTAAGTGACGTCACATCCGAGCGCTTAACAAAGTTAGCGGTGACGGCCGGGGGCGTTTCCCGCCTTTTTCGCTTAAGTTTTCCGCGCCGCCGGCACCGGAAGTTCGGCCATTATTATTTTACGCGGGCAACAAGCGGCGCGATAATATACCGCGCTTCAGCTGGCCCGCAAGCTTCAGACTCTTAATGGCGGAACGTGTCTTCTTACTTTGCCTTTAATAGATGTAATAACTTAACAGAAAACCGGAATATTAAAGTTACGAGGTACGCCAGATCTGACCAATCGATATATTTTTCAAAGATGCTTAAATTATGAGATAAAGGGATTAACACAGATTATCCTTATCAATCTTCTACTTGTTGGTATTTCAACCAAGACAGTTGATTAACAAATCTATAATTTGTATGCAGTTATTGTACCCCATATACTCGTAAAAGATTGGTTTAGAAATTTGTCGAGAAAATCAGCATGCGTTACAACAATCAGTGGCGTGTTGTTTACGTAATCCTGGAGTAAAGCTTAGTTAGAAGTAAGCTGGGGTCGGGTAGGGACGACTCACTTGGAACGATAAATCAATCTGGGTCCGTCTCAGACGATGCGGCAAAAATAAAAGGTCGCCAGTATTTTGCCACTGTATCACGAGGAAAACAAATATGCTTTTTTCAACGACATATAAAAATATGCCAATGGTATATAATGGCTTGCCTCATACAAAAAAGGAAATGAATGATTACTTCTCTCTCGTATAACTGCCTCGGTGGTCTCGTAGTAGTGTATGTACTGCGGATCACGAGGTTTCGGATTCGATTCCCAGGTCTGACCAACAAAAAATTATTGGGTTTTTCCGTCAAGAAATTCAGTCGTAGTTAGAAATAAAGTTGGTGATGTTTCACATCCGTGCCTTGGAAACGCGTAAAATCGTTCTTAATTCGGCATTCGGCCGAAGTTCGGTTTAAAATTCCGAACATTCGGTATTAAAAAAGGTAAGGTTCCTGCTAAAATTTAGAGATATCAAATCTGTCATATCTGTAAAATAAGTCACATAATATACCAATACTATAGAATAGAGTCATTTAATGATGGTCAATTGTAGGTACGTTAAACTATATAAATATTAGCTGACCCGGCGAACTTCTTACCGCCATATATTTTTTTATGAATAAATATTGCAATTATAAATTAAGATATAAAGTATCCTATCTCTTAAGTTGGAACAAAACACACATTTGAAAAGAAAAAAAAGTTAAAATCGGTCCTGTAGTTTCGGAATTCATCCCGGACAAACATCGTGACACTGGAATTATATATAATAGATAGATAAATTAAAATGTACAAATGAATTACTTTTTTCGCAATCCAGGTGTCTAAGAATCAATAAACCCAGTAATAGACTAATTTGTGAATGACTGCACAGATGGCGGAGTGGATTAGATACCGGCCTCTCGTCCGAATGTTGTGGATTCGATTCCCATACAGGACAACTCTTTGTGTGATCCACAAATGGTTGTTCAGAGTCTGTGTATACTTTGTGTCCGTGAAGTTGTATGTTTGTAAAGTCCCCCGCGATACAAGGATTATTCCTTAGACTAGAGTAAGGTGGCGTCGTCTAAAAAAAAATTGGAAATACTGTGACACCTTACACTGACTGATTTTTTATTGTTTTACGACGTTGTCATTCATAAAAATACACACATAACACGACTTTTTACTCCCGAGAAAGCACACACCAAAGTTCGGTCCAACTTCGACCGAATTTTGTATGTTTACCGAATGTTCGGCCGAAGTTCGTATTTGGTTAAAATCACATTCGGCCCATCTCTACTGATATGTTATTATTTATATTTATTTCCAGTAATAATTCTTTAAGTATCAGTCAATTAAAACATTTTAAATAAAAAATACATAGACTCACGCCTGTATCCCCAAAGGGGTAGGTAGAGGTGTATTACACACCTACTATGTTTAAGCCCCACTTAACATGGGGCGAGTTACTAAGCATATTTTAAAATTCGGGGCTGCTACTGAGAATTTATCTTTTTACGAATAATCTCAATAACACTGCTCAACCTGGCGATCCAATCCGCGACCTCATGATCAGCAGTTGCTCACACTACCGCTGCACTATCGAGGCATCATAAATAGTATTAGATATACTGAGAAAGTAAATGTTCAATTCGTCTTTCGATAACACGACTGAAACAAAACAAAGCTATTATTTTTGCCAGTCATTTGCTTTCACAAAGCTTACGCAAACATATTTAAACATTGTACCGGCCAAATGCCACTTTCTCGTGACGTTGAACACGACAATACCGAAATAATAGAATAAAAGAGTTGACAGTCCATTGTCTGGTAAATTATTCACGAAATTTATTCGTCGCTCCAGATCATGGACGAGATTGTACCGATATGGTGAATTACGTGCGTATCCATATTTCATGGCAGTGAAACCACTGATGACAGCCATGACGACCCTATATCGACTTTCTGTGCTACTTATGTTTGGTTAATGATGTCGCCTAATGATTTAACATAAAAAAATAGTTTTAGATATTCTTGATTACTAGAACAATCTATATGTACCTAACTATGTATATTTGAGAAAAACGTGCGATTGGAATAGATTTGTATCAATTTTATTTCATATTTAAATGGATATCAGGTGATAAAGAAAGCCTTACTTATATTATAAATGCAAAAATGCATGTTTCAATGTAAGTATATTGTTACGCTTTAAAGGCATACCTACTTAACCGATCATCATGAAATTTGTCATTCGGATAGTCCAAAACCCAGAAAGGGTCATAGGCATAGGCACAATTATCCCAGAAAAACAGACGGCTCCTGTGGGATAGATCATTAATGTGCCATAGAGTTACTAATTTATATTCTGAGATTCGAAATCGCAGGCAGAAACTATTAATAAATATTTATAATAGCAAAAATATTCAGAATAAATGTAAAGGTAATGCGTGACCAAACTTAAAAATATAGATATAAAATCGTATTAAGTAGCTACACTTTCAAACTATTTATATTAATTTAATACTTCCTTACAGCAATAATTAACTTGTTAAAAATAATATTAATATTATAAAGTAACAGTTTAATGACTTTTAATATATTCTTTATAATAACTAAATGTATCAATCAATCAATACTTCTGTGGAGTAATTGATACCTCGAAGGCTTTATTCGCAAAATAATTACACGCCGCGAGGAACACAGTCGCAAATAAATATCAATCACTAAGATGCTTATTAAATATACAATATATACTACAATTTTTGTTTATAAGAAGGAATATTGAGTTTAAACGTAGCCTGAAGGCAAAGACAATTAAAAATTAATCTTATGCGGGCATTGGTACTTGTTTAATACAACGGCGTGCATCCGGAGCCGAGTGTTACTGAACACAGCCCCATCATTACGAGCCCAACGATTCAATTCGACACATCTTCAGGGTTTCACCTCGCCCAATAATTATCCACTGCTATCATTAAGCCGCGTGCACAACAAAATGTAATAACCTTGCAATTAGACGGTGGCTGTCATTAGAGTTTAATAGAGTTTCGTACAACAATTTGTGAGTAAAATCGTCAAGCGTGTCACATTACCAGAGTCCATTAGGGCGTTTACACAACACGGAATTGAAATGAGCAGTCCACAGATTATTGTGATAGACAAACAGCCTGCATTGTCTCTTAATAACGTTCTATACGGTACGTTCCACTATTTTCAAATCATTCGTTTGATATAGACAATTTTTCTCACGAAGGAAACGAAAGCAATATATTTACATTGTAGACCCAAATATAATATGATAAATAATGACCAACCTAAGGGCCACTGCTGGAACCTAACTCAGCATATAGATTGACTCGTGCCTAACTCAGCATATAGATTGAACAAATACGACTACCTTCATACCTTGTTATTGAGCTTTTTCCTAAATAGAAAGATTCTTAGTAGCAGCCCGGAGTTTGGAAATGTGCCCGGTAGACGTCAATAGGCTCGCCCCCTATTACGTAGGACTCAAACATAGCTGGCGAGTCGTGGGTGTGTAATACACCTCTGCCTACCCCTTCGGGGAATACATGCGTGATGCTATGTTTCATACTCATCTATACTATTATAAAGCTATAACAGAGCTGTGTCTTTACATTTAAGATATTTGAGAAATAATTACTGTATTAGGCTATATAGGCGTATCACTGAAGGAATGTAATATGGTTCCGGTGGCACACCAAGAAAGGCGGAGAGACGACACACGGCGGGTTTATTTAGTGGGTGAAGGCCCCACACTACCCTGTTCGTTGCCCTGAACGTCGGGATTTGCGGTTAGGTATATTTTTTCCCGCTTAAGCAAAAAAAAATAATAACGTGAACACCAAAACAATTTTTTTTAGATTTTTTGTCTGTTTGTCTGTTTATCTGTTTGTTTGTTCGCGCATCACGCAAAAACTACTGAACGGATTTTGATGCAACTTTTTTTTATTTGGTAGCTCTTGATTAGACTTAAGAACTGGTATACATTTTATTCCGCTACTACATCAGGATCCTGAGGTATAGGTATCCAAAACATTAGCTTTTGGCTGCGGCGAAACCGTCTAGTACTCTTTATAAGAGAGTCGCTTTGTGTGCATAAAATATGGATGCAAAACCGCAAGGTATTTACGCAGTGGTACCAAATCAACATATCATGCAATTATTAACGTTATTATACATAATAGTACATTATATAGGTATTACAAGACAAACAAGCGTAATTCAAATAGAAGGAAGGAAGCTGTTAAAATGAACTTATGACTAACAACGACAAATTACACAAATTGTCAGTAAACTTGTTACATAGCAAGTTTACAACAGCTTTCACCGTTTTCAAACGTTTAGAAAATTTTCTTAAGTTGTACTGTCTGACTGCATTATTACATCTCCAGTATGGTGTCTTATAGTGATTAAATACCTAAATTTCCTGATTATGTTAGGCCTAAAAATTAACAAAATCAGCACTTCTAATAGATATTTATTAATAATATAAAATAAAGTCGCTGTCCACATATATTTTCTTCTCTGCTTACTTTTTTCTAAACCACGCAAAGGATTTCAAGAAGGTTTAATACTATCATTTAACATTTTTTCTCGTGTAAACGCAAACATTTATTTTTTAATTCTGAAATATATCATACCCTGTTTATTACCCTTCTTTATACCCTTTCTATGATCCTATAGGATATATATATCCACCTTTTCATGCCTCATATATCATTCTTCCTATCCATTTTCTATCCCTTTCGCAGGGGTTGCCAACGCGCGAGTGATACCTTTGGTGTTACTAGTCTCACAGGAACAGTTTACTATTAGTCAGGCGTATGCGTATGGAGGTAAAATGAACCATCAACCTGTCTATAATTAAAGTAAGAAAAAACAACAATATAGTCTATCTGAAGGGTAGGTAAGGTGGTTGCTGCGAATTTTTTATATCATTAATTGTTTACTTGAAACTTCTAAGATTATCTTCAGCCAAATAGAAAGCTATCACATATCAAGAATCAAAGCAGCTGTAATTCGGTATAGTAATTTCAATATGAAACTGAAATTCATTAAAAATTAAACACACTCTGTATATAGAATATATAAAACATGTGTCGAATATCCACTGAATATCCGGCCGATTTCGTCAGGTAGCGCGATAATATCCACACGTTTGATATTAGGATCGCGCTACGATAAGATCTTATCGATTCAACGTTAAATAACATGTTTCCTGCAATCGTCGTAGTAATTTTGATAATATAATTACGATATTCATATGTCGGCTTTTCAGCCTTTAATGATACAACACAATGTATTTAAGCTACATCATTTAGGGCTGTTATTATATTTTAAACCATTGGTATAATAACAAAGATATGACATTTGGACTATTGCACAAATCATTTGTATAAGCGGATCAAAGTTGGATCACGCAGCAATCGGTTGGGTCATGCCTCGTAGGAGTTGAGAGTAGGTTGTAGAGAAAGAATACTCGATACAAAAATTCCTTCCAATTATTACGAATAATACAAGTTATAATACAAAATTAGGCTAGTGGTAAAGCAAGGACTGCCAAGACAGTGGTGTTGAGTTCGATCCTCATTCCAAAGTCCAGGGACACGCATAACACAGAACCCTCAGACTTTTCGAGATTTTTCACATTTAATTGTGTAACTTGTTTGTTGCAGTGATAGTTTGAATCACTACTCTGTAAAGAAAGACATTGTGAGGAAACCTGTGGTCTTAGAAATTTTCTCGAAGGCTTGTGAAGTCTGCCAACCCGCATTGGGCCAGCGTGGTTGACTACAGTAATAGCCTTGAAAAATTAAAGTTAATATTTCATGTCTTATTTTAACAGATATCTACATGACAATAACCACAAATAATCAAATTATTTTGTTGATGTGAAATATCTAATGCGGAGGGAGGGTAAAATCGGCTGTTAGCGTGGCGACGCTTTTATTTTACTTGTCCCGTTCAAACCTTACAAGTTAAATTTGACACACTTCCCGGTTTCCGATTGAGCTGAAATTTTACAAGCATATGTATATCGCGTGACAATGCAATATTATGATGACATGGAGCTGATCTGATGATGGAGCTGGAAGATGGACATAGGAACTCCATAATGAAATGGCGCAACCCCATCGAGTTTGGAATCATTTGATTCGTCTTGACGAGTACTTTGTCTTTAGATGGTATCAGACCCTGGGATCTGATGATGGAGCTAGAAGGCGGCCACAGGAACTCCCTTATAAAACGACATAACTCCATCTAGTTTGCGCTCGAATGATGTGTCTTGACGGGTACATTGTTTCTAGATGATATCCAGAGTCTGATGATGGAGCTGGAAAGTGGTCAGAGTAACTGTAATGAAACAACGCAACCCTATCTAGTTTAGTAGTAGTACTCCTACTTTATCAAGTTATAATCATTTTATTTCTACAAAATAATTTCGATGATTTCACATCTAGTAGAAGTCCTGCGACGTCTAGTTTTTTTTTTATTATCTATTATATTGCTTAGCTACTGATTATTATGCTTAAAACTTTTACAATTATTTAATTTACACACGAGTTTAACGTACGAGTTCATTAATAGAGAACTCTTAATGATGCTGAAATATGCCCACATGGTTAGAAAAACTGAATTATTATTTCAAACACAAAGTGAAAAATGTGAAATCGAAAATAACAGTCACGAGCAGGATCTAACCTGCATCTCCTGGATACTGTCCAGATGCTTTGCCAATTCAGCCATCGTGACAAGTGCTCCTGACTGCTAATTTTGGATAACACATTAATACTTAACATCTTTGGGTGACGCCTGCGCCATCTATCGGCAGTATTTTCATACATTGTACCGACCAGGTAAACTTAATTTTACAATTAAGATTTTACCTAATAATGACGCAAACCCTTTAAATATTTAGATATTTTTATATATATATTTTTAGCATTTGACATGCTTAGCAACATACATTAAACACAAAGTGAAAAATGTGAAATCGAAAATAACAGTCACGAGCAGGATTCGAACCTGCACAGACGCGACAGATGGTGCAGGCGTCACCCAAAGATGTTAAGTATGAATGTGTTATCGGAATTAGCAGTCAGGAGCAAGGGTCACGATGGCTAAATTGACAAAGCATATGGACGGTATCCAGGAGATCTTAGGATAAAAAATATATTTTTCATTACTCTTACTCTGAAAGTAGGCCTGAAGTTGCCTGAGGAGCGGGTTGAAAGTAATACTTTTCAGCCCTAGGGAGAATTACTTTCAACTGACAGCTGAGTAATTATAAAAAAAAACAGTTCTATTTTCTGTACAGCCAGTCAATTACAGCGCGATGTAAAATTGAAATAACATGAAGTTAAGTATTTACTAAAGCATTTGTTTTTTATATGATTTATTTATTTGAATACAGTTGCAACTATATCTTTAAAATAACGAAGATTTATATTTTTTCAATGATTAAAATGAAAAATAATGGCCGAATAGCTGACAGGCCACAGAAAATAAAACAAAATCGGCGGGAAAACGGTGATTCCAAATTAAATTTTTTAGTCTCCCATTTTTTCTTCAGCTAATTCATGATTTTTATTTTTAGTTTCCTCGTATTCCTAATGAAAAGCACAGTGTTTACCTCGGGATAAAGACTTATTTAGTCCCGAGACGGGGTTTGGCGCCCGAGCGTAGCGAGGGCTCCAATAGTTCGAGGGCTTGGGTTGCTTTCATCCCTAGGGTAACAATGTACTATTTTATTTTATTTTCGTCTGACGACACGATTGTCAGACATTCCTTAGTGCAGGCATTTTATTGATAGGAAACAGCTAATTTGTTGAGTCTACGAATTGTAGCACATCAAGACCATAAAAAGTGTGTCAGTGATTATAAATTTTTCTCTAAATTGAAAACACAAAAACAATATAAAAATTAATATAATAAATGGCGATGAAAAAATATGTTCATCCCGGCATTAACAAAATAAGTTTCTACAGGTAGGTAAGTGACAGAAGATTCATATGAACGAAATAAAATAAATGTCATCACATTAGGGAGATGCAACATTAATCTGCAACGGATCGCTTTAATGACGGTGTAAGTTTATTGTTTTAGATTACTGCCGCCCTCTAATTTACTATAATATCGCCTGCAATTAAGCTCCGGCCAACTTACAAAAAATAACAGATTCACCCTCTTGTCGTAATCGCAATGAAATATGGGGTAACCAAACTTACAACTTGGTGGCACATACCTACACAGCTTTTAGGGTTCTTTGAGTACAAATAAAACACGTATGATATTTTTGAAATATATTAATTGTGATATTTATCTATACACATATTTTTTTATATTTTATTAAGCATTTGCCATGCTTAGCCATATAAATTAACAGAAAGTGCGAAAATGTGAAATTAAAAATAACAGTCACGAGCAGGATTTGAACTTGCATCTCCAGGAATACCGCTTAAAGATGCTTTATCAATTCAGCCACCGTGGCAATAACTCGGGACTGCGAATTTCGATAACACATTCCTTGTGTTTTGGTTGACGCAGCACAATATATAAATAAAATTTTAATGTCTATTACAAATAGAAGCGTTTTACTAAATGCATATGAATATAAATCCGGTGTTTATAACAAAAAAAGTAATTTTTAAAATTTTAGTCTGTTACGTCTAATCTGAATTGGAGTATCACTGATAAAAAAATAATTATTCAGATAGAGTTAGTTCAGTAGAGTCGCAAGTAGCAGCTAGTTCTAAATATTTCAATCGATAAACAACAATTCAGGAGAGGATAACTCATGTTTTCGTTAAAAGCTTTAAAAAATAATGTTTTAGGTGACAATTAAAATAAAATATTACGTTATACTTTTTTTCTCTAATGTCCTTTTTCACCTCTACTTCAATTGCGTAAAAGTATAAGACAAAAAAGTTGTAACGGCCATCCAATTAGTTTAAGAATCCGCACAGAAGCGCTTCACCGACCCTAAATTTTTTCCAATTAAATGCAAAACTTGGCCCGGCACCGACGGCTATATAAAATTTAAAGTCCATACAATTCGCGCAACACAAATTTTTATTACCTTCGCCGGTAAGTAAACAAAAAGAACAAATTAGCCGACCTCAGTACAAGACGTTCGCGTCGTCCGCGCGCTATATCCCACTCGGGACACAAGGGTGTAAAAAGTAAAACAATAAGGATTCTGTGCGGCTGCTAGGGGATATTTATTGTTAATGAAAATGGCAGGATTTGAACTAACGTCTTGTAACTAAATACCCTCTCACGGTTAAAACGAGCACTAATTTGGTTTTTATAGCGCCTCCTTAATTTGATTTGGCGGCATCGCGGCCGCGCCACTATTGTAGGAGCAATTAATTTGGTCGGATTATATTTTTTCTCGGGGTGGACTGTACGTGACGCGCGACGCTCCCCGTATCGAGCTTGCTTACGCGCCCACAACACGATCGAACAGAGAAGGAAAAAATAAAATAAAACTTAAGCCCCGTTTAATTTGAAGGGTGGTTCTGGGCTATTAAAGTAACACGCTTATGTATTGCAAATTATATTGAAATTTGTCTTCCATTACTGAGCGTCTTCCTCACACAAATGTTGCCCGCATTACGAGCGGGAGATTTTTATTCCTCGCTGGGCCCACCCTTGTCTCCCACTTTTTTTACGTTGGAAGTTTTGTGGTGCTTTTTTTCTCGCTAATTAAAACTCTTCCGCGCTGTTTCCTCTCAGAAACGAGATCCGATCAATTAATTTTTGGGCAGCCTAAGCCGTCTCGAAATTACTATGTATAAAAAAGGGTATCAAAAAGTAATTGATCAGGCAAAGATTTACATTTAGCAAACTTTTTCAATTTAAGTGAGTTTTTGTGGTTACATAATTTTCTAGTAGCTGAAAAACATGACTGCAATCAAAGCACGGATCAGGGAATATAATAAAATGCAAGCATTGTTTATTGAAAATTCGATGCAATCAATGGGGTCTACTGCGCGCGGAGGCATGGTGATGTTGCCTAGATGTATAGAGATGGAGTCACGTAGTGCTATTGTCTCGATTATCAGAGACAGGTAATAGCTCTAATATGGAAGATTATGAGTAGCTATCTAACCTATACGTATAATTTGTCTCTACTTACCACCAAAACTACCACAAAACTATTTTAGAGAAACCTTTGTCAGTGGATCCGCCGCAGCCAAAATTTTCTAGGTTATATCTTAGATTCCATTTTCCGTTTTCTAGTCTTAATCAAGAGCTATCAAACAAAAAAGGTTAATTAAAATACGTTTAGTAGTTTTAACGTGATGCCCGAATAAACAGACAAAAATTCTAAGAAAATGGTGTCGTGTTCAGACACGACTAATACATACATTTTTTTTCAAATATCTTAAATGTACAGACATAGCTCTGTTACCGCTTTATAATAATATAGCATAGATAGATTTCTTTTTCTGCTAGACTTGAGTAACATAAAGAAAAATACCTTAATTTTATTTTTGGCATTTATGTGAGGTGTAAAATAAATAATTATTACCTAGTTTTTTTTCAATTTCAAAATTCTTAATGTTTTATACAAAGAAAATATTTTTTTTCATTCCTTTCCCTATTACATACCGAAATTATAACATGCTTCTAAAATTTACGGAACAGAAAACAAAACCCGCGATATCTTCATAGTTCTTTCAATCATTGGAAATGAAGGTAGGCGGTGCAATTTGTCGTTGATGGCCACAGTAGGCAGGCCAGTGGAAGCACGCGCTGAATTAAATGGAAATCAATAGCGATTGCCGCACGTGACCGACGACCCTTCATCTTGCCGACAGCCAATATCACTCCGAACAATATAGCATACTTCATGACAAATCATGTTCTTAATAGAATATAACCGTTGCATGCGGCTTTGTCTATTCAAAAGCTAAAAATAATACTAACTTCTTGTGTTTTTGTGTGTGTAATAACAACGTAATTTCATAATTTTTATATGTATATATTTAGGTATTTCAAGTACTTACTTATGACATACTGGATCTACAGGATAATAGATTATACGAAATTCTGAACAGAAACAAATCATATTTGAGACTTCAAACCTGAAATTCTACAACCTATTTTACAACTAAGCCTTAATGATGTTGTCAGTTATCAATATCACGTCTATCTCATTTTATTTCAGATACTTTACATTGTGCATGATCACTGGAACACTGACAGTGGTATACCGACCTTCACAACCTGATGGAATAACGTCATTGAAATTTATCTACTAATAGTTCGTATATTAAAGTAGGTGTACTACTTTATAAATATGCCTATAAAAACATTTATACATATAGTAAAAGGTTGTATTCAATATTATTTATAGAAAAATCCACATACATTCCTATACTTACCTTTGTATTGTTGTAAATACTATATTTTCATATATTACAGGAGCTCAGTAGAACAGTTCTTGCTGAATACGCTGTTGCTCGAAGCAATGACGGGTCAATCGTCATGGCCCGTGATTGATGTCATAGATTAAAACAATTTCTGCAGATTAGGTAGGATAGGTAATACCTTTTATTTTGTTAAAGCCGGTAAAATGTACCTAACCGCACACGCCATCATTTGGTGCAACGAACGAAGGGTAGTGTGGAGCCTTCGCCCACTAAAATTCATCACATATTAGGTAGTATATTAGCATTCCAATGACTTTTTAGAATTACAGATTTAACATTGACCACATTTGAGAAAAAAAATACTGACCCAACACACTTTTTAGGATTTTTGTTTGCATATCAAGCAAAATCTACTGAACAGATTTTGATGAAAAGTTTTTGTTTCATTGCTCTTGATTAGACTTAAAACTTAGTACCTATCTCAGTACTGTAATATCTGGAAACAGCTATGTAATGAAAAAAGTACTAAAGCTCGTTCTACACGACAAATATAACAACTTCTTGAGTTAGTGCCACTTTTAGTCTTATTGAATAACAATTAAACACGATCTGAAAACTGTCTAAGTTTATTTGAATAAATACTATTTTAATTAGCAGTACAAATACTTATGTATATAGATACTACAGGTCTAGGTGGTAGATATCATTTCATGAGAATCAAGTTAGGCATTAAAGAAAATTCATTAATTCCAAATCTATAAAGCAATTCGGGTGGCACGTCCATACCATGCGCGCCGCAGACAAAGCAGCACTTCCTTCGATTGTCGTTCGATGATTGATCAATCAATGGAATAGAAAGGCGAGCTTAATTGAGGCTATTTCGACCTCTGTTTGTACTGGCGACCGAAGGAAAATTACGTTAATGCTTGTTTTACAAAGGATACTACTACATACAAAATGAAAGTAATTTTCTTCATATATCAACATTTTACTTATAACCAGTAGTTACCAAAATAATAAGTCGCTTGTCTCCCAATAGTAAGGTAACTATGACTTAAGATTCAATACCGTAAAATAGCCTAGGTTATATAATAGCCTCAGTCATTTGAATTTTAATAATAATTGATGCAGTATTAACTGTTAACATCTGGCTCATATATAAATAATATTTATTACTTATATCTAATGTGGATATTACTATTTACATTTTCAGAACAGATATAAGTTTATGAAATTAACTTATTTTGCTCGTGAATTAACATTCGTTTTAACTAATTTGACAACAGAAATCGGCAAATCAGTATATGATAAATTGTCCCTGTTAAAAGACTTAATAATGGAAACTTTGATTTAGACATTTACGTAATCACCGGGTTGCAGTAAACCACTACTAAAACGTCCAATTAAGCAATTCACGTTATTACAAGATAACTCCTTGAAGAAAATTACAAATAAGTACTTGATTATATCGGTAAACACAGCAAAATTATTTACGTTAAATTCCCATTGTATTTGTTACTGGGGAAAGTATGGTTGAGAATGTATGATGATTTTAATTCATGCTAGACAACTTGCCACAAATAGCAACAGGAACGGACCCACGTTCAATACTTACATAGTAGAGCAATATCCACAAAAGGACAAAATATTGCTGCAAATAAACGTTTAACTTTATGGACTCGAAAGATATTACCGATTCGTGATCTCCTTTTTGTTTAGTTTCGCGTTTTGCCCGGTCGGCCATCTTGGCGACATGTGGCGGGAGATTTAGGCGGGAAACGTGCCCTTCTATATTAGATTATGTCGAAATGAATTGAGCGCTACTATTGGATATGTTATTGACGTAGATTTGCGATCGGAGGAACGAACTGATATTTCGTATTGTTATTAAAGGCACAGCGCTGCTCGTAGACGTGAGTAGAGTCCCGAACACCCGGTCCGCCCGATACGACGCCCTTACGGACCTATCGTTTAGGCCTCTTTATATTTTTCTTATGTAAATACAGTTTCATATCCGATGAGCTTTATTTATGTGGGAATCGTTTTAGCGAGATAAGTCTCTCCTCTGTTCACCTCTTGCGATGCATGTAAATTTTGTTTTATTTTCGCATACTGATTTATTATATTCAGTGATACGGTTGTATTTTATTGTAGTTGCGTTTTAGTTATTGATAGCGCTTTTATGATTGTATAGATGAATATGTTTTGAAACACACGGCACATTTTAATTTAAGTGTCGCTAAACTTCAAAGCTCGTATTTACCAGGCCAAGAGCGTTGTTAAAACGTCTTTAAGGGTTTCAGCGCGGTAAACAGTAGCAGGTGGGGTGGCGTAAGTTACAAGAAACATACATTACAGTGAAAATTATTTAATATCGCAAGGGTAGAAATTAATTAGCTAAATCTGAAACTAACTTCTGCTGCAGTAATTGAATGATGTAAGTACTTATTTAATGGTAGGATTAGTGTTGTAGATTATGGTTTGTATAATTCACGCGCAACAAATTGATGAAGTCCCCAAGATGTAGACCTATATTTTGTTATAACTGTCAAAATGTAACTAACCGTCCACCCCGACATTCAAGGCAACGGACTACCCTTTAGTGTGGGGCCATCAGCCACTCAATTAACCGGCTGTGTACTTGTAATTGCGGACCACTTTGTGATAATATTTCAGTAGCCAACCAACGGCACAAGGAGTAGAAATAAGAGGTGCTAGCTTAAAATTATGGTGCATGGTATGCGTGCCTATGATCACACCACCAGGGTTATCGAAGACCTGGCTAACTAGAGGTGGAAGAGCATAAAATCCAAGATGATTTTCCAAAAGCTCTAAAGCGATAGACTACCTAGGATGTAATAAATGCTGATGATAATGATTATAATAATCTACAACACTAAGTTGCTTAGCGTGATTAAGCATGTGCCTTTTAGTTTTGTTATTTTCGGGTGTGTCTCCATGTGAATAAAAGTTATTTATTTGAGTGACTATAAATGCAAAGTATATGGTTTTATTGAAGGTTATGTTGCACATGTCATATAAACACTCAACAGAAGATGTGTATAATAAGTCAGGTATGTTAACTGTCAGAAAACTGTTCATATATGAAACACTGAGAAGGTATCATAAACTAACAGTACCAACTTTACCTGTAAACACCAGACGAGTAGATCGATGTCCAGTACCACGAATGAACACTACCTTTGCACAACGTCATTTTGACTTCTTGGCTCCAAAAGTTTATAATAAATTATTGCAGACATATATAAAGACATTAAAACTATGACAATGCGTAATTTCAAAATTGGATTAAAGATATGGCTAAATAAATATAACTATGATGAAATTGAAAGTATGATGAGCTAATAAACAAACGGAATAGCAAACACATATGTACGCACACACACACACATACACACAAACACACACACTAAAACACACACACACACTCATCAACATAATCACGCGTATATACTAAAGACAATAATTGTAATAATTTTGTTTGTTATCATCATGAAATATTGTAAAGCGAAGGCACTGGTCCCTGAAACACAGCTTATGCTAGTTTAGGGGCCAGCGTATTTTATGTTCTGTACCTTTTAAATGTGATAATAAAAATTATTATTATTATTATTAAAGTTTACATCATAGGTGGGTTTATACCTGCTATGAACGCTATAAAATATGAAATAAAGAAAATGCTATTATACAAAGATCTAAATCAAACCGATCTCTCATAACTTGGGCCTCAATGTGAGGGCGGAACAGGCAAGCGGCTGGCTCGCTTTGATGTCGTGAGGGTAGTTATGAAAATTAATAAACTGAACAACGTGTAATTGCTTCCGATAAGGCAGCTCGCCTGCGCCCGCGCACTCGCTTTATTCTTCTTTAACGAGCCGCGCGCTATACAAACAATATGTCTTAAGCGTTTCCAATAAATTGATTCTATATTACTTTTATTTTTATCCTATTTCCACTATTTAGCAGGTCTCCTCTCGTAGTGAGAGGGATTTAGCCCGTAATCCACCACGCTAGCCCAATGCGTGTTGGCAGCCTCCACAAGCCGTCAATGAACTCTCTTGGGCATGCAGGTTTCCTCACGATGTTTTCCATCACAGACTAGTGATAAGTTATAAATAATTAAACACATATTCTTGAAAAATCTTGAAATGCCAGACGTGTGTGCTGTGACCTTGGACTGGGAGTCGAAGTCGAGACTGTACTGTCTTTGCAGTCCTTGGTTTTACCATTAGGCTATCACTGCTTACCACTGAAGGAATTTAATATGGTTCCGGTGGCCCGCCAAGAAAGGCGGAGAGACGGCACACGGCGGGTTTATTTACATTTATTCCCGCCTAAACAAAAAAAAGGCTATCACTGTTTATTTATTCGTACAATACCTCTTACTTACACAATATTTTAATGGTAGTAGAGAAAGATCCAATTGTCAAAACCAGAAACACAGCTAAGTTGCTGGCTGATGCACAAATGTACTGAAATAAATATCCATCCATCCATCAGCCTTTTAACGTCCAATGCTGGACATGGCCTACCAAAGAGAACACCACATCGGTATTGTGCCGACTGCATGCAACGGCTCCCTGCGGCTTTGAACTAAATCAAATAATATAAAATTTTACTTAGCTTTAAGTTTAGTGTACCATTTTTGGAACAGCAGTAGGTGCGATAAGATATTGTTGTGCTCTGTTTTAATACTCGTTAGAGATTCATTTAAAACTACAGACTTTCATGTTTCGTTAGTATAGTGGCATGGGTTTACTACTAGACAGACTATACATACTTCTCGTATGACAACAGGGAGAAGGAATACGATCGTAACACTTGTATTCTTCGTCCGTCATTATGGATATTTCTGTGTATGCAGAAGCTACCACTTTAAACGAACTCAGTGGCTCTAAAACTTATTAAATAGATCGGCACCTGTCATTCTAGTATATTGATAGCGGTCGCTGTGTAGTAAGGGCTCACTCTAGCACTCCAATCTATAGCACAGAGCCCGCAGGCGCCAACGGTTGAAGTCAAGAGCCGCACTTTACTCGACAGCCTCTTACTGAGTTAAAATGTTTATCGACACACAGTAGCACTCCGCCTACAAGATTTAAGTTAGAAAAACAATGTTTTATCTGCTATGATAAACGGTTTGGATGAATGAACCGTATTAGCATTTTTAAAGAATATCTGCACTAATTTGAATAATCTAATCATAAACCTTCTAAGAACTTAACCAACTGCTTATTTTATAAGAGAATAACTTTACTAATTATTGAGTAATGATACTTATGCAAAACGCAACTATCATTCTTTTATCTATTTCAATTTCCAATGCCTAAATCTTCTGCATTAAATGCAAAAAGATAAATAAACACGATTTGATATATCACGACACGACACAGCGAATAAATAATAATGAATAATGTTAAAAGAAACCTATCAATAAAACAGATTTTAACGTGTCTCGAAATAAAACACTTTGTTATTAAGTTGACAAGCAACCGTAAAAATGCTCCTTTAAAATGTAAAATAAACAGATCAATCATGTTAAAGTGATCCCACCGGGCTCGCACCGATCTCCGAAAAGAAGCCTACGTAAGCGTCTATTAAAAAGCACAGATGTTACCACAAGACCGATTTCATACTTTGTCCCCCTCACACGAATTTTACCTTGCTTTGCTCGAACAGGACACAAAATAAAAGTGATACTAATTTTTTATTCTTTTTCGAAATAAGAATTGTTCTACATTCGGGAGAATGATTGACATGCGGTCGCCAGCGGCGGCGCCCCCTGACGCGCAGTATCAAAGCGTTTCCCAAGATGGCCCTCGTATTATTATCATTTTATAATTTATTACGCTAATTATAAAAGGGTCGTATTTAAAAATGAAACAAAGGTATTATGGATGCCATATTTGTGTGGTAAAAGCTTTGCGGACGTGTAGCATGTTACTTTTTGGGTATATAAATCTAGGAGGGCACATCAATCAAGTTGTCAGATGGACAGGAAGTGGAGTTCCACATTATTATGTAGATCCGTGATTAAAATGTTAAAACATACGCAGACAGTGCACGTAAAGGCGGTGGAATAACCCTTTAATTTCACGAGCTATAATGTCATATGTACAAGACCTACGTAAATGGCCTCCATGACTTACGTCGTTTACTTTTCATATTTGAGTCACATAAAGAGTGATTCCCTAATAAATTATGAACACGTTTACAATATTGACTAATAACAAAGTTGTGTTACATATTCATGGAAAGCTATAATAAACCAATATTGTCATTCGTGTGCCCGCCGGACGGGTCGCACTAATTGAAACCCCGGTTCGACCACGACGTGAGAAGACTAACCATCGGTTAATCCTTGGAGGCTGGAGCTTGCACGCCTGTCGCTCGCTGCCCATACACATTTACGTAATTGGAGATTTCACGAGATAACACTTGACCCCTAATTATGAAATGGGGTGCACACGTACCAGAGGTAAGATGAAATGTTACGACTTCCTGTTATCTATGTGTAGGTACTGCAGTTAAAGTTAATGTAATGTCATTTTGTCCACTGATATACTAGTCACATGCAGATATTTCATAAATTATATACAAGCAAATAGAAATACGAGTACTTTTTATTTTATGAAATACGAAGGAAAATGTCGATCCAAACACATTTAACTAAGCTAACACCACAAACCTGTGCCCTTCAAAGAGATCATCATTACTTACTTAAGCCTTCACTCCAAACTTTCACACACAGATTTATCGAGCGTATTAATTTGCAGCAGACTTAACAACTATACAAGTGCAATTCGTGTTCCTTTTGAGTAGGTACCCTATATCTAAAATAATTGGATTCGGAAAAGAATACAAAATCCGAACTCGCTAACGGTAATGTTCACTAAAATTCGATTATTTTAATGCTTAAGGGTGCAATTGCTTGCGTGAAATTGGTTGCAAAAGCATTCAATGTTTCATCACATCAGGATAAACGAAATGAAGGTTTCACGCACATTTTAACACATCCTGGCGTCAAAGTTAGCTCCTAAGCCGCAGTGCTGCCGATTGAAACATTCCGCCGAGCCTAAAACGACAGAGGCTTAACGCTTCTCGCACCGAACTTGATACGACTCTTCTAACTTGTGATTTAGGACTCAGGCGCCTAAGTAAGACAAATTTAAAGCAATTTCGCGATTTTCACAGTAGTAATATAAAGAGATCTTAAAAATAAATTAAGATGGATTAATTTATTGGGCAGCTAATCTTAACAAATTTCTCAATGGACTTGAATAATAAACGACGTGGAAGACTAAGACGTTTGACATGAGTCTTATGCGGTGCCAGCCACCGTCACACAATGTTCTACGCCCAAACCAGTCCACAAGACTGTGTGGTCAGATACTTAATCCTTATTTATGGCAAGACGCCTTACGATGCCTTCGATGGACCAGCTATTTGTCAATGGCAAGCGACCAGTATCAATCTCGAGTGCTGGCTTAACATGACCGCAGTACTGATGACTCGTGTATATTGTCATCCCGACTCTGAATGACCAACTATTCTATAGAACCACAAAAGGACAAAGATTATCTAAAGTCAGCAGTAATAATAGATACAAAATGACCATAAAGTGTGTCAATAAAAGTGAAACTAAATCACCCCTGACCACTTAATATACAACAGAGGCGCGCAACGGACAAACAGTTACAAACAACCCCTGGCGCCCGTTACCAGATCGCACTAAATTACGCTCAACTTACGCGGGCAATCTTTTATTATTATGACTCTATTTTGGCAAGTCACAACAGGGCAGGAATGGTGGTCGAACCCGATGACCATTATCCCGATGTTACCCTGCTGTAAGTTTTTTTTCGCTTGCCACACTGACCAGTGCCCCTATGCGGGGTGCCCGATGAGATAAAATCGTAAATTATGTCCCAATTCCATGGTTGTTAAGACTTGACAGATGAAAAGGCTTAATGTGATATTGTTGGTGCTATATCGTTAACATATCAAATAAAATAAGGGTACTCCAGCATACAGATATTTGGATATGATTAACGTGCACTTTGTGTGCGCTTTGGTCAGTTAACGTTATGTGACGATTTTTATTACACAAATATAACATTGTAGTGACGCAAGAATCGTATAATAGTAATGACATTTTCAAATATTTTTTTATGTTATTATTTTATCGTAGCATTGACCATTATTTTTCAAATGATACAGCCAGCTTCCCTACTGTGCAACAATTATTGAGTGCGTGTATATTTTAGAAGACGAAAGTGTTCGAAATACATAAAAAATTATAATTGTAACTAATATCCTGAAAAAAAAAGATTATATGTTTTAATTTTCAGCATATTTAGATTACCTTCCTTTTTAATTAGTGAATAATAATACTAATTATTAAAATTAACAGACGTATATCCCATACGGTTGTTAATAAGATACTTTTTTACTACGTGGGTCGCAAACAAGCAGCAAGTACTAGAAGCATTACTCGCGCATCGCCATCTCCAAGGAAAAGGATAGGAGGTAGATAGGAAGTGTATTAAGGAGAGGATAGGTAGGATAACAAGCAGAGGGCGGGGAGGGAGTGCGGGCCTCCGGCACTCTCACTCACCATACGAAACACAACGGTAGATACCACTACTGTTGGTTCACGCTGATCTTTTGCGAGAGAGTGGCACTTCCCCGATCTAACCGACCTATTCATACTGGGATAAGCAAGGCTCTCTACTACTAGATAGTTGTTTATCAAAAACACTCATCAATTACATGAAATTTAAAATATTTTTGCGTATTTTTGATGATTATAAACGTATCATTGAACTTCGTATAACAGGGAGCGGCTGGTTGAACGTTTCCGAGTGGGAGGGCATTATTGTAATGTTTACTGAAAGACGTTCGTCCGCGGCCGGCGCCAGCCGCTCTAACAATACACCATTACATTAACCTATTCACAGAATAAACTGACCACCTATTATGAAACAAGATAATGTCTAGGAAATGTTATCATGTCCCCATGTCAGGTCAGATACAGTTTCGAACGGTTTCTTGATGCAAGCAGTAATCCTCAATGTTACTTTCCAAAATTAATCAGAATACCTAATTAGTGACAAGTATTTTTGTATATTTTTTGAGCATTTGACATGCTTAGCCATAAATATAAATTAACACAAAGTGCGAAAATATAAAATCGAAAATAATAATCACGAGCAGGATTTGAATCTGCATCTTCTAGAATACAGTCCCAGTGTTATTGAATTTCACAGTCCCGAGCAATTTTCACGATGGCTGAATTGGCAAAGTATAGCAGACCATAATATACTATAAGCGAATAATTTTATTATTATATGTATATATATAATGTCAGGCTATATTTTAATCTGATGCGATAATATATATTTTATAATAGCAATATAAGTCACTGAATTTCTTTCAAAATTAATTTAATCATTATAATTACGAATTATGATGTTAGTTCCATCCATCCATCAGCCTTTCGTCGTCCACTGCTGGACATATGGAATCTGCATCTTCTAGAATACAGTCCCAGTGTTATTGAATTTCACAGTCCCGAGCAATTTTCACGATGGCTGAATTGGCAAAGTATAGCAGACCATAATATACTATAAGCGAATAATTTTATTATTATATGTATATATATAATGTCAGGCTATATTTTAATCTGATGCGATAATATATATTTTATAATAGCAATATAAGTCACTGAATTTCTTTCAAAATTAATTTAATCATTATAATTACGAATTATGATGTTAGTTCCATCCATCCATCAGCCTTTCGTCGTCCACTGCTGGACATAGGCCTCCCCAAATTGGGGGTATAGTGCCGTAATCGCCACGCTTGGCAGGCGGGTTGGCGATCGCAGTGGATGTTGTTAATACTCGAGGGAGTGCTGCTGCCCACTCTCCCCGGTATTCCCACAGTCGGCTCCCATGGGTGGAGAGGGGTGGGAAAAATCTAAAGCCGGCCCCACACGTCCCTATTATTACGGTGATATTAGTTATTAACTTATTATACAGCTAGATCTTTATACTATTGTATATTTTGATGTTTTTCTGATTATTAAATAAAATGAATAACAAGATTTTGAAAATTGTTTGAACTGAGTACAGTAAATATACTTTTTATATACCTATTCTGTGTGTTTTTATATGTACTGCTGTGCAAGATACTTGTTATCTAACAATAAATAAGGCAAACAAACCGCAAATCTGTTGTTCAATCATTAGTGTGCTTAAACTATTTGAGTTTTATATCCCTGTCATATGCGATTATTGAATTAAAATAAGGACTGGCGTTGAATACCGGACCCCTGCAGAGCGCGGCCACAAAACGCTCCAGTTCACGAATATTAAAAGAGTATATAAATGTGCTCGGTATTATTCTGTTTGGACAGGGATGATCGAATGGTTTATCTGGCATTTACATCAATATGTAACTTATAAAAACTTTGCCGATTTTTTTCAATTCGTCACGTTATTTAAACATAAATTACCTAAAAGTAAAAACTATTTTAAAAGACACTTAGACTTTTACTTTTAATTTTGCAATTAAAATTCATACTATTTGATGGCGCGATTTTTTAAACATTTTAGATCTATTTTTAGATCTACTTTTTCCTTATTCACAAATAATGTATACTTTAAAAAGTAGCGGAGCATGGCAATTGCTAAAAAATATATCTTAAATATTTATAAGTGCTTATAATAACTTAATCTTTTAACATCTCTTAGCCATAGTACCATGGCATAGTTAGGAAAAGCTTTTTTTATCCACAGATATAATAAGATTTTTAGAATACCTATAATAAGTGATAAAATACAAGGTAAAGTAACTGCTATTTTAGAGTTTTAAATACTCAATAAGTACAGGTAGATAAAAACTCTTGATTTCTTAAGTTAAGAAAGTAAAATAAACAAAACGTTGCATTTACGAGCTATGACAAATCAGAATTACTATCATAACCTCTGACAAGCGCTCACGGTGCATTCGGCTCAATAAAATAACTCATGTCCAATTTATGTTAATACAATAAATACGGACATAAATATCCTAGAAGAAACTGTAGAAGACGATTTAAATTTATGTTGCTTCAGTCTACTGTCTTTAAAGGAGCAACTAGACGTTCAAATTGAATGATTTATTCTTTTAAGATACATAAGTACATGGAAATTACCTAATGATTTATATTAACGAAAAGGTTTTGAGTGGAAATAATAAACAAATAAATTTATTGACTGTGGTATTAATGTCTTTAGTAAAATTTAAGTTATTTTAGAGGTTAGAAGGTAGAAGAAAGCACGTGTCGCAATACACAACGCAGTGCTTGTCCCAACGTTTTTATATTGAATCGAAAGTTTGGGTGCAAAAAGGAGCATGAGAGCAAAATCAATGTGGTCGAAATAAAAATACTTTTTTTCTTTCTTTCTTCTTTCAAATGCGATCTCTGTGGAGAATCTGTGGAGTGAGGCTGACTGACCACGTTCGTAATGACGACGTAAGAGAGCGAGTGGGTATGAAAGAGAGTATTGATGTAAAGATGCGAAAGGGAATGCTCTGATGGTTCAGATATGTGGACAGAATGCCGGACGAACGTCTAGTTAAAAAGATATATAATTCAAAAGTGGAAGGATGTAGGTACAGGGGGAGATCGAGACTCACCTACCTAGACCAAATTGATATTGCAAGAATAAAGCGTTTTGGCACTCTGTTCTTCCTGCCTACCCTGCAACCTGCAAGAGATGATACGTGAGTATTTTAGAGGTTTCATGTTTGCAATCAGATGCAGTAATATAAACTAGCCTACTAGGTTCGACTTAAAAACTGGATATGTTTTATCCCACTACTACATCGGAAATTTGATTTATAACCTAAAAACCAGCAAAGCCAAGGCTAGTAGACTTAAATTGGTCTCTAATTTTATTGATTGTAATTGTAGACTCCTTATAGTTATTTAGAGTGAATGATAGGTGTGAACATTAATGGTATCTATTGTACAAGTATACACGAAAGAAATATATTATGAAGTTGCTCGAGAAGTAGAACAACTAAACATATAATTTTAAGAATTCTTACACCTGAAGTAGTAAAATCGGTGTAACATGGTGTAACTAAACATGACGCTAGCGCGAGTCTTAACAACACAAAAATATAGCATCACGCCTGTATTCCCCGAAGGGGTAGGCAGAGGTGTATTACACACCCACGACTCGCCAGCTATGTTTAAGTCCCACGTAATAGGGGGCGAGCCTATTGATGTCTACCGGGCACATTTCCAAACTCCGGGCTGCTACTGAGAATTTTTCTTTTTAGGAAAAAGCTCAATAACACTGCCCGACCCGGGGATTGAACCCGAGACCTCATGATTAGCAGTCGCATACACTACCGCTACACCACCGAGGCAAGAGGCGAGAGTCTTAACCACCTTTATAATTTTGATATTGTGGCAAATATTAATTCGCAAATATTTATATTAAGTACACATTTTTAATTGCCTAAATGAAAAAAGTATCTTTAAAGATTATAAATATAATATTAATACTTAATTAATGTAATTGTTATGAGACTGAAAATGTTTTTAATATTCTCAAATACTATTTTTCTCCACGAATCACAGGATGCTGCATAGATTGGAACTCTCTCTCTCTCTACATGAGGTTTATGTTATAGACAAACTTTGAAACGAGTGCCTGTATGCGAAAGAAAACTGAAGTCGCTGTCATAGATCATAGAATTAGTACGAGTATATTATAGTGTGTCAATGGAACATTGCATCCTTGAGGTGCAACCGTAAATCGCTAAACATAAGGCAGGACGGGCCCCAGCAGACCACTGAAGCAATGTAAAACAATTCCAGTGGCCCGCCAATAAGGGTGAAGAGACGACACATGGCGGGTTTATTTAGTGGGTGAGGGCGCCCCACACTACCCTGTTCGTTGCCCTGAACGACGGGGTTTGCGGTTAGGTACATTTTTCCACGCCTGAACAAAAAAAAAGAACGACAAACTACGCGCCCCAGCACGGTGGTCCGATGGAGTGAGGAAGGCGCAATGAACCAGACGCAGAAGGCGCATTAGCAGAGGTTTTTCTAAGATGGTAATTAAAAAACGTTTAACTAATACGAGAAATAAACGGCTACAAAAATACTAAAACAGCTTTATTACAATTAATACAGAAGGAACAATCTATGGTTAATTTAGGAACCAATAAATAGAGTAATAATAAATTAATGAAGTCACTATATATCGTATTATTGTAGTCTAAACAACTGTTCTTTTGACAAAGAAAGGACAACTTAAAATAACACACACATTTTTTATTACACACTTGTGCCCTAGTCTTATCATTACAATATTTTTTCTCTTCGTTATTTAAATTACACAAAGTGTTCATATGATTGTTGTGAACCACAATAACAGCCAATAATTATATAAAGAAAACGGTTATTTGTAGAGAAAGAGCGACAAAACCGACAGATGCTCGCGGCCATTCTGCGGCTGCGACAAGTCTCGCATGGCGCGTTCGTGACTTTGCGGTCAAAATGTCACCGTTTAAAATCAAATTTCGGTAATATAATGTCACTAAAATTGTTCTTAACGACTGAAACCTGCTTACAGACTAAATAATGTGACAACGACGTAACTTTTAATCAAATTAATCATGCACAGTTTTAGTAAATTGACCAATCTTCTAATTATAAACCGACTCTGCAACAATGATTGCAACTTGAATTATACAAAGTAAACAAATTGCTCACAGTTTTCTTGGTTTTTTATTGATGTGTGAATGATTCATTGCTTTTGAATATGGATTCTCTTGAGTAAATCCAAATTAAGATGTTAGTAGTTTATATCTTTAGTAGAGATGGGCCGAATGTGATTTTAACCGAATATGAAACTCGGCCAAACATTCGGTAAGTATATAAATAATTCGGCCGAACTTCGGTGTGTCCTATATCGGGAGTAACATTTTTTTTCTCTGTGTATTCTTTATGAAAGACAACGACGTAAAGCTAAAAAAAATATTCAATGTAAGGGTGTCACTAGTATTTCAATGTATTATGTTTATTGATTCATAGACTCCTCGATTGCAAAAAAAACTAATTAATTTTAATTTATCTATAATAATTATAGTTTAACCAAGAAGCTTATATTCAGTTTAGCGAACAACTAACCATGATTAAATGACTAGAGTATTAGTATATGTGACTTACTTTACTACTATGACAGATTTGATTTCTCTAAATTTTTGTAGTAACCCTACTTTGTTCTTATACCGATTGCATTTAAACCGAACTTCCGCCGAATGCCAAAGTTCTGTTCAAGCCAAGGTTAAACCGAATGTAAAACGAACTTCGTCCCATCTCTAATCTTTAGACATTTGATATTCCATTAAATTCCATAATTAATTCCAAATATTTTTCCTTTTTATATTTTTCTTATTTTATAGAAATACATACTGAGTAGGCAATAATGAATATTCTATACCAACATGAAGCTAACAGAGGATTTTTAGGAGTTATAAATACCAATATGAGGTACAAGACAAGGAGAGTTGTGTACCATGAAATGGCCATCTGCGTCGTGAACATTGTTAAGTGGGTACCTACCTTGTGTCACCTATTTGCGTCTGTGTGTAACCCTTACAAAAGTATTCTGATATAGGCATTGGATTTTTTATCCCGTTAAAATTTCAGTTCAATATGAAAACAAGAACGTCATAAAATTGTAAACCACAACAGGGCAAAGCTATTCAGACTTTATTAATCAAGTAGAGGGACATTTTTGGGCTTAGTGGCATTTTTCTCCAAGGATGTCGTGTTCATTATTTCCCGGGAAGACGGGCGGTCTGATGAGAAATTAATCCGAAGAGGGCAGGTGTAGCCGCAGGTGCGGTACGCGGCCAATTTGCCGTAGTAATAAGACGCCCGCGCCGCACCACTGCCTTCATGAGAGATGCCTACTCCTAGCGCAAGCGTATACATCTTAACACTTTTAACACATACACTTGCACGTTGAGACGCTGAGATATTTAGTTTAGTTTCAACCCTTTACTGTTTACTGTTGGGGACCAGTCTCCTCTCAGAGGGTCTTAGGTAGCCCAGTGCTGGTTGGTAGACATCACAAGCCATCGAGAATATCTCTCAGACATACAATTAAAGCCGTTAAGTTAGCTTTAAGACTCTTCGTGCAATGATTTTTGTATAAGAGCTATCTTATTAAATTTCCTCAAAATGTTTTCCTGTAACGAGCAGTGATGGATTCCATACACTTTGCTAATAAAGCCATGTGTTCGGGACTATCAATTTCAATTAAACATTCCTTCTTTATGTCTGGGGTGAAAGGCTATCCACGTAGATTTCAATCCTGCTCGTGGGTATAATTTTTATTTCACATTTTCGCACTTTGTATTCTTTTATAATATCGCTAATCATACCAAATGCTTCAAAATATATAAAAAAATAAATACACACATAGTTTCCAAAATAAAGTTATTTAGATTACAGACTTCTACTTTTCACAGCTTTAAAGAGACTGGTCTACAACAGAATAAAATTTACTATTTGTTATCGCCATGCAAAAATAGCTATATATTATAGAAACCGTCTTTTTCCGGCATAATAATAGGATAGGACATATTTTTTCTAGGCTCCAGGCATGGACTTAATTAAGGCCATGGCTCCAGGCTATCTGTATGCCATGACGTTCGGATAAGTAGTTACGAAGTAATAAACAAACTCACTTTCGCTTTTATAACATTAATAAACATTTCATATAAATAGGGTGTCAGTAAAAAGTATGCTCCTTCCAAAACGCACAATTGGCGGAGTGGTTGAGATACCAGTCTTGTGAGTTTGATTCCCACACAAAATAACTCTTTTATGTTATCTACAAATAGTTGTTCTGAGTTTGGGTGTACTATGCGTCCGTTAAATTTTATGTTTTGTAAAGTCTCCCGCGATACAAAGATTATTCCTTAGTGCAGGGTCTTTTTTTATACTACGTGAGAGGCACATGGTGAGAAGCATACTGCCCATGATGGTAAGCAGTCACCGTAGACTATAGACGCTAGCAACACCAGAGGCATCACTCGCGCATCACCATCTCCAAAGAAAGGTATAGGATATTGTGGGGAAGGATAACAAGGACAGGATACGAAGGGTACTAAAGAGAGAATAAGGAACGGGTATGGAACTACTGTTATTTCACACTGATCTTCTGTGAGAGTACTTCCCCGATCGTGCTGGCCCATTCGTGCTGGTAAAATAATTTGTACTAAGTAGCTGAGCATGTCGTGCTAAAAAAAATACAGATCAAAATATTAAGATAAAATTAAATTCCATGCGGACGCAGTTACAAGTTACCTAATAATAATATTTTTTACGCGATATAGACTAGTACAGTGCT
This sequence comes from Leucoma salicis, assembly GCA_948253155.1. NCBI lineage: Eukaryota > Metazoa > Arthropoda > Insecta > Lepidoptera > Erebidae > Leucoma > Leucoma salicis. Next base: position 10,837,222 of record OX411806.1, read on the forward strand.
TGAAGTGGCATATTGCATTAAATCGGACGTTATCGGCCATATAAAATATAAAGAGATAAAACAATTACTTACACAACATTACGGAACTGTACGTCTTCCATGAAAAACCTAACACATCCCAAATTATACCTATAATAACAACACTTTAACAGGTGATACATTGTTGAGACTTAAGTGTTTAAGTGTGAAGCAGAACTGCTATTTGATTATTTTTATTTTGGCAAACGTAATAAGGTCTTGGACATACCAGGTACAATTAAATACAGAAGCTCATAATAAAGTTACAAAGTTTATAGCAATCTAAAATAAAATAATTTTCGTAAATGGGTTTCAGCTGCGAAACACCGAAGAAAAGCGACAGATATGAAGGAAAGCGCGGAGCTGCGGCGCGCCGTAATCCGAACACATCTCAGTACATTGCTCAGTGCGACACAGCGGGACTTAGCGAAAAGCCTCGCTGCGCAGATGCTTATCTCAATAACAGTTTTATTTATTTTTGCGAGCGCCTGATCCACTCCCGGTGGAGCCGTCCAATGAAAATAGAAGAAGACACGCTCGTGCTAACGCCGCAGCAGTGACTCTGACATTTCTTCTAATTGTTTTTATTACAAACAACTTATCTAAAGTTTAACTCATTACGTACGTTCAATACATGCTTTTATTCATACAAAGAACGTTAACTTTACAATGGACATACTATACCGTACAATATAAAACATCAATCCGTATTGTTCCTACGACAAAAAATGTGTTGTACAATATCTGTGGGCCTAGCCAAGATGCATTCTATGATCGCTAACGCTATAGAAAACTATTATAATATATAGGAATTTGACAGCCCTAACGTTAAGTCACGTGACTTAGCGTTATAAATATCGTTAAAGATGTCAAATTCCTATATATTATAATAGTTTTCTATAGCGTTAGCGATACTAGAATGCAACTTAGCTAGGCCCACTTCTTCGGTAAATTAGCCTAGATTATGTAACTGATTACTATAACTAATCTTAGCAAATTCATTTGATCCTGAACTTATATCCATACCTATAGATTTCTCCATACCTAACCTGAATACCTATCATCCATCCATCCATCCATCAGCCTTTTAAAGTCCACTGCTGGACATAGGCCTCCCCAAGAATGGGGGATAGTGCCGTAATCGCCACGCTTGGCAGGCGGGTTGGCGATCGCAGTGGATGTTGTTAATACTCGCAGGAGTGCTGCTGCCCACTCCCTCGTTATTCCCTTAGTTGATTCTTACGACTCCCATGGGTGGAGAGAATACCTATATAAAGTAATAATCTAAATGTCTCGTAATAAAATCGTTTAAAACAAAAAAATAGTACAAATAAATGACTCTTACAAATAGAACTACAATGACTGCTGTGAAAGTAAGAATGTTATTCTTGTGTCTCTGTACTAGAATTGTTCATTAAAGCAAGGCAATGTCCTGAGGCCCTCGCGGGACGTTTGCCGAAAGCAATCTGGAGCTAGTAATTATGGCAAATGACCTAATTAGACCCCGTTGGTGTGGCTCGACTGTCTCGCCACCGCAAGATTTTTCACCTATCCGTTGTTTGTGGTTTGGCCAAGAATTGGCTTTTAATAAATATCGAATAAAATTGTTTTGTATGGAATCAAATTAATGAAATACAAGAATTATTATAAAAATAAATTTATAATACCAACGTATAATATGAAAGTGGAATGATTTAGGTACAGGGGGAGACTGAGACTTACCTAGACTAAATAAGTCATGTATTGAAAGAAAGTGGAGTCAGGAGTCTCCGAAACCAGCGAGCGTGTATGAAGAGAATTATGAATGTTGAGGAAGCGAGAGATGTATGCAAGAATAGAGCCTCTTGGCACACTGTTCTCTTTGCCTACCCCGCAAGGGCCAATAGTATAAAACCAATGTTTGGACAACTACGCCTGTTTTACGCTACTAGAATTTAACTTTTAATATTTACCTATGTTAATTAGGTACGTAATTGGTGGTTATAATCAAACTTAGTAGTGGAGCCATGCTTATCCCAGTATGAATGGGCCAGCTCGATAGGGAAACCAACCTCTCACAGAAGATCAGCTTGAAACAACGACAGGTACCAGCGTTTTGTTTGGTGAGCGAAAGCGCCGGAGGCCCTTGCCCCTTCCCTGTATGTTTTGTAATGAAAATTATTAAAGTACTAATATCGCTATTAAAAAAATAAGGGTTGGCATTAGATGGGTGGAAATTTAGGGTTGCATGTATTTTTTTTATGCCGAATCATAAAAAAACATTGTCCATAAAATAATATAAAAATTTTGGGGGTGGACCACCGTCATCACTTAGGGGTATAAAAAATAGTTTACTATTCTCAGACCTACTGAATATAAGTACGCACACAATTTCGTAAGAAACGGTCAAGCCGTTTCGGAGGAGAATGGCGACAAACACTGTGACACGAGAATTTTTTATATATATATAATAATGTTCGAAACGAAGATATCCCGGACGTCAGCCTGTACGAGATCAGAATGGCTCTCAAACAACTAAAGAATGGAAAGGTACCGGGAGACGACGGAATCACCACAGAGCTTCTGAGAGCAGGCGGAAAGCCAGTCTTAAAAGCTCTTCAGAGGCTGTTCAATTCCGTCGTTCTCGGGGGCGACGTTCCAGAGTCGTGGACCAAAAGCGTGGTGGTGCTGTTCTTCAAGAAAGGCGACAGAACCCTCTTGAAGAACTATAGACCCATCTTGAGCCACGTCTATAAGTTGTTTTCGAGGGTCATTACAAATCGACTCACGCGCAGGCTTGACGACTTCCAGCCTCCCGAACAAGCCGGTTTCCGAAAAGGCTATAGTACCATAGACCACATTCACACGCTACGCCAGATTATACAGAAAACCGAGGAATACAATCGGCCTCTGTGTCTGGCGTTTGTAGACTATGAGAAAGCCTTCGATTTGATCGAAACTTGGGCGGTGCTGCAGTCCCTTCAGCGGTGCCAAATTGACAATCGGTACGTCGAAGTGCTGAAGTGCTTGTATAGAAACGCCATGTCAGTCCGTGTTCAGGACAAGAGTACGGGACCGATCCAACTGCAGAGAGGTGTTAGACAGGGAGACGTTATGTCCCCGAAACTCTTCACCGCTGCATTGGAAGATGTCTTCAAGCTCTTGGACTGGACCGGATTCGGCATCAACATCAATGGCGAATACATCACTCACCTTCGATACGCCGACGACATCGTAGTCATGGCAGAATCTCTGGAGGACCTTGGCACCATGCTCAATGATCTCAGCTAGTGAGTCTCAAAATGAACATGGACAAGACGAAAGTCATGTCTAATGTCCATGTAATTTCAGCACCTGTCCTAGTCGGCAGTGCGCTTCTCGAAGTTGTCAAAGCTCAAAGTCGCTCAGCGGGCCATGGAGCGGGCTATGCTTGGTATTTCCCTACGTGATCGAATCCATAATACGGAGATCCGTAGGAGAACGAGAGTGACCGACATAGCCCGCCGGGTTGCCATGCTGAAGTGGCAATGGGCAGGCCACATCGCTCGACGAACCGATAACCGTTGGGGACGAAAGGTTCTCGAGTTACGACCACCTATCGGACGGCGCAGCGTAGGACGGCCCCCCACCAGATGAACCGATGATCTGGTCAAAGCTGCGGGGAGCTGTTGGATGCGGTCGGCACAGGACCGCTCGTTGTGGCGTTCTCTTGGGGAGGCCTATGTTCAGCAGTGGACGTTAAAAGGCTGATGGATGGATGGATGGATAATAATGTTACTGATTAGGAACAAGACTAGACCTATTATTACATAATGAAAAAGCCAATTATGCTTGTTTCTAATTTAGGAAAAATCTTTTTTCTTTTGTGCAATTATTCGGTCCCAAACCAACATTTTTATGATTTTTAAATGGTATTTGTTGTTTTATAACAGCTTAACTAACTCTAGAAATTTATCTACCAAACAGCATTATGTTCAGCGTCAAAGAGACTTAGGTACTACTTAATGTTTTTGTTTGGTCAATCCACCTAAACATGCATAATTATAATGCACTAAAGTCTACCATTTTTTTTATATAATTAATTGCACCATGCACAGTTGCAATTTCCTAAAATCCCTAACAAAAGCAAATTACTAGCTTAAGTGTAGGTATACCTAATCTAATATTCGATAAAAACATTACAAATTGTTCAAAAGAATATTTTGTGTACCACTTATTATTATGAATGGTAATGAATTGTTGTTTCACCTTAAACAAAAGGAACGCACTTAAATACGAGTACATACCTAAAACATAAGACTTAGTATTTAATTACTTACATAGTTGATCATAAAATTATATTATATTTGTTTAATATTTTTTACTGGATTGCCTGTCTGGACAAATCGCAGTGTTTCTGTTGTGTTTACAGCATAAGAACTCTAGTTTATGATGAGAGGCTATACCTACTTGTCGTTAACACACGTGTTCATATCGATATACTCGTAGACGCATGTGCTCACATGTCTTTGTGCAACTTTGTTATTCGCAACTGATTTATGTACCGAAATACTATTTAACTAACTTATGATCAATAAAATGGAAAATTGATAATTCCAACATGATATTTTAGGGAAATGAAATACGTGCTAGTTGGTTTTGTATGATTTATGCCAACATTAAGAAACATATCTATAATATAAAGCTAAAGAATTTGTTTATTTAAACGCGCCAATCTCTGAAACTACCAGCTTTATTTACACATAATATTTTTGCATTTCTTTGCACAACCTCGGAGGAAAGCTATAAACTATTTAATAATACGACCCTTTAAAGATCAAATGAAAGCAAACAAATATTATTTAAATAGCGATTAGGAATCACAAAATTAAAACTGGACTGTAATATTTAATATATAGATAGCGTTTTCTAATAAATGGACCGCAAGCAGCTTTACCAGAAGGTAAAGGGCTGCGTCTTTTGTCTGACAAGGTGAAGCTTACCTATCTCATTTTTTACTAAAGCATCAGGGCTGACCTATTTTCTCTGCGACTGCTTCCTAAAGAAGTAATTCGTTTTGTAGAGCCTTCCTTCAGCAGAAAATCAGCCTACATTTCAACCCCGTCGTTCCGCTGCCCAAATCCATATACCCCACACCACTCCTGCTCCACCGGCCACAAGGCCTACAAGCCCTGTAAGACCACGGAACAGCGGAGCCGCCATGATTGGGGCCGTGTTTATAATCGCCATGGCTAGCAGGCGGTTTAGGAATCCTAAAATTTGTTATTAACGCTCAAGAGAACGCTGCTAAACGCTCACCCGGTATCACGACTGAGGCCGCTCTCTGATAGAGGTAGGCTGGAACTATTCTAAAGCTGGTTGCACATAGCATACCTATAAGTACCCATTTAGCGGCAGTAAGCTAGACCATTAATTTAAAACACAAGTACAGCATTTTGGATAATCTCAGTACTGATAAAAAATCAATACCTACCTAGCCCTAAACTCCTCGACTAAGTGGGAGACGGATTGGGTACAAATCAAAAACCAAAACTTTATTTAATATTAATTACAAATACAACATATACAACAGAATTTAAAATGCCAATTTTAAATCCATTCATAAATTTGACAATTATGTCAAAACCATTTACAGTACATTGGAGACTACATTTCATCGTACAAAAATCATTAAGTTGCTAAGAAAAAGGAGGCTTTTACTAGCTTACAAAGGGCAGGAACTAAGTTCTATCATAGGCGGGTACTGTTTCAACTTCTCTCGTTTACGTAGCTCATCACGGAGCAGTACCAAGTTCTCATAGTGCTCAGCGGAAGCGTCCAACAGTTCCACGCACGTCCTCACTGCTGCCGTTTGCCGGGGACGTTCCACCTCCATTATAGTATCCGTCGCCTGACTTACTGATAGAACCTTTTCTACTACATCGTCCAGCCTAAAATATTTAGTGTATACTTAACCATTGTTTATATCTTAGGTTAATATTGGGGTACATGATATTTTTCTATTATGCCCGCAGTGTCACCTTTTTAAATATTTTGATAAAATTTTATGCATACTTAATTTTACAATGTTAAGTTTTTACGGACAATTCTTATCCTTATAAGGACTTTAGATAGATATATAGATAGTTGAACTCTTTATTATACATAGAATATCTACACTATTACTATAATATATAAAGCTGTAACAGAGCTAAGTCTGTACATTCAAGATATTTGAGAAAAAAATACTGTATTAAGCTACGAGTATATAGGCGTGTCTGAACACAAAACTATTTATTTTAGATTTTCAGTCTGTCTGTTTGTTCGTTCGCGTATCGCGCAAAAACTACTGAATGAGATTTAGATACAACTTTTTTTATTTGATAGCTCTTGATTAGACTTAATAACTGGTATATATTTTATCCCGCAACTATATCGGGATCCTGATATATAACCTAAAAACTAGCTTTTGGCTGCGACGGAGCAAATAGACATATTTAGGAAGGTATAATTAAAATGTATTATTTTTCTTATCAGGCTTATTAACAATACGCAATAGGACATTATATTAGAGATGATAAAAATAGTAAAAACTTACTTTCGTTTACGGATCTCAAGGTACAGACAGAAGAACAATACAAGGATCGATACGACTGCGCTATTAATCTGAGGCCAAGTCAGCTCTTGTATGATTATATGGTAACGCACAACGCTCACTTTAGGCACCACATCCCACAGAGAAAACCCCGGGATCAACAGTGTTATCGGCAGCGCAAAAGCGATTATTGACCCCACCACCACCGACAAGTCACATTCTGTCTTTTCAGACATTACTGGACATTATTAAATCTTGGGAACCGATTACTTTAGAGCAGACGAAAATTTAGAGCAGAGTAGAATAAATAAAAAAAATTTAGAGTTCACGTTGTACTTGATATATTAATGTCAAAGTTAAAAGCATAGATAATATACTAATAAGTATATTATCTATGCTTTTAATATAAGGTAGTTTAAAATAGGACCATAGAGTTTTTATTCGGATTTCAGAATGACTTCAAATAATATTATAATGTAATATCATAGAATAGGCTACTCCATGAAGTGACCAATTCTGAGATGTAGCCAAGACATATACGAGTACCTACATCACTCTACGATACATCATTATCTTTATGCAAAAATGACTACCCCACACCAACCGGTCCATTTTCGCGGGATTTAACCGGACCCTTTTCTGGCTTCCGGACTTTTACTTGTGCCTGATTTCCAATGAATTGACACGTAAAATTTTAAATCAAATAATTTTTCGGATTCTTTAGTCTACGTTCAAGTAATCTTGAACACAATGGAGCCATTTTTCCCTCATATATACTTGTTTACGAAATAGTGTGCTTATAAAACTTAGTAGACATTTGACGTGACCAAGTTTTTTAAAGGGTAGGCAGAGGTGTATTACACACCCACGACTCGCCAGCTATGTTTAAGTCCCACGTAATAGGGGGCGAGCCTATTGACGTCTACCGGGCACATTTTCAAACTCCGGGCTGCTCCTGAGAATTTTTCTTATTTTTTTTTTACGAAAAATCTTAATAACACTGGCCGACCCGGGGATCAAACCCGAGACCTCATGACACTACCACTGCACCACAAAGGCAGTTACAGTTTAGTTTTTTTTTAATTATACTTTTTACAATTGTGTTAATCCAAAATCGTCATATTGCGGTAGAGCCTTACAAATCCTAACATACTCGTAAATGGTCTAGCTCGACTAGGGAAGTATATTATACCACCCTCTTACAAATTATAGACGTGAAACAACGATAGGAATTCTTTTGTTACTCTTGTGTTTCGTTCAATGAATGAGAGCACAAGATTCCCTATCCCCCACCCTCGTCCCTTTTCTATCATCCTTCCTATCCATCACCTCTATATACCCCCTCTTCTCTATCGCTACATCTCTTGTTTATCACTTTCGTCTGCACATCGCCCTCCCTGGGGTTGAGAGTTAAAGAACACAGGAGTGGTTTGTGGTGATCAGACTGATATAGTAAAATCAACGCTTATAGGTAAATTTGTCCGTGTGGTGACGGACTAAGAATACAAGTGTCACCACCCCATTCTTTCCCACGGGTGTCGTATGAGGCGACTAAGGGAAGTAAGCAATTATCATCCATTGCATGACTGGTGGTAGGGCTGGGTACCGAGTGGCAGTGCTCACTTGGTATCGGGCCCGAGCGGGTTGGTACCACCATCTGCCGTGTGACCGGCCATGAAGCACATCGTTGCGTTTTGGCTGTAGCAGGAGATAGCCGTTTATTCTTTCATTTCATATTGGTGAAATGAAATGATGAGCAGCGGCTTGACAATACTCTCAGTATAGTTGAGTCCATGAGTGACGGCTACCATTTACCATCAGATGGGCCGTGGCTCGTCTGCCACTACAAGCAATAAAAAAATAAAAATCTAAATCATAATCTTGATGGCTAATGATAATTTGCATTCTTATTAGTAGCCTTTATTCACTGCGCTATTTTTGATGTTTATTCTTGTCTATGTATTGATTTTGTTGTTGATATATAAGTAATGTATAAATAGTAACATCCAAAGTTGTATTAAAGTTTACGAAACGTGGGTACCTACAATAGATATTCGCTTCAACACAAACCTGTGTCCGTCATATGGAGCGAGTCGACGACGCGCCACTCATGCGGCATATCAATTTCGACTAGGTACACACAATAAAATTGGACGGCCTCCGGAGAGGGCTTAAACGATTCGCCGTTTTGTCTCGGGGCCCAGCTGTGTAATGACCGGAGCAGGAAAAAATTGTCAGCAAGAAAACGCGAGGGTAGTCGGGTTTATGTACACGCGGCAGCTGGTGGCACTGGCGCCGGGCGGCGACGCGCTCCTAACGGCCTCTGCTTACCTCGCAAAACCCGCGCCAATTTTATTTATCGAAAATATAAACCGATTTGCGGAGGGCCCTCGTAAATTCGGAACGGCTGATTTATGACGGTTACAAGCCGCGTTTAAAACAAAGTTGCTTCTTAAATGACATCTTTGCTTATCTATTGCTTCCTTATGATGGCTGATAATAAAACACCGTTTCCACATTTTTATATGGGAAAACCATGAGAAAGCCAACCTTATACCTATGTGCATGAATTTATCTATATAATAGTACATATATCCACGTATGATCAAAAATTAAATTTTCAACAAGGTTCTTCCGATTTTACGAAACCATGTATGGGCATTCTCCTTTTGGATTTTGAAACTCATTTACGAAACGAAATAGACAATTATTATGTACTTATTTTAATTTTGCACGCCTCATAAGCGAAGCCAAAATACTTAATTAATCGATTATTATTATTAATCGACTTTTTTTTTCGTTTACGAATTATTATGACTAGGAATAGAGCCCTATTACTTTTCACGTTCTGATTGGATGTGGTTTAATTGTTATTAAATAAACAAAAAAATACTAATTAAAAAATATTTACGGCATTTACTCTCGACGCGACACTAAAACCAGCGCCTTTCATGAGAACTACCTACCATTTTACGTACGCATAGCCACCGGTGGTTTTACTATCGTCAACAGAACAGAACGCCGTTCGCCCGGCCGGTACATTGTTTTTTGTTAAAAGAAAGTTTTTACCTTTGCTTGACGAACTCATGATATTTATCAAGTATAATAACTATTTTATCCATAACAATAATTAAAAACACTAAACACACGTAAATAATAACACACCAACGTTATAAAACACGAAAAAAACATATTTTACATTGCACAATTTTTTTTGCGTGGCCTTGGCGTCACGGTGTGTCGTATAATATTGTCCAAAGTTGCAATTTTCTATTGATAGACGTCGCTGTTTGAAATTAAAAGAGATTTTGACAAATGCAGCCCTAGATGTCGCAAGTGGCAATTTTAGATGTATTCAGTTGCTGTTGTTTATATAGAACCACAATATTGCTTTTTTTGTAAGGAAACTAGCGATGTCTTTTTGTTTTCTTAAATTGTTTTTGTTTACAGGTTAATAAATTATTCAATTTTACATGTTTATATATATTATATGCACTTATGCAGGTATATATGTAAACTCATAGATTGTTGTTCTTACTAATTGCCAGATGGCGCCTTGCAAAATGACAGAGATAGACCAATATAGAAGTACTTCTTTTAAAATTAGCGCTAGATGGCGTATAAGACATGAAACTCACATTAGTACCTTTTGAAATTAGCGCTATCTATGTGATTTATTGAAAACTACTTAGTAAAACCAATACATTATTAGTTACTTGTCAAATAATCAATTTTATTGTGAAAAATGAAGATTATGAGGCGTGCAGTTTTGGATTTTCCAAAGTATTTGTTTGTATTGTGACGGACTGAGAATATCTCATGTCACGAGCCTATTACTTACCGAATTCTCGTAGTTGTATAACGTGGCGACTGAGTCACAGAATAAATACTAGTCATAATGAGTCAATTATATCTTACTAATTTATAAATGGGAATGTTTGTAAAGTTACGATATCTATTTGTCAGCCTATTAGGATGAAATTTGGTATACAGATTACCAGCTAAATTATTATACGTGTGGTGATAGACTAAGAATACAAGTGTCACCACCTCATTTCTTCCTATGGGTGTCGTACGAGGCGACTAAGCGAATTAACCATCACCCATTGCATAACTGGTGATATGGTTGGTATTGGTAGCAAGTTGGTGACTCACTTGTCTGGGTCAAGCGGTTGGTCGGCCTTCCGGGTAACCGACCATCAAATAGGTACCTACCTGCTTTTGGTTAGAGAGATACCTAGCCGTCCATTTATTATTCAAAGTCCATGAGGGGTTACCACTTACCATCAAGTCTGCTAGCACAAGCACAAAAGAAAAATAATATATTTGCTCATATAAGAAGTTCCTGTGCCTAGAATATATTTAAATGATAAGTGATATACTTTTTCTTTTTTAATCTCACTAAAATCATAGTCGTGGACAGAAGCTAATCTAGGTAATATTACTACAAAAATAGAACGAGTAGTCCCTTTTTTTTTGTTAAGGCGAGAAATTATTTCCGCACACCCCGTTTTAGTTCCTAACCACACACCCTGTCGTTCGGGGCAACGATCAGGGTAGTGTGGGGCCTTCACCCACTATAGAATCCCGCCGTGTGCCGTCTCTCCGCTTTTAATGGCGGGCCACTGGAACTATGTTACATTCCTTCGGTGGTAGAACGAGTAGTCCCTAGCCCCTTTGACTTATGCAGCCGTGACGCATCTCAATGTGTGTGAAAATTCACTGTACATAGCGTTGTGTGTGTGCCCATGTGCGTAAGGTGGTAGGTACTTATCAAATACGAATCATCATAAGATACGCGACTTATCTGTCATCTATAGGAATAAAAAATAAGTTAAAGCCTAAGTTAATGTCTCTGATTACTATACAAAGTTAGAATAAATACCGTAGACGTTTTACATGATGTAGATACTTACTCGTAGTTTTGACCACTAAAGTAATGTAACACAGTTCCAGTGATCGGCCAATATAAGCGGAAAAACGACACACGGCGAGTTTATTTAGTGGGTGAGGGCCCCATACTACCCTGTTCGTTGCCCCGAACGATGGAGTATGCGGTTAGGTACATTTTTTCCCGTCTAAATAAAACAAAGATGTAGATACCTACTCGTAGTTCGTAGTTTAGTTGCGTGTTACTGCTTCGGGGAAAAATTAACAAGCTTCGGGCTGACAGTATCGCAAACAACTCCCCATGGAATACATAATACTTATGTCTAAGAAACCAGAATCACGCGAATCAATTAGGTGATTTGAGGGTTGTGGCTTCGCGTGACGAAAGCTTGATGGTGAAAAGCAATTCTCTTTTTAGAACAATTTATCTATGGTACCTATATATAATATCGTTGAGTATGTGTGCGAGATAGGCGATCTATGAATTACAAATCGGTTTTGTCACAAAAGAGCTCTACTACCAACTGATGGCAATTTTCTTCTCCGGTGTTACCTAATACGAAGCTGCTTATTAATTATTTATTTTTGGTGATTACGTGGTTCCTGTAGAAGAAAGAGATCGTTATTATCTAATCCAGCGATTCTCAAACTTTTTGGCACTTTTGAAATAAGTACTAAATTATTCATGGCTTAACACGCTCTGCTAATTTTATTCGCGCGTTTTTTCTCCTCAAAATTCTGTGGCATAGGAAATTGTATGAAGCTGCACACGCATTTGCGGAAAAAAATCGCTCTAATTATGTTCGAGAACGCGGATTAAAAACCGCTAGAAAAAAAATCGCGCGAATAAAATTCGCAATGCGTGCTAAAGCTTAAACAGTCAGTGTTATAGTCATAAATGCATTTAACTTCAACGATGCATAAAACTGTTAGGTACCTAATAGGTACAAAATCTATTATTTCTTACCAAAAATAACAATACCATCTTTATAACGCCATCTCATGGATCTTTAAGAGTTGTTAGGTAATATGTTGTTATTATATACTGTTAGCATACTGCTACCTCAAAACTACACGAGATGGCGTTAATAATTTATTTTAGTAAACGTTTTATCTTCTACGAAAAAACACAAAATAAAAGGCCGACCGAAGTTCGGTCCCCCAGGTGTACCTATATAGTTTTAAAGCAGCTTATCGGTGCCAAAATTGAAGTAGGCAAATTTATACCCAAGTAGGTAGGTAAGTACCTACCTATAATTACTTTTATGCTATATAATACCTACCTACTAGTAAAATAAACAATGAAATTGCATCGCAATAACATTCAATCGCTCCATAACAACCAGTGCATGTAATACGAACCGATATTAAAAGAATCGTTCCACCTCAATCGAGGGCCCTTCCAATAATTGGTACGGAATTAATTTACCTTTATGAAGGGCAAATTGTTTTGGTGAATCCCCAATCAATTTACCAAATTGACTAGATGTTACGTTACTGACTCACATGACAAACCGGGCTATTATTGAAAATACTATAAAACCTACCTGCTTTAATTTTTATAAAACGTTTTAGTATCAATTATTTCTTTTTTTGTTTTTTTTGTAACTTTAAACACAAAGTGAAAAATGTGAAATCGAAAATAACAGTCAGGAGCAGGATTTGAACCTGCATCTCCTGGATACCGTCCAGATGCTTTACCAATTCAGCCATCCTGACAATTACTCCTGACTGCTAATTTCGATAACACTTCATACTTAACGTCTTTGGGTGACGCCTGCGCCATCTGTCGGAAGTATTTTCATACATTATACCGGTCGGTATATTGGTAAAGCATCTGGACGGTATCCAGGAGATGCAGGTTCAAATCCTGCTCCTGACTGTTATTTTCGATTTCACATTTTTCACTTTGTGTTTAATGTATAGTGCTAAGCACGTCATATGCTAAAAATATATATAAAAATATCTAAATATTTTTTGTAACTATTAACATTATTAAATAAATATTATATTGCTAGCCAGCAGCTTTGTAAGCATGCTTCGGATAAAAAAATATTTTTATCTATGCGACAATCCCATTTAAACGTTCTCCCTTCATTTCCTTCCATTATAATAATAGGTCAAAAACCCTGAAGCGCGTCGTTATTCATATTAAGTAACTACTGTTACTGTTTAGATATTTTTATATATATATTTTTTAGCATTTAATATGCTTAGCACTATAGGTACATTAAACACAAAGTGAAAAATGTGAAATCGAAAATAAGTCACGAGCAGGATTTGAACCAGCATCTCCTGGGTACCGTCCAGATGCTTTGCCAATTCAGCCATCGTGACAATTGCTCCTGACTGCTAATTTCGATAACACTTACATACTTAACGTCTTTGGGTGACGCCTGCGCCATCTGTCGGAATTATTTTCATACATTATACCGACCAGGTAAACTTAATTTTACAATTAAGATTTTACATAATAATGACGCAAACCCTATAAATATTTAGATATTTTTATATATATTTTTTTAGCATTTAACATGCTTAGCACTATACATTAAACACAAAGTGAAAAAAGTGAAATCGAAAATAACAGTCACGAGCAGGACCACCTGCTTGTGACTGCACCTGCATCTCCTGGATACCGTCCAGATGCTTTGCCAATTCAGCCATCGTGACAATTGCTCCTGACTGCTAAGTAACAGTATTTTAACACAAAATGTGAAAATGTGAAATCGAAAATAACAGTCACGAACAGAATTTGAACCAGCATTTTCTGGAATACCGTCGCAGATGCTTTGCCAATTCAAGTGCATTTTGACATACAGTAACTTACTGTACCTAAGAGTATCTAGGTATGTCAAAAAAAATTTTTTTGAAATTTATTTTGTTGTTCGCGCATCATATCTACCAAAAACTATTTTTTCTGTTATCAGACTTACAAGCTAGCACACATATCTTGAATTTTCGATACTATGCCGAAACCGAAAATAAAAAAACGTTTTGACGGCGGAGTCGCGGAAAAAGTTAAGTAATAAACGTGTAACTAGGGTATTTAGTTTTACTTGTGATTTGTGATATTATACCAAAATCCTTTTGGTTGCTCAGTGGCAAAGTGTCACCATCACATTTTCTTCAGACAGCCATTGTACGAGGTCTACTAGAAATAATTGCGTAGTAGATACCTACATATACCTACCTACTTATGACTGCACCCCGAAACAGATCGCAGGACTGGTAATACTGTGAGAGATAAGTAATACTTACTAAAGGGTAGGTACCTACTACCTACTGTACCGTGTGTTTTGACCATTCATCCATCCATCCATCGATCAGCCCTTCATCGTCCACTGCTGGACATAGGCCTCCCCAAGAGAACGCCACAACGAGCGGTCCCGTCATGAGGGATAATGCCGTAATCGCCACGCTTGGCAGGCGGGTTGGCGATCGCAGTGGATGTTGTTAATACTCGAGGGAGTGCTGCTGCCCACTCCCTCGGTAGAGTAGAGAGTAGAGAGGGGTGGTACAATTCTAAAGCCGGCCCCACACGGTCTACGGCCACGGTGTTTTGGTCAGTTCTGCAGAATCAGTGCTTCGTCCCTAGGTAAAGATAGGTGATTCTGTTCCCCTATCTTTATGAGCATATTCACCACAATTATTAAATTTTAACTATTTATAACAGGTGGTTTGCCTCCGTTTTGGCTTAGCAGTAAAACTAGTCAGCTGTTCCCTGTCACGCCACTACTGTAAGGTAAGTAACGTCTCCAAAACATATTTGAATGTTTATTTACCTATATTCATTTTGTAGCATGGCGTCACAGACCACACTTGCATAAAACTGGCGATCGCGCCGTCGCGTCTGGCACTCACAGCCTGCTGTGTGGTTCAAACAGCCGCACTATGCACGCCACTGCATCGTTGGTGCCATCCTGCTTCGAGGCCTGCGTCATCTACAGATTGACTCACAAGCTCACGGGTGTTTCGGTGGTATCTCTGTCGAATGAGACAAGAGTGAGTGACGAGTCCTAGTCACATTCATCAGGCAGGATCTGTCCGCAGTGGCCATGCTTTGGGAGGAGGTCGCCGAGCGGAATCATGAACTAGTCGATCCTGCTTTTCGGAGCAGACGTTACGGTGGCAGCGGTCGCCAGCCCGACGGCTTCTCATGATCGTAAACAGCCGGAGAGAGAGCACTTTGACTGTCTCGCCACGAATGGCCCCGATAGAACGGCGGTGCGATCCGCGATTTCAGCAAAGCTGGTAAAAAAAAATGAAGGTTTATAAATTTTTTTGATAGAACGGTTTTTATAAAGCGACACTGGCCAACTCTTGTTACCACACTCGAGCCCCCAGCTCTGAAAACCTTGTTAAAATTTACTTCTTGCAAATGCAAAAAGATGTGTGACCAAGCTTGTGGATGCAGATAAGACTATTAATCCAGCCACTCGTAATCCAGTGGTCCATTATAAACATAAATTGTAGAAGGTACCTATAGGTTACTACTATCTATGATAATTCTCCTGCCTGTGATAATTCTAAAGTTCCATCACAAAATGAAGAGAAAGAAATGGAGACAGTGGCGTAGCTATCATAAGGGTGCATTGCACTCCTCAGCTTTGAAAAAAGAGGAGCAGCGAGCTACTGCAACTAGAAAATCTCGAGCCTGCTCACAAGCACTTTTTTGTAGGTAGTAGTAAAGTCGCGATATAATTATATCCCTAGGGATGTAGGGATATATGGCTATATATCCTTAGAGATGGGATGGGATCCGGCCAATACGTACGTGGCCACGCATAGCACCGAGCGGTAGCCGCGGATTGCTATTACTGCCACGACTCTGCAGTCTCTTCTGTAGGAAGAGCCTTATTGCGGGTGGTCAGGCACTCCGGCCACACGGGTCCACCCCCACGTACAGCCGTCAGCACGAGATGCTGGGTCCACCCAGGTTCGGCATCAATCGACCGAGGGCGGATGCCGTGCCGACAAGTCTCCGCGCGAGCTAGCAGAAATGCTTGTCTAAGTGCCACCGTTCGTCGAGGACCAGGCACAGATATTTAATGTGGGCCTGGATTTGTACCCCAACCCCATTCACCGTTATCGAGGTGCCAGCAGGTGGCCCTAAGCCCAATCGCCTCGATAAGTCTGATCACCTCCGCGGGACCCGAGGTGGCCAGTAATGCCGCCTCATAAAGGTCCCTCCCCAAAATTTACTCTGAGGAGATATGAATATAAATTCTAGAAAAAAGAAGACTCCGTCGATTATGGCATAAAAGTAGACATCCCAATAACAAAAAGGCGCTTAATAAAGCGTGAGCTAAAAACTCTCATCATTGAGGCCAATGATACTGCCCTGGAAACATATTTGGAGGGTCTCTCGGCTATAAAGGCTACCAATTATTCTCTGTGGAAAGCATGCAAAAATTTTAATAGACCACTACACCATAAACCTCCACTTGGTAGACTAGACGGAAGTTGGGCTCGAACTAGACAGGATAAGGCTGATATTTTTACTGCCCATCTCAGCAAAGTATTAACTCCAAACAAGGTTAACGCAAATACAGACGAATCACACATTGACGCCATCCTTAACCAGGAATTTCAGCTGAATATATCTCTAAAACTGTCACTAGTTTTTTTAGTTATCTGCAGAAATTAAGAAAAACATTCACGACATGGGTAACAATAAGGCGCCAGGATTCGATATTATCGACAAAAAGGTATGTGGTATCTCTTTAAGAGATACCTCATAAGGCAATAGTGTACACATATTACCTCCTTGTTTAATGCCATCTTGAGAATAGGATACTTTACAGATGTTTGGAAAGCTCAAATTATAATGATACACAAACCGGGAAAACCTGCCCATTAAGTCACATCATACAGACCAATTAGTTTGCTCCCGATCATTTCAAAGCTATTTTAGAAGTTGCTACTGAAGAGGATAAATAAATAATAATAATAGTTTTATTTTATCTCTCACAAAGGATTTTACACAAATTTGTGTCATTAAAATCAATACATAATGGATTCCTTTGGGAGAGACTGGTATCTGAACTAGAGTTTCTTTTTGGGATGACATAATCCCCGAACATCAATTCGGGTTTCGAAAAAAGCATTCGACTGTCGAACAATGATCTTGTTAGTAAGAGTTTGAAGAGTCATAAGAAAATCCTTTGAAAAAAGGAATACTGCTCAGCTGCGTGCAACAAGCTTTTGACAAAGTTTGGCACAAAGGATTAATATATAAAATAAAATCATTGTTTCCAATTGCTTATTATGCAGTTCTCAAGTCATACTTAACAGGGAGAACTTTTCAAGTCAAAAGAAAAGGATTGTACATCAGGCTTCTACGAAATTTCCGCAGGGGTTCCTCAAGGCTCCGTACTTGGACCAATATTGTACACATTATACACATCAGACTTACCACAAAGCCCTGATGTTACGGTCGCAACATTCGCTGACGACACAGCTTTACTTGCTGAGAATAAATATCCAGTTCAAGCTTCCAGGAACCTACAAAACTGTCTTAACGAGGTAGAGGAATGGTTGACCAAAGGGAGATTCGCTGTCAGTGTATCCAAATTAGTTCATATAACCTTTACCCTCCGTAAAGAAAACTGTACACCTGTCACATAAATGGTACTCAACTCCCACACAAAGACACGGTAAAGTATCTGGGTATGCATTTGGACCGTAAATTCACCTGAAGGACACGCATTCGAGCGAAAAGAGATAAAATTAACATGAAATACAAGGGCTTATACTGGCTGCTGGTTAGAAACTCTAAATCCGGGGTCATCCCGGCTTCAGCTGGAAGACGAGCGTCCCTTTCTTCCAGCAGTTAGGAAATCGGACGCCAGGCGCCTCATTATAAAGACGACGTATAGATTTACCCTACCAGGGTTAAGTGCAAGTCACTGTATTTTTTTCGTCGCTATCTATAAGTTTGAGGGCTTTATATAAGCTACGTGGAAGGAAGGGGCGGGAGCCCGATGTTTTCTCTATACAACGGGGCCCTGGCCGACCTAGCTACGCCACTGAATGGAGACTGTTCTGGAGCAAACGTATGACGAAACCGAAGACAAAGAGGTTTGCAATGAAACCGATAATCCAATAGCGAATGATGTAGAAATTTCTAATTTTGAGGTTTTGATAGGTGCCTACTTACTGAAGACAATGAACTCGCAACAACTGGGCCATCAGCAGGGAAGCGAAGGAGGTAGCGCAAAATTTTGGGATAGTACATTGCAGGTTGCAGTAGGGCTAACTGGGGATACCACAATAAAAACTGTGTGGAAGTAAATGCATTTACTGAGCACTTCAAGTGCTAAAATATAGATCAAAATGTTTGAAAAATCACGCCATCAAATAGTATGAATTTTAATTGCAAAATTAAACTTACTACATTGGATGAATGCATGTAAATGCATTGCCGATAGAGGGCGTTGGTCGTTAAGACAAATGTGATGAGGAAATTCGGTATTTCTAGAAATGGTACGATAGCTCAATGGATTAGAGCACTTCCCCGGAAAGGAAGGGATGCAGGTTCGATTCCCGCTCGTAACTAAAATACTCTTTTTCCTTATTCACAAATTATAATTTGTACTTTAAGAGTAGCTGAGCACGTCAAGTGCTAACATATAGATCAAAAAGTTGATATAAACATACCTTAGTTGTTCTTTTTCATCTTCACAATTTCTGGATTAATTAAGTAGTAAATATAAGTACGATTATAAGTAGGATAGGTTTCACACAATTCACCAGCATCACAGTCACTCGACAAATAAAAAACTTAACTTAAACTTCACTACTCATAAGTTCACAACACAAATAACTGAGATCCTTGCTTGATAAGGTTTGTTTATAACAAATCCCAACAAAGACTTATTCAATTCAATTCAATAATAAATTCTAATCTTGTGCCTACTCAACACAACACACCATGTTATTTTTTAAAATCGTTTGTAGGTAAGCAAAGACCGCAACACATACAGCCAACATTGTGTTTTCTCTTATAATTTAAGTCTTTTCTAGTGAAAAACAACAGAATATTAACAATCACATATTATTTAACCAATTTTAAGATGAAACTATCTTTAATTAACCGTATTTTTTTATTAACCTTTGGAATAGTAAAACATCTATTTAATCTATCCTTAAGGCACACCACTACTTCGGATGTTAGCATTGCTAACTTCATGTCGAATGTAGCCAATTCTTGGGCGATTCAGATTTCAATTCAATATCAACGAAATTGGTTTCAAGAATACCACTATAAAATTACCTTGGATTTAGATTGGAATCGTATTGCTATTGAGATTGTTTTCAAGAGTAAGCCTACTTACTGGTCATCAAGTAGAGGAATAAAAACTACATTGTTCTGTAATATAGGTATATGATTTATTACATGCTAAAACCGCTACAAATGTATAAAATATCAGTCACCTTAGTATTAGCAAACTTCCATAATCATTCATTCATAGAAATATCCAAAAGCTCTTGATTATAAAGTGAGGCGATATATGCCTACATTGACAATTTAGCATTCTGGATGATGACAATTTGATCTAAAACTAAGAATTAATAAATAATTAATTACTTTATGTATGACACAGCAGCTCCTTAATGATCGAGATGAAAATTGAGCAAAAAAAAAATAATACTTCTACAAGCAACAGTAATTCTTATTTTGTAAACCATAGCTCTAATATTTTGGTTCATAAGGAAATGGAAAATTGATTAAAAACAAAATAATATACAAAAAAATATTTTTAAATGTGTAAAATAGTTATATTAAACATATTCTATAGTCAATGTAAAAAAGAAAAACAAATTTAATGCCCATTAAATATACATTTATATGCAGGATGAGCTTGTGACATGTATTTCCATTATAATCATAGTGGTTATGACAACTGTTATAGTCATATCCCCACCTCAGACCAAAAAAAATATAGACGGATCATTACGAACAATCCAGTGAAGCCATATAAAACCATGCCAAAATAGTAATTACACGCACTCACGTAGACAAATACAAACAAAATCATGCCAAACAGAAGTGTTACCAGAGTATGATTTAAAATTACCCCAAATGAACTATTTCGTACGTAAGTTACGTATATGAATACGTCGTCAGCGCCATAATATTCCCTATAATTATGATTTGTTGTAAGCTTACTTTATACTTTTATTATTACTTTATGTTTTACATAGTTTTTTTTTTAAATTACCCAAAATATAGGGATTTTTTCTTTCCGGCGACAACAGCTTCACGCACACAACTTTAAAAAAGTGGCTTCACTTTTTAGTTGACAATGCGGTGTCTTTATTTTTTTGTTAGCCTGAGATCCCCCACAAGTATGTAATGATCACTATAAAAATATATAATATACATGAGTATGTCTAAATTCACTTTTTAAGCGTTCGTGTTATTAGACTGAATCTTGAGTTAATTAATATAATAGTCTAAAAATTATTTAAATTTAATGCAATTATAGATTTTTATATATCAGAAGTGAGCTGAGGCAGATCTATAAAGTTTTAAATTATAACTAGGTTTATCTAATCTCACTATAGGTTATATTAAAATTGACCTGGCATAGAACTTATCTACGAGTATGTTTCCCTTAAAAATCATTAATAAATTATTAGAGTTATAAATAATAAAACATCTGTTTATAAAATATAGACATAATTTGATAATACAAATAAAAACAATTGCAAGTAACTTTGCTTATAATCTAATGAGATACATGATTGTTTTGTTATTTTTTTATATAAGCATTTGACATGCTGGGCCATTAAACAGAACAGAAAGTGTAAAAACCTGCGTTTCCTGGATATCCGTTAAAAGCGCTACGCCAACTAAGCCATGGTGACGTTTGCCTGGGATTATCAACCATCAAGACATTAAGAAGGAATGTGTTATCGAAATTGATAGTTCCGAACAAATGTCACGTTAGCTTAAAACGTATAGATCTGTTATCTAGGCGACGCAGTATCACATTCAATATCACACGATCACGCTTTGTGTTCTAAGGTACCTACATGATTATTTATTATCCTAACACTGATAAACAAAAATTAGCAAAATATAATGCTTCAAAATAAAATAAATGAACAACGCCATCTATTATTTTCGCATGGCAATTACGAAACTAATAGAAATTCATTGTACTACCTACAGCTTAACCTTGCGATATGTTCGCTAATGGAATCGTAAAGCATCCAAACTAAAAGCTACCATAAACTTCGCATAAAGCGAATAATTTCACCACAATAAAAGTAAAATTGACAACAAAGGCATTATAAGAGCGCCTCCATAGTTTATACCTAATATGTTGTGCATTCTCATCACCCTGAAATGAAATCCGCATTTAATGATAATGTATCCAAACTTCGTTACATTGATTATTTTTATCTTTTTAATATACTACTTACTAATACTTTTGTAAAACCTTATTTTTGTAACAATTAATAGCATTTGGCAAACAAGTACATCGAAAGTATCCCAGCAAGCTACTCAATTTGACTGTAGCGAGACAAACCTTAAAATAGTAAAGGAGAATGCCCATACATGGTTTTGTTATGTATCAGACACAAAATGGTCTCAAAAATAAAAAAAATAATGTCTACAATGCCTTCTCGAATATCAAGTCAAAATTTCGACGGATCTGCTAAATAAAAACTAATTTACCTACTTTGATCGTTTGAATACTACCATATATAATAGTAGGCGAGCCTATTACCGTCAATCGGGCACATTTAAAATAAGCAATTACATTCAAAAACATAGTAATTACATTGTTTTTGCTATAAAGTGATAACTATTACTTTGTCACATTAAATATCTATAAGAAAAAACTTGATTAAAACGCAAAATATTTGTATGATTGTAGTTACTTAAACACGTAAAATATAACCTAATTTGAAGAACTTCATTAGACTTTTTCTCGAAAATCCGGCGAAGTAGGGATATTGTATTATTTATAATTGTATGTACACTTAAAACACTATGAATTAAGGTAAGTTTCATGAATGTACAACATGATACAATATGAAACCAAAGCTCATACATTTTGGGCATTCTCCTTTAGTTACGTAAGACAAATTGAAAGATGTATTTTGCGAGATTACAATATTTTGGTCCAAGCCTCTCTCAAAATAGTTTTAAAATTGCAGTCAAAACATAGGTGTCCCTGAATAAATCTTTTTAAACGGTACTACACAAAGCGTCTACGGCATCCATGAGACTGGGTACCGAGTCCACTTTCATTCCACGCTTACGTAGATCGTTCAGTTCTTCGACTAATTTCGATTTGTCTCTGCCTAAAGCTTCCCTGTAAAAAAAAACAGAATATTGCTCTTTAAATATCAACAGGTACTTGGCTATATATCAACTAATAAGAAGCGTAGTCTAGGGCAGGAGTTCCCAATCAAGCCGAACAACCATTCTTTTTTAAGGCGGGAAACACCTAACTGCACACCCCGTCGTTCGCGACAATGAACAGGGTAGTATGGGGCCCTCACGCACTAAATAAACCCGCCGTGTGTCTCTCCGCCTGTACTGGTGGACCACTGGAACTGTGTGACATTACATCAGACTTACTATTTCGGGTACCCTCTACCGAGCGACGCTTTCGCACACCGGAGCATTACACCTTCGCGGAAGGCCTTGCGGGTGGCGAACGTTCCCCGGTCTATCCACCCGCAGCCTCATCTCTACGGAAGGCGAACCACCCTTTTTTTTTGTTAAGGCGGGAAAAAATATTCCTAACCACACACCCCGTCGTTCGGGGCAACGAACAGGGTAGTGTGGGGCCCTCACACACTAAATAAACCCGCCGTGTGCCATCTCTCCGCCTTTGTTGGCGGGCCACTGGAACCATATTACATTCCTTCAGTGGTAAGGCGAACCACCCTTTTTTTTTTGTTAATGCGGGAAAAAATGTTCCTAATTGCACACCCCGTCATTCGGGGCAATGAACAGTGTAGTGTGGGGCCTGCACCCACTAAAGAAACCCGCCGTGTGCCGTCTCTTCGCCTTTATTGGCGAGCCACTGGAACTATGTTACATTCCTTAGGTGGTCCAAGGCGAACCACCCTACGGGGCGTAATACGATTGCAACAACGAAATAAATCTATACTAAAAAATGGAGAGCCGGTTTTTTTTGTTCGGTTATACTGTGAAAACCACCGAACCGATCAGAATAATAATAATACTTATAACAAGTGTTATAAGTATGCAGCGTGTTTCGGAGAAGGTTTTAGTATAATGATATGTTGGTGATTACTTATCCGGAATCTATATTTTGTAACATCTAATGCGGAGGGACGGTAAAGCCGGCTGTTAGCGTGGCGACGCTTATAAATAATAATAGGAATCCTATCCGAAATTGACTTTTCATCGACAATATTTTGACGCATGCGAAGCCGCGGGGAATGTACTAGTAATTATAATAAATTATTTTGATAGCAAATGTTTTAAATTTAGTCAGACTATTTTGCATGACTATTAATAAATGTAATTAAAATTATTTATTTTTGTAATGAATAAATAAAGGGGGCAGGAGGCTCAATGAAAACATGGTTGGGCGAAACTGCTCTAGAATGATAAAGCCGACGGCTTAGCAAGACACATCTTGTCTTAAAGACGTGTCCTTTCATAGGAACGCGGAGCTTGGCCGCTGCTATTTTTATCCTTATGATAATGGGCTAAGAATATGTTATGTAATATTCCGATGTTTTAAGGAGGAAGAATCAGCAATCTTCCCTATCGTCGAACCATGAAGATGCGTACACAAACTTTAAAAACTGACTTTTGAAACCAGTAGTAATTAAACCTTCAGATCCAACCACAAGTGAGAATGTTCATTGGATGATAACATTACCACCAGTTTCGTTGTTTCGAATTTTATACCTCCTATAGTGATAAGTGACCCAGATCAGGCAGTGTTACTGAGCTTTTCGTAAAAAAAAAAAATCTCTGAAGCAGCCCGGAGTGTGGAAATGTGCCCGGTATACGGCAATAGGCTCGCCCCCTATTATGTGGGACTTGAACATAGCGAACTGTGGGTGTGTAATACACCTCTGCCTAACGGGGATACAGGCGTAAACTATGTAGTGATAAGTCGACTTATTCAACACTTCGGGGGGCAGTAACAGTAAAAATTCCCTGTTGCCTGAGAAAATATACCGGCAGAATCAAATCTTGCCTTACATTTAACATTTCCCTGCAAGTGGCATGATTGCCTGCAACTTACTAGTTCAAAGCGTGCACAATGCAGTTTACACACATATATATTTTTTGATTGGTTAAGAATTCTAATATCAAATTAATTTTAATTTTAATCTATATTATTATAAAGCTGTAACAGAGCTAGCTAGAGTCTGTGCATTTAAGATATTTAAGAAAAAAATACTGTATTAGGCTATATAGGCGTGTCTAAACACCTAACCTACCATCACGCCATTTCCCTTGCGGGGTATGCAGAGAGAACAGATTGCCAAGAGGCTCTATTCTTGCATACATCTCTCGCTTCCTCAACATTCATAACTCTCTTCATACACGCTCGCCGGTTTCGGAGACTCCTGACTCCACCTTCCTTAAAAATATGACCGATTTGGTCTAGGTAGGTGAGTCTCGGTCTCCCCCTCTACCTACATCCTTCCACTTTCGCAATACTCTCTTTCATACCTACTCGCTCTCTTACGTCGTCGTTACGAATGCGGTCAGTCAGCACACCGCATCGCACATGGCACACCATTTCCTATAGTCTAAACACAAAACGATATTTTTAGATTTTTGCCTGTTTATCTGTTTGTTTGTTCGAGCATTACGTAAAAACTACTGAACGGATTTTGATGCAACTTTCTTTTTAAAGGCTAGTAGGTACATTATATTATTTTTCCAAAAGTAGTCATTTTTTTATTTATTAGTGTTGTGTTTTAATTGCATTTGGATCTTTTTCGTCATCATGGATATGTTAAAAATTCGAGTAATTGTGGAATCTGAGTATGACTACCGTCGAGGCAGCAACGCGGCATAAGCGGCACGCAACATCAACGAGGTTTACGGATCTAACACTACAAACAACTGCACCGCCTGTTATTGGTTTACCCGCTTCCGTTTCGAAAATTTCGACCTGAAAAATGAACCTCGTGGTCGTCTGAAAACTTTGGTCGATAATGATAAATTCAAGGTGATTGTGGAAGCTGATGATAGTCAATCTATGGCTGAATTAGCAGCAGTTCTCGACGTTAGCATCAAAACAATATTGGGACATTTGCATCGCATTGGCAAGGTAAAAAATCTTAACAAATGGATGCCCCACAAACTCAATGATCGCCAGCGCGAGGTACGCGTCGAGACGTGCCTTGCACGGCTCAACAGGCACACAAACGAAAGAATTTTGAACAGCATTGTTACCTGCGACGAAAAATGGATTCTGTATGAGAATCGCAAGCGCTCACCAAATTTGTTGGTTCCTGGTTCAGCACCTAAATGCCCTAAAGGCCTGAACGAAAACGCCCCTAGAAACGTGATAGTCACTATTTGGTGGTCTAGCGCCGGTGTGATTCATTCAGACAGCTTCTACCAAACGGGATGAGCACTACTGCAGATATGTACTGTGAAAAACTGAACACAATGATAGAGAAGCTGGCACATCAATCGTTCGTCTCCGCTTCTCCAGCGCGATAATGCGCGACCTAATACTGCACAGCAGACGGTCTCCAAGTTACAAGAGCTGGGGTTCGAAGCTCTCCGTCAGCCAGCGTACTCACCAGACCTTGCGCCTACAAACTTCTACTTTTTCCATAATTTGGATAACTTCTTGGCTGGAAAAAAAATCAATACCCGCGAAGCAGTACAAACGCTTTTGAAGAATTTGTAGCCTACCCCGTCTAGCTGATTTCTTCAAGAAAGGCATCAATAAACTGATTGCATGGTCGATTGTTTTGATTAATAGAAATAAAAATATAGAAAAAATATCCTTTGATTTGTTTCATATAAAACGGCAATTTCATATGTAAAGACCTAATATATAGTCACATGTGCCCTGCAATGAAATAAGAAATTTATTTTACCGGCAGCAAGCAATTAAATAATGCAGATAAGAGTTCAATGATTTCATCGACTTATATTCGTTATTGACATATCCATTGTTATCGTTGTTGACACATAGTGATTGATGGCTTATAACTACTTGGGAATACGAGTATAGCTTGGATGCAATTTTCAAAAGAAAATAATCTAGGATTTTTAAGTATCTGTCAAGGGTTTAATAACTTAATAACATATATTCTATATGATCAAAATCCACTGATTTTATAATTTTTTTTCTGTTTATAGGCAATATACGCGGCGAAACATAAGTCTGTGTGTAAAAAAATATCCGGGATTGCAATTATTAAACTTTACAAGTCTTCAACGAAGTAGGTCGTTATGGTCAACTCGGATCAAAGGAAGTCAGATCAAAATAGGAGAAAAGCTACGTGCTCTAAACTGACTACCTAGACAGAAATTATAAAAAGTAATTACTTTTCATATCGTTACCGTGCAACGTCGATTGTCATCATATCCAGTTAATTCAATGATATCTACTCATCTAACTATTATAAAGCAGTAACAGAGCTATGTCTGTACATTGAAGATATTTGAGAAAAAATGACTGATTTAGGCTATATAGGCGCGTCTAAACACCAAACTATTTTTTTTATTATTTTTGTCTGTTTATCTGTTTGTTTGTTCGCGCATCACGCAAAAACTACTGAACGGATTTCGACGCAACTTTTTTTGTTTGATAGCTCTTGATTAGACTTAACAACTGGTATAAATTTTATCCCGATACTATAACGGGAACCTGAGGTATAGCTTAAAAACTAGCTTTTGGCTGTGGTGAAGCCGCGGAAGGCTAGTAAAAGAAAATAAAAATACGCCAGAGTTTATCCATTAGTACCTATACATATTAAATATCTATGGGCGTATCCGCTTCGCAAATTACTCTGACCAATGCGACTGCTCAAAACTATTAGTCACGCTCCGGCGCGCCTCTACTCGTCTCTAGTCGCATGCAGTTTCTTAGTAAAAAAGAGAGAAACAGACGAATTTCTGCTATTTTGCTTAATAATATTAATTAATAAAGACATAGACAGCTACTTTGTACTGTTACTCACTTGTTCGATCCAATATCAAAAGCAACTTGTGGTCAAGAGATGAACATTTTGAATATCTATAACAATGTGCACCATGGCGAGAGAAATGAGCACTAAGCAATTTCTTTTCTCATATTATAATTTCAATGCAAACAACTAACCATATAGAAATACAAGTATGCAGCAGCGGTATATATATGAGTAGTAGGTCAGAGTCGCTGACGGCTTCGTATCGCTTGAGAGCAAGTTGTGCCCATCGCTCGACGGGTCC
This sequence comes from Leucoma salicis, assembly GCA_948253155.1. Lineage (NCBI taxonomy): Eukaryota > Metazoa > Arthropoda > Insecta > Lepidoptera > Erebidae > Leucoma > Leucoma salicis. Next base: position 10,865,106 of record OX411806.1, read on the forward strand.
TGCCAGTTCGCCATTACTAGCACAAGCCACTATGCGACATAACGCAGCCAGAACTACGCGTGATCTATCAGTGTACACCTGGAAATAATTTTGTAGATTGATTAATAATTAAAAATTATATTACTAAGCTAAGGCTCTGTTTGATGAAGGTGCAATTTGGTCACATGGTGTACCAATGGTATTTCTCATTTAATTATTTGGTCTACAAATGTATACTTGTAACTTTTAATCTCAAGGCCCAAAGATTGGTAAAATGAAAACATATAAAGCTTAGTGTCGAGTAGGTACAGCAGAAACGCGCCGAATCGAAGCGCGTCGTATCTAATCGCATTTATTCCTAGTGCGCGTATGTCAGACGAATCGAATCGATTTTTCCCTTAGAGTATAAATAACTTTATACTCTAAGATTTTTCCTTTCTTTACAAACCTTCTACGAAGTAGATTTTTCTTGCGTTATGGGCAACTCGGAAATGTTTTCATTTATTGAAATTTTTGATCTATATAATACTTTCAATATTTTGATCTATAATTTTTAGCATTTGACATGATCCGCTACTTTTTAAAGTACAAATTATTTGTGAATAAGGAAAAAGAGATTTTTAGCACGAGCGGGAATCGAACCCGTGTCTTTTTCAATCCGGGGAAGTGACTGAGCTATTGTAACTAACCTATTCGATCATCCCAATTTCCTATGATGATATATAGATGATGATATTTCCATGTAAATGCATTCCGATAGATGGCGTTGGTCATAAAGATAAATGTGATGAAGAAATTGGGATGACTGAATAGGTCAGTACGATAGCTTAGTGGCCACTTCCCGGATTGGAAAAGACGCGGGTTCGATTCCCGCTCGTACTAAAAATCTCTTTTTCTTTATTCACAAATAATTTGTAATTTCAATAGTTTAAAATATGAGAAGAAAGTGGCTTCGTACTTGACTGAAATTATTAAAAAGCCTTATAAGAGTATCTACCGTTGTTTCACGCCGATCTTCTAAGAAAGGGTGGTACTTTCCCGATCGAGCTGACCCATTCATGTGTAGATAAGCAATGCTCTATCACTAAAAATTCAATTAAAAAATTGCATTAAAAGAAATATATGCAAATAAATTGGTTAGAACAGCCAGATAAACTAATAATAGATTTCATCAATTCTTTACACTAGAATACATACCTTATTTAACAGTTTAAAACTGGTTTCCAAAACAGATAATGCTTGGTCAAACTTCCCCTCGTTGATAAGCTGTCTGGCGTCATTTAACTCGATGTCTTGAAAAAATGTGATAGCTGCCTGGGAGTCCCGAAGCCGTGAATCATTTGCTATCAACTCCAGTAATGACTCAAATGCGGTACGTCGCATCGTTATTAAATTAGGATCAAAATTACCCATCATAATCTGTAACATGCATAAGAACTAGCAATAATACCTAAATTGGCAAACCATCTGGACGGTATCAAAATCTGTTCAAATCCTGCTCAGGACTGTTATTTTTGATTTCATATTTTCACACTTTGTGTTAATAATACCTAATTTCAAAATCAAAATTTATTATGGCACAGCCTTGATACAGTTGCACTATTGTCCTTCAAGCTCAATGAGACAGCAATCCAAATTAAACAGAAAGAGATCAGAGACAGAGCTGACATGTTTACATCATGTCTGTAGCATGACGCTGCAAATTTTATTGATGGTGGACTCTCTATTAATTAATATAGTGCATTTATAATGTACAGCATTATAAAATATAAGTCATATAATACTAGTAGTATTCAGAATTGACATAAGTGAAAAGATATGTCATTTAACTTGAGTAACATTTTTAATCTGACATTAAAAATAGAATGATAGGAAAAGATGTTCTTACATAAGTATTATCATCAATCAGTTATGTCTTTACTTTAAGGTGGCCATGGTCGGCCATAATTAGTTCTGTCAATATTTGTCAGAACATTTCCTGTGTAACTTTAAGTGTATTAAGATAGTCACAAGGCACAATAAAAACATATTAGAATGAAATGAGGGGTCACTACTGATAACCATTTTAAACAATTATTACTATCCAAATATCCACAGACCCAATTGCTCTAAGCATTACAATTCCATATTATAGGAACTTTAAGTATACAATTAAATTTATTTCTCTAATAGGTTTTAAGCATTATTTTTTATACAATGTGGGTGGCAAACAAGCATACGGCTCACCTGATGGTAAAGCGGTTACGGTAGCCTATAGACGCTAGTAACACAAGAGGCATCACTCGCACGTCACCATCTCCAAGGACAGGCGTAGGAGGTAGAGAAAAAGTATAATGAGGAGAGGATACGATGGATACTAAGTAGAGGATCGGAAGGATAATAAGGAGAGGATAAGAAGGGAGTTCGGGCCTCCTGTACTCTTGTTCACTATCGGAAACACAACTACAGGAGAACCTACCATTTGTATTGTATTGTATTACATTACCTATTTAATATGATGTAACATTTAAGGCCTTTAAGGCTATCAAAAATTCCTGAACCATATAAAATTAGTAGATATCTCACAAAATCTGTTGAATTATCTACCCATACACCCCCTCGTTCAGGGCAACAAACAGGTAGTGTAGGGTCCTCACCCACTAAATAAACCCAACGTGTGCCGTCTCTCCGCCTGTGTTGGCAGGCCACTGGAACTGTGTTGCATTACTTCAGTGGTTGCGATACAATACCTGACCACTTCATGTGTAACCTACTATTTGAGGGTCAAATGGCTGACATCAAAATTACTCAAAAGATTAACACAAAATAATTTATCAATCAATCAATCATTACAAAAACATGTGAATAACTAATATGACTCATGCAATTACTGACAATAATAACTCAAACTTTAGTTATGTGACCATTATTTTACTTACGTACCTTCCTTGGGAATGGGATGTTATTAAGCAAAGTTGGAAATTCCTTTTTCAATCCATTATACAAATCAAGAAAATGGGTGTATCTTCGCTCTACGTTAGACGGGTCTGGGTCAAAAAGTCTCGTCTCTGTTGAATCCTGTCTTGCTTGCAACATGTAAGCCACAAATTTTTTTTCTTTCTCAAAACTTTCCACCGTACGTGATGAAACGATTTCAAATTTAACCATGTTCACAATAATTTCAAATTTATCTTATAAAAAATTACACTTTGTTTTGATGAATCAGTTAAATAAGTACAACAAAACAAAGATAAACAAAGTAAAGAAACTGTCAATATGTCAATTCCATTGAGCTCTAAACAGGGGGAGAGGAAATAACTACAGATTTACCGAGCCACAGACTAATTAGTATGTCCCTACCGAGCCAAGTCTTTGAACTCCAAAAATGGCGGAAATTGCTAGGAAAGCGCGTAAAAGATATCGATACTTCAGTCCTTCAAGCAATTTATACATTTTTGGGTGAACAAAGGTTTTTTTAATTGCGTAAATCTTTAGCTACCTGTACCTATAATTATATCTATGTGTGTCAAATTGCAACCCAATCCATTCAGTCATATGAGCTAGTGGTTGATAGACTAAGAGAAGTAAGCAATTATCATCCATCGCATGACTGGTGATAGGGCTGGGTACCAAGTGGGCGTACTCACTTGGTATCGGGACCAAGCGGGTTGGTAACACCACCTCCTGTGTGACCGGCCATGAAACACATCGTTGCGTTTTGGCTGTAGCAGGAGATAGCTGTTTATTCTTTCATTTCATATCGGGGAAAAGAAATGGTGAGCAGCGGCTTGACAATACTCTAGGTATAGTTGAGTCCATGAGCGACGGTTACCATTTACCATCGGATGGGCTGCGGTTCGTATGCCATTACATGTAATAAAAAAAATCCAGGGGGAGTGTCAGGCTTAATGTCATACAGGCTCGACTCTTGTGTCGAGTTCATGAGCCACAATATCGACTAAAACATGACCGCGACGGCTTCTTCCGTCATAATGGAGTGTCCTAGGATCGTCTACAGACATTCCACACCGATGCTCTAGTGACTACATCCAAGGGCGCCTTGCGGTTTTGACCAGGTCGTCAGCCCTTCTGGGAGGCCATCCTATGCTGCGCCTTCCTGTGAAACATGTCAAACATCTAATGCGTAGGGAGGGTAAAACCGGATGTTAACCGTGGCGACGCTTTTATTTTACTTGTCCCGTTCAAATCAATTGTTTGTTTACTAATTCTTGACACCAGTTACGGTGTCCTTACCAATAATCATATATAAAACTCTGGAGTACAATACATAGCATCACGCCTGTATTCCCCGAAGGGGTAGGCAGAGGTGTATTACACACCCATGACTCGCCAGCTATGTTTAAGTACCATGTAATAGGAGGCGAGCCTATTGACGTCGGGCACATTTCCAAACTCCGGGCTGTTACTGAGAATTTTTCTTTTCAGAAAAAAGCTCAATAACATTGCTTGACCCAGGGATCGAACCCGATTACCTCATGATTAGCAGTCGCATACATTACCGCTACACCACCGAGGCAGTTGGAGTACAGATTAGGACAAAGGCTACTAACTATTGTTTAAGTGGAGAAGGTGGAGGTCTCCTGTGGGATGGCTATTTTTGTGTAGATTATTTTTATGCTAGAGCGTGACATATTTAGGTTGAGGAACTAAATAGAAGTATCCATCCATCCATCCATCAGCCTTTTAAAGTCCATCGCTGGACATAGGCCTCCCCAAGAATAGGGGAGAATGCCTTAATCGCCACGCTTGGCAGGCGGGTTGGCGATCGCAGTGGATGTTGTTAATACTCGAAGGAGTGCTGCTGCCCACTCCCTCGGTATTCCCTCAGTCGGCTCTTACGACTCCCATGGGTGGAGAGGGGTGGGACAATTCTAAACCGGTCCCACACGGCCCAATAGAAGTATGCTTGCTGTAAAATTGTCGGAAAGAAGGATCCTTTCAGATAATTTTATTTAATAATGAAGATTGACTATAACTAATAAGTTAAGTTGAAAGTTTATTGTAGGGCCAGCTGAAAATCAGTGTTTTGTAATTAGCACAACAAAAATTGAGCTGGCTACCATTGTTAAATACACTATTGATATTTTATTTTTGTTCGTTATTTTTGATGTGAAACATCTAATGCGGAGGGAGGGTGAAATCGGCTGTTAGCGTGGCGACGCTTTTATTTTACTTGTCCCGTTCAAATCCTGCAAGTTAAATTTGAAACTCCCGGTTTCCGATTGAGCTGAAATTTTACAAGCATGTGTATATCGCGTGAGAATGCAATATTATGATGACATGGAACTGATCTGATGATGGAGCTGGAAGGTGCACATAGGAACTCCATAGTAAAACGGTGCAAACCCATCGAGTTTGGGCTCGTATGATTCGTCTTGCCGAGTACTTTGTGTCTAGATGGAATACAGGGTCTGATGATGGATCTGGAAGGTGACCACAGTAACTCTGTAATGAAACGACGAAACCCCATCGAATTTTGGAATCATTTGATTCGTCTTGACGAGTACTTTGTCTTTAGATAGTATTCAGGGTCTGATGATGGAGCTAGAAGGTGGCTATAGGAACTCCGTTATAAAACGACATAACTCCATCGAGTTTAGGCTTGTATGATTTGTCTTGACGAGTACTTTGTCTCTAGATGGTATCCAGAGTCTGACGATGGAGCTGGAAGGTGGCCACAGTAACTCTGTAATGAAACGACGCAACCCTATCAAGTTTATACTCGTTTGAGGAATACTTTGTAAAGTATTCCTCAAACGAAACCTTCCTCAACGAAGTTATCATCATTTTATTTCTACAAAATAATACCGATGTTTTCACATCTGCTAGACGTCCCGCGATGTATAGTTTTTAACAATATAAAATGTTTTGAATGCTAATAATAACACAATTCAAATGATTAATCGGTTCAATAAATTAATATTAATTAATATTTAATACTATGCTGCTAAGCCACTGCTCACCACTTCATTCCGAGCACACAAAATTAATAAATGGACGGCTTCTTCCCGCTATAAGAAAATTTGTGACGAATAAAAATCACAAATTATAAGTGGTGGATGCTAGGTTGGAACCTAAATAGCGCAAAATAAATATTTTTATAATAAAGAATATTTAATATACCAATATTTTTTAAAACATCGATATATCGATAGTTGTTGGTTCTTTCTGCATCCCTAATTGACAGTGACATACAACAGATAAAGGATTTGTTCCGATATACACTGCGAGCACTGTGATATAACGTGATCAACAGCTACCATAAATATAACAACTTTCACTATAGAATATTATTATTATTATTGAATATTGTAAATCAAAGATACCCAAACATGGCAAATGTAAAGAAATTATGTTTATTGCAGTGTAAAACCAATACTTTGTATGAAATGAAAGTAATGACAGATCAGTATACTGGACTGCATTCCGTCATAAACAGTAACCAGTATAGCTAACTATAAAGGAACCACTTCGCAGTATACTAAATTTACATCACACCTTACAGTGCTCGCAGTGTATATCGGAACACACCCAAACTACGCTGTCATCGTAACTATTAAGATGGCGGACGACAGCCGAAGTAAATCACTTTTACTAATAAAGATTAGGGCGCCTCCTCCTATTTACAGCTCAATGTGACAACCGTATAAAATTGAATAAAAACCGTATAAAATATAAAATTGAATGTTGGCCGCCTTTCCTGTCATAAATCAGGTGAGTTTAAGCCATGGAAGTAACATGTATACAACTGGAATGCGCACAGCAGTGCAAAAAGTAGCAATCAAAAAACGGTCCTAGTGAGACAGTAGATACGAGGTCAATTTATCTCACTCTATTCGGGTGACCATGTTTCAAAACAAATAAAAAAATTCAATTTTTTTTTATTTTTGTTACTAAAGGTTAAACCATTTTTTGTTGGTTTTGCTCTTACGCTTCATGTAGTGAACCAATTTTGATGAAATTCGATCCAGTTCTTAAAGAAGCTAAACCTTATAAAAATACAAATATATATAAGCATGACTAGAACATAGGCCTCCCCTATATTCAAAGATGCCGATCAGACGTATTTCTTGCCTCATGCAAACAAAAAAAACCTACCAACTAAACTATAGTTAGAAGTCAGAAAATAATAAAAATCTTACATTTGAGGAAGTTTACTTTATTGTGACAGTTTTTTTTTGTTAATTTTGTTTTCGTGAATTGACTAGTCCTTCTGAGTTTAAAAAACCTTAACTAAGGCTTAGATTTGAATGAACCGGAAAACGAAATTTATTGTCACCCTTATTGTTCAATAGTAAGGCTTAGCACGCACTGCAAAATCTCACCACGCGATTTTTGTTCTGGCGCCTTATAATCTGCGTACAGAATCATAGCTAGAATGCACAGCGTATAAAATTCCTAGTGATTTTTTTATGTTTCTACCGAGACTCACGCACCTAAATGGACATCTGAACAAAAATTTTGATTTGATATTTATTACGGTGTAAAAGGCATGTCAAAAGAAGTCACCAATACTGGATTCACCCTTTTACGGCATTAAAACCCATGAAAGGATTTTTCTATGTAAAATACCAAGCCTTGCGAGAATTTAACAAAAAGTTTTTCGGGTATTTTAGAATGACATAAAAACATATTTTTTTTTATTTATTTTTTTAATTTATTTTACAAAATTCAATAGCATTGCAATATTTACCTACATGCTTATGTAATAAGTAACGGACTAGATTAACATCACGTTGGATGTTTGTAGTTTCATCCGCCTAAGGTTCTACTTAGGAATCTAGCAGGGATGCCAGAAAATACGGAAAACCGGAAATTCAATATAGAATATCTGTGCCCCGTTACTCTATACAGTTTAAACAAATATCTTCAAAGATATTAGCAAAATAAAAACGTGCGGTGCGCGCCGCCCCGGCCGTTTACAAAATACATCCTTAATTATATGGGACGAATGTACCATGAGTCATAGAGCTCATATTGAAGCCGTGATCCGTACGCTAAAAGACATCAGAAACTCAGACGCTGATGTTGGTGGTGTTACTTTTGTATATGCGGGTGATTTTCGGAAAACGCTGCTAGTAATAACAAAAGGAACACGCGCCGATGTCATCAGGGCATGCTTATAATCATCATGCTTATGGAGTTTCGTTGAAACTCTCAATTTACGAACAAACATGAGAGCCCACTTTAGCGACAACTACGACAACGACTTTCCGCATCAACTACTGAATCTTGGAGAAGGAAAAATTTGCTGTCCTAACACCAACAGTAGGGATGACATTAAACTTGACAATCGGTTAGGTCACATCGTGTGTTAAAAACTAGAGAAGCGTAAGGGCAAAATTACATCTTCACTGGAGAGCCGAAAAACAACTCAAATTTACCTGCCGTTATCTTATAACTCTTTTATGACAAAATCTATAGTAGCTAAATATCTGATTTTTACTAATAATAAAGCTTTATTTATTGGCTACAGAATAGTGTAACTTTTTGGGCAACCAAAAAACGTTATTATTTTAATAAATTTTATTTTTAAAAAAATGGTTGACGTACGTCATTGTGGCTGTAACATAAATTTAATAATGTGTGGAATGCAACGGAACTTCCGTTAAAATGGCCTTAATAATCATAGGCTACATAATCAATATTTCTGCGTTAAAAACGTATGACAAGATACGTTATTTGAGCGATTACATTCAAGCTCATTCAAGGCATCTTCGGTGTCCTATTCGCTCTGTAAATCGAGTTTCGATCGTTGTGCTCGTAACTTTTTTGACAAAATAATGTCAAGATTATTGTAAGTAGCTACACTTCATTTTGGCAGTAAACAAAACTCATTTTTATTTGATATGTTATTTTTGTACTAAGCAATCCACACACTATAACGTCCCAGTTTTTTGGCACATAAAGATATGGGGATTAAAAAAGCGAATAGTCAAAAAAAAAAAAATTTTTAATTTTTGACATTACGCTATTCTTGTTCTTAACCCACGACATATTACACAGGTTAGAAGATCTGGCCGTGTGGGGCCGGCTTTAGAATTGTCCCAGCTCTCTCCACCCATGGGAGTCGTAAGAGCCGACTGAGGGAATACCGGGGGAGTGGGCAGCAGCACTTCCTCGAGTATTAATAACATCCACTGCGATCGCCAACCCGCCTGCCAAGCGTGGCGATTACGGCAATATCCCCCAAAAAAATGAGCACCCAACAAAAAACGGCCCTCAGTCACGGCAGCTCCGCTATTCCGTGGCCTAACGGTAGCGGGCCCGGTAACGGCGGAGCAGGGGGTGCGAAGAATCTCCGGTCACGGATAGGCTACCATAAACAACGACCTCTGGCCCTGGTAACGCACAACGTTCGGACACTTCGGACCGACGAGAGAATCACCGAGCTGGAAGAGGAATTGAGCAAGATCCACTGGGACATTATAGGATTGTCAGAAGTCCGAAGAGAGGGTGAGGGCACGACAATCCTCCAGTCCGGGAACTTGCTCTTCCACCGGGAGGGCGACCACCAGTCCCAAGGGGGTGTCGGGTTTATAGTTCGCAGGTCTCTCGTAGGCAACGTGGAGAGGATTGAAAGAGTGTCGAGTAGGGTAGCGTACCTTATACTCAGAATAACCAAACGGTATTCGTTGAAGGTCATACAGGTTTACGCACCGACCTCGACACACTCCGATGACGAGGTGGAGGCCCTATATGAGGACATCTCGAAGGCCATCCACTTGTCTAAAACCTATTTCACGGTGGTTATGGAAGACTTTAACGCGAAACTAGGCAAAAACATAGGAATCGTAAACTCTCGGACCATACTCTCAAACTCATGGAGAGGAGAAAAGAAATGATAGTCCAGTCCTCAGCCGATTGGTCCTGCCTAAGGCGGTTAAACAGACAGATCTCCAAGGCTGTGCGGCACGATATTCGCCAATTTAATACTACCCGTATTAAAGAGGCGATAGAGCGGAACCAAGGCTCGAAAGTGTTCGCAAGAGATCTGTCTGTTGGCCAAAGTCAGTTGACTAAACTGAGGACTAACAACGGCACTATCATTTCTTCTCGAGATGAGATCTTGGGAGAGGTCCAGCAGTTCTATGGACAGTTGTACAGATCCCAGAGCCCTGCTGTTGGCTTGGTCCAAGACCTCAGATCCAAGCTAACTCGGCACTTTACCGAAGATATCCCGGACGTCAGCCTGTACGAGATCAGAATGGCTCTCAAACAACTAAAGAACGGAAAGGCACCGGGAGACGACGGAATCACCACAGAGCTTCTGATAGCAGGTGGAAAGCCGGTCTTAAAAGCTCTTCAGAAGCTGTTCAATTCCGTCGTTCTCGGGGGCAACGTTCTAGAGTCGTGGACCAGAAGCGTGGTGGTGCTGTTCTTCAAGAAAGGTGACAGAACCCTCTTGAAGAACTATAGACCCATCTCGCTCTTGAGCCACGTCTATAAGTTGTTTTCGAGGGTCATTACAAATCGACTCACGCGCAGGCTTGACGACTTCCAGCCTCCCGAACAAGCCGGTTTCCGAAAAGGCTATAGTACCATAGACCACATTCACACGCTACGCCAGATTATACAGAAAACCGAGGAATACAATCGGCCTCTGTGTCTGGCGTTTGTGGACTATGAGAAAGCCTTCGATTCGATCGAAACTCGGGCGGTGCTGCAGTCCCTTCAGCGGTGCCAAATTGACAATCGGTACATCGAAGTGCTGACGGGCTTATATAGAAACGCCACCATGTCAGTCCATGTTCAGGACAAGAGTACGGGACCGATCCAACTGCAGAGAGGTGTTAGACAGGGAGACGTTATGTCCCCGAAACTCTTCAGCGCTGCATTGGAAGATGTCTTCAAGCTCTTGGACTGGACCGGATTCGGCATCAACATCAATGGCGAATACATCACTCACCTCTGATATGCCGACGACATCGTAGTCATGGCAGAATCTCTGGAGGACCTTGGCACCATGCTCATTGATCTCAGCAGGGTTTCGCGACTAGTGGGTCTCAAAATGAACATGGACAAGACGAAAGTCATGTCTAATGTCCATGTCATTTCAGCACCGGTCCTAGTCGGGAGTGCGCTTCTCGAAGTTGTCGACCATTTTGTCTACCTGGGACAAACAGTCCAGTTAGGTAGGCATAACTTCGAGAAAGAGGTCAATCGACGAATCCAACTCGGCTGGGCAGCGTTCGGGAAGCTATGGAAGATCTTCTCGTCCAATATTCCGCAGTGTCTGAAAACGAAGGTCTACGACCAGTGTGCGTTACCAGTGATGACATACGGAACAGAGACGTGGTCTCTGAATGTTGGCCTCATATCAAAACTCAAAGTCGCTCAGCGGGCCATGGAGCGGGCTATGCTTGGTATTTCCCTACGTGATTGAATCCGTAATACGGAGATCCGTAGGAGAACGAGAGTGACCGACATAGCCCGCCGGGTTGCCATGCTGAAGTGGCAATGTGCCCATTCATATTGCCACTTCAGCACATCCACAGCCACATCGCTCGACGAACCGATAGCCGTTGGGGACGAAAGGTTCTCGAGTGGCGACCACGTATCGGACGGCGCAGCGTAGGACGGCCCCTCACCGGATGGACCGATGATCTGATCAAAGCTGCGGGGAGCCGTTGGATGCGGTCGGCACAGGACCGCTCGTTGTGGCGTTCTCTTGAGGAGGCCTATGTCCAGCAGAGGACGTTAAAAGGCCGATGGATGGATAGATGAGAAGATCTGATAGACGCAATATATCCCGGTCTAGGAAGTTTAATGGAAAGAGATTATCATTGGCTTTGTTCTAGGGCAATAGTCTCACCCAGAAACGATTCAGTGAATGAGATAAATAAAATAATTAGGTATAGGAAAATTCCCGGTCAAGTCAATCACTATAAGTCCATTGACACGGTGTGTATTATTGAGGATACAGTGCACTATCCTCAAGAATGTTTAAATTCTTTGAGTCCTTCTGGCTTATCTCCCCACGTTACCTTATGCTAAAAGTTGGCATTCCTATCATGCGACCCCCCAACATGTGTAATGGCACAAGGCTGCTCATAAAATAGTTGCGGGAGAATATAATCGTGGCGACCATTCTCACAGGGCCAGCTGTGGGACAACTTGCTTATATTCCGCGGATACCCATGATTCCGACTGATTTACCTATACCGTTTAAAAGGTTACCCCACAAGGTCTCTTTTGCCCTCACTATTAATAAGTCCCAGGGTCAAACATTTTCTCTGGTGGGCATTGACCTGAGAAAGCAGTTTTTCTGCCATATACTTTTAGCTTTCAGTTAAATGTTGGCTTATCTCGGGTTGGAACTCCTGAAAGACAATATATTTTAGTACCAAATGACAACATTACTACTAATATAGTATATCGACAAGTTTTGAACAATTAATATAAGTAAACATGATGTAAATAGTGAATATTAACATCAAGTAATAAAAATAACAACAAAAAACAGTAACATAAAAAACACAAAAGATACAAAAAACAATAAAAAAAAAACAATAAAAAAAAACAATCAAAAAAACAAAATAACAAGAAAAAATCTTCATCATCATATTTTTTATTTATCCCGAACTTTTAACCTGAAGTATTACGCGGGACAAACGGGCCGGGATAAAAATATTTCTAACGCGGAACGGAGTCCGCGGGCACTGCTAGTTATCAATTAAACCGTCTACAGGTACACAGAATAGCTGTAATTAATTACCTGAATAATCTCCTGGATGTTCACAAAGCAGCCGTTTGTAGATACGAAGAGAATTATCCAGAAAGACGATCGAAATGGTAATTGCTTGCGTGGAAGCCTACAGCATTTTCTGGTATAAAGTATGATTCAAGGATACTTTACGAAACGTATAGACATCTAAAAGCAATTAGGAGGTGGAGATATGGAGCTGCCGTCGGTGCTGCGATGGCTTAGTGCTCTAAAGCACTTCCCCAGATTGGAAGGGACGCCGGTTCGAATTCCGCTCGCAGATACATCTCTCGCTTTCTCAACATTCATAACTCTCTTCATACACGCTCGCCGGTTTCGAAGACTCCTGACTCCACCTTCCTTCAATACATGACCGATTTGGTCTAGGTAGGTGAGTCTCGGTCTACCCATGTACCTACATCCTTCCACTTTCGCATTGTATATCTTTTTAACCAGTCGCTCGTCCAGCATTCTTTCCACATGTCCGAACCATTGGAGCATTCCCTTTCGCATCTTTACACCAATACTCTCTTTCATACCTACTCGCTCTCTCTCTCTACGTCGTCGTTACGAATGCGGTCAGTCAGCCTCACTCCACAGATTATCCGCAGAGATCACATTTCGACCGCATTGATTTTACTCTCATGCTTCTTTTTGCATACCCAACGCTTGTTTCCATATAATAACGTTGGGACAAGCACTGCGTTGTGTATTGCGACACGTGCCCTCTGGCTGAGGCAATGACTGCCGAGAAGTTATCCCAATGCTCCGTTCACTCTATTTCCCGCATTCACTCTTCTCTCTACATCAATGTTGTACCTTCCATCCCGACTGAATCCACATCCAAGATTACACTAATTCATCCACTTGTTCTAGCACACCATTTCCTATTGCTACTCTAACATCTGTTCTGGCTTCTTCTCTTTCAAAAACCATTATTTTGGTTTTGCCCACATTCACACGTAGGCCCCTTTTCTAACAATCTTCTGCCATTACGTCGACTAGGGTTTGCAGGTCAGCCGCGGACTGCGCTAATAAAACCGCATCGTCTGCATATAGCAGAGAGTTAACCACTGAGTCGCCCATGTGAACTCCCACATTCATTTCATTCAACCTTTGTAGACATTTATCCAGATATATTTCCATATCCAGATTTAACGCTGACATTGACATCAAACCAGGCCACCAGGGCGACATACCATCATCCAGCCGCACACAAGCTCTGCAGTCCATGTAGTTGGACTGTACCGCTTGTAGCAGTCTACCGTTAATACCATACTCCGGCAAAATGTTTCAAAGTTCCTTTCGTACAATCGTGTCAAATGCTTTCTCCAAATCCACAAAGCTGCAGAAAACCCTCCGGCCTACAGCCAGATGCTTCTTCACAATGTTGCGTAGAGAAAACACTTGATCCATGCATCCCCTTCCACATCTGAAACCTCCTTGTACCTCACACAAAAATTCATCAGACACCATCCTCATTCTCCTTTCTATAATCTTACCATACACTTTGGCTGCCAAACTGGTCAAGCTTATGGCTCTGTAATTTGCACAGTCATAACGTGGACCCTTGCTTTTAAACAAGGGCCCGATGACTGCGCTTCTCCAGTCCTTGGGAACCACTCCTGAGCTCCAACATAAATTAAGAAGCATCAGGAAGAATTCCTAGACACATGAGCCTCCAAGCTTGATCATCTCAGCAGACACCATATCAATACCCGCTGCCTTACCATTTTTTAAACTTCTAATCACCCATTAAACACAAAGTGATCCTGCTCCTGACTGTTATTTTCGATTTCACATTTTTCACTTTGTGTTTAATGTATAGTGCTAAGCATGTCAAATGCTAAAAATATATATAAAAATATCTAAATATTTCTAATCACCCATTCAACTTCATCCATACTAATGTCATCAGAGGATGCCGGTACCTAATGCTGATCTGTTAGACAACATGTGGCACGGGCATCACCCTGAACATCCGCATACATATCTCCAAAATATTCACTCTATCGGCTTAACACATCTTGTGTTTGCGTAAGAATGTCTCCACCTTTAGACCTTATTTTATTAATTCTGAAAGCTGACCAACCACTCCTAGATTTCTTCACCTCCCTCCAGAAAAGTTTGGTGTTGCTCTCGAAGTTTTTGGTCAGCCTTTCTTCTGCAATGATATTTGCTCTATCACGCTTCTCTTTTACTAAGGCTTTGGTGTCATTCTTACGTTGCCGTATATTTCTTTCTTCTGTTCGTTCGTACTTGCACTCAGATTCAAAGAAGATACATAGTCCAGCAACGCTTTCTTCTTTTGGTCTACGGAAGCTGCTACTTTCGTATCCCACCATGCATCACCTTTCACTTTCCTATGCTTCTTTGAGCATCCACATACTTCTTTCGCTGTATCTACCATACTATCTTTCAAGACTCTCCAGTATTCTTCTATGTCAGATAATTCAATTAATAATTTGTTATTAAAAGTACCTAGCTGAGCATATTAAATGTTACAATACAGATCAAAATACTTTACGAAAATGATAAATTCGTTTTGTAGAGCACAATTAGTTAGGAATACATAAATTATAACATCCTTTAATTTAAAAAATGAAGCACCTGGTATATTGTTAGAGACTGTGTTTCTCACTGGAAACTCTTAAATTTGGATCACCAGTACTGTTATTAAGAAATCTTAAATCACCTAAATTGTGCAAAGGAATAAAGTCACAAATCAAAGCTCTTTATAAAAACGTCGTAGGAGCCACAGTAATTACCGAACGTGGTGAAGGATATGTTTTCATTCCTCGAATACCGTTTAATTCCATCAGAGTTTCCTAAACAAATTGAAATAATATAAAATAATACAGATCCCTCTTAATGTGTGCTTTGCCATAACAATTAACAAGGCACTAGGCCAGTCACAGAAAATCACTGGCATCGATTTAAATATGGACTGCTTTTCACACGGAGAGATTTATGTTGCATGCTCCAGAGTGAATTTTAGACGCAAAAGGAAACATTGCAAACGTCCTTTACAAAGAGGTGCTTAATATAGTAAGTACAATACCATAGTAAGTACTATACTAAGTACTACAGTAATTAAACCTAAAATTTTAATGAATAGGTACTAATAGTTTAATTTCATTTTTCAACAAAATCGTTCCTATTTCAAAATTCATTTATTTGCGCGAGCGAAGCCGCGGGAAACAGCTAGTATTATTATAAATCTAAGATGTAGGTACCTACAGGGGGAGACCGACACTCACTTACCTAGAGCAGACCAAATCGGTCATTTATTGAAGAAAGGTGAAGTCAGGAGTCTCCGAAACCGGCGAGCGTGTATGAAGAGTATTATGAATGTTGAGGAAGCGAGAGATGTATGCAAGACTAGAGCATAGTAAAAGGAAAGAAGAAAGTTATCTTTATACAAACGAACCGAGCGCGGTTTGCATGTGTGCGTGTCAGTACCATACGAGTCGCCGCACGTGCACACAATATCAATAATAAAATTGAAAACTGATAAAGGTGCACGTCAATGCTGCGCCGTCCGCGTTGTTTCGTACGCATCGCCGTGCGCCCAGGCTTCCTCGATCGCCCGCCCTGCCGCTCGGTATTTATTTATTCCAGTTCAAAGATGACTACATTTCGGAAAAGGAAATGCTGTATTGTATTTGGATGGCATATAGGCGGGATCTTCTCAAATCACAACCCTAAAAACATGATGTAATTGAAAAAAAATATATGTATACTCAGCTCCCGTTCTGTGCGTAAAAACATATAATTAAGAAACTTTGTATAATGGATTCCTTTTACTATGACTAGAGAATTTTGACACTCTTTTCGCACTACCTACCCTGCAAGGGTGAGGGCGTGATGATATGTACTTACCTAGTAGCTTAATTTTTTTACTTTTACCTGATATAAAAGTGTATTTAAATAAAGACGTATTTCTACTTTCACACAGTGGTCATGCTCATGGAAGCTTAAGTAGTGAACTTATAATAAATTTTCTTTTTGTTCACAATAGCAACTAGGTACTTATATTAAGCCCCCCAAAAAGTAAACAACTGTGCGATAAATGACGTATATGGTCGATGTATGAACTGTAAAGCAGGGAACGCAGGTACAAATAAACTTAACTATGTTATATATTGACAATTATTTATAATGTAATAAATATAACTATACGAAAAAGTTTTCAAAACATTGATGTAGTTAATATTTAACGATCAACATCACCAAACACAACGTCTATGGATGCTATAAGCATAGTAATATCAGCAATCATTAAACTCTTTCCTACTACAGACATTCCCAAAAGATGTGTATAAGAACAAGGTTTCAAGTATATGCGGTATGGTTTTGAGGAGCCGTCAGCTACCATGTAGATCCCCAATTCACCCTTTGGGCATTCGATAGCAGTATACGTGCATCCAGGTGGTACAGGATAACCCTCTGTACATAACTTAAAGTGATGAATTAAAGATTCCATCGAAGTTTTCATTTCTTTTCTGGAAGGGAAACAAACTTTTGAATCATCCGTTTTGAATTCGCCTTCAGGCATTGTATTTATCACTTGATCAATAATTCGTAAAGATTGACGCATTTCTTCGTAACGAAGTAAGTAACGATCATATATGTCACCAAAAGTGCCAACAACGCCATCAAAGTCGTACAAGTCATATCCATCATATGGGTCGCAAATCCTTATATCCCATTTTATTCCTGTTGCACGTAACATTGGACCGGTGAATCCTAAACTGAGAGCGTCATGGGCATTTACTATACCGATACCAGCACATCTTTGGTAGTATAATCGATTATTAGTTGCAAGATCCTCTGTTTCATCAAAACGATCTCTTAATTTACTACATAGTTCATGCACATCGTCGAGGTACCCGATTGGAATATCCTGGGAAACACCCCCAGGACGAAGGTAGGCGCAATGTATTCGGGCACCACAAAGCCTCTCAAACATCTCATAAAGCTTTTCGCGTTCTTCACACATCCAAAAGAAAGGAGTAATGCCACCCGCGTCTAGTATAGTACCTGATAGATTAAGCATGTGATTGGCTAATCGACACAGCTCGGAACAAAGAACGCGGATCGCTTTTGCTCTGGGTGGTACTTCTATATTAAGAAGTTTTTCAACAGCTATGCAAAAACCTTGTTCGTTTGCTAAAGTAGATACATAATCAAGACGATCCATGAAAGGCAGATTTTGATTATAATGCTTACTTTCCATAAGTTTCTCTGTAGCTCTGTGCAAGAAACCTATGTGAGGGTCGGCTCTAATGACTATCTCACCATCAAGTTCCAATATAAGACGAAGTACACCATGAGCGGCTGGATGTTGAGGACCAAAATTAATAACCATATTTTGAAATCTACGTTCAACGGGCCTTACTCTATTATAAAATATCCGATTATATTTGTCAGACTCCGGTGAATATAAAGTCGTTCCAGAAATAGGTTTCAAGTAGTCTACGTCTGGGTACCATCTATGTCCACACAACGGAGTATGTAATCTGAATAGTCGTACTTGTTGAATAGTGTAATAAACAGGTATTTGTTTTAAACGGAACATTTGTACATAAGTTTTAAATATGGCACTTCCTAAATATTTCGATTTATGACTGAAAACTTCATTAGCATTGTTTATATTGTTTTGCTATTTCATATGACAACAATGTAGGTATCAAAAAAAATCTAACATTTCAGAACTAAAAAAGGTTTTACTTAGTTACGATGTACTAGGTAGGTACTATTGCACGCCTCATAAGCGAAGCATTGAGGTGGGTACTACTCTCGTTTTACACAGAACAACTGATTTTTCAAACGTAAAATGTCTCTATTTATCATATATTGCACTTGCAAAATAATATATACACACACATATTAAGATAAAACACTATTTTTAACACTCAAGATATTTTTTATGCCATTTTTGTTATTTAAACTAGTTAACCAAATGGTTTAAAAAACTTCTGTCTTGGACGTTCATGTGTTTTACGTATGTTCGGATAATGTATGTTAACAAGATAACGACCGAAATACTTTACTAATCGAGTTTTTTTTTTCTTTTTAACTTGAGATATAATTACGAATAGAGCCCTATTACTTTTCACGGTCTGATTCGATGTGGTTTAATTGTTATTAAATAAAATAAAAAATAGTGAATATTAACGCTCGACTCGATGGCCCAGTGGCACACTAAATCCAGCGCTATACCTTATTTTGTGAAAACTACTTCTATAGACCAATATATTAGTACTTCTTAAAATTAGCGCTAGATGGCGTATAAGACATGAGAACCTCATTAGTATTTTTTGAAATTAGCGTTATCTATGTACTTACTTACTTATTATCACGCCATTTCCCTTGCGGTGTAGGCAGAGAGAACAGAGTGCCAAGAGGTACTATTCTTGCATACATCTCTCGCTTCCTCAACATTCATAACTCTCTTCATACATGCTCGTCGGTTTTGGAGACTCCTAACTCCACCTTCCTTCAATACATGACCGATTTGGTCTAGGTATGTGAGTTTCGGTCTCCCCCTGTACCTACATCCTTCCACTTTCGCATTGTTATCTTCTTAACCAGTCGCTCGTCCGGCATTCTTTCCACATGTCCGAACCATCGGAGCATTCCCTTTGGCATCTTTACACCAATACTATCTTTCATACCTACTCGCTCTCTTACGTCGTCGTTACGAATGCGGTCAGTCAGCCTTACTCCACAGATTGTCCGCAGAGATCGCATTTCGACCGCATTGATTTTACTCTCATGCTCCTTTTTTCATACCCAACTCTCGCTTCCATACAATAACGTTGGGACAAGCACTGCGTTGTGTATTGCGACACGTGCCCTCTGGCTGAGGTGATGACTGCCGAGAAGTTGTCCCAATGCTCCGTTCACTCTATTTCCCGCATTCACTCTTCTCTCTAGATCAGTGGTGTACCTTCCATCCCGACTGAATCCACATCCAAGATATATAAATTCATCCACTTCTTCTAGCGCACCATTTCCTCTTGCTACTCTAACATGTGTTCTGGCTTCTTCTTTTCAAAAACCATTATTTTTTTGGTTTTGCTCACATTCACACGTAGGGGCCCCTGTTCTTACAATGTTCTGACATTACGTCAACTAGGGTTTGCAGGTCAGCCGTGGACTGCGCTAATTAAACCGCAACATCTGCATATAGCAGAGACCTAACCACTGAGTCGCCCATCCGAACTCCCACATTCATTTCTTTCAACCTTTGTAGACATTTATCCAGATATATGATAAGCAGTCTGGCTGATAGAACGCAGCCCTGTTTAACGCCGATATTGACATCAAACCAGGGTGACATTCCATCATCCAGCCGCACACAAGCTCTGCAGTCCATGTAGTTGGACTGCACCGCTTTTAGCAGTCTACCGTTATACCATATTCCAGCAAAATGTCCCAAAGTTCCTTTCATACAACCGTGTCAAATGGTTTCTCCAAATCCACAAAACTGCAGAAAACTCTCTGGCCTACAGCCAGATGCTTCTCCACAATGTTGCGCAGAGAAAACACTTGATCCATGCATTCTCGTCCACACCTGAAACCTCCTTGTGCCTCACACAAAAAATCATCAGGCACCATCCTCATTCTCCTTTCAATAATCTTACCATACACTTTGGCTACCAAACTGGTCAAGCTTATGGCTCTGTAGTTTGCACAGTCATAACGTGAACCCTTGTTTTTAAACAAGGGCCCGATGACTGCGCTTCTCCAGTCCTTGGGAACCATTCCTGAGCTCCAACATAAATTGAGAAGCATCAGGAAGAATTCCCAGACTCATGAGCCTCCAAGCTTGATCATCTCAGCAGACACTATATTAATACCCGCTGCCTTACCGTTTTTCAAACTTCTAATCGCCCATTCAACTTCATCCATACTAATGTCATCAGAGGATGCTGGTACCGAATGCTGATCTGTTAGACCACATGTGACACCGGCATCACCCTGAACATCCGCATACATATCTCCAAAATATTCACTCCATCGGCTTAACACATCTTGTGTTTGCGTAAGAGTGTCTCCACCTTTAGACTTTATTTTATTCATTCTGAAAGCTGATCAACCACTCCGAGATTTCTTCAACTCCCTCCAGAAAAGTTTGGTGTTGCTTTCGAAGTTTTTGGTCAGCCTTTCTTCTGCAATCATATTTGCTCTATCATGCTTCTCTTTCACTAAGGCTTTGGTGTCTTTCTTACGGTGCCGGTATATTTCTTTCTTCTGTTCTTTCATACTTGGACTCAGGTTCAAAGAAGATACATAGTCCAGCCACGCTTTCTTATTTTGGTCTACGGAAGCTGCTACTTCCGTATCCCACCATGCATCACCTTTCACTTTCCTATGCTTCTTTGAGCATCCACATACTTCTTTCGCTGTATCTACCATACTTTCTTTCAATACTCTCCAGCATTCTTCTATGTCAGATTCCGCCTGACTTGCCATTGTCAGCCGTTCATGGACACCCTCTACATACTTTGCTCTTACACTCTCTTCTTGCAACTTTTCAATCTTTATTCTTTCAAGCCCTCCGAAGAGGAAACGCTCTCGCCAGTGTCTCCACTTTCTGAACAGACCACTAAATCTCGCAATAACGAGATAGTGGTCCGTGTCGACAGTGGGACCCCTGTAGGCTCTTGTATCCAGAATTTTACTTCGGAGGCGACTGTCTACCAGAATTAGATCTATCACACTTCTCTGTTCATTCCTTCTCCATGTATACATATGGATGTCCTTATGTTGAAAAAATGTGTTTGACACAATAAGGTTTCTCTCCATACATACATCCGCAATGAGACTACCTGCATCATTCACTCTCTTATCACCAAATGAACCAAGCACGTCCTCGAAGTCTGGACGCTTGGTTCCAACCCATCCATTCAAGTCTCCGCATACTATCACACGTTCACTAGCTTCTGCCAAATCCAGAACTTCCCTAACATTATCCCAGAACTTATCTAGATCCGATGCCACCGAAGAGCCTACGGGAGCATAAGCTGCGACCATGAAGACCCTGGTGACACCTAGTTTTATTCGGACCCATAAAAGTCTGGGATCAAACATTCCGTAGTCTTTCACACCTGAGGCCAAGCGAGCGGACAGCAACACCCCCACTCCAATACTAGCCGATCGCTCTGCGGTACACCAGACCACAGAGCTATCCCTCCACCAGGAAGATCACAGGTGTCACTGCCCTTTCGCTTGGTCTCTGTTACACAGAGCACATCAAGCTGTCTGTCCGACATGACGGTTACCAGCTCGTGTAACTTACCTTCCACACCACCTCTTACATTCCACGTGCTCGACACTCTGCACCCCTCGACTCGCCAAACTGGGTAAGGCGTGATGGGTGGCGGCCCCCATCGCCGCATCTGCCATTGTTCGAACCGACGGGGGCGGGTCGGTACGCGTCGCCTCTGGGGCACGCCCTAACCCGCACTGCGGTACGCATTCGAGCCGGATTGCAGGCTGGCAGGTATCGCGGCGAGCACGCTCCGGACTATGATCACCCTTATCTATGTGATTTATTGAAAACTAGTTACTTAGTAAGACCAATACATTATTAGTTACTTATCAAATAATCAATTTTATTGTGAAAAATGAAGACTATGAGGCGTGCACTTTTGGATTTTCCAAAGTATTTGAGTTATTTTACGAAATCAAAGGATGGAAAGTCAATTCTATTTATCTACTAGCTCACCCGGCGAACTTCGTACCGCCATTTTTTTTTCGTGAATATTCAAATGAAAATTATTAAAGTACATACTAATATCGCTATTAAAAAATAGGGGTTGGCAGTAGAAGGGTGAAAATTTAGGGTTACCACAGAAGGAATGTAACATGGTTCCAGTGGCCCGCCAATAAAGGCGGAGAGATAGCACACGGCGGGTTTCTTTGGTGGGTGCAGGCCCCACACTACCCTGTTCGTTGCTCCGAACGACGGGGTGTGCGGTTAGGAAAATTTTTTCCCGCCTAAACAAAAAAAAAAGGGTTGTATGTATTTTTTAATGTCGAATCATAAACAAATTAGCCGTTTCGGAAGAGAATGGCGACAAACACTGTGACACGAGAATTTTATATTACAAAGGTACTACCTACTATCATTTATAATATTTAACTTTGAAAAAAATACTGTATTTATGCCATTTAGGGGCTTAGGGGTCACAACATTTTTTTAAATGTTTCGTCTGTCTGTTTGTTCGCATCACGCAAAAACTACCGATGGGATTTTGATGAATATATTTTATTTGATAGTTTAATCGCCAGATACTTGAAAACTGGTAGATAGGTAAGTAGGTAGGTATATTAAGTATGTTGTTTCCCACTACTATATAGGGAACCTGAGATAAAGTAAAAACTTAGAACTCATACGCGTTACACATACAATCTACGGCTTTTATGACAAATGCGACATGGACGACTTTACTTAGCAATTGTTTTTAAACGCGTCTAATGCCTTGAATGATATCTCTTCCAAGTGAAACAATTCATTCGTTTCACATGGAAGATCCACTACCATACTGCAGCTTCAAGTTGTATGACGTACTATAAGACGGAGATGATAAAACAAAGTCAAATATATTCTCAGAGTACCTATTATCCATGGACGTCGGAGAGATGCAGGTTGAGTTGTCTGTGATTAGTAGAAACCTATTTAAAACCAAGGTCAGTCAATAAGTAGCACTTTTGTAGTGTTTGTTGGTTCGCTTTCACGCCGTAACTAGTGAATCAATAATCTTGAAGTTTTGCATAAATCTGGAACCCAAAGAAAGTACATAGACTATTTTTTATCCTGGAACAATGGATGATTCCTGTGGGATAGCCCGGATAGCTGTGCCGTAGACTGACGTACCTACCTATTTACATTCTAAAGTCGTCACGGGCAAAGTCTAGTAAGTAAGTACCTAATGCAATATGTAGGAACTTCTTTGTAAATAAAACTCATTGGTCAAATACTACATTTGTATTTCAGCAGATTGTACTAAATATTTCATAATATTTTCCATAATATTTATTTAGATATGATATAGGTACAGATAATATTTATTCATTACGCATTTAATATTCATAAACAGACACATACATTTTATCCTTATTTAAAATTATTTAGGTAATAGGTACATTTTTTTGAATCTACAATACGACTGTTTTTACTTATCTATAGTTAAAAATATATAAATAAATACAAAAAATATATTTCAATATAAGTAGTGTGTAAATAACGAATAACTTGAAAAGTCAATGCAATCTCGATATTGTAAAAATAAAAAATCACGTAGCAAACCTAATGAGAGAAATGAGTATGCTACGAAACCCGTACCTACTAAAATAGGAATGTTTATTATAATAGGTATACCTAATATAAACAAGTTTATTTCTAAATATTTCAAATAGGTATAATTCAGAGAGCTATGATCACGCTGCGTCATCCACATTACCTTTAGTTATCAAGAGCGTGTAGGTAAAAAAACCGGCCAAGTGCGAGTCGGACTCGCGCACGAAGGGTTCCGTACCATTGATTAGGTAAACAACATTACACTATTGTAACTCTCTGTAACCATGGTGTTTGGCTGTTACCAAATTTTGCAAGTAAAATTTTGGGACACCTGAAATATTTGTTTTATTTTGTTTTTATTTAGTATTTGTTGTTATAGCGGCAACAGAAATACATCATTTGTGAAAATTTCAACTGTCTAGCTATCGCCGTTCTTGAGATACAGCCTGGTGACAGACGGACGGACAGACAGACAGCGAAGTCTTAGTAATAGGGTCCCATTTTGACCCTTCGGGTACGGAACCCTCAAAAGCAAAAGCACTGCAATTATTTATCAAATGGTAGGTAATATTTATTTTTATTATAATTTACTCTAACAACTTTATTAAGTACCTTTGAAGTAAATATGAATGGTATTTGTGTATTAAGCTAGTAAATGTTTATCTTTATAAATCCATCAATATATTTTGTTATATGATATAACGTAACTATTCTTATTGTATATGGATTGTAACAGATTATCCCCAACTAGGTACCTACTCTCCGTACCTACATATTTAATATTGCGAGCTTTTGTTAACCAGTAAAAGTTATAGAATACCAGCACATCTTACGTATTAAATGCTACATTTTTCCTGCAACTTCGTCCCATTGAATTATTTATTAGGTTGTCGCTGTCCCAGAACAAAAATAGGCTCACTTCATAGAATTTTCTCTATAGGCGTAAATATTCAGAAAAGCATAACTTACAAATTTTAAGTCAATCGGATGTATAGTTTTAGAGATCTCGTGATGAGTAAAAGAGCTATCACTAGATATTGCCTTTACATATAAATATGTACCTACATTTGAAGATTACTGTCGCCAGTATTTCCTTTGTACACATTTATAAACTGAATTTAAGAAAAATACTACAGCTGCCTTTCTATATTACTATAATAGAATTTTTTTTTGTGAGTGGAAAAGATACATCCGGTAGATAGCGCGGGTCTTATTAGACTAAATTATAGTGGAGATTAGGAGTTGCAAGTTGGTTCTAGGACAGCTGAGCGGTCTAAAGCAGTCCCGCGGTTAGTGAAACACGCAAGTTGGAACCCTGCTTGTACAACTTTTCTCTTTTTCCAATTTTACAAAAAAATGTTCTAGTAAAATAGCTTGAGCATGTCGAATGCTAAAAATCACAATAAAATGTCTTTCTACATTTTAGCTAATCACCGCGGGCCTCTCCCAAATTACTGTGTATACGGGTCACAAACGAGTATACGGTCCCCCTGATGGTTAAGCGGTTACGATAGCCTATAGACGCTATCAACACCAGAATCCTCACTCGTGTGTCTCAAACTTCAAGGAAAGGTGGACAAAATGTACACTGGTTCGAACCGGAAGAGAAAAGATAACAAATTGGAAAAAGGGAGCGTTACATTGTTTGTTTGGCTATTAGATAGATACCAATATTGCCTACATTACAATATGTTGACATCAAGCTGCCAACTTAATCTATATATTTAAAACATTGTAGTTAAGTAAAACTAACATAGCGAACTTAGGACATTACTTCATATATTTTTGATAACTTAATGGCTTAGAGAAAGCCGATTCAAGTAAGTACACCTACTCATCATTGGTCCTTTAACTTTTATATAATATAACAAGATATTTTTAATAAATATGTAATGGCTAAATGCGAACCACTTATAAATATACACAGACTTTGTACAACACAGGATATATTATAATGGTGAGTAAAAAGTTATGATATTTTAATAAATTTGTCTATTATCTAGGTAATCGGCTTGATACGTAGACAGAGGATATAATAGACTCGCTACTATTTTAATACTAAAGATTAAGAAAAGGATGCACATATTAGGTCATAGCAAGAGTGAGCGAGACACATGCATAAGTTTTTTTACCTTTTCGCGTATGCGTTATTTTGTTTGGACCCAATTCAACTGGGTCCAAACAAAAATATACAATAAGGTGGCCAACCATTCCCATCACTGGTATGTAAGCTTGTTTTTGTATTTGCGCAAAAAAAAAAAAGATCATTAATCACGTTATATACGCTAATGTTACACGTTCTAATCCTTTTAAAGCAAAATATAAGCATAACTGCAATTTCTTTTGTAGTTATCCGGCTAAAACAGATAGTGCATTTTTAGTCTTCAATTATAATCATAGTTATCCTCTTCACTTATTCCGGTTATCATATGTCACACTATTGCTATCTCGACACTGCATACGTTGAGAATGTGTCTATTATATCCTCTGTCCACGGTATTTAATATCAAAAACATTTACAGAGTAAGCGTCTGTTGTGTATAATAGGGTAAGACTCGGTAGTTATATGTCAAGGAACTCAATTCGATAGTTTCTCCGTCGAGTCAACATAAATACAAGAACATAGTTTTTGTAGGAACCTTAGAATTTTACTGGAGCATTTATGGTAGGTTTCTGGTTTACTCTTCCATTTAACGCAAAGGTAGTAAACGGGGATACCAGATAAGAGTATGGCAATACCAATGGCAGTGTCCTTCGGTTTCGTAATGGCTGGAATAATGACTAAACATCCTATAGCGATGAGAAAAAGACATGGGATGAATATATTGACTTTGATGGGTCGTGGTATATCTGGCTTGGTTCGGCGTAACCACAGCATGCCAACTACTGAAGCTCCGACCGACAACCAAAGCGTTTGAGAAAAGTAGTTGATGAGGTCGAAAACGTTGCTTGTTGTCAACATCAGGAGCGAAAAGAAGCACTGAAAAATAAAAAATAAAACATACTTTTTAAATACGTTACACTGGTGTTGCGTACGTGCGGTATTGTTGTACTCAAAGCGGTCGTCAATTATGCATCATCACAACTTTTGATGTGTTTTGTTCCCTAATACAGCGTGGGGGTGATACTGGCTGGAGTACCTACTATATTTTTTTATAATAGGTACGCGAGTGGCAAACGAACAAACATACAGCCTACCTGATGGTAAGTGGTTACCGTAGCCTATAGACACTAGCAACACCAGAGGCATCACTCGCGCGTCGCCCATTCGAAGGAAAGGGATAGGAAGTATAGTAATTATATGATAAGGGGTTTGCGGCTCCTCCGCTCATTCACCATACGAAATACAACTAGGAATACCATTTTTTTTGTTAAGGCGGGAAAAAATGTTCCTATCCGCACACCCCGTCGTTCGGGGCAACGAACAGGGTAGTGTGGACAACTAGGAATACCTAGCTACTAATGTTTTACGCTGATCTTCTGTAAGAGAGGGTGGAACTTCGCAATCGAGCTGTCTCATTCAGGCATGGGATAAACAAGGCTCTCCACTAGCAAACCTATTACATTGATAAATATTTGTTATGAATTGTTATTTATATAATACTTAATAATAAAATTAAGTATTAAATATAATTTTATATAATAGCATGACACAGAATCTTATCATAGACCAATATCTCTGTCATGGTCGCCGAGAAGGGTAATACCCATAAATTATCGTATAGAGGCCTTTTTTCTTTTATTTAAGGCTGGAGAAAATGTACCTAACCGAATACCCCGTCGTTCGGGGCAACGAACAGCGTAGTGTGGGGCCCTCACGCACTAAATAAACCCGCCGTGTGCCGTCTCTCCGCCAGCATTGGCGGGCCACTGGAACTGTGTTATATTACTTCAGTGGTATAGTAGCCAAGAAGGAACAAGACAACATGACAATTCTAAAGCCGACCCCACACGGCAAACATACATACATAGGCTATATTTATTACTAGATAGATATTTATTACTGTAAATAGTAATTTGAAAAAAAAAACTACATATGTCCTGCATAAAGATAGGTACCTACATTAATGCTCTACGATTATCCCAAAATGTTTGAAAAATAAATGTTCACCCAACTGAAGCCGGGACGGGCCGCTAGTAACAAATATTAGTTAACTTACAGTGAATATAAGCGATGGTATAGGTGTCTGCTTATCTATGTGGAAAAGTGAGAAGAACTGAGGCATGTGTCCCTCTTGAGCCCCTGTCGCGAAGAGACGCGCAGAGGTAAAGAGAACACCGTTAACGCCACCGAAAGTCGACAGCGCCACAAACACCGGTATCAGCCAGCTCCAGGAACCGAACAAGCGGTCCCCGAACGTCTGAAAATACCACAGGATTATTGCTTTACTTTGGTTGATAAAAAAATCTGGAATGAAACTGCCTCGGTGGTGCAGCAGTAGTATGAGTGATTGCTGGTCATGAGGTCTCGGGTTCGATCACCGGGCCGGGCGGTGCTGTTGAGCTTTTTCGTAAAAAGAAAAATTGTAAGTAGCAGCCCGGTGTTTGGGGATGTGCCCGGTAGACAGCAACAGGCTCGCCCCCTATTACGTGGAACTTAAACAAATAGCGAACCGTGGGTGTGTTATACATCTCTGCCTACCCCTTCGGAGATACAGTCGTGATGCTATCTTATTAATCTAGACTTATCTCTAAAGCTAAAACAAAGCTATGTCTATACATTTAAGATATAGGTATTTCAGAAAAATGACTGTATTAGGCTATCTTTTAAAAGTCTGAACACAAAACATTTTTTTAGAATTGTTGTGTACTTATTTGTGTGCGCATTACGCTAAAATCCGACCAATTATGATGAAACTTTTTTATTTGATATCTCTTGATTAGACTGAAAAATGAGTAGTGGCGACATACCGTTTTATCCCGCCCCGATAATTTGAACCAGAGATATAAAAACGAGATGAGAGAGATAGAACATAGCGTTTGCCTACGGCAGAGCCGCAAGTCAAGACTAGTTTACGTGAGCGGTTACCGTAGCCTATAGACGTTAGCAAGACCAGAGGCGTGAGGCATCACTAGCGCGTCGCCATCTCCAAGGAAAAGGATAGAAGGTGGATAGGACAGGGAGGAGAGGATAGGGAGGGAGTTAAGGCCTCCGGCACTCTCACTCACCATACGAAACACAATGGTAGGTACCACTACTGTTGGTTCATGCCGATCGTTTGTGACGGGTACTTCCCTGATCAAGCCGGCATATTTAGCGAGGTTTTTTTTTATTGCTTATAGTGGCAGATGAGCCACGGCCCATCTGATGATAAATGGTAACCATCGCTCATGGTCTCAACTACAACAAGAGTATTATCAAGCCGCTGCTCACCATTTTATTTCACAGATAGATATGCAATGAAAGAATAAACGCCTATCTCCTGCTACAGCCAAAACGCAACGATGTGCTTCATGGCCGGTCACACGGGAGATAGTGATACCAACCTGCTCGGGCCCGATACCGCAATAGTCATGCAATGGATGATAATTGCTTACTTCCCTTAGTCGCCTCATACGACACCCGTGGAAAATAACGGGGTGGTGACACTTGTATTCTTAGTCCATCACACAGACATGTTTAATTATTGCACGCCTCATAAGCTAAGCGTTGAAGTGTGTACTATTCTCGTTTCACGCAAAAAAACAGTTTTTTTTCTAACTTAAAATGTCTCTATTTATCATAATTATATTGCACTTGTAAAACAATATATACACACACATATCAAGAAAAAACACTATTTTTAACACTCATGATATTTTTGATGTCAATTTTGTTATTTAGACTAGTTAAAAAACTGTTTGAAAAAGTTCTGTCTTAGGCATCCGTTTGTTGTAGGTAATGTATATTCATGATAACGACCAAAATACTTGACTAATCGAGTTTTTTTTTTTCGTTTACGAATTATTATGATTACGAATAGAGCCCCATCACTTTTCACGGTCTGATTCGATGTGGTTTATTTGTTATTACATAAACAAAAAAAAAATAGTGAATATTTACGCTCGACGCGACACTAAAATCAGTGTTATCCTATTTCGTGAGAACTATTTCTAAAGACCAATGTAGAAGTACTTCTTAAAATTAGCGCTAGATGGCGTATAAGACATGAGAAGGTAAGTACTTTTTGAATTTTAATTATCTATGTGATTTATTGAAAACTATTTAGTAAGACCAATACATTATTAGTTACCTATCAAATAATCAGTTTTATTGTGAAAAATGAAGATTTATGAGGCGAGCACTTTTGGATTTTCCAAAGTATCTGTTTGTTTCTTACGCTTTCGTTCCTATGGTATAGCTATTTTTACATAGATATAATTAATGTGCCGTAGAGTGATGTAATATTTATATTCTCAAGATCACGCGGACGAAGTCGCGGGTAGAATCTAGTTTTTGTGTAAAATAAAAGTCACAAATCCCTTACCGCGGCCACAGCTGTATTAGCCATCATTTCCATCTTCGACACCACTGCGAAGTAGGCCAAGTTCGCCATCACGTAGATAATAGTCACCAGAGGCATGGCTATCCAAATGGCTCGAGGGAGATTCCTGAAATATCATGGATGACGACATGTTACGCATAAAAAGTTTATTGCATACCAGAAACGTTCTATCGCCAATATCATATTGTATGGAGACTAGAGAGGAATATTAATTTTTTAAAAGATTTTGCATACATGTATTATGTTATGGAAGATTTATGTTCTAACAGAATATAATGTAAGTACTAGCGATCCGCCCCGGCTTCACACGGCAGCTTAATTTGTAAGAATAATAAGATAAAACATTTAAAAAAAATGAAAATTTCTGCTTTACCAAAAAATGCTGAAAATCGCTACCAAACTTTATAGCATCACACTGCAGCACATGTTTTTTTTGTTAAGCCGGGAAAAAGTTTACCTACCTAACCACACACCCCGTCGTTCGGGGCAACAAACAGGGTAATGTTTAAATGCTGCTCTAAATAAATCTCTCCGCCTGTATTGGCAGAGCACTGGAACTAGGTATGTGATATTACTTCAGTGGTCCGCCGACGGTTTATTCTTTCGTGTACTCTGTCCTGAGCGATGCTTCCGCACATCAGTGTCGCACCTTCACGGGAGGCTTTGCAGGTGGCAAACGTTCCCCGGTCAATCCACCCGCAGCCTCAGCTAGGATACAAACGCCTACTCATGCCAGCGTTTTTATTAGAGTTGTCCTTATCTCGCAGTGATATGCTTATTTAATTTTACTTTAAAGTAGTGACACTATATCGTAGTCCGTCGCCACACAAACAGTGGATGTGAATTCCTTTCTCAGGAAATTACATACCTACTAGCCCGACAATAAATGTGATATTATTATAACACTTTGGTAATATTCCCTATAACTATAATATCAGTCAATAACTGTTTATAAAATTATAATACTGTGGAAATCAAACAGTAGGTACCTAATGTTAAATGAATAAATTGTTGCGACTATTAAAAAGCATATTAAATTATTGCAGTAGCATATTATGACATAGTAATGCCAGACTGTCTTAAAGATAATCTATATCTATAAGATAAAAACCATCTGGAATCAAGCCTAGATAAAGTACCTAATAATAAAAATTGTACAAACATGTAAATTTTATATGCCGCGTTGCTCGCGTTACATTTTTTAGATAACTAAAATGCCGAAGAACAGCTGTTATAATATTTTTACTAATAGCGCTAAATATTTTGTGCTATTAGTCTGTCCTCGCTTTCCACGGGTGCAATTGACTCACTTAACTGCAAGGTATTTCTTCAAAAGGTTTAGTTAACGTATGCCGTATTATTATTCTGAGTATTTGGTTTGGCTTTCTAGTCTAACAAGATTCAGCAGATAACTTGTTTTTGTTGTGGTACAACTGCCGTGAACGCAGCCAAGTAAAGGGATAGTTAAAATTATATTCCAGAGCCAGAGTTAGACCGATATCTGTTAGAGGTTAAAGTTGTTAAGCTTTATCAACTGTATTTCGCATACTGGACTCAATACCTATTGATTTTAATTAATATCATAAATTAGAATCTGTCCGCGATTTCAGTAAATGGCAAGGCTACGGCAAGTTACATAGATACATATTTATGTAATAATGGCTATCCCACAGGAACCATAAAGCTTTCCGGGTTAAGAAGTAGCCTATGTTTCAAACTATATGTACCTATGCAAAATGCAAAATTTCATGATAAACAAAACTCGGATGTTGGGATAGCTCCGACTTTCATAGCATCACGCCTGTATTCCCCGAAGGGGTAAACAGAGGTATATTATACATCCACGATTCACCAGCTATGCAGCTGCCCCTATTAAAGGGGGCGAGCCTATTGCCGTCTACCGGGTACATTTCCAAACTCCGGGCTGCTACTGAGAATTTTTGTTTTTACGAAAAAGCTCAATAATACTGCCCGACCCGGGAATCGAACCCGAGATCTCATGATCAGCAGTCGCTTACACTACCACTGCACCACCGAGGCAGTTTGTTTTGCAGTTTTTTTTTAGCCAACTTTTATTACTCGTCAAAATATAAAAATAAGTAAATTTTGGCAACTTCTACGTCTCATGAAATGTTCAACCCAAAAAAGCTCACTCATTGTCGCAAGTTGAGAAATTTGTTATAATATATGTATGATCATCTAAATAATAGCCATAACAGGCGTTACGTTACCACCACAATTGAACTCGGCAGGTGGGTAATCAACCAAGGTTTAGATAATTTAAGCAGACTAATTAAAACATCCAAACATCTTCACAGATATTCACATTTAAGATACTTATTAGCAGGATTTAAATGGGCTTTATTCCTTAAAAACATTACTTTAATTAAACAACACAGCATTTATAAAAACAACTTGTGATAAAATAGTCTACTCCTATTGTATCAAGGTGTGCTATCGGACGTGAAATAAATGACAGGGGTGCTATTGAATAATGTATGCAATAGATAGAGTGCTCACTCGAGAAAAGCTCCAACTGTGGAGAACTTACTGTATATAAATGAAAATGAACTAAAATCACGCCTAGCCAAAGTTGACTTGGCTACTACAGACTTTTTAACTAACTAAGAACTGCTTGGATTGCAGCGGTTTCTGTTTCCACTGCGGTCAGGCAGGGCATCGGGCAGCCAACTGCACCGCTACACCTCACTGCCCCTTGTGCGCGGCAGATAATAGGCCTGCCAAGCATTGTATGGGGCGAGAGGGTTGCAGAACCCCGGCGACAGGCTCAAAAAACGGGTAATCTCTAGAAGTGCCAAACTGATTTGAAGAATACATTTTGAAGTCTACCTTTATTGGCGATTTGGTAACATTCACATCTCGCTATGACCTTTTAAAAGTGGAACAGTCATCAAGTAAGTGCAGCTTGTGTTTTTTATCAGTAATATATTTTTTATTTATATGCAATTAAAACAGCGTTCATCCGATCGACACTGATCTATAGGGTTACATACGAGTAAAAATATTCGAATAGGTACGTCC
Organism: Leucoma salicis; assembly: GCA_948253155.1. NCBI lineage: Eukaryota > Metazoa > Arthropoda > Insecta > Lepidoptera > Erebidae > Leucoma > Leucoma salicis. The sequence continues at coordinate 10,898,632 of OX411806.1, forward strand.
GTACTGTCGCTGAACATGTTCTTAAAACTTTGCCTTTTATGTCCTACTGTGTGTCTGTTTCATTGCGTAGAACACACTCCTCAGTAGTAGGACTTGTGCTCATCCGCCTTATATATGTTACAGTTATGATACAATGTTAACAAAAATGAGTGAAAATTCGTTACATTTACTACATGATGTACTTCTTATATGAATTTTGTACTCATAAAAGCTCTATTGATCCGACAGCGGTTAAGATATACCTACGTAATATTTATGGAGATAGTGCTCCTTCTGAAACACTCGAAAGATGATTTGCAAAGTTCCGCAAAGACGATTTTGAAGTGAAAGCAAGGGTTGGTCGACCATCAAAAGTCAATGATGATTCAAGGAATAACTTAACGGTGACGTTGAGCCGCTTTACGTGATAATAAAAATCTTGTAGGCGCTTCAAAACTTAATTTATAGCTACATCACACCTTAACATATATTTTAATAGTTCGTCAAAACATCGTCAAAACCATGAACCATATTATGTAAAACGCTTTATTAATGGAAGAAAAAAATGGATTCTATACGACAATGGAACACACCAGAAAACGTAAAGAGTGACGACTGCAAAGGCGACTATTACGAAAACTAAGAAAATTAATTCTGATATATACTATAGTACCTATACTATAAGTAGGTACGAGTAGATGAACCAAATCCGATGATCATTAATTATATCCAGTGATATTATATCTACTGTAAAAAGGTGAAAATGGATTTATACTATAAACAAATCGAAGTTTTATTAGGGTTCCGTACCCGAAGGGTCGAAACGGGACCCTATTACTAAGACTTCGCTGTCTGTCTGTCTGTCCGTCCGTCTGTCACCAGGCTGTATTTCAAGAACGGCGATAGCTAGACAGTTGAAATTTTCACAACTGATGTATTTCTGTTGCCGCTATAACAACAAATACTAAAAACAAAAAAATTATAATATTTAAGGGGGGCTCCCATACAACGTCTGTCTGTCCGTCCGTCTGTCACCAGGCTGTATCTCAAGAACGTCGACAGCTAGATAGTTGAAATTTTTACAAACCATATATTTCTGTTGCCGCTATAACAACAAATACTAAAAACAAAAAACAAAATAAAACAATATTTAAGGGGGGCTCCCATACAACAAACGTGATTTTTTGTCCTTTTTTGCTCGCTATTGATAACGGCAACGCTTGAAATATTCACAGAATATTTAGTTATGTATTCACTTTAAAAATAAATAATTAAAATAAAATAAAATAAATATTTAAGGGGGCCTCCCATACACAAACGTGTTTCTTAACTTGTTTTTGCTCTGTCTGTCCGTCCGTCTGTCACCAGGCTGTATCTCAAGAACGGCGATAGCTAGACAGTTGAAATTTTCACAAATGATGTATTTCTGTTGCCGCTCCACGACATGAGTCAGTCAAATTTTACTTGCAAAATTTGGTAACAGCCAAACACCATGGTTACAGAGAGTTACAATAGTGTAATGTTGTTTACCTAGTCAATGGTACGGAACCCTTAGTGCGCGAGTCCGACTCGCACTTAGCCGGTTTTTATTATAATCAAATGTAAATAAACTATGATAAAAAACATGTTAAATCTAAAATGTATAAAATTCTCGTGTCACTGTGTTTGTCGCCATTCTCCTACGAAACGGCTTGACCGATTCTTATGAAATTTTATGTGTATATTATATTCAGTAAGTCTGAGAATAGGATGCAAACTATTTTTCATACCCCTAAGTGATAAAGGTGGTCTACCCCAATTTTATTTTTTATTTTTTGTATAAAGTTTTTTGTTTTAATGTTTTTATGATTCGGCATTAAAAAATATAACCCTAAATTTTTACCTTTCTACTGCCAACCCCTATTTTTTAATAGCGATATTAGTACTTTAATAATTTTCATTGCAAAATATCCACGATAAAAAAATATAGCGGTACGAAGTTCGCCGGGTGAGCTAGTTTATTTATAAAATATGAAAAACGTTTGCCCTGAAATATTAAAAAATATTGTATTACTAACATTTTATGATTTGTTTCATAATCATTATTTATACCTACCCAAATAAATTACATAGATATAAAAAATTACGCAACTTGACCCTAATCCGGACTATGACGATAGGGGTGTTTGAGAAACACTCCAGGCAACCACTTCTTTAGTATTCTAGAGCAAATTTAGTGAGCAATTCTCTACTATTATTCACAATGACAAATAGTTAAACCGATCCTTTTGTTTGCTTCGTTCAAATGACGTAATCTTGCCGTGTTTGGCATTAAGTGAGAACAAATATAAAAAGTAATTGGAATCGTCCTTCAGCATGACACGATTATAGTTACTTGCTAGACTAGATAAACTTGTTATAAGGGATTCGAAAGGCAAATGCAAAACGTGTTTTCTGACAAATCATACCAATTACTAAGGACGTGAATACAGTTAACCTTAATACTCTTCCTTTATTTGCTACTTGCTTACAACTCCGTCAGTTAGGTAAGCGCCATTTAGATGGAGAGAGTTTCTCGCACGTTTCGTTCGAGAAATCGTACGCTACTATCACAAGCAATAATCACCTAACATTATCGTATCAAAATGTTTACATACAGGCAAGAATAAAGTTCTCACCTACGATTATGTCATACGAGATTCTCATGTAACTTAACACCTAGCGAGGCGATAATTTCCTGCGTCACAGCGAAATTATTGTAAGAAGATTTACTTGCGAGAATCTCGACTTGTACTCGTATAAACGCGATATCGTTTGACATTTTTTCAAGTTCATTCGAGTAACGTACAAATTGGTTTGAACCTATTTAAGTGCGAGATTTGTCGAGTTTAGTGTTTGCACGGAGACGATCAATATTCCTTCCGAAGCGATTATTGCCAAAGCGAGAGAGCAAGAGGCACAAACCATTTTTACTCTACGAGAAGAATGACGGTTTTATACATGTTTTTTGAGGACATTTTTTCTTACCAACCTGCGCCATCTGGGTCGAAACCCCAGAACTAATTAGAACCACCAGGGCGGTAAACACACGCCATTAAAATTGTATAACTAATAGCGATGGGCGTTGAATCAACGAACTAGTTAAATCAACGGTTGATCATCTGTCAACGAGTTAACCGTTGACCGTTTAAAAATCAACTAGTTAAATCTGTTAACGAATTTAGCCTGTTGATTCGTTTATTCAATTATTATGCTAGTTAGCTGTTAGCTATTGACCGTTTAAAAATCAACTAGTTAAATTTGTTAACGAATTTAGCTAGTTGATTCATTTGTTTAACACATTTTCAACTATATATAGGTATTTATGCTAACGCAACGAACATAAACGATCACAGATCGTTTATGTTCGTTGAAAATATTCGTCATTATGTTTTAGATTTTGAACTCTAATATACAATGTTACAAGTCGATATTTGAAATGTAGAAGTTTTATTTTTAAATGTTCTCGAAAACTGGCCTTATTATTAACCAACGACGTACAAGACTGACCACAAGCAAAGTTGAGCAAATCATGTTCCTCAACATAAATTCACCTCAGGACCGGTTCAAGGGGTATGTAAAAAAAATAAAACAAATTGACTAATGTACATATAATCATAAAAAATATAAAATACAAATAAAATATTAAAAAATAAAAATAAAAAAATATAATAAAAAAATATAATAAAAAAATTAGATAAGTACAAACAAAAAAATACAAAAAATATAATAAAAAATACTAAAAAAATGTAGATAAGTAGGTACATAAACAGTAATTGATTTGTGTATATAGAATCAGGTGATCTTTAAATACGCCTGAGTAGAATTATGGTTTCCTTTTTTGTTTGTATAATTTATGAGTATAAGTATAAAAAAATGTAAAATAAAACAAATTGACTAATGTACATAAAATCATAAAAAATATAAAATACAAAATGAATATTAAAAAGAAAATAAAAAATATACAAAAAAGAATTTGCTATATACCCTAAATAGTAATCGATTTGTGTACATAGAATCAGATGATCTTTTAAATACGCCTGAGTATAATTATGCTTTATAGCTAATTTTATTCAGTAAGTCCTAAGCCTGAAGAAAAAGTATGAAGTATTGAATCACAAATAATAAAATAACAGGTCAGTAGGTAGATATAGAGTCAGTCCGTTGAACGTTGGCGTCGCTCGTAGCGTTTAATAAAAATTTTATATTCAATGAAACTATGCGTATTGCGTACCATTAAAAATAATGTCAATTTGCAACGTTGAACCGTTGATGTTTACGTTGCGACTGTTGCACTTGCGAGTTGACATTACTATTTAATATTTTTTAGCATTAGCAGCTTAACTCATTGACAAATTTAACTAGTTGAAGAATTTAACTAGTTAATCAACTAATTGACGAACGTCAATCAACGTTAACGTTACGTTAATGAAAAAACCGTCAACGACCCATCACCAATAACTAATATACTTTGTTTAAATATTTCATATTTATCCAAAAAAGATGGCGTAACTTGAAACAATCGACGTCGCTAGTTTCCAAGTGTAAAATCGCAATAATATGGCTGTATTTTATAAACACCTAACTGCGAACAACGATAGCGGCTTTTAAAATTGCCATTAGCGACATCTAGGGCCACATATAATGATTGTTGCCGCGTTCCGGTGCCGACAGCGGATGATCTTTTACATTCATATTATTGTCCCTTTTTAATAGCATTGTCTCTTACAGGGGTGGAAACTGATTCCATAGCCTAAAATACTCATTTTACTGACTAAAGCTCTCTTAAATACTGACCATTTACTGACCAAATCTAAAATACTGAGTCGGTCAATTTAACATCGAATTACTAATATTAGTTGCTGTATGTTAATAGTATTATGGAGAATGTTTGTAAGAAAAATGTTTTTTTCTGTTTGGCCTCCACCATCCCCATAGCCAACCTGCACCGCCCTTTATTATTAAAAATTAACGTAAAGTTACAGTGTCAACAAAACAGTACCTATATTATTTTTTATTAAAAAAAAAAGTTATTAATTTATTTTTCTTATTGTCGACATATTTTTGTATCTTTTCTGCCTACTTAATTTTCTTTTGTTCCTCTTCTCTTTCGTTGGCTATTGTATTTTAAGCATCACGTTGGCCATATTTATGGCGAATATGTCGTTGTCTTTTAAGCCTTTTTTTAGACATTCAGTTGCTGATTTCAGTAATCTGGAATAAAAATAATATGTTCATGTTTATTCTGTAATTTTGTTTTTAAGTAAAGTTTCCTGATCACTTACCTATTTACTGTTTCTCTTTTTAATTTCTCTTCCTCTTTTCCTTTTTTTATGTTGTCTTCTCCTCTGACTATGCTGATATTTTCTTGTTCTAATTTTCTTTTTAGATTTCTTTTCTCTTCTTCAGCAAGTCTTTATTCTTCTTGGATATGTTTTTCTTTGATTAGCTTTTGTTCCTCACAGTAATGTTTGTATCTTATGTGTGCAGTTCTAGCCAGCGATATAAGATCTTTTGTTATGACCACGTTTTCAATTTTGTTTTCATGCATGTAATGAATGCAGTTTTTTACTGTTATTATCGACTCTAAAGTTCTTTCAGAAGTACTACACCTTTCGTCAGTCATGATGCTGCCTGACTGTGAAAATCCACTTTCCACTTGAGATAATACAAGCGCGGCTTTCACAACTTTTTCTAATGTAGGACCTTTTTTGCCCAGATATACACTTATTTTCAAAAGTTTAAGCCCAATATAAATCTACACGAACAGCGGCACCATTCTTACTCGTATTTAATATTGGTTTTTCTGAATTGTATAGAATGTACTCATTTAATAATTCAGTCTCACTGAAATTGAAAGGCATGGCCAGTGCAACCTTTACAATGCTTCTTTGGTTATCACTTGCTTTTGGGCTAAGCATAGACAGATATTTTAACAAATGATTCGATATAGACGTCTTCGCCATAAGATGGCGGCATGCTGCTTCATAATGTTTTCTTGCTTTGTTCAAAAAGGTAATTCAGTTTGTTTTGTCCAGTTTCTTTATCAAGTCTTGTTCCGATGTCTCGAGAACTATCTTCTCTATTGGCAAATAATATTTAGTTGAAAATGTGTCATTTGAGCTTGGCGCTTCCACCGTACAAATACGGCAAGAAAAGACGTGCACTAGATGTTCATCGCGCTGGAACAAGGCAGTAAAAAGTGAACATGTTTGTGCACTGTGCGCTGTGAATATAAAATTCGACCTCTGCAGTGGTCCGTTTTATGAAGCAGATAATATTTTTGTAGCTCATGGATGTTGGTGGAGATTTTGACTTCGGTAAGGATTTCGGGAAATCTATTATCGCTGGCCACTGCTCTAAAGCCCTCTCTGCCGCCGGTCCTAATGTTAACCAGCGCGACGAAACGTGTTTCAAGAATCGATGATTGGGGACTTTCAATTTGTCTTGAATGTCTTCGTATTCCTCCCAACGCGCTGGCCATCCATCAAAAAAGTGATGCGAGTTGAAAGATGAAGTCTGACACATTCTCGCCTAATTCATATAAGCCTTTTAAGAACGCGTTGTGGACCGTGTGAATATTGCAAGTCCCTATATCGATCATTTTTTTCGGCCACTAGCAATGACATCATCATTTACGATTCTTTAAACAGTTTTATTCACATTGGGTCCATCACTCCCAAGCATCAGCAACTTTTTTCTTGATAAGTTTGCATTATCTATTGTCTCGTTGAGTTTTGAGGCGATAATTTCACCAGAAGCTTTTCCTATAAAAAATGTTTGTAAATGAGTGGAAAGCACCATATTTTTAGCTTGGGACCAAAATCGAATGAGCGCCTGCCGTTCTTTTTTGGAGGCTGTATTACAAGTCTCATCAAAGCAGAGCACGTAGTATGATTCGTCAAGGTCTTTTAGCATCTCTGATTTAAAGAAAGGAGCTAAAGCATCGCATATTAAATACCTTGCCTTCGTTCGGGATAGTGAGAAATCATTTGGTAAAGCATTTGGAAACATTGCTTCAAACACCTCTTTGATATGTTCGCATGCAGGTTAAACAGCAAAATTCGAAGCAATCACTTTCAGGCACCATATCAATTCCGCTTTAGTTGATTTGTCTTTTACGCAAAAAAGATCTAATTTCTTAGGCTGTGTAGCAAGTTCACTCGAAGCTGCACATGCAGCGGAATTTGCATGAGTATTGTCATTGCCACCAACAGCAGACGACAATGTAACTTGGATAGGTTGTCGCCGCACACTTAACTGTAGTTGCAAAGTATTTAATTTAATGTTGCAATTTTCCTTATGCTTTTTGGATAAAGAATGTTGTTCTACAGCTTCAAAGCCCCAACTTATTTTGAATCTTTTCATGCACAGAATGCAAAACACCTTATTTTCGGTTTCCTTTCTACCCCACTCCTCTATCACATGACCACTTTTATCAATCTTTTTAAGCCAATCCTCGTTAAATTTGCACTTTCCCATTTTAAAGTTAGTATTTAGTTACCCGCCAACCACCATACAATTATGCATGCAACACCAAAGCAATAATACAGCAACTGTAAAAAAACTATTATGTTACCTGTGGCTATAAAATTGGAGAATGTTTTTCTTTCGCTGCTTTAAATTTTTTGTCATGATATGATGATGTCAAAGCTAAGCATAACTGTGAACGGACTCCATTTTGATGTTGCCAACGAAACCAAAGAATAAAAGATTACTGATTATCAATAATCTTTCATTATTTGGTTTCAAAATGTATTAATTATTTAAAGAAAAAACAACATATATCTTCATACCTTTATCTAAATTTGAGGAGTACCCGAAACATGATAGAGTGATTTTGCCTAGATACATTTTATTTTTGAAACTAGCTGCGCCCCGCGGTGTTACCCGCGATTTATCATTCTAAGTACAAAACTTGGACATAGCAACATTACTTTATTTTTCTAAAATAAAAGTAGCGTAAGTTACTCCTTATTACATCAGCTACCTGCCAATAAAAGTCCCGTCAAAATCAGTCCAGCCATTTCAGAGATTAGCCGGAACAAACAGCCAGACAGACAAAAATTGTAAAAAATATTATTTTGGTGTATGTACCGTTATATTCATATATGCATGTAGTAAAAAGCGGTTATTTCAATATTACAAACAGACACTCCAATTTTATTTATATGTATAGATGACCTCATAAAAATACGAATATTGAAGTTTATTATTAAACGCGATTAGATATTCTATAAGAAATTGGTTTAATTAATTGACACCCTTAATATTCACAATAAGAAGCATTTTTCTGTAATCTTCCTAGTTTTTTTAACGAATTATTTATGTTTTGTTTTGCTTACGTCTGAATTTTTGAATGACACGATAGTTTCTGGGCGCAGCCGTATTTGCGACTTTATTGTCATAAAAATTGTGGCAGCCGCCTACAAGCATAGACCCTGCCCCTTGCTGTTGAATTTATTTTCGGAGTATCGCCTTAAAGAGATAATGTATATCCAAAAAAAGGGATTAAAAGAACAATTTCTTTGAAAAAGGTATTTTAGAGACTTACTGAAAAGAAAAAGATATGTTAAGAGATTTTTAAGGGAATTCCACTCCAAAACGGAATTTTTGTCACCTCAATCTGCAGAAACCAGCTCCTGATCCTCAAAAAACTGACTTTTACTGACATAAGGCAAAAAAACTGACTCTTGCTGACCATTTTCCACCCCTGCTCTTACTAAAACGAAACCCACCTATAAACAATTTGTACAACGAAGCTGACAGGGCCTGGCAAGAGGTTAGGCTAATGTTTAGACGAAGTAACTTTTTTATATTCTTTCGATAATCCTATCTTCGAGACGAGAAACTCTCCGTTTAAATGGCGCTTTAGTGGTGGTATGATACTTACTCACGAGAAGTACTTTGGTACTTATTGTTTTATTTTAATAACATACAGTTTCATTAATATTATAAATGAGAAAGTGAGTTTTTTTGTCACTCTTATACGACGTAGCTATTGTTTTTTATTGCTTTAGGCGTCTGACGAACCAAGGCATCGTGATGGTAAGTGGAAACCGCCGTTCATGGACTAAAAGATCCTAAAATACTGCGAAGTCACTGATCACAATTTCATTGCACTTATGCGAAGTGAATAAATATACTATCTCCCGCTATAACCACAACAGACAGAGGTGTTTCACAGTCAGTCACTCGGGAGACGGTGGTGCCGACCCGCTCGGGCCAGATAGCAAGTGAATACTACCACTTGATGCCCAACTCTACCACCAGTGATATGATGGCTCTAGCAAATTTATTCTATCACTGTAATCAGTGATAGAATAAATCTAATGATCAAATATGGTTAAGTAAAACTCATAATTTATTTTTGGATGTAAATAACCATGGTATGAGAACGAAATAAACGCATATTATAGTGTCAAGGCTTACTTGTAAGGGTCCTGCAGTTCTTCAGTGACAAAGTTGAGGTAGTTCCATCCTCCAAAAGCGAAGAGTCCGGAGTAAAAAGCGAGTGCGATGTTCCCGGCATTGTATTCTCCAGCGAATGAATTCTCGAAATTTTCTGTGTGACCTATATTTAAATAAGAAATAGGTAATTAGATTACATACTTGTTAAAGATGTGAGATATGTAGGTCATAAAACTATTCTAGTAATGTCACTATGTAAGCGCCAAATTACTATTGTCATCAGCACGATTATGAAAGAGAAAAAAGAATATTACAGCACAAATTATTTGTGAATGAGGAAAAAGATAATTTTAGTGCGAGCGGGAATCGAACCCGCGTCCCTTCCAATCCGGGGAAGTGCTCTAAGCCATTGAGCTACCGCACTGACCTTTCGGCCATCCCAATCTCCTCATCACATTTGTCTTTACAACCAACCCCATCTATCGGAATGAATTTACATGCATTAATCCAATATAGTAAGTTTAATTTTGCAATTAAAATTCATACTATTTGATGGCGCGATTTTTAAAACATTTTTGATCTATATTTTTTAGCATTTGACATGCTCAGCTACTTTTAAAGTACAAATTATTTGTGAAAGAGGAAAAAGAGAACTTTAGTGCGAGCGGGAATCGAACCCACGTCCCTTCCATTCGAGGAAGAGCTCTGAGCCACTGAGCTACCGCACTGACCTTTCAGCCATCCCAATCTCCTCATCACATTTGTCTTTACGACCAACTCTATCTACCGGAATGCATGTACATGCATTAATCCAATATAGTAAGTTTAATTTAAAATTCATACTATTTGATGGCATAGATCAAAAAAAGGAATAAGAATTTTCAGTGTTATAATTATTATTATATAATTATTTTGTCCGTGTGGACCACACCACCACACGGTGACAAACTAAGAATACAAGTGTTACCATCCCATTCTTTCCCACGGGTGTCATACGAGGCAACTAAGGGAAGTAAGCAATTATTATTGCATTACTGGTGGTAGGGCTGGGTACCAAGTGGGAGTAATCACATGTTATCGGCCCCGAGCGAGTTGGTACCACCATCTCCCATGTGACCGGCCAAGCACATTGGTGTGTTAATTCAAAAATCCATATATTTTTTTTCAAATAAAATAGAAACTGTAAAATGTAGTTTAATTTCATAATGCATTTATTTGGTTAAATATCAGTGATTATTATATTATTATGTAGTTTCAAGATTTTTGGAATTTGAAAATTAAATGTTTTGTCTGCTACAGCCTCATTTTTCTAGTTATAATGTCAAATAATAAATATTAAAATAATGTTAACGTTCGAACTTAAACAACGCATTAAATTACGAGTATGAATATTGACATTGATGAAGAATCTTGATAGACGGTTATTGTTTTTATCGAAATAAAGATTTTATAGTTGGCTAGATTGAGGCACTGTTTGCGAAATTCCGGTAACTTTTGAATTATTTTACTCTACAATTTATAGATCTGCGGCCCTTTGGGTCTTAGGAATAAAACGCTTTCTTTATGTGGTTTACGGATACCTTCATGGTAGAACGCGTTGAATCTATGTAAAAGCACGTAATTAAGCATGCAGGTTTTTAAATTTCTTTTTGCAACTCCTTGCTGCTCCAGTATTGAGCACAAGTCGCGAGTCAAGTGCGGGTTTACAGGAATGTAGGGTTTCTGCTTGACGTTTCTCTAGCGAAGAGTGATAAATTTTGTAACATTTAACATTGTTTGCAAAAAAAAATATGCTCATCCATTTATATACCATTCATGTTCTGGTTTAACATATAATTATAGCAGAAATAGCAATTTGAACCTTTCTTTTACGTGTATATGTTTTATAATAATGTTGTTGTTACAAATTTTTTACATACATAATTATTCTATTCCATTTTTCATATTAGATAAGCACAAATCAAGTTTTGCTGATTAAGCCATTTCTTTAATGCTATAAACCGATTATCAAAATACCGTTAACAAGTATCATGCCATCTAAATCGTTTTGCTCTTGTCAGTATAATACTAGGTCTAAACTGTGACTTTAATTATCACATCATTAACCGCAATGAATATTTTATTCACTGTGGCTAAATGTTAAATGTCATTGAACTTAGTTAGATCCTATAAATTTATATTAAATTTAAGCATCATAAATCTCATAGGTATAGTAAAATACTTTACTTTTTTTATTGTTTATAATGGCATACGAGCCAGAGTCCACACGATAGTAGATAGTAGGTAGTAGTAGTGTTAACCGTCGCTCATGGACTCAACTATACCGAGGGTATTGTCAAGCCGCTGCGCACAATTTCATTTCTCAAATATAATTTCGTGGCCAGATCTTAGAATCGATCACTTAATTATCAGGCCAGACCATATTATGATATGATCAGCAGATATTTTCCATATCAAGGTATTTGATGAAACGGTCAACCACATCACGCCGCGCTATCTTCAATAATAATAAAATTATAGGTAGAGATTTGTATCATTCTCATGTTTAATTCAAAGAAAATGTCAGTCGGTCCAGTTTCTCGGCACATTAATTATTTATCATATGCCCATGTTGATGTTTTAGTATACAATAAGTTTATTATGCGTAACCTTCATCCATTTATCATTCTATCAGTTGACTCACAAATGATTTATCTTTCGAGGTTGACATCTTACCAGAGTTTACCATTTTATCACAAAACCCGATCGGCTAGTAGTTATTTATTTACTAATGTAGATAGGTATAGTGATTCCTAGATATGTCCCTAGTTTAAAAACGTTGCTAGAATCCTTACTAATAATATAATGTACCGCATTTATAATGCGAAAATGAGTTTGTTTGTTTGTTTGTATTGAACACACTTATTTACTCGTAGAATAGTGAACCGTAACATCGTCTTACCTTAATAACTTTTATTTATTTATTTTCACTATTTGTCACATAAAACTGCTGTCATATAGCTTATATATTAGTAGTAGCTGTGTGTATGTATGTCGCTGTTATGACCTTCAGTTTGCGTTGGGACCGAAGGTATGTCGCTATTATGCCCTTGAGTTTGCGTTTGGACCGAAGGTTTCTTAGTGCGTTGCGTAGAAGAATGAACGGAAATGGCGTTTTTATGTCTTTCTGGTCAGTGTAACTCACGACTTACCTGATGCGATAGCATGTTGTTTTTTTATGTTTATAGAGCTTATTTAGACCAATCAATTCAAGTAAAAATAAGTACAATTTAGACAATACTAATCGTTAATATAGCCTGAAAGTGTAAAAAAGCATTATTTTTTTATTACAATATTTTTCATATTGAAAAAACCCACTTGCTGACAGAAGTTTCAAGTCGAAACCTGCGGCTGTGCCACATGAGCAAAGAGGTTGCGCGCCCCTACACAGTCACACCTGTTTTTTTTTTAAGTTTATTTCCTATGTTGAAGAATAATCATTTTATTGTGGAACTTTCCAATTAAATTTAAAAAATATGTTATATGTAAACAATTTAGATAATCGTGCAGCTGCTTACCGCTTGGCAAAAATAAAAAAAATAATAGAGATTTAGTTTACAATACAAGGTAACTCACGCCTTTGTTAATCCCAATATAAGATTACTGTATTACAGCGTGACATGACTGATCGCATTATTACTAATGCATTCTTACATCGTCGTTACCGACGATCTAAGAAAGCGAGTTTGTATGAGAATATTGGTGTAAAGATGCGAAAGGGTATTCTCCGATGGTTCGGAAATGTGGTAATAATGCCAGACGAGCGATAGGATAAGAGGATATACAATGCAAATGTGGAAGGTGTTCAGGCGGAGATCGCGACTCGCCTACCTAGACTAAATAGGTATGTATTGAAGGAAGGTGGAGTCAGGAGTCTCCGAAACCGGCGAGCGTGTTGAAGAGAATTATAAATGTTGAGGAAGCGAGAGTTGTATGCAAGATGATGCCTTTTGGAAACTATGTACCCTTTGCCTACCCTGCAAGGGAGATGACGTGATGATAAGTAAGTAAGTATTACAGCGTGAGCACGCCCCTTGCTTTTTTGGAGTAAATATTGACGAAATGATACATATTATTTGATCATATCACAAATAAAGCATCTCGATTAGCTTGTTTTATAAATAGACAGTTAAAAATATTTAAAGAGCCACGTCTAACAATATTAGTATTTAAGTCATTAGTACGTGGCATTTTGGAATATTGCAGCACTGTATGGAACCCAGCTTACCAAGTCCATATTGATAGGATTGAGCGTATACAAAAGCGTTTTCTTTACCATCTCGCATATACCAACAATATGTTCCAACAAATAAAAACATATAATAAAAGACTTTCATTTTTCAATATTGAATCCTTAAAGAAAAGAAGGAAAATAGCGGATATCATGTTTTTGTTCAAATTAATTCATTTTAAAATTGATGCTCCTAATATTCTTGAACGAGTGAGTTTTGTTTTACCGCGTCAGGGTAGTAGACTGCGTAATCGGAAGACTTTTTACTTAAGTAATTATAAAACAAATCTTGGCCAGTATTCTCCAATTTATCGTATGAGTTCTTTCTCAAACGGTATTAGGAATGACATTGACATATTCGGAAATGGTTCTCTAGTCTTCTTTAAAAAATCTCTCAAAATTGTTCTGGAATGAAAGACAACTAGAATTAATGTTATTGTTTAAATTCAAATCTTAAATTGTTTAATTTAATTTTTTTTTGTATTTTACACCTATTACCGTACTATGCATGTTGTGTTCGCATCTAGTAGGATATAATCTTAATGTCATATAGGTACATTTTATACACTGATTGTAAGCTCTATGATTGTACCCAGTTTTGTGAACCTAATAAAAAAAAAATATTATATACATTAATCATTAGCATTAATGGAATAAATGACATGTTGACATTGTTTGCGTATAATTATATGGTCCAAACATAACACATTTAGGTATAACAAGTTGCCAATAATTAAAAAATGTCACTTACCAATACAAATATAATATATGCCGGAGATTATAATGACGACCAGCGCCAACAGCTTCGACGTGGTGAACACATCTTGTATCCTCATAGTCCATCTCACGCTGATGCAATTAATGGCCGTCAGCAAGCCTGCGAAAACACAATTTTCAATAGACATAACGCTGTCAATGAATTAAACAAATAATAGGACTAAGTAAGTAGTCTCTGGTGGTAGTGTTTGGAAAGTTCCCCTTTTTTATTAATTTAATTTAATACAGATAAGGAAGTTTTTAAGAAGATATAATATATTTCCCATTATTTTCCCTATTTAGAAGAATTTATATTTCCAAGCGGGGTTTAAACCCGCGTTCTCTAGATTACCAAGGCGTGCAAACATGACAATATGCACTTTGTGTTCTGGTGAATACCTGAGCATATCAAGTGCTTAAATATATATAATACTGCAGAATGTATATTATAATTTTGATGGCCAAAACGTTATGTGCAGAGCTGTTCTTTCTAATTGTTTCGTCAACCAGACAAACAAGATCATATTTCAGAGCCATCAAATATTAGCTCAGCGATAAACTATATCATTATATTAAAATTAGCTATGGCCCGCGGTTTTACCAGCCTTGAAAAGAAATTTAATTGTTTACGTCATGCTTTAGGTACTTTGTGTAATTCTTTTTACACGCTTTTTATTAGCTTCACCTGTATGTTTGTTTGTTTGTATGTTTGTAACCGACTCCTTTGGGTGTGATTTTGACCCACTTTAAACGGTCAGATTTTATTCAAACTTTGTAGATTTATCGAGGACCGATGACAATACACTAATTTGATATATTTTTTTAATTAGTTTCACTTGTATGTTTGTTTAACCGCTTATTTGACTTCGATTTTGACTCATTTCCAACGATCAGATTTTGTTCAAAATTTGTAGACTTATCGAGGGCCGATGGCAAATTAACAATTCGATGAGATTATCTCATTATCCTAATTAGGATCGTCAGGATTAATTATAACGGAATCTTCGAACGTGATTTTCAACCACTTCAAAACGTCGGATTGATTTGAAACATTGCACACTTATCAAGGATCGATGACAATGCAATAATTTGAGCTATCGAGTTTATCGGTTTTTAGGGTTCCGTAGTCAATAAAGAACCCTTATAGTTTATCCATGTCCGTCCGTCCGATGAAGTTTAAAGGCAAATTATCACGGCATAAGTAGTTTTATTTCTTTTAAATAACAGTACCTACTTTTGATACTATTTTAGACTAAAAAAAGAAGAAAATAAACTATAGTTTAAAAAACTAAAATAACATGCTTTTGAATACCTTACTTACTTACTTACTTATCATCACGCCATTTCCCTTGCAGGGTAGGCAGAGAGAACAGAGTGCCAAGAGGCTCTATTCTTGCATACATCTCTCGCTTCCTCAACATTCATAACTCTCTTCATACACGCTCCGTCACGCGCCGGTTTCGGAGACTCCTGACTCCACCTTCCTTCAATACATGACCAATTTGATCTAGGTAAGTAAGTCTCGGGCTCCCCCTGTACCTACATCCTTCCACTTTCGCATTGTATATCTTCTTAGCCAGTCGCTCGTCCGGAATTCTTTCCACATGTCTTTGAATAGCTATTTGAACTAAAAAGAAAATAGTAAATAATATTACAATAAATAATAAAAACTTAAATTAACTTATCATCACGCCATTTCCCTTGCGGGTAGGCAGAGAGAACAGAGTGCCAAGAGGCTCTATTCTTGTATGCATCTCTCGCTTCCTCAGCATTCATAATTCTCTTCATACACGCTCGCCGGTTTCGGAGACTCCTGACTCCACCTTCCATCAATACATGACCGATTTGGTCTAGGTAGGTAAGACTCGGTCTCCCCCTGTACCTACATCCTTCCACTTTCGCATTGTATATCTTCTTAACCAGTCACTCGTCCAGCATTCCTTCAACATGTCCGAGCAATCGGAGCATTCCCTTTCACATCTTTACACCAATACTCTCTTTCATACCTGCTTGCTCTCTTAGGTCATCGTTACGAATGCGGTCAGTCGGCCTCACTCCACAGATTCTTCACAGAGATCGCATTTCGACCGCATTGGTTTTACTCTCATACTCCTTTTTGCATACCCAACTCTCGCTTCCATATAGTAACGTTGGGACAAGCACTGCATTGTGTATTGCGACCCGTGCCTTCTGGCTGAGGTGGTGGCTGCCGAGAAGTTGTCCCAATGCTCCTTTCACTCTATTTCCCGCATTTACTCTTCACTCTATATCAGTGGTGTATCTTCCATCCCGACTAAATCTACATCCAAGATATACAAATTCATCCACTTGTTCTAGCATACTATTGCCAACCGATACTCTGACATCTGTTCTGGCTTTTCCTATTTCAAAGACCATAATCTTGGTTTTGCTCATATTCACACGTAGGCCCCTTTTCTTACAATCTTCTGTCATTACATCGACTAGGTCGGAGATCACAGGTCAGTCGCAGACTTCGCTAATAGCACCGTATGACTGCATATAGCAGTGACAATAAATAATGATTGTAAAAAAGCGTGAGTTGCTTAAAATCATTTGTTACAAATAGTTCACCTATATAGTAAAAGGCACCCCACGCTTTTTTACAATCATTATTTATTGTTACATTATTTACTACTTTTCGACCGACATCCAAAAAGGAAGAGGTTCTCAATTCGGCTGTATGTTTTTTTTTTTCGTTTTTTTTGTGTGTTTGTTACGCGATTATTCCGCCAATTATGAATCGATTTCAATGATTATTTTTTTGTTTGGTAGGTTCTACATTATAGGTGGTCCCATTAAAATTTTATAAAAATCGGTCCAGCGGTTTTTAAAAAAAACAACAAAAATCTAAAAATTGCATCTGCACATACATCGATGATATTTTCGGCCGATTCTCTGGCTCATTGGAGCAGCGCGTTTAGTTGGCATAGCATCACGCCTGTATGCCCGAAGGAGTAGGCAGAGGTGTATTACAGACCCACGGTTCACCAGCTATGTTTAAGTCCCACGTAATTGGGGGCGAGCCTATTGCCGTACATTGCCTAGAATTTTTCTTTTTACGAAAAAGCTCAATAACACTGCCCGATCCGGGGATCGAAGCCGAGCATGAATGAATGAATGTATACTTTATTGTACACCAAAATACATGAAAAGAAACTTAGACTATGGAAATTACAAGTAAATGCACAATGGGCGGTCTTATTGCTAATAGCAATTTCTGCCAGACAACCTTTGGATGGAGTTCAAAGCAGGAGGCAGTAGTCAAGTTGTACGTGTACTTGATAGACTACATATACATATATCTACACATATAAATAATAATTTTAACATAAATATATACATATAAATACATACTTATACCATACACAATCTTAATACCTAATAAATTGTTAGGCATAAGGCTACAGTGACAGGTAGTGATCTGTAACCATTTCCTTAAATATGTCTAATGTTTGCGCACGCCTGATTTGCAAAGGTAACTCATTCCACAAAGAAACAGCCACCACTCTAAAAGATTTACCTAAGTATTATGTGGAATGGACTGGTATTTTAAGCCTTAGATTCCATTAGACCGTGTATTTTTCAAGCCTTTTAAACAGGCTTATGGATCAGCAAGCGCATGATGGATGCGTCAGAACCGGGTGCTCGACTAACAGATTATGACATTGCTGGACTGACAAATATAGCGTTTACCAAAGCTGCTAGATTAGAGATAGCCCAAAGTGGTTTCTGTTGCACAGGTATCCAGCCCTTTAATCGAGATGTGTTTTCAGACCTTGACTTTTTAGGTTCTGCGTTAACTGAGATACCAATTGAAGCTAGATCTAGTGAATTGACAATCCCCGATTCCTGATTCTGCAGCATCTGAAAATGAACCAGGACCGTCAACTAGCACTTTAAATGTATCGTCAGCTACCATCGAGTTTCAGCAAGCAATACCAACCATGAATGATGAACCAACAGCTAGCGTTTCAGCTGCGCCGCTAGCAACCTTACAAGAAGCATTACCAAGTTCAAGTGTTGATGTTGGGAATATTAATGATGTGCTTAAGAATTGGTCACCTCTTCCGAATACCTCAAAAAAACTTCTGACAGCTCGGAGAAGAAGAACACAAAAAAGTGAAATTTTGACGTCTTCGCCTTATAAAAAGGAATTACTGGAGAAGGCCAAAGATACCAAAGCTGCGGTAAAGGTCAAGAGAAACATGAAAACGGGAGTAAAAGTTAAGAAGGTTGCATCTCAGCCAGATTTGCAACATCAGGAGACGGAATGCATTATTTGCGGTGAAACATTCGATGAGGATTGGATCCAATGCAAAATATGTGAGGACTGGGCTCACGAAGCATGTGTAGATTTAAATCCATCTCATTTGTACTATTATTGTGATGTATGTGTCACCAAAAACGCATTATTCTTTAAATACCTTTGTGGCCGGAGCTACCCGCGATCTTTAAGAGATACCCAAATTTGATTTATATTTCAAGTGGCTTTAATTACAGAGTGATTATGTTGTTTTCTGAGTTTTCGATATTTATCTTAAATAAATATAACGTTGATTATTTTTTATACTTTTTTATTATTTTACGTAATAAATATAGTCATAATATCGAAAATAAAAAAATGGCCGGGGCTACCCCCCTTTCCCCTATCTCTATATTTTTAATATTTTAGAACGTACCTGACGCAGAACATTTTTTTAGAATTTCTGTCTGTTTGTTTTTTTACACAATACATAAGGCAAAAACTACTAAACAGATTTTTATGAAACCTTTTTGTTTGATATTTCTTGATTAAACTTAAAAATTGGTATCTGTATATGGTTTATCCCTCTACTACATAAAACGGGAACCTCAGATATAAACAAAACCAGCTCCGCCATAGACAACAGCTAAAAGTCTTTATGCTAGATCTAGCTAGAAGGTTGGCCAGCAACCCTCCTGATGTGTGGTTACCGCAGTCTATCTGAGACGCTAGCAACGGACTATTTATTAGACAAATACCTAGTTGTTTTACGATGTTCAATGATGCTCGGGCCGCACTAATAAGCAACGTCAATGCCCATCATCGCTATAAGTATTGCGTTAATGCGATACATTGAGTGGACACACTTGAACTAGCCTAATGTCAAACGGCAATGTGAATGCCGTTGTTGAATTCTCGGGATAAGTCGTGACTATACCGACGTTAAACGTCCATCACCGTGAGGAATGGTATTTGTTCATCGAACAGGTCTATTCAAGCTGCAATCAGCACAGCTCTACCAGCAAGCGCCATGATAATACATTCATACAAATAAATAAAATTGAAATGTCTGTTTGTATTATAAACTTACAAACTTTGTAATGTGTAAATAGCAGCTTTTAACTAAATGCATATGAACGTAACTCTAACTACGGTAACTTAAAACAAAAAACACGATTTTTATAATTATTGTCTGCTTTGTTCTGGCTAATCTCCAAAACGGCTGAATCAATTTGGATGGAAGTTACACTGGCATTTAGGTGATGTTCTATGGATAAACTTTTATTTTAAAAACGAAACTATTTTATGTGAAATTATAATTATGTGAACAATAATAGTAATTTAATAGAGCAGGTCTCAAATGTCGATCGTTAAACTGAACAGGGTCAAAAATTAAGTCATCTTGCAAAATAAACCAAGGTTACATTACAACATGTAGATACGAAATTGATAAAACTTTAATTCGCATTACCCATCGAAGCAAAATATTTTTAGTAGCCGGCTATAAACAGAGATAATAATGTTGTGTGTGTGTGTGATATTTTATTATATAATTACTATTCTATATAAGTACTAGCAGACCCGGCCACACGTTGCTGTGGTTTTCTTGTATTTCGTTCAATTATTAGGTATTATTGGTATTATTAAGGAAGTGAATGGTAAAGAATGATGAAAAGTTAAAATTAAGTTTCAACGGATAGAAAATGTTAACTTTTTATTAATTTAATATAAACTATCCTATCTCTTAAGTTCGAACAAAATACACATTTAAAAAAAAGTTAAAATCGGTTCAGTAGTTTCGGAGTTCATCTCGGACAAACATCGTGACACTGGAATTATATATAATAGATACCTAATCGTCTCCAACCAAGTCGCATTCTTAGACAACAAAATAAAAAATCCATGTGTTAATTTGGAGTAAATCAATTTATGCTGTGATTTTGAGCATTTGACCTGATCAGCTATTTTACTGTAATATTTTTTGTGAAAGTCTTATAAAACTAATAATATGTGAGGTGAAGATTAAGATTGTCAGTTGGTTTCTAAGAGGTGATCAATTTCGAGGTTCCCTACTTTTTTAAAGAAAAAAACAGAAAATTCAAATTTAATGGAGAATGTTTATTATCATTTGAAAGAACATTCCTTGGCATTTATTTTTTGAAGATTATGTCTATTAAATGTTGGCCGTTGCTACATCGCAGATGGTCCATCCGTTGAGTCCAATTTTCGATGAATCGTTCGAGCATTTCGACTGGTAACAACAACGTAATGAGGCCCATTTCGGGCTCAATGGGTATGTAAACAAACAAAATTGCCGCATTTGGGACGAAGAGCAACCTGAAGAGATTCGAGAACTGCCACTTCATCCAGGAAAAACAACGGTTTGGTGTGGTGTGTGGGCCGGTGGAATCATTGGTCCATATTTCTTTAAAAATGATGCCGGTGTGAACGTAACCGTCAATGGCGACCGTTATCGTGCCATGATAACCGACTATTTGATGCCTGGAATTGAAGCTCGTGATCTCGGCGACATTTGGTTTCATCAAGACGACGCCACTTCCCACAAATCGCATCAATCAATGGATTTATTGAGAGAACATTTCGGTGAGCACATAATTTCACGTTTTGGGCCGGTCGATTGGCCACCAAGATCGTGTGATATCACACCGTTAGACTTTTTCCTGTGGGGATATGTAAAGTCTAAAGTTTATGCGGACAAACCCGCTTCGATTCAGGCCTTGGAGGAAAACATCACGCGTGTCATTCGCCAGTTACCAGTCGAAATGCTCGTACGAGTCATCGAAAATTGGACTCAACGGATGGACCATCTGCGACGTAGCAACGGCCAACATTTGATAGACATAATCTTCAAAAAATAAATGCCAAAGAATGTTCTTTCAAATGATAATAAACATTCTCCATTAAATTTGAATTTTGTTTTTTTCTTTAAAAAAAGTAGGGAACCTCGAAATGGATCACCTCTTATTTCTACGGTAGCTTAGCGGTGTAAAGCAGTCCCCGTGTAGAGATAGACACAAGTTCAAATCCTGTTCGTAGTATTTTTTTTTTCTCAATTTGACATTTTAAATTATTAAATTAGTACAGCTTGCATAAATACTAGTCATGAAACTGGGTGAAAGGTCCCGACGCGTGATTTCTACACTCATCTGCTATATGAGGTTAGTAATTGTGCATTAGAAGCTTAAGTCATCTTGTAAGCATAGAAATTGTGCCGGAACACGGTAGTAAGGAGGACTGTTGTTCCCAAAGAAAATATCCATGTGTTTATAGTCATCAGTTTCGAATAGGTATGTGACTATATATTATATTATATTTTTCTATTGTTCATCAGCAAAGTGGCAGACGAGCCAAGGGTCCCCTGATGGTAATTGGTAACCGTCAATCATAAACTTAACTATCCTAAGGGCAATATCAAGCCGCTGCTCACTATTGCGTTTCAGGGAAGATTTTCTTCGAATGAATCGAAAAGAAACTTAACAGTTGATTAGTACGAATATTTTCTAGATAGTAGTACCTACTACGATAAGCTACGATAGTAGATAGTACAGTAGTCTCTGGATAGATACATAGCTTCAATAAAGCATATAGGAACGTACAGTTAGTGCAGAATAAAGACTTAAAACACGACTAATAATCTGAACTATTTTATTCTGTTGTACTAGTCCCAACTGATTAAAAATAATGAAATATACACTCTGGACATACATATAAAATAAGCGAAGGGAAAATTAGAGAGGGAATATATTGTTAAACGATAAGCCTTATTACAAGAAAATGGATGGTTCAAGAACCGTTGCTATGTTCTTTATCGCTTCGCAAATAATTAGGTTAAGTGAAGTTTCCGCCCACAAGCATCTCCGAGACAGCAGAATTAAAGACTCAATACTTTCATTATATCTTTCCATTTCTGTCGCCTTTCATTTTATCACGACAAAAATCCCATGAGACATGAGGTATCTCTTTTATCGTAGATACCTAAGTACTACCTGATTTTGATTAATATCTATAATAACATGGAAGATAAAACGTTAGCTATTATTTCAATGTACAAATAAATAATATTTTAAGCTGAAGGACACATTCTGCGGATACTTACTTACAGTGAATGACCTAATAAATATGTCAAAACTAAAACCAAAACAAGTTTGACATAATTATGTTGATATCTTTAAATGTAGGAGTTATAGACTTGTTTATCGTGTTTAATGCTTTACCTATAAATAAATTTGCGAGGATCAGAGGATCTTTAAGGGGATGGGGAAAACCTGTTCACGCATTCGATACATCGATACATATCTTTTAAATTATATGTAAGTATATTGGTCATGCTAAACTGACACTCGCTCACAAGCTAATTGTTGTATTATTCGAGTTATTTCTAATCAGAGAACATTCTCTGATGATTCATTAATTCTCTGAAGATGCATATCTTGCAAGGTAAATCCGCCATGTAGATACAATTTATACGGCGGGTTATTATTAAATAATTATTACATTCACCTATCTGTAGGTATAGTAACTTATTCGCCTATCTGTATAGTAATTTATTTCTCACGTTCCCTCTACAGTAGGCAGATAAAAAATATAGTATTATTATTTACCAATTGTTTAGTCTATTTACCAATTGTTTAGTCTAATCAAGAGTTATCAAACAAAGCAAGATTTAACAAGTTTCGTTTAAAAGTTGACGTACCTACTTATGCTATAAAGGCCAAGTTCAAAATTTGGAGCTCAATAAAAAAAAAACTAGGTACCTAGTATGTGGTTGTCTGTAGAGTCGACCGACTTCAAACTCATCAGTAGGTGTCTAGCACGGAAATTGTATGTAAATACTAAATTATTTTTTGGTTTTTAGTTTAAGGTGTCTTATGAAGGCGGTTTCTTTTTTATATAAAAATAATTTATTTTTTGATTTTTAGTGGTTATTTATGAAATAGGTGCGTAGGTTAGAGTAGATGGTACATGATGCCTTCCTTGGGGCACAGGAGTCTCAAAATGATAAATATGAGCTCCTAAAGCACAGTAGAGAAAGAAATAGAAAACAGCGAGAGTCCGAAGACCGTGAAGAAAGATTGGCGTACCCATATACATATAATATGGGTACGCCAACTAAACTCTCTTTCCGTGTGGGGATGGACTAAAATACAAGTGTCACCACCCCATTCTTTCCCACGGGTGTCGTATGAGGCGACTAAGGGAAGTAAGCAATTATCATCCATTGCATGACTGGTGGTAGGGCCGGGTACCGAGTGGGAGTACTCACTTGGTATCGGGCCCGAGCGGGTTGGTACCACCATCTCCAGTGTGACCGGCCATGAAGCACATCGTTGCGTTTTGGCTGTAGCAGGAGATAGCCGTTTATTCTTTCATTTCATATTGGTGGTCAAATAGTATGAATTTTATCAAATAGTATGAATTTTATATCAAATAGTATGAATTTTAATTGCAAAATTAAACTTACTACATTGGATGAATGCATGTAAATGCATTGGCGATAGATGGCGTTGGTCGTTAAGACAAATGTGGTGAGGAAATTCGGTATTTCTAGAAATGGGACGATAGCACAATGGATTAGAGCACTTCCCCGGAAAGGAAGGGACGCAGGTTCGATTCCCGCTCGTACTAAAATACTCTTTTTCCTTATTCACAAATTATAATTTGTACTTTAAGTGTAACTGAGCGTGTCAAGTGCTAAAATATAGATCAAAATGTTTGAAAAATCACGCCATCAAATAGTATGAATTTTAATTGCAAAATTAAACTTACTACTTTGGATGAATGCATGTAAATGCATTGCCGATAGATGGCGTTGGTCGTTAAGACAAATGTGGTGAAGAAATTCGGTATTTCTAGAAATGGTAATGGTGGAATGGTAGCTGAGCATGTCAACTGCTAAAATATAGATCAAAATCTCTACAATTTTGTCTAACATGTTCTTACGAAACTCACAGTTTTTCAGTGAAATGCAAGAAATCGATTTTTTGACCTTGATCTTAAAGATTATTTTTATTAAATGTAGGATCAGTGGGAATTTTAAACGTTATTTATAATGTTGTGGCCATTAACTCTATGCGAATTATTGTAAATTGAAATATAATTACATACTTACTAATAATTTTAAGCGCACTTAGGGCCGGTTGTTTTAGCTATACTTGACGCACACGTAAACGTCAAAAATGGAGTTAACCATCGTCAAACCAAAAAAAGAGTTTTTTGACGAAACGAGGTCCTTAACGTACGTTAAATAATAACGATTACGGTAACAGATGTCCCGCCCACTGGTTAACGTCACTTTCGGTGCGTCTAGCCATAGATATAGTATATACTGTCAGCATATAGGTACTATATGGATGCGTCTAACAAACAGTAGGTACCTACAACATTATGGAGATTCTTTTGTATTCGTCTTTATTCTACGATAGTTGTTCATCTGGCGATAATACAAACAATGTAGAAAGGAAGAAAAATGACTTTAAAATACCTGTTAACAACCTAAATTTTTTGGATGAGCAGGAATTCATATGTTGGAATTCATTCATTGCAAGGTATCGTGAGACTATCGTGTACCTAATAAAGGAAGTAGTTCCATTGTTGACACGTCGTATCAAAGACGATATAAAATTTGTTACAGAAAAGTAAAATTTCTCATAAGAATACTTTGATTTAAAATTGATTTGTCTACAATATTTCAGAAATTCGGCAGTAAAACTTCTAGCCTACCTGTACTTGCTACTCTACAATGTTATGGTTCAGGATCGCTTATGAGATGTGTTGCGCATGTGTCAGGTTTGCAGAAATCAACAGTGGGTCATATTATTCATCGAGTGACTCGGGTTATCGATAAATTACGTCCTCATTACATAAACATTCCATCTAACGCAAAAAAAAATTGGCTGTTGCAACTGACTTCTATAATATAGCTAGATTTCAAATCAAACTTTAACAGACGTGAAGTCCTCGGTTGGTCTCCACCGGCATTGAATTCTGCATGAATAGCTTATTTTTCTTTATATTACCTAATAATATTGTCACAATTCACAACTATACAAATAATAAAGGAATAATTCAAAGTTTTGTCATTCGCGTCATAAATAATAAAATAAATAAGTAATATGTATATATAGTATATATACTTATATACATTACATTTTACTTCCATGACAAAAACCAAAAAACCATAGACTATAACATCCTCTGTATATGATAAAAAAAGATAAACTGACGTATACTGTAACTGGCAAATGTTAGCATACTAGAAAATTCTCCCATCTATTTTTATTACGAAAATACGTTGCTATGTGCTGACATCTCTAATAACTTTGACGACTGTTTTTTTAGGCAATGAAACAACGTTTTGTATTTAACGTACGTTAAATATTGTTCGTAATCGTTATTTTTTGACGTACGTATGTTACGATAATCAATCGTTTGAAACAACCAGCCCTTAGTGACAAATGAGAGTTCGTAGGTAAGCACTTGCTGCCCAAGTCGAAAGGGCAATTAGGTAGGTACTTATCTTCTCCGCTTTAAACAGTCGTGAAGCTTTTCTATTTTCAGTAGCATGAGAAGTTATTATCCCCAATATTGTGTCGCACGTAATAGACTGTCACGGCTGATCCTTAATATCGCTAAGTTCTTGAGCGATGGACCATCAGGTAAGCTGTGGCTCGTCTACGACTGTTAGCCATAGAGCAACGCGGACCCCCGTCAAATCGGGCTGGGTTGCTCTATGCTGTTCGCAATAGTAAAATATCTCAATAATCTTTTTTAATTCTGTGTGAATCGGTTAAAAAACATTACTTTCTTTGTTGTCATTCGATAGTTAAATCGACTAGTACTGTGAGATGCTAATGGTTGATTTTGTAAACAATACCGTCACCCGAGTTGAAACGGATTTTAAAAACATTCCCACCAACAAACAGTAAACAACGTCAGCGGGTCAGAGAACACAAAAGCATAATTACCTTTAACTTTTCAGTTATTTGATTGAGGAAGTGAATAAATGTATACCTAATTCATTACAGGGTACAATCAAATAAAACATGCACAGTTGTAAAGCAATCCACGAAGCCTTCACTTAATAATGAAAAAATATTAATTCTGATTTCAATGAATGATAAGTGGTAAAAAGTACCCTAAGTATAATATACATAAAAAGTAAAGATTTAAGCAACCTTTCTAGGGGATTACAGATAATTGGGCATTTTAATGTCGGTCATTATCCACCTTGGACTTAAATAAAATTAAGTCAGATGGATAGGTATAGCCCATACATCCGTGGGAGTAAACATAAAAAATCTTCTTGGTATCTATTCCAATATAAAAACACTGATGACGATCGCAAGTAGGGTTAGAAAATATCACATTTTGAAGAACAATTTTATAAAGTGGAATAAGAGAGGTTTACTGCGTGTGGTCTTTTTCCACTTTCAAAATATTTTGTTCTTTAGTAGCTGAGCATGTCAAGTGCTAAATACAGACAAATTACACATTTTAATTTATTTTGGGTTAGTATACAAATTACCACATAAAATAAACATTTTAATGATTACTTTCCATTTCTTAATTGGACATAGTTTCTGAAAAACGTTCCAACCCACGAATGTCAAGTTTCGAGAAAATTGAGTTTGTAGTTCAATTTTGTATTACTATCTCGCATCTTGCATAATCGAGTCAAATTCAATTCAAATTCAAATTCAAAATATCTTTATTTCATAGGCCTATTAAGTAGCACTTAAAATCGTCAATAATACACTAATAATTAAAATAATTAACACGAGCGCCTGAGGACGCTTGCAATCGCCACAAGCGGCCGGATTCCGTAGTAAAGCCTTTCATGAGAAGAACCCGGCAAGAAACTCATGGGCCACTTTTTTAAATTACCAATTTATTACAATTTAATATAATTTTAGTTCTACTAAAATTACATTAAATCTTATAAAACAATTTAGAAAATTAATGAATGAGGAGCAGCTCAAGCCCATTTAGTTTTATCCTCAAGATAATCCGAAACAGTGTAATAACCTTGATTACAGTCTAATTTTTATGGCATTCTTAAACTTATTTAGTGGCATGTTTCGGACATTTTCAGGAATTTTATTGTAGAAGCATATACATTGCCCCATGAAAGATCTACTAATTCTGTGGAGACGTGTAGGTACTGTGAGCAACAAGATTGCCTTTGTTCCTTGTATTAATGTGATGAACGTCGCTATACTTATCAAAGCTTCTGATGTTTTTCTTGACATACAATAGATTTTCATATATAAATTGAGACACAACAGTTAGAATATTTATTTCTTTAAATATCTGTCTAATGGAAACTCTCGGGCCCAGATTATAGATTGCACGAACGGCCCTTTTCTGAAGTACAAATATAGAATTTAAATCGACGAAGCATCCCCATAGCAGTATGCCATAGGACATAATACTATGAAAGTAACAGAAGTAAACTATTCTAGCCGTTTCAACATCAGTCAATAATCAAATTTTTTTTACCGCATATATCTTATTCTTTTTTACAGAAACTATATGTAATTATTAGTTGGAATAACTGCAGAAAATGTTATTTGATCGTAAACAATGTTTTAAAGTATTTCGGTTTATCGAAAATTGGGTAAAAGGCTCCCTTTATCTAATGTGACAATTCGACTATTTTTGATACTGACACTTTAGTGTAAACTATTCTGTAACAATTTAGTTTCAAATTAAGAAATATCAAGTTATATAATTTTATGTCATCTCTATCTCCATAAAGAATGCCATAATATAAATTAAATCCTCTTTGCACGAATTCACCACAAAATATATTTTGTATTTATGTATGTACCTGTTGCTGCAAAGCCTCTGATTCCTTCATTCTTCTGAACGATGTCAAAGACCCTACATTTTTAGTAATTTCATTTTAAACCCATATTTGTAGAGTAATGGACATCATTAGTCAAATGTACATGATTTACCTAAAATACTATAATCACTTCTAAACGAGCCATTACGAATTGAAACTAATGATATATAATTAGTTTTTGTTATCTTTAGTTTACTGCCATTTCATTTTCAATACATTTATAAACAAATGGTAATTAGAAGTATTGGGTTAAACTGCAAGAAACGATCCAACTCCCTCTATTAATTTTAATCGGAAATTACGTAATCAGTTACTTTCAGTTTGTATCGATACCTACTTGATTTTGAATAAA
Source organism: Leucoma salicis (assembly GCA_948253155.1). Classification (NCBI taxonomy): domain Eukaryota; kingdom Metazoa; phylum Arthropoda; class Insecta; order Lepidoptera; family Erebidae; genus Leucoma; species Leucoma salicis. Next base: position 10,927,550 of record OX411806.1, read on the forward strand.
CAGATCGAGATTCGAGAGTAAACATGCATGTCCAAGGCATTTTGACGGATGAACACTTGTCTATTTTTAAAAAAGTGTTATCTAGGCCAGCATACCTACATTATTACGCATGCCTATAATAGTAGAAAAAAATGACGTTCCTTTTATTTTATTTTTTTGTTGAGTTATTAAATTGATATTGGATTGTAATTGTAAATTAGGTACATTAACCCGTAAACTTCCCTTTGTAAGAATAGTAAGTAGATAATGATGATAAGCATATAAGCAGGTGCAGTGCGCTAATTGAATTGAATTGAATTTGAATTACTTGTTATCAAGCCCGAGCGGGTGGATATCACCATCTCCCCTGTGATCGACAATGAAGCATCTCAGTAGTATTTTGATTGTAGCGGAAGATAGCCATTCGTTCATCCTTTAGTTTAGTATCCGCGAAATAATAACAGCAAGCTAAAGCTTAAAGCTTTTTAGTTCATGAGCGACGGTTATTATATGTATATTGGCCACTTACCATCAAGTGGGCTATCAAATGATTCAGCAATAAAAAAATTATGAATAATTTTAAATAATAAAAAAATACATATAGGTACATACATGGGGTGGCCCATGTAAGTTAGTAACAGTTGTGTTTCTAAAAAGAAATATTAAAATTAGTAGACCGGTATAGCCAGTTTGTTTCTCTCTCTAATTACATAAATTTTAACGTACGTACTTGTATATCTAACATCCTCTATACAACGCGGCATTGTGTAAAAAAATATTGAGCGATATGATAAAAAAATCCAGTATCTACGCAAATTTCATCGATCACAAAAGTTCCACATAAACAATTCCTAATCACAAAAACGTTCAAGAACAACAGAACTAGGCAAAAAAAACTTTATGCCTATTAAATAAGTTGATTAATAATTGCAAAATAACGGATGTTTACGTCTTGTTGATAGTTACTGACTCCAATTAAGACGGGTTAAGACTGTCTACTTTAAATACCTAATGCTCTCCTGCGGTTGAGCTAATCTTTGCGAGAGCAGTGCCTATAATTAAAGGTACTTGCGGAATAAACAGGTTTATAAAAAGATAAATAAAATGTGGGACAAACGGTTCTTACAATCCAGTTCTATACTTAGCATTAATACCTTTTTAACTGCACTATACTGGTGACAACGAGGTAAAATACAGTCTATTGGAAGTATCTTTGCCCTATACAAGGTTGATTAAAGAATTAATACTACTACTAACTACGTTTCCATAATATTTGGCACTATTCATCAATCGGTCAAGGTGGCACCTGTAAGCTAATTAAGTAATTAAGTACGTGTAATTCTACAAAATTTGAGTACTGAGTCTCCATTTTTTCGTAAGGGAAGTAAGCAATTATCACCCATTGCATTGGTAGGTCTGGATACCCAGATGGGATTATGCGCTTGTTATTGATCGGGTTGGTACCTACGTCTCCCGTATAACCGGCCATGAAGCATGTCGATCTCGATATAGTTTGGTTGTAGCGGGACATAACCGTTCATTCTTTCATTTTATATTCGCGAGATGAAGTGGTGAGCCGCTGGTCAAGCCTCTGCCTGACAGTACTTTTAGTATTACAGTTGAGTCCATGAGCGATGGTGACCACGTACCATCTGGTATATTTTTGGATGCTAAACATATTGAAAATAAACATGTAGGTACGATATTCGAAAATTTATTACCGGTCATGGGTTTGATAGGGAAGCGACTTCTCCGTATAAAACTGTTAATTAAAATCGCATTATTCAATTTCAGTTAATACCAATTCATGATGTCAATTCAATTGTGGTTTTCCATTAATAAATATTCCAGCAGTTGCTAAACTAAATCAGCACTAATGTTGGTGATTATTAAGATTGACAGAAACACGGGGTACTCTTTTTCTGTAGAACACTCCGTCCGTGAACAGAACGTTTAGTCTTTTTCACTCTGAGAGGAGACCCGTGCCTAATAGGATAGTGATGGGTTGAAAAAATTGCTTCATGCCTGAAAGATTTATTCGACGGCTTGTGAAAATATTATAGATATGATCAATGGTCGATGCCATCTAAGTTTTCTTAGGACGTTTCTCGTCACCGAGCAATATTTAAATAACAGTTATTCTTCGATCAAAAATGCAATAGACTTCGCGTCGACCCGAAAATGACGTCTCGGTAAATAAGAGCGAACTTGAACAGTGAGCTCTTATTTTGTTTAGTTCAAAAAATAATTTATTTGTTGCTATCTAAGCTTGATTTCACAGTAAATGTTATTTGTCTTTTCACTTTTCAGTGGCAGTAGTAAATTATTACTTTGCTCGTTTTTTGTGACGAATGATCGTAAATTTAAGATAATATTTTAAAAATTTGTGACTTTATTCTTAAGTGCCATGATTGTAAATAGGTTGAACTTAAAACTGTTTTAAATCCTTTGTCTCAGTTTGTTAGTAAACAGATGTAGCTGTTTATGTAACTAGCCTCCGCCGCAACCAAAAGCTGGTTATTAGGTTGTATCTCAGGTTCCCGATATAGTAGCTGGATACAATGTATACCAGTTTTTAAGTCTATTCGAGATCTATCAAATAAAAAATGTTGCATCAAAATCCGTTCAGTAGTTTTTGCTTGATGCGCGAACAAATAAAGAAACAAACACAAAAAATCTAAAAAAAAACTGTTTTGTGTTCAGACACGTATATGTATATAGGTAGCCTAATACAGTCATTTTTCCTCAAATGTCATAAATGTACCGACACAGCTCTGTTACAACTTTATAATAGTACAGATTATATTCACACGGTCAGTTTTCAGCTTGACTTTGTTCGGGACACTGTATCTTGTTAGTATTGATGATAACTGCTTCGTTATCAGAAAATAATATTCTTCACTAATGAGTAAGACAGATTGAAAAAGTGTATAACTTTTAATATTTAGGATACCAACACCACGATTTGCCCTCTCTCTTAATTGTAAAATAGAGTGTTGAATAAGTTAGCTATGGTATACATTATAGCTATCATAATTAACTGCCTCGGTGGTGTAGCGATAGTGTGTGCGACTGCTAATCATGAGGTCTCAGGTTCGATACCCGGGTCGGGCAATGTAATTGAGCTTTTTCCTAAAAAGAAAAATTCTCACTAGCAGCCCGGAGTTTGGAAATGTGCCCGGTAGACTTCAATAGGCTCGCGTGGGAATATTACGTGGGACTTAAACATAGCTGGCGTGTCGTGGGTGTGTTATACACCTCTGCCTACCCCTCCGGGGAATACAGGCGTGATGCTATGTTTTTATATAATTATAATTCGCTAATTAATTCTAATTTTAATGTCGATAACTGTTATAGGCGCTCGTGAAGTTAACTAGCAGAATACAGCTAAGTCTCTGTCCACCATCCAATCACAACAGTTAAGACAGATATGGAGATAGTAGGTATTAGCTTTTCTACAACGCAATTTTTTTTAATGAATACACAAAAAATCGAAATGATGAACAAACAAATAATCTGACCAATTAATGTTGAAATATTTCTTTAATCTAGTTAACACGTTTTGCTGATCAAGTCCCATGTATCTATTTAGAATATTTATTATTGCGAGTTAATATCTATTTAAAAAAAAACACAAACCATATTCAGTATCGTATTGGTATTTGCATTAAAGTTTCATACCTATTTTAAAATAAGAAAGCTTTTATAAGAATTTTATTACTAACTAGCCTTTGAACGTCCGCCGCAGGAAAAAGCTACTTTTTAGGTTATATGTATATCAGGTGACCACTGAAGGAATGTAATATGGTGTTTGGTGGCCCACCACAAAAAAAATCATTCCGTGGCTAGCCGTCCTGACGAACGTACGTGTTGCGTTCGTTCTCGCATGCTCCGCACTCTCGCAGCGCCACTATCTGCGCACTCGCGCGCAGCTCGTTCCGCCGCGCACAACTTGCCAGAACAAGTTCCAACCGTCTTTTTCAAGGCGAAAACTTCGGTGGTTTTTGATTAACGTATTGTAGTAAGTACATTACGTTGATTAAATATACATCGCATTTCTATTATATTGATACGTCCCATCTGGGAAAAGCCACTGTTTATTGGTTCCCCGGTTGAAACCTCACGGCGTCAACGAAGCCGGGTGAGGCGAGGACCCAATTCGCCAGCTCTACCCCTTCAGGGTAGCGCACTATCGGACGGGGCTAGACAATCAGGCCTTGGGGGATCTCCTAGCCTGACCTAGCCATCGCCCCCTCCCACCCTACCTTACCCTTTCATCCATTCCTTGTGTGTTAGTTTGGGTGTGCCGGCCTGCAAAGGCCCATACCACCCCGGCACCAAGGCTGTTAGGAACCCTTCGCACATTAAGATTGGCAGAGGGAGTACAAGCTTAGGGCTCACTAATTAAGCACATCCTCCCAACCTATATCCGGTTGGGAGGGACGTTATACCCACACATCCCCGGGCGATCCCACCCGAAGGCTTAGGGACGCTAGGGATTTGCGTTCTGTACTCAAGTTAGGGTTTTTCAACGGCAATGGCCTGTCCCAGCAGAGGAACGAGGTAGCCACGTTTCTACAAGACCAACTACTGGATCTATTTCTAGTACAGGAGACATTCCTCAAACCCTTTCATAGGGTCCCGAGGATTGCAAACTATAACGTAGTACGTAACGATAGGGTAAACTCACCGTCAGGTGGCACACTCATATATTATAAAAGGTCACTGCACTGCACGCCTATGGATCCGCCCCCACTGGAGTACATTGAAGGTTCGGTCTGTAGACTAGCCCTCACAGGCCATCAGCCTATAGTCGTAGTATCCGCCTACATCCGGCCCGGAAGCAGCAATTCGACGCAGCCCATAACCAGGGGCTTGAAAGCCCTGCTAGACTTGGGTAGCGCCGTCATCATTGCCGGCGACCTCAACGCTAAGAACACCTTGTGGAATTGCCACGTTACTAGTAGGTACGCGGGCCAGGGCTCTCGAGTCACTGGCTGAGCGACTAGGGTTCGATATCATAGCGCCTATGGCCAACTCACTACCCGGCCTGTGTCGATTACAGGCCCGATATACTAGATATAGCTCTTTTAAAAAACGTAAATCTACGTTTGCGTTTGGTAGAAGTGCTACATGAGTTAGACTCTGACCACTGTCCTGTGATCTTAGATCTCGCCTCCCCCTCACCTGGCCCCTCTGGCCAACAGGACAAAATGATAACGGTGACAGACTGGGGACGACTGGAGAGTAAACTCCAGTCGCCGTCGTCTGTACACCTAGACCAAGTCCCCCCTATTATTAGTACTGTAGAGGACACGGTGGCTGCGGTCGACTGTTTCACAAGCCACGTACAATCGTTAATTAACGATTGTTCTCGGCAGGTACCAGACACGAGAAATCGTCGATGGCGTCTACCCGATGACGTCCGTCACATGCTGAGGCAGAAGGACGCCGCTATCCGTGCCTATGACCGTCATCCATGCGAGGATAACCGCATCATAATGCGCTCACTACAAAGGGCTGTTAAGAAAATAATTGATTCTATACGTCAATCAGAGTGAGAAACCAAGCTGAGAGCGCCTTCATTCATAGGGAAGTGGAGTTGAGGGCCTCTCCCTCGGCCCCACCTTAGGCAGGTACTAATAACCTCATCCCCCACCACCAATTCGGCTTTAGAGCCAAGCACTCCAGTGTGCAACAAGTCCACCGCATCGTAGAGTATACCTACTCTAAAATGCAACAAAACAACCTTTTCACAGGTGCACTCTTCTTCGATGTAGCGAAAGCTTTTGATAAAGTCTGGCACAACGGCCTAGTATACAAACTACTCCACTTAGGAGTACCGCGGTATCTCGTACTCATCATACGAGACTTTCTATCTAACCACAGTTTCCGCTATAGAGTGGAAGGGACACTATCCTCCCCCCACCCCCTACTCGCCGGGGTCCCACAGGGCTCCGTCCTCTCACCGATCCTCTTCTCGCTTTACACCATCGACATGCCTCAGCTTCGGCAAGTGCAGACAGCACTTTTTGCAGACGATACAGCTATTTATTATGCAGGGTTCAACCCTATCACAGTGCATAGAAAACTCCAATCCGCGGCCACTGCTCTCAGTACGTGGTTTAGCAAGTGGAGAATAGAGATCAACCCCGAGAAGAGCCAGGCGGTTATGTTTCATAGGAGACTACCCCGACTGTATCCCCCGGAGAAGATCAAACAGATTAGCATCTTTGGTAAACCTATTCCTTGGAGTAGGCGAGCCAAGTACTTAGGTGTAATTCTAGATAACAGACTCACATTTGCCCGTCACATTCAGGTGGTACGCTCGCGCGCAGCCTTTGTCATGGGACATTTGCACTATCTGTTAAACTCTAGGTCTAAACTCTCATTTAGGAATAAGGTCAGACTCTACACTGCCTGCATACGTCCTGTTATGACGTACGCCGGTGTAGTATTTTCACACGCAAAGGCACACAGAATCCATAGATTACAAACACTACAGAATAGTTTCATGCGCAGAGCCACGGGTTCACCGTGGTTCATACGCAATGTCGACCTTCACATAGACTAGCAATTGCCTACCATCAAGCAATTTATGAAACGGTGTTCACGTAGTTTCTTTGACTCCGCCATTACTCACGCCAACCCTCTAGTGGTTGAGTCGGCTAGGTACAACCCCTCTAATATATCGCGCGTACGCAGACCGCGAAACAGCCTCGACGAAGTCGACGACGACATAACCCACGCAGGGCATACACAGCTCGCGCAGCTAATACAAGTAATTACCCACGGTTTCGTCCCCGCCGACGGAGGCGAAAGACGTGTCGCGGTCAAATCATAAACGTGGGAAATCCCACTTTGCCAGCAACAGCCCGAGCCGAGGTCCTTAACCCACAGGGGGTGCCCTCGGGTAGCGTTGCTTAAATGTCGGGTTGAGAGCCGTCTGCGCTCACCAATTGTCCAGGTAAGGTTGTCATAGCCATCTGAGGCTAACAACCAAAGTCACACAAAAAAAAACTGAAGAAGTGTTTTGTGTTCAAAGACGCCTAAATAGTGTAGTAAAGTATTTTTTCTTCCAATATCTTCAATGTACAGATATAGCTCTGTTACAGCTTTATAATAATACATACTATAATAACCGTAGTAAATTTAGGAAGTAAAAATATAGATTTTCAGTTTGGTGTAGGTACTTATAAACCGTAAAATAAACTGTTAAACATCAATAATATAACACAAAATAAAAATAGTACAGAACAAACAGTCATTAAGTTAAAAATCGTATTACCGAGCTGAGCTTATTTGACCTTGCTTTCATTAGTGTAAAATTAAAGCAGTTTTAAACTGTATGAACTTTTATATGAACTGAATAATAATATAACATTTCAACATTAAAGGCACCATTTTAGATGTAAAGGTCAAGATTAACTACATCATATATATAAAAATCGTGTTACAGTGTCTGTCGCCATTCTCCTCCGACGGCTTGACCGATCCTTAAGAAATTTTGTGTGTATATTCAGTAGGTCTGAGAATAGGATTTAAATTATTTTTCATACTCCTAAGTGTTAAGGGTCCAACACAAAAAAAAAAAAATTTTTTTTGTGAGTAAATTTTTTATTTTATTTTTTATAATTCGGCATATTATACGAGTAAGTTAGTTATTTTTTTCTAGGCTAGAAATTCCCTAAAAAATCTCTAGAAACAATTTATATGGCAAAACAACGTTTGCCGGGTCAGCTAGTCTATTTATACTAATATTTTATCATTGAGTGAAGGATTCTAAAGTGGAGGTGGTATTATTATACCGTTTCTTATCTAACACTAATCTGCCTACACTTCGTTATTATTATTTTTTTATTGCATGTGGTGTCAGACGAGCCACGGCCTATCTGATGGTAAATGGTAACCGTCGCTCATGTCAACTATACCCAGAGTATTGTCAAGCCGCTGCTCACCATATCCTTTCACCGATTTGAAATGAAAGAATAAACGGCTATCTCCTGCTACAGCCAAAACGCAAAGATGTGCTTCATGGCCGGTCACACGGGAGATGGTGGTACCGACCCGCTCGGGCCCTATACCGAGTGAGTACACCCACTTGGTACCCAGCCCTACCACCAGTCATGCAATGGATGATAATTGCTTACTTCCCTTAGTCGCCTCATACGACACTCGTGGGAAAGCATGGGATGGTGACACTTGTATTCTTAGTCCGTCACCACACGGACAAAATTGATAATATTACAAAAAAAAAGAAAATGATTGCAAGATAGAAGCTATTTTATCTCTCTAGTCAGACAGGAATCATCAATGTTCAATCGTTAAGAAGTTCATAGCGGACAAACATCGTGATACTACTGTGTTAAATATAAAACCTACAATCTCTCAAGTTGGATCAATCGGCACACAGTGTGCAAAATTTCATTCAAATCGGTTCTTTTATATATAGAAATATTGTTTTTGATCCGAAGTGGAGTTATTGATTTAAATTTAATGGTACTTACATAAGCAGACAGCTGCTAGTAGTTTGACAGCGTCTTCAGGTGGTGAACATTCAGGAAAAAATAGTTTTACAATATAGTGTCCGAAGGTCAATGCAACGATAGCTTGTGTTGTCGGCCTGATGATGAGCAGAGCGATCCACATTCGAAGAAATGCCGTTAGAGGTCCAAAAGCTGCATAGATATACGCGTAGTCACCGCCAGATCTCGTAATAGATGTCCCCAGCTCTGCGTAGCAAAGAGCTCCTAATGTGGATAATAGACCACTGGCGAGCCATATTATCAGAGAGGCGCCGACTGACCTGTAACAAATAAGCATATTATAAATATAAATATAGGAAATAAATTATTATATTTATTTATAACTGAACTAAATCCAAAGCTGGATATATACATTCTCAAAATTGCTATTTTAGAAAACATGTTTTGTATATAAAATTTAAAGAGATAGGTTTTTTTTTTGTAATAAATCCTCTCTCTTAGTTAACATAGTGTTTAGATGGTATGGATCGATGTCTCGTGATTCGGTGGTATAATTTTGAATTAAGTAGCTAAACAGTTCCTCGGAGCACTCGTCCCTTCGGCATACAGAAACCCAAAATCCCGTCCAAGTTCCCGTCTGCTGCTGAACTTGGAGGGGCCCGACACCTCCTGCAGGTCTACGTGGGGATCGTGCGGTTCATGGCACTCTATGGGGCCCCAGTTCGGGCAGGAACTTTGACAGCCCGAAATGCCGCTGCATCAGCCACAAAGGATAATGGCCATTAGCGTCATTAGGGGGAACCGTACGATCGCCTACGAGGCAGCGAACCTCCTCGCTGGGATCTGGAGGCGAAATGCCATGCTTCCCTATACCATTGGCACAGGGAGGCTCGGGAACAGACCTCGTAAAATAGGTATTGAATGTTAAGTATTTTTTCTTGCACAATGCTTAAACCATAAGTATCTACTTGTTTCCCAGGGGACAATCAGAAGAAATGAATGTAGCTCAATAATCATTTGTGCGTATATTTTATTTGTTCGTTATTTGTAATTAACCTAACCGCTAACCGCTTGATGCATCCAGATTAATATCATCCGAATGAAAAATAAAATCGTCAGAATATATCATTTTTTTTAGTCGGGAAAAAGTGTACTTAAAAGCACACCCTGTTGTTCGGGGTAACGAACAGGGTAGTGTGGGGCACTCACCTACTAAATAAACCCGCCGTGTGTCGTCTCTCCGCCTTTATTGGCGGGCCACCGGAACCATATTACATTCCTTCAGTGGTCGTCAGAATATACCTACCACAAAGTAACACGAACACTCAAATACGTATCTATGTACCACGTAGATACCACAACCGCGATTGTACTCGTAATCACCACAAGAGATCAGATTCCATACTTTAACTTGTTATAAGAATCCGGCAGAAATCTTATTAGGCAATGTTGCCAATCTACTACAAACACCACCTAAAATTCTTTGCATGGTTCCCTTAACTGTTATTTTATATGAAAATTATGTAAGTAAGAGCCCTTTACAGCTCTACAAAAAATCCTATTACGACCCCATTACCTAATTTTAATATCTACTTATAATAAATTTTTTTGATGTGAAAACATCTAATGCGGAGGGAGGGTAAAATCGGCTGCTAGCGTGGCGACGCTTTTATTATACCTACTTGTCCCGTTTAAATCTTGCAAGTTAAATTTGACACACTTCCCGGTTTCCGATTAAGCTGAAATTTTACACGCATGTGTATATCACGTGACAATGTAATATTATGATGACATGGAGCTGATCTGATGATGGAGCTGGAAGGTGGTCACAGTAACTCTGTAATGAAACTACGCAACCCTATCGAGTTTATACTCGTTTGATTCGTCTTGAGAAGTAACTTTGTCAAGTTATGATCATTTTATTTCTACTAAATAATTTCGATGTTTTCACATCTGCTAGACGTCCCGCGACGTCTAGTTTTTTTTTAACTACACCGTTGGCGAACAAGCATACCTGAAGGCCCACCTGACGGTAAGCGGTTACCGTAGCCTATAGATGCTAGCAAAACCAGAAGCATCACTCGCTTGTTGCCATCTCCAAGGAAAGGGATAGGAGGTGGATAGGAAGGATAATAAAGAAAGGATAGGTACGATAGTAAGGAGAGAATAAGAAGGATAATAAGGAGAGAATAGGGACATGGTTTGGGCCTCCGGCGCTCTCACTTACCATACGAAACACAACGGTAGGCGGTACTTCCCCGATAGAGCCGGCCCATTCGTGTTGGGATAAGCAAGGCTCTAACCACTGGAAATATAATAGCTTTTACTTATTTAAGCAAGTATTTTTTTGTAACTTACAGTACAGTACTTGTAGTACAGTACAGTATATGACTGGTGCAACAATAAAAAAAATAGGTTGACGACTGATTTGAAGAATAGATCTGGTAGCATCAAGCAATTGCAGTGCTTGATGGACAAAAGACAACGGTATTGATTCAGTAAGAGTGCTCAACTATCGGATTGTAGCTTTGTGAATAGATCATGATTCCATTACGATTTACTGACATTACGCATCGGTTCAACGTTAAAAGATAATTTTCGGGACCTTGATACCACGCGATCGAAATCGCAGGCTCAAACTGCCGTATATAACAATACGTGCCTGAAAAAATGTGTTCTTTGCTATAAGTTTGCCACACACCAAAATGCTACAAGTAGCTGATGTACGATGCAAAACGAGACAATTCTAGTCTTATTGGCAGTTTTTCTGATAAAGGTTTCAGTATTAAAATCTAGGTTAATTATAACAGAATTATTAAAAAAACAAGACGCCGTGGGACGTCTACGAGATGTGAAACATCGAAATTATTTTGTAGAAATAAAATTATCATAACTTGACAAAGTACTCCTCAAGACGAATCAAGCGAGTATAAACTCGATAGGGTTGCATTGTTTCATTACAGAGTTCCTATGGTCACCTTCTAGCTCCATCACCAGACCCTGGATACCATCTAAAGACAAAGTACTCATCAAGATGAATCAAACGAGTCCAAACTAGACGGGATTGCGTCGTTTCATTATAGAGTTACTGACGCCACCTTCCAGCTTCTTCATCAGACCCTGGATACCACCTTGAGATAAAGTACTCGTCAAGATGAATCATACGAGCCCAAACTCGATGGGGTTGCGCCGTTTCATTATAGAGTTCCTATGTCCACCTTCCAGCATCATCATCAGATCAGCTCCATGTGATAATATTGCATTGTCACGCGATATACACATGCGTGTAAAATTTCAGCTCGATCGGAACCCGGGAAGTGTGTCAAATTTAACTTTCATGATTTGAACGGGACATGTATAATAAAAGCGTCGCCACGGTAACAGCTTATTTTACCCTCCCTCCGCATTAGATGTTTCACATCAAAAACAAATTATTGTGAAAGTGGAAAAAGACAGTTTTATTGCGAGCGGGGTTCGAACCTGCGTCCCTTCCAATCCGGGGAAGTGCTCTAGACCGCTAAGCCATCGCAGTAACCGACAGCTATGCTTAATCTCCACTTCACAATTAATTTTTTGTAGATGTCTTTACGACTCACGCCTTCTATCGAATGCATCTGTTCGAATCCCGCTCGCAGTAAAACTCTTTTTCACCTTTGCACAATAATTTGTTCTTTAAAGTAGCTGGGCATGTCAAGTGCTAAAATACAGATAAAAAAAATAATTATAAAGAATCAAAGATCTATTTATAATCGTGTGACCTCACGTTTAGCCTACATACAATATGTATTTGTCACACAGTAGGTATATTATATTCAAGTAAACTCATGAGTATCAATACCACAGGAAATTTAAATTAGAGATTAGAAGTGTCACTTATCAGGTGCGTAAGCGGTTGCCTTTAAATGTCTTAATTTTTTATTTGTTTATTTTAGAACAAAATATATTTGTAAAACAAATTAAATGTATCTACTAGTGTATGTGATATATTCCTCCAAAATTATTATCTTTTTCACTATATGTGTGTGATATGGAGACGGTTCTGACTTTAATGAGCGCTGTATCATTTCTAGATTATACTTACAATTTCTGTGGCCGCTACTGTTTATAGAAATGGTAATGTCGTAACTTATTTGCTTACTTCGTATCCCATAGAGGCCACGGTCTACTAGTTCACAAGTTATGAATGAGTCTAGATAATCGTGTCAGTCGTGACCAAAAACATGCCATAAGAAAATATAAGACTTGACATGATTTCCACACAATTAATAACCTACATTTAAAATTGCTACCGCTTTATAAAAAGAGTAAGTTATGCGATTTGTAATTATAATTAAACGTAGAACGTAGTGATAATAGCCAACTAAACTATCAAACCATAAACGCAATTGATTTCTGTTGCATACATATGTGCGAAATGACATGGATTGGTTATAGAATTAGACGATCTCAATATCTCTTTAGGCTTTAGTAATGTGGTAGTACCTGCGATGAGAGCAACTACTCTCTTCTTACATAAATTATAAATGAACCGGTCTTCGCACTATTACTGACATTCATGTTTTCTGAAACACTATTCTAAGGTGAGCTAAAATTAGCAGTCTATCTCATTTTGCATTAGGTACCAAATTTTTTGATATTTTTTAAGCATTATAATATATTTAACGGGTCTATACGCGCATTTAAACTTATCAAAATACTATTATTTTGACAAAATATTGTCAAAATAATATAGTATTTATGAATATAAAACGCGAAAGTTTAAAAAGTACTATTTTTTAAGCATTTGACATGCTTACCATATAAATGAACACAAAGACTGAAAATATGAAATCGAAAATAATAGTCACAGGCAGGTAAATCCTGCCAGAAGGAATGTGTAATCGAAATTCGCAATCTCGAGCAATAGTCAAGATGACTGACTTGGCAATGCATCTGGGACGGTTTTCCAGGAGATGCAAGTTCAAAAATCCTGCTCATAACTGTTATTTTCGATCTCACATTTCCACACTTTGTGTTCATTTACCTAATTTGAACAAATAAACTGTTTTGATTTGAAAAACCACATTTAGAATTTAAAATTTTCTCCAGAAACGTAAAATACGTTTCAATATATTAGGTATTTTTTTAATATTGAAGATTTTTTGATTGCTTTTATTTTCTTGTTCTTTCATATAATTTTTTTTGCTGATTTAGTTTCTACTTTCTACCCGTAAAAGATAATTTCAAATGTGATAAGTGATGCAACAGCAATTAAAAAGTACTTAAGTACATATTTATGTTTTACATAGTTTAGGACTAGAATATTTACTTTAAGCCTAAGTCTTACTAGGCTATCTGCTAGAAAATCTTTTTCTTACTCTACGGATTAAAAAAATCACTATGAGTGAATCCTGACTAACTCTACCATATTATGTCAGATTTATGTGTGCTATTTTTCACTTCCATCCATCCATCAGTCTTTTAACGTCCACTGCTGGACATAGGCCTCCCCAAGAATGGGGGATAGTGCCGTAATCGCCATGCTTGGCAGGCGGGTTGGCGATCGCAGTGGATGTTATTAATACTCGAAGGAGTGCTGCTGCCCACTCCCCCGATATTCCCTCAGTCGGCTCTTACGACTCCCATGGGTGGAGAGGGGTGGGACAATTCTAAAGCCGGCCCCACACGACGAGTTCACTTCCATCATAGGAACTAAATATCCCTAAGCTCTACCATTTTGGTCTGGGTACTTACGAAAACTATTCAAATAGATGCCTTCATAGAAATATCGTCAGTATATACTAAATCTATGGTTGCCTTAGCACACAAATTAAAAATCTATCTAACCTTTAGTAATGAAATATAACCATATTATAACGCGTATTTTTTTGAATTTTTAACAATACTCTGCTCTATAAAAATATGTAAAAACGTTAATCACTTTAAGAGAAGCGATTAACGTTTTTACATATTTTTTTACACTTGATACCTTGATCTTGATATTGGTTATCGGCCAAGGCTAACAATTGTGCGTACATTCTTAAATCAGTACTGTCCAAAAAAATGTTATTCAGCTGAATGGGGCCATTTAAGTATTACGTAAGCACTAAAGACAGGGGGGAGGTTTATGTCTTTGCTTTCATTATTTTTGATGACATGGGGGATGGGGCCTGAATGGTGATTACATCAAAAATATTATTATTTTTATTGCTATATCAGATTTTCTAAAAAATTTAATCTTTGAATATTTGAATTAAGTACCATTTCAATAATTTGCTTGAATAAATATGTGTGTGAAATTTCTCTATCCTAAGCTTATTTATAGACTTGACAACTGCTGCTCATAAATCAATAAAGAAACCAGCGGGTCTAGCCAAGTTGCATTCTATGATCGCTAACGCTAATAGAAAACTGTTAAAATGTATGGAAATTTGACATCTCTAACGTTAAGTCACGTGACTTAGCGTTATAGATATTGTTAAAGACTTAGATAAATATAGGTTCTATGTCTAAGGTTATTGATGTCAAATTATCATACATTTAAAAAGTTTTCTATTAGCGTTAGCGATCATAGAATGCAACTTGGCTAGACCCGCAGAACAGATAAAATAATGTTTGCACTAATGCTTACGTAAGCATTTACGGGATGTACTTACTTTTGATGAGATTTATATAATTGTAAAAAATTAGCTTACATAATACTTGAACGGCCCCGAGAAGTAAGGTCTAGTGACCTGTGATAAAATATTTATATGTAGAATATCATTATGTTTGATTACATGTTCTTACTACAAATAAATTTTACTAAGGTAGCCGTTTTTGAGTTATTATTAATGCACATTAAGAAATCTGAGTAGGTAACTTTGATTACGTATTTTTTTAACTGATACCTGGGTTTTGGCTACCAGCCCAGCCTAGCAGATATGCGTACAGTTATAAATCACTGCCCAATCCCAAAAAAAATGTTGTTACACCGCTAAAGAAGTGGCCTGTCACCTTGGACGACGATCTTAGACTAAGTATAAGATTTACACACGTATACCTACGTGTCGAATTAATCTCCACAAATTTTCATAAAACAGGTTTAGCCGTTTTTGAGTTATAAAATGACATACAGACAGCAGACAGAAAGACGAAAATTTTTAAAAATAACGAAATTGTAGATCGAAGATCTTAAAAATTTACTTAATAGGTAGGTATAAGTTTATTGAAACATAAGACATAAATACCTACTCTGAACTTTTATTTTTGTTAACGCTGGAAAAATGCACCTAACCACACACTCGGTCGTTTGGGACAACAATCAGGGTAATGTGGGGCCCTCACCCTCCAAAATGAGTGAATAACCCCACCTGTATTGGCGCACCAATGGAACTGTGTTACATTACAATCTTCCTTAAGATTTCATTCAATTCTCTAAATGACATCTAAAGTAATTTCTTAGAAAGTTTACTTGAACTGATCGATACACATTTTTAACTATGTTTAGGGACATCTAGGAATTAGATTAGCGATTTGGATCTATTAACCAGAAATTGTAGGTCATCATAATTTCCTTCTAATCGCTTTTCTTTCGCGTTATTGTTATTGAAGTTATACTTCTTTTGGCGCGTTAGGGAAAAATGATGAGAGTAAATTTTTACGATGCGCGCGCACACCGTCACGAAAAACCGACACATTTTAGTTTTTTTTGTGATATTTAAATAAACTTTATTTAACTAGATAATGCGTTATAATAAAACTTTCAATATTTTAAATACCTTTTTCTATTGTTGGTGTCGTTTTTTCTACAAACGTAGAATAAGGCGAAAGATAAAATTTTTGAAAAGATTTTTATCTTGTTACGCCAAAGAAGTAGGTATAACTTCTAACGCGTGTACATAAGTACACACACACACTTATTTTTTTTACTACCAAAAAAAATACCAAATTAAATTATATAGGTATCCTTACTTTATTAAATTAATTAACATATTATTTTCTAAGCTACCCCTTAGAAATTTAAACATTAAACGGGTTAGTTGCACTTTTATTTGCCAATAAAAATTAGAAAAATAACACATTAATAAAAATGCAAATCTGCCTAAAATATGAAAATACAAAGCATTTCTCGTTTATTATGATTTATGTTAAATTTTCTACATGCTTATAATGTTATTGTATGACTAAAAACGTAAGAAAAAGTTTTAGAAGTACTTAGTAATAAATATACAATATTTTTACATTAATAATATAATGACCTTATTTACGATTGAGACAAAAAGACTTTCCTATCATTTCCCCATCGACCAACGAGCTGAATATTTCACTAGTAACGAATAACCAGAACAATAGAGTTGCTGTTGAATAATACAATAGAGTTATTGTAAAGCGGTTTTCTAAGCTGATCACCCTTTTAGAACACCCCTTCTCAAAGTGTGATCCGTAGAACTCTATAGGGTATCCGCAAAAATATTGGCCATGATAAACAAGCTAAAGAGAAATATTCGATTATTTACAACAAAACGTATCTAACCGAGTAGTAATACAAATTCATATCTTCCATTAAATTAAAATAATAATGTTAAGTAATATAAATATTTATGACGAATAAGCGCGGCTGCCAGTTTTCTTTTTCTTCGAAATTAAGGACGTTCGAGAGTTATTAGTAGTAAGTAGGTACCTAGTTAAATATTTAGTTTTACTAAAGGGTTTCGTCACCATAAAAGTTTCAGAGACACTGCTTTATAAAATGCATAACATTTGTATTTTTTTGTACTAAGAATAATTGGAAAGCAACATTATGCCAACACATTTAGAATGTTAGGACTTTTCTTTACACGCGACAGACAAAGCCTTGACCGCATTTTTAGCACTAATAGAATACATTCACAAATTGCAAGTAGGGAAATAAAAATATATTTCTACGTTTTTTCATTCTGGTGACATTTATTAAAATTCTTTTTTTATACTGACGAGCTAAAAAAAGAGCCACAATTTAATTTATCAATGATTGAAATGAAAACATAGAACACAGTCACAGTTGTGTTAGGCCTGCGTGTATGTAAAATACAACCTAATTACATATAACTTACCTCGTACCTAAACTAATAAATTTAGTAAACCAGTAATAGGGTTTTACTAGATACTTATAGATAAGTAAAACACAATAAATACTTATTGAGTAAGAATAATTGACTAGGTACCGTGAAAGAAATTTATTATTACTTATTATACTTTAAATTAAATAAAACTCACACCGAAATAGGAATAATATGATAAAATAGAAAATGTAATGTTTACATTAAACACAGCAACAAGTGTCTGATAAATTCAACAATGAAGGCGCGAAACTTCAACACTTACCTTGTATACGAAAAAACTCCTGTTGGAGATATAAAAATACCAGAACCAATAATGGTCCCGATAATTATTCCAACTCCATTGAACAGTGTTATTTTACGTTTTAGAACAACTTTGCCACTATCGGCCTGAGATTCTTCACCCATTCCGTATAAAATCAATCGCGGTAACAACGGTGTACTGATAACTCAACGCACGTGGACCGGTCCGCGTTTTCCACGCCGCTATATAGAGTTAGCGCACTACCATCTATAGAACTTAGCACTACCGAGTATCTCACACGACTGTCTTGTCGAGTCTGAATCACCAGACGGCCAGAATTACTTTAACCCTACCATTTTTATCGTTCGCTAAACTGGAATATTTGACGATAACACGTGACGTCAGATATAGTAATACTACGCGCCGACCATTCGTAGTAGTCGCCTCTGCGCATGTGAGAAGACAAGCGAATCTTTTGAAACCATGCGTACTGAAATGAACGTGCAGGAAATACAAACACAAGACAAGGACAACGCATTGTGCCCTAAGCGATCGCAGCAGGGTGTAAAAAAGACAAAAGACCTATATAAAACCGCCGTTTTTAAACTTCACTGCTCATTCTTTGTTTCCATATTTTAGTTTACTAATAAAATTCACGTAAATATAACATAATCAAAGGCAGAAAAAATAAATGGACATATACGTATTTAAATTACTCTACATATTTACCTACACTACACTACGATCTGACGCCATATTACTGATAAATCGCATCATGTTTGACCGCACACCCGTATAAACATATCGCAAGTTATTTTCTCGCTTGAGTGAGAGAAACTATTTTCAACATAAAATGTTAATATTTAATTATTGATAATAGATAAACTAGAACTACTTTTTCGGAATGTTTTTGTTGAAAATGAATGCCTTTGAGCAAGATTTGAACATGCATCTCGAGGGGATGAGGAAAATTTTACTTTGATAGACTTTGAAGCACTTTACTGTATAGGTATATACATATTTCCAAAATCAAAAATACTTACATCTAACTATCAATGACTAGGATTGGCCGCGACTCCGCCCGTGTGGATTTTAGAATAGTGGTATAAATACATAGAGAATCTATGTAAAAATAGCTATCCCACAGGAACCATTCATTTTTTCGGGATGAAAAGCGTAGCCTATGCCCTTTTCTGGGCACCAGACTACATGTATGTAATATTTCATGATGATCGGTTCAGTAGTAACGGCATGAAAGCGAAACAAATAAAAAAACAAACTCACTTTCGCAATCATAATAATATTAGCATAGAATAAATAAACGAATAGAAGCGTATTTCTTTTATGCATGCAAGCGCATAAAAGCCGTCGTTATAAACACAAACTTCCTCTCTAACCTTCATCGCCCCGCTATCGCCATGGGGAAATCATCAGTCCCCTTTTCGTTTGTGTTTTTTCCCACACCACCCCGTCGTTTGGGGCAACGAACAGGGTAATGTGGGGCCTTCACCCACTAAAGAAACCCGCCGTGTGCCGTTTTCCACCTTTATTGGCGGGCCACTGGAACTATTTTACATTCCTTCGGTGGTCTGCCAGCGGCTTACCCTTTCGGGTACCCTCTACTGAGCGACGCATCCACACACGGAGTGTCGCACCTTCTCGGGAGGCCTTGCGGGTGGCGAACGTTCCCCGGTCCATCCACCCGCAGCTTCAGCTAGGGCGGCATGAGGCGCAAGTACCTGCGCCTACGTCGCCCCGATCGCTGGCGACGGTTTCGGTCAGCGGAAGAATCCTCCTCCGTGGCCCTCTCCACCGCTTCCTTC
Organism: Leucoma salicis; assembly: GCA_948253155.1. Lineage (NCBI taxonomy): Eukaryota > Metazoa > Arthropoda > Insecta > Lepidoptera > Erebidae > Leucoma > Leucoma salicis. The sequence goes on from OX411806.1 coordinate 10,947,141, forward strand.
CGCGAGATAACCTCCTTGCAGAAGGCAGCGACCACGGCCCAGTTACTGTCGCTGCCAAGCATCGCTCTGAAGACGCTCGGCAGCGAGAGGTCCCCCCCTATTTCCGCGACGAGTTCACGGCACAGACCATTTTTACTCTACGAGGTTCACCACGATGCTCGGCCCAAGCCGGGCACGACTCAAGCGTGTGCCCCGCCGTGTCCTCGTCACAGCCACAGTGTACCTGTCTGCACCAGTTGGAAGGTAAGGACTCCGTGCCGTCACCCCGCCCATTCCTCCAGCACCGGCTGAAGCGCCCCTACGGTCCAAAGACCGGCCCGGGACGCCTCCAACCGTGCCTTCCACCTGGCCATGGCAACTTGGAGGGCGTCGCCCTGCTATCTGGCTACCTCCCTGGGTAGGGGGCGTCCGCCCCCCTCCCGCTCTTGCGACGCCCGTCTATACACCTAGGCGAGCACCTCCGCCACGGGGGGATTCCGGCCAACGCGCAGGCCGCCTCCGTCGACACCGTGCGGTATCCACGTATGACCTTGGACGCAACGACTCTCTGTGGTCTCCACAGAAGAGCCCTGTTCAGTGCGTCCAGGGACATGGGGAAATCGTTAGTCCCCATTTCTTTTTTTTGTTAAGGCGGGAAAAAATGTTCCTAACTGCACACCCCGTCGTTCGGGGTAGCGAACAGGGTAGTGTGGGGCCTGCATCCACTAAAGAAACCCGCCGTGTGCCGTCTCTCCGCCTTTATTGGCGGTAGGGCTTGCAAATATTCGAAAATATTGGTATTCGAATAATCGTTATATTTTTGAATAATATTCGAATAAGCAAATGCTACTTTAATTGTCCATTCTTTCCATCCATCAACCTTTCAACGTCCACTGCTGAACATAGGCCAACCCCAAACGAGCGCCACAAGGAGCGGTCCTGCACCAACCGCATCCAACGGCTCCCCACGGCTTTGACAAGATCGTCAGTCCATCTGGTGGGGCGCCGTCCTACGGTGCGTCACGTCCGATACGTGGTCGCCACTCGAGAACCTTTTTCCCCAACGGTTGTTGGTTCGTCGAGTTATGTGGCCTGCTCATTACCACTTAAGCATGACAACCCGGCAGGCTATGCTGGTCAATCCTGTTCTCCTACGGATCTCCGTATTACGAATTCAATCACGTAGGGATATACCGAGCATAGCCCGCTCCATGGCACGCTGAGTTCTAAGCGAATTTGAGCCTTGCTACAAACCCAACATTCAGAGACCTCGTCTCTGTTTCCTTATGTCATTACTGGTAACGCACACTGGTCGTAGAACTTCCTTTTCAGACACTGCTGAATATTATCTGAGAAAACATTCCTTGGCTTCCCAAACGCCATGCCGAGTTGGATTCTTCGATTGACCTCTTTCTCAAAGTCGTGCCTACTTAACTAGACTATTTGGCACAGCTACAGTTACTCGTAGCGGTCGACAACTTCAAGAAGCGCACTCCCGACTAGGACCGGTTCTGATATGACAAGGATATTTGACGTGACTTTGTCTTGTCCATGCTTATTTTGAGACCCATTAGTCGGGAAACCCTGCTGAGAACATTAAGCATGGTGCCAAGATCCTCCAGCGATTCTGCCATGACTACGATATCATCGGCATATCGAAGGTGAGTGACGTATTCGCCATTGATGTAGATGCCAAATGCAGTCCAGTACAAGAGCTTGAAGACATCTTCCAGTACAGTGATAAAGAGTTTCGGTGACATAACGTCTCCTTGTCTAACACCTCTCTGCAGTTGGATCCGTTTCGTACTCTTGTCCTGAACTTGAACTGACATGGGTTTTGATCGCGTTTCTATATATGCACTTCATCACTTCCATATATCGATTCAATTTGGTACCGCTGAAGGGACTGCAGCACCACTCAACTTTCGATCGAATCAAAGTAGTCCATAAACGCCAGACGCAGAGGCCGATTATATTGCTCGGTTTTCTGCGTAATCTGGCATAGCATATGGATATGGTTTCTGGTACTATAGCCATCTCGGAAACCGGCTTCTTCGGGAGGCTGGAAGTCACTAAAGCCTACGCGTGAGTCAATTTGTAGTGACCCTCGAAAACAACTTACAAAAGAGGCCGCTCTTTGGCCCCTGTTGGTCAAAAATTCTACATTTCGAGTAAGGCGACAGACCTTTCTCGAACACCAGCAACACCACGCTTCTGGTCTAAGACTCTGGAACGTCTCCCTGAGGACGACGAAATTGAAGAGCTTTTACGATCGGCTTTCCGACTGCTCTCAGAAGTTCTGTGGTAATTCCGTTGTCTCCCAGTGCCTTTCCGTTCTTTAGATGTTTGAGATCCATTATGTTCCCGTACAAGCTGATGCCTGGCATATCTTGGATAAACTGCCGAATTAGCTTGGATCTGGGATCTTGGACCAAGCCGACAACAGGACTCTGAGATCTGTACAAATGTCCATAGAACTGGTGGACCTCTCTCAAGATCTCACCTCGGGATGAACTGACAGTACCATCACTTGCCTTTAGCTTAGTCAGCTGGCTTTGGCTGACAGACAGATCTCTTGCGAACGCTTCGAGTTCGCTTTTGAGTATTAAATTGGCGAAAATCGTGTCCCGCCTTGGAGATCTGTCTGTTTATTAACCGCCAGAAGGAATTCATCATGTAGAAATTGAAATTGTTGCAAATCTATTCAGTAGCTGATAATACCCTTTCACACTCTACACTAGTAGAATACCTTCTACTTAGTACTACTTAGCAGAAATTTGTATGCTCGATTTAACGAGACCTGTCTAGGACCTTCTATATAATACAGCGGCATTGCCATGTGGATTAATGTCTCCAATTCACACCCTTCTGATGAATTAGCTGCAGATTACTTGTTACTTACTTCATACAGAACACAATATTAGTTACTGGGGTGATAAAAAGACAATATTACTAGAAAATATTATTCGAATATTAAATTTTTATATATGAATATCCGAAAAAGCTCAATATTCGAATAATTCGAATATTCGAATGCAAGCCCTAATTGGCAGCCCACTGGAACTATGTTACATTCCTTCGGTAAATCGTCAGTCCCCTTAGAATGAAAAACGAAACGTTAGACGAACTTTCGTTTCAAGTCATTGTGATTAATCAGCAATCCGATGCGGGATTCCTGATTAGTCGAGGTTTCGACGCGTGATTCAGGCGACCAATCACAACGAAGCGAAACGAAAGTTCGTCTAACGTTTCGTTTTTCATTCTAAGGGGGCAGGGCTGTCACCTATACATACGTTATCAGCTTACTCGTGTTACACCAGAAGTGTATAGATATAGGCTTACTTAAAAACTATGATTTACTTACTGTAAAACCATATTTTATTCCATTTTATAACAAAAGCAAGCATTGAATATTATTATCTAAATAAAAATGACAAGGCGTCTAACGTTTATTTACTTATTGATCATAAAATTTGATGTCGAATTGCAGAGAAAAGAGCAAGCGCGTGAACCTATAGAATGTTGATTATATTCCGTAAAAATAATGTTTATTACATTTAACAAAACATGTTAAGCCAATCATCGTCATATCAAGGTTTCACAAACTAATCATTTCACAAACATGTCCATAAACAATCATTTAAACAATTAATATAGGGTAAATAGAAATTCATTTATTTCAATAAACAAAAAATCACACAATGTTAATTTGTGTTAACATACAATATGTAAAAATATTGAATATGTGCCTAACATTTACAAGCGACGCTAACACACATGTTTTAAATGAAATAATAGGTACCGTATGTACCTAACATTATTAATATTTTTTATGGATCCCTATTCTACCTACGTAGTATCTACGTACAAATTCATTCCAAACAAGAAAATAGCTTTTAATGAATGTACATATACCTAGTACCTATGTAATTAAAAATACATATCTATAAAATTTAATTATCTGTCATTATAGAAATGTGTTCTGCAAGCTCACTGAATATTACGTTAAATGTGAGTCACCCCATGCCCCAAGCTAATATCGTGACCTTGAAGGTGTCGGAGCCAATAGGTTGCCCTCTATAAGTATTTATTGTTCTTGTGATATTAGTAAGGATTACTTTATTCGTACTCGCGTGAACGATCCGACAGCCCAGCTGAATCTTGTTTTCATTGATAATATATCAATTTAATCAAACGTTTCGCGCGGCTGTCACGCAGCACACGTCTGATGAGAGCCAATTTGCAAGATATGGTTCTCATCAGCTTATGGTGTCATAATGAACTCACGAAAAGGACACATTTTTTTTTCTATATTACCTACAGTCTGCAATAAAACGATAAGATAAGCGATTACCTTATTAATCTATGCTATTATAAAGCTGTAACAGAGCTGTGTCTGTACATTTAAGATATTTGAGAAAAAATAACTTTAATAGGCTATATAGGCGTGCCTAAACACAAAACAATTTTTGTTTAGAATTTTTGTCTAATTGTTTGTTCGCGCATCACGCAAAAACTACTGAACGGATTTTGATGCAACAATTTTATTTGAGAGCTCTGATTATACTTAACAACTGGTAAACATTTTATCCCGCTACTATATCGGGAAACTGAGATATAACCAACCTCTTTTGGCTGCGGCGAAGCAGCACTGACTGTCTATAAACTATTGGTAGAGCTTCTTAGACTGTGATAGAGCCTTGATATTCTCCACCATGAATGCACTGGCTCCATCGGAGAAGTACCACCCCCTCACAGAAGATCGACGTGAAACAACAGTAGGTACTGCACACGTAGGTTGTGTTAATAATCAAATTCTTCTTCCTATCCTCTCCTTATTATCCTCAGTATCCATCCTCTCCACCGCCTATGCCTTTCCTTGGAGATGGCAACGTGCGAGTGATGCCTCTGGTGTTGCTGGCGTCTGTAGTCTACTGTAACCGCTTACTATCAGGTGGACCGTATACTTGTTTGCCACCTACGTTGTTTTTTGTTAAAGTTGGAAAAAAAATTACCTAACCTCACACCCCGTCGTCCGACGCAATGAGCAGGGTAGTGTGCTTTCACCCACTAAATAAAAACACGCCGTGTGCCGTCTGGCAGACCACTGGAATTATGTGATATTACTCCAGTGGACAGTTGACGTACCTTGGCTTTTTAGCATTTCGCAAGTTTTAGCCATCCTGATCTGCAGAGGTAACGCATTCCTAAGAAGCATAGCCTGTACATTAAAAGAAGAATGCACAAGACTAGAATAATGAGATAGGGAGTAAAGAAGGTTATAAGGTACGAGAGGCGAAGATATTTCTTTCTAATAAAGTTCTTTATGTGCTAAAGATTGCAGCAGATTTGCTTATGATATTAGTAGGATTTCACATTGATTTTAACGTTAACTTTTAACGATAAAGCATCTTTGCTGAAGTACCTAATTAGTAGATATGCTGGAAAATAATTAATAATAATAATAACGTTTATTGCATTAATTAAAATAATCAAATAATCAAAGTAGGGTGCTCTTAAATTTACTCAAGTTTACCTCTACCTACTCGTGATATCCTCAAAGTAATAGAAAAGGTAGATATAGGTATATATTATATTTTATTAAAACGAAGTTTTTTTAAAAAATTATAATTATAGATATATGTATTTATTATGTACAAACTTGATAGTAGGTAAATAATCGACAAAGAAGAAATACAAATATAGTGTCTGGGAGAAAATTGTTGTTTTACGCAAATTCGAATACTGAGGTACCTATACTAGTTAGACTATATAGCTCAATTATTACAAAAACAAATTACTATCATTTATAAAACGTACTAAGCATATCAAGGATACTCCACTAAACTACTGAACGGTACCGATTTATGCACTTACTGTTTGTATAATTAAATACTATTCATTGCAATCATGTTTTTAAAGACATCGCGGGAGATATCCTGAAATAACACGTATTTGCAACAACGATGCGCCCGCGTCGCGGCGCTGCTGTCGTTAGCTTATCCGACGCCATTTTCACACACAATCCCCGAGCTTTCCCGCACACAGGTACGTACCACGATTTTCTCTGCGATACCTACGTTGTTATTTGTGAAACTATAGAAAATAATCACCAATAACCACTTTTGTAAATAGTGCTGCCGTGTTCACTCCGGATATTAACTAATTAACACTATATTTTATTCAACCGTTCAAAACAAGAACATTGACCCTCGAGCACACGTAATAGTTAACATGTTTTTGTTCATTGTGGTAATTACTGAATTTAAAAACTTTAAAACGCGATGTTTAATTAAAGTACATTTGACTAATTTTTGTAAATTTATAAAAAATATTCAATTGGAACTCGCGGAGGGGACTGCGAATAAATAACATCTAACAGTGATATAGGAATGTGACCGTCATGTTTCAGTGACATGAACGCAAGTGCGACACTATAATACCTATCTAACTCTCGTTATAATAAAACAAACAATACATCGTTCGAAAGACAATCTATTTATGTCATCATGTCCTTATTTTTTTAATAGATCACTAAGCATCCCCCGCAGCGGTAGTGTTGCGAGACACGAGTCGTGTCGTAAGCGGTGGTGCCCTTGCACGTGCTGCCATTACGTGTCCCTGTAAAGAGTTACACAAAGCTGAAAAAAATAAATCAAAGCGCAACGCAAGGGTCAGATTGAACATTTAAGTAACACAAGATCAAATGACACTAATTCAAAAAACTGGCGAGGGGACAGAAGCTACGATGAACGAAGCTAAACAAGATCTTGGGAGACCGTCAAGGCCTGTCCGAAACAGACGGTATACTCGGTAAGTAGATCTAGCTACAAAGATTGACATTGTTATGAGTCATTACTTTCAGTATTCGGAATAACTTTCTTTGTGCGTCACTGTACCTACATCATTTTCAAAGCAAATCATCTTGTTCTTTATTAAATACGGAAGTACTTTTTATTAAAACGTATTTATCCAATTAACCAAAATTATCGATATTTTCAGGAGAAGTTTAGTTGCTGGCCAGCGGCCCCAAAAGAGGCTATTCACGCCAGAAATAAAAAGATATCTCAAGGATTGGTTGGTGCGACGAAGAGAGAATCCGTATCCAAATAGAGAGGAAAAAAAGTATTTATCTCGGGAAACCGGCCTTACATACATTCAAGTAAGTTAAATAAGTAGGTTTTTTTATTTACTATTGTTTTTCGCGACGTTTTTCTACACATAATGCAGGTATCATGTTCGTGCCTAACAGCAACCTAATTGGATCGATGCCAGATATTGCTATTTGTACATAAATAGGCACTATTTTTGTCTCTGGTTTTTAACTAGTTAGTTTTAAGTGTAGTTTTTAAAATTTCAATGATATTTCACTAAACTAAACCTGATGCTGAACTAAAGCTGACTGCACCAATGGCGCAGTAGTTTAAATTCTGACCTTCCATGCTGAGTGTTGTGGGTTCAATTCCCAAATAGGACAATTGTTATTCTTTGTGTGATCCACAAATGATTGTTTTGAGTCTGGTTGTACTTTCTGTCCGTTAAATTCTATGTTTGTAAAGTACCCCGCGATAGTACAAGGACTATTCATTAGTGCGCAATGTATTTAAATAAATTAAACACAATTTTTTTAACCCTTTACCGTCTCCCGTGGGGCACTGGCCTGGTCTCCAAGCTGGCCCAGTGCGAGTTAGCAGACATCACAAGCCGTCGCGAGTTCTCGAACTTGGACTGAATCGAACATGATACAGTATCTTTGCAGTTCTGGGTTTCGCTATATAGGTACAATATTACTGTCCTACCTAACATGTAATCTACTTACTTGCTCGATTTTTAGCGATCCTTACCTCAAAAGGTAAAAACGGAACCCATTATGTGTGTGTATATCTGTCTGTCTGTCTGTCTGTCTGTCACAGCCAATTTGCTCATAAGCTATTTTACCGATTGAGATGAAATTTGGTACGGACATGTACATCAGTTGTGTTTATGTCCGTGTTTAGGTGGACGTGTAACGTACATGAATAAAAAAAATAATTTCAAACTATTTTAGAGGGTTAATTAGAAAATAGAAAGAAAGTTTAGCAAACTATATCGTGTAACATATGAATTGATAGGGCTAATTGTGAAAACAAACAAATTTGGGTGATTTAAAAAACTTAAGGAACTTGGATAATCATGTACGGAACCCTCTCCACACATGTTTGCTTGGTATCTAGTCAGAGCGGGTCGGTATTATCGTGTGTCACGTGATCGATCGTGATGCACCTCGCTGTATTTTGGTTGCAGTGAAAAATAGTTGTCCATTAACTTCCTATTCGCAAAATAAACCGACTACTGTCATTAATAAAATCATGTAATTTCTCAAATTAAATATTTTACAGATCTGCAACTGGTTTGCCAACTGGCGAAGAAAATTGAAAAACGTGAACGTAGATCGAAATCAACAGACTTGGGGCCACCTTATACGCACATACAATGACCGCGCACAAGGAAACGTTGAACAATTCAGTATTTGTTCCGATGACAGCATTTGGAGCGAGTCTGATCCCAACAATCTCGATGAAAACTTGGACAACAGCGATGTGACGGGCAGCCCAGAATCACCAATCACTGGATACAATCGAGATGATTCCGATTCATCTTCAATGAACAAAGATAAATGTGTTAATTTCAATAATAATTCTTACACACTCGAATCTAATCACAACAGTTTACAACAGACAAAAACAATTACGAGTCCAATGTTGCTAAGCAAGTGGCTGGAAAGTGCTGCAAGATTTCAACCTAGTGAATGCAATTACTCGTGGTGGGGCGATTGTAAACGCCGAAAGCCAGAAACAAAGATCCAACGAACTACATTAAATACGTTGTCACGCCATGACCGAGATGAAGTGGAGGCTGCAGTCGCTCTGACAGCACTAGCAACTGCCACCAGCAGTGTCCTGACCCCGTGATTATAAAATATAAATGCGTTTAATTGGTGGTCCCTATGTACATACAAGACTCCGTTACACTGAACGTGACAAGTGATTTACCTGATCACATTTCCGGATAAGTAGTTTCTTTTTTACAAGTAGTTTCCTCGTGAAAATTGCAGCAAAAACTATTTGCAAGGAATAAGATATCAAGGATTAAATATTGATCCACCTCTGCAGTTTTAGTGAAAAGTGACCGAGCGAAAAATAAACTGCCAATATTTTTTGGATTTTATACTTGTCTGCTACTTAAATTACTTTCGTAATGCCAACGGAAAAGTGTTGCTCAAATATTAAATAAAAACTATAATACCAAAGCATTGCTGCTTAGGTATAGTCATTATTATTGATCTCTATTGGACTAAGTAGTAATTAAGTTGTAACCCCAACCAAAGATTGTGTTTGAAGAATAAAATGAGTTTTGTTAAACAACATTTTTGTAATTTTTCGTAAGTTCTCTGTTGTCGAAGTATTGATTTTTCGAGATGTTATTTAATTAATATAATAACTGCCTCTGTGGTGCAGCGGTAGTGTGAGCGACCGCTGATCATGAGGTCTCGGGTTCGATCCCCGGGTTGGGCAGTGTTCCATCCATCCATCCATCAGCCTTTCAGCGTCCACTGCTGGACATAGGCCTCCCCAAGAAATGGGGGATAATGCCGTAATCGCCACGCTTGGCGGGCGGGTTGGCGGCCGCAGTGGATGTTGTTAATACTCGAAGGAGTGCTGGTGCCCATTCCCCCGGTATTCCCTCAGTCGGCTCTTACAACTCCCGTGGGTAGAGAGGGGTGGGACAATTCTAAAGCCGGTCCCACACGGCACACAGTGGGCAGTGTTATTGCCTTTAAAAAAAACTCCAAAAAGTTAAAGAAAAACTCTCAGTAGCAGCCCGGAGTTTGGAAATGACTGAAATGAGCCTGATAGACGGCAATAGGCTCGCCCTCTATTACGTGGGCCTCAAACATAGCTGGCGAACCGTGGGTGTGTAATACACCTCTACCTACCCCTTCGGGGAATACAGGCGTGATGCTGTTTGTTTGAATGTTTGTTTTTTATGTATTTTAGTCTGTTTGTTATCTACGCGGGTGGCAACCAACATACGGCCGACCTGATGGTAAACGATTACCGTAGCCTTAAGACGCTACTCCAAACTTCTCTTTCTTATACTACATATATTATTCTGATTATCAGAATCAAATGGGTGACTAAATGTGATACTTATTTGGGAACACTCGCCCTCTAACATGCTTCGGAAGGCACATTAAAAACATCTGCCAGGCGCTATACTGGTGATTAGCTAAACCTGAAAATTAAGCTTTTCTCTAAATGAATTATTTCTACTTCCTTTTACATAGCTTTCCAGTAGATAAAATAGAAATATACTAAACTACTGAGCTCTAACCTCTGCATATAATATTGAGTATGATAATCAAGAAAATATTGTCATCATTGGAATTATCAGGATCACCACGAGAAGCAACAATTCAAAACCAAACCAATCTAAAGCTAAGTTAAACATGAGCAGGAGGACAATACATTACTTAAAACTCATTTCTGTCGTGCCCCACACATATATTTAGATTACAAGAGGACATTATACAAATACAACATATCACCACGCCTGTATTCCCCGAAGGGGTAGGCAGAAGTGTATTACACACCCACGATTCGCCAGCTATGTTGAAGTCCCACGTAATAGGGGGCGAGCCTATTGACGTCTACCGGGCACATTTCCAAACTCCGGGCTGCTACTGAGAATTTTTCTTTTTAGGAAAAAGCTGAATAACATTGTCCGACCCGGGGTTCGAACCCGAGACCTCATGATTAGCAGTCGCATACACTACCGCTACACCACCGAGGCGGAGCAAATATAAGAGATAGGATTATAGATCATTTCTAAGTTTTTATTTTTATTAGCTATTAGATTCATCTAGATATTTGAAAAGTATCAGCTACAGCCTATCACTGAAGTAATGTTACATACATAGGTCCAGTCAGGGCCGGATTTAAACTTAATGCCGCTCATGGGCACCGGAAAAAAATCCGCCCACATACTGGAATTTCACTTAAACTTATAGTTTATATATTTTATTTTTCATCAAATTTTTTTTAAATTCATTGATTGATTAGTTTTGAAAAATGCAAAAAAATAATTCCGAAATTTTTTCAATTTTTCAAAAATAAATACTAAGTAATTAAATTTCTTTAATTCCAGAAAATAGAAAAATTTAATATTATTTTAAATCTCCAAGGAAATAAATTAATTAAATCATTTTGATTATTGATGTGAAACATCTAATGCGGAGTGAGGGTAAAATCGGCTGTTAGCGTGGCGACGCTTTTATTGTACTTGTCAAGTTAAATTTTAAACACTTCCCGGTGTCTGATTGTGCTGAAATTTTACACGCATATGTATATCACGTGACAATACAATATTATTATGACATGGAGCTGATCTGATGATGGAGCTGGAAGGTATAAGACATAGGAACTCTATAATGAAACGGCGCAACCCCATCGAGTTTACACTCGTTTGATTCGTCTATATAATAATATTCGTTTGTCGTCACGAGAGTGACCGACATAGCCCGCCGGGTTGCCATGCTGAAGTGGCAATGGGCAGGCCACATCGCTCGACGAACCGATAATCGTTGGGGACGAAAGGTTGTCGAGTGGCGACCACGTATCGGACGGCGCAGCGTAGGACGGCCCCCCACCAGATGAACCGACGATCTGGTCAAAGCTGCGGGAAGCCGTTGCGGTCGGCACAGGACCGCTCGTTGTGGCGTTCTCTTGGGGAGGCCTATGTCCAGCAGTGGACGTTGAAAGGTTGATGGATGGATGGATGATTCGTCTTAAGGAGTACTTTGTCAAGTTATGCTCATTTTATTTCTACAAAGTAATTTCGATGTTTTCACATCTAGTAGACGTCCCACGACGTCTAGTTTTTTAATTTTTACCAAATGTGCCAAAATTATAATTCCCAAATAATGGATGAATTGAATTTCTTGAATTATCAATTAACCAGAAAATTATTAATTAATCCATCCATCCATCAGACTTTCAACGTCCACTGCTGGACATCCTGCAGGCCTCCCCAAGAGAACGCCACAATGAGCGGTCCCGTCATGGGGTATAAAGCCGTAATCGCCACGCTTGGCAGGCCAACCCGTGGCGATTGCAGTGGATGTTGTTAATACTCGAAGTAGTGCTGCTGCCCACTCCCCGGAATTCCCTCAGTCGGCTCTTACGACTCCCATGGGTGGAGGGGGATAGGACAATTCTAAAGCCGGCCCCACACTTCCCCAATCGAACCTGCTCATTCATACTGGGATAAGCAAATCTGTTTAGGCCAATTTCAAATTTTGTGATATGTAAAATTCATATAAATGTTTGGTAAGTAATAGCTATCCTACAGAAACTAATTTAGGTTTTCTTTTTTATTCTATGTGAGAGGCAAACAAGCATACAACCTGATAATGAGTGGTTACCATAGCCTATAGACGCTAGCAACACCAGAGGCATCACTCGCGCGTCGCCATCTCTAAGGGATAAGAGGTATATCAAGGAGAGGATAGGTAGGATACTAAAGAAAGGACAGGAAGGATGACAAGGAGAGGATAGGGAGGGAGTTCAGGCCTCCGCCACTCTCACTCACCATACGAAACACAATGGTAGGAACCACTACTGTTGGTTCACGCTGATCTTTTGTGAGATGGTACTTCCCCGATCGAGCCAGCTCATTCATGCTGGGATAAGCAAGGCTCTACTACTAGGAGCTATAATAAAATTTATCCTATATACTAATCCATTGTTTCTTCTTTCTACCTACCAAATTTTATCAAAATCTGCTCAGCCGTTTAAGCATGATTGATAAAGAAACATCCAAACATCTTAACAAACTTTCACAATAATATTGCTTAACTGTAGGGTATTACAGTAAAGGCAGCATAATGAGTCTCAATATAATAAATCTATGAAAAATTACAAGGTTTAATGCTAAGAGAATATGTACAACTAAACATATATTACAATGAAAAAGAAACAGATTATAAACTTCTAAGATTTATACTACTTGGTACTACAAACATTTTACTTTACTATGCAGAGCTTTCAGACTTCTTGTTTTCTTGAGAGTTTTTATTATCTGTGCTTTGCATATCCACATGTTTATCTAGGTATCCTACGAGGGTTTGCTGTGTTTGATTCAATTGTCCAACCAGACAAGATCCAGCACTATCTAGTACAGCACAAAGCTGACTTCTGGCCGCATCAATGTTAGGCATTTTACTGAATTCTAACAACTCATTCCTTGACAATAATCTGTCTTGAATTATTCCAGCTGTAAAAGCACAAACACAATTAACATGAGTGAGGTATTTACAATAATACTGTGACAAATGGCAATATTAATGAATAATTAAATTACCACTCAAAAGAATTTACTAAATTATTTATATTATTTGTACAAGGCTACTAACCCATAATAACCATTTGTGGTGCTTTCTTCATTATTTTGAACAATTTTGCAGCATTCTCAGGTTGTCCAAATATAATCTCTTGGTGTGATGTAAATAAATGATTAACAGCTTCGTAACGAGTACCTTTAGTGGCCATGCTTACAATTTTCTTGCCATAGCGTCTTAGACGCATGTTGTCTTTGGCTAGAGCAGCAATTATTGGAGTCTTATCTTCCATAACTATGGAATTAAGATGTACAAACACAATCATCTTTGATGTGTTGAACCAATTAAGGCACTCATTTGCTAATATTCTTTCAAATGGGTTATCTATATGTTTTGTTAATTTCTTTTCTCCTCTATCACATAAGGCAGCGTCAGGCATTTTATACTTAGGGGGTCCGTAAACTGGTTTTGATAAATCAATCAGAAGTTGTCTCTCAAAATGGGGTTTTCGTGGCCTTTGAATATTAATCTTCCCTCGAAATCGTTTTAAAATACACCACGGATTTTGTGTTGATAATAAGACTGAAAATAAGGAAATGAATAGTACTAATAGGAGTTTAAATATACCTAACTAAGATGTACTTAAAATACCTTTATTAATTGTAGCCATTTTTTAAATCAATTCAAATTGCTTTTCTAAGCTTCTTCCTGAACGAACTTACTGGAAATCCTACAATTACTAAAATTGCTTACTTTTTCGGAATATTTTTTCTTTAGAAATCAAATACTTAACCTAAAATTATTTATCACACAGAGTACTTTTTAATATAGGTTATTTATCGTCACCTCAGACTAAGAACTACCCATAGAGTAAAGTAATCATACTAAAAGAACTACCACAGATTACAATATATGTATGAGAACTACTAGACGGAGCCACGGCGTGGCCGCACTTGAAACAGCAATATTTTTTTTAAATGATGCCAGTTTGACAAATATTTAACCATATTTGGGCAAATTAAACGATAGTTAGAATGAGGTCTGTAACTAGGTCGTAAATAACTCTTCGTAACAAATATTTTATTGAAAATCGCAACGTTAATCAAAATGATTATTTAAAAGCAAATCTGCCACCCCTTCTATTCATCCAACCATCAGTCTTTAAACGTCCACTGCTGGACATTGGCCGCCCCAAAGAGAATACCAGAACTAGTGGGCTTGTGCTGACTGCATCCAACGGCTCCCTGCCGCTTTGACCATATATTTGGTCCATCTGGTGTTACGCTGTGCTGTTTGATACGTGGTCGCCACTCGAGAACCTTTTTCCCCAACGGTTGTCAGTTTGTTGAGCGATATGGCCTGCTCATTGATACTTCAGCATGCAAACTCGGCGGGCTATGTCGGATATTCACGTTTTACCTAATAACGTAATAAGTAAGTTTTACGTAATAAGAAATCGATCATGTAGAGAAATACCAAGACTTTGAGCCTTGATGCAAGATAAGTATTGCTTCTCCATAAATTGCCGTTCTGTTCGATATCTCATCTGGTAAATAATAATAAGTTATATTTAATAAAAGAGTAGTACACAAGAATATAATTAAATTATCTTTTCTTTCTTTTCTGGGTCAAATAAGAAAAGAATTATCTTCCTTCCACCGCTGATTTAATTAATTGAATAAGAACTTTTTTTTTATTGCATTTAGTGACAGACGAGCCACAGCCCATCTGATGGTAAGTAAATGTCAACCGTCGCTCATGGACTCAACTATACTGAGAGTATTGTCAAGCCGCTGCTCACCATTTCATTTCACTTATTTGTAATGAAAGAATAAATGGCTATCTCTTGCTACGACCAAAACGCAACGATGTGCTTCATGGCCAGTCCCACGGGAGAGAGAGTACTACAAGTGGTGAAGTTAGCTATAGGATGAATACCACGACCTTATAAATTTGTGTTGCCACCTACCATTTGGGGTGTGAATATATCTTATTTAATTTTGTCTTACTCCTGGGTTTTATTTTGTAACCCTTAAATCCCAGGCAGGTGTCGCAAGAGAGAGCAAATTAGTTTCTCTGAATTTTAGATTATGACTACAGCGGTAGTCATAATCTAGAATTGAAATTTTCTTACAAAGTTGAAGTACAAAAACTTTAATAGCTATACTTACATGAACATATTCACTGGCAATAATTTTGCTCCCAACGTTACTATTTTCTTATTATGTATAATGAAACATCAACAAAATATCGTAAAGCATATTTAGGGTATTTCGTCATAAATGACATATAAATTTATTAGTAAAGTGAAAACTGGGCAAATTAAATTCGCAATAAGGCAACACCGAAACAATTCTCAGTAATATAAATTTAGCTAGGAAACGTGTTTTGCGAGTGTATCTTAGTAGCAATTATTAATTACGAGTAAAAAAAGTCCATTTTATATCACTTTATAGCATTCAATCATTAAATTATTTCATTTTCGACTACATATGAATGAAATGTTATACCTGTATTTTTTCGCTCGTTGTAGCTTTTGTAGCATAGTAAACTATCTTATCTTATCTTCTTGTTTAATGGCTCTTGTTGATAGTAAACTATTTTACAAGCACTATTATCACGTAGTCTTCTTCTCAAAACACTGATTTAATACGTATATATAATGTAAAACCCGATTTTTTATAGAAATGTTCGATTAAATCAGTTGAATCGTGACAGACAAAGCATTTTGACATCGTGACAATACCAAAAACTGGCCACGGCGACAAAGACAAAAATCTATGACTTTGTCTGTTTTTTGCACAAATAAATTGTATCTTGTGTTCTCGCTCATACATGTCAAAGAATTTTCTTCGCTCTGGTTCTTAGTCTGAGTTCGTCACAGAACATTTTTACCACAGACTACTATACTACTTATTTTTACTCTACGAGTTTATTGTCCTCTCACGAAGTATAGATATAACTTCGTGCGTCCACTTGCCTGTTAGTAACTTAAACGAAGAATAATATAGACTCGCTACTATTTTGACATTAAGGATGAAAAAAGGTGTTATGCACATACCAGGTTTTATCAAGAGTGAGAGAGACACATGTATAAGTATATTTATCCTTTTCGCGTATGCGTTAGTTGTATTTGGACCCAATGAACTGGGTCCAAACAATAAGGTGGCCAACCGTCCCCATCATCAGTATGTAAGCTTGTTTTTGTATTGACGTAAAAAAAACCTTCATTAATCACGTTATATACGCTAATATTACATTTTCTTATACATTTTAAGCAAAATATAAGCATAACTGCAATTTCTTTTGTCCTGTCATTCTTTTATCCGGCTATAACAGGTAATACATTTTTAGTCAACAAAGTTATAATCATAGTTATCTCATAAAATTATTCCGGTTATCTATTACTATCTCGACACTACATACGCTGATAGCTTGTTTATAATATCCTTCGTCTAAGGTTAGTAACAAAGAAAGTAATATAGTAGTCCGTGAACAAAGAGTAAAATCCTTCCAGTTTTTTGGCGGGAACACGACAAAGATCATGTTTTCGCTGTGAATTATTTTCCTAAAGTTGTGTTATTTCAAGTATTAATGTGTAAAAGTGGTGGCCTACCCTTCCAATCCCTTGGGTACCAAGCTCGGCACACTCAAGATGGCCGCCGCTATTTCACGCCATTCTCCTCGCTCCCAGCGTGCTGAGCTCGGCACGCAAAACCCATATTTTATTTTATTTTTCATATTTTTTTGGTGAATTTTACATGGTCAAGGTTTTTTCCTAAAAAAGTAAAACAATTGTTTATGGTATTGCAACTCTTAGATCTCTATGGTTCCGATGTAAACACAGATAAAAAAATTGTACAAAGTGAGCTCTGCCTCTGGCTCTTAGTTTTGACGTAATTTTTTTGCGCATGCGTGTGGGTCAAGCTTGGAGGAATAAATAACATGTTTATTATTCCTCCAAGGGGTCAAGTGACGTAAACAGGTTTGTTTATCTTTCTAAAAGTTTTGTGATTGTATTGTAATAGTGTTTTGTTTAATATAAACGATACGATAAAGGTGTTTACATAAGTGGATTTGTGATTATAGTTTTAGTTGTTGTGAAGTGAAGTGTAATGGATTTGTCAAGGATTGGCGCCATTTTCGTCCAATGTACCAAACAATTCAACATTTCGGTAAGTAATGTATAATTATATTCTAATTGGAATCTGTTATAGTTATACCCACATAATGTATTACAAATATGATATATGGCTGTATGTGGGTATTTCAATACATTATATTAGTAATTTGTCACTAAACATTACCCGCTTTCGTAAAAAAAAAAATATGCCAAATTAAGTAATTATTTTATTTTTTCATTGTAATATATATACAAGATTAATATTGAAATATGGAAACTAGACTCTGCTTATGCATTTGAACCAATTTTTGATATAATATCTATATAACATTTATAGAATATTGCTTTGACAATTCTTGTGGTCAAGGTCATTGCACGAGTATTTACGTCGTACGTACGTACTTCTTATTGTTTATTTTATATAGGCGTAAAGTGCAGACACTTTACGTCTATACATAAAGGACCAATTCATAAAGCCGATACCTTATACAGAACTAAGATAAGTGGTCTAGTTATTTTTTTATACCAGTTTACCTAGAAATAAAAAAAATCCGGCCCGTTTTTCCTGGATTTAAAAAAAAATGATTTTTGAACATTTTTTTTTTAATAAATCTTTAGGTATTAGACTCCCGGGAGTCTAGGGGTTAACTATTTGTGTATGTGCATAAGTGTTGGCAAGTGATGTAGTGCGACATTACGTGTATTTTCCTGTTGTTTCCAAAACTGAAGCTTCAGTAAGATCGCCATCGTTTTTCATCAGCGGGGATTTTGACTTGACTATGACTAATTTTATATGGCTAACTTCAACTACGACTTAATTGATGAATTAAACTTACCTGTGATTGGAGAATAACGATGTTTATAAGTTACTGTTAGGCTGATGGCTCTGCCAATGCCTAAAAAAAATATAAAAAAAAAACAATCCTTCCATGTTCCATGCGCTCAGACTAAAGGCGGGACCGCAGCGAGATGTTACTAACACATATTGTTTTTATTAACATGTTAGTCAAACATGTATAGCAAACAGACCGTCCACTGTGAATATTTGAAGTATTGAATATTTACTTACTTACTTATCATCACGCCATTTCCCTTGCGGGGTAGGCAGAGAGAACAGAGTGCCATGAGACTATTCTTGCATACATCTCTCGCTTCCTCAACATTCATAACTCTCTTCATACACGCTCGCCGATTTCGGAGACTCCTGACTCCACCTTTCTTCAATACATGACCGATTTGGTCTAGGTAGGTGAGTCTCAGTCTCCCCCTGTACCTACATCCTTCCACTTTTGCATTGTATATCTTCTTAACCTGTCGCTCGTCCGACATTCTTTTCACATGTCCGAACCATCGGAGCATTCCCGTTCGCATCTTTACACCAATACTCTCTTTCATACCTACTCGCTCTCTTACGTCGTTGTTACGAATGCGGTCAGTCAGCCTCACTCCACAGATTCTCCGCAGAGATCGCATTTCGACCGCATTGATTTTACTCTCATGCTCCTTTTTGCATACCCAACTCTCGCTTCCATATAATAACGTTGGGACAAGCACTGCGTTGTGTATTGCGACACGTGCCTTCTGGTTGAGGTGGTGGCTGCCGAGAAGTTATCCTAATGCTCCGTTCACTCTATTTCCCGCATTCACTCTTCTCTCTACATCAGTGGTGTGCCTTCCATCCCGACTGAATCCACATCAAAGATATACAAATTCATCCACTTGTTCTAGCAGACCATTTCTTATTGCTACTCTAACATCTGTTCTGGCTTCTCCTCTTTCAAAAACCATTACTTTGGTTCGAGCGGGAATCGAACCTGCGTCTCTTCCTAGGAATTTTGCTTTTGCCCAAATTCACACGTAGGCCCCTTTTCTTATAATCTTCTGCAATTACGTCGACTAAGGTTTGCAGGTCAGTCGCAGACTGCGCTAATAGGACCATGCGGTCTGCATATAACAGAGAGTTAACCACTGAGTCGCCCATCTGAACTCCCACATTCTTATTTATTACATTCAACCTTTGTAGACATTTATCCAGGTATATGATAAACAGTCTGGCTGAAAGAACGCAGCCCTGTTTAACGCCGATATTGACATCAAACCAGGGTGACATTCCATCATCCAGCCACACACAAGCTCTGCAGTCCATGTAGTTGGACTGCACCGCTTGTAGCAGTCTACCGTTAATACCATACTCCGGCTAAATGTCCCAAAGTTCCTTTCGTACAACAGTGTCAAATACTTTCTCCAAATCCACAAAACTGCAGGAAACCCTCTGGCCTACAGCCAGATGCTTCTCCACAATGTTGCGCAGAGAAAACACTTGATCCATGCATCCTCGTCCACACCTGAAACCTCCTTGTGCCTCACACAAAAATTCATCAGACACCATCCTCATTCTCCTTTCAACAATCTTACCATACAATTTGGCTGCCAAACTGGTCAAGCTTATGGCTCTGTAGTTTGCACAGTCATACGCGAACCCTTGTTTTTAAACAAGAGCACGATGACTGCGCTTCTCCAGTCCTTGGGAACCATTCCTGAGCTCCAACATAAATTGAGAAGCATCAGGAAGGATTCCCAGACACATGAGCCTCCAAGTTTGATCATCTCAGCAGACACCATATCAATACCCGCTGCCTTACCATTTTTCAAACTTCTAATCGCCCATTCAACTTCATCCATACTAATGGTATCAGAGGATGCCGGTACCGAACGCTGGTCTGTTAGACCACATGTGGCACCAGCATCACCCTGAACATCCGCATATCTCCAAAATATTCACTGGATCTTGTGTTTGCGTAAGAATGTCTCCACCTTTAGACCTTATTTTAATCATTCTGAAAGCTGACCAACCACTCCTAAATTTCTTCACCTCCCTCCAGAAAAGTTTGGTGTTGCTCTCGAAGTTTTTGGTCAGCCTTTCTTCTGCAATCATATTTGCTCCATCACGCTTCTCTTTCACTAAGGCTTTGGTGTCATTTTTACGTTGCCGGTATATTTCTTTCTTCTGTTCTTTCATATTTGTACTCAGGTTCAAAGAAGATACATAGTCCAGCCACGCTTTCTACTTTTGTTCTACGGAAGCTGCTACTTCCCTATCCCACCATGCATCACCTTTCACTTTCCTATGCTTATTTGAGCATCCACATACTTCTTTCGCTGCATCTACCATACTATCTTAATATCTTTCAATACTCTCCAGAAATTATGATGGTAAATTATCTTCCATAGAGTAACATATATTGCTTGTTATCTATATATTGATATTTTTTATTTTCATATGCCATTCTACGATCAATTCCAAATAAATTAGGAGTAATTGCTTTAATATCTCTTTTAATTATCCTAAAATGAGTTCCGACGAGCAAAACGTGTCCACGGTTCTAGCGATAGTGGATTTAGTTCTTCCTTTTCGCAGAAGAAACAGATTTCGTGTTAGACCCTACCTACAGCAACGTTCTTTCAATATTTATATCAAGAATTGAAAATTGAAGACAGATTTGGTTTATAAAAATGTTTTCATTGTTCAAAAAGCGATTATAAAGAGCTTTTAACATTAATATTGCCAGATATGCAAAATCAAATGACATGGCGTAATGATGTTATTCTACCTGACATAAGATTAGGTGCGACTTCACGGTTTCTAGCTACGGGAGACAGTTACACTAGCCTAATGTACCTATCACTTGCGAATTTCCAAGCAACAACTTTCACAGTTGATTCCAGAAGTCTGCCTTGCCCTCTACTGTAAACTGAAAATATTATATCTTAAGGTGAGTAGAGATAGTAAGTAAGTACCTAAATAAATAACAAAGAGTTTAACGACATATATGATGGACATAAAAAACGAGCCCATTTATTTTCAATAATACTATAAAATAATGTAAGCTAGTAATTATTACCCACGTAATGTACCGAGTATGAGTTGAGTATGAGTTGGGAAATTGTAACGATTATTTTTATATGATTTTCTATTAGCATGGCCTATATTTTACAAATAATGTGAACGCAATGTCATTTAAAAATATAATGTAATAAAATTTAGTAAATATCGTCAAGATGAGTAAAATAAATAAGAATAATAATTACATAAACTTTTATTTCTGTGCTAGCATTATTGCCTTTATTCTAAATATAACTAATTAGACACCTTATTATTAAACATAGAAGTCTTCCAGTTTCAGTGGTCCGCTAGTACAGGCAGGGTTTAATTAGTGGGTGAGACCCCTCACTACCCTTTTCGTTACGTCAAACGACCGGGTGTGTCATTAGGAAAATTTTCTCCCGCCTAAATAAAAAATGTACCTAGGAGAAAAAAAACAGCAAAAAATGTACCTACTAGAAAAAAGATAGCTAGTAGAAAAAAGGTACCAAGTAGTAAAAAAGGTACTTATCCGATCGCCGCCCAGGAACGTTACACCATTACGCCACCGCGGCGTCAGGCGCCACCGCGGCATATTTGCACGGCGTCTGTACTCCCATTTGAACCTCATTTACCAACTCAAATACTAAGAACGCACTGTTTTGTTATTGTTTCTTTGATCTAGTTGAATATTCGCTTTGAATGGTGCCTAACACATACATATTCGTATGTCTATTTATGTATTAATATTATTAGGCATATTCAGGCCGAAATTACAATTTCGAAAAAAAATACTTTAGGTTAGAAATATATTTTTATTTCAAAAATAGAGCGATTACATATAATTATTTTGTTTCAGATCACTTGATGGATACAATTTACTATAATAAAAAAAATAAAACCATGTACCATAGTATAAAAATATACATATACATCCTTTCTTAGAAACCAATGATATTTGTTAATCGCGCAGTTTTCGCCGCTGATGTTTAACAATTTATTTCTGTACAATAACAAGTTGCGAAATAAAAATATTTATTATAATTAAAAGCTAGTTTCATCCATAAAATTATGTAACAATTACAATTATAATTAAATAAACCACTACTGTAAAATATGAGTACAAACACATCAGAGTACCTCATAGGCCTCCCCAAGAAATGGGAGATAGTGCCGTAATCGCCACGCTTGGCAGGCGGGTTGGCGATCGCAGTGGGTGTTGTTAATACTCGAGGGAGTGCTGCTGCCCACTCTCCCGGTATTCCTTCAGTCGGCTCTTACGACTCCCGTGGGTAGAAAGGGATGGGACAATTGAAAATCCATACTTACGAGAAAGGCAGCATGCGCGAGGAGCTGGCCCTACTATGACTGCGACCCCGAGCACGAGCACGACCACAGCCGCGTCCTCTTATGCTTTTGTCCATGATCTAAAATAAAATCATTCCTGTGCTATTAATTTTATGATGACTGGTAGAGTAGTTATGGTGATCTATCCCACATTAGCCGTAAACATATTTTTACGAGATATTAAGTAGCCCATGTAATATTCCAGATTATAATCTATCTCTATGCCAAATTTCATCCAAATCTGTTCAGCCGTTCTGGCGTGATTAATTGGTGCAGGTGAAATGGCCAATTTTGAATGTAGCCCATGTGCTACTCCACACTTTAATCTATCTATGTGTGAAATTTCATTCAAATCCGTTCAGCCGTTTCATTGAAATGCCATCAAATAGTATGAATTTTAATTGCAAAATTAAACTTACTATATTGGATTAATGCATGTAAATGCGTTCCATAGAGGGCGTTGGTCGTTAAGACAAATGTGATAAGGAGATTGGGTATGTCTAAAAGACAGAACTGTAGCTCAGTGGATTAGAGCACTTCCCCGGATAGGAAGGGACGCAGGTTCGATTTCCGCCTGTACTAAAATACTCTTTTTCCTTAATCACAAATTATAATTTGTACTTTAAACACATTTCCATGAAATTAATTGACTCTCACCATAAGATGAACTTGCTCACACTAAATAATATGTTCAAATCACTAAATAAAAAATATGATAATGGTACATACCGCCAATACACGTTAATTTATTTTTGGATACGACCACTCGCGTCGTGTGCTGCCGGAAAAAGTGAGTTGGAGTTCGTGCTACAGGGTAATATTTTATTTATTTTCTTTCGAATGTTGGCACTTTGTAGTATTCGCGATGTGTTATACTGAGCTTACGCTATCTATTATGGAGATAGTGTTCTTTCTCTATGGTAATAATCGACTACGTAAACTGAAACAAAAAATATATTTGAACCGTGCGAAGAAATGATGCATGGTACTTTTGTTGCCATTAGCCAGTCTACGGGTACAGATGGCGTGGTAACTTTTGTTACCACAGCCGCACCAGCGGATGCCGTAAAAAAAAGTAGTTTAAGGGATACGCTATCAGACAGCGACACTATTCAATGCGGGTGACAAAAAAAGTCGTTACTCAAAATTTTTTTAGATTATTCTACTCTTTGCTGTGATCCATGCAAAGATCAAAAGAAAAATATTATAGTCTTTGCCAAAGACTATAATATTATATATACTGAAGACTTGTGCGTTTTAGTATGATTACTTTACTCTATGCTTGTGCGGCTGCGGAGTAAGCTTGGAACATTTCACAAGTAGCATGTGAAATTTCATATGAAATGAATTTTCATACTTCGCATCTGTTACCACTCTTCATTTGGCCTGTGAAACTTCACACTCAATGAAATCGCGGAACGAGCGAGTAGCGACTTAGCGAGCGACGAATCGTAGGTATATAGGCTAGGTAGGTATATAGTTTGTTCGTTCTATCACGCTCACTGTTGGCGTGATAGATAGAACAAACTATATTTAGATGATTCGTCGCCGGAGCGTAGCACCACGCATGCGACGTTTTAGTACTATATGCCTCAGTTTTGACCTTGAGTATCCTAAAAGTGTATTTTAAAAATAGACTTTAAATTAAGTACCGTAAAGTATTAATTTTCTTGGAATCATTTGTCGCAGATCTCAAAATCACGTGTTTGTTTACATGAATGAAATGAAATGAAATTTCATTATTATCACAGACCACAGCTCAGTCAGTCGAGTGTGTCTTCGATGATTGTTTGCGATTTACTTACTTTCATTGTACATCAGTCAGTACATAGTTTATTGTAATTATATAGGTATAGATTATTATTTTTTATTTAGTAAATCAGTGTTGGACCATCACTACGCCCAGTGTAACAGCTGGCCACGGCGCGCGGCCGCGGGGGGTCAACCACGACCCGGCGTCCGCGCTCTCCGCCAGCCACTGCGTCATTGTCCGCCGTACCGTGCGCTCACGTCACATTATTTATATTTTTGTAACCGTTCTTAAAACCGCCGAAGAATACAGTCCATAGTAAATCTAAATTGTCTCATTTATCCTTGAAGATACATCAGGATAGGCAGAGTCAGCTCCATTTTGGTCCTTTCGAGAAATACGGTGCTAGGCGTTTTAAGTGAAAACGAAAAAACGGTTTTTCAAAATTTGAAAACGGCCGTTGCATAGCTGGATATCTACGGGTCTTCTCGCCTTCCATGCGTGCCTGGTTCCAGTCCTTGGTCGTGATCAACTACCGTGAACAAGCGTGGTCATACATATTTAGTGGAGCGATCATTGTTTTCCCGAGGTCATATCTAGTTGCTGGGTCAACGCAAGATAGCTGCCCAAGCACAGCCTGAAGACATCGCCATCTGCTAAGCTTCAAATCGAAGAGATATATATCACAGTGGAGTCGCAGTCGCAGGAATTTCGTGAGATCTTTCCATTACTACTAACATTCACGCTCATATACCTGCATACTAACATTCCTTTCTTTCTATTCATTAGTGTAGTTGTACTGCTGTAGACGCTGAATCACATATATTCAACCTCATAACTAGCGAAATATTAGTTTCATATTCCATACTTTTGCTGTCGGTAACGCTTTTGTTTAGTAGTTCATTGATTCGATCATTACGCCTGTAGATGCTATCCCTAAGCTTGTAGCTACTTTTAACGTCATTTATTAGCGTAGATGCGTAAATCATTATCATTTCTCATTAATAAATAATTTAAGCCTAGTAGTTAGTGTAAAATAGAAAAAAAGGTACCCACATACCTACATCACTTTTTTTTTCTGTATTAATATTTCAAATTAGATAACTGTTGCCTACTAATAGATACTTTCTACGTGTTGTATTACTTATTTTATGCGTTACTTAGAAACTTTAACGAAAGTCTTGGCTCATACCACCTTCCCATATCGCATTTTTTTTGTCAACTTTTTTATTATATTCGCTTAAAGCTTTAGCTTTCTGAAATATTGCAAGCTATGGCAGAAGATATGAAAATTAAAGACCTCATCAAAAAGCGTGCTTCAATAAAATCTCTGCTCACTCAATTCACATCATATTTAGCAACAACAAAATCTTGCGAGCAACTGAGTGAGGATCAACTTATTGAATTAGAAATACGCGTTGAAAAACTGGTTTCCTCAAATAACATTTACGATGATTTACAGGGTCAATTGGAACAACTATCTGCCAAACCTGAGGAACAATACGCTGACCGCGAGCAATTCGAGACCCAGTATTACAGGCAGCTGGCATCAGCTAAGGCACTGTTGTCGAAGCACCGTGCTCAGCTTGCCAGCAACCAGTCGGATTCTCAGATAGGCTCAGATGGACAGCTTTCCGTGGTCAGCCACAGACACAATAATGTAAGATTACCAAAGATTAACTTACCTCACTTTAGCGGCGGTTATCAGAATTGGCTCGAATTTAAGGATATTTATGTGTCACTTATTCATGAGAAGAATAGTATTGATCAGATTAATAAGTTTCATTACCTGCGTTCTTCGCTGCATGGCAGTGCAGCCCTGGTTATTAAAAGTCTGGATTTTAGGGGAGAGAATTATGATAATGCATGGCAGTTATTGTGTGATAGGTATGATAATAAACAACTACTAGTGAATAACCACATTTAAGCCTTATTTAATGTACAACAGATTTACAAAGAATGTAGTCACAGTCTACGACAGGTGGTTGACATTACAAATAAAAATCTTCGTTCCTTAGCAACTTTAGGTCAACCGGTAGAACATTGGGACTCGATAATTATTCATTTGGCATCTAAGCTAGACCCCGTCACTAGCAGACAGTGGGAAGAGTACCGTAACTCTTTATCTGATCCTCCATCTTTAGATATTTTTATCAAATTTATATCTAATCGTTGCAATCTTTTAGAAACCTTGGAGGAGGCAAAGGTAAATAAGACAAAGGCAGATACTACACAAATTAAGCCAAAGAGTTTTCTTGTGTCATCTAAACAAGGTAAATATAAAATTTCATGCCCGTTATGTAATAATAACCACTACCTATTTACTTGTGAACAATTTAGGTCATTACCTATCACTCAACGTATAACAAAGGTAAAGGATTTTCACGTGTGTAAAAATTGTTTACGCCCAGGTCATAACGACACAGCATGTAAACTTGGTCATTGTAAATACTGTAAGGTTAAGCATAATACATTGTTGCACTTACATGATGATTTGCCTAGTAGCCAGTCAGAACTAAAACACATTGCTTTGTCTGGTACAAACTATAACTCACCATATCACGTGTTACTTTCCACAGCATTAGTAAAGGTCACGGATAGTACAGGTAGGCCACACAGCGCCAGAGTTTTACTTGACAATGGTAGCACGGCTAATTTTGTTACTAGGAATTTTTGTGAAAAGCTACAATTAAATATTTGTGATGTTAGTTCAAACATTGCAGGCATTAGTAATCAACTCTCTACTGTTACGCAATCTTGCACCTTTTATTTACAATCTTATGATGGTTCTTATAAAACTAATATTGACTGTTATGTCTTGCCAGTCATAACATCAAATATACCACATACATACATAGACATACATAATTTACCACTGCCATCAGGAGTATACTTGGCCGATCCGACATTCCACGTACCATCCTCTATCGACATTCTTGTGGGAGCAGAGGTATTTTGGAACGTGATCGGACCAAGCCGTATTGAGCTTGGTAAACATATGCCGGCACTTTTCGAAACAAAGCTCGGTTGGCTTATATCGGGACACTTACCTCAGCCTAATTCAACACAATCACTGTGCTTATTTACACAAAACAAGCACACCACACATACTCAAACACACACAGACCTTACACGATTTTGGGAACTTGGCTCCATATTGCCTAAATATTATCACACATCTGAAGAGAGAGCATGTGAACTAAATCTCATCGATACTACGAGGCGTAAGAGCGATGGACGTTTCGTTGTGACTATTCCATTAAAGGAATCGCCCACTGTTCTAGGAAATTCCTATGACATGGCTAGACGTCGTTTTTTGTCATTAGAGCGTAGGCTCGATAGGGACATAGTACTCAAGCAGCGCTACACCGAGTTCATGCAGGAGTACGAAGCGTCAGGTCACATGACTGAAACCCCCAAGTCCCTACCATCGTCAAAATCTTCACCCTCATATTTTTTACCCCACCATGGTGTTTTCAGGGAATCCAGTTCTACGACAAAGATTCGCATCGTATTCGATGCCTCCGCCGTTACTACATCTGGAAGGTCATTTAACGACATTCAGGCGGTTGGGCCCAGACTTCAGGATGACCTAATATCCATATTATTGAGATTTCGTGAACACAAGTATGTGGTATCCGCTGATATAGAAAAATTTTTCAGGCAAATTGAAATAGATGAGTCTCAACGCCATCTACAACAAGTACTATGGAGATCTGACCCGTCATTACCATTCAAAACATATACACTGAACACCGTTACTTATGGGACTGCGTCTGCACCATTTATAACTACACGCTGTCTATCTCAGTTAGCAAAGGAGGCACCGACTATAGACTCACAAAGAGCTATAGCTCATGACCTATATGTAGATGACTATATTTCAGGAAGCGATTCGTTTGAGTCTACCATTACACTTTGTAATAACGTTAGGACTACACTAAAGTCTGCACAACTAAAACTTAGAAAATGGCAGTCCAATAACATAAAAATACAAGAAGCGCTCACCACAGACACACACTTACCATATTCATGCACACAAACAAATACAAACAACACAGTTAGATTAAGTATTGATGAGCCATGTAAAACGCTAGGGCTTAATTGGCGTTGTAACACTTGACTCTCTTACGTTCTACATAGACCTTCCTATACACACAAACATCTCTATCACAAAACGATACATACTTTCAACAATATCGCAGATATTTGACCCTTTGGGACTTGATACACCATGTATTATTGATGCAAAATTAATAATGCAGAAATTATGGATTGACAAGTGCTCATGGGATAGTGAGGTACCTCTGGCCATTAAAAGGTCATGGATTAAATTTATACAAGCCTTACCACAGCTCAATCACCTTAGTATACCACGTTGGGTTATGTGTGATTACCCGGTAACGATAGAGTTACATATATTCACTGATTCGTCAGAGAGAGCATATGGTGCTTGTATATACGTTCGCTCAGTAACTAATAATGGTGAGGTTCACACAAATCGTCTTACATCTAAGAGCAAGATAGCACCAATAAGGCCAACCACAATCCCTAGGCTAGTACTTTGTGGTGCCTTACTAGGAGCAAGGTTGTGCATAAAGGTACTAGACTCCTTAATACTTACGTATTAAGGCTTACGCCTACTACATGTATTTTCTGGTGTGACTCTATGATTGTTCTCGGTTGGTTGTCATCATCACCAGCAAGCCTTAAACCTTTTGTGAGGCATCGCGTGTCGGAGATACGGGAGGGTTTTGGCGATTATACCTGCAACTGGCGGTATGTGCCGTCTAAGGATAACCCTGCCGACCTCGTATCCCGTGGGCTTAGTGCTAATGTCATAAGTCAGTCATCGTTGTGGTGGTCAGGGCCTTCATTCTTATTACTTGACTCCCATAGGTGGCCTACACCACCTAATACAACCGTTGAAACACCTCTACCAGAACTATTAAAAACACATACACACATAAATCACACATTATATACAAACAAATCTGATCACATCACAAACAAATCCAATCACGATACCAATAATTATAATCTCAATACAAATAATAATCATAATCAACTATTTCAAATATTAATAAACAATTCATCAACTTATTCTAAATTACAACGTATATTAGCATACGTTTTTAGATTTATTAATCGTTGTAAGGGTGTAAGGACTCATAGTGCTTCTCTCACTCATTCAGAACTATCTTACAGTGCAGATTTCATTCTTCAAACTTCTCAACGGGAAATGTTTCCTGTGGAGTATAAACTACTCTCCTCAGGGAAACCCCTGCCAAGGAAGAACGGACTTTGTAGTCTATCATCTTTCATAAGTTCTGGCATTATTAGGATTGGAGGAAGATTAGATAATTCTTTCTATGATTATAATGTTAGACATCCTATTCTGTTGTGCGGTAAACATCATCTTACTAAACTTAAATTTTTATCTTTTCATATACGCTTATTTCGTGCTGGGCCCCAGTTGCTCTTAGCCACTATTAGACATAATTATTGGCCACTGGGCGGCCAAAACTTAGCCAAATATACAGTACATTCATGTGTGAAATGTCAACGGTTTAAGGGTAAAACTGTTCAACCAATCATGGGTAATTTACCTAAGGAAAGAGTTCAGTTAGAGTTCCCTTTCTTAGACACTGGCACTGATTATGCCGGACCAATTCTTATAGCCGACCGCAGGGGTAGAGGCTGTAAACTAATTAAATCATATATATGTATTTTTGTCTGTCTAGCCACAAGAGCGCTTCATTTAGAGCTTGTCTCAGATTTGACTAAACATGCGTTTATTGTAGCGCTTAACAGATTTATTGCTCGACGTGGTAAGCCAAGGACCATTTTCTCGGATAATGGTACAACATTCGTGGGCACTTGTAACGAACTTGCCAATATATTAAAACAGAGTTTTTCCTCAGAGATGGCAGACTCAGGTATCAACTTTTCTTTTATCCCTGCTTACACTCCACACTTCGGTGGCCTATGGGAATCTGCAGTGAAATCCGTTAAGCATCATTTAAGGCGTATACTAGGATTCGCTCATCTCACTTATGAGGAGATGTCCACATGTCTGATTCAGGTCGAGGCAATACTTAACTCACGTCCTCTCACTCCTGCACATTTCTTAATTGGGAGATCTCTCGTATCCTTGCCGCATCCAGATATCACCAACCAGAACATTTCTAATCTAAAGCGCTATCAACGAATCGAATGCCTAAAGCAACAGTTTTGGAATAGGTTCTCTAACGAATACGTTTCCTACCTCCAGCAGAGAACCAAATGGATGGCCTGTGATGGAGAACTTGAAGAAGGAGCCTTGGTAGTTCTTAAGGAACAACACACGCCACCGCTTATGTGGCCTATGGGCCGCATCGTTCGTCTCATAGCTAGAAGAGATGGTGTCAACCGAGTCGCTGATATCAAGACGAAGAAGGGGATTGTTCGTCGCGCCTTTAATACTATCTGTCCTCTTCCAGTATGAACCTTGAAGACAAGTCTTCAACGCCGGGAGCATGTTGGAGCATCACTACGCCCGGTGTAACAGCTGGCCACGGCGCGCGGCCGCGGGGGGTCAACCACGACCCGGCGTCCGCGCTCCCCGCCATCCACTGCGTCATTGTCCGCCGTACCGTGCGCTCACGTCACATTATTTATATTTTTGTAACCGTTCTTAAAACCGCCGAAGAATACAGTCACATAGTAAATCTAAGTTGTCTCATTTATCCTTGAAGATACATCAGGATAGGCAGAGTCAGCTCCAATCAGTATATGTATATGTATAGCGTTAATATACATATGTTAGATTAGTGTAAATGAGACCAATAGATAGATAAAATAAACCTTAGGAGTATTCATACAAAACTTCCTACTTCATTTTATGCTAGCATACGAAACGTGTGACGTGGGATGAAAAATCATTGTCAATGAAATTTCATATAGATGTGCCAACTCGATTTATTAACTCGAGTTAACTCGATTTAGGCTTAACTCGAATTAACTCGAGTTGATTTCTTCTAACTCGAATTGGTTTGGCGCGGCAAATTAATGAATGAATATACGCGATCGTTTGTTTGTAGTGCGTAATGGCGTGAAGCGTGAAGTTGGCGGATCATTTGTGAATATATTCATTGTCAATCAAATGTGACAGTATTGCAGATCACAAAGTAGATTTGTTGCAGATTTGACTGATTTGAGGTTAACTTCGTGGTGCCGGTTAAAAGGAAATCGTTTGTATGAGATGTATTTGAATCGTCAGTTAGTGGACGTGTTAAGTGTAAACATTGTTCGCATTTATTCAAATATATTGGAAATACGACAACATTGTTAAACCATATTAAAAAGAGGCACCCAAATGTTGCCTTCGTAAAAACTAATAATTTAAATTAGACTTCAACTTTATCGACAGCAAATTGATACGGCATTTTGCACGGGTCGTCTAGTTTATTATAAATTTGTTTCAATTTTTGAAATGAAAACTTCTTTAGGCGCGTTGAGCACTTTTTGGGTGAATAAAAATCATGGAACTCGCGTCATAGTCACCGAACGCTCCGATCTTCTTTAGG
The DNA here is from genome assembly GCA_948253155.1 of Leucoma salicis. Classification (NCBI taxonomy): domain Eukaryota; kingdom Metazoa; phylum Arthropoda; class Insecta; order Lepidoptera; family Erebidae; genus Leucoma; species Leucoma salicis. The sequence continues at coordinate 10,979,148 of OX411806.1, forward strand.
CACGTTGATTACTTTTTGGGTGAACAAAAATCATGGAACTCGCGTCATCGTCATCGAAAGCTCTGATAGAAGTGAAAACTAAGTAATTTTAAACACAAAGTGAAAAATGTGAAATCGAAAATAACAGTTAGGAGCAGGATTTGAACCTGCATCTTCTGGATACCGTCCAGATGCTATACCAATTCAGCCATCCTGACAATTGCTCCTGACTGCTAATTTCGATAACACATCATACTTAACGTCTTTGGGTGACGCCTGCGCCATCTGTCAGAAGTATTTTCATACATTATACCGACCAGGTAAACTTAATTTTACAATTAAGATTTTAACTAATAATGACGCAAACCCTTTAAATATTTAGATATTTTTATATATATTTTTAGCATTTGACATGCTTAGCACTATACATTAAACACAAAGTGAAAAATGTGAAATCGAAAATAACAGTCAGGAGCAGGATTTGAACCTGCATCTTCTGGATACCGTCCAGATGCTTTACCAATTTAGCCATCCTGACAATTATTTTCGATTTCACATGGCATGTCAAATGCTAAAAATATATATAAAAATATCTAAATATTTAAAGGGTTTGCGTCATTATTAGGTAAAATCTTAATTGTAAAATTAAGTTTACCTGGTCGGTATAATGTATGAAAATACTTCTGACAGATGGCACAGGCGTCACCCAAAGACGTTAAGTATGATGTGTTATCGAAATTAGCAGTCAGGAGCAATTGTCAGGATGGCTGAATTGGTAAAGCATCTGGACGGTATCCAGAAGATGCAGGTTCTAATCCTGCTCCTGACTGGTATTTTCGATTTCACATTTTTCACTTTGTGTTTAATGTATAGTGCTAAGCATGTCAAATGCTAAAAATATATATAAAAATATCTAAACACTAAGTAACTTGTGTATTGTATAGTCGAGCAATAGCTTAGATTATTATTTTTTGGTTTAATAAAGAAGTGTTAATGATTAGTAATTGTTCGATACAATTCACAAGTTATTTAGTTTTCACTTCTATCGGCAGTCCACAAAGACTACCCGCATGTTTTTTTTTAAATACAGTTTGGAGGTTAGTTACTTAAATTGGTACAAATAAAACAAATCATTCTTCACTCAGTTTCATCCATTTAACCCGAGTCACGTAACTCGAGTTCAATTCGAGTTACGAGAATTTAAACTCGAGTTAAATCGAGTTGTGTTTATTACGAGTTGGCACATCTCTAAAATTTCACATGTGAAATCATATGATTTTTTTTTAAATTTCATCCAATGAAAATGAAATAAAAGTAGCAATCATGTCCATAACTACTGCGGAGTTGTGCGTGGTTGTGCGTCATTTTGTAATTTTTTGAAAATTGGATCTTACGAAATTAAATTTATTTAACATAATTTGTTTATATTTTAATTTCACCTAACAAAAAGTTTATAAAGCTATACATATCTGTGAAAAAAGAAAAAATCAAACTAATGAAAGAGGTTAGCTATATTATACCTACACATGTAAAATTATACTTTTATAAGTATATAAACTCTGCTAAGTATGCTATAAGTAGGCAAAAACTTTTTATCTAAAACATGTTTGTGACCATATATTTTGTATTGCATTTTTAGATAATGCGAATGCAAGAAGACACGCCTCCGTCGTCCGTAAACGGCGACGAGATTACCGGTATGGATGAGGAAGGGATGTTATACTTTGAGGAGGTTGAAGAAATTGACTTAGATGATGAAAACCTGGAAGATATTATGGATCAAGAAGAAGAGGATACAGAGATGGAGCCGCCTGAAGATTTAGCGCAATTTGTTTTTAATAAACACGTCGGTTCCGTGTTCTGTTGTGACTTGCATCCCAATGGCAAACTTGCAGTCACTGGTGGTGAGGATGACAAAGCATATGTGTGGTCTACAGAGACAGGCCAGTTAGTTATGGACTGTGTGGGTCATAAAGACTCTGTTATCTTTGTGGGATACAGTCATGATGGGGCATACTTGGCTACTGCAGATATGTCTGGTTTAATCAAAGTATGGAAATGTAATATAGATGATATTCAACAACAACCATGGACAGTTGCCTTTGAATATGAAGCTGATGATTTGACCTGGGGTCAGTGGCATTTTGCAGCTCGAGTACTAATTGTTGGATCAGTGTCAGGAGATATTTATGTATTTAAAATACCTTCAGGGGAAACAAAGGTGTTACAGGGGCATAACGTGAAAATTGAATGTGGTAAAGTAAGTTGTGCTTCTATCTTTTGCACACTTAGGCACACCATACAAACATTTCAAATTTTACAGGCAAGATCATATTATTTGTGAATTGTGGAAAATGAGAACTTTAGTGTGAGCACAAATACTTCCCCGGATTGGAAGGGACACAGGTTTGATTCCTGCTCACACTAAAGTTCTCTTTTTCCACATTTCACAAATAATTTGTTCAGCACTTCCCTGGATTTGAAGGGATGGAGATTCGAATCCCGCTTTAACTAAAGTTCTCTTTTTCCACATTTCACAAATAATTTTGTTCTAGTAACTGAGCATGTCAAGTGCAATAGATAAAAAAAGGCAAGATCATTTTGCCTGTGATATCTGCAAACCTTGAAAGAAGACCTTTGCCTTACAGTGGCTGAAATTAATGGTTTTAAAAAAGTAATTAATGTAAGTTAATGGTTTTAATAATGGCCAAATGTCGGCAAGTCTTCCGTAATATAAAAGTAAATCAGAACCTCATAATCAAATGACTCAGAATAGGTGGGTTAGAATGTAAAACTATAAAAAACTATTGCTTGAGCAATGCATCAAACATTTGCTCCATTGTTATTGGTTGAAAGGCAACAGTATGATCAAGTGATAGGCTGTCTACCAATCATGGAGGGGCAAGCAGTTGAGTGATATTTCATGTATCATTTTTCATTTTTGTAGGCCTTCATTGATAAACATGTAAAGTTTAGTAAATAAAAAGACCTTATGGCTACAACCTTTGTCTTTCAGTTGTTTCATGATGGAGTGAGATTAGCTGCTGGCTATGAGGACGGGGCTGTTAAAATATGGGACTTAAAAACATCAGCAGTGTTACATGCTCTCCCAACTACTGTACATGAATTAAGGATAACAGCTATTGACACTCACCCTGAAAACAATCTTTTGGCCTCTATTTCCACAGATGGTAAGTTTGCACTATTTTTTTTATTTGAGACTACTTGTTTTGGCACTACAGAATTGCAATGACAGCCTATTCAGAAAATAAGCTTTGCTTCAACAAGTTAAGATATCAGTAAATATAATGTACAAGACATTCCTGGGTACACTGAACATTCAAGCAACTGCTAGTGAAATCTACCCAGAACTTGCCTATAATATTTCTGGCAGTTGTTTACAAAACAGTTGTGTGCTTATCAATCCCAAACAATTTTCACTACCAGATTCTCATGAAGAATAATAAGACTAAGTACAGTATACTTATATACCATGCCAGAAAAAAACCCCTGTGCCAATACATTTAATAATGCTAGACGTATATCTCTTCCATTAGAGAGGCAGCTCATGGGCAACATTGATCATAATATTATTTCTCCCTACAGGTAAAGTTGTATTGACAACACCGAGCAATGGCAAAGTGGTTGGACAAATAGAAATAGAAAATGACTTGGAAACAGTAGCATTTGCACCAGATCCTCAACTAGGTTTAATGGCTTTAGGTAAGTATTTCTTCTTATCATTTGTATATCTCTCTATTTATCTCTTCCATCAAAGTCTTGATAATGTGCGAGTGATAAATTATTTTGAATATTCAATACTAGCTGCCCGTCCTGGCTTTGCACGGGTAGACATTTATTTTTAAACATTTTGGGATAAACATAGAGTAACTGTATTTTTATGCAAGACATCTATTTATAAAAATTAATATAGCCTACGTCATTTGTTATACAAATGCTTCCTCTTTAGAATATTAGTTTGTACCGGTGTTACTAATAGAATCCTAATGGTGAAAGAGTTTTTCAAATTGGTTTAGTAGTTTCAGAGCCTATTCAATGCAAACAAACAATTAAGTCTTTCCTCTTTATAATATTAATATAGAAAATTCTTAAAATTTATCTTTATTAGTAATGGTTCATAGTTTAAGTTAAGCATTAATTTTAAAAAGGTCTCGCTGTATGGCTTGTTGGTTGTTTAAATAAATAAATAAATGGTATAACTAGTAAACTTAATAATACTTCAAATGTTTTTTATAATATTGTTCTTCCTCAACAGTTACTATTGATTAATAAATTTTTAATTTTTAGGAACACTGACAGGTGCAGTTAGTATTTGGGATATAGCTAGACAAATGTTGCGACATCAATGTGCCAAATCAGATGATGCTACAGGAGGAGTTACCAAAATGATATGGATTAAGGATCAATTAGTTACAGGGTGCTTGGATGGCTCTATTAGGTTGTATGAAGGCAGGACCGGAGAACTTAGTCAAACTTTAACAGGCCACAGATCAGAAATTCTAGATCTATGTTACAATGATAAACAAAGTGTAATATTAACTACATCGGATGATGGTACCGCAAGGATATTTAAATATGGAGAAAAAAGAGACAATGATTGAACCTTTTGGAATATTTATTATTCATGACATTGTTGATATTTATTTGTTGTTATTATTGTTATGATATACATATACATACAATATTTTACAACAAAATGTTTTTGATTTAAACTTTTCAAATCCAAACTGGTGGCGCAAAATATACATAGCCTGGGAGGTTAAAAAAGTATCTCACTAAATCGTATCGACTCCGCATCGTGACGTTGTGATTGGTTGAGAGATCACCGTGATTGGCGGAGAGATTATTGCGCCATCACGCGTCGAGTTCTCTACCAATTACAAGCGAGACGATACGATTTAGTGAGATACATTCTAACCACCTTTGTTTCATCATCCTTAGAGGTATTAACACACTGCGGTCTGCCGTAATTTGCAAGCAACTGATGTAAAAAATTTTTTTTTATTGCCATGCAAGAAGTTTCTCCCATTAATTTTTCATATTTATTACACCCGGGGTTCAAGGATTGATTTTGACTCATCAATCAATTTTCATACTACTACTTGCTGGGATGTTTATCATTTTAGTATTTATCGCAGGGCACAGGGCACCAATGAAGTAATGTCACATAGCTCCATACAGGTGGAGAGACCGCACATGGCGGGTTTATTTAGTGGGTGAGGGCCCCACACTACCCTGTTCGTTGCCCCGAACGACGGGGTGGTGCATTATTGGTGGTAGGGTCTGGTGCTAAGTGGGAGTACTCAATTTTCCTCGGGCCTGACCGACCGTGAAATACCTTATTACCAGGTAGCCGCCCGTTTATTCATTTCTCTTCTGAGAATTAAAACGATGAGCAGTGATTTGAAAGTATCCTTAATATTGCAAAATCCTTTAGTGCTGGTTACCACTTAAGATCATATGGACCGTGACTTGTCTGCCACCATAAACGATAAGCAGACCGGCTTTTGACTATTATATAGGTACTTATACTAAGAGCTATAGCTAGTAGCTCGCCTGCGATTTCGTCTGCTTCTACTTCAAATAATAATGATTACCCCTTTCTGGTTATACGTATTACTTTTTGATCACCCCGCACACCTGAAAGCAACTCCCGCCCTTGCGTGTTGGTCCCGTAATATTAATTTATATTACACTAGCTGACCCAGCAAACGTTGTTTTGCCATATAAATTATTTCTACATCGCAGTAGAAGGGTCAAAATTTAGGGTTGTATGTATTTTTTAATGCCGAATCATAATAAAATAAAAATAAAAAATGTTGTCTAAAAATCAAAAAGAAATATTTATGGGTGTCACCCTTATCATTTAGGGGTATGAAAAATAAATGTTGGCCGATTCTCAGACCTACACGATATGCACACAAAATTTCATACAAATCGGTCCAGCCGTTTCGGAGGAGTTTAATAATAATAACACAATTTTTGGCTCAAATGGTTACGCAGATCACATGCTTGTTTGGCATCTCAATTTCAGTTGTGTTTGACATCGAGGTCGTTACCACATTTTTTAACTGTCGGTACGACCTACCTTCTCTATAACAGTGGTAGTTCCGCGGACCCCAAAAATTACAGACCTATTACTTGCCTACCTACAATATATAAGCTCCTTACATCCATTTTGACAGTAAAAATTTCTTCACATATTGTGAAAAATTCAATTTTGGCTAAATATCAAAATGTATGTAGGAGCGGGGCACGTGGAACTAAAGAGCTCCTTATTATTGACACAGTCATTAGCCAACAGGTTCGTCGCGGCCGGAAAGAGCTGGCGACGGCCTGGATAGACTATAAGAAAGCCTATGACTCTGTTCCCCTTACATGGCTCTTGAGGGTACTGGAGTTGTATAAAATAGGTGCAACTCTACGTGCCTTCTTGGAAACATGTATGGGGCAATGGAAAACGGCCCTTTGCTATCCAGATCGTCGCTGGCTCCAGGTAAATGACGTACCAATAAAAAAAATAGACGTCGCTGGACGTCTACCAGATGTGAAAACATCGAAATTATTTTGTAAGAAGTAAAATTATCATAACTTGAAAAAAGTACTCCTTAAGACGAATCAAACGAGTATAAACTCGTTGGGTTTGGGTCGTTTCATTACAGAGTTACTGTGGTCACCTTCCAGCTCCATTATCAGACCCTGGATACCATCTAGAGACAAAGTATTTGTCAAGACGAATCATACGAACCCAAACTCAATGCAGCTATGTCGTTTTATAACGGAGTTCTTATGGCCACCTTCTAGCTCCATCATCAGACCCTGGATATCATCTAAAGACAAAGTACTTGCCAAGACAAATCTAACGATTCCAAACTCGGTGGGGTTACGTCATTTCATTACAGAGTTACTGTGGCCACCTTCTAGCTCCATCATCAGACCCTGGATATCATCTAGGTCTGGAGTACTAGTCAAGACATTTCAAGCGACCCCTATGTCGATGGAGTTGCGCCATTTAAATACAGAGTTTCGCATGACCACATCTAGCTCTATCATCAGACCCTGGAAATCATTTAGAGACAAATTACTCGTCAAGACAAATCAAAAGAGCCCAAACTCAATGGGGTTGCGCCGTTTCATTATAGAGTTCCTATGTCCACCTTCCAGCTCCATCATCAGATCAGCTCCATGTCATCATAATATTGCATTGTCACGTGATATACATATGCGTGTAAAATTTCAGCTCAATTGGAAAATCGGGAATTGTGTCAAATTTAACTTGCAAGATTTGAACGGGACAAGTAAAATAAAAGCGTCGCCACGCTAACAGCCGATTTCACCCTCCCTCCGCATTAGATGTTTCACATCAAAAAATTGAGCGGGGTATATTTCAGGAGGACAGCCTCAGTCCATTGTGGTTTTGCCTAACCCTGAATCCTCTTAGTACTTTACTGGAGAATTCAGGCCTAGGCTATCGGTTGCGGAAAGAGAGTCGGGGTCTATCTCACCTCCTTTACATGGATGACTTAAAGTTATTTGCTCCCACCAGACCCCAACTGATGGCATTACTTAAGGTAACTGAAACCTTTAGTAAGTCTATCAGAATGGAGTTTGGTGTGGATAAATGTGCAGTCTTACATGTAAAGCGAGGTGGGGTCGTGGAATCTGAAGGAATGCAACTTTCAGATTTCACGCAACTCCGATCTCTGTCTGCTACTGAGACCTACAAATATCTGGGTATGTCACAGGCCTTATGCATCTCTGAGGCAGGAATGAAACAAAAGTTGCAGGAGCGCTTCTTTTGCCGCTTAAAAAAAGTATTCAATAGTTTACTTTCTGGCGGCAACAAGGTGCGTGCCTGTAACAGTTGGGTCGTGCCTGTCTTGATGTATTCCTTTGGCATACTCAGATGGACTCAGAACTTGATATCCTTGACAGAAAGGTCCGCACACTTCTGACTACATACCGAATGCACCACCCGCGCTCATCAGTAATGAGGTTGTATATCCCGCGGAGATGTGGGGGTCGTGGTTTTTTAAACATCAAAACCCTTCATAACCGCGAGGTATGCAACCTCCGAGAATATTTTCTCAACACTGATACGGACGTGCATCGTGATGTAGTTAGAGTGGATCAAGGATTTACCCCGCTTGCTTTGGCTAAAAAGAACTGGCACAAGCCTATGGTACTTAGCATTGAGGACCGCCGGGAGGTATGGAGGAGCAAGGAGCTGCATGGACGTTTTTATCGGGTCTTACATGGGCCTGATATTGTCTTTGCAGCATCTGTTTCCTGGCTGCAATTCAGTGATCTCTTCGAAGAAACTGAAGGTTTTGTCTTTGCAATAATGGACGAAGTTGTGATGACGAATAACTACCGGAATATATCCTGAAAGATGGTACGGTTGACATCTGTCGGGCATGCCACCGACCCGGAGAATCACTCAGGCATATTGTTTCCGGTTGTACTCGCCTTGCCAACGGCGATTATTTGCACAGACATAACCAGGTAGCCAGGATTTTTCACCAGCAACTTGCTCTTAAATACAATCTGGTGGAAATTGAAGTGCCATACTATAAATATGTGCCCGACCCAGTTCTCGAAAATGACCGTGCCACGTTGTACTAGGATCGGTTTGTCATTACTGACAGGACTATTGTTGCTAACAAGCCTGATATAGTGGTGATAGACCGATCAGAGTGCAGAGAGCCGTGCAGTAATTGTTGATGTCACTATTCCGCATGACGAGAATCTTGTGAAAGCTGAAAAAGAAAAGCAAATGAAATACTTGGATTTAGCTCACGAGATTACCGACATGTGGGATGTTGACTCAACAATTATTGTTCCGATAGTCATATCGGTTAATGGACTGATTACCAAGTCTCGAGCAACATCTAATAAGACTCTCGTTGGACAGCTGGCTTGAGGGCTTGATGCAAAAGGCAGTACTCGACACGGCACGTATTGTGAGGAGGTTCCTTACTCTGGAGCCCTAACCACCGGCAGCTTGGTCCCTGCACCCGATGTCGGTGGTCTACTATTATACTATTATATATACATTTTTAAATTTGTTATGTTTACTTGTTGTGTTTTTGTTTGTATTTTAATAAGTATGTTTGTTTCTTTCATAATATATTTAAAAATGTATATAATGTGATATAAAATGAATAAAGAGAATAATAATAATAATTTATTTTTCATTATCCACATCTTTGCGGTGTGGGGCCGGCTTTAGAATTGTCCCACCCCTCTCCACCCATGGGAATCGTAAGAGCCGACTGAGGGAATACCGGGAGAGTGGGCAGCAGCACTCCCTCGAGTATTATCAACATCCACTGCGATCGCCAACCCGCCTGCCAAGCGTGGCGATTACGGCACTATCCCCCATATGAGCGAAACACATGTTGTGGCGTTCTCTTGGGGAGGCCTATGTCCAGTAATGGACTTCGAAAGGCTGATGGATGGATGGGTCCACATCTACTACAATATAAACATTATAGAGGTTTCCTTTTAAGTGTATAAAAACACCTGTGTCAGTGTCAGGAAGCCCTGCTCTTCTAAAACTAATTACTTACAAAAGTAGAAGTGCAGAGAAAAAATAAATCAAAATAGACTGTGTGTGTGTGTGTGAGAGAGTGTGGTGTGTGTATGAGTGTGTTTCTAATATATACTGTGTAAGAGTCTCGATTTCCTCGTAGGTTTTTGGTTTTAACCAGTTTATTAAAGTTATTTTAGATTGACAGTTGTCAATAATAGGAAAAAATTATTCTTGCTCCGTAAATTTATTATTTTATTTAACTAGTTTATTGCATTTATGTAAAAAGACTCGTAAAATTTTCACTTCAAACAGTTTTTAAGATTCATTTATATTGAAATATGTCATTGAGAACACCCCCTAAAAAGCTCAATATCAATCTGAAAATGATATATCCATACTTGATCCGGGTAACCCATTAGACTACGTTGGTAGACGACAAAAAAGACGAAACGAAGAAAATGCAAAATCGAATGATCATTCTCTTAAGGAAGATTTAATGTCTATGCTTTCAAATTGGAAAAATGATCAAGATAATATGTTGAGTAAGTTGAGCTCAGATATAGCGGAATTGAAACAGCAAAATGCCAAGATTCAGGTGACCAATGTTGAACTTGAAAAATTAATAAAGTTTATGTCTATGCGTTACAAGGACATCTAAGTCAAACTGACGGCCATGGAAAAAGAACGAAATGAACACCTTCGTCATATATCAACCTTAGAGAACAAAATAGACGATTTAGAGAAAAGGCAAAAATTTTCATGTATCGAGTTTCGTAATATCCCGCAACAAATGAAACAGGAGACCCAACAAGATTTGTGTGAACTTGTTCTAAAAACTTGTAAAGCTGTTAATACACATCTTCAGACATGCGACATAAAATATATCTAGGTATAGACTTAAGGCAAAAACAGGTATTTCAACTATCGTGACTGATTTAAATTCTGTAATTACAAAAAATACTATCCTTAATGCTGCAAGAGAGTTCAACAGGATAAACAGCAAAAATAAACGGTATATCAGGTCCGGTAGTACCAATATATGTGACAGATAGTCTGACAAAAAAAGACCGAAAATTGTATGCTATGGCTCGGGAAGTAGGACCCTAAACTATAAATTTTGCTGGACAAAAGGAGGAAGAATATTTATGAAGAAATTTGAAGGAGATACGCGTGTGGAAATAAAAAATGAAGCTGATCTGGGAACGATAAAGCAGAAATGACTAGTTTTTAACATTATTATTGCGTTACTTTGTGTCAATTATTACTCTGTTTTCAGATTTATTCGTTTTTTTAGTTTAAAATCATCTTATTATATTTATATCTCAATTTTATTCTTAGACATGTGGCCATTTACGAATAGATCATGCTCGTACTATTTTAATAAATACTGTTTTGCAAAATCTTACACCTACACTCTAAATACACCCACCCTACCATTATACACAATTATAGTTCCGATTAATACTTCATTTCACAAACGTATTGTTTCTTGTGCTTATACCATGGGTTTCTACTACAACCTGTCAGCAATCTCTGAGAACCATAATAGTTATCACACAAATAATAATTTTGCAATTATATCTTATATAATTCTAAAAAGATCTCATATTATTTACACCATCCTACCATGCATTACCGGAGCTTACCACCAAATATTTTATAAAGTTAAAATTCGCTGCAATTAATGATTTATTTTTAAAGTTGGATGGCGTGTCATATTGTGAAACAGTAACTTGTAGCCCTGATGAATGCCGTAGATTGCTAACTCAATCGTACTCATATTTAACAGTGTTATCTCAAAACATTCGTAGCATCAAAGCGAATTTCTCAGATTTCCTAACCTTACTAGAAAGAATTAATAGAGCCTGTGATATCATCGTTTTATCGGAGTGTTGGCTTTCTTGTAATCCTAGTATACCTACATTAGAAGGGTATAACGTCCATAAGACATTAAGAACATATAACCAGAATGATGGAGTAGTGGCATATACGAAGACAACTCTTAACTAAAGTAATAGTTGTAGAACCAGATATATCTGATGCTAACTGCCTACTCTTAAAAATAATTGCGCAAGTGGCTGGGATGGTATAACATCTGCCTTATTAAAAGATAATAAACATATCATCATTCCCCCACTTACTTACATCTGTAATTTGTGCTTGCAAACGGGCATATTCCCAGACCTCTTCAAGAAAGCGTTAATACACCCAATCTTCAAATCAGGGGACCGAACGCGCATTGAGGATTATAGACCAATATCGGTCCTCCCAGCAATGTCCAAAATTATTGAGAAGATCATCAATTCCAGACTAGTTACTTACCTGGAAACGCGTAATTTACTATCAAAAAAACAATTTGGCTTTAGGAAAAACTTGTCAAGCGCTGACGCTATCGACATTTTAGTGGAACATATAGCTGAAAATTTGGATAAAAGTCAAAAATGTGTTGCTGTATTTCTAGACCTGGCTAAAGCATTCGACTCTGTTTCGATTCCTATACTTCTTTCGAGGCTTGAGTCTTTGGGAGTAAGAGGAAATCAGCTTGCTTTATTTCAAAGCTACTTGTCTGGTAGAGTACAATGTGTTAAGATTGGCTCTTTCATAAGCACTGAAGTATCTACCACCTACGGAGTTCCCCAAGGCAGCATTCTCGGCCCTAGCTTGTTTCTAGTTTATATAAACGAACTATGTAACATAAGTCTTGATCACGGAATGATTATTTCATATGCTGATGATACTGCACTTTTATTCTCATCGAATACATGGGATGATGTGTATCAATATGCTCAAAAACGATTCAACTCGGTTAGAAAATGGCTAAACAATAATTTACTTAGCCTAAATTTAACTAAAACTAAAGTGATTAATTTCACTATTCGCAATACTATAGTGCCATCATCATTACAAATAGTAGATCAATTACCTAACAGCACATCTTAGTACATCATCATCGAAAGAACAGCCTCTATAAAATATCGTGGGATAATAATTGATTGCAATCTAACTTTCAAGGACCACATTATTTTCAAGCAGTTACGCCAATCAGCCGATCCTAAAATAATAAAAATGGTATATCTAGCACTATGTCAATCTATCATAACTTATTGCATAACTGGATGGGGAGGTGCTGCAAAATCCCACCTCATTCATCTTGAACGTGCACAAAGAGCTGTATTAAAAATTTGCTGCTTTAAGCCCCGTCTGTATCCCTCAAATATGCTCTACGAATACTGTCAACTCTTAACAGTTAGACAATTATTTATACAGGCTACTATTCTCAAGCAACATTCACAAACTCAGGTTTTACAAGTCTCTACGCGACGTAATCATCTTGTTGTCATATCGTCCACTGTCAGAACTTAATTTTCACGAAGATTCTACATTTTTCTTGGGCCTTACTTATATAATAAAATGCACAAAAAACTATCAATTAATTCCGTCAATTATTACAACTGTAAAATCAAAATTCATAACTGGCTTCTCACGCAGTCCTATAATGACACTGAAGGACTTTTAGTGGTCTTAGCTTAAACAAACAACTTCATTCAAACTCATGGACACAAACACACATACATTCTCACAATACTCAAATTCACCTACATGAACGTACCACTCATGTAAAAATGGTATAGGTACCTATGCATGTATAATTGCTTTAATCATTTTATTTTCATTGTAATATATATTAATTTTTCAACAATATGTATACCGATACTTGTAATGTATTTGAACTCACCAAGTAGCATTTTACTGGAGACCTGGTGACCTGTACTACAGGTTTTATATACCTACTTCAGGCACCAGCGATCCACAATCTATTAACAATAATCCATTGATATCAATGTATTTGCTGTATCTGGTTGTTGGTGAAGAAATAAAATATTATTATTATTATTTTTCATTTGTGGTAGGTCAAATTGTTAATCTGTAATTGCTTATTTATTAAATTATAAAGAAAAGCTGATTGTCTAGTGTATTGCCTTTTTGCATAAGTAGAATGAACGGTGATGAGTGGTTCTTTTTTTAGGTACATTAGGCTTATAGGGCAATGCTTTATACAGTTTTAAAATGACTTTAAGAACATATAATTTTTTAACTGAAAGTAGGCCACCTAGTGTGTATAGTTCATTAGAAGGAAATCTATATGGTTTGAAATACATTACTTTCAGTAAAGACCTTTGAGTACATTCAAGTTCAAGAAACTTTATTTTGGTAGCACTACCCCATACGGGTATGCATAAAGTTTTCTTATTTGTCACATGACGCAATATTTTAAACATCTTTCTAATTCTTGTCATAGTAATTTCCATGTGTAAATGCCATGAAAGTCGTTGGTCAGCTATAACTCCTAAGTATCTTACGCTAGTTACTTTACCAATTTCATCACAAGAACAGGTGTTATTGTGGCTGTAAGCATCTCTACAAGAATGTATTTTCAATGTTAAGTCCGAGTGTGGTTGAGTATTATTATATTTAGTAAATGTGATGAATTTAGTTTTACAGGTATTCAGCGTAAGTAAATTTGTAGAGAGCCAATCAGCAACTATTGCAAGTCCTTTATCAGCGAATTTTTGTAGAGTTTCCCACGTGTCAGCAATGAAAGTAACAGCAGTATCATCTGCATACGAAAATATTTGCCCAGATCTAATTTAATTTTGCAGGGATTATTAATGTAAATTAAGAATAACGTCGGACTTAAAACGCTACCTTGTGGGACGCCAAAACTAATATTTTTCCCCTCACTCGAGTGTTCTCCTATTTTGACCCTTTGTTTTCATTCTTGGAGATAATTTTTTATTAGGGCTAAAGGTGTGCTTCTTATTCCGACATTCTCTAGCTCACGAATTAGTGTAGGGATAGAGAAGGTATCAAAAGCCTTCTTCAAATCTAAGAAGATGGTTAGACACTTTTTACCTTTATCAACCTAAACGTTTTTACGGGATTTATACCATGTAAATTTTTACTTACGAGTTTCCGATATTTCGGCACTGTTGCAAGCGCCATGATCACGGAACAACTGAAGTCCTTGCGGGTGGGAATAGTCCCGAAATATCGGAAACTCGTAAGTAAAAATTTACATGGTATAAATCCCGTAAAAACGTTTAGAATTATAAGTGACCATGAAAGTTTGAAATTCTATATTTATCAACCTGTTTTACAATGTGTGATGTTAGTGCAGTAATAGCATGTTCAGTTGACAAACCTAACTTGAAGGCAAATTGGGACTGAGAAATAATGTCATACTTATTCAAGTAATCAATCAAGCGCTTATTAATTATTTTTTCCATGATTTTAGATATTGCAGGCAAGACAGAAATAGGTCTATAATTATTTATATCATCTCTATCCCCACCCTTGTGTACTGGAGTAATAATGGCTTGCTTCAAAGGAGCTGGAAAAATCCCTTTATCAAAACATAGGTTAATAAGATGAGAAATTATTATGACAAAGGCGTATTTAAAATTTTTTTGTGGTATATTGTCCCAACCTGAAGCGCTTTCGGTTTTGAGGCTCATTAATACGTTATTAACTTCTATGGGATCTGTTCGTAGCAGCACAAAGGATGACAGCTGTGATTTCGGTATCGAACAACCAGAATAATTTTATGATACACCCTTAGACATATTGACTTCTGCGAGATTTTGATCTACATTCGAAAAGTAGTCATTTATATAATTGACTGACTCGTAAGGAGTAGCCTTTATGCCTAACAATTCAAGCTTTTGTATTTTATTAGATCTACGATGTGTGATGTCATTTACAGCGTTCCACATCTTTTTTGTATTTTTCTTAGCCTTTATGTACCTACTGTTCCCTGTCATATTTTCTTCTAAGTTTTTTAATAAGGTTATTGCAATAGTTACGATATCGTCTATATGTTAGTTTAAGTAATTCATTTCCGGGATGTAACCTTAATTTTCTTTGCATATTGTTCCTATTTCTTATACAGCGTAAAATACCAGGAGTAAACCAGGGTCTGCCTCGGTGGTGTAGCGGTAGTGTATGCGACTGCTAATCATGAGGTCTCGGGTTCGATCCCCGGGTCGAGCAATGATATTGAGCTTTTTCCAAAAATAAAAATTCTCAGTAGCAGCCCGGAGTTTGGAAATGTGCCCGGTAGACGTCAATACCGCTCGCCCCCTATTACGTGAGCCTTAAACATAGCTTCGCCAGCTAGTCGTGGGTGTATAATACACCTCTGCCTACCCCTTCGGGGAATACAGGCGTGATGCTATGTTTAGTAATACAGGGTTTAATAATGCGATTATTTCTGGACACTAAAGTAGTGATAGTGTTTTGTATTAGGCAGTTTCTTAAATTGTCTTTAAATTGTATTGCCAGTGCAGCAGGATCGTCAAGTAAAAGTAGATCACATAAATTACTTTCTGTTAGTGTGTCTAAAGCTTTTTCAAAATTAAAAGTGGTTTTAGATTTAGAATACCGATTAAATTTAATTATATCAGAAAACTTTAGAGAGATCATCAAGTGATCCGTTATACTGATATATTAGATATTATTATCAATTTTTAATATAAAATGGTCCAAGCAGTTATTCTCTCTAGTAGGCAATGAATGTCCTGGTAACAAACCATGCATTGCTAATATGTTAAGGTAATTAATTCTGTTGCTGCGTTCATGTGTTGATTCTTGTATTTTATTTTTAATATTTATATTAATGTCACCTGTTATTATAATATTCTTGCATGATTTAATAGAGTCTAGGTGCATGTTTAATCCAGTGGTCCGCCAACAAAGGCGGAGAGTCGGCACACGGCGGGTTTATTTAGTGGGTGAGGGCCCCACACTACCCTGTTTGTTGCCCCGAACAACGGGGTGTGCGGTTAGGTACATTTTTTCCCGCCTAAACAAAAAAAAAAGGTGCATGTTTAATAAATTAATAAAATTATCAGCATTTTTATTAGATGCAGACCGATAAATACCGAGGATAATGAGGTTACTCATATTAATTTGAAGGCACGATGCCTCAGCACAGTAGTTTGGTAACAAACATCGTGACACGAGAATTTTATGTAAGTACTAGCCGACCCGGCGAACTCTACCGCCATATATTTTTTCATGTATAAATATTGCAATTATAAATTGAGATATAAAATATCTTATCTCTTAAGTTGGAACACAACACACATTTAAAAAAAATAAAAGTTAAAATCGGTTCAGTAGCTTCAGAGTTCATCCCGGACAAACATCGTGACACTGGAATTATATATAATAGATGGTATAAAGGAAATAGGTAGGTTCTAAATGACATGAAATAAATTAACATTATGCCTGATTAGATACTGCGAGTTATAATTATGATATAGGTACATATATGTTGTCCCGGACTTATTAATGATTTTTAAAGAGTAACAATTCAGACATTAATTGTTTTTAGGTAGGTAACTTGTAACTCAACCACCGAAGGAATGTAACATAGTTCCAGTGGCCCACCAATAAAGGCGGAGAGACGGCACACGGCGGGTTTCTTTAGTGGGTGAAGGCCCAACACTATACCCTGTTCGCAGCCCCGAACGACGGGTTGTGCATTTAGGAACATTTTTTCCCGCCTTAACAAAAAAAAAAGTAACTTGTAACTCCAAGCAGTGTACCCGCCATGAAAACTCTCCAGACATTTTTCTACTAGTTATCGAAAATCATCCATAACTATTTAGAAAAATGAGTACCTACCTACTTTTAAGCAAACGGTATTTGATCTATCGAAATATGTTTGATGGCATCAGATCTAGAGAAGTTCTGGGATAATTTTAGGGAAGTGGATTTGGCTGACTATGCACAGAGAGAAGAAATATATTCTGGAAATGTAAAAATGACGCTAGATATGCGGATGTCCAGGGTGGTGTTGGTGTCACATGTGGTCTAATAGATCAGCATTCGGTACCGGCATCCTCTGATGACATCGGTATGGTATAGACGAAGTTGAATGGGTGATTGGAAGCTTGATAAACGGTATGGCAGCAAGTATTGACATGCTGTTAAGATGACTAAGCTTGGGGGCTCATGTGTTCGGGAATATTTCTTAGTGCTTTTCAGTTTATGTGGGAGCTCAGGAGTGGTTCCCAAAGAATGAAGAAGCGCAGTCATCGTGCCATTGATTAAACCATGGGTCGGCAACCTTTTGGCTGTCAGGGGCCACAGGGGCTTAACTTTATGCTCGGTATAGGTATCATAATGGCGTTTCACGTTATACTATTTTTGTAGGTATAGCAAGGGTTTTTGGCATATTAAACGGTATCCCATTACAATTAAGTACCATAATTATTTACGTTATAATTACTTTATTTTTATTATTATGTATTTTATATATTTATTATTATATTACCTATTTATATATTTAGAATTGTCCCACCCCTCTCTACCCACGGGAGTCGTAAAAGCCGACTGAGGGATTGCCGGGGGAGTGGGCAGCAGCACTCCCCCGAGTATTAACAACCCACTGCGATCGCCAACCCGCCTGCTAAGCGTGGCGATTACGGCATTATCCCCCATGACGGGACCGCTAGTTGTGGCGTTCTCTTGGGGAGGCCTATGTCCAGCAGTGCACGTTGAAAGGCTGATGGAAGGATGGATGGATTATTATGTATTTAGGTATATAAATTAAAATGCTAATAAATACAATCCCGGGCCGCAAGAGGGCGCGGTGCCGACTACTTATTCAAACTACAGAGCCATAAGCTTGACCAGTTCGGCAACCACAGTGTATGGTAAGAATAGATTACTGAAAGGAGAATGAGGATAGTGTCTATTGGATTAGGTCCTGTGTGAGGCACAAGGGAAGGCACTACGAAAGGAATTAAACCATTTTGCCAGAGTATGGTATTAACGGTAGACTGTTGCGAGTGGTGCATGCAGTCTAATTAGGTACATGGACTATATAGGTTGCGTGCCGGTGGATGAATGTCGCCCTGGTTTAATGTAATAATATCGACGTTAAACAGGGCAACGTTCTAGGTATAAGCAAGAGTTTTATTATATAGGCATCTTGATAAATGTTTCCAAAGAACGTGGGAGTTCAGATGGGTGACATTGTTGTTAATTCATTGCTATATGCCGACGATGCGGACCTATTGGCGCAGTCAGCAACTGACCTGCAAACGCTAGTCAACGCAATTAAAGATTGTAGGAAAAGGAGCCTACATGTGAATGTGAGCAAAACCAAAGTCTTTAAAAGAGTAGAAGCCAGAACATTTGTAAGAGTAACAATAGGCAATGGTTTGCTGGAACAAGTGGTTGATTTAGTATATCTTGGATGTGGATTCAGTCGGGATGGAAGGTAGGTACACCACTGATATAGAGAGACGGTTAAATGCGGGAAATAGAGTGAACAGAGTATTTAGACAACTTCTCGGTAGCCACCACCTCATCCAGAAGGCACATGTCACAATACACAAAGCAGTGTTGTCCCAAAATTATTATATGGTGAGAGTTGAGTATGCACAAAGGAGCATGAGAGCAAAATTATGCGGTAAAAACGCGATCTCTGCCTAAAATCTGTAGAGTTAGGCTTTCTGACCGCTGTTCGGTGCCCCGAACGACGGGGTGTGCGGTAAGATACATACATTTTTTTCAACACTAGACTATAAACAAACGGAGTCAATTTTGAGTTAACATAAAATATATATATATATGCTACCCGCAACTTCGTCGGCGTGCAATTTAGTTGATTTCTTTTTAGTACGGAATCTTAATTTAAATTTTGATTAAAATAAAAGTAGTGATCCCCGTCCTTTGTGGTCCATCCAAGCCGATCCAACTGCTCATGAGATTGGCCGTGGATGTGATAACCTAAGGTACACCTTTTTTTGTAACTATATTGGTCAATAAATTATTATTGATGTGAAACATCAAATGCGGAGGGAGGATAAAATCGGCTGTTAGCGTGGCGACGCTTTTATTGTACTTGTTCAAATCTTGCAAGTTAAATTTGACACACTTCCCGGTTTCTGATTGAGCTCAAATTTTACACGCATGTGTATATCACGTGACAATGCAATATTTTGTTGATATGGAGCTGATCTGATGATGGAGCTGGAAGATGGACATAGGAACTCTATAATGAACCGGTGCAACCCCATCGAGTTTGGGCTCGTATGATTCGTCTTGCCGAGTACTTTGAGTCTAGATGGTATCCAGGGGCTGATAATGAAGCTGGAATGTGGCCACAGTAACTCTACAATGAAATGACGCAACCCCGACGAGTTTGGACACGTTTGATTCGTCTTGATGAGTACTTTGTCTTTAGATGGTATCCAGGGCCTGATCATGGAGTTGGAAAGTGACCACAGTAACTCTGTAATGAAACGACGCAATCCCGTCGAGTTTGGAATCATTTGATTACTTTGTCTTTAGATGGTATCCAGGGTCTGATGATAGAGCTAGAAGGTGGCCATAGGAACTCCGTTATAAAACGACATAACTCCATCGAGTTTGGGCTCGTATGCTTTGTCTTGACGAGTACTTTGTCTCTAGATGGTATCCAGGGTCTGACGATGGAGTTGGAAGGTGGCCACAGTAACTCTATAATGAAACTACGCAACCCTATCGAGTTTATACTAGTTTCATTCGACTTGAAACGTACTCCACTTTGTCAAGTTATGATAATTTTATTTCTACAAAATAATTTCGATGGTTTCACATCTGCTAGAAGTCCCGCGACGTCTAGTTTTATTAATTCAAAATAAATGCGTTACCTACTCACGTTTGACTGCGGCAACTGCGTATTATTTAATAGTAGAATTTCTATGCAACGACCATACATTAGATACTTAGAAGTAACGCTGAACGCTCTCGCCACCACGAGTTATTACTCGGTAATCTGGCGATTATAAGAAATTAGAACTGCAATGCCGTTCCTGTATTAGGCAATAATAGTTATCCATGTACATCAGGTTACAAACCTTCATAATTGAAGATTAGCTTCATATTTATGTTAATGGAAAATATTAAAGCTAGTCTCATTAAAAGTTTGAAAATAACATTAGTAAATCATAAAGGGCTTAAAATCTGTTTTGCGTAACTTGAGCAAACATGCCTAGAACAGGGGTCAGCAACCCGCGGCTCGCGAGCTACATGTGGCTCTTTGGATGTGAAGCTGCGGCTCTTTAGTTCCATACGCAAATATTATCCCATGGGTGGAGAGGGGTGTGTCAACTCTAAAGCCGGCCCCATACTGCTTTATACATATAATTATGTATTATATCCGTAAACTGGTACCCATAGCACAAGCATTAAGCTTATTTTGGGACCAGAGGACGTTGTGTGAAAATGTCCGTGAATATTTATTTATTTATAAAAAAAAAACAATTAAAGATCTTTCTATATTGATTAAAGAGGATTAGGCACCATTTCTATGTCTCAGCTACTTGTAATAATAAATATTTTTTATATGAATAAAATAGATTAATATTTTTTATCAAAAAGCTTTATTTATGCAAGTAGGTACTATTTATTGCTCGCCGGAAAAATTTTTGTCTCTTTAAAAAATTTAAATTTTGTTATATTGTAATTTTTAACTCTTCCGACTCAAAAGGTTGCCGACCCCTGGCCTAGAAGATGGTATGGTACAACTAACTGGTACCCTATTGCTTATATATCTTATTAAATTCTGCCCGCGCCTCCGTCCACGTGAACATCTATACTTATACTACCTCTATACCTATATAGGTACAATAAATCTGTGAGCTGTGTAATTTCTTTTTTAACACGCTCGTCGCGATGTTCTCCTTCATCGAGCACAGATATTTTATAAGCGAATACACTTAATTTATGGTAATTCTAAAACTTAGAGATGTGTGCCTTGCGGGGTTTGGATCTCCGAATGGCGATTAAAGTCAAGGAGAGGATAGGGAAGGGGTTCGGGCCTCCAGCACTCTCACTAACCACACACAGGTACAACGGTAGATACCGTTACTGTTAGTTCACGCTGATCTTTTGTGAGAAGGTGGTACTTCCCCGATCGAGCCGACCCATTCATGCTGGGATAAGCAAGGCTCTACCACTCTAGACTATTTAGCAGTCATATTTAAGCTTTTGTATTAAAAATAATGGCCCCACACGGCAAATGTTTTACTTAGAATTGTATGTTTCAATGGTTTTGGAAAATCGCAATTTTAACAGGCAATTTAAAAATTGTAACGCTGACGAAGTCGCGGGTAACTACTAGCAGTTACTAAACATAAGTGTACACACTGTTTCAGCTCTCTTACAATTTTATAATAGTTGGGATATTATTATAATATTAAGTAGTAAGGATAACAATTATATCTTACTTATCGCAATATTTTTGTAGAAATGGGCTAAGTAGGTATCTAAGACATAAAAATCTTAATTATAGTCTATCTACTTATTAGTTTTTCCGTAACTGCTGCCCAGCTATCATTTTATCTTTATCTATACTATGATCTATACTATTATAAAGTTGTAACAGAGCTATGTCTGTACATTTACGATATTTAAGAAAAAATACTGTAATAGGCTCTAGGCGTGTCTAAACATAAAACGTTTTCACAACAACACATTCATGCTTAACGTCTTTGGGTGACACCTGCGCCATCTGTCGGATGTATTTTCATACATTATACCGACCAGGTAAACTTAATTTTACAATTAAGATTTTTACCTAGTAATGACGCAAACCCTATCAATATTTAGATATTTTTATATATATTTTTAGCATTTGAGATGCTTAGACTATACATTAAACACAAAGTGAAAAATGTGAAATCAAAAATAACAGTCATGAGCAGGATTTGAACCTGGATACCGTCCAGATGCTTTGCTAATTCAGCCATCGTGACAATTGCTCCTGACTGCTAATTTCGATAACACATTCATACTTAACGACCTACCTGGTCGGTATAATGTATGAAAATACTTCCGACAGTTGGCGCAGGCGTCACCCAAAGACGTTAAGTATGAATGTGTTATCGAAATTAGCAGTCAGGAGCAATTGTCACGATGGCTGAATTGGCAAAGCATCTGGACGGTATCCAGGAGATGTAGGTTCAAATCGTGCTCGTGACTGTTATTTTCGATTTCACATTTTTCACTTTGTGTTTAATGTATAGTGCTAAGCATGTCAAATGCTAAAAATATATATACAAAATATCTAAATAACTACATTACTATTCATAGACCCTCCAGTTTGAGTGCTTGGTCGCTGACATCATAATCGACTTTATGAAAGGGGGCTGCTTCCATGAAAATACAGCTGTTTAAATACAATACGATAATATGAGTGCATGACCCTTACCCATAGAAATGACAATACGCGTAAGACTTAAGATAAACAATAATAATAATTATTGATGTGAAACATCTAACGCGGAAGGAGGATAAAATCGGCTGTTAGCGTGGCGACGTTTTTATTGTACTTGTCCCGTTCAAATCCTGCATGTTAAATTTGACACACTTCCCTGTTTCCGATTGAGCTGAAATTTTACACGCATGTGTATATAACGTGACAATGCAATATTATGATGACATGGAGCTGATCTGATTATGGAGCTGGAACGTGGACATAGGAACTCTATAATGAAACGGCGCAACCCCTTCGAGTTTGGGCTCGTATGGTTCGTTTTGCCGAGTACTTTGTGTCTAGATGGTATCCAGGGGCTACTGATGAAGCTGGAAGGTGGCCACAGTAACTCTATAATGAAATGACGCAACCCCGTCGAGTTTGGACACGTTTGATTCGTCTTGATGAGTACTTTGTCTTTAGATGGTATCTAGGGTCTGATGATGGAGCTGGAAGGTGGCCATGCGAAACTCTGTAATTAAATGGCCCAACTCCATCGAGTTAGGGCTCGTTTGAAATGTCCTGACTAGAACTTCGTTCATAGATGATATCCAGGGTCTGATGATGGAGCTGGAAAGTGACCACAGTAACTCTGTAATGAAACGACGCAACCCCATCGAGTTTGGAATCATTTGATTCGTCTTGACGAGTACTTTGTCTTTAGATGGTATCCAGGGTCTAATGATGGACCTAGAAGGTGGCCATAGGAACTTTGTTATAAAACGACATAACTCCCTCGAGTTAGGGCTCGTATGATTTGTCTTGATGAGTACTTTGTCTCTAGATAGTATCCAGGGTCTGACGATGGAGCTGGAAGGTGGCCACAGTAACTCTGTAATGAAACTAGGCAACCCTATCGAGTTTATACTCGTTTGATTCGTCTTGAGGAGTACTTTGTCAAGTTATGATCATTTTATTTCTACAAAGTAATTTCGATGTTTTTTATTATATTATTTCTTTTTAAAATATAACAATAAGTAGTATTCTCTTATTTCGTACTCCGTGGTTAATTCCATCTATCATTCTTGAGGAATAAAAGCTTTTGAAAAGACAATTATGGTCTTAAACACAAAGTGAAAAATGTGAAATTGAAAATAACAGTCACGAGCAGGATTATTTTCGATTTCACATTTTTCACTTTGTATTTAATGTATAGTGCTAAGCATGTCAAATGCTAAATATATATATAAAAATATCTAAACAATTATGGTCGTTAAATTAGAGCACTGTTTGCCGTGTGGAGCCGGCTTTGCCGTGTGGGGCCAGCTTTAGAATTGTCCCACCCCTCTCCACCCATGGGAGTCGTAAGAGCCGACTGAGGGAATTCCGGGGGAATGGGCAGCAGCACTCCCTCGAGTATTAACAACATCCACTGCGATCTCCAACCCGCCTGCCAAGTGTGGCGATTACGGCACTATCCCCCATATAAGCGAAACACATGTTGTGGCATTCTCTTGGGGAGGCCTATGTCCAGCAGTGGATTTCGAAAGGCTGATGGATGGATGGATTGCCAGAAGAAAAGAACAGAACAAAATATGTAAGTAGTTCTCATTTTTAATACGCTTTTATTAGCTTGGTATGTTACGTATGTTTGTATGTAACGGAATCTTTCAAAGAGATTTTCATCTACTTCAAAAATTAAAACTGCATATATGCAATAGCTGTCATTTTGTCCTCTGCCAGTCCCATGATCCAAAAAGACAATTCCCATTAAAAAAATTACAAATTTAGATTTTGTTAATTTTTTCTGCTAGTTTAATAGGTTTTCCCTATTTATATTTATATATATTTGTAGCATTTGACATGCTTAGCACTATACATTAAACACAAAGTGAAAAATGTGAAATCGAAAATAACAGTCAGGAGCAGGATTTGAACCTGCATCTTCTGGATACCGTCCAGATGCTTTACCAATTCAGCCATCCTGACAATTGCTCCTGACTGCTAATTTCGATAACACATCATACTTAACGTCTTTGGGTGACGCCTGCGCCATCTGTCGGACGTATTTTCATACATTATACCGACCAGGTAAACTTAATTTTACAATTAAGATTTTTACCTAATAATGACGCAAACCCTATAAATATTTATATATATTTGTAGCATTTGACATGCTTAGCACTATACATTAAACACAAAGTGAAAAATGTGAAATCGAAAATAACAGTCAGGAGCAGGATTTGAACCTGCATCTTCTGGATACCGTCCAGATGCTTTACCAATTCAGCCATCCTGACAATTGCTCCTGACTGCTAATTTCGATAACACATCATACTTAACGTCTTTGGGTGACGCCTGCGCCATCTGTCGGACGTATTTTCATACATTATACCGACCAGGTAAACTTAATTTTACAATTAAGATTTTTACCTAATAATGACGCAAACCCTATAAATATTTATATATATTTGTAGCATTTGACATGCTTAGCACTATACATTAAACACAAAGTGAAAAATGTGAAATCGAAAATAACAGTCAGGAGCAGGATTTGAACCTGCATCTTCTGGATACCGTCCAGATGCTTTACCAATTCAGCCATCCTGACAATTGCTCCTGACTGCTAATTTCGATAACACATCATACTTAACGTCTTTGGGTGACGCCTGCGCCATCTGTCGGACGTATTTTCATACATTATACCGACCAGGTAAACTTAATTTTACAATTAAGATTTTTACCTAATAATGACGCAAACCCTATAAATATTTATATATATTTGTAGCATTTGACATGCTTAGCACTATACATTAAACACAAAGTGAAAAATGTGAAATCGAAAATAACAGTCAGGAGCAGGATTTGAACCTGCATCTTCTGGACACCGTCCAGATGCTTTACCAATTCAGCCATCCTGACAATTGCTCCTGACTGCTAATTTCGATAACACATCATACTTAACGTCTTTGGGTGACGCCTGCGCCATCTGTCGGACGTATTTTCATACATTATACCGACCAGGTAAACTTAATTTTACAATTAAGATTTTTACCTAATAATGACGCAAACCCTATAAATATTTATATATATTTGTAGCATTTGACATGCTTAGCACTATACATTAAACACAAAGTGAAAAATGTGAAACGTGAAAAATGTGGACGGTATACAGAAGATGCAGGTTCAAATCCTGCTCCTGACTGTTATTTTCGATTTCACATTTTTCACTTTGTTGTAAAATTAAGTTTACCTGGTCGGTATAATGTATGAAAATACGTCCGACAGATGGCGCAGGCGTCACCCAAAGACGTTAAGTATGATGTGTTATCGAAATTAGCAGTCAGGAGCAATTGTCAGGATGGCTGAATTGGTAAAGCATCTGGACGGTATCCAGAAGATGCAGGTTCAAATCCTGCTCCTGACTGTTATTTTCGATTTCACATTTTTCACTTTGTGTTTAATGTATAGTGCTAAGCATGTCAAATGCTACAAATATATATAAATATTTATAGGGTTTGCGTCATTATTAGGTAAAAATCTTAATTGTAAAATTAAGTTTACCTGGTCGGTATAATGTATGAAAATACGTCCGACAGATGGCGCAGGCGTCACCCAAAGACGTTAAGTATGATGTGTTATCGAAATTAGCAGTCAGGAGCAATTGTCAGGATGGCTGAATTGGTAAAGCATCTGGACGGTGTCCAGAAGATGCAGGTTCAAATCCTGCTCCTGACTGTTATTTTCGATTTCACATTTTTCACTTTGTGTTTAATTTTCCCTATTTATTAAATATTTCAAACCGGGGTGGTTTATTACAAAAAAACAATTATTCAACTCGGTCAAGCCATCTTTGAGTTTTAGCGAGACTAACGAACAACAATTGATTTTTATACATATAGATTTTTGTTTTCAACTAGCTATTAAGGAGTGTTTTTTAGTTTTTTAAACTATTATTTATGTTTTCGAGTTAATTGTCCATGTTGTTAGAATTAAGTGGTTTTCTGTTTCAGCACTTTATGACGATTAGCGATAACTTCTGTGTAAATTAACTATGAAGATTAAAAAATAATTATGGAGAAATCTTATGGATTGTTAATAGATATAGATAGGTACATCACTGTGCAGATTATATGTGCCTATATATCACAATACTGTTATTGACCTCTCTACAGCAAACATACAGTAGGTACTGCCATACCAATGAATTGCTCGTATCCTGCTTATACGAAGAACCTAATGCACAGCATATACTGTCATTTCAACTATTATTATGTGGATCTCTGTTAAATTAGGACAAAAAATTGAATAATTAATTAAGCACTCGCATAGTTATTACGCTGTGAACGGTACAACTGAAATATAAAATAGTAGCTCGTACTTATGAATTTTAGCAACGGTCTGGAAAAGCAAAATAGACTTATGACTAACGATTCAAAGTTGATTTCAAACTAGTACAAATGATTACTTATGCCATTGTAAATTTGAGTCATCCGTCCGGACGCAGACGGCTATACTCGTCGTACCACTACGTAGTTAACTTGCAAGGCAAACTATTCGAGCGACTCAGACTGTCCGACTGGGGCGACTGGCGACTAGTAACATAAGCGCCAGTAACGACGAACGTGTATATCTCGCAGCATACTGATATGATCGCGTTTCAAAATTTAATTACGAACTACATAAACAAGGAATAAATGAAGTCATTTTTTTAATTTAATTAAAACATTAGCATATAGTGCAAATATATTTATTAATTCTGTGCGTTCCTGTTTTGGCATATTTTAACCTAGTGTTTAATTCACACGTGGAGTTTATTTTGCGGAAAAAAATGTGGTTGTATTATCAGCTGGAATCGGTTTGGCGTTCGAGTAACAACATTTAATGAGTCCATGGCTATTGCATGGTAATATGTGACACACGTGGTGTTTCATGCCGCATTTTGGTTCGCAGTATGATGCAATATTTGTACGGAAGTAACTCAGAATTTGCCGGCAGTACCTAATTTTCTTGAACAATGTGTGAAAGTGTATAGTGTAAGTAGTTAGATGTGATTTGCAGTTAACACTCCGTTGTAAAGTAAAAAATATTTATAAATATTAAAAATGGCAAAAGTGAGTGATATAGATGCGTTTTCGCCGAAAATTATGGATGTTGGTTCAGAAAGTAATGATGCTGGTGGTAATAATGGATCGACTAAAAGCGTTCGGTTGAAGAAAGAGTTGGGTCTGATAAATGGTGTGGCGATTATTGTGGGAGTTATCGTTGGTTCTGGGATATTCGTGTCTCCTAACCTGGCTCTCCAAAAGGCTGGCTCTAAAGGCATGGCGCTAATTATTTGGGTCCTCTCCGGTTTCCTTTCGATGATAGGAGCTTTATGTTATGCGGAACTAGGTAAGTGCAATTTAAAAATTTAGATATTTTTATATACCTATATATTTTTTGGCATTTATTGATTTAAAATTGTTACTAAATTAGCGATGTTAATTTATTTGTCCTGTTTTGCCGGTTACTTACATTATCTAGTGCAAGTTTTGTAAAAATCTTATAAGTACATAGTAAGGGAAACTTGCGGGTAAAGTAAAACCACAACCGTTTACCGATATCCTTTAAATATTAGATAGGAACATTATAATTATTATAGTAAATTAAATATGATAAACGAAATATCAGTCACATTGATAAAGTAGGTAGGTAGATTAAGCCCAATTATTATAGATACTTGAAGAACCAAATTGGAGCAGCTACCTATTTAAATTTTTATTTGTAACTAGCCTTTGCCTGCGGCTCCGCCGCAGCCAAGAGCTAGTTTTTCGGTTATATCTCAGGTTCCCGATATAAAACCGGAATAAAATGTATACCAGTTTTTAAGTCTAATCAAGGCCTTTCAAATAAAAAAGTTGCATCAAAATCCGTTCAGTAGTTTTTGTGTGATGAGCGAACAAACAAACAGACAAAAATTCTAAAAAAAATTGTTTTGTGCTTAGACATGCTTATATAGCCTATTACAGTCATTTTTTCTCAAATATCTTAAATGTACAGACACATCTCTGTTACAGCTTTATAATAGTATAGATTGTAAATGTTTGAACATTAATCAGGACTGTATGCTGAATAATACCCATAAAATAAAAGTTTCTTGTTTATTCTATGTTCCTGTCACAGATGTTGAGAAAAAGTTCTTTTTCTTTGACATTCCTGTGTCGAATACAAAATCTTGTAAGAAACTTTGATTTTTTTATCCGGTCATGGGCAAACAAAGAAGTCGGTAATCATGGCACCCAACGGTGGTCTTAAACCTACTCATGTACTTAATCAATAAGCCTATAATGAATTCCTAGCTGTAGAGTATTGAATTTAAAATAGAACAATACGAACTATTATTTTAAATCATCTTTTAGAGTAGGTAGGTAATTAACCTACAATAGACACAGTACAATGGCATCAATTATTTGTAATTTCGGTATTGGTAGAGCCTTGTTTATAACAGCAAATAGGCCGGCTCGATCGGAAATACCTACCTTTTTTTTTGTTAAAGCGGGAAAAAATGTTCCTAACCGCACACCCCATCGTTCGGGGCAACGAACAGGGTAGTGTGGGACCTTCACCCACTATATAAACCCGCCGTGTGCCGTCTCTCCGCCTTGATTTGCGGGCCACTGGAACTATGTTACATTCCTTCGGTGGGACGGAAATACCTACCTAGACCTACCAACACACAGAAGATCGGCGTGAAATAATGGTAGGTACTCCTACCGTTCTATGGTGAGTGAAATCGCCAGGGGCCTAAACCCCCTCCCTATACTCTACTTATTAACTCTCCGGTGGTGTAGCGGTAGTGTATGCGACTGCTTATCATGAGGTCTCGGGTTCGATCGGTCGGTCGGGCAATGTTATTGAGCTTTTTCCTAAAAAGAAAAATTCTCAGTAGCAGCCCGAAGTTTGGAAATGTGCCCGGTAGACGTCAATAGGCTCGCCCCCTAATACGTGGGACTTAAACATAGCTGGCGAGTCGTGGGTGTGTAATACACCTCTGCCTACCCCTTCGGGGAATACAGGCGTGATGCTATGTTTTACATTATACTTCACATCCTCTACACTTTCTACCTCCTTCCTTAGAAATGGCCACGCGCGAGTGATATCTCTGGTATTAATAGCGTAGGTAGATATATGGGCTACCGCTGGTTGCTGGTGGGCTGTGGTAACCGTTTACCTGATAATGGGATGTATGCTTACTTGCCACCTAACTATATAGTATAACCGTACCAGTTTATTATTTAATTGCAATCTCTTCAATTCCTTATCTTCTATTTGCTTCCTTTATTAGTATTGTAAGCATATTGTGTCAATACCGGGGGGATGGGCAGTAGCATTCCCTCGATTATTAACAACATCCACTGCGATCGCCAACCCGCCTGCCAAGCGTGGCGATTACGGCATTATCCCCCATGACGGGACCGCTCGTTGCGGCGTTTTCTTGGGGAGGCCTATGTCCAGCAGTGGACGTTGAAAGGCTGATAGATGGATGGATGAAGCATGTGTTCCTCGCGAGTAAGGCAGTAAGGTTTAACGGAATTGTAATGGAAAGGACAAGAGCAATTAGTTAATATTTCAGAATAAATTTGGTACAATGAAAATAATTTTTGTTCATCATCGGAAATATTAAAATCAAGTGAACCAGCCTTAAAAATTATTAAATACAGGGTATAAATGACATCGTCCCGATAATTGATACCATGGGTTAAATAAGTACACGATATTTATATATATTTTTAGCATTTGACATGCTTAGCACTATACATTAATCACAAAGTGAAAAATGTGAAATCGAAAATAACAGTCACGAGCAGGATTTAAACCTGCATCTCCTGGATACCGTCCAGATGCTTTGCCAATTCAGCCATCGTGACAATTGCTCCTGACTGCTAATTTCGATAACACATTCATACTTAACGTCTTTGGGTGACGTCTGCGCCATCTGTCGGAAGTATTTTCATACATTATACCGACCAGGTACCCCAAAGACGTTAAGTATGAATGTGTTATCGAAATTAGCAGTCAGGAGCAATTGTCACGATTGCTGAATTGGCAAAGCATCTGCACGGTATCCAGGAAATGCAGGTTCAAATCCTGCTCGTGACTGTTATTTTCGATTTCACATTTTTCACTTTGTGATTAATGTATAGTGCTAAGCATGTCAAATGCTAAAAATATATATAAATATTTATAGGGTTTGCGTCATTATTAGGTAAAAAACTTAATTGTAAAATTAAGTTTACCTGGTCGGTATAATGTATGAAAATACTTCCGACAGATGGCGCAGACGTCACCCAAAGACGTTAAGTATGAATGTGTTATCGAAATTAGCAGTCAGGAGCAATTGTCACGATGGCTGAATTGGCAAAGCATCTGGACGGTATCCAGGAGATGCAGGTTCAAATCCTGCTCGTGACTGTTATTTTCGATTTCACATTTTTCACTTTGTGATTAAGTACACGATTCTGAACTCCCATCCATCCATCCATCAGCCTTTCAACGTCCACTGCTGGACATAGGCCTCCCTAAAAGAACGCCACAACGAGCGGTCCCGTCATGGGGGTTAATGTCGTAATCGCCACGCTTGGCAGACGGGTTGGCGATCGCAGTGGATGTTGTACTGAACTGAACTCCCAGGTGGTGAAAATTTGCATCGGTCTTGTCATGAAAATTGAAATTTTCTTTTTCGTTTTTTTTTAACTGAATGTGTGATAAAATCATTTTCGTGACCTATGAAACATGGTAGATGAACATAATGAGATTTTAGGTAATAAATTCACAAATCACTGATTTACCTTCGTCGTGTTTCAAATCAGCTGTATAAAGAGTTCATTAGCAGTAAAAGTGCGCACACATATAACCTATATCCCGCCATTTGTGACATGGCTAAATTATTTAAAGACTATAATAATTAAAATAACAAATATTGATATGCTGGTGACCTTCGTCCGTAGCAAAATGTACGAAACATAGGAACCTTGACTCATTACCTAATACAATAAGATTTGGACACATAGTGCGAAAGTGTGAAACCGACAATAATAGCTACGGGCAGGATTTGAACCTGTATCTCCTGGAAAACCGTCCCATATGCTTTGCCAATTCAGCCATCGTGACATCTGCTCGTGACTACGAATTTTAACAACGCATTCTTTCTTATCGTCTTGGGTGACACCTACACCATCTGTTGGCTGTATTTGCATACATTATTCCGACCAGGTAAGTTTGGTAAAAGTTGGCCAAGAAAGTAAAATGAATTGACAACACTACGTTTATTTTATACTTCTTTCACCATACGAAACAACAGTAGGTGTAGTAAGTACTTACCGTTGTTTCACGCAAATTGTTTGTGAAAGGGTGGTACTTCCCAGTCAATTCTGCCCATTTATGCTGGGACAACCCAGGCTTTACCTCTAGTGCTCCAGAAATTAAAAAAAACATATTTTTAACCATAACATTTCATTAATTTTGGTGGATTTACAATAGGGGTAGTTCCTAGTCAGGGCAAGTGCCCAGGGCGGCAAATTTTTTAGGGCGGCAAAATTTTTAAATTGAAAAAAAATTTTTTTAGTCTTATCAAGATTGCTCAATATAATTAATTAATTCTATTAATTAATATTTTTCTTAAACACAAAGTGAAAAATGTGAAATCGAAAATAACAGGAGCAGGATTCGAACCTGCATCTCCTGGATACCGTCCAGATGCTTTGCCAATTCAGCCATCCTGACAATTGCTCCTGAATGCTAATTTCGATAAAACATCATACTTAACGTCTTTGGGTGACGCCTGCGCCATCTGTCGGAAGTATTTTCATACATTATACCGACCAGGTAAACTTAATTTTGCTTTTTTTGGAATAGAACCCACTACACACACTACCAACTACATCGGTTACACTACCGACTACGCCACGAGGCCCGTCTAAATGATTTAATCAATTTATTTCTTTGGAGATTAAAAATAATAATCAAAAAAAATTTGGAGATTAAAAATAAAAAAAATAATAATTTAAAAAATTGATGAAATTCCGTAATGATTTTTTGCATTTTTCAAAATTTTAATCAATTAATGAATTTTAAAAAAATAATGTTGAAAAATAAAATATATAAACTATACCTAAGTTTAAGTAAAATTTCAGTATTGGGGTAGATTTTTCCGGTGCCCAGGAGCGGCATTAAGTTTAAATCCGGCCCTGCGGATGCCAGTTCCTCTCACGTGGAGGAGACTCATTTCCAGTTGTAGAACAAATAATAGTCTAGTACTATTTAATGAGTTTTCACGGTTGCCTTAGAAAATCATAAAAAGAAAATCTTATTATGTAACTAATATATTCTGATAAAACCGTTTTCAAACATATTATATTAGATACGTACCTATATATAGGTAAACCCTTATCTAATAAGAATAGGCATCATTTTGGAAGCCTTAGGATACCACTGAAGTAATGTAATATGGTTCCGGTGGCCTGCCAATAAAGACGGAGAGACGGCACATGGCGGGTTTCTTTAGTGGGTAAGGGCCCCACACTACGCTGTTCGTTGCCCCGAACGACAAGGTGTGCAGTTAGGTACATTTTTTCCCGCCTAAACAAAAACCTGTACCTACACATCCTTCTACTTTCGCAATGTATATCTTCTTAACCCATCGCCCATCCGTCATTCTTTCTATATGCCCAAACCATCGGAGCATTCCCTTCCGCATTATTACACTAATACTCTCTTTTTTTGAGACCTACTCGCTCTCTTACGTCGTCGTTACGAATGCGGACAGTCTGCCTAACTACACAGATTTTCTGCAGATATCGCATTTTGACCGCAATCATTTTACTCTCATGCTCCTTTCTACATACTCAACTCTCGCTTCCATAAAGTAGGTAATGTTGGGATAAGCACTACGTTATGCATTGTGTCACTTGCCTTCTGGCTGAAGTGGTGACTGCGTGAGAAATCTTCCCAAGTTTGTTGACTCTATTTCCCGCATTTACTCTTATCTCTATATCTGTAGTGTATAAAAGTCACATACAAGATATACAAATTCATCCACTTCTTGCCTATTATGACTCTTACATCTGTCCTGTATCTTCTCTTTTGTTGGCACATTCGCATATAAACAGATTAACAAAACTTTGATACCTGTTATAATTATAAAATAAGAAAATAAAAAGGGCTCCTGGCCTTTTTACAGTTGATAAGATTAGCTATAATAAAACAATGTATTTGGAACTTAATAAGATTCAGATGTAGAGAAATTGGAGCCCAAGCAGGGTCTGTGGTAGGTTAGCGTCTAATCCATTCCTCCTGGTAGAGATAAGTCAGGGGTTCAAATCCTGAATAGACTCAAAGAAATACATCGATATTTAAGGCTAAAATCGAACGTGCAAATCTAAAAGATTAAAATACACACGGTAGTTTGTTTTTCTTTGTAGTTGACACAGTTTTATATCTTAACTGTGCAGTTATGTCCTTGCTTGTTAGACACGAGATAAGTCTTTTATCTTAAATATTGGTACCTACATCATTACTATACAAATAGGCACCTGATTCTAAAAGGTATGTACAAACTACAACTGAACGAAACGAGTTTAATTTTGAAGTAAAACATTAGAAATCTATTCTTATCCATGATTGCAGACAAAATAAAGATGAAAACCTTGTAAAGTCATCATAATTTTTAATCAAGTTAATTTTTTGATAAATATTAGCCATTGTCGCCATGACATACGAGATCGCGAAGGCAAGGCCGCGGATTTGGTGGTCAACGCTGTAGTTATGAATGAACATAAGAGTAAAATTAAAATACTTTGGAAAATCCAAAACTGCACGCCTCATAATCTTCATTTTTGACAATAAAATTGATTATTTGATAAGTAACTAATAATGTATTGGTTTTACTAAGTAGTTTTCAATAAATCACATAGATAGCGCTAATTTCAAAAAGTACTAATGTGGGTTTCATGTATTATACGCAATCTAGCGCTAATTTTAAGAAGTACTTCTATATTGGTCTAGCTCTGTCATTTTGCAAGACGCCATCTGGCAACTAGTAAGAACAACAATCTATGAGTTTACATTTATACCTGCATAAGTGCATATAATATATATAAACATGTAAAATTGAATAATTTATTAAACTGTAAATAAAAACAATTTAAGAAAACAAAAAGACATCGCTAGTTGCCTTACAAAAAAAGCAATATTGTGGTTCTATATATACAACAGCAACTGAATACATCTAAAATTGCCACTTGCGACATCTAGGGCTGCATTTGTCAATATCTCTTTTACTTTAAAACAGCGACATCTATCAATAGAAAATTGCAACTTTGGACAATATTATACGACTTATTTAAAAATCAATGAGTTCAACAAGAAATCTCTAAACCATTTATCTTCCTAACTTGGTTGCTTTATAATTTTATACTTTGTTCTAAGTGAAAACACTGTGACGCCAAGGCCACGCAAAAAAAATTGTGGAATGTAAAATATGTTTTTTTCGTGTTTTATAACGTTGGTGTGTTATTATTTACGTGTGTTTAGTGTTTTTAATTATTGTTATGGATAAAATAGTTATTATACTTTGACAAATATCATCAGTTCGTCAAGCAAAGGCAAAACCTTTCTTTTAACATAAAACAATGTACCGGCCGGGCGAACGGCGTTCTGTTGACGATAGTAAAACCACCGGTGGCTATGGGTACGTAAAAAGGTAGTTAGTTCTCATGAAAGGCGCTGGTTAAAACCAGCGTCGAGTAGTAGTAGTCGCGTCGAGCGTAAATGCCGTAAATATTCAGTATTTTTTTGTTTATTTAATAACAATTAAACCACATTGAATCAGAACGTGAAAAGTAATAGGGCTCTATTCCTAGTCATAATAATCCGTAAACGAAAAAAAAGACTCGATTAGACTCGATTAGTATTTTGGTCGTTATCGTGTTAACATACATTACCTACAACTCACGGACGTCCAAGCCAGATTTTTTTCAAACAATTTTTTAACTAGTTTAAATAACAAAAATGGCATCAAAAATATCATGAGTGTTAAAAGTAGTGTTTGTTCTTTATATGTGTGTGTAGATATTATTTTACAAGTGCAATATATGATAAATAGAGACATTTTAAGTTTGAAAAATCAGCTATGCCGTTTCAACCGGGAGTAGAACCCACCTCAACGCTTCGCTTATGAGGCGTGCAATACAAAACCATTAGAACGACTAATAAGTAGGTGTAGGTTTGATAGCTTATATAGCATGTTAAGTGTTAAGTTATTATAGTCTTGATTTATTGATTTTTCCGGGGGATCATAAAGCCAAACTGTAGTGAACTGTCTCACCAAAAGTGATTAAAACAATAAACCCTTACTCCCTTACTAATATGTAATATAATACAGATTTCACATTTTTTATAAAGAAAAAAATATATAATAGCGCAACTGCGTTTACTTATTACGCTTTCGTGCCATAACTTATAGTTCAGAACACAGGACAGAGAACAAAGGATATACTTTTTATTCTAGAATAATAAATACGTCCTCTGGGATATCAATTTTTACGTAGAATTCATTATTGTGCCCTAGAGTGACGTATTAATATTCTGAATTCCACGCGGACAAAGTCTCGTGAATAATCTTATTTTGCAGTAGTCTTTGCCCGCGGCTCCGCCGCAGCCAAAACCTAGTATTTAGGTGATATCTCAGGTTTCCGATACAGTAGCGGGATAAAATATATAACAGTCAGACAAAATCTAAAAATATAGTTTTGTGTTCAGACACGCCTATATAGCCTAATACATTCATTTTTTCTCAAATATCTGAAATGTACAGACACAGCTCTGTTACAGCTTTATAATAGTTAGGATTTAGTCATGTGCATGTCAATTGCATCATAAAAAGGTTTTATTTTATTAAATTTGTCTATGAGATTAGAAAGAATATTAGTATCAGACCCAATCCAACGGGATCATGACACCCGTGACCACCGCTGTATACACCCAAAACACATCGCAAAAAATATTTTATTAAAGAAATCGGTTAATTATCTATTTTCCTAAGCACTGAAGTTGAAAGTGTAGGTAGTCCTCTACTTTATCAGTGTGTTATCGTCGATGTTAACACATAGTTTGTGTAACTTTATTCAGTCGTGTTTGTAAGGTTACAGAATAATAATATAGTATTGTATGCAATCAGTATGACTCTATTGTTGAAACTCACTTGTGTGTTATATACACAAGTGTTGTTATGTCATTATGTTATCATTGATATCTTCTACTATACTAATATAAAGCTGTAACAGAGCTATGTCTGTACATTTAAGATTTTTGAAAAAAAAATACTGTAGGTATTAGACTATCTATGCGTGTCTAAACACAACAACAAGAACAATAAACGTAACAAACAACGTAAGTAAACAACGTAACGACAACGTGGTAGAACGGAACAGTTAATGCAACAATGCTATAATAGCTATTGCGAGACTCTCGAAAATAGTATAGCCAGAAATCCAAAATATTTTTGGACACTTGTCAAGCAAAAACGCAATTGCAGAGGTAGTATACCATCTGAAATGCATTTAGATAATGAAAAAGCAACTGATTTGAATAACATAAGTAACTTATTTGCAAAGCATTTCTCATCTATTTACAATAAATGCGCGTACTGTCAGTCTAATTCTCCTACTCCAAAGTGTATTTCTGATAATAGTTTATACACTTCTTGCCTAAATACCGTGACATTACTTGAATCTGATATTTTCAATAAGCTCAAAAGTCTGAACTTAGGTAAGGGGCCCGGCCCTGATGGTCTGCCACCTTTATTTTTATCTAGATGTGCCAAGTAATTATTCCATCCATTAGCTTTAATATTTAACAAATCCCTCCACTCGGGTCAATTTCCTAACCTTTGGAAAACTGCAAAAATAGTCCCTATTTACAAAGCTGGCCCCAAATATACTGTTAAGAACTATAGATCTATATCCATTTTACCTATATTACCGAAAATAATTGAATCTTTAGTTTACCCCTACCAGCACAGTTTGACCAAAACTCACCTTAATGAACAACAACATGGCTTTATTCAAAAACGATCAACTACCACCAATCTTGTAGCTTTTACCGACGCCATATCCTGTCATCTAGACCAGGGCATCCAGGTGGATGCTATATACACAGACTTCAGCAAAGCCTTTGATAAAGTGGACCATGTTACACTACTGTCAAAGCTTGCTGCTGTCGGAGTAGGTGGGGACCTATTCTGTGCTGATTTGAATCTTATTTTAACAATCGTAGATCTTACGTAGTAGTGAATGACGCTCAATCCCACGAATTTGCTGTCACTTCAGGCATCCCACAGGGATCACATCTGGGGCCTCTTCTGTTCCTAATTCTTATCAATTTTATTCCGAAATGTTTTCATCATACAACCACTTAACTATTTGCCGATGACCTTAAAATTTTAAAACCTATCAAAAGCACGGATGATTGTATTATTGTTCAGGATGATATTAATCGCTTCCTCGAATAGTGTGATCAAAACAAAATGCTTTTAAATGTAGATAAGTAGAGTTACTATCTTTATCCCTTAGCAGAAACAAAATAAAGATTCAAGCATCATACAATATAAATAACCTGTCACTTAAACAAGTTGAATGCGTGCGTGATTTGGGCGTTCTAGTGGACAATGCCGTACAATGCCCGTCTGAAATACTTAAATATAGTCTCGCTAAATCATAGGCGTAAGCTCCTTGATCTATCATTCCTTTATAACATCTTAAATAACAACATTGATTATCCATTGTCTAAGATCCATATCTCAGCTCCAAGTAGCTGCCACGCCCAAGTGTCTTCAAGCTGTTCAATATACGTAGATATAAGACTAATCTAGGGCTTAACTCCCCACAGACGAAGAGACGGTACACAGCATACATTTTTACCCGCCTAAACAAAAAAAGAAAAAGAAAAAAAGGCCTGAACTCCCCAATGACCAAAATGACCAAGCTATACAACGAACTCGCTAGCTCGATAAACTTAGATATTTTTGATGATACTACGCCTAAGTACACAAAAATGGTTTTGGAGTGTCTC
Source organism: Leucoma salicis (assembly GCA_948253155.1). Lineage (NCBI taxonomy): Eukaryota > Metazoa > Arthropoda > Insecta > Lepidoptera > Erebidae > Leucoma > Leucoma salicis. The sequence continues at coordinate 11,018,048 of OX411806.1, forward strand.
AATAAGACAATTTATTAATTTGTCTTCATGAGATACTCTAAAATGATATAAGTGGTTAGCTGGTGAGTAAGCAGAATTAGACATTCATTAAAAAAAATATAATTTGTTTTTTCTTCTAACTTTCATATTTATTATCTTTGTTATGTTTTAAAGTTTATTTTTAGTTTAACCGAACTGGTACTTCCTTTATTAGTCGTGGTTGCCTATAACTGAATGAGCACAGGGCATGTATTATTGTCATCTATTTTTGTATAAGAATTGTGTATCATTTGTTGGCGATCCTAAAATAAAAAAAAAAACATTTTTTTAGGTTTTTTTTTCGTTTTTTTTTATATGATAGCTTTTGATTAGACTTAAAAACTGGTATATATTTTATCCCGCTATTAAGTATATCGGGAACCTGAGATATAACCTAAAAACTAGCTTTAGAATGCGGCGGAGCCGCGGGCAAAGGCTAGAACTATTATAAAGCTGTAACAAAGCTGTGTCTGTACATTTAAGATATTTCAGAAAAAAATACTGTATTAAGCTATATAGGCGTGTCTAAACACAAAACAATTTTTATTAGATTTTTTATCTGTTTGTCTGTTTGTTCGTTCACGCATCACGCAAAAGCTACTGAACGGATTTTTATGCAACCTTTTTTATTTGATAGCTCTCGATTAGACTTAAAAATTGCTATACATTTTATCCCGCACTATATTGGGAACCTGAGATATGTATAACCTAAAACTAGCTTTTGGCTGCGGTGGAGCCACTGGCAATGGCTAGTAGAATATATTATTGAGAATCGATGCTCGAAGTAAAAGCTTTTACTATCCTACAAGATTTAATTGGATTTAAAGAACACCAAGCATAACATGATTTTTCCTTAGTGCTTAAACTGTCCTTTTTCGTGAATACAATTGCTTAAAGCGAAAGTTAAAGATTATTTAGAAGAAACATTAATTTTAATATTTTGAATAAAAGGTCAAGCAGTGATAGACTCGTGGTAAAACTGTAAAGACAATGGTATCAAGTTCGATCCCTAGTCCAAGGTCACGGCACACATCTCTGACTGCTCGAAATTTTTCTAAAATGTGTGTGTACATATTTATTTTGATCTGTAGGTATTTTAGCACTTGACATGCTCACCTACTTTAAACAACAAATTATTTGTGAAAGTGGAAAAAGAAATAGTATTATGATTAAACTTACTATATTGGAATAAAACATACATTAAGTAAAATACATCTGACAGATGGCGTGGGTCTCAAAGACGTCTAAAACAAAATGTGAAGTGGACATTGCATAGACTTAGAATATAATAGTTTGGCTATCACCATTCGGTGACTGCTACAGCTTAGCGGTCCAGAGCACTTCCCGGATTGGATGAGACGCAGATTCAAATCCAGCTTGCAGTAAAGCTCTATTTTTCATTTTAAAAAATAATTAGTGTACATATTTGTCTACAAATTATCACTGTTCGTTGAAGGAAAAACATCATGTTGAAGCCTGCATGCCTAAGAGACTGTAGACTACGGCCTGAATCACGCTGAGAGGAGAACCATACCTAATAGTGGGACAGTAAGCTGATGAAATTATAGGAACACGTCAATAATGTATAGCAACGTTATTGACGTGTTATCATAAGTGATGTGTAATTAGGAGCCTAATTAAGGTCACTTTACATCACCAGTTCTTTTAGATGCTTTCGGTGTCATTATTCCACTGTATAATCACGTGGACCTGCGCTGTGCGATTGCCTGTATACATATATCTATTTTGTGTTTAAAACAATAACGCCAATTGATGGTACGTTCAGGAGTTATACATGAGGGACACCGGAAAAATTGGTTAATCCCACCCTCACAGATAATCTTTTACAATGGTCACGAACGAATAGTTTGAATGACGAACCAACAAGACGACGACCAAAAGTAGGTAATTATGAAGTGGAGATTGGGCGTCGGTAACTGCTAGCGGTCTAGAGCCCTTCACCGGATCGGAAGGGATGCAGGTTCGGATCCCGCCCGTAGTAAAACTCTCTTTTCCATTTTCACATATAATTTGTTCTTTGACGAGTTCGTGTTTAAATAATACCTACTTAAGAATAATACATATGCATATAAGAATCTGTATTCTGATTCTTAATTTTATTACTAAAGAGGGAGGCGAGTCCCTGACCAATTGGATGTTAAGTAACAATGCTCGTCATAACTGTTAACACAAGTATAATTTATAAACCCCCGACTGTCTGACCTTCCTCTTTAGTCCATCGTCATACCCAGGTCTATCTATAAAGTAATAATAATAATAATATTTTATTATTTCACCAACAACCAGATACAGCAAATATATTGATATCAATGGTTTATTCTTAATAGGTTGTGGATCGCTGGTGCCTGAGGTAGGTATATAAAACCTGTAATACAGGTCACCAGGTCTCCAGTAGAATGCTACTTGGCCAGTTAAAATACATTACAAGTATATATACATAGTGTTGAAAAATTATTATATAATGAAAATAAAATAAATTAAAACAATTATACATGCATAGATACCTATACCATTGTTACATGAGTGTTACGTTTATGTAGGTGAATTTGAGTGTAAGAATGAATGTGTGTTTGTGTCCATGAGTTTGAATGAAGTTGTTTAAGCTAAGACTACTAGAAGTCCTTCAATTTCATTATAGGACTGCGTGAGAAGCCAACTGGCTTATTTTATGAATTTTGATTTTACAAAGTACCTATGCATTGAGACTATTTCAATGAGCCCAAATACGATAACCACTACTATTGTTATAAGTTAAAGTAGAAACTGATAGTCGTTTAAACAGTTAAACCCTTTCCGTTTAAGCCGGGAATTAAAAACGCCGCCAATCGGGTTGCACCGACATTAAAATGCATAAAGGAAACAATTGCAGAAATAAGAGTAAAATAGCATCCTGAGCAGCTCTAATTTTAGCATTCATATAAAGGTTGATCGAAATACAGTAAGATCGATATCACTATATTTAGTTCTACTGGTATCTATAGAAAAACGGTCATATGGGATAGGGCTAAGTGTACTGCACCACAGACAGAACTTTGTTGATGAGGTAAATCTTAGAAGACATTGTTCGCTAAAATCAGTTTAACTTTGACCTGTTTTCGCAAAAAATATGCTTTTAAGGGTACAAAGATAACACGTCCGATTTAAATATTGGTGAATATAGAGATGCATTAATATATTTTTGGTATTTATTAGGGGTTAAATTAAATAATTTTTCGGTAATGTATCTACTATATGTGTTTATTTAATCAAACTATCTACCCTCGCTGTCTATACATTTCTGCCGTAAAACTATCTGGACCTGGACTCCACAAACTGTGGGAATGGATTTCAGTCGGATGGGGTGAGGTCCGTCTGGAAGTGGTAAAACCTTTTCTTAAGCGCTGTGATAAAAAAAGTTTAAGAAAAAGTTTAACCAGCAGTGGACCATTTATTTTTTGTTAAGGCGGGAAAAAATGTTCCTAACCGCACACCCCGTCGTTCGGGGCAACGAACAGGGTAGTGTGGGGCCTGCACCCACTAAATAAACCCGCCGTGTGCCGTCTCTCCGCCTTTATTGGCGGGCCACTGAACTATGTTACATTCCTTCGGTGGTAACCAAATTGCATTCTATGATCGCTAACGCTATAGAAAACTATTAGAATGTATGGGAATTTGATATTTTTAACGATATCTCTAACGCTAAGTCACGTGACTTAACGTTAGAGCTGTCAAATTTCCATACATTTTAATAGTTTTCTATAGCATTAGCGATCATAGAATGCAACTTGGCTAGGCCCACTGGCCTGTTTTGCTGCGAGTTCGTTTTTTTCATCGTTCTGCGTAGTAGCCATACGACATTATTGCTCGACGGGATTTAAAGAAGCTAAAGTGAATTACCATATTAACTCGTGGTTTATTCTTCAGCTAGAAGTTTCCTCTACGAAAGCGGTTAACCAATAAATACACAATGCGTTCGTTAACCGTATTCTCCTTCGATAAACAAGATCGAAAGTATTATCTTCCAAAACAGTATTCAATTCATATTACGAGCAGTTCCTGCTGCGAAAATCAAATAATACTTTTTTGTTATTTAGAATAATATACTTTGTGTGCAAAAAAAAATTTGATGTATGAATCTGTGCATGTTAAATTAACAAAATTTAAAACAGCAACTTCATATTTTAATCCCTTTTATAAGTCTACTAGCCTTTGCCCGCGGCTCCGCCGCAGCCAAAAGCTAGCTAGCTTTTTAGGTTATATCTCAGGTTCCTAATATAGTAGCAGGATAAAATGTATACCAGTTTTTAATTCTAATCAAGAGCTATCAAATAAAAAAGTTGCATCAAAATCTGTTCAGTAGTTTTTGCGTGATGCACGAACGTACAAACAGACAAAAAATAAAAATAAATGTTTTGTGCTCAGACACGCCTATAACATAGCCATACCTTTTTTTTTGTTTAGGCGGGAAAAAAATGTACCTAACCGCACACCCCGTCGTTCGGGGTAATGAACAGGGTAGTGTGGGGCCCTCACCCACTAAATAAACCCGCCGTGTGCGCTCTATCCGCCTTTATTGGCGGACCACCGGAACCATATTTACGCGGCTTACCCTTTCGGGTACCATCAAATGAGCGACGCATCCGCACACGGAGCGTCGCACCTTCAGCGCCATCGACCGGACCACCCCCGCGTAAAGCCGTCGGCACGCAGTGTTGGGTCCGCCCACATTCGGCATGAGCCGTGCAAAGGCGGACGCCGCACTGATGAGCCTCGGGGACAATTGACGGAAATGCTCACGAAAGCGCCACCGCCTATCAAGCACCAGGCCCAGATACTTAATCCGGGCCTGCACCCCAATTGGGACCCCGTCCATCGTGATCGAGGCGCCAGCAGGTGGCCGACGACGTCCGGGCCCATGGAAAAGTAGGGCCTCTGACTTGTCCAGGGCCACCCCTCAAAGCCCCAGCGCCTCGATCCTCCTGACCATAATAACAAAGATACCTACAGTATTTTTTTCTCAAATATCTTAAATGTACCGACACAGCTTAGACAGCTTTTTAATAGTATAGATAGCTAAAATAGTTTTGGTTGCAAGCGAGTAATTTTTCTACAGAATTATCGACGTACTACTTACGTCAGTAGTACTATATAGTCATATACATTTTTACATGTTGTTATTTTCAGGTACAATGATACCAAAGTCGGGCGGTGATTACGCTTACATTGAAGAGGCGTTTGGACCTCTCCCAGCATTCCTGTACCTCTGGGTGGCTCTGTTTGTACTTGTGCCTACTGGAAATGCTATCACAGCATTGATTTTCGCACAAAATATACTGCAGCCTCTATGGCCAGCGTGTGACCCACCAGAAAGTGCTGTAAGCCTCATAGCTGCTCTCATTACATGTAAGTTTTATACATTTCTATTTTCTTTTCTTAAAAATAATATTGTCGCCTAATAATATACACACATCAACACCGTCTATGACATAATTATATTTTGTAGTGGGATATTTTGTATTAAGTTATTAAATTCAAAAAATACTGGCTGGTTTTAAAATCTTGAACAAAGCTCATTTTGTAGGCATTTTTAAATGATTCCAAATGAATTTATTTATTTATCAAATTCGTAACATCCTTACAGTCTAAACCAATGCTAGAACTACAGAAAATATGTATTATATAAAAACAGATACTTCTTAAATACTAATTTTATGAAATAATACTTTCTGATATTTATTTATTTATTTATTTATTTTTACACTTCATGCAATTTGTATGCAAAGGCGGACTTAATGCCAAAGGCATTTTCTACCAGCCAACCTTAGGGCACCTTTACGCGAATGTTACACATTTTTAAAATAAAACTACGTTTACGGAATCTATCGCATTTACTTGATTTTACTACTATCCCGACCGCACCCGCAGCTCCGCCAGCACCTCCGGGTGACAGATCCAACTGCGCAGTAACAACTTGCAACTGAACACGTACCTGGCCAGAGTCGCATCTCTCCTGACCGATAGTCTGCTATACCCGACCATACCGATTACGTAGACTCGGGTACATTAAAGGGTAAAAAGGGTAGACGCCAAACTATTTCCAATATAAAAACCTGGTGAATTTGTTTTAGATTTTCTCCACCATGAGGCTATATTTACCCTCATGCGGGTTCCAAATCATTGCATTTGTTTCAAGTCGACTCCGAACAAGTGCATTATACATGATTTTTATAGCAGATGTGTTTTGAAAATCCTTACACTGCCGCAAGATAAATCTTTAGTAGATTTTTAAAGGATTTGACGCAAATATCTATAATGTGCTTACGAAAAGTAAGTTCAGGCACCATTTCTACACCCAGGTCTCTCAAGTGAGAGTGGTTACACAAGTGTGTAACCCGTGATATATTCGCGCCATTTATGCTGTACACATGTAGTGCAGGGTACGGTTGTAACTTATAATTGCGCATTTATTTATATTGAAGTGCAATTTGTTTGCCTTACTCCACTGAACCACTCTATCGATATCTCTCTGGAGACGCTCACCGTCGGAGTTGTCCCTCATAGACAGAAACAATTTAAGATCATCTGCAAGCAACAAACATTTCGCCTCTTTTACCACTAACGGGAGATCTTTGATCATTATAAGGAATTCCAAAGGACCAAGGTTCGAACCTTGACTCACGACTGAAAACATGTAATAAGGCTTAGATACACACCCCACATACTCTACATACTGCTGCCGACCACTAAGATAGCACGCAAAGTATTTTAAGACATGTGGAGTGAAACCCATCGCAGCAAATTTAGCTAATAATACATCATTATCAACCATATCAAATGCTTTCCGATAATCGAAGTACGCCGCGTCCACCTGCCCACCAGCATCGATCATAGGTGCCAGGAACGTTACAAAAGACATAAGGTTGCTCATAGTACTTCGAGCTGGCCGAAAACCGTGTTGATGATCGGTCAACTGAGGACTTAGCTGCGTGAGTATACATTTTTGTAACGAGCATTCGAACAGTTTAGCAAATGCTGACAAAACTGCTACTGGCCGATAATCACTAACATCGGTTCCAGTACGTTTAGGGACTGGTATCACCCTTGTAATTTTCCACCTATCTGGGTATATACCCCATTTCAAACATAAGTTAAATATATGCAACAAAAACCTCTCAAAAACTGGGCTACAATCTTTTATTATAAAGGGTGGTATGTCGTCAGAGCCAGCAGAGCGCTTGGGCTTAAGGCTACGGAAAGCAGCGCGAAGGTCACGTATATCGAGCTCATCAACGTGGATACGAGATGAATTCGCTTCCGAGGCCGCTTTCGTCTCAGCCTCAACTGGGTCTAGCATTGGCCGCACGATGCTGTACACTGACTTAAAAATAAGAAGCAAAAGTTTCCGCACAATCGCTTGTACTTAATTCGATTCCGTCGTAGGTAACACGAGTTTTATTGCGTTTGGCTTGCTTGCTCCTTATGTAATTCCAAAATGACTTAAATTTGAAAAATAAATTAAAAACAAACGATTTGCGCGGCATAACTTTAGTGAAGTACGAGGGTTTCAATTTATTTAACTTAATATTTGGTCATTTTTTGTGCCAAATTAAAGTATTAAAATAAGTTAGCAGTTAATTTCAAATTAACTGACTGATAACTTGATTCAAAGCTTGAAAAACCGTTGCAGGACCATTGTTATCGGCATGGGTGATTTTACTGGGGGTGCGGGTCGGGATACCTCCGCGTTGGTGCACCCCGGGCAACGTCGGCACTCCGGTGCCGGCGGCTGAATCCCGGCAGGGGACGGGTCTCCGCGTGTCCCTCTGGTTAGCAGAGGGCACAGTGGATAGGCCGTACGTCCGCCGTGGAGGGTCGGCGGGACCATAGTGGCCCCCCCGACCCTGGGGTGGGGACAGCGGGGTCACAGTGACCCCCCCGTTCCTGGAGGCGGGGCTTTCAGCCCGAGTGGCGACGGGCTCACTGCTTGCAGTGGGCCGAACGTCTGCCGTGGAGGGCCAGCGGGGCCATAGTGGCCCCCCCCGGCCCTGGGAGACTGTGACGGAGCTTTTAGCCCGAGGGGCGACGGGCTCACCGTTTGCTTTGCGAGCGGTGGGCACGGTCTGATGCAGACCACCGTTGGGCCCGACCGGTAATCCTGAATGGACAGGACCGGGGGTCTTCGGACCGCGGGGAAGAAAACCCCTATAAAAAATTACCCCAATCTCGTGCTCTGCCGCCCGGCCAGGGGATGCATGGCTGAGGGGAGCTCAGTCGCGAGGGTTGGCACGTCGGAGGACGTAAAACTTCATCAACAATGGCGAAAGGAAAAAATACTAAGATTCCCCAAGAGGGTACCGGGAGCGACGCCCTCGGAGAATCCCTCACAGGGCCGAGTAACAATACCGGCCCTGTCAGCTCCACGTATTTGGGGGGAGCAACTGACGCCAAAGAGAAAGGAGAGGCGAGGAAGACTGGGAGGAATAAGAAGAGGAGGGCAACCCGTGGGAGAAAATCCACACCCGCGGGCAGTCCTACTGTAGGAAGCGGATCAGCTGCCACGTCGGAGATGGAGACGGACGGCGATGGCGGCGGTGTAACGGCCGCAAGCGCGCTTGCCCCTAACCCATCAGGGTCTCAGCCGGGGATGGCTGGCTCGTTGGAGCGGCCCTCACGACTCCTGAAGCGCTCCATTGCGCTAGAAGGGGGTGCGTCGGAGTCAGAGGACAGCTCCACTGAGATGCCTCCGCCGGAGAAGCCCGGAAGGTCGGCAAAGAGAGGCCGAGGCGCCAACAGGCGCACAGTGCCACGCGCCTTGTCCAAGACGGACGAGGCGGTAATCAAGAATTTGGGAGCGGGGCTCTCGGTGGAGGAGCGGCTAACGTTCCTCACATCGAGGCTCCAAGAGGAGCCTCTGGAGAGGGACGATCTGCATTCAGTAGACCAGATTGCGCAGAAGGTCTCTGATGCCCTGGCCATCGTGTTTACGGTGGCGGATGGGTCAGGGGACCTTCGGGGCACCTTCTCCGAGGCCCTCAAGAAGGCCACCAAGGTGGCCTTCGAAGGTTTGGAGTCCCTCCGGCACCACTCGGCGTCTGAGGAGAATAGGAGGCTGGAGGCGCGCTGCAGGCGCCTCGAAGATGAGGTGGCAGAACTCCGCAATCAGCGCAGTGGCCCGCGAGCCAAACCAGGGCTCGCCAAGGCCGCGCCGAAAGCCTCATCTTCAGTGGCGGGCGCGGGGTCTCCGGCCCCTGAACTCCTCAGCGAGGAGCAGATGCGCCAGGTCATCGATCGCATTGGTGCGATCTATGACCCACGCCTTGACTCCCTAAGCGCCAGGGTGCCGCCGGAGCCGCGACTCCGGCCGCCGCTGGCCGCGGATAAGAAGAAGGCCGCGACGTCTTCAGGCCTAACGCCGCTGCCCTGTCAGGGTGGTCGCGTGGCCACTTACTCCGCGACCGCGGCCGCGTCGCCCAAGGGGCAGGGCAAAGCCCCCAAAGCGAAGGCGGCGCAGAAGGCTGGGCAGCGCCCCAAGGGCCAGCCCAGAGAGGAGTTTCCTCCTCTTCCGTGTGCTGGCGAGCCCTCGCGGGCCCCAGTGGCCAATCCCCGGGATCCACGTGTCCCACCTCCCGCGCCAACCGGCCCTGCACCCTCTGATGAGGGCTGGCATGTAGTGAGCAGGGGGAGGAAGAAATCCCGGGGAAAAAGGGAAAAGGGAGCCGCGACTGGGGCTGCTGCCCAAGCTGCGAATCCCGCTGCGCCAGGGAGCAAGCCCGGCCCTAAGAAGCCGCGCAAGCTTCAAGCGCCGAAAACGGCAGCGGTGGTAATCACCATGCTGCCGGAGGCGGAAGCGGGCCTGACGTATCAGGCCATCCTGAGGAAGGCCCGGGAGGAAATCGACGTCTCCGACATCGGAATCGTCGCCGCCCGGACCCGCCTAGCCCGCACAGGGGCTCGAATTCTCGAGTTCCCTGGGGCGGAGGGCCCTAGGATGGCCGACACGGTGGCCGAAAGGCTGACGGGTCTGTTTGGCGAGGGGAGTGGAGTCCGTGTCACCAGACCGGTAAAGTGCGCTGAACTGCGCATTTCCGGTCTGGATGACTCAGTGACGGCGGACGACGTCCGGGAGGCTATTGCCTCGAAAACCGGATGCTCGAATGCCGTCAGAGTGGGCTCCATTCGGACCGGTCCCGGCGGTGTAGGTGCCGTCTGGGCGAGTTGCCCTGTCGCGGCGGCCAAAACTTTGGCTGACGCAGGCAGGCTCCTCGTGGGCTGGAGTTCCGCGCGGGTCACCGTGCTGGAGCCTCGGCCCGCGAGGTGCTTTAAGTGCATGGCGGTCGGACACACCCGGCCAACGTGCACTAACTGCTTTGATTGCAGCGGTCTTTGCTTCCGCTGCGGTCAGGCAGGGCACCGGGCGGCAACCTGCACCGCTGCCCCTTACTGCCCCGCGTGCGCTGCAGGCAACAGGCCTGCCAAGCACTGCATGGGGCGGGAGGGATGCAGACCCCCGACGACAGGCCCAAAAAAGGGGGGGACCAGCCAATCGGCCCAGGCTGCCCCCCCTAGCGTGGCTTCGCCACCGTCGCGGGTGGAGGAGGATATGGTTACGGCTTAAAATTCAACCGTGACACTATCCTCCTTCAGGCGAATCTCAACCACGCCGCCGGGGCGCAGGATTTACTCCTGCAAACCATGGTGGAGCGGTTGATTGGTGTAGCCGTAGCCGCGGAGCCTTATTGCGTTCCTGACCGCCCTCACTGGGCGGGCAGCTGTGATGGCTCCGTGGCAATCGTCAGCTCTACGGCGCTTCGTTCCCCGCCCTTGTTGATCAGAGACAGGGGCACGGGATACGTTGCGGCCGACTGGGGGGGAGTTACGCTGTATGGCGTATACTTCTCCCCTAACCGGAGGCTGGCAGATTTCGGGGTCTGGCTTAACAGCCTAGAGACCTCGATACGGCGACTGGCACCTAGCCACGTTCTGGTCGTGGGGGACTTCAACGCCAAATCCACGGCGTGGGGGTCCCCTGCGACGAACGCCCGTGGAGCGGCGGTGGTAGAGTGGGCGGCGTCGACGGGCCTCTGTCTGCTTAACAGAGGCTCCGTCAACACGTGCGTGCGGCGACGGGGTGGGTCGATAGTGGACCTTTCGTTCGCTAGCCCCGACGTCGCAGCGCGAGTGAGGAACTGGTGTGTCCTGGAGGAGGTTGAGACCTTGTCCGATCATCGGTACATCCGGATTGAGGTCTCCCGGTCTCTTCAGGGCCCCAGTAGGGGTCACGCGGTGCGCAGAACTCCCGCGTTCCCACGGTGGGCTGTGGGCAGGCTAGATAGGGACCTACTGGCGGAGGCAGCCATCGTTCAATCGTGGCTGTCCTCACCGGCCCTGACCGAGGGGGTGGACGTTGAGGCTGGCCGATTTCGCGCTGCGATTACGCAGGTGTGCGACTTGGCCATGCCCCGTGTGCGACGTCCTCCTCCAAGGAAGGGGCTCTACTGGTGGTCCCAGGAGCTGGCGGACCTCCATGCGGCGTGCATTCGTGCCCGGAGGTCCTACACCCGCAGTCGGCGGCGCAACCGCGATGAGGAGCGGGAGGGCCAGCTGTACGAGGCGTACCGCACTTCGCGAGCCGCGTTCAAGTTGGCCATCTGCCGCGCCAAAACGGAGAAAAGGCAGGAGATGCTGGACGGTCTCAACCGTGACCCCTGGGGTCGCCCGTATCGTGCGGCTCTGAACAAGCTCCGCACTCAGGGCCCCCCCCTCACAGAGACCCTTCAGCCCAGCCTCCTCACCGAGGTGGTCGAAGGCCTATTCCCACGACGGGCGGAGCACACGCCCCCGGTCATGGCACAGCCAGTTAGCGACCGGGAGGCCGACCTCAGTGTGCCACCCGTCACCGCGTCGGAAATGGGGGCGGCTGTTTCGCGGATTCGTTCCAAGAACACCGCCCCCGGCCCGGACGGGATAACCGCCCGGGTGCTGGCCCTGGCTCTGGACCACCTGGAACCCCGCCTCAGGGGACTGTTTGACGCGTGCCTGGCGTCCGGACGGTTCACTGACTGCTGGAAGGAGGGGAGGCTGGTACTCCTGCCGAAGCCGGGGCGAACGCCGGATTCGGTCGGGGCCTTCAGGCCCATCGTGCTGCTGGACGAGGCGGGTAAGCTGTTGGAGAGAATCCTCGCTGCCCGCATTGTCCAGCACCTGCGCGACGTCGGACCCGACTTGTCGGACGCCCAGTTTGGTTTTCGAGCTGGTCGTTCGACGGTCGGCGCGATTATGCGCCTGAGGGCCGCAGCCGCGGCGGTCGTCGCCGGCGGTGGAGTGCTGTTGGCGGTGTCGCTTGACATCGCCAACGCATTCAACAGTCTGCCATTCAGCTGCATCGGGGAGGCGCTCCGGTATCACGGGGTGCCTGTATACCTGAGGCGGCTAGTGGCAGACTATCTTGAGGGCCGCAGCGTTCTCTATGAGAGCCGCATAGGGGACGTTGTGAGGAGACCCATGTCGTGCGGTGTCCCACAGGGTTCGGTTCTAGGGCCGCTCCTGTGGGACATCGGTTACGACTGGGTGCTACGCTGTCGGCTCCCCCCCGGGCTGGCGGTCATCTGCTATGCGGATGACACGCTGGTCGTGGCCCGGGGTGGAAACTTTGAGGAAGCGGCGTTCCTGGCCACCTTAGGAACCTCGGAGGTGGTCAGGAGGATCGGGGCGCTGGGGCTTAGGGTGGCCCTGGACAAGTCGGAGGCCCTGCTTTTCCATCGGCCCCGACGTCGGCCACCTGCTGGCGCCTCGATCACTGTGGACGGGGTCCAAATTGGGGTGCAGGCCCAGATAAAGTATCTGGGTCTAGTGCTGGACGGGCGGTGGCGCTTTCGCGAGCACTTCCGTCAACTGTCCCCAAGGCTCGTCGGTGCGGCGTCCGCCCTTGCACGGCTCATGCCGAATATGGGCGGACCCAACAATGCGTGCCGACGGCTTTACGCGGGGGTGGTCCGGTCGATGGCGCTGTACGGCGCCCCTGTGTGGGCGGGGGCCCTGGACGCACTAAACAGGGCTCTTCTGTGGAGGCCACAGAGAGTCGTCGCGTCCAGAGTCATACGCGGATACCGCACGGTGTCGACGGAGGCGGCCTGCGCGTTGGCCGGAACCCCTCCGTGGGACTTGGAGGCGGAGGTGCTCGCCGAGGTGTATCGGCGGGCATCGCAAGAGCGGGAGGGGGGTGGTCGGCCCCCACCCAGCGTGGTGGCCAGATGGCAGGGCGACGCCCGCCGAGCTGCCATGGCCAGCTGGAGGGCGCGGCTGGAGGCGCCCCGGGCCGGTCTTCGGACCATAGGAGCGCTCCAGCCAGTGCTGGAAGAGTGGGCAGGGCGACGGCACGGAGTCCTTACCTTCCGACTGGTGCAGGTGCTGTCGGGGCACGGTTGCTTCGGCAGATATCTGCACATTGTGGCAAGGAGGGAAGCGACTCCGGGCTGTCACCATTGCGGCTGCGGCGAAGACACGGCGCAGCACACGCTCGAGTCGTGCCCGGCTTGGGCCGAGCAGCGCCGTGAACTCGTCGCGGCAATAGGGGGGGACCTCTCGCTGCCGAGCGTCGTCAGAGCGATGCTTGGCAGCGACAGGAATTGGGCCGCGGTCGCTGCCTTCTGCGAGGATGTCATCTCGCGGAAGGAAGCGGCGGAGAGGGCCAGGGAGGAGGATTCTTCCGCTGACCCAAACCGCCGCCAGCGACCGGGGCGGCGCAGGCGCAGATACTTGCGCCTCATGCCGCCCTAGCTGAGGCTGCGGGTGGATGGACCGGGGAACGTCCGCCACCCGCAAGGCCTCTCGCGAAGGTGCGACGCTCCGCGTGCGGATGCGTCGCTCAGTAGAGGGTACCCGAAAGGGTAAGCCGCCGGCGGACCACCGAAGGAATGTAACATGGTTCCAGTGGCCCGCCAATAAAGGCGGAGAGACGGCACACGGCGGGTTTCTTTAGTGGGTGCAGGCCCCACACTACCCTGGTCGTTGCCCCGAACGATAGGGTGTGCGGTTAGGAACATTTTTTCCCGCCATAACAAAAAAAAAAAAAAAAAAATGGGTGATTTTACTGACTATTGATTTTTCACATAATTGCAAAAAACGGGATAATTACGCTTTATTTTTCACTTTTTCTTGAAAAACACATTCATCTTTAGTTACGGCATTACGGCACTATCTCTCATTCTTGGGGAGGCCTATGTCCAGCAGTGGACGTTAAAAGGCTGATGGATGGATGGATGGAGACCATTCTGATAGATGGCGTTGGTCGTAAAGAAAAATGTGATGAGGAGATTGGGATGATCGAAAGATCGGTAGGATAGCTCAGTGGCTTAGAGCACTTCCCCGGATTAGAAAAGACGCGGGTTCGATTCCCGCTCCTACTAAAAGTCTCTTTTTTCTTAATCACAAATAACTTATAGTTTAAAAAGTAGCGGAGCATGTCAAACTCTAAAAAATATAGATCAAAAATGATTAAAAATATTTTTGTTTATCCTGAAGTCTAGTCTGATAAATGGGCTTAATAAAAATATAATACATAATTATACATGTTGCATGAACAAATGTTGGTAAAATCCGAAATATCCTTAGACAGTGTTCATGTGGCTTATAATTGTTTTGTTATGTGATCCTAGGTCACAAAACCTCTCTAGATCTACGTGGCAATTTTCATAAACTCTATTGGTCAGTGACGCGCTCTACGCGCTCTTCGCTAACTTTATGTATAATTATAATCCTTTAGTACGTGTGTGTGTTAGTTAGTAGTTACTGAATTCCTCCTAAATGGCTCCACCGATATATTTTTTTTCTGTGTGTTGAGTGGGTCCCTAGATTGTGTAGTTTCACAACTGAATCCAGTTCTAGATATTAATTTTTGCTTTTTTGACGGTTTTTTTTTTAATTCTTTTATGGTTTTTCCAATGCCAGAACATATAACTACAAATTTTCACACCAAACAGCTTTTATCGAAAATTTTAATACTGATAAAAATTGTAAAGGTGCATGCGGTTGTATGCAACGCCATATTATTTGGACACGACAACGTCTGTCAGTCTACTATACATTATTCTTCTGTAGGTACAGGTGTTATTCACGGGTTACGCCTCCAAAACGGCTCGACCGATTTAAAGGTATTTTTTCGTGAGGGTTGAGTAAGCCACTGGGTGGTTAGTTGGTGTGACGTGTGTTGGTGTTTATCATAATTTGAGTCGTTAGATTGCGTCGAGATCTTGTTCTAGATTTTTCATTTTCGTTTTTTAGTCATTTATGATTGTTCGCATATCAGAAGATATAACTACAAAATTTCAGCTTACTTACTACTTACCCCAATCTTAACCAAAGCTTTTTTTATTGAAAATTTAAATATTTATAAAAATCAGGAATTTAAAAATTCTTTCTGCTGGGTGTCATTTTTGGCACATTGATTATTGTGGGAAAATGCTATGATATTTACGCCTGTATACAAACTCACATATTACATATAAATTCGATAACAATTTGCGCGTCTTGCGCGTTTGCACCAATATTTAGCTACTCTACTATACTAGTATATCGCTGACCCTTTACAAAATGTAATAGTGTGTCTGACTGTTTGGAACTCACAGGCACTGATCATTCACAGGGTCAAAACTATTGATAATGGTAGGCAATACACTATTGGTCTGATGAAAGACGCCAACCCGCCTGCCAAGCGCGGCGATTACGGCATTATCCCCCACAATGAGCACATAGTTCTCTTGGGGAGGCCTATGTCCAGCAGTGGACGTCGAAAGGCTGATGGATGGATGGATGGAACTAATTGTAATTATACTAAGTAGAAATCATCCAAGTGTCTAAAATATGCCAATATGTATTATCGCTAGTGGAACAATTGTTGTCAAATTTCGGGCTGGTAAGTAATGTCAAAGTTACTTGACTTGTTATGGAAGGTCTAAAAAGCTGTACGTAAAAATTCAGACCTCTAAGAAATAGAAGGATAGACTGCAAATATTTTAGGATATCTACCTAATATATTATTTTAATTATGTTAATAATAGTAATAAATGAATAACATAACATAACATCACGCCTGTATTCCCTGAAGGGGTAGGTAGGCAGAGGTGTATTACACACCCACGACTCGCCAGCTATGTTTAAGTCACGTCACGTAATAGGCAAGCCTATTGACGTCTACCGGGCACATTTCCAAACTCCGGGCTGCTACTGAGAATTTTTCTTTTTAGGAAAAAGCTCAATATCATTGCCCGACCCGGGGATTGAACCCGAGAACTCATGATTAGTAGTCGCATACACTACCGCTACACCACCGAGGCAGTTAAATTAATACCTATTTAATATATTATTAAATAAACAGACCATATCGCTTAACGATACGATAACAGCTAGTTGCGGAACAATGGTTTTGTGTGCATGAGATTCCAAGTTTTACTGGGAATTTGGAGGAAAAATCCCTTCCTCTCCATTTCCCGTTATATAGGTATCCCTTCCTTGAACATGAAACTGCTCTACAATCGTTAGTTTCCTAAATCTGATAACCTTATTCATTAGCAATAAGACAATATTATTCATAAAGAGGCGAGTACTAATAAGTATTTAATAACTTTTACTTACATTTATTATATTGTCATCAATCATAGAAATTCGCCTTTATTATCAAGACTTGTTCGATTGACTCTAAATATTTAAAACAAGGAACACAGGCTTTCTTAAATTATTTAAATGATTGCTGTAATATTTTGAAATTCAACCATATATTTAATATAAGTACTGAGATAATAGTGTAAACTCAGAAATTAAATATTAATATGTTGTAATAAATCTAACACTATTTCTGTTGTTTAAAATATTATAGGTAAGCTCGAAATAAATTTTCAATAAATCAAGAACAAATTATTAGTGAAAATTAATAAACGGAGCTTCACTGCGAGCTAAAGTTTACTTCACTCCCAAGTGCTAGAATACAGATCAAAATATTCAGTAAATATTTTTTTTCTCAATAAGTATTTACACATTCCGATTACGGAGTTATTTTACATCTTATAAATGTTCTGAGAAACGTTAAGATACAATGCATGTGTTCAAATTATGTACAACCAAGCTTTAACTTCCATGAAACCTGCTCGAATGTCACATTCCTTTATGAATAATGCAGGATAAGGCACTCATATCTACAGTATTTTTTGTTCACATTGTGGATTCCTCAACGCCCCATGCTGCGTACCTACAGGGCTTATTACTACGAAAAATGTTTTGTCTCTTGAAAATTTCTGAGAAACATAAACGTCAAATGTTTCGAACCTTGAAGTTCTTATTTTAAAATACAATAGCAGCTTCTCCGGTAGTTGCTTACACACTACGGAAGAGACATCTCACATTAAACAAGATGGACTTAAGATTACTTAAATTTTGTCGTTTTACTTAACAACGTATTAGGAATTTCACCATATAATATACACAATAATTTATACAAATAGTTCATGTTAATAAATAGTTAGTTTCAATGAATTGCGAAGTAAGGAATAATATACGCTATTGGGATAATCAACCGTCGTGTTAAAATTAATTTACTATCCAAAATTATTTTCTACAATATTACTCACATAATGACAGCAACAGAAAAATAATGAACAAATTCATCTGTGGGTTAATTTTTTTCTATTACTGTAGTCACTACAAAACATAGTTAAACCTATTATTTTAGTTTGTAACGCATATCAGTTGTTACTTTGTGTATTTATATGGTTTAGTTATTATAGTAAAAATAGCTTTTGACTATCAATGTAGTCCGAATGGGTGATAATAGCTTCATGTTACGACAGCCTTTGTGTGTCGGAAGGTCTCATGACGAGATGTACTGTTGTTACGCACAAGTGATTTATTGTACTTGAGGCCTCAGCCTGTCACGCCAATAGGGCGACTGAGTCCGCGTCTTTATTCCCGGTACGTGTGCTAGGCGACCGCTTGTGCTGATTGCTCCTGACAGGATAATGAGGGCTTCCTCCCATATCGCACTGGCACACACACTTGAGTAGAATTACCATATTCACCGTAGTAAGGGCACTTAATAAGTCGACGTGATTTTTATTTACGTTGGTAATTGTGATACCTATATCCAACCAGAAGCGAATTTAGTAATATCTATATTGCCTCTAAACTATATAATAATATAAATATTCACGGACATTTCACACAACGTCCGCTGGTCCCAAACTAAGCTTAACGTTTGTGCTATGGGTTACCAGATTACGGATATAATACATATACATATTACTTTTTTTTTGTACATACATACATATAATAGATAGCAAAAACCCAGACACAGTAGAAATATCTGTGTTCATCGCACACATAATTGTCCTGAGTGGGAATCGAACCCACGACCTCGTGCACGGAAGTCCGGTACACTAGCGACTACGCCACGAGACCAAAAGTTAAAGTATACAGCTGCCCTGTTTCTATTATAAATCTGAATTTACAATACCTGAAGTATTTGGAATTATTTTTATACTAGTATCTGCTCGCGATTTCGTCCCCTTACTCATTAAATATAAATATACCACCCTTTTTTCTACGCGTGGAAATCCTTTTTGGGTACCCGTCCACCATGGAGACGGAGGTATTATGTCCCTGGGAACGGGACTCCAAGTGGAACTAGGCTAGCTGCTAAAACCACGCGGTGTTCTGACTTCCGAGACTTCCTTTCGCCAGGGGTGTGGTATACGCTCTACGCATGAGTTCTTCCACCCACAAATATGTCACCCTATGGCATACTAATGATCTTTATGCAAAAAATGATTTTCCACAGGAATCCTATCTTTTTCTGGATTCTGGACTAAGTATACCTATGTTAAATTGCAAGATGATTGGTTGAGTAATTATGGTATGAAAGTAAATAACAAACAAACCCACTTTTGCATTTATAATTTAGTAATTATATCTTATTAAAGTAGATACCTACCTGAAAGAGTTTAGAATTTTTAATATGTATTTTCTTAATTCGTCAAGTGACACCACGGCCACATCTCAAAAAATGTGATTTACAGAGTTACATAAGATAAAATCTATCATCTACTGAACATTCTTGTGTGGCCGCAACATTAGAAATACCTATTTAATGGATAACGTAACTGAGTACTCAATTTGCGTATAATAAATTAATTTGTTTAAATGTTTCGTTCCAGGTTTCCTCACAGTAATCAACTGTTATAACGTAAAGTGGGTGACCAGAGTCCAAGATTCGTTCACAGCTGCGAAGATTCTTGCTTTATTGGTGACATTTCTCGCCAGTATGTGGTACTTAGTCTCTGAGGGCACGTATAATTTAGAGAGCATGATGCAAGGCACAGTTACTAAGCCTGCACATCTTGCGGTTGCATTCTACACAGGACTTTTCTCATATTCAGGGTGGAATTATTTAAATTTTGTCACTGAAGAATTGAAGGAACCTTACAAGTAAGTTTTATGTTGTTATTCTTTATTAGTCATTTAAATTAAAAATTTTAACTCCATTAATTGAAGAAGTACGTAATTGCCAATAACTTTAGTGTAATTATGTTAAATATAACAGTTCTATTACAAAAATATTTATTAGATATTATATTGTTATTCAAATGTAATTCAAATCATGCTGTTAGGATTAAATCTCTCACCACATTCGCAATATTAATCTCAAGACGGATAAAAAAAAGTTTTGCTTGCTGGTTAATAAATATCTTCTTTTGTTTACTTTCAGGAATCTACCCCGAGCTATCTGTATATCAATGCCAATAGTTACCTTGGTATACACCTTAACTAATGTGGCATTTTTCGCTGTACTCTCTGACGTCGAGATCCTTGCTTCCCGAGCAGTAGCCGTTACCTTTAGTAACAAGAGTCTTGGCGTGATGTCCTGGATAATGCCCCTTTTTGTCGCTTTATGTACCTTTGGATCTCTGAATGGAGCCATCTATGCATCATCTCGACTATTCTTCGTCGGAGCTAGGAATGGACATTTGCCTTTAGCGATATCATTGATTGATGTCCGAAGGTTAACTCCTGTACCTTCGTTAATATTTTTGGTAGGTTTATAATGCATATTTTATATAAGTAGTTAATAAAATATCATACTCGTATATAGATGAATAAGCTAATTAAAAATATATTTTATATCCGTTTAAAACAAAATAACACCTTGTTCCCTTTCTGCTTCAGGGATAGTCACAATAATTGTGTTCATTGTCTAAACGTCACTCTAAATCATTGATAATTAATCCGCATTAAGTTCGGACTTTTAGCCAGTTAGTCTAAAAACGATTTAACAAAATATCAAATCTTCTGCAATTGCCATCCGACGTTCAACATTCATACATCGTTAAAAGTTTGTTGTGTTATTAGTTCAAGCCAAACAGGCAAGTGTACAAGCATGCGATAAGATCTCCGTTCTCATAGATTTCACTTAGGATATTTCTGAATCCTTACTGATATAGCATTATAAATGTGAATGTGAGTTTGTCTGTTTATTTGTTACGCTTTCACGCTGTAACTACTGAAACAATCATCATGAAATTTTGCATAGATATAATCTGGAGATCAAAAATGGACGGATGTATTTTTATTCTGTAGTCCATGCGGACAGAGTCGCGGGCAGAATCTACTAAACTATAATTTCTTATTGACTGTTCCTATAGTAGAAATATGTACGAACAATATTCATAAAAAAAATAAAGCTTGATATACTCAAAACATCGTTTCTGTCGGTCGTACTATTTTATTAATAACACAATAATAATAGTATTATTATTTTCTTTACAGTGTATAGCGACGTTGGTGCTGCTGCTATTTAGTGATGTGGAGTCTCTCATAGTGTACGTAACAGCTGTAGAATCGATATTCATATTAGCGTCGGTTACCGGCCTGTTGTGGATGCGCTATAAGCGACCACATGCTGAACGTCCCATTCGAGTCAACATCGCCCTCCCTATAATTTACTTTATTGTTTGTGCATTTCTCGTCGTGTTCTCCTGTATTGATAAAACTATGGAAGTTGGGGTCGGCATATTGTTTATTGTCCTCGGTGTACCGGTATATTTAGTATTTATTAAGTGGAAAAACAAGATGCAATGGATGCTACCTTACTGCAATGCCTTTAATATTTTCTGCTCCAAACTATTTATGTGTTTACCTGAAGACTCTAAGGAATTATGATCTTGTATATTGTCTATGTTTAATATGATCTATTGTCAATTACTTCGCTTTTTTAATGGCTAGGTAATCATATATACTGCGTAAGCAGGGGCCAAATTAAATTATTTAGAAATTTAGTCGCTGGTAGCTTAGCGGTATAAATACAAGTTAATATAGATTAGCTTATGAAAATGACGTGATATTGTATCGTTTTCAATCATAATTCAATGTGTTGCGGCTGCGCTTAGCGCAGTTACATTTATATCCCGTTTTCTTTATTGGCTGGTCACTCAATTATTTAGTTTTATGTTGCCTGCATTACACTTTGACTGTGGTGACACACTCAAAAATATTCATTAATAGCTTAATAAAACGTAAGAATTAAAAATATTTTAGGATTGCTTTCTTTATTTTTGTGACATAATTATTTCTAACAATTACCAATTTGCTAATGTTATTAAGTAGGTAGGTATTTAAACCTATCACCTACAACCTACCTTATTCGTCATTAATTGTCAATATTTGTCTTTATTATGAATAAAGCGTAAACTTTTCCTAATTGTAATGTTAACTTGTCACTATAAAAATAATTATAGATAATTATTATTTAATGGATGGACCAACATTATTAAGTAAGTTATAAAATATGTAGCTTTTACTTGCGACTTCGTTCACGTTTTCTATCGTTCCTCCGTGGACCTGAAATATAGATAATTTACTCTTGAAACGCTGCATGCTATTTCAATCAAAATATATCTGATCTGGTCTTTTCCCATTAATTACAATTAGATTAAGCTTCTTGTTGTAGATAGTTGATACCAGTGGGCCTAGCCAAGTTGCGCTAGCGCTATAGAAAACTATTAAAATGTATGGGAATTTAATCTTTAACGATATATATAACGCTAAGTCACGTAACTTAACGTTAGAACTGTCAAATTTCCATACATTTTAATTGTTTTGTATAGCGTTATTATAGCGATCATAGAATGGAAATTGGATAGGCCCACAGGTGTCGTTATTGCGTTAAGCACAACAGAGTGATTAATGCTGTAGGTACCTAAACCAAATACCATTTTTGTTAAGGCGGGGAAAAATGTACCTTACCGGCATGTACCTTACGACGGGGTCGTCGTTCGGGGCAACGAACAGGGTAGTGTGGGGCCCTCACCTACTAAATAAACCCGCAATTTGCCGTCTCTCCGCCTTTAATGGCGGGCCACTGGATCTGTGTTACATTACTTTAGTGTGTACTAACATATAAAATTGATAGCTAAATAATGATTTACCCAATACGTATATGGTTATATAATAATATTTTGAAATAAAGAAGCAAAATTAAAAAAACATAAAAAAATATAGGCAAAAACAAAAATCTATACCTATGTACCTCGTACATGATGTAGGCTACATCTGTTTAAGACCTACATTAACATGCGTTAAAGGCGTTGATTTCATTGACTTACTATACTAATTTCGGAATAGCTAAAATACTAGTTAAACACATAATAAACTACAAATTTCAAGTGCTTCATAATTTTGTGAAATCATGTTTTGAATTGCATCAGTAGTTCCAAAGAGCAACTGCGCCATTAAAACGATTAACGTATAAAATGTTATAAATTTTTTTGTTTTTAGTTTATAAATATGTGTGGTTTGCTTTCGACCAAAATTAAGTGAATGGACGGGACGGGCCCAGAGGAAACGCATTTTTAAAGACTCTGGAGACGCGCAGTGCTCAATTAGTTTAAAATCAATTAGACTCGACTTTTAGGCCGACTCAAGCGGTACGATGTGTGACGACAGAATACCTTAGTATAGACAGAAATATGTGACACGCTTAATATTGCTTTAATGTACACGAAGATCAAACTTCTGTCAAAATCATGATTTCGTGTGCCTTTCCAAAATGCAAAAATAAAACATAGAGAGTAGTCGCCATTACTTAATAAGTCAACATTTTTAGCTGGCTATATTAAACGGTTTGAGAGACAGATAAACAATAGTACTGTCTATTTCTCGCATAAGTAAGTTAAAATATTAGCGCAGTATATCTCTTTTTTTAAATAAATATACTTTAAATTAATATTCGATAGTTTTGACTTGGGTTTTACTAGTAAGTAAACGTTTAACGTCCGTCCATCCATTTTATTTCGGTCAACGCAGATGGCATTCATTTTTTAATCAGTCGGCATAGTGCTAAATGCAGATCTGTTGTATTTTAGATAAATAAGTGTGCCTTTTAATGCAACCAGAGCTAGGCCTACATTAAGCCAATAGCAAGCCGAGCCAGATCCCTGTGACACAATCAGTTTACGAAAAAAATGTCATGTTTTTTTATTAAAATTATGCTTATTAACTTTTATTGCGATGTTAAAATTGTTTTGATATTTATAAATATTCATCATTAGAGTTTCTAGCAAGTACCTAATCTGTCCTATACATATGAAACAGTAGAACACGATTTATCTGTACATTAAAGATATGTATCATAAATGGAGAGGGTACTACAATAGAACACTAAACAAAAATCTATATGTTTACCCTGAAATTATTTAGCAAGATTTAAAGCGATTATCAGATAAATAAACTTTGGTTTAGGACAGATAGGCTTTATTACATTTACACATATCAGTTATCATTTAAATATAATAAAGTAACACCATTTCAAGTAGACGAGGTTGCATGCATGGCTAATAAATTAGTACTAAAAAGCTTAATTTAATTATTTAACAGCTTGCTTTAAAATAATAATGCATTAATTATGTTTATTGGGGCATTTTTTCTAACTATATTGTGTGTTCATATATATATTAGGATTAACTTTGAGACTAGTTGCCGTTTTAGCAATTATTAACGGTAATAGAATGAAAAACATTTTTCCTAAATAATTTAGGTAGTGCCAACCTATATTTCACTACCAACATGAGGGATAAGGAGAAAAGATAATGTGTACTGTATGTACAGTTAATTTTTAAAGTTCATGACAAAATGAATGTCGTGTAGACAAAATTTTCACCAAAAGACGAAAAAATATTCCTATGCGTGCATGATTTCTCAATTTATGACTGTAGCATGCATAACTGGTCTGTCGGTACCTGCAACCTCAAGATATTGATCTCTTACTCTAGACCTAAACCAGCTCATTTGCATGGCATCAAAAATTTAAAACACACACCAACATATTTTCAAACATAAATATATTATAAATTTAACATAATTTATGTTCTGAGGAATCTCCGGTAAGTGGAGATTTAGCTTAATCAAAGTAGGTATTTATCAAGTTCGTGAAGTTTTTAAGGTTTTAAGACGGCTCTGTAGGTACCTACGTTTACTACTATATTCGCCAATATTGTGAGAAAGATATTAAACAAGAGCTTGTGATGGCATCCACAAGTTGAAAGGTCGTTTAGTTTGTTAAGATCAATAAGCGCATCTAACAAAATTAATTGATATTGTACATTTTAGTCCAATATACGAGTATTAAGTATTAAGAATCATACCGCGCCTTCTATGATCCGATTATCAATATAGTTTTGTATTTTTTAGCATTTGACATGTTTATGTGGAAATTGATTGGCTTTGATCTGATTTTGTAGAAAGATGGCAGTGTACGTAATTTCTGAAGCAACTAACGAGTTGGAAACTATGTTCGCGAATATATTGCATAGAGCCTACTTTACAATAAATTCCATATCCCCGAAGTCAGTCCGCTCTAGACCAGCATGGTACCTATATGGACTACAGTGATTTTAAATTGTTCTTCTTTATAGCGTAAAACTATTTAGTGCTGGCTGTAGTGGGCACTAGCACAGCATTTTTACCACAATCACAATTTTATTGATCTGACCAGTGACTGTTCTAAAATACGAATTATGTGCACAATACACACGTTTATATTGTAACATCTTACAGTTGTCATCAAAGCATTTTCCACTGTAATTAAAGTTTGAGAATGCATATTAATAAGTGTTAAGCAAAAATTTGTGGCATTTTTGTAATACGTAGTCAAATACAGCCATTGTTATTATTTTGTGTTTTATTATAAGTTATTACTTCATAATTCTAATCTAATACAAACTGTAACCTGATTACGGAAATAAAAAAGTGATCTAAAAAGGACGAAACAAGAAACACAGAAATCAAGAAATGCTTAGGTGCAAAAATGGACAAAGTAAAGCCATGGTCATGGGGTTTACAGTCTTATAATACCTAGCTTTTTGTGTGTAACAGTTGAATAAATCTAGACTTACGTAGGTATATACTATGGTGTATTGCCAGTTTTATTTTTGTAATCAGGACCACATTATCTTAAAGGGCATCCAATAAATTAAATACGGCCCTGTGTATAGAACTAGATACCTATCCTTAGAGTTCTCTGCTGGCAACTATGTGCAGGTATTTGCCGAAGCAACCGTGCCCCGATGGCGCATCCACACCTGTACCTGTCGGAAGGTAAGGACTCCGTGCCGCTCACTCCTCCAGTATCGGGACCATAGGAGGGCTCCCCCTTTGGTCCAAGGACCGGCCCGTCGACAACCGCGCCCTCCAACGGGTCATGGCAGCTCGGCCACCTCACAAAAATCTGTGATTTTTAATAAAAAATATCTACTTTTCTAAAGGGAAGATTCTTGAATTTCAGATAATGAGCCTTAAAATAAAGAATAATAGAAATATAAGGAACATATAAAAAATCGACCTTGATTTTAAAATACAACAAAACTTTTCTTGAGATCACAACTACTATAGTTTTTACAATAAAAAATAGATGGCGTTGCTTTTACGAGTACAAACAATACGTACGTAATAATGACACCAAAACCTTAGTGAATGAAGCGTGATAGAGCAAATATGATTGCAGAAGAAAGGCTGACCAAAAACTTCGAAACCAAAGGAAACCAAACTTTTCTGGAGGGAGGTGAAGAAATCTCGGAGTGGTTGGTCAGGGTTTCAGAATGAATAAAATAAGGTCTAAAGGTGGAGACATTCTTACGCAAACACAAGATGTGTTAAGCCGATGTAGTGAATATTTTGGAGATATGTATGCGGATGTTCGGGGTGATGCCGGTGCCACATGTGGTCTAACAGATCAGCATTCGGTACCGGCATCCTCTGTTGACAGTTGTTGTATGTTGTTAGTATGGATGTAGTTGAATGGGCGATTAGAAGTTTGAAAAATGGTAAGGCAGCAGGTATTGATATGGTGTCTGCTGAGATGATCAAGCTTGGAGGCTCATGTGTCTGGAAATCCTTCCTGGTGCTTCTCAATTTATGTTGGAGCTCAGGAATGGTTCCCAAGGACTGGAGAAGCGCAGTCATCGTGCCCTTGTTTAAAAACCAGGTTCACGTTATGACTGTGCAAACTACAGAGCCATAAACTTGACCAGTTTGGCAGCCAAAGTGTATGGTAAGATTATTGAAAGGAGAATGAGGATTGTCTCTGATGAATTTTTGTGTGAGGCAAAAGGAGGTTTCAGGTGTGGAAGAATATGCATGGATCAAGTGTTCTCTCTGCGCAACATTGTGGAGAAGCATCTGTCTGTAGCACTCCTTCGAGTATTAACAACGTCCACTGCGATTGCTAACCCGCCTGCCAAGCGTGGCGATTACGGCACTATCCCCCATTCTTGGGGAGGCCTATGTCCAGCAGTGGACTTTAAAAGGCTGATGGATGGATGGATGGATCTAGCTGTAAGCCAGAGGGTTTTCTGCAGTTTTGTGGATTTGGAGAAAGCATTTGACACGGTTGTACGAAAGAAACTATGGGACATTTTGCCGGAGTATGGTATTAACGGTAGACTCCTGCAAGCGGTGCAGTCCAACTACATGGACTGCAGAGCTTGTGTGCGGCTGGATGATGGAATGTCACCCTGGTTTAATGTTAATATCGGCGTTGAACAGGGCTGCGTTCTATCAGCCGGCCTGTTTTTCATATAATATCTGGATAAATGTCTACAAAGGTTGAATAAAATGAATGTGGGAGTTCAGATGGGTGACTTATTGGTTAATTCTCTGCTATCGCGACTGACCTGCAAACCCTAGTCGACGTAATGGCAGAAGATTGTAAGAAAATGGGCCTACGTGTGAATGTGAGCAAAACCAAAATACCGTTCCGTGTGGTGACGGACTAAGAAAACAAGTGTCACCATCCCATTCTTTCCCACGGGTGTTGTATGGAACACCAACACCAACATAGGCGACTAAGGGAAGTAAGCAATGATCATCCATTGCATGACTGGTGGTAGGGCTGGGTACCGAGTGGGAGTACTCACTTGTTATCGGGCCCGAGCGGGTTGGTACCACCATCTCCAGTGTGGCTGGTCATGAAGCACATCGTTGCGTTTTGGCTGTAGTAGGAGATATCCGTTTATTCTTTCATTTCAAATCGGTGAAATGAAATGGTGAGCAGCGACTTGACAATACTCTCAGTATAGTTGAGTCCATGAGCGACGGTTACCATTTACCATCAGATGGGCTGTGGCTCGTCTGCCACTACAAGCAATAAAAAAATAATAATAAGAGAAGAAGCGAGAACAGATGTTAGAGTATAAGAAATGGTGTGCTAGAACAAGTGGATGAATTTGTATATCTTGGATGTGGATTCAGTCGGGGTGGAAGGTACACCACTGATGTAGAGAGAAGAGTGAATGCGGGAAATAGAGTGAACGGAGCATTGGGACAACTTCTCGGCAGTCATCACCTCATCCAGAGGGCACACGTCGCAATACACAACGCAGTGCTTGTCCCAACTTATTATATGGAAGCGAGAGTTGGGTATGCAAAAAGGAGCATGAGAGTAAAATCAATGCGGTCGAAATGCGATCTCAGCGGAGAATCTGTGGAGTGAGGCTGACTGACCGCATTCGTAACGACGACGTAAGAGAGCGAGTAGGTATGAAAGAGAGTATTGGTGTAAAGATGCGAAAGGGAATGCTCCGATGGTTCGGACATGTGGAAAGAATGCCGAACGAGCGACTGGTTAAGAAGATATACAATGCGAAAGTGAAAGGATGTAGGTACAGGGGGAGACCGAGACTCACCTACTTAGACCAAATTGGTCATGTTTTGAAGGAAGGTGGAGTCAGGAGTCTCCGAAACCGGCGAGCGTGTATATAGAGAATTATGAATGTTGAGGAAGCGAGAGATGTATGCAAGAATGAGCCTCTTGGCACTTCGTTCTCTCTGCTTACCCCGCAAGTGAAATGGCGTGATGATAAGACATGTGGTGACCGGCGCTCGAGTTATATCCATACTATTACTACTTTACTATAGTTCAAGAGCCCTTTTACTAGACTTGTGTAGTATAGTACCTACGTGTACGAGATACGAATAGGTAACTATAGATACTAAAAGAAACGTTTCCGTACGTTATCTCTTATTCGGACTATTCGGATTCAAACTGTAGTTTTATATTCCATCCATCCATCAGCCTTTCGACGTCCACTGCTGGAGATAGGCCTCCCCAAGGGAACTTCGCTCATATGGGGGCTATTGCCGTAATCGCCACGCTTGGCAGGCGGGTTGGCGATTGCAGTGGATGTTGTTAATACTCGAGGGGGTGCTGCTGCCCACTCCTTCGGTATTCCCTCAGTCGGCTCTTACGACTCCCTCGGGTGGAGAGGGGTGGGACAATTCCAAAGCCGGCCCTACACGGCAAAGCGGCCCCACACGGCAAGTTTTATATTATGTAACATAAACAAATATGACATTATTTCCGATTTAGAAATAAATCCTACTAGCCATGGCCTAATAATACAGGCCTGCTCAAATCATTGACAGATTGCCGCAACTACGTCATAATGACGTCACATTTTCCTTGCCGTTTTTCAAATAAAATTATTTAGGGTAAATAATAACAGATGACAGCATTTTAAAAATAATAATACCAATCATTTACTCATCAAAAATGAATGTTTAATTGTTTACAGTAATTATAATTTCAGAATTTCTAGTCTAAATTGGTTTATTTTTATAAAAAGGAATCTTAGTTATTAATATGAGCATAATCGTAGTTATTAGTCTGGCAGCATAGCGTGGTTGTTGTATATGACCGATACATAACAACTATCGCTTTTAGCCGTTTCCTTAGTATACTCTAAGGCCGTTTCTCTTTCAAACCAACGGGAAAACTAGCTTGTACTCTTTCTGTTAACATTGAATCTCAAAGTTTTCCCAAACATGGTGATATGTTACAAGAAAAATATACAAACTAATAAGTGAAACAATTATAGGTACTCCTACTATTGTTTCCTATGGTAAGTGAGAGCGCTGAGGCCCTCCTTATCCTCTCCTTGCCATCCTTCCTTTTCACTGCCTATCACTTTAAAAAAGTGAAAGTGACTTTATTTGTTAGTTTTTTTGTTACGCTTTCACGGCGTAACTACTGAACCCCAGAGTACTAGAGCTCAGAAAAGGACACAGGCTACATTTCATCCCGGAAAAATGAATGTTTTGTTCGGGTTAGCTATTTTTGCATAAAGCTAATTAAAGTGCAGTAGTGCGACATATTTATATTCTGAAGCCACCCGGACGGAGTTGTGGGTAGAGTCTAGTTTAATATATTTTAGCTTTTATAGACAGTAATACTTTTTTATTTCAGACTTCTAACCTTTAAGGGGTATGTGGATAAATTGTGGGAAAAAAAAAATTGAGAGCCAATGCTGCCTTTTTGATGACGTATGCACGGCAAAATATTGTATGTCATTTCGCGATTTGAGCAGGCCTGTATTATTGGGCCATGCTACTAGCTATACCGTGATGATAGATAGTACATAACATAAGTAGGGTAAACTGTATAATGATTGGTACTTTAGGCATATATTGGCATTATTAATGGATATATTGTTCTTTTTTAAATTAATAGGTGTTTAAAAAGTCAGCAAACATTGATAAAGGGTTCTCTGGTATGTATATTTTCAAATAAAAATGCATTAATAAATCTAATTAGCGATTTTTAATAGAAAAACAAAAAAATAATATTTAAAATTACAGTCATTGGCACCACAAGTACAGTTATTAACACATTGTTATTGGCACCTAATAATTGTTGACTCTTATTAGAAAGAAAGTAAGTAAGTTCTGTATGACACCGGAATAGATTTATTTTCTTTAGTGTTTTTATAAAATCTACTTTTTTCTGCAAGCAATGTTACTATTGCAGATTATGAAAAGGTAGAACAGATGTTGTTGCTATACCAGTTCTTAATATTTGTATTTAAAATCGTAAAGTGACTAAGGGGCTGCCAGCAATACTATAGTTTACCCTATGTAGATTTTAATAAGGATTAGGAAGACTTGTTAATGCTAATTTTATATTAATAACAAATATTTGAACGAATGCACCTAAAGCAATGATAGGAATTGTACTTACATATATTATTACGCAACATGTATTTTTTTACTACGTGATAGCATTGCCGTAACTAGGGCGGTGCCAGCGGTGCCTAGGCACAGGGCGCAGACCCTGGAGGGGCGCAAAAATGACCAGATCAGGACCACAAACAATACCTATTAATTATAGCGTAATACGCTACATCCGTATCACACCGCTGTGTGCTAATACTCATAATTAAATACACAAAAACGCAGTTTTTAGATGATAGATTTATTTTTATAAACATTAGATTTTATATTAAACACAAAGTGGAAAATGTGAAATCGAAAATAACAGTCACGAGCAGGATTTGAACCTGCATCTCCTGGATACCGTCCAGATGCTTTGCCAATTCAGCCATCGTGACAATTGCTCCTGACTGCTAATCTCGATAACACATTCATACTTAACGTCTTGGGTGACGCCTGCGCCATCTGTCGGAAGTATTTTCATACATTATACCAACAGGAAATTAGCAGTCAGGAGCAATTGTCACGATGGCTGAATTGGCAAAACATCTGGACGGTATCCAGGAGATGCAGGTTCAAATCCTGCTCGTGACTGTTATTTTCGATTTCACATTTTCCACTTTGTGTTTAATGTATATGGCTAAGCATGTCAAATGATAAAAATATATATACAGATATCTAAATATTAGATTTTATTGTCAGAACCAGGTAAGATTATTATAGAAGCTTGCACCGGGCGCATAAAAGACTAGTTACAGCACTGCGTGATAGGCACGTTGTACGTACCTATACTACGAACCCATGAAATGCGCCGTCCCTGTGTTACACCTTGGCAATTTCCTGTCATTGTGTTTAATACCAAAACCGTATAAAATTCTGAATGTGAAGATTCTTTTTTGCTTTATAAATTACCTCGCATGTCAATGCATGGTGTTGGGTTGTTTGCCATAGTGTCCTAAAAAAAACACAAATCACAATTCTCCATATCACAATTGTCTTTACGACCCACGCCATCTATCGGATGCAATGTATTTTGACCAGATTGGAGACGTTCTTAAAGAAGGTTAAACATACTCGAAATCAACGAGCATGCATGAAAGCGCTGATGAAAGTAGATGTAGCGAAAGATTTGTGCCAGGATTACGATCCAAGTGGAGAGATGTGGTCTCTGCCTACCCCTACGGGAAATATTAACGGGAAAGATTTTATAAAATAATAACAACTTTTAACTGCGTGCGTGAGCTTAATAACACTATTCAGAAAGAACGAGAGAAAAAGAGACAGTCAATGAGTTTTTCAAAAGAGATTTTGGTATTAATAGGCATAATGAGACGTTACGGAAAATAATACTAAACGAAATGAGTGCAGGAAAGCGTAATCTGCACTCATTTATAGTGGACACTTTTAGTGTCTAATTATGGATCTTCTCTGTTTTATACATCAACTGCCTCTGTGGTGCAGCGGTAGTGTAAGTATATCATGAGGTCCCGGGTTCGATTCCCGGGTCGGGCAGTGTTACTGAGCTTTTTCGTAAAAATAAAAATTCTCGTAAAAAGAAATTCTTAGTAGCCGCCCGGAGGTTGGAAATATGCCCGGTAGACGGCAATAGGCTCCCCTCTATTACGTGGCACTTAAACATAGCTGGTGAATCGTGGCCGTGTGTGGCCGGCTTTAGAATTGTCCCACCCCTCTCCACCCATGGGAGTCGTAAGGGCTGACTGAGGGAATGCCGGGGGAGTGGGCAGCAGCACTCCCTCGAGTATTAACAACATCCACTGCGATCGCCAACTTGCCTGCCAAGCGTGGCGATTACGGCACTATCCCCCTATATGAGCGCACAAGACCGCTCGTTGTGGCGTTCTCTTGGGGAGGTCTATGTCCAGCAGTGGACGTCGAAAGGCTGGATGGATGGATAGTGAATCGTGGGTGTGTAATACACCTCTGCCTACTCCTTCGCGGATTACCGGCGTGATGCTATCTTTTTGTTTATACATAAATTTTTATAACACATAATTATACCTACTTGGCTGTACGGCTTGATGGTAAGTAAGACGGTAAGTTTTCCACCCCCTGAGTGGTTGGCGTAGTAGCCTATAGGCCAAAGGCAACCTTCGCGAGTAATCCACCTCAAGAAAAGCTATGTCCTATGGCTTTTAAGAATGAGGAATAATGAAGAGGAATGATGATATAGAGGAGATGAGGAAGTAGTTAGTTAAAATAATAGGAAGGGAAAGAAGGGGTGGTTTGGTAGGTTTCTAACTTAAAGATAGAAACACACATATTTAGGCATTTTTGATTTAAGAATGTTAAATTTCATTTTATATTTGTTATAGGATACACATATTTCAATGGTTTTATAAAATCGCGGGTAAAATAGGGGTCGAATTTAGAAAGTAAATCTTTAACGCTGTCGAAGTCGCGGATATCAGCTAGTAATATCATAGTAAAAAGAGTGGGGAAGTAGGCTATCTCCGGCCCATTCCGCGATATAAATACCTACCATACTTGCCTGTCTCAGGGTTGTCACTTTTAGCTAAATTTTAATTCAGTGCCTAGAAATTGGCAAGGGCCGGGTAGTTGTATTTTTTACTTGTAATCGTTTAGGTAAAAGCAACCTCACTAACCCTGAACCCAGACGACACAACACAGATTATTTTAACTTACGAATATTACTTAGTCACTGTACCTACAATACTGAGAAATCGACATGACATGACATTTAGACAGCCAAACACACAGCAATAAGTTCTCCTGCGATTATCACACATTTTTCATTTATTTAGCGGTGCCGAAAAGCCGTGACGCCCAGACGCCTTGTGCGGTGTTAGCCCCGAGTGGCGTACTGAGAAACGGGACGAGATTTTGTTAGAGTGTGCGTACGATACTATGGCGTACACATACAAGCCGCGCGCGGTGCGTTTGTATGAAGTAACCTACTTCCCACTTAATAGTAATAATATTTATAAATGTGAATGTAAATTTGTTTGTTACGTTTTCACGCAAAAACTACTTAAGCGATCATCATGAAACTTTGTACATATATTCTTGGAGGTATTAGAAGTAACATAGGATACTGGTTATGACCAAAAAAATTTTTTACGAAAGATATAAAAATTGTTTGTCATTTCTAGGGTTGCTTTATTTATTTTTTGAAACTCCTCGCGGACGAAGTCGCGGGTAACAGCTAGTATTGTTATAATCAAATAAATTTTCTGTGTACCACTAATACTGAACGTTTTTGCAGTCACTTAAATCATGCTTGCGAAGCTGCTCGCACCAGCTATACTCTAATTTTTACTTTAGCAGACTTATGGTAATCAACCATAAGTCATTCTTGCCAGGTAATGTTTCATGTTGCTTCAAGTAAGCTTAGTAAAAATAATTCTTTAAAGAGGATACAGTCAAAGTCATACAAAGTTAGTCATAATCAAATCAGTCATGTCTCAGCCAAGTGGTGGTGACTTTACTGGAAGCTTGTATGGAGTTTTGGGGGCAACACGATAAAACATGTTACCTCGCATTATATCACTTGCCAATACTTGTGTACATACACAAATAGACAATTAGTAAAATGCCACTAATTAAACACATTAATACCTACTTTATCTCTAGATAGTATCCAGGGTCTGATGATGGAGCTGGAAGGTGGCCACAGTAAATCTGTAATGAAACGACGCAACCCATTGATTTAGGGCTAGTTTGAGTTATCTTGAATAGTACAATAGTCCTAGATGATATTCAGGGTCTGATGATGGAGCCGGATGGTCATGCGCACTATGCTGTAAAACGCTGCGATCCCATTAACTTTGGAATTATTTGATTCATTTTGACAAAAACTCCAATGATAATTTGTGTCCATTTCCATTATTTTACACATGACTGTCATAATTTTATACAAGCACACATTGAAAAAGTTATAATTATTTTATTTTTACTCATTATTTCCACAAAATCATTTTGATGTTTTCACATCTGGCCGACGTCCCACGACGTCTATTATTTAAACAAGTATACAGTCGGGCTGGATATCGTAGCTACCGACGCAAGCGATGCCAGGTGTATTAATTGCACTTTGCGATACAGGGATAGAAGGTATAAAGGAAGGGGGGTGCATGACATGTGTGTTTTCGGCCGCTGGTGCTCTCACTCACCGAAGAAAACGCAACAATATCATCCACTTCAAGCCGGCCCCATATTATGTATTAAAATTAGCAGGAAGATGCGTACAAAATTACATACCTGTGGGTAAAAAGGGAACAAGTGTGTTGGGACCTTGGGACTCGCCTGGGAGTGTAAGTCTTCTTCGAGGCCCGCCCACGTCTTCACTACAGATGTTCTCACAATAACGTGTAGATGACCGTTTAATAATCTGTGCCGATGGCATGCCAGTGGCAGAGTTATGCACTCTTATTTATTTGATTTTTGCAGTCCCGAGATTTATTTTGATATTATTATAAGGCTGCTGCTGTGCGTAAAGCTATTTTATTTATTTATTTGGACAACCAGTAATTGTTACATTATTTTAATGCTATAACATAATTATAATACAAAAATATAAACATAAATGGAAAACTTTTTAAAGTTTCACCACATGCATCGAATATCGCTATAACGTCTTTAAGGAAAAAAAAGGAAAAATGAAGATTACCTATCTATAATTGACATAATAGATAATAAGTACAATACCTAATAGTTCAATAAGGAAAAAAGAGAAAAAAGGAAAGATGAAGACAAGTGATAATAATAACAATTAGCTCATCTATTTGTATAACAACATAACTCTATAAATAGAAAAAGATACCTACTTAGTTCATGTAACGATTTCTAAATAATGTTAACACAACCTTTTTTTAAAGATAGAATTTTATCGTTAAGTACATCAACCTCTCCACATTGTATGCTTTGACAAATGGGAAACGGTGGCAAATTGTTCAAGATTAGTTCTGGCAAATGGCTGGTGCAATACCTAATCCTGAATTAGCAAGCGCACTTCTAGGCACGCGACATGGAACACGCAAATGAAATGATCCTAGGAGCGGTGGATAGTTAAATATATTCTTTAGTATTTTTAAAAGGACTGAACATCATGTCTTGTAATTGTCTACGTACCAATAGACTATCCATACCAAAATATAAATTAATAATGTTTATATAAACTTCAGATATTTGAGAAAAAAATAACGTATTGAAACTTTTCTGTCTGATAGCTCCTGATTAGACTTAAACCCATTTTATCCCGCTACAATATCGGGAACCTCAGATATAACCAACTCTATCGCAGACGAAAGCTAGTGTTAGATTAGTTTCATAAAAATCCGTTTAAAGTAGTTTTTGCGTGATGCCTGAACAAATGAACATACAAAAATTCTAAAGAACTATATGGTTGTCTGTAAATACTGTTTATGGATGATAATTTTACGTGTTAACGTCGTAATTATGTTTTCTGAGAGTTTCACAAACAATGCATTGGTCGCCATCCTACGAACCGCAGATGAACCACGTAGTCAGATTACTTTAAATACCGCCACCTATTTTTATGATTTAGCAACTCTGGGCGGAACGTGACACTTTTTCGTGCGTGCGGCCGACGTTCATCGCTTTATAAGACGTTATCACGCCAAAAAAAATGATTTGTGTTTAGAGACGCTTAAATAATCTAACACATTTATTTTTCCTCAAATATCTTAAATATATAGATACCTATATACATAGCTCTGTAACAGCTTTATAATCGAACATCATGCCTCACAACAGTTCCAGGAAAAGACAGGGTTGGGATAAACTTCTGTGGAAAAAGCTATTGATGAAATGAAATGGGCTGGGTATTGGCTTCTAAAGTATTTAATGCGCCACAATTGACTCGTAGAAAATGCACCGGATTCAAATAAAGTCTTAGCTCCAATTATAAAATATAGCCACCTACTGATTTTTTTAACTTTCGCAGTTTGTCACCATGGTCAGAGTTGATTTAATCGAATAGCTACCTTTTTGAATTATGTATGGGTAGGCACAGCACCCTTAGCCAAGTTGCGTAAATCGTTGTAGAATAGAATAGAAGAATCAATATGGGATTGACAGTCGGTGACGCGTACTTAGTCGTAGACTTATATCAATCTCGTACATTGATTATTCTATTCTACTAGCGTTTATGCCACTTTGGCTAGGGAGGCCGGATTATCTTAACATACTAAGCACACTGAACAACTAACAACACTGAAGCTGCAAATGATGATAATTTACTGCATTTTTGTTTTTATTTAATGCAATTACCTAGTGGTGGTGGAATAGTATCCAAGCCAAAAGAAGTTTGATTAAAGTTTCTCCAAAGATAAAGAGTTTTACTTGTCAAAGGTCGGTATGCCAATAAGACATCAATCTCTATAATTCTGATTAGGTAATAAACTAAAGAATATAAAGCTATGTTAATGTGTTTAAAATTATTAATAAATAAAGATTTTTGTACACCTCACTCCCCTATATTAATGAGCGGCGAATGTATTTTACCTATCATATGGCAAGCTGCGACTTTTCTGCTATCATCAGTAATAAGAACGACAATTAAGTTATTGTGATAAAGAGCTTTTAAATAAATAACTTAGGTATTTTATGCAGACTTACATTGCCATTATCTAGAGAAAAAGAGAGAGAGAATAGATAATTAGCTCAACTTAGTATCTTATTAGTTTATGGCTTGATCCCTGCTTAAAAGTGTCACCAGCTTGGTGTGACGTGTGGTTTAAGGATAAACCTACTCCGTATCCATCCATCCATCCATCAGCCCTTCATCGTCCACTGCTGGACATAGGCCTCCCCAAGAGAACGCCACAGCAAACGGTCCTGTGCCGCCTGCATCCAACGACTGCCTGCGACTTTAACCAGGTCATCGGTCTACCTGGTGGGAGGCCGTCCTACACTGCGCCGTCCATTACGCGGTCGCCATTCGAGAACCTTTCTTCGGTTGTCAGTTCGTTGAGCGATGTGGCCTGCCCATTGCCACTTCAGCATGCTGACCCGGCGGGCTAGGTCGGTCACTCCCGTTCTCCTGCGGATTTCCGTATTACGGATCTTATCACGTAGAGAGATCCCAAGCATAGCCCGTTTATATATTCCATAGCACGCTGAACGACTTTAAGCCTTGATATAAGGCCAACATTCAGAGACCACGCCTCTGTTCCATAAGTCATCACTGGTAACACACACTGGTCATAGACCTTCGTCTTCACTCAGACACTGTGGAATATTGGACAAGAAGATCTCCCTCAGCTTCCCGAATGCTGCCCAGCCGAGCTGGATTCGTCAATCGACCGCTTTCTCGAAGTTGCGTCTACCTAACTGGACAGTTTGTCCCAGGTATTCATAGTGGTCGACAACTTCGAGAAGCGCACTCCCGACCAGGACCGGTGCTGAAATGACATGGACATTAGACATGACTTTCGTCTTGTCCATGTTCATTTTTAGATCCACTAGTCAGGAGACACGGCTGAGGTCGTTGAGCATGGTACCGAGGTCCTCCAGCGATTCTGCCATGACCACAATATCATCTGCAAATTGAAGCTGAGTGATGTATTCGCCATTTATGTTGATGCCTAATCTGGTCCAGTCCAAGAGCTTGAAAACATCTTCCAATGCAGCGGCGAAGAGTTTTGGGGACATGACGTCTCCCTGTCTAACACCTTTCTGCAGTTGGATCGGTTTTGTGCTCTTGTCCCGAACTCGGACAGACATAGTGGTAACACTTCAACACTTCAATGTATCGATAGTCAATTTGGTACCGTTGAAGGGACTGCAGCACCGCCCAAGTTTCGATCGAATCGAAGGTTTTCTCGTAGTCCACAAACGTTAGACACAGAGACCTATTATACTCCTCGGTCTTCTGTATAATCTGGCGCAGCGTATGTATGTGGTCTACAGTACTATAGCTTTTTCGGAAACCGGCTTGTTCGGGAGGCTGGAAGTCGTCGAGCCTGCGCGTGAGTCGATTTATAATGACCCTCGAGAACAACTTATAGACATGGCTCAAGAGTGAGATGGGTCTGTAATTCTTCCAGAGGGTTCTGTTACCTTTCTTGAAGAACAGCAACACCACGCTCCTGGTCCACGAATCTGGGACGTCGCCCCCGAGAACGACAGAATTGAATAGCCTCTGGAGGGCTTTGAGGACCGGCTTTCCGCCTGCCCTCAGAAGCTCTATAGTAATTCCGTCATCTCCCGGTGCCTTTCCGTCCTTTAGTTGTTTGAGAGCCATTCTGATCTCGTACAGGCTGACGTCCGGGATATCTTCGGTATAGTGCCGAGTTAGCTTGGATCTGGGCTCATGGACCAAGCTGACAACAGGGTTCTGGGATCTGTATAACTGTCCATAGAACTCGTGGACCTCTCTTAATATCTCATCTTTGGAAGAAACAACAGTGCCATCATTGGTCTTCAGCTTGGTCAGCTGGCTTTTCCCAACAGACAGATCTCTTGCGAACACTTTGGAACCTTGGTTCCGCCCTATCGCCTCTTTAATACGCAAGGTATTAAATCGGCGAATGTCTCGTCGCATAGACTTGGAGATCTGTCTGTTTAGTCGTAAAATTGTCAGGTAGGTTAAGCTCAGCGGTATATGCGGTAAAAAAAAATTAGATTATTGACTGATGTTGAAACGGCTAGAATAGTTTATTTCAGTTATTTTCATAGTATTATGTCCTATGGTATACTGCTACGGGGATGTTCCGCCGATTTAAATTCCATATTTGTACTTCAGAAAAGGGCTGTTCGTGCAATCTATAATCTGGACCCGAGAGTTTCCCTTAGACAGAAATTCAAAGAAATAAGTATTCTAACTGTTGTGTCTCAATTTATATACGAAAATCTGTTGTATGTCAAGAAAAACATCGGAAGTTTTGATAAGTATAGCAATGTTCATCACATTAATACTAGGAACAAAGGCAATCTTATTGCACACAGTACTCGTCTCCACAGAATTAGTAGATCTTTTATGGGGCAATGTATATGCTTTTACAATAAGATTCCTGAAAATGTCCGAAACATGCCACTAAATATGTTTAAGAAAGCCATAAAAATTAGACTTTGTAATCAAGGTTATTTCACTGTTTCGGATTATCTTGAGGACAAAACAAAATGGGCTTGAGCTGCTCCTCATTCATTATTTTTCAAAATTGTTTTGTATGATATAATGTAATTTTAGTTATAGAGATTATATTAAATTGTAATAAATTGGCAATTTAAAAAAGTTGCCCATGAGTTTCTTGCCGGGTTCTTCTCATGAAAGGCTTTACTTCGGAATCCGGCCGCTTGTGGCAATTGCAATCGCCACTTTGTTATTGCGGATGCACTCGCCTCAGGCGCTCGTGTTAATTATTAGTGTATTCTTGACGATTTTAAGCGCTATTTAATAGGCCTATGAAATAAAGATATTTTTGAATTTGAATTTAAATTAATTTCGTTAACTGCCTCGGTGGTGCAGCGGTAACGTGCTCTACTGCTGATCATGAGGTCTCGGGTAGCCAATAGCCTCGCCCCCCATTACATGGGACTTAATCATAGCTGGCGAACCGTGGATGTGTAATACATCTATGCCTACCTCTTCGGGGATAAAGGCGTGATGCTATGTTTATGTTTTTAATTTCCTTCACAATAATGGTGTCTATCCTACTTTACCGTCATATTCCCACACTTATTTTTCGTCGCTACAATGTTGCTAAAATATTTAACAATTATTAAAAAATAAAAGAAATACTTATATACATACAATAAATTAAAAAAAAAAACTTGTTTGTAGTCAACTGTTTGAAAAAATATGGATTAGGTTTCTTTTTAAACGTTAAAATCCATTTTGCTCCCGACACAGAAGGAAATAAGCAGGAAGTACCTTGCAGACACATGCTTCTGTCAGGAAATATTGAAAACTCTTATATTTTTGCTATGCAATCAGTTGCACGTTTTGTCTGCTTCCGTAACGGTTACGAGACTTTAATTTTGCCAATTTCCACGGTACGTATACAATAGAGACACTCACCACTTCTCGCCACTTGTTCACAACACAACAACATTAGGTACGTGATTCTCTAACAAAGCACGTCAGTCTATCATTTTTATACTGAAAGTATAGTATTAAAAAAGTGACATTTTAAATCCAGCCAAACATTGTTTTACAGTACCTATATTATTCCATCCATCAGCCTTTCAATGTCCACTGCTGGACATAGGCCTCCCCAAGAGTACGCCACAACGAGCGGTCCTGTGCCG
This sequence comes from Leucoma salicis, assembly GCA_948253155.1. NCBI lineage: Eukaryota > Metazoa > Arthropoda > Insecta > Lepidoptera > Erebidae > Leucoma > Leucoma salicis. The sequence goes on from OX411806.1 coordinate 11,058,836, forward strand.
ACCGCATCCAACGGCTCCCCGCAGCTTTGACCAGATCGTCGGTCCATCTGGTGGGGTCCGTCCTACGCTGCGCCGTCCGATACGTGGTCGCCACTCGAGAACCTTTCGTCCCCAACGATTATCGGTTCGTCGAGCGATGTGGCCTGCCCATTGCCACTTCAGCATGGCAACCCGGCGGGCTATGTCGGTCACTCTCGTTCTCCTACGGATCTCCGTTTTACGGATTCCATCACGTAGGGAAATACCAAGCATAGCCCACTCCATGGCCCGCTGAGCGACTTTCAGCCTTGATATGAGGCCAACATTCAGAGACCACGTCTCTGTTCCGTATGTCATCACTGGTAACACACACTGGTCGTAGACCTTCGTTTTCAGATACTGCGGAATATTGGACGAGAAGATCTTCCTTAGCTTCCCGAACGCTGCCCAGCCGAGTTGGATTCGTCGATTGACCTCTTTCTCGAAGTTGTGCCTACCTAACTGGACTGTTTGTCCCAGGTAGATATAATGTTCGACAACATCGAGAAGCGCACTCCCGACTAGGACCGGTGCTGAAATGACATGGACATTAGACATGACTTTCGTCTTGTCCATGTTCATTTTGAGACCCACTAGTCGGGAAACCCTGCTGAGATCATCGAGCATGGTGCCAAGGTCCTCCAGCGATTCTGCCACGACTACGATGTCGTCGGCATATCGAAGGTGAGTGATGTATTCGCCATTGATGTTGATGCCGAATCCGGTCCAGTCCAAGAGCTTGAAGACATCTTCCAATGCAGTGGTGAAGAGTTTCGGGGACATAACGTCTCCCTGTCTAACACCTCTCAGCAGTTGGATCGGTTTCGTACTCCTGTCCTGAACACGGACTGACATGGTGGCGTTTCTATACAAGCACTTCAACACTTCGATGTACCGATTGTCAATTTGGCACCGCTGAAGGGACTGCAGCACCGCCCAAGTTTCGATCGAATCGAAGGCTTTCTCATAGTCCACAAACGCCAGACACAGAGGCCGATTGTATTCCTCGGCTTTCTGTATAATCTGGCGTAGCGTGTGGATGTGGTCTATGGTAATATAGCCTTTTCGGAAACCGGCTTGTTTGGGAGGCTGGAAGTCGTCAAGCCTGCGCGTGAGTCGATTTGTAATGACCCTCGAAAACAACTTATAGACGTGGCTCAAGAGCGAGATGGGTCTATAGTTCTTCAAGAGGGTTCTGTCACCTTTCTTGAAGAACAGCACCACCACGCTTCTGGTCCACGACTCTGGAACGTCGCCCCCAAGAACGACGGAATTGAACAGCCTCTGAAGAGCTTGTAAGACCGGCTTTCCGGATGCTCTCAGAAGCTCTGTGGTGATTCCGTCGTCTCCCGGTGCCTTTCCGTTCTTTAGTTGTTTGAGAGCCATTCTGATCTCGTACAGGCTGACGTCCGGGATATCTTTGGTAAAGTGCCGAGTACCTATATTATTAGCCTATTGATAAAATTATGGACTGTAAAAACAGTGGTACTGAGTTCGTTCCTCAGGCCAAGGACCTCGCACAGAATACACTGTCTGTATTTTCGAAAATAATTCGAAGTTATGTGTGTATTTGTTTACGGCACAGCTCGATGAAAAAACATCGTGAAGCCGGCATGGCATTTTTTTTTTGATAAGGCGGGAAATATTTACCTAACCGCACACCCCATCGTTCGAGGCAACAAACAGGGTAGTGTGGGGCCCTACCCACTAAAGAAACCCACCATGTGCCGTCTCTCCGCCAATATTGGCGGCCCACCGGAACCATGTTACATTACTTCAGTGGCCCGCCGGCGGCTTACCCTTTCAGGTACCCTCTACGGAGCGACGCGTCCACACACGGAGCGTTACACCTTCACGGGAGGCCTTGCGGGTGGCGGACGTTCCCCGCTCCATCTACCCGCAGCCTCAGCTAGGGCGGCATCAGGTGCAAGTATTCACGCCTGCGCCGCCCCAGTCGCTGGTGGCAGTTTGGGCCAGCGGAAGGACCGGCCTCCCTGGCCCTCTACGCCGCTTCCTTCTGCAAAATGTCCTCCTCGCAGAAGGCAGTGACCGCCACCCAATTCTTGTCACTGCCAAGCATCTCTGTGACGACGCTCGGCAGCATGAGGTCCCCCTCTATTGCCGCAACGAGTTCACGGCGCTGCTCGACCCAAGCCGGACACGATTCAAGGGTGTGCCGCGCCGTGTCCTCGTCGCAACCGCAGTGGTGACAGCCCGGAGTCACTTCCAGCGTCATCGACCGGACAAGCCGGCATGCCTGAAAAATATTTTTTGGACCGCTTGTGAAGTCGGCCATTCCGCACTGGGACAGCGTGGTGGACTACGACCCCTCCCTCTCACTATGAGAGGAGTTCCGTGCCCACATGTGGTATAATGGTTTATATTATTTAGTCCGTGTGGTGACGGAATAATAGTACGAAAGACACCATCCTTTCCGGCGGGTGTCGTACAAGGCGAGAAGTAAGCAATTATCACCCATTGCATTACTGGTGGTAGGCCTAGGTAACAGGTTAGAGTACTCACTTGCTATCGGGTCCGAATGGGTCAGTACCACCATCTCCTGTGTGACCGGTCATGAATCACGTTAGTGTGTTTTGGCTGTAGCAGAAGATAGCCGTTTATACTTTCATTTCATACCTGAGAAATGAAATTGTGCGCAGCGGCTTGACAATATTCTCGGTATAGTTGAGTCCATGAGCGACGGTTACCACTTACCATCAGGTGGGCCGTGGCTCATCTGCCGTCATTAGCAATTTATCTTAGGTCAACAAGTCATCATAACTAATCTATTAGATTTAGGTAAAGTACCTACCCTTTAAGTGCCTCAGGGTTTTATTACAAATTAAGGTATTTTTTTTTGTATAGCATAAGATTCTCATTTATCTATACTATTATAAAGGTGTAGCAGAGCGGTGCAGAGATTTAAGATATTTTGACTTTATTAGGCCATTAGGCTATATAGGCAGGTCTAAACACAAAACAATTTATAAAAACTACTAACCGGATTTTAATGCAACTTTTTTATTTGGTAGCTCTTGATTAGACTTAAAAACTAGTATACATTTTATCCCCGCTGCTATATCGGGAACCTGAGATATAAACTTAAACTACTATTATAAAGCTGTAGCATAATTGTGTCTGTACATTTATGATATTTGCGAAAAATTTACTGTAATAGGCTATATACGCCTGTTTAAACACAAAACAATTTTTTTTAGATTTTCTGTCTGTTCACGCAAAAACTACTTACTAAATGGATTTTGACGCAACTTTTAATATTTCATAGCTCTTGATTAGATTTAAAAACTGGTATACATTTAATCCCGCTACTATATCGACATGGCCATTGAAAACGCTATTTACCGTGAAATGATGGCAGTAAACATACCCATTAATTAAGCAAAATGTTTATCAGGTTGAATACCTAAGTAGCTGTACTATGACTTTATCTATTAGTAGGTAATAAACAATACTGAATCTAAAATCTATATACCTAATAAATTGTATTATCTTAGTTATCGCCGTCTATAACAACTTATTTCTAGAACAACAAGTAACTACTTATGTATTTCCTATATGATAGCATTAGATTACAAGAAAATCACAAAAACATCACAGAAACACATTCAGTGTCAACAACAGCGAAATAAAAGAAATCATCTACATGCCACTATACTGTCCACCTTCGATCAACAATGCAGTAGATATCGCGTCGCGTCTCGAAGAAGTGAGCTCTTATTTTGTTTAGTTCAACAAGTACTTTATTTGTTGCTATCTAATCTTGATTTCACAGTTTTAGTTAGTTTTTATTTGTCTTTTCACTTTCAAATTATTGCTTTGCCTTTCAAATTATTGCTTTGCCTTTGTCTCAGTTCGTTAGTAAACAGATGTGAATATATACTTATACAGCTAAGTATATATTCACACGGACAGTTTTTAGCTTGATTTTGTTCGTGACACTGTCTCTTGTTGGTATTGATGATTGAAGCTGCCCACCCTATATCCTTCAGCCGTTCAGCGTCCTCTGCTAAACTTATGCCTTCCTAAGAGAGTGCCACAACATATATTATACATCTAACGGGCCCTTTCGTCTTTGAGTAGCCGGTCGGTCTATTTGGCGAAAGGCTGTCCTACATGGTCGCCGCTCGAGAGACTTTCTAAGCTGCGCCAACATTTTATATTATAATATGCAAAAAGTATATAAAGAAACGGAAACTTAAACAGAAACGTAAAGTGTGTTGCAGGTTACAAAAGGATAAGTCATAAAAACTAATAAAACGCCTGATGTTTACATAAAAATAATAGAACGTCTGACGGCGCGTCACGATATGCTATCTTTACACTGTTATCACACCGACGCGACGCCGACGCGGCGAACCGCGGTAGGGAAACTTCGGCATATATGTCAAGAAAAAGTCACATATGTTGTATCTCGCTCTATCTCTCTGTGATTTCATTGTAACATTGTCTGCATAGAATCGCTGTTACTCGCGATACTTTTTCAAATTTTCTCATACATTTGTATGGAACTGCTTTTCTTATGATACCTCGAGAATGGATTGACTGATTTGAATGTTTTTGTTTTGTTCAAAAGGAAAAAGCCCTCTGGAAGTTTTTATAAATGTTTATACTATTATAAAACTGTAACAGAGCTGTATCTGTACATTTAAGATATTTGAGAAGAAAATACTGTAATAGGCTATATGGGCGTGTCTAAAAACATAACAATTTTTGATGTAAATACTTCTTTACGCACACCGTGTTTTATCTGTGTGGTGACGGATTAAGAATACAGGTGTCGCCATCCCATTCTTTCCCGCGGGTGTCGTAAAAGGCGACTAAGGGAAGTAAGCAACTATCACCTTTTTGCATTACTGGTGGTAGGGTGTAATTCCAAGTGGGGCTACTTATTTGGCATCGGGCCCGAGCGGGTCAGTACCACCGTTTCTCGTGTGACCGGCCATGAAACATTTAGGTGTGTTTTGGTTGTAGCGGGAGATTGCCGCCCTGTCCATTTTCCCTTCCCGAGCACGTGATGGGTTTCGGTGACGCTTGGAACGGGCATTGATAAGGGTCATGACTTGTGCGTTGGGCGTGAGAGCCTGACTCGGGGTACAGGGAGACCTGGTGGGAATGGTTCGCCGGCCACCTGCCAGTCAGTAGGGGACCCGAACCCGGGGAAATCCTACCTCGGGAGGCTGTCCCGCCAACCGGCGAAAATCCCGTGGAGTTGCCGTCGTGCCGGAGTAGGAGACCGGTGTGGACCCGACGGTTACTCACAGGAGGGCACCGGGGGCCCTTCCGTGTTTCGTGTCAGCTCCTCACAAAACCCATTGTCTGGCCGTGCGCCAAGTGTCACCGCCCTTTTTTTCCGAGTGTCACCGGTACCCATTGTGCGCAAGCCCATATCCCCAACAATTTTGGCCCCCAAACTCTTCGCAAACTATGAAGTTGAAGAAGGGGGCCAAAAGGAAAAAGAAAAAGAGCAAGTATTTTACGGCGGACTCACTATCCACATCATCAGTGGAGTTTTGCAACATCAGGAGTCTTCACAGTAATCGCGACGCCGTCCATCACCATCTCAAGACGGCGCGGCCTGCCTTGCTCTTTTTGACGGAGACGCAGATAGGCGCTCCGTACCTTAAACGCTACGAACTGGAGCATTCCTTCCATCCTAAAGCCGGGGTGTGCGTATTCGTTCGGAGTGATGTCTGCTGTAACCGTGGTGGAACAGACCACATCTACGCGTGCCTTTACAGGTCCCATGGCAGTGATTTGGGGTCAACTCACCTTTTCGAGAACGTCGAACGGGGGATAGACAAATTGGAGCAGTTTCCATCTGCGGAGGTGGTGGTTCTTGGTGCTTCAATGCTCACCACAAAGAGTGGCTTGGGTCCCGGACCACTGACCTCCCGGGTCGACAACTCTTCAATATGGCTTCGGCCTATGGTCTCTCTCAACTGGTAACACAGCCTACCCGTGTCCCAGATATTGAGAGTCATGAGCCCTACTTGTTGGTCCTTCTGCTGACTACAAATCCACACGGATACCGGGTGGTGGTTGGTGCTCCTTTAGGATTATCCGATCACTGCCTGGACCGCTGCACCACCCCTGTTGCGAGAACCAATCGTTTTCCAGCGAATGGGTCTCGTAGAGTCTAGCAGTATAAGTCAGCAGATTGGGATGGACTTCGCGAGTTCTTCGCGTCCTATCTTTGAAAGCAGCTATGCTTCTCCTCTAGGGACCCTGACGTCTGTGCGGACTGCATCACGGAAACGGTGATTATGGGGATGGAATCATTCATCTCGAGCACCAAAATACCGGTTGGCGGTCGCAGCCGTCCATGGTTTAGCAAAGCCTGTAGGACGGCTGCACGCCAGAAACAGTCTGCATACCTGGCCTGGAATAGGGCCAGGAAAAGTCAGGATCTGAGCGCCAAAGAGAAGAAGCGGAAATTTAATGCTGCTTCCAGGTCCAACAAGAGGGCTATTACCGAAGCCAAGGCAGAACACGTTGCCAGAATTGGCGAGCGACTTGCAAGCTATCCCACTGGGAGTCGAGCTTTCTGGTCACTCGCCAAGATAGTGCAGGGCAACTTCTGCCAGTCTAGTCTCCCACCACTGCGGAAACTGTACGGCAATTTGGCCCACAGTGCAAAAGAGAATGCCGATCTTTTGGGCCAACTCTTTGCCTCAAACTCAACTTTGGACGCCGGAGCGGCCACACCACCCACCATCCCTTGGTGTGAAAGCTCCATGCCTGAAATACGCATTACGCAACGTGCAGTCAGGCGGGAGCTGCTGCTGCTGGACGTCCATAAGTGGAGTGGGCCGGATGGTATCCCTGCGGTGGTTCTTCGAACGTGCGCTCCTGCGTTGACCCCCGTCCTTACGCGCCTGTTCCGCCTTTCATACAGTACCGGCAGGATTCCTACTTCGTGGAAGGTAGCCCATATTCACCCGATTCCCAAAAGGGGGGATCGGTCGGACCCGTCGAATTACAGGCCAATCGCGATAACGTCCCTGCTCTCTAGGGTACTGGAGAGGGTTATTAACTGCCGACTTCTGCAGCACCTTGAGGATCACCAGCTGATCAGTGATCGCCAATACGGCTTTCGTCAAGGTCGATCTGCTAGTGATCTTCTCGTGTACCTCACTCATCGCTGGGCAGAGGCCTTGGAGGGTGGGGGTGAAGCTTTGGCGTTCAGCCTGGACATCGCGAAGGCTTTCGACAGGGTCTGGCATAGGGGCCTTCTATCGAAGCTACCATCGTATGGAATCCCCGAGGGGCTCTGCAAGTGGATCGCCGGCTTCCTCCATGGTCGCAGCATCAAAGTCGTTATAGACGGATGCTGCTCTGATATCATGGAGATTAATGCTGGCGTTCCTCAAGGCTCGGTGCTCCCCCCAACGCTGTTCATCCTGCATATCAATGATTTGCTCTCAACAGAGAGTATACATTGCTATGCGAAGGACAGTACGGGTGATGCGCGATATACCGGTCATCAGAAAGTCCCTCGGAACATGCTGGTGGAGAGGCGGACCCAACTTGTGTCTGAAGTCGAGCGTTCTCTAGGGCGGGCCTCGAAATGGGGAGAAAAGAACTTGGTTCAATTCAACCCTACGAAGACACAGGTTTGCGCGTTCACTGCAAAGAAGGACGCATTTGTCGTGACGCCCCAGTTCCAAGGCGTAACTCTCCCGGTCTCCGAGAGTATTGGGATCCTCGGCATCGCTGTATCCAGTAAAGTCCAGTTCGGGAGTCATTTGGAGGACAAAGCCAAATTGGCGAGCAAGAAACTGGGCGTTCTGAACAGAGCCAAGCGGTACTTCACACCGAGGCAGCGACTTGTGCTGTATAAAGCATAAGTCCTCCCTCACGTGGAGTACTGCTACATCTCTGAGCAGGCGCACCAAAATACCAGCTCGACCCACTTGACTCTCTGCAAATCTCATCCCAATCTCATGGATGAGCTGGAGTCGTTGGGGCGGCGGAGAGACTTTGGGGCTCTCTGTGTGCTCTATCGACTCTTCAACGGGGAGTGCTCTGAGGAACTGTTTAAGGTGGTACCAACATCGCCGTTTTACCACCGGACCACGAGACGCCGTACTAATGTTCATCCATACCACCTAGAAACTATCTCGTCCAAGACGGTTAGTTTTCAGCGTACTTTTCTACCACGTACGTGTAAGATCTGGAATGAACTTCCTGCTGCGGTGTTTCCCCAGCGTTACGACTTGTCCCTCTTTAAATGGGGTTTGAGAAGAGCACTTACTTTACTCGCTTTAGAGCTTTACTCACGGTAAGCGGCGACTTGGCTGTGCCCCTGGTGTTGCCATAGTCCATGGGCGGCGGTTACTACTTACCATCAGGTGGACCGTCTGCTCGTCTGCCACCGTTGGCAAAAAAAAAAACAAAAAACACTTGACTTCGGGAGTAAGCTGGTAAATGCGTGACGTGAGCGTTACGAAAAGTGCTGATCGGGCGAGGCGAACGAAAGTTGAAAGGGTTGGTTTGAGAGGTTGAGATAGAAAGAGAGAGAGTTAGGTTTCGTATATTACTGTAGGGGCAAGAGAGAGAGGTGCAAGCACACATTTTCTTTCTCCTTTCTCATTATTTGTTATATATTATTATAATTGTTTTATGCTTTCATTATTCAATTTTGTCGAAAAAGTATTGCATTCATTGTTGATTAAATATTTCTCAAAAAGTCAACTTCTCAAAAATTGCGACGTTTTCGTTGGTCGTACGTCGATTGTCACACAAGTTTAAATAAAACTAGCCTTTGCCTGCGGCATCGCCGCAGCCAAAATCTAGTTTTTAGGCTATATCTCAGGTTCCCGATTTAGTAGCGGGATAAAATATTTACCAATTTTTAAGTCTAATCAAGAGCTACCAAATAAAAAAAGTTGCATCAAAATCAGATCAGTTGTTTTTGCGTGATGCACGAACAAACAAACAGACAAAAAACCTAAAAAATATTGTTCTGTGTTTAGACCCGCCTGTATAGCCTAATAAAGTCAATTTTTCTCAAATATCTTAAATGTACAGACACAGCTTTGTTGCAGTTTTATAATAGACTAGCCTTTGCCCGCGGCTTCGCCGCAGTCATAAGCTCCATCATCAGACCCTGGATACCATATAAAGACAAAACATTCGTCAAGATTAATTTAACGAGTCCAAACTCGATAGGGTTGCGCCATTTTATTATAGAGTTCTCATGGTCACCTTCCAGCTCCGTCATCAGATCACCTCCATGGCATTGTCACGCGACATATATCGCGTGACAATAATAATATCAAAATCAGCTCAAACGGAAACCGGGAAGTGTGTCAAATTTAGCTTGCAAGATTTGAACGGGACAAATAAAATAAAAGCGTCGCCACGCTAACAGCCGATTTTATCCTCCCTCCGCATTAGATGTTTCACATCAAAAATTTATCTTTGAAGGAAATGATATATTGACCAAACCCGTTGCAACGAATAACAGGAACGTACCCTTATCACAAACCCAACTACTGCAGATTAGTACATATTAGACAGGTTTTACGTTGCTTATCTTCCCGTTTATTTATGTAAAACTAACGGAAATGGGTTGTTGAAGTAAACACATTTGAGCGCCGCTACACGTGTACTATACTCAATTCATCGAACAGGTAAGGTGCAGGTACGCTATTTCTTTGTTTATCTATCAAATATCGATGTTAAAAATTTCCTATTTTCAAAATAATATTTTTAAGGCTTCAGGAGTGTCATATACGCGATAAAAAAAACAAAGCAGTCTAAGGACTGCCGACAGAAGTGAAAACTTAAAACTATAAACAAACGGTTGTTATTTTTCGATATCCAAATTAAGTGTTCGATCTTAAATTAAAACTTGTAAATCAAAAATATTCATTCAGGCATTAAAAATATTGATCATAACTTGACAAAGTACTTCTTAAGACGAATTAAACGAATATAAACTTGATGGGTTCGGGTCGTTTCATTACATAGTTACTGTGGCCTCCTTTCAGCTCCATATCAGACCCTGGATACCATCTAAAGACAAAGTACTCGTCAAGGCAAATCATACAAGCCCAAACTCGATGGGGTTGCGTCATTTCATTACAGAGTTACTATGGCCACCTTCCTGCTCCATCATCAGACCCTGGATATCATCTAGGACTGGAGTACTAGTCAAGAAATTCCAAAAGAGTCTTAACGCGATGGAGTTGCGCCATTTAATTACCGTTTCGCATGGCCACCTTCCAGCTCCATCATCAGACCCTGGATACCATCTAAAGACAAATTACTCATCAAGACGAATCAAACTCGATGGGGTTGCGTCGTTTCATTGTAAGAGTTACTGTGGCCACCTTCCAGCTTCATCCTCAGACCCTGGATACCATCTAGAGACAAAGTACTCGTCAAGACAAATCATACAAGCAAAAACTCGTTGGGGTTGCGCCATTTCATTATAGAGTTCCTAGGTCCACCTTCCAGCTCCATCATCGGATCGGCTCCATGTCATCATAATATTGCATTGTCACGCGATATACATATGGGTGTAAAATTTCAGCTCAATCGGAAACTGGGAAGTGTGTCAAATTTACTTTCCAATGCACACACTATAGCTGCATCTCGTATCGGTGTCGCGAGTCCAGAGATTTTATCTCATCTAAAAATATGCGTAGGTACCGCGCTAAAAGAAGTTTTTACTTCAAAAATTATATCTTAGCACATGCAATAATTAGCGTGGCGAATTAATCCGTTTAGTATTTCCCTACAATAATTATATGAACGAATGTGCTTAGCAATCTTACTTGCACCTAATATATCATATTGTGCCGTTTTTATTAGTTTATACATACTTAGAAATTTGATTTCTTAAGTAGTTATTTAAATTAAAAATATATTATTGATCACAAAAATATACACACAGAAATCCTTTTCTGTAACTCAAATCGCACTACATTTACACAAGTTATTTAAAAAATGTCGAGTCATACTATTTTTTACAACTGCCATTTGTAGCGCCCATCAAGCTGTTACATGGTTTGAAACTCTACAATATCGGTGCTTTAATTGATATATCGATTACACCGTATTGACACTGGTTATCTGTCTTGATGGATTGAATGTTGATTTTGGCGCAGTCGAGTAAATATATCAATAAACAGTTAGTCTCTACAAGTTTGCACTTCGGCAGCTCATGAAACCATATCATACAGTTTAAAAAATCAACAGTTTGTGTAAACGGCATAAGCATCACAAATAAGTGGAGTAAATACGATATACGATTATCAAATTATTTTTCTTGTTTGTACTGACTTTAGGATACCACAAGATTGAGATTCCTTTAATAAAGTAACTAAGACAGCCTTTACCATCTTATCTACAACGTCTGGAAACATGTTGACTCGGAAATCATCCCAATTGTTTATGTAACAAACCTCTGCTCAATCACTTGCATGTTTTTTAGTTTACGGTACCCCGCTAATGTGCCATTATTTAGTAAATTCAGCCACTTAAAAAATTTAAGTAAGAAAGTTTGATGTCAATCTACCAATGCGCGCCTAAAATTTATTTGAACACTTTTTGCAGACTAGCTTAATATCTGGTAAATTTTGTGAGGTTCGCGTTCACAGTTGCATGATGATGGTTTACAATCATAGTTCGAATGAAGCCAACGAACTTACTAACAGAAAAGCGAACTCAATTGACTATTGTTAATGTAACGGAAAGCAACTGAAAAAGTAATGTATTTTAAACAAAAAATACGCAATTGCTCCACCACGTAATGATGTCTAAATATATTTATTTTTAAGTCAGCTACTTTAGCGGTGTCGTGATTTGATACGCAATGAAAATCACAGGACTAGAGTAGAATAACATGTTACTTGACTGACTCCGAATAGATGGCATCACTATACTACGGATGGCCTTCAAACTAAGCATTCAGAGAGAACGGAGATGGCAGATTTATTAATGAGGCAGTAGGGGAATATCTTAATAAGGCTGGATACAAGGATTGAACAATCAGTCACGCATACTGAAAACAGAAAAAGAACGTACGGAGCCGATCATAATGTTATCGGCACAAATTAAGATACATAGTCAAATTGATACTACGTATAATGAATAATAGTTCTTTTATAACTGATATTCCCGAGGGGTATGCAGACCTACGCTTAAATTTTATCGATATCAGTTAGTTCTAATGTAATAGGACCATTTCACAGTTCATGCACAGTTTCAGAATTCTAAAGCCGAGACTCGGTTAGAAATTGCACATTTATGCCATTATCCAACTAGTGAAAATTAAAGAACCAATTATTGTGAAAGTGGAAAAAGAGAGCTTTACTGCGAGTGGGATTCGAACCTGCACCCCTTTTAATCCGGGGAAGTGCTCTAGAGCACAGGGTCTAGACCGTTAAGCCATCGCTGTAGCCGATAGCTACACCCAATTTTAGATATCTTTACTTTGCGTGAGTCGTAAAGATATATCTAAAAAGCAATTGTAAAGTGGAGATTGGGTTGGTATAACTTTGTGTCTAGGTCGTAGTAGCTGAGTCAAGTGCTAAATACAGATAAAAAAACAGTGGCATGGTATATTTAACGGATATATTTTATTTAGAATGGAATATTACATGAACTATGTCCCAATGTACAATATTCAATAATACTATATTATAACATTGACAGTTATTGACCACTAGTGTCGCACCCCGGAATCGCACGAGTGCAATTTACTTAATAAAAAGATATCTAGGATTTTGGAGAAAATACGTAACCCTTTATCACCTTATTTGTCGATGAATCTCTTATGGTTCCCCTGTGTAAACTATGAAAATATATTTATTAATAACTAACTGAAGAAGTTCGCTGAACTTCGTACCGATTAATTAAGTTCAATTAATATACAGAAATTAAAGTGAAATATATTTTAAATACATTGAAATGATTGTAATTCACGTGATAGCAAGACTTGCCTTACCGAACACTTTTTTTTTATAAATTTAAAAAAAAAAACCCCGGAATCCATTAATATCATCTAAATCAAATAACCGTCGAAAACTGAGGGAAAGTTGGTTAAAACTTAAAAATGCTGATATATCGCAGCACACTTTTACCGAAATCAACTGCCAAAGAATAAAGCACACAACACTATAAAAATAAATAAAATTCGAGATGATATCATTAAAAAAGCCGTTTCATACAAAATGTATGAAAAAATTATTGTTATATTTATTTTTCTATTTTTCCATTGCTTTTTAATAGTTATTCTGCTGTTCAGGGTGGAGACAAATCCAACTAATCAAAGATCATAAAAATGGTCTTCGAATCTTTTATTCATAATATCTAATATTCATTGTGTTTTCTCAATAGTGGTAGAGCCTTGCTTATCCTAGCATGAATGGGTCAGCTCGATCGGGGAAGTACCACCTTCTCACAAAAGATCAGCGTAAACAGTAGTGGTACCTAGCGTTGTGTTTCCTATGGTGAGTAAGAGTGCCGAAGGCCTGAACCCCCTCCCTATCCTTCCTATCCTCTCCTTAATATACGTCCTATCCACCTCCTATCCCTTTCCTTAGAGTTGGCGACCTCTGTTGTTGCTGTACAGGCTACGGTAACCGCTTACCATCAGGTGGGCCGTATGCTAGTTTGTCACCTATGTAGTATAAAAAAAAACTGTAATAGTAAAATGGAGTGGGGGTTAAAGAGAACCAAATTGCTGTTATGGGTTTACAAGTAGGTAATGAGCCAACTGCAATTTTTGAAACTCTCCATTCGTTTGGTTTTAAACGAATTAAAAAAAAACAATAAAACGTCCTCTGTTCGTAATATAAAAAGATCTGGCAGTCTACGTATTACTAAAAAGATGATCAAGCAGTTAAAGAAAAAATTCAAAGAAATCCTGTCCGAAAGCAAAAGATTTTAATATCTCGGAAAATGAATATAGCACCTAGAATCATGTCGCGTATTCTAAGGACTTTTAGCTTATTATAGACACACACTAAATAATTACCATTTAAACAATAAGTACCTGGATGACCGAGCTTTGCTCGGTATTTTTTTTTGGTAAGTCGTGAGTTTTTCTCACAAAAGAAAGAATTGAAAAAAAAGGGAAAATGAAAAGAAAAAAGAACTGGAGACATCTGGACTTGAACCGGGGTCTTCTGGATTTGGGACCGCCCGATTTCCCACCTGAGCTATTGTAACCTTGTAGATGATGCCAAAATTTACCTTCGTACTCCAATAATATTGTAGCAGTTTTTCATTGCCTGAAAACCCGGATAAAACGACGTTTTCTAAAAATGAAACCTAGCTAGATCGATTTATCGCCCCCGAAACCTCCTGCATACTAAATTTCATGACAATCGTTGGAGCCATTTCCGAGATTCAGATTATATATATATATACAAGAATTGCTCGTTTAAAGATATTAGATTTAAAAATGAATAAGGTGGTAAAATCAATACAACTTCTTAAGCGGTACGCAAACGAAGGTCACAGAAAATCTTTATTTAGGTACTGACTAGATCTTTTGTTACTATCGAGCAAAATGTTTACGAGCAGAATAACCAAGTTTATGCTCCATGTTCTAGGAAGCTTCTTAATTAGTCTTCTTAAGTAGTGGCAGAGTATAAGGTGAGGATTATCCGACTTCAGTGATGGTTTGGTTTTGAGCTATTAAGGAGTGACTGAGCCATATTTTTGTGAAAAATGTTTCCAAATATCGGCACAGGTGTACCATACTATGATTCTCGAGATGGTGGTTAAGCCTCTTAACAACACCATGTTCCAAAACCAAGATTAGATTCAGCACCGGGACATGAAGCTCGTCCCACACAAACGTGGTTGGAATCGAACGTTTCTGACTTTATCAGGCTGAAGGCAGTCATCTATTCCCGAACTTAATCCCCTGGATTATGATTATATAGTCAGTCTTAGAGAGTATGGCATGTTCTAAACGCCATGATAATTTGGAGTTCCTTAAGCAATCCATAAGAAGACAGTGAAGAATTTTCTCATAAAGAAAGTGCGTTTTTCAATTGATAACTGGTCTCAACGTTTAAAGGATTGTGAAAGGCCAATGGAGATCATTTTGAATGAGCTATATATTTTAATGCTATTATATAGTATAAACTAACGTACACTACAGTAGACCTTTATGCAATAAAAAAAATCTTCTCCTTGTAACAATATTTATGGCACGAGTATGTACCTATAGATAGAGATATTCTATATGATAGTGAAAGCTGTATCACAATCCAGTGCAAGGCATAAAATAACTAACCGAAACAGACAGACGTAAATAGTGATATTTTTTAAACTACATATTTAGAGACAAGGATAATTTATATTTAAATAAATATAATGTAATAATTTGAGTAATCCTAATCCTAAGTAATTGTTATCGATGATAAAATTAAGGCCACCGTGATATAGAAATAATATTCTTTGTCAGAAACATTTCTAATCAAACAATAATTCTTGTAAATACGTAATATTCTAGGTATTATAATGTGTTTACTTAGCAAACAATATCGACGATTATAGCCTCTTGCTCGTTAACCAGACATACTGTAAAAATATTGTGTATCTAGATCGAATATACATTGCTATGCGGATGACAGTACGGGTGATGCGCGAATCGCGATATACCGGCCGTTAGAAAGTCCCTCGGA
This sequence comes from Leucoma salicis, assembly GCA_948253155.1. Taxonomy (NCBI): domain Eukaryota; kingdom Metazoa; phylum Arthropoda; class Insecta; order Lepidoptera; family Erebidae; genus Leucoma; species Leucoma salicis. The sequence continues at coordinate 11,074,528 of OX411806.1, forward strand.
ATATGGTGGAGGAGAGACGGACCGAACTTGTTTCTGAAGTCGAGCGCTCTCTTGGGCGGGCCAAGAGCATTGGGATCCTCGGCATCGACATCTCTAGCAAAGCCTAGTTCGGGAGTCATTTGGAGGACAAAGCCAAATTAGTTAATCATAGTCAAGTCAAAGTCAAGTCTCAGTAAAGTGGTGGCGACTTTACTGAGAAGCTTCTATGGAGTTTTGGAGGCAACACAAAAAACACAATGTCAAAAAATGCTAAGCATGTCAAATGCTAAAAATATATATAAAAATATCTAAATACAAAAAAACACGTTAGGTACGCTGCATTACATCACTTGCCAACACTTATGCACATACAGAAATAATTAATTAGAAAAAATACCATCATTTTTAAACATTAATGCTTAAAATAACATAAGTTTTGGAAAATAATGTAGAGCGATGACAAGATTCTTTCATGTCCATGTTATATTATCATCCATCCATCCATCCATCAGCCTTTCAACGTCTACTGCTGGACATAGGCCTCCCCAAGAGAACGCCACAATGAGCAGTCCTGTGCCGACCGCATCCAACGGCTCCCCGCAGCTTTGACCAGATCGTCGGTCCATCTGGTGGGGGGCCGTCCTACGCTGCGCCGTCCGATACGTGGTCGCCACTCGAGAACCTTTCTTCCCCAACGGTTGTAGGTTCGTCGAGCGATGTGGCCTGCCCATTGCCACTTCAGCATGGTAACCCGGCGGGCTATGTCGGTCACTCTCGTTCTCCTACGGATCTCCGTATTACGGATACGATCACGTAGGGAAATACCAAGCATAGCCCGCTTCATGGCCCGCTGAGCGCCTTGATACGAGGCCAACATTAAGAAACCACATCTCTGTTCCATATGTCATCACTGGTAACACACACTGGTCGTAGACCTTCATTTTCAGACACTGCGGAATATTGGACGAAAAGATCTTCCTTAGCTTCCCGAACGCTGCCCAGCCAAGTTGGATTCGTCGATTGACCTCTTTCTCGAAGTTGTGCCTACCTAACTGGACTGTTTGTCCCCGGTAGACCACTTTGGTCGACAACTTCGAGAAGCGCACTCCCGACTAGGACCGGTGCTGAAATGACATGGACATTAGACATGACTTTCGTCTTGTCCATGTTCATTTTGAGACCCACTAGTAGAGAAACCCTACTGAGATCATTGAGCATGGTGCCAAGGTCCTCCTGCGATTCTGCCATGACTACGATGTCGTCGGCATATCGAAGGTGAGCGATGTATTCGCCATTGATGTTGATGCCGAATCCAGTCCAGTCCAAGAGCTTGAAGACATCTTCCAATGCAGCGATGAAGAGTTTCGGGGACATAACGTCTCCCTGTCTAACACCTCTCTGCAGTTGGATTGGTTTCGTACTCCTGTCCTGAACACGGACTGACACACACAAAAGTAGCTATCCCACAAGAACTATCAATTAACCCAATAAAAGAAAAAAAATGGTTCTGCAGAACATACATACACTATGGGAAATTTCATGACGATTGATTCAGTAGTTACAGCGCATTTATAATATTTGTAAGTGTGATATAAGTAGGTACTTATTTATTTGGTCTTGAGTAAAGGTGAATGTTTTTAACCGTTCATCCGTGACTCAAGTACTTTCCAATCACCTTCATATAAATAACTGTGTAAACAATAAGTGAAGGGATTAGGTACCTGACCGAAGTGCTTAAATGTACTTAGATACTCTCCTTGTTTTCCATATGCAAGTCTTTTGTTAATATTATATGAAAATTAAATGAAATTTATTGGATAGTATTAGATGTATGTTTGGGCTTTTTAAGTGACTGCCCCACATGTTTTTTTTTTACTACAAGGCTGGCAAACATGCGTAGATAGGTCCCGTTTGATGGTATGCTAACCGCTTACTGTAAGCCTATAGAGGCTCGCTAGAGGTTTCACTAGCACGCTTCCAACAATAGGTCGAGCCAGCCCGTTCATGCTTGGAGTAGCCATAAAGATATTTAATATTGACGTGATAGCGTCTTATAAATCGATGAACGCCGGCTGCACGCACGAAAAAGAATGACTCATTTTCACGTTCCGCCTGAGCCGAGCGTGCAAGCGAGAGCGCGGAACAAGCGATAGCACGATCGGCCTAAGCGTTCGGCTTATGACGCGTCTATCGACATACATGACGTTATCACGTAAAATTATCGTCCGTAAACCAACTTTACAGACAACCATATAGTTTTTTCTTTACATCCATGATCTCTAATTAAAATAAAATGCAGAGCAAAAGTACAAAACTGATGCAGAAAGCTGTTGAACAGGGGATGGTAATTTCTTCAAACCGGTTCAACACACTAATCCATAGAAGGTTTTTAAGCTTCAGGACAGGACCGATTCTATTTGCAAAGACATGGTGGTCGTAGCAGAATGACTGAAGGAACTTGATATCATGTTCAATGACAGGCTTTCCTATATAGTTCTAAAAAGCAACACGAGAAAGACGAAAAGTATGTACAACATTTATGTCATGTGCCGATCTTTGTCAGGACTTTATCGAAAAAGTCAATCATTATATGAAACAAACAAAGTCGTAAAAAATAGTCGTCAAAAAACTTTAGCTGGACGACGACAGTATCCGGGAAGCTCATGCAGACCTTCTCTTCCAAAATTCTACACTGCCTGAAAACGAAGGTCTAAGATCTCCATCCATCAGCCTTTCAAGGTCCACTGCTGGACATAGGCCTCCCCAAGAGAACGCCACAACGAGCGGTCCCTTCATGGGGGATGATGCCGTAATCGCCACGCTTGGCAGGCGGGTTGGCGATCGCAGTGGATGTTGTTAATACTCGAGGGAGTGCTGCTGTCCACTCCCCCGGTATTCCCTCAGTCGGCTCTTACGACTCCCGTGGGTTGAGAGGGGTGGGACAATTCTAAAGGCGGCCCCACACGGCTATCTAAGGTCTATGAGCAGTGTAATTATCAGATCAATGAAGAATGACAGTACTAATCAATATTGTAGTCCCCTGAAGACAGGCCACATCACTCTACACACCAATAACTGTCAGGAAAAATCTTCATTTTTCTGTGGACCCCATATTTGAAGTCAACGTATACGAAGTCGGGGGTAGAATCTCGTCGAAAATAATAATGGCTCCTGGCCCTACAAGAATTTTCATAGTAATCCAACTAATTCACAATCACACCAACCTAAGAATTATGTTTTAATAATAATCATCATTTCTTTCATCCATCCATCAGCCATTTGTCGTCCACTGCTGGACATAGGCCTCCCAAAAGAAGCGCCAAAATGAATGGTTTTGTGCCTGCATTCAACGGCTCCACCTAGTGGGAAGCCGTTTAGTATTGCACCGACCGATACATTTTCGCCACTCGAAAACCTTTCATCCACAACGGTCGTCGGGTCGTAGAGCAATTTGGCCAGCACTTTGCCACTTCAGCGCGATGACCCGGCGGGCTATGTCGTTCGCTTCCATTCTGCTACGGATTTCCGTGTTACGGATTCGTTCTAGTAGAAATACCAAGAATAGCCCATTCCATAACACGCCATTCCATAGTTCATCAGCGGTAATACGCATTGGTCGTAAACCTTCATTGGTTTTTAGACTCTAGAATATCGGAAAAGCAGACCTTCCTCTGTTTCCCGAACGCTACGCAGCCCCGCTGGATACGATTGGCCTCCTTCTTTAAGTTAATTCTACCCTACTGGGCTGTTAGTCCCCACACTTTTATAATCATTATTTTACAAAAAATAATATTATTTTCTACTTTTTAGTTTAACGTACTTACTTACTTATCATCACGCCCTCTTCCTTGCGGTGTAGGCAGAGAACAGAGTGCCAAAAGGCTCTATTCTTGCATACATCTCTGGCTTCCTCAACATTAATTATTCTCTTCATACAAACTCGCCGGTTTCGGAGACTCCTGACTCCAACTTCCTTCAACACATGACCGATTTGGTGTACGTAGGCGAGTCTTGGTCTCCCCGTATATCTACATCCTTACTTAAGCATTGTATATCTTCTTAACCAGTTGCTCGTCCAGAATTTTTTCCACGTGTCCGAACCATTGAAGCATTCCCTTTGGCATCTTTACACCAATACTCTCTGTACTCTCGTACTTACGTCGTTGTTACGAATGCGGTCAGTCAGCCTAACTCTACAAATTTTCTGCAGAGATCGCATTTCGACCGTATTGATTTTACTTTCATGCTCCTTTTTACATACCCATCTCTCGCTTCCATATAATAACGGGGGGACAATCTCTGCGTTGTGTATTGTGACACGTGCGTTCTGGTTGAGATGGTGGCTGCTGAGAAATTGTCCCAAGGCTCCGTTCACTCTATTTCCCGCAATTACTCTTCTCCCTATATCAATGGTGTATCTTCCAACACGACTGAATCCACATCCACGATATACATATTCATCCAATTATTCTAGCACACCATTGTCTATTGTTGCTCTAACATCTGTTTTGGCTTCTCCTCTTTCAAAGACCATTATTTTGACTTTACTCACATTCATGTATAGGCTCCTTTTCTTACAATCTTCTGTAATTATTTTTTGTTGAACTAGCAATTAAAGCGTGTTAAAAATGTGTCTAACCGCACACCTCGTCGTTCGGGGCAACGAACAAGGTAGTGTGGGGCTCTCACCCACTAAAAAAACCCGCCGTGTGCCGTCTCGCCGCCTATATTGGCAGACCACTGGAACTATGTGACATTACTTCATTGGCAAAGCCGTTGAGCCTACCCTTTATTATGCCTATGCTAGAAAGGTCCTCATAAATGGTGGGCAGGTGGTAGCCACTACTCATAAAAACAATGCAGTATTATTTTTAATTGTCCTATACCTAATGGTAAGTGGTAACCATTGCACAGGTACTTGACTAGGAACTAGGAACACAACTCTAGTCTGATATAGATAAACCAGCTGTCTTCCTAAATAATTTTTTGATCTTAATATTTGAACTGACTACTACAGAGTGTGAGTGAGAGCTTAGCTTGTCCCAACGTGAGTTTTTCCATTGGCTGTATGCTAGTTAGCCATCCTCGTAGTAAAAAAAAAATATGCATGGCTCGTAGGAAAAAACTGTGGTAGGTACCTATTTGTAATAAAAAATATGCAGGAACTATTTTATGGCAAACCTTATCATTCACAATAAATAAAATTAAATCAATATGCAATTTTTGTGCTCAATCAACAGACTATTCTATTTTTTATCTAGGAACACGTGCCTAGCCGTAATTGGCAATCGTAAAGCGTAACGCTATGGTGCTGAGAATCAGAACAGCTTATGCTCATACCAAAAAAAATCTATACGGCCTCTCGCGAAAACAAAAGCAAACGTTTTGCACTACGTAACAAGGAAATACATCTCCCGAATTACTTATTAAACAGTAGCAATGCTGTACGCATAATAATGAGATATTAAAATAATTTTAATAAACAGTTGCGTTCATGTCTTATTCCATTCCACGGATGTGGTAAGAGATGACAAAAACTATAAGATTAAATATAGAATAGAATGACTCTCTGAGAAAAAGAATGATACCCCATATACGAGTATGGTATTTATCTAGCCAATGTAATTCCTCTCTTATCGAAGAGGTCTGAGGAGAATGTTAGTGTCCAAGAATGGACGTCCTGTAAAGAATAAACGTAGTACAATTTAGTCGTCACTCGATTATCTTATGAATGAACACTAGATATTTAGGTACTCCTACGATAGGTATTATATAGATAAATAAATAAAAAAATAAAATAAATACCTGATATGATTTGTAAATATATGCGCGTATAAATTATTAGTACGAGGTTTATTTTTTAACAGTAATCGAGGACCATCGTACCAGACGCTACGTTCTACCGCCCCGTATCCAGTTAATTCACCTCTGTAAATTACCGGCTAAGGACAAGGACACACTGATAAACTATACCTCTCAGATCACTCAGATTTATCGATACCTGTCACATCGTAAATACAGCGTATTATCAATAACGGTGTTCACAACCGGCCTTACAGTCTCCAGAGAGCGACGGGTGAAAGTCAGTACAAACTCGACAGTAGTAGTGGCAGACGCACGGCTGAACTCAAGTGACAAACACGTTCCATCATTGTGTAGCATTTCATTCGATTCGCAATTTCATTAATTCAAACAAATAAACAAATGAAGTGTGTGCGCCGATGCGTGAGCGCCACGCAACGTAAGGTATCACGTCCGACAGATTCGTGTTGAGGCTAATCGGCTGATAGTGTGGAGCGTAGGTGCGGGACAGCCGCCGGCGCACCGGATCGCGCACAAGCGTGGGCGCGTACTTCAGTTGCGACCATGTTGACACTGTGTCTCGTCGTAGTCCTGGCAGCGACGCTCTCCAGCGCCGCAGACCTCCAGAACATACAATCGATCGACATTGACGCCAACGACACCCTTCCTGCAGAGCAATATTTCATTCATAAAATATTTGATAAATACGGATATAAAGGCGTCATCACATTCGAAGTAAGTGCAATTATTTGTTTTTTATGTAAGTAAAGTTTGTAGTTATTAAACGTTTTATTGTAGATTTCTATTCGCCTGGGAAACCAATATGTAAAAACAAATGTGCTTTCATTTAATTTAACAATACTTATTTTATTTTTAATATTGAAACAATAAAGTTTACATTAAACTATTATAATTATAATAGATACAAATAATATATTCTTATGATACGCGTAAATACAATACGCTCTTGTTAATAAAATATGGGATATCACGCGAGTTAGAATACTTGAATTGTACAAATAATTTTTTAAGATACCTTTCCCTGTTTCGTAAACGGAAGTTCATCGAACTTAAATGTAAGTGCCATATTATTTGCATTTAGTATTACAGATTTCCTTATCGCGCTTATCAATATTTAGTTAAATCTACCGATAGATATATCGTATCGATAGACGTAACTATTATAATAGTTACGTCGATACAGGTGCACTTAATTCGAAACCTTTTACTTAAGGAGCATATCTAGATTCTGTTTCCCACAGTAAAACAAATATTCTATCATATATTCATAACACAGAGTCCGTCATCTTATTGTTCTTTTTATATCAATAGTTTGTTTAAATGCATTACTATGTGTCATTCTCTTTAGACGTACTTATGTGTTTTGCGTTTATTGATTATGATTACATATCAATATGATATCATTTTAAACTTACATAATATAATTTATTATAACGACTAACTGAACCCAGCCTTCACACGAATAAAATAATAAGAAAGGAATACCTATATGCACAAAACATCTAAACCTGGACTCTATGACTTATTAAATGATCATCGTGAAGTATCATTTAACGGGCATTGGACCTTTTTGGTAGGAATAGCAAATCAGGATAACAATGATTCCCTCTTTGAAATTCTAGCCTACAATAATTTGCTTATCTTTTAAAAGCCTTTATTTAAGTTTATAAGAAACTTTAATTCGTGTATTGCAGATAATTTTATAGGTAGGAGCAAATAATATACCTAACTCTAGTGAGTTTCTCTTCGTAAGTTTCTAGTGAGATTCTCCTCTTAAGTCTCTTGAAAATTCCGGACTATACCGGATATCTATGGTAAATTTTATGATGATTGGTTCAGAAATTACGGCGTGAAAGCATAACAAACACTTTCGCATCTATAATATTAATAAAGTTTAGACTGCACAGATGGCGGAGGAGGTATACCTTTATCTTCTGTACTAAGTGTTATTGTAGGTACATGAGACTAATAGGCCTTTATTGAAACACTAATTGACACATCGCATCATCATCTAATGTATTTCCTATATTTTTTGAATTTAGGAAGCTTTTACAGAGTGATGGATTTTAGTAGAAAATCAGTCGTAAGCCTTATATCTCAGGCGAAACGACTTGATAAGACTAAAAATAAAGAACTTGTAAAGCGGTCCACTTTACTTATTAAAAAGATTGTTAAATACTTATTCAATAATTATTACTTATTAAAATGATTGTTAAATAATTATTAAATAATTATTACCTCACAGTTTTTATTACATTTTAAAACATGAAAGTAGGTTTTGTGCATGAAATGTAATAGTGCAAATATTATTGTTGTCGTGGACTTTTTTGCATAATAATATTTAAAATCTAGCTACATCCTAACTGTTATAAAGCTGTAACAGAGCTCTGTTTATACATTTAAGATATTTGAGTACAAAATGCCAACTGTATTAGACTATTTAGGTGTGTCTGGATATAAAACATTTTAATTAGAATTTCTGTCTGTATCTCTGTTAGTTTCTTCGCAAATCACGCAAAAACTATTGAACGGATTTCAAAGGAACGTCTTTGTTTGTAAGCTCTTGATTAGACTTAAGAATTGATAGATGTTTTATACTGTTACTATATCGGGAACCTGAGATATAATCTGAAAACTAGCTTTTGTCTGTGGCAAAAGGGGACAAAGGCTTATTTTAAAGTAAAAGCAAAATATTAGCATTTTGACAGTAATTAATGACTGTCGAACCCAACAATCTTTGTTTACTTAGATTGCTAATACATTAATTTGTTTTAAAGTCATTAAACTGCCTATTAATGCTACTTACTATAAAATTGGTTTGAGTACCTAATGGTGTTAGTTCACGCGAGACGATGAAAGTGACCTCGCTGTACAGTGTAAACTTGCTATTGCTATTAAGGTTTAAGATTGTCAGTAAGTAGGTTCGATTCTGCGTCAGTATCACAATTATTTGAACAGCTGTTTAGTGCAAATATTTGAAGTGCTGCTTAAGTGTCTCCTTCATGGTTAAAATGAGGTTTTTGTTTGTTACATTAATTGCTCAAACTCTGTTCCTAACCTATTCATAATTATGTTTTTATTATACTTATTGAATAAACACATCAAATAAAATAACAAACACTATAATCATTGTTGTCACATTATTGAAACAAGATTATTGCATATTATCTACCTTTTTAGTCCTTAACTAGAACCAATCTAAACAGAATATAAATAAAGCGCGAAAATATGTTTTTTTTATTGAAAACGGTGGCAGACGAGCAAACGATCCACCTGATGGCATGCAGTAACCACCGCTCATTAACTTTAGCAATACTAGAGGCACAGCCAAGCCGCCACCCACCGCAAGTTAAGTTCTCTTCTCAACTCGTTTAAAGAAGGACATGTCGTAGCGCTGGTGAAATACCGTAGCAGGTAGGTCATTACAGAGCCTACACGTACGTGGTAGAAAAGAATGCTGAAATCGAACTGTCTTCGATGAAGTCATTGCCAGGTGGTGTGGATGAACCCTACCGTGACGTCTCGTGTTTCAGTGGTAAAAAGGTGATGTTGATACACCTCAAACAGCTCCTCCGAGCACTCCTGATTATAGAGCCGATAGAGCAAACGGAGAGACCCGAAGTCTCACCGCCGCTCGAACGACTCTAGACCCTCCGTGAGACCGGGATCATCGACAATTCGAATAGCACGCCTTTTGCTGGGAGTCAAGTGGGGCGAATTTGTACTTAGGTAGACCTGCCCAGAGATGTGAGTAATACTCCTTTATGAGGGCGGACTTGTGCTTTATATAACACAAGTCGTTATGATATCTGCTATTATTTTCAATTATACATTTTCAGACTTTTGTGTTCTGGGAAAATGGCTGTGCATGTCAAGTGCTTAAAATATATACAAATATATCAATATTAAAAAAATGCAGTGTTCAAAATCTTTCCCGTCTTCTTAACTTCTTGCTTGAATCTTGCTAAAACTCTTTTTGCATAAATCTTGCTATTATAAACAGTAACAAGAAAAATTGCCATTTGCAAACAAACTATACAGAGGTATTTCACATAGAGGAACCTTTAACTCTGCCAATCTCAAATCTCAATCAATAACCACTGGTGCAACTGCAAATAGAACTGTGCTATCAGTAGGTAGAACTAGACTAGCTTGTGCTATCAAACAACACCTTTCTTTTTAATTATTTTCTGGATTTAAGCAAGTCCGATTATTATATTGATTAGTTTGTTTACGTATAATAAATAAAGAAACCAAATCAGTATATTTTCAAAAAACTAATTCACCTTTAGTTTATCGGCATAGTAACAAAAAATTCAGCTATAGATGATAATGGCGATTCATCTTCTAATACAAAAAAAGACAATATTGTTTACAAATAACGAATTCATGAATTCTCTTGAATAGTTACACGGTACTACTACGTACTACTTCATACGTATCAAATGAATTTATAACACTAGAAGCGTCTGTACAGTGAACAGGTTAAAAACTGTGTTCGCGTCTTTTATTTCTTAAATTGTAGATAAAACTGCGAAAAGTGACGCCTCAGGGTATTGTTCTTCAACAGAAATGTTAAACATTTCGCTATAGTTCCAACAGATGTTTTGTGTTCAACCTACAATACCTATAGAAAATTATTGTCAAATTCACATTTGTAGTAAATTTCTTCTATTTTTACTTGGGACATATACGTGGTAGTCGTTGTAATAAATATTTAAAAAGCTCACTCATTCTGTCAATTAACCATACTCGTATTGTAGGTAGGTAGGTAGTTACTTCCACCGAAGGAATGTAACATAGTTCCAGTGGCCCGCCAATAAAGCCGGAGAGACGGCACACGGCGGGTTTCTTTAGTGGGTGAGGGCCCCACACTACCCTGTTCGTTGCCCCGAACGACGGGGTGTGCGGTTAGGTACATTTTTTCCCGCCTAAACAAAAAAAAAGAAAAAGGTAGATAGGTACTTACCTAGATCCTAATTTTTCTTATATTTTTATTATGTACATTTTGATTACATTATGAGTTTGATATTGTCTATGATGATATTTATTATGTAGCTCTTCTTGACATCCAACAATGATTGTAATAGTGATCAATAGGTACTTATCCTTATCCTTCGCCTACTTTAAATGAACGATACCCTATAAGAATCTTTCCATAGATGTTGACCAGGAATTAGACTCTAGTTACCTACATAATTTATGAGCTCAGACATGAGGTAACAGTGCCTACTGCTGAAGCGGTTATGTTACAACAAACTAAATCTTTGGTATTTTCTGATATTGAGGTGCCAGTTTTACGGAATCTATCGATATACCTACCTTTTTCTTTTGTATTTTTTTGTTAAGACGGGAAAAAATGTTCCTAACCGCACACCCCGTCGTTCAGGGCTACGAACTGGGTTGTGTGGGGCCTTCACCCACTAAAGAAACCCGCCGTGTGCCGTCTCTCCACCTTTATTGGCGGGCCACCAGAACTATATTACATTCCATCTATCGATATACCTAGGTATTATTACAGGATACTTGACTGATTTTCTACGATCCCGACGTTTCGAATATCTGCACATACACAATTATACAATTATACTGGAAAGTTCTCACGTTTTATAGTGATGGAACTCGTTCAGAAAACTAAATATGTCATACACTTAGTAGAGTGGTTTTACCAAATGCCAGATTTGGGGCGGAAAAGGGCACGATTTGGGCATTTTTTGGGATAGTCATTTATTCAGTAAAACATATGAGAAAATAATTTTATTTTATAAACTAAACTAGTAACCCGCCTACACTTTGAACGGGTGCAAATTATTAAATACTTTGGAAAATCCAAAAGTGCACGCCTCATAATCTTCATTTTTCACAATAAAATTGATTATTTGATAAGTAACTAATAATGAATTGGTCTTACTAAGTAGTTTTCAATAAATCACATAGAACAACAAAAAAAAACGACCAGAGTTTCAAAATCATCGCTCCTTTGTCTCCGCTTTCTTCTTCAACAGAAGAGACAGACAGACGCAGATAACGACTTCTCTTTATACTACGTAGGTATAGATACTTACTTACTTATCATCATTTCCCTTGCGGGGTAGGCAGAGAGAACAGAGTGCCAAGAGGTTTTATTCTTGCATACATCTCTCGCTTCCTCAACATTCATAACCCTCTTCATACACGCTCGCCGGTTTCGGAGACTCGATAGAACGAGATAGTGATCCGTGTCGACAGTGGGACCCCTGTAGGCTCTTGTATCCAGAATTTTACTTCGGAGGCGACTGTCTACCAGAATTAGATCTATCATAATTCTCTGTTCATTCCTTCTCCATGTATACATATGGATGTCCTTATGTTAAAAGAATTTGTTTGATACAATAAGGTTTCTCTCCATACATACATCCGCAATGAGCCTACCTGCATCGTTCACTCTCTTATCACCAAATGAACCAAGCACGTCCTCGAAATCTGGACGCTTGGTACCAACCCATCCATTCAAGTCTCCGCATACTATCACACGTTCACTAGCTTCTGCCAAATCCAGAACTTCCCTAACATTATCCCAGAACTTCTCTAGATCCGATGCCACCGAAGAGCCTACGGAAGCATAAGCTACGACCATGAAGACCCCGGTGACACCTAGTTTTATTCGGACCCATAAAAGTCTGGGATCAAACATTTCGTAGTCTTTCACACCTGAGGCCAAGCGAGTGGACAGCAACACCCCCACTCCCATACTTGCCCGATCGCTCTGCGGTACACCAGACCACAGAGCTATCCCTCCACCAAGAAGATCACAGGTGTCACTGCCCTTTCGCTTGGTCTCTGTTACACAGAGCACATCAAACTGTCTGTCCGACATGACGGTTACCAGCTCGTGTTACTTACCTTCCACACCACCTCTTACATTCCACGTGCCTACTCTGCACCCCTCGATTCGCCAAACTGGGCAAGGCGTGATGGGTGGCGGCCCCCATCGCCGCATCTGCCATTGTTCGTACCGACGGGGGCGGGTCGGTACGCGTCGTCTCAGGGGCACGCCCTAACCCGCACTGCGGTTCGCATTCGAGTCGGATTGCAGCCTGTGGATTGCAGGCTGGCAGGGATCGCGACGAGCACGCTCCGGACTATGATCACCCTAGGTATAGATACAGCTCTAATTATCTACTAATTATAAGCCAGCTCTACTCTGCATCTACTAATTATAGTCAAGTACTATAGGTATCCTATGTGAAAATAAATGGTGGTATAAAGCGTTGAAGAGCGGCTAGTAAAAATCGCTCTTATGAAAAAAAAAATAATTTTCAGACGGGTAATATTGACACTAGCTCTCTTCCATGGCATTGGATATTGAAATCAAGCATCGGAAACACGGGTGACAAAATAGCCATGTACACGGAAATATTAGCTACAAAATTACAAACACGCAGTGCGTCATGCGACTTCACCAGCTCATTCTGATGACGACTTTTTAAATGTTTTCATAGTTTCTTTGTCTGCATTCTTCCAATTAATGTTTGTAAACGACAATAACGTAGGCAGGCAGATGCCTTCGGCGTTTGCGTTAGATTCTCTACACGCTAGTGAAGCGAAAAGAAGCTAGTTAATAATTCCCTGTAAGCATTGGTAGTTCATTATAATTTATTGCAGAAAGCAGAAGTATTATAATGTATTATATTTTAAATAAAACTAGTGGTCGTCCAGTGCCTCCAGTGGTCAACATTCGACCATACACCGACCGTACATACAATCATTCCTATAAAATGTATTTTTGTTGAATAAATTATTTCTAATGCATGTTACCTATACAAAAATATTATTTCTAATGTGTAGTGCCAAATCTCACACTTCCCGGTGCGCGCAGTGTTAAAAAAGGGATTAATATTATACGAGTAGATAACATGTGTTTTTTTTACTTATATTTTAATAACTAAATAAATATTCATTGACATTTTCACACAATGTCCTCTGGTCCCAAACTGTGTGAAAGGGTGAAATCGGCTGTTAGCGTGGCGACGCTTTTATTTTTGTCCCGTTCAAATCTTGCAAGTTAAATTTGACACACTTCCCGGTTTCCGATTAAGCTGATATTTTACACGTATGTGTATATCGCGTGACAATGCAACATTATGATGACATGGAGCTGATCTGATGATGGAGCTGGAAGGTGGACATAGGAACTCTATAATGAAATGGCGCAACCCCATCGAGTTTGGACTCGTATGATTCGTCTTACCGAGTACTTTGTATCTAGATGGTATCCAGGGGCTGATGATGAAGCAGGAAGGTGGCCACAGGAACTATATAATGAAACGACGCAACCCCGTCGAGTTTGGACACGTTTGATTCGTCTTGATGAGTACTTTGTCTTTAGATGGTATCCAGGGTCTGATGATGGAGCTAGAAGGTGGCCATAGAAACTTCATTATAAAACGACATAACTCCATCGAGTTTGGGATTGTATGATTTGTCTTGACTAGTACTTTGTCTCTAGATGTTATCCAGGTACTGACTATGGAGCTGGAAGGTGGCCACAGTAACTCTGTAATGAAACGACGCAACCCTATCGAGTGTATACTCGTTTGATTCCTCTTGAGAAGTATTTTGTCACGTTATGATCATTTTATTTCTACAAAATAATTTCGATGTTTTCACATCTGCTAGACGTCCCGCGACGTCTAGTTTTTTTTTGTAAATACATACATATAATAGATAGAAAACACCCAGACGCAGTACCCCATCAAGTTTGGGCTTGTATGATTCGTCTTGCCGAGTGCTTTGTGTCTAGATGATATCCAGGGGCTGATGATGAAGCTGAAAGGTGGCTACAGTAACTATATAGTGAAATGACGCAACCCCGTCGAGTTAGGGCTCGTTTGAAATGTCCTGACTAGAACTTCAGTCATAGATGATATCCATGGTCTGATGAAGGAGCTGGAAGGTGACCACAGTAACTCTGTAATGAAACTACGCAACCTTATCAAGTTTATACCCGTTTGATTCGTCTTGAGGAGTACATTGTCAAGTTATGATCATTTTATTTCTACAAAATAATTTCGATGTTTTCACATCTGCTAGACGTTATTTTTTATTTCTTTCTGTAACTTGTGAAGACCTTCTATGTAACCAAAGTATAGTTTTTTAATCAGCCCATCAATGAGGATCAATGAGAGTATTCACTTGGAATCAGGCCCGAGCGGGTTGGTACCACCATCTCCCGTGTGTTGCATTTTGGCTGTAGCAGGAGATAGCCGTTTATTCTTTCATTTCATATTGGTGAAACGAAATGGTGAGCAGCGGCTTGACAATACTCTCGGTATAGTTGAGTCCATGAGCGACGGTTACCATTTACCATCAGATGGATCGTGGTTCGTCTGCCACTACATGCAATAAAAACAAAATAAAAAAAGATTTACCAAACTGACAAAATGAAACACACGTTGATATTTACATTATTTTGGTAATTCCGTGGTGCAAGATTCGAATGGACCCCAAAACTTTTTGCTGCATTGTCTTAAATGACTGATTTAATTGAAAATATGTATCTATCACCTTGTTGTTAATAGCTGATTAATGTTGTTTGTTATTCAGTTTACAAAAGTAAAAATTTATATTTTCCTTCACATGAGGATCAATTTTCTATTACATACTTAAAACTGCACAATTTTGTTCACAATATATATGTGTAAGTGTATTGTATTAAAAATCCAAATGCAGGTACATAAACATATTCATAATGGATTTGAATCTATCACATTACGTTCATTTATGAAACTAAAATTTATCGTAACTATAAAAAGGTGCGTGTTACAAAAAATTATGTAAGTAGATATAATATTCGTATTCTGCAATTCCAAATTGACAATAATATCTATCTGATTATTGTATTTATTTCAGTGTTATTGAAACATTTTTATTTATTACACAGTGATGATTAATAAATAATATGGCAATGATATTTAGGAAATCTAAGAGAACTAGATACAAACGTAAGATTAAATTGAGTTTTAGCAGCATTATATTAATTAATATCGCGGTAATTATGATCGTTGTATATTTTCCATTATCATTCTTAAGTACCGAATCGCTGATTATATGGAAACATGCAAACAACTCACGTTTTAAGTACCTAGTTATTGGCATTTAAGCCCAGTACCTCAACTTCAAGGAGAAATTATAACAATACTAGTGACCCACCCTCGCTTCGCACAGCAATCGCTTCTACTATTTACTAGACAATACTTTTAGGATTTTTGAAAACTTACAAGGCTCTAGTAGGTACATTTACTTCGACCTCCATCGTCAGGATTAGCTAGCGTGGGCTTCAAATAGATTTTGCCGCTTGACTTGATTATAAAATATTTAACTCCATCCATCCATCCATCCATCCATCCATTAGCCTTTCAACGTCCACTGCTGGACATAGGCCTCCCCAAGAGAACGCCGCAACGAGCGGTCCTACGCCGACCGCATCCAACAGCTCCCCGCGGCTTTGACCAGATCGTCGGTCCATCTGGTAGGGGGGCTTTCCTACGCTGCGCCGTCCGATACGTGATCACCACTCGAGAACCCTTCTTCCCCAACGGTTGTCACTTCGTCGAGTGATGTGGCCTGCCTGTTGCCACTTTAGCTTGCCAACCCGGCGGGCTATATCGATCAGTCACTCTCGTTCTTCTACGGATCTCCGTATTACGGATTTGATCACGTAGGGAAACACCAAGCATAGCCCGCTCTATGGCCCGCTGAGCGACTTTGAGCCTTGATACGGGGCCAACATTCAGAGACTACGTCTCTGTTCCAACATTTAATTTCCCTATTAAACAATAATAATATGGATGTCCTATAAATATAAACCTTCCTCGGAAAATTATATCAACAACAGTTTTTGAACTGTTACGAACTGTGTTAAACGTGTTTTGCTTTATGTATACTCTTAGATATATAATCACCGGAAGAATCAAATTAGTGCCATTTATTGTGACTTGCGACTGTCCTCTCCTACGGTAATGTGCGATAAAAGGCTACTACGTGATCGCTGTGACCTGCAGTTTCCATTACGTAATAAAGAATATTTTTTCACTTTTATAAATTGTTATAGTAAATAGTTGCGCATATCTAATCTGGACATCGCGAAGGCGTTCGGCAGGGTCTAGCAGAGAGCCCTTCTATCGAAGTTACCATCTTATGGAATCCCCGCGGGACTCTGCAAATGGATCGCCAGCTTCCTAGATAATTGGAGCATCAAAGTCTTAATAGACGGCTACTGCTCTGATGCCATGGGGGTTAATGCTAGCGTACCACAAGGCTCGGTGCTCTCCCTAACTCTGTTCATCCTGCTTATCAATGACTTGCTCTCGATGAAAATATACATTGCTATGCGGATGACATTACGGGCGATGCGCGATATCAGAAAGTCTCTCAGAAAATGCTGAAGGAGAGATGGACCCAACTTGTGCCTGAAGTCGAGCGCTCTCTTGGTCAGGCCTCGGAATGAGGTAAAAGAACATGTACTTAGTTCAATTCAAGCCCACGAAGACACAGATTTGCGTGTTCATTGCAAAGAAGGACGCATTCGCTGTGGCACCCCAGTTCCAAGGGGTAATTCTCCCAGTCTCCGCGAGCATTGGGATTCTCGGAATCGACATCTCTAACAAAGTCCAGTTCGGGAGTTATTTGGAGGACAAAGCCGAACTGGCGAGTAAAAAACTTGGCGTCCTGAACAGAATCAAGTGGTACTTCACACCGAGTTGTTGTAAAAAAGCATAAGTCCGTCCTCATATAGAGTACTGCTCACATCTCTGGGCAGGTGTGCCTAAGTACCAACTCGACTCATTTAACTTCCTGCAAAGACGTGCTATTCGAATTGTCCATGATCCCGATCTCACGGAGGGTCGTTGGAGCGGACAGACTTCGGGTCCCTCTGCGTGCTCTATCGGCTCTATATTAGTAGTTCTCGGAGGAGCTGTTTCAGTTGGTACCAACATCACCATTTTACCACCGAACCACGACACGTCACGGTAGGGTTCATCCACACCATCTGGAAACAATTTCATCAAAGACAGTTCGTTTTCAGCCTCTTTCTCCACCACGTACGTGTAAGCTCTGGAATGACCTACCTGCTACGGTGTTTCCCCGGCGCTACGGCATGTCCTTATTTAAATGAGGTTTAAGAAGAAAAGTTAATATAACTAAAATTAAGTATAGTTACAAATTGATTTTGTAGGTACGCAAAGAAACCACACTAAAAATAGTAAGATTTATTTTGATCAATTCATTCGGAAATAGGTAGGATGCAAAAAAAATGCCTCTCCACTGCACAAAACGTAAATGATCGTCGAAATTCAGTTTCTACAATAACTTTCCATTAAAGAAAACTAAAATCATGAGGAAAGTTATTCAAGTTACTTAAAATTCTGCGCACAATGACGGGGATGTACTTAATATGCGTATTCACTCGACTATTGTCGTAAATTCTCAGCTTGAACTTGGCATTGCGACAGAAATCCACAGTATGGAGGTAAATGCGTTATAAACAATAATAAAGCTAGTTTTAAATAAAACACAAAGTATTAATATGCTGCAAAAAAATTAATTGACTAAGTACTAATATGCTGCATTTTACACGTGATAAAATATATTCCATATTGCAAGATCGTTCCATAAAGATAAATGTTTTTATTTACCTAGTTATTGGAATGGAAGAGTAAAAGCTGTAAGTAAGAGAGCTGTATCTGTACATGGAAGATGTTTGACAAAAAAATACTGTATTAGACTATGTGGATCTTGCTAAACAGAAACCAACTTTGTCTAGATTTTTGAAGTGAATACTGTTTTAGAATCGTTGTGATTTGAAACTCGATAAAACGAAAATGCGTCACGATAATGAAACAAAAACATAAATTTATAGGATTAACAGTCAGTTGCAGAAAAGTCCATTAAAGTTATTTTAACTTTGAAATATTTTTTTTATCATTAAAAGTATTCCTTGGTAGTTGATTTGAAACCTCTCGGTTTTTGATGATACTTTTTTGTTTGATAGCTCTTGATTAGACTTAAAAACTGGTATACATTAATTTATCCCACTACTATATCAGAAACCTAAGATATAACCTAAAAATTAGATCTGCCTGCTGCGGCGGAGCCGCGGGAAAAGGCTAGTACTAACTAAAGCTAGCCATTTATAATCTAAATATGTCACTCTTTGGCACAAAATAACGCCACACAAAAGCCTCACAGGAACCATCTATGTTATGGAATAAACGCTCTCCTTCTCCGTACTCCGGACTATTTATATATATTTATGCGAAATTTTGTGATGATCGGTTACGGCGCAGAACTGACTAGCTTTCACACTTATAATATTAGTAAGAATTATTTTACTCGTTTCTTCTAAGTCGTCATTTATCTTTATATAATCCTTCCGCAATTAGGTACTTATCAGAATAATATGGATATCTCTAAATGCGAAGTCTACTGCTAAGATTATGAGTTGCACTTATCATTAGTTATCAAATGCTTATTATATATGCTCGTCCTTCAACTTGACTTTATGTTTTTATTGTAGTACTAGCCTTTGGTTGCGGCGGAGCCGGTTGTATCTCAGGTACCATACCATCTAAAAACAAAGTACTCGTCAAGGCGAATCAAACGATTCCACACTCGATGGGGTTGTGTCGTTTTGTTGTAGAGTTACTGTGGCCACCTTTCAGCTCCATTATTAGACCCTGGATACCATCTAGAAGCAAAGTACTCGTCAAGACGAATCATACGAGCCCAAACTCAATGGGATTGAGCGGTTCATTATAGAGTTCCTATATCCACCTTTCAGCTTCATCATCAGATCAGCTCCATGTCATCATAATAGCATTGTCACGCGATGTACATAAGCGTGTAAAATTTCAATCGGAAACCGGTAAGTGTGTCAAATTTTACTTGCAAGAATTGAACGGGACAAGTAAAATAAAAGCGTCGCCACGCTAACAGCAGATTTTACCCTCCCTCCGCATTAGATGTTTCACATCAAAAAAATAGTAAAAGTTAAACGGCTAAACCTTCACATCATTGTAGATTGTAGTCCTTACATAGTAGTTTCTATCACTATAGAACCCCTCCAAAAAGATTTAAGTCGGTCTACAGAAACAGCTTCAATTCTTGCTTTTGATGCGGTTATGAATACATAATACTTCGGGGTACGTACTAGCTGCTGCCAGCGACATCTTCTACGTGGATTTCCGAGTTCATCCGTGGATTCAAAAGAGAAATTAAAAAGTATTAGTGATCATTTAATAAATCCAGGTCATAGTAGGTATAGGCACTACATTTGGTAGGTTGCAAAATAGCGCGTGTTATTAATTTTTATCGTGATATAAAGTATCTAGCCTATTATGTAAATTTAATACCTCAACTATCAAATTTCATCCAAATCCGTTCAGTCATTTAGGCTGAATGATGGTTCAAATTTCTAAACATTTTCACAAACTTTCACATTTATAATATTAGTAGAATAGTAGGAAGGAGATTAGAATATTAAGTCCACGCGTTTTCTGCCATTTTCTTTTTTGATATGACTAACATATACTGATCTAAGGTTAAATCAAGCAGATGTACATGTGTTGTAGTATTGATGTGTACTAAATAATACATACACCTATCATACGTATGTAAATAAAGAAGTTTGATCTTCGCATAAGGTTTGTTAATATATTTAATAATTCATAGATAAACAATACTATGGAAACTAAACATCAATCGTGCATAGATTTCATATTTATATTGTTCTTTGGTGTTATTTTATGCAAATAATAATAGGTCTTTACTTATGAAATTGCCGTTCTGTAGTAGGTACTGGGTACTGGCCATTTATAATCAAAATAATTTTTGTTTGGGTATGTAGGAATTCTAATTTCAAATTAATTTTATTTTAAAAACATGGAATTCTTTTACCAAAATTTCATAGGTAAAGACCTAATATAAAAGGCATAAGATATAATTTTCTATACAGCTGAAATATGTTGTTCCAGTTAATATAAGTAAGTTTGTACGTACGTACTACTCGTTTATACGAAATGATAAATATTAAAGTTTGTATGCAAGCAGTGATAGTGTAGTGGGTAAATCAAGGATTGCAAAAACAGTAGTGTCTGAGTTCGAGGTCCTCGCTATGCATACCTTTGACTCTTTGAGATTTTTCATTATGTGTCTATTCTATTGTCAGTATGTGTAAGAGTGAGCAAACCTGTATGCTTGAGATTTCCTCCACAACTGGTGAAGTCTGCCAAACCGCATTGGGCTGGCGTGGTGGACTGCGGCCTAACTTCCTCTCAGAAAAAAGACCCGTACCCAAAAGTGGGACAATAAATATTATGGGTTAGAAACAAAAGCTCACAAAACGTCAGCGCGTAACAACGGCACTTAATCCTTCCGTTGTGTATCGTCTGGTGAGTGAGAGCGCCGGAAGCCCAAAACCCTTCCCTATCCTCTCCTTGTTATCCTTCCTATCCTCTCCTTAGCATCCTACCTATCGTCTCCTTACATGAAATACATGTCTGCCACTACATGCAATAAAAAGAAATCCGATCATCATGTTTAATGGTAGAGCTTTGCTTGTCCCAGCATAAACAGGCCGGCTCGCTCGGAGAAATACGATTACCATGCTCGCACAGAAATCCTACTGTTATATTTTGTATGATGAGTGAGAGCGCTGGAGGGCTAAACCATATTATGCTTAAACACAAAGTGAAAATTGTCAAATCGAAAATATCAGTCACGAGCAGGATTTGAACCTGCATCTCCTGGATACCGTCCAGATGCTTTGCCAATTCAGCCATCGTAACAATTGCTCCTGACTGCTAATGTCGATAACACATTCATACTTAACGTCTTTGGGTGACGCCTGCGCCATCTGTCGGTAGTATTTTAATACCTTGTACCGACCAGGTAAACTTAATTTTACAATTAAGATTTTTACCTAATAGTGATGAAAAATTTAACGTTTACTGTTACTGCTAAGCATGTCAAATGCTAAAAATATATATAAAAATATCTAAATACATATTATGCTTCCTCACCACTTCCTATCCCTTTATGTGTGAGTGATGCCTCTTGTGTTACTAGCGTCGATAGGCTATTGTTTATTTTTGGATATCCAAATTAATTGTTTGATCTTAAATTAAAACTTGTAAATCGAAATTGCGAAACTGTTTACATTTATCGGGTTTTGACATCTATCGGCACTCTGAGCAACAATTATATTTATTTTCATATGGTTTATTTATCATCAAGACACATGGCCTGCGCAAACCCAGCATTAAATATAAATACAAATTAATTAAAATAATAAGGAATATACATTTTTGTTGTCTATATATCTACTTAATATCTTCATTCAATTCACTTAATTCTCTCTATCATTCTCATTCATTTCAACAATATTGCACGCCTCATAAGCGAAGCGTTGAGGTGTGTTCTACTCCCGGTTGACACAACTGATTTTTCAAACTTAAAATGTCTCTATTTATTAATCATATATTGCACTTACATTAAACACAAAGTGAAAAATGTGAAGTCGAAAATAACAGTCACGAGCAGGATTCGAACCTGCATCTCCTGGATACCGTCTAGATGCATCTGGCATATTGATCTTTCTGTGATCTTGAAGATCAATTAGTAAACGTGGATTAGGGAAAGGATGTGTCTGTTATTTTTTCTGGGAAAGTATTATCACCTTTAATTATGTCTTAGTAAGCCTTGAATTAACAGTGAATTGTTTTACCTCTATCACATTGCTGAATTCCATGACGGTGAAAATATGATGTCTGTGTATAAGGAGTAATATGTAATTAATTACATTTGCAGGGTTTCGAACATTTATTAGACAATCTGGGTCTGGGTGGACGTGTGTTCACGTCACCACATGACCTTGCCTTACATCGTATCAACGGCACCTTTCGTCAGCTACACGACACACAACACAGGCACCGACGATCTCCCACAACAAGTGAGTAAATCTACTTACTTAAATTATTTTCAACGGAACAAAACTGTAGATATATCTAATTACAAATGACTAAATCTCACGAGAATTCAAATAAAAACCATTATAAGTAGTTAAAAATAACCTTGTAAACTTTTTGCCCTTTGGAAAGGAGGAAACCAGACGATAATAATCAATTTTCAACATGTTTTCAAGTCATTACACGACTTCTTCCTTGAATTTAAAACATCTATGTAAATCTAATCAAATTACACGATTAATTTCATGTTTCCATAATTCAACACGCTTAGTCTTACTATACTGAACTGTAGGTACTCTCAGTACATATTACTACGACTTCAATAGAGAAGTGTGTGTAAAGAATTTTAATCTTAAGCATTACGATAAACAATTTTAGAAGAAAATATTGATATCTCATTTATTTTTAATATATTTTACAATAATGAATACACTAGATACAATTTATAACTTTTTTTTTCAACCTTAAAATTACAGTACCTCCGCCGGCCACGGGTCTCCTCTCACTCTCTCAGAGTGAGATGGATGTAATCCTTAGATTTAGGACAGAATAAAGCTAGAATCAAACTGACGGACGCGTCCGTAAGCCACGGCTGACAGCCACACAAAACATTTTTACTCTACGAGGACAACCGCGACTTGTATTTATCTGGACAATTAATGTACACTGATCTGTGCAAACTATCAGTAAGTCGCGGACGTAACCTTACGCCGTCCTTGAGCGTTCGGATGTCCGATAGGAATCTGGCCCGCTGGATGTTTTGTCATGTGCACACTTAACAGTCGCTGTGAGCCGCGGTTTACGGACGCGTCCGACAGTTTGATTCCACCTTTATGATTGAACATTGGCATTAAGGGTCAAACTGTCTTTACGTAAGCTCTATCTTAGGTTAGCTAAAGTGGGTACGAGTACCTACCTGGGCCTGATGCCACCCTTTTTTTTTCCTAAAAATTTTCCTAACCGCACACCCCATCGTTCGGGGCAACGAACAGGGTAGTGTGGGGCCTTCACCCATTAAAGAAACCCGCCGTGTGCCGTCTCTCCGCCTTTATTGGCGGGCCACTGGAACTATGTTACATTCCTTCGGTGGTGCGCCTGATGCCACCCTAGCTGAGGCCATAGTAAAAATTGAGGCTGCGGGTTTATGACCGGGGTACGTTTAAGTAATAGGAAATTATTATATGACTTAGACAAGACCAGAAATTACTTCTTGTCTCTAAAAGATACTTATCTTATTTCAGATAAAAGACAAAATAATTAAAGTAAGTAGGTATATGACTAAATATCTTGCAATATTGCTTTAATAACATACTTACACAAAAACTAATAATAGTTCCGTTTCCTAGCCGAGTGACAGTCACGACGTTTTTTTCCGCAATAAAGTAGGTGCTTATAACTACAAGCTCGAGGTACTATCTAAGCTGTGACCAATCATAGTAGATTATGTTTTATATTCTAAACTGGTAAAAAAATATTGCTTATTTTGATAAAAAAGTTTTGGCACGCTAACGACCAATTTTATTTGGAAAAGATTTATTCAGTTTCTACCCGCGGCTCCATCGAGGCTAAAAAGTAGATGTTTCGTTGTAGGTTACAATACTTTTTGATATTATTATAAAAAAAAAGTTTTTATAGGTTATGTTAAAGGATTAAGGGCGCGTCTCGCCGTTAAACGATTAAGTTAAAATATATTAAATAATAAAATAAAAACAAAAGTCCAATCAGTATTCAACTATCATCGTTTCTAATATTTCAATCAATTTAGACAAAACCATAATGAATTATACCTACACCTAAACCTTCCTCGTAAACAACTATCCTTCGGGAAAAACCGCGTGAAAATCCGTTCGGTAGTTTTTGAGTTAATTGCGTTAAGGCAGCCGCGGCGGGGGTACTTTATTTTATAACTGACTGGGCACCCGCATATTAATTAAAATAAAATTGAATTACCTACTAGGTTGCCTGCGAGTTCATCCGTATGGGCTTCCAAATATAAATACGTACTGTCTACTCATACACAACACTAACCATTAGCGATACCTACCGTAGAGTAACGCATACTCTATGCAAAAATTGCTATCCCACATAAATTATCCATTTTTCTGGGATAAAATATATCAATGTCGTCTTTTAGGCTCTACTATATAAGTATGCATATTTTATGAAAATGGGTTGATTAGTTATGACGTGAAAGCGTAACAAATAAAAAAAACTAGACGTCGCGGGACGTCCAGCAAATGTGAAATACATCGAAATTATTTTATAGAAATAAAATGATCATAACTTGACAAAGTACTTCTCAAGACGAATCAAACGAGTATAAACTCGATAGGGTTGCGTAGTTTCATTACAGAGTTACTGTGGCCACTTTCCAGCTCCATCATCAGCTCCTGGATATCATCTAGACACAAAGTACTCGGCAAGACGAATTATACGAGCCCAAACTCGATGGGGTTACGCTGTTTCATTATAGAGTTCCTATGTCCACCTTCCCGCTCCATCATCAGATATGCTCCATGTCATCATAATATTGCATTGTCACGTGATATACACATGCGTGTAAAATTTCAGCTCAATCGGAAACCGGGAAGTGTGTCAAATTTAACTTGCAAGATTTGAACGGGACAAGTACAATAAAAGCGTCGCCACGCTAACAGTCCATTTTACCCTCCCTCCGCATTAGATGTTTCACATCAAAAACAAGCAAACACATTTTCGCATTTATAATATTAGTACTTATTAAATATTAGTACCAGATTTACCTACTTTATAAACAATATTTGCGTGGTATATACTCACCACCTACTGGTCTTCACTACAACCATTTATTTTCATCGACTGGTAAAATTGTCACGCATCATATAAATATTTTTTAGAAAAGCGGTTTCATCATTTTCAGAACGTTCTTTTGTTTTAATTTTGTGAGGCCAGATGAAGCTTTTTTGATAAAAATTTTGTTTTTGCTTTTTTCCTGAGGCGGGCTACGCTTCATGTTTCGCCTACTTATATCCATCCTCAAAAAGTGGGCTATCAAGTGCCAAATATTTTTATTGTTATAGTGGCAGACGTACCTTGGCTCATTTGATGGTAAGTTGTAACCGTCGTTCATGACCTCAACTATACTACGAGTACTGTCAAGCCACTGTCATTTCGCGGATATGAAATGAAAGAATGCATGGCTGCAGCTAAAATCAGGACACACCGAGGTG
This sequence comes from Leucoma salicis, assembly GCA_948253155.1. Classification (NCBI taxonomy): domain Eukaryota; kingdom Metazoa; phylum Arthropoda; class Insecta; order Lepidoptera; family Erebidae; genus Leucoma; species Leucoma salicis. Next base: position 11,100,545 of record OX411806.1, read on the forward strand.
CGTCATGAACGCTCTCACAGGAGACGATGGTCACGGTGGTACCGACTCGCTCGGACCTGATAACAAGTGAGTAACTAGCCCTCACCCAGCCTCATTAATATGATGGGTTACTCTTTGTCGCCTCATACGATACCCGCGGAAAGAATGGGTTAGTGACATTCGTGTTCTGATTCCGTCACCACACTGTGTTAGTGTAGGTAGTAAAAGGTCGTTTTAAACGTCTGATTTCTACTTTTATGCTGGTCTGAGATAATAAACCAGAATAATATGAAACGTATCATAGAATGTGATTTCTAGAGGTAAAATTTCTCTGTCTGATTATATTCTCTATTCAACTGACGTACCAAAAACAAATATCTTCTTCCCTTTGTCATGACCAAACTGTTCTTGTGGTCAAGTAGGTAATAGTTACTTAATTAGATAACTAACAATGAGTACACTAACATAGGTTAGATCGAAGCTGATAACAAAGATCGTAACAGTTTTGTAATCCGGTTTAACTTGTTCTGCAATAAGTAGAAAGCTAGCAAATACCGGCTGGTTTCGTCACTTGTTTACTGTAAAATCATTTACGATGTTATCATGGAAAATTATTTAAAGAGATATTGCAATAGATCTTTTTAAAATTATCATTGTCAAACCATTGTTTAAATGAAGATACATAAATATACGTATTAATATAGATCAAGATGCACTAGCTGTTGCCCATGACTTCGTCTCCGTGGACCTCAGAATTAGGTCAATATAATATAATTAAGTATGTAAAATAACCTGTGTGTTGCACTTCCCCTTGGAACACTTCCCCAGATTGGAAGGGACGTAGGTTCGATTCCCGCTCGCACTAAAGTTGTCTTTTTCCACATGTCAGAAATAATTTGTTCTTCAGGTAATAGGTAACCTATCTGTGTGCTAAATTTCATCCAAATATATTTCACCGTTTTTCAAAAATGTTTTAATGGGTTAGTAGTTTATGTTATAATCAGATCTATTTCTCCAGCCTCATAATACAACCTATTTTACGAGTGATTAAAACAGTCTCGTTCGTTTTTAACTATTTAACAACTTTGATAAACTTTTCTCCTATAGTTTGGATACCTACTACTGTGTAGATAAGGTTCTACTGTTCTAGTCATTTTAGCGAGGAGAAAATCAACCCAATCAAACAGCTGTTTCAAACACAACACATGGTACATATTGTACTGAGAATTGTCCAATATTATCGCGATTATCCTATTAACGACTCTGCTGTTGCTCGCAGTCGACTGACCCCGACCAAGGATCTGTCTTAAGGTGACCACCCGTCCTGTATTCTACGGGAACGTCCTATATTTGTAACCTCGCTTTGCAATGGTATAGGTACTTATATAAAATGATTATCTGTGTATTTGGACTCGTTCACGACCGTCGTTCGTCAACGACTCAATATAAGGGATGTAATGAAACAAAAAATAGAATTCAGGAATCTAGGAATCTTAGGCATACTTATAGACGTTGCATTCGAATGAATGAATGGCTAATAACTTACACGGCGCCAATTCATTTGAATATTTTCCATCCGTGAATTGGTGAGCAGCGGTTTGGCGATATTCTTAGTGTTTTTGAGTCCATGAGCAGCGTTTACTACTTCTCGGCTCGTCTGCAACCAGAATCAATAATAGTAAAAACGATATATATATATATAAGTATACTAGCTGACCAGGCGAAATTCGTACCGCCATATTTATTTTTCCGAATTTCTATCCTTACTTACTTACTGGTACGGTACTTACACAAACATACACAAAAAAAAATCGTCAAGATAGGAGGAGTTCAGTGACATACACACGTAGGTACAGTAGAATTATATATTAAAGATATTCATTTATTTGACTAGTAGAGCCAGGCTGATAGATCATGACAGATCACAATATTTTCAGTGTATCCCGAAAGTTCCACATGACTATTATTTTTAATTCGTAGATTTTGAATAGGTATTGTCTATACCTACAAGCATTCTATAGAAGCATGACATTCGGCATAAAACGGGTAAGGTAGTGTAGTACTTGGTAGTGGTAGTCAAGTTGTAAACTAAATCTAGAACCAACCAGTCTGGGCCCCGTGGTTCAACTAATCGCATAAAATATCTTAGAGGAAGAACGTCCTCTCTAAGTCGCGGACGCACGTGACGTCATACTCCTGGGGATTGTGATGCTGTTAAACAAATCCTTAGCAGTGAGACATCGAAATAATTTCAAGGGCCAATGTATTTGTTAAACCTATAGGTATCGAAAATGTGCTGGATACATGAATCCTCTACGTTAAATTATATACTCTGAAAGTAGGCCTGAAGTTGCCTGAGTGGCGGGTTGAAAGTAATACTTTTCAGCCCTAGGGATAATTACTTTCAACTGACAGCTGAGTAATTATAAAAAAAAACAGTTCTATTTTCTGTCCAGCCAGGCAATTACAGCGCGATGTAAAATTGAAATAACATAAAGTTAAGTATTTATTAAAGAATTTGTTTTTATATGACTTTATTTTAATATTAGTTGCAACTTTATCTTTAAAATAACGAAGATTTATATTTTTTCAATGATTAAAATGAAAAATAATGGCTGAATAGCTGACAGGCCACAGAAAAAAAAAAACAAAATCGGCGGGAAAACGGCGATTCCAAATTCAATTTTTTAGTCTCCCATTTTTTCTTTAGCTAATTCATGATTTTTATTTTTAAATTCCTCGTATTCGTAATGAAAAGCACAGTGTTTACCTCGGGATAAAGACTTATTTAGTCCCTCGAACTATTGGAGCCCTCGCTACGCTTGGGTCTTGCGTTGCTTTCATCCCTAGGGTAACAATGTACTATTAAGCGACACAACAGGAAATAGCTATAAACCAACTTTCTAAATTAAATTATTTGAGTATTTTCTACTCGTTCAAAAACAACGCTTTAAACAGCGATACTGGCTAGGCCATCCATACTCCACCTTCACCATCAAGCTATATGCGACTTAGCAAAGTACACAAATGGGTTAAAAATCTTTTAGGCTTGCTAATATATATAATTATACTTTTCCAGGCAGTGACAATGTAGAATTAAATATGCACATAATTCCGAAAAGACTGTATAGACTAAAAGCCATCACAAACTAGAATCTTCAAAAAGGTATAGATTAAACTGCTTTCACAGAATCTTCGGCCGGTTTATCCAGTTAATAACGTATATCTATGTTATTATATATTTATAATGCAAATAGGTACCCAAATACATATTAAACAATATAATTGCTAACTATCTGTAGGCACATTTAGAAAATGGCTGTCTCGTTACATTTACGATTTTGTTTTTGATAGAATTGGTGATATTATTCATGTATCTATATATACCTACATAATATACCTAAGTAAGTAGCAATATGAGATTTAGGTAATAATAAATTGTAATTAGAATGTGCTATAAAATTATTAGGTAAGTATATAAAATTTTGATTACGAATTTACGTAACCCATTAGCCATTACAAGCCTATTGTCGAGGAGAGGTCACCCCTCGAATGAGAAGGATTTACAATATTCTATAGTCTATTAAGCTAATTCAATGTGAGTTGGCAGACTTGACCAATAATCGAGAAAAAATCCTTTTGCTATTTGTTATCAATAGCAAATTACTTGCGATCTCTGGATGGATAGATCGCATTACAAAAAATAGGATGCCTTATGACCTTATTTAGCCTTACTTTAAACTCGTAGTTTTATTTGATAAAATAAATATTACTTTACAGTCATAACTACATTCGAAGTAATACTAATTAAGTACCTATTCCTTAAAGTAGCTATTTTCCCTTGTTTTCCATGGCTGGAAGGGAGCCGTTGGTTGTAGGTGGTATAAAACTGCTTGTTATGGCGCCCTCTTGTGGTTCCTATGTTAAACAATGAATGTCGATAGGCCGATAGATAGTAAAATTTTAATGCTCGACTCTCTCAGACGAGCCATGGCCCAACTGATAGCAAGTAAAAAACTGACCATTTCACTTCACGGATGGGAAATGCGAATGGACAATATTAAATGAATACAATAAACTATATTCTGTAATTCGTTTTCATATTTCAGCTGAGCCAATTTTGCAAAAATCATGCCTGTCACCGCGAGAAATCTTAGAAGTTTATGGGATGGAAAACGAGCCCGGAGTTATCACGATCAAGCCAAAGACATTCCTTGAGATGTGTCCTGCTCTCGTGTATCAACTGGACCAGCGGTCTTGCTACAAGACAGAAGCGCCCGTACCAAAACTTGATAGATTTTGGAGTGAGTACCTATATCACACGTCAGTGCCTATATATAAAAATTAAGTGTTTTTTTTTTCTTTTTTTTTTTTGCATGTAGTGGCAGACGAGCCACGGTCCATCTGATGGTAAATGGTAACCGTCGCCCATGGACTCGACCATACCGAGAGTATTATCAAGCCGCTGCTCACCAATGGTTCACTTAATGGTTTTTTTTTAATTTTCAGCTTGGATATATGCAACTTTGAGCATCTTGGTGATAAGCGCTACAGGCCTAGTAGGAGTAGCAATTGTACCTTTGCTCAAGTCCGTCATATTTAGCCACGTGCTGCACTTTCTGGTTGCAGTGGCCGTTGGTACTTTATGTGGTGACGCACTTCTGCATCTACTGCCACACGCCCTCAAATCTCATGGGCCACCATCAGCCCCACAAGAAGAAACAGAAATCATATTAAAATGCAGTGTAACTTTTCTTACTATATTATTATTTTATAGCGTCGAAGCAATTATGCAAACATTAAATGGCGGTCATAGTCATACGCACGACTCGAAACCTGCTACAGACTTGAAATCTGATTCTGCTAAGCAATTAGAGCCTATAGAACTAGGGGCAATGATGCCTGGATCACCGCCTCCGCCTGTAGAACGACCAATGACTTCAACTGCACTAATGGTAATAGTAGGAGATGGCTTACACAATTTAACAGATGGCCTAGCGATTGGTGCAGCATTCAGTGGTGATCCTGTCACAGGGTTTGCCACAGCTCTGGCTGTATTTTGTCATGAGCTCCCTCATGAGCTCGGTGACTTCGCAGTGTTACTACGATCTGGCATGAGCATCAGACGCGCCTTATATTATAATGTACTTTCATCAGTACTCAGTTTCATGGGCATGGCGGGTGGAATTTGGCTTGCGGAAGACCATGAGTCTGCTTCACAATGGATTTATGCCGCTACAGCGGGAACTTTCTTTTACATCGCATTAGCTGATTTAGTTCCAGAAATAAATGAAAATAACCACGGAAAAGGCCTTAATTTATTACTTGCTATCTTAGGAATACTTGCTGGTGGTATCATTATGTTAATGATTGCCTTACACGAAGACTCTATTCAGTACCTATTTAGAAGCGCAGATCAATAGATAACGTAGTTGTTATTAAATTATAATTTGTAAATAGAATTAAAATTAACGGTTTACGTAAAAAATACGAATAAAGATGTTATAATAAATAACTTAAAATCGATTCTTAAGGAGTAAACTCCAAAAACTAAGAATTTCTTAAAGGTAACGAGGTCATCGTATTAATCCAATTTTATTTCAGTAGGTACAGTAAAATACTGAGAAAACTCATTAATTAACATACGTAGTTGGTTCTTAAATCGTAGACTTCGAGTATTTCACTATGTTATCTCTTTATCCCGGCGTATGTTGAACTGTGCTATTACTATAATAAGTACAGTAGTTACCTATGAATAGGTACATAAATACAATTTTGAAGTCACAAACAAGAATATAGGTACTGAGGTACATTTAGTTGTCATCAGTGAAATAGATGCCTATGGCTCTGTACATCTGCATATCTCTACTATAATTGAACATATATCTAATTTAAATTTTATTTATAAGTCAGAATATATTTGCAAAATGATAAGTGCAGTAAATGTAATGTGATAGACGTACTCATGGTTGTTTAATAGTATAAGTATAACGTATACCCATAAGTATATACATTACAATAAGTACCTATAGGTAATATTAAGACTTAGGTTTTAAAAAATTGTAAAATGTAGATAGGGAAGGCTCCATTTTTAGATTAAGCAGTAGTTATTTTTATATTAAAATCTTAAACACATAGATGTTTAATCAAATACAAAGTATTGTTATTATGATTACCCATTGTTCCATAAACACGGAGGCCGACCGTAAGTACTGAGAGAATAGGTAATTCTATTATGAAACTGACGCCATGGCTGCGTAGAATGCGTCTTTAAAAACTAGTATCTACACTATCTACCGATAAAATTAATTATTTTAATGTTATTTGGAGTTAATTACATTTGCAAGTTAAGTCTCAAAAGCCCAGGTTTCCGTAAGGCTTCTCATAAGTTGCAAAGAACGCTAGATTTGACAGGTAGGTACACTTGTCAGTCACGTCATGTAGACCGTCATGAAATTATATTGTGACGGTCTATCTCCGCCACGTGACATTGGCAAAGTTGTGGACATTCTCCTGCAATAGCCATAAAACAAGAAGAAGAAGAAGAAATGATATAGGGGCCATTGATGTAGGTATATGTAATAAATTGGGGCATAACACAAGAAACATATAAGTAGGTAGGTACGTTAATTTACGAAAGATAAATATCTTCGGAGCTGTAAAGTTGGTTGAGATAAAATGTTAAATGAAGATCAAAATCGTAAAGCGTGCCATGGAGAGAGAGGCGTCTCCATAATAAGAAATGGTCCTAAAAGGGCTACTTACCTACAGGGAATCATTACAAGAACGGGAGCAAACAGGAGCACTGCCGAAGCTTCAATTATTAAATTATTATGTAGAGATGCAAAGCTGGATGATGGAACAACCGTAGACCAGAAAGAATAAACGGCCTCTTCTGCTATCTGCCACAGCCAAAAAACACACACTGACGTGCTTCATGACCGGTCACACAGGAGACGGTGGTACCCATAGCAAGTGAGTACTCTCACTTGGTACCCAGCCCTACCATCATTGCATTTCATTTTACCAATATGAAATGAAAGAATAAACAGCTTTCTCCTGCTACAGCCAAAACGCAACGAAGTGCTTCATGGCCGGTCACACGGGAGATGGTGATAACAACCCGCTAGGGCCCGATACCAAGTGAGTACTCCCACTTGGTACCCAGCCCTATTTTTTTTTTGTTAAGGCGGAAAAAAATGTTCCTAACCGCACACCCCGTCGTTCGGGGCAACGAACAGGGTAGTGTTGTAGCCCTCACCCACTAAAGAAACCCGCCGTGTGCCGTCTCTCCGCCTTTATTGGCGGGCCACCGGAACCATATTACATTCCTTCAGTGGTACCCAGCCCTATCACCAGTCATGCAATGAATGATAATTGCTTACTTCCCTTAGTCGCCTTGTACAACACCCGCGGGAACGGATGGGGTGGTGACACTTATATTCTTAGTCCGTCACCACATGGATATTTTGTAATTTAGTATTTCTTACAATTTAAACAGTGTTACTGGTAATATGACGGCAATCCGTTAAAAGGGATGTTGGAGAGATCATTTGCAATCAAATGACCCGTATGACCGCTGTGCAAATGTCAACCATTTTCGAGTAATTAGATTTTTTTGTTATTTTGCATGTAGTCGCTGACGAGCCACGGCCTATCTAATGGTAAATGGTAACCGTCGCTCATGGACTCAACTATACCCAGAGTATTGTCAAGCCGCTGCTCACCATTTCATTTCACACATATGAAATGAAAGAATAAACGGCTATCTCCTGCTACAGCCAAAACGCAACGATGTGCTTCATGGCCGGTCACACGGGAGATGGTGGTACCAACCCGCTTGGTATCGGGTCCGATACCATGCGAGTACTCCCAATTGGTACCCAGTCCTACCTACCAGTCATGCAATGGATGATAATTGCTTTAGTCGCCTCATACGACACCCGTGGGAAAGTATGGGGTGGTGATACTTGTATTCTTAGTCCGTCACCACACGGAAACAATATGAGGATATCTGTAAAGTTACTGATATCTTCATATTGTTTCCGTGTGGTGACTGCCTCGGTGGTGTAGCGGTCCGTGCAGCCAACAATATTATATTGTAACGACCTTTTGCCTAAAATCTGCCAAAATAGGTACTGTGATTTATGCTGTAATTAAAACCACAAAGTACTTTTTAATTGATTAAAACTTAACCAGATTACAACGTGCCTTTATGTTCAATAAGTCAGTAAAGCACGAGAATAAACTCCAATCAACCCCGATTAACCATCGGTAGGTTAGTACTAGAATTTTACGAATAAGTTATTTATGAAACATTTTGTACGGCCGAAAATTAAATTTTTCGTCGCTTGAATGACTGAAGCATCGATATCTCAGACTATCTAGACAGAGCGAAGAAAATTCTTTGACATGTATGAGCGAGAACACAAGATACAATATACTTACTGGTGCAAAAAAAACAGACAAAGCCATAGATTTTTGTCTTTGTCGTTTTCGGTATTGTCACGATGTCTAAATGCTTTTTCTGTCACGATTCAACTGACATAATCGAACATTTGTATAAAAATTCGGGTATTACATTATATTTACGTGTTAAATCAGTGTTTTGAGAAAAAGACTACGTGATAATAGTGCTAGTAAAATAGTGTACTATGCTACAAAAGCTACAGCGAGCGAAAAAATACAGGTATAACATTTCATTCATATGTAGTAGAAAATGAAATAATTGAATGATTGAATGGCTATAAAGTGATATAAAATGGGCTTTTTTACTCGAAATTAATAATTGCTACTAAGATACACTCGCAAAACACGTTTTCTAGCTAAATTTCTATTACTGATAATTGTTTCGGTGTTGCCTTATTGCGAATTTAATTTGCCCAGTTTTCATTTTACTAATAAATTTATATGTCATTTATGAGATAATGATAAAAAGATACCATTTTAGGTTTTCCTCTAATCCAGATGCGAGATCGAAATGGGTGGATGCTACGGGAAAACGAGGCAACCCACGAAATACCCTAAATATGCTTCACGATATTTTGTTGATGTTTCATTATACATAATAGTAACGTTGGGAGCAAAATCATTGGCAGTAAATATGTTCATGTAAGTATAGTTTTAAAGTTTTTGTACTTTAACTTTGTAAGTAAATCTCAATTCTAGATTATGACTACCGCTGTAGTCATACTCTAGAATTCAGAGAAACTGATTTGCTCTCTCTTGTGACATCTGCCTGGGATTTAAGGGTTTCAAAATAAAACCCAGGAGTAAAACAAAATTAAATAAGATATATTCACACCCCAGATGGTAGGTGGCAACACAAATTTATAAGGTCGTGGTATTCGTCCCATAGCTAACTTCACCACTTATAGTACTCTCTCTCCCGTGGGACCGGCCATGAAGCACATCGTTGCGTTTTAGTCGTAGCAGGAGATAGCCGTTTATTCTTTCATTATATATCGGTAAAATATAATAGTGAGCAGCTGCTTGACAATACTCTCAGTATAGTTGGTCCATGAGTGACAGTTGACATTTACCATCAGATGGGCCGTGGCTCGTCTGCCACTAAATGCAATAAAAAAAAGTTCTTATTCAATTAATTAAATCAGCGCTGGAAGGATGATAATTCTTTACTTATTTGACCCAGAAAAGAAAGAACTTACTTACTTACTTATCATCATGCCATTTCCCTTGCGGGGTAGGCAGAGAGAACAGAGTGCCAAGAGGTTCTATTCTTGCATACATCTCTCGCTTCCTCAACATTCATAACTCTCTTCATACACGCTCGCCGGTTTCGGAGACTCCTGACTCCACCTTCCTTCAATACATGACCGATTTGGTCTAGGTAGGCGAGTCTTGGTCTCCCCCTGTACCTACATCCTTCCACTTTCGCATTGTATATCTTCTTAACCAGTTGCTCGTCCGGCATTCTTTCCACATGTCCGAACCATCGGAACATTCCCTTTCGCATCTTTACACCAATACTCTCTTTCATACCTACTCGCTCTCTTACGTCATCGTTACGAATGCGGTCAGTCAGCCTCACTCCACAGATTCTCCGCAGAGATCGCATTTCGACAGCATTGATTTTTCTCTCGTGCTCCTTTTTGCATACCCAACTCTCGCTTCCATACAATAACGTTGGGACAAGCACTGCGTTGTGTATTGCGACACGTGCCTTCTGGCTGAGGTGATGACTGCCGAGAAGTTGTCCCAATGCTCCGTTCACTCTATTTCCCGCATTCACTCTTTTCTCTACATTAATGGTGTACCTTCCATCCCGACTGAATCCACATCCAAGATATACAAATTCATCCACTTGTTCGAGCACACCATTTCCTATTGCTACTCTAACATCTGTTCTGGTTTCTTCTCTTTCAAAAACCATTATTTTGGTTTTGCTCACATTCACACGCAGGCTCCTTTTCTTACAAACTTCTGCCATTACGTCGACTAGGGTTTGCAGCCAAGTTGTCAGACGCGGACTGCGCTAATAAAACCGCATTGTCTGCATATAGCAGAGACCTAACCACTGAGTCGCCCATCTGAACTCCCACATTCATTTCATTCAACCTTTGTAGACATTTATCCAGATATATGATAAACAGTCTGGCTGATAGAACGCAGTCATGTTTAACGCCGATATTGACATCAAACCAGGGTGACATTCCATTATCCAGCCGCACACAAGCTCTGCAGTCCATGTAGTTGGACTGCACCGCTTGTAGCAGTCTACCGTTAATACCATATTCCGGCAAAATGTCCCAAAGTTCCTTTCGTGCAACCGTGTCAAATGCTTTCTCCAAATCCACAAAACTGCAGAAAACCCTCTGGCCTACAGCCAGATGCTTCTCCACAATGTTGCGCAGAGAAAACACTTGATCCATGCATCCCCTTCCACACATGAAACTTCCTTGTGCCTCACACAAAAATTCATCAGACACCATCCTCATTCTCCTTTCAATAATCTTACCATACACTTTGGCTGCCAAACTGGTCAAGCTTATGGCTCTGTAGTTTGCACAGTCATAACGTGAACCCTTGTTTTTAAACAAGGGCCCGATGACTGCGCTTCTCCAGTCCTTGGAAACCATTCCTGAGCTCCAACATAAATTGAGAAGCATCAGGAAGAATTCCCAGTCACATGAGCCTCCAAGCTTGATCATCTCAGCAGACACCATATCAATACCCGCTGCCTTACCATTTTTCAAACTTCTAATCGCCCATTCAACTTCATCCATACTAATGTCATCAGAGGATGCCGGTACCGAATGCTGATCTGCTAGACCACATGTGACACCGGCATCACCCTGAACATCCGCATACATATCTCCAAAATATTCACTCCATCGGCTTAACACATCTTGTGTTTGCGTAAGAATGTCTCCACCTTTAGACCTTATTTTATTCATTCTGAAAGCTGACCAACCACTCCGAGATTTCTTCACCTCCCTCCAGAAAAGTTTGGTGTTGCTCTCGAAGTTTTTAGTCAGCCTTTCTTCTGCAATCATATTTGCTCTATCACGCTTCTCTTTCACTAAGGCTTTGGTGTCTTTCTTACGTTGCCGGTATATTTCTTTCTTCTGTTATTTCATACTTGCACTCAGGTTCAAAGAAGATACATAGTCCAGCCACGCTTTCTTCTTTTGGTCTACGGAAGCTGCTACTTCGGTATCCCATCATGCATCACCTTTCACTTTCCTATGCTTCTTTGAGCATCCATATACTTCTTTCGCTGTATCTACCATACTTTCTTTCAATACTCTCCAGCATTCTTCCATGTCAGATTCCGGCTGACTTGCCATTGTCAGCCGTTCACGGACATCCTCTGCATACTTTGCTCTTACACTCTCTTCTTGCAACTTTTCAATATTTATTCTTTCAAGCCCTCCGAAGTGGACACGCTCTCGCCAGTGTCTCCACTTTCTGAACAGACCACTAAATCTCGCAATAACGAGATAGTGGTCCGTGTCGATAGTGGGACCCCTGTAGGCTCTTGTATCTAGAAGTTTACTTCAGAGGCGACTGTCTACCAGAATTAGATCTATCATACTTCTCTGTTCATTCCTTCTCCATGTATACATATGGATGTCCTTATGTTGGAAAAATGTGTTTGACACAATAAGGTTTCTCTCCATACATACATCCGCAATGAGCCTACCTGCATCGTTCACTCTCTTATCACCAAATGAACCAAGCACGTCCTCGAAGTCTGGACGCTTGGTTCCAACCCATTCATTCAAGTCTCCGCATACTATCACACGTTCACTAGCTTCTGCCAAATCCAGAACTTCCCTAACATTATCCCAGAACTTCTCTAGATCCGATGCCACGGAAGAGCCTACGGGAGCATAAGCTGCGACCATGAAGACCCTGGTGACACCTAGTTCTATTCGGACCCATAAAAGTCTGGGATCAAACATTCCGTAGTCTTTCACACCTGAGGCCAAGCGAGCGGACAGCAACACCCCCACTCCCATACTGGCCCGATCGCTCTGCGGTACACCAGACCACAGAGCTATCCCTCCACCAGGAAGATCACAGGTGTCACTGCCCTTTCGCTTAGTCTCTGTTACACAGAGCACATCAAGCTGTCTGTCCGACATAACGGTTACCAGCTCGTGTAACTTATCTTCCACACCACCCCGACTCGCCAAACTGGGCAAGGCGTGATGGGTGGCGGCCCCCATCGCCGCATCTGCCATTGTTCGTACCGACGGGGGCGGGTTGGTACGCGTCGCCTCTGGGGCACGACCTAACCCGCACTACGGTACGCATTCAAGCCGGATTGCAGCCTGTGGATTGCAGGCTGGCAGGGATCGCGACGAGCACGCTCCGGACTATGATCACCCAAAGAAAAGATAATTTAGTTGTATTGTTGTGTAATATTATTTTATTAAATATATCTTATTATTATTTACCAGATGTGATATCGAACAGAACGGCAATTTATGGAGAAGCAATACTTATCTTACGTCAAGGCTCAAAGTTTTGGTATTTCTCTACGTGATTGAATTCTTATTACGGAGGTAGAACGTGAATATCCGACATAGCCCACCGAGTTTGCATGCTGAAGTGGCAATGGGAACCCCATATCGCTCGACGAACTGGCAACCGTTGGGGAAAAAGGTTCTCGAGTGGCGACCACTTATCGGACAGCGCAGCGTAACATGCCCTCCCACCAGATGGACCAAATATATGGTCAAAGCGGCAGGGAGCCGTTGGATGCAGTCAGCACAAGCCCGCTAGTTCTGGTATTCTCTTTGGGGAGGCCAATGTCCAACAGTGGACGTTTAAAGACTGATGGTTGGATGAATAGAAGGGGTGGCAGATTTACTTTTAAAGAATCATTTTGATAAACGTTGCGTTTTTCAATAAAATATTTGTTATGAAGAATTTCTTAATTACGGCCTAGTTACAGACCTCATTTTAACTATCGTTTAATTTGCCCAAATATGGTTAAATACTTGTCAACCTGGCAACATTTAAATAAAATATTGCTGTTTCAAGTGCGGCCACGCCGTGACTCCGTCTTGTAGTTCTTAGTCTGAGATCGATATCAATATTTTTTACACGCTTCCCTAGCAACGTCCGCCATCTTTAATGCCAAGACTGAAATTACCTCTGAGATGGAAATTCCTTGCTCTAAGGAAATGACACGGTAAATTTTTAGATACACATAGACTAAGTATACTATAGACTCGCTACTATTTTAATACCAAGGATGACGAAAAGGATGCTGATTAAGTCTTAACAAGAGTAAGCAAGACACATGTATAAGATTTTTATCCTTTTCGCGTATGCGTTATTTTTATTGGGAATCAATTGGATCCCAAAAATAAGGTGGCTCACCGTCATCATCATCGGTATGTAACCTTGTTTTTGTGTTTACGTAAAAAAAACGTTCATTAATCACGTTATATACGTTAATGTTACACGTCGAGTTATTTTCTACTCCTTCTATTTCCTTACTCTGAGCTGAGGTAAAACGTCATACGTAGATATACTTAAGCCGAATCCACAGCGCCATGTTATCGTGTATGCAAACACAATAACATGATAAAATATCAAACGTCATATTATTGAGAGCGTAGCCTAACTATTTTGTTTCCAAAAACTCGCTAACAAGTTTGCCGACTCAAATGGATAACTTCTGTATTATAACTTCCCACCAGAGCCATTGGCATTCTTTTTGAAAACTAACTCCACTACCAACTGCGACTTATTATTTACTAGCAAAAAGCTGAACTTTGTGAGGGCTCGCGAAGTTTTCTACTTAATTTATAAGTTTCACCAGATGGCGTTAGGAATATAATAAAATTCTAATTAATAAAAATTGTTATAGTTATTTTTTTATGTGTAAAAAAATATATATTTTTTTACGATAGATACATAAATATAGAACAATAAATTGAAATTACTATGTCGAAGCCCAAATCTGAAAGTGTGATAGTTCCTCAGTAAAATGTACCACAATATGCATAGATTGTGGAATTGTACCTACTAGGGCTTGCTTCACTCGCCCTCGTTAGTAATTTGGGCTTCTTAATCTGCGATTAGGCCGTGTGGGGCCGGCTTTAGAATTGTCCCACCCCTCGCTACCCACGGGAGTCGTAAGAGCCGACTGAGGGAATAGCGGGGGAGTGGGCAGCAGCACTCCCTCGAGTATTAACAACATCCACTGCGATCGCCAACCCGTCTGCCAAGCGTGGTGATTACGGCATTATTCCCCATGACGGGACCGCTCGTTGTGACGTTCTCTTGAGGAGGCCTATGTCCAGCAGTGGATGTTGAAAGGCTGATGGATGGATGTATGAATCTGTGATATATAAAAATGTATAAAAGTCACTTGGTTCGTTGACGACAATCAACTGCCGATGATAATAATCGTAAGACATCGACCTAGATAACAAACTAATATAACAGAGTCATCCTTAGATAAATAACCCATAGATGAGCCATCGCGTGGCCACTCATGAGACAGCAATATAACACTTATATATATATTATATATGCTATTACGTACAATTCTTTTTCCTTTTTTTTATTGCATGTAGTGGCAGACGAGCCACGGTCTATCTGATGGTAAATGGTAACCGTCGCCCATGGACTCGACTATACCGAGAGTATTGTCAAGCCGCTGCTCACCAATTCATTTCACAGATGAAATAAAATATAAACGGCTATCTCCTGCTACAGCCAAAACGCAACGATGTGCTTCATGGCCGGTCACACGGAAGATGGTGATACCAACCCGCTCGGGCCGGATACCAAGCGAGTACTTCCATTTGATACCCAGCCCTACCACCAGTCATGCAATGGATGATAATTGCTTACTTCCCTTAGTCGCCTCATACGACACCCGTGGGAAAGAATGGGGTGGTGACACTTGTAGTCTTAATCCGTCATCACACGGATAAGCCCTAAATATTGCAAAAATATAATGAAGATCGCGATATAATTATTATCACTAACTAAATAAATCACTAATTTATTAATACATTAATATCGATCACTTATTATCCTGATTAATATTGTGAATGCAAAATTAGGTGAGAGTTTAGAGATAATAAACTCTCACAAAATTTTAACGTAACTATTTATAAAAAGTTATATTTTTTATGTTCAACACTAAAATCCTGTAATATCACGTAGTTATTAGTAAATGTATTGTAGCGATTTCACATCGGTTATTGTGATAAATAAAATGTATGAAATACTCGTAAAAGCGTGTAAAGATACACTCCCTTTCACAATCACAAAAAAATATGATTGAATATTTATAAAAATACAGCAGAACATTAAAAAAGTAAACACGTAAAAACAGTTTCTTAGAACACGGCAATCGGACCACACACACAATGCACGCGCATTAAGTCATAGGGCAACAGCTAGTCCACAATGAAATTTTATATTATCTATAAACACCATCTGTTAATCGTATTCACTATTTATGTTTAGCAGATTATATAATAAACATTTTGTGCCTACTTGATGCTATCGCAGATTGCGAAAGAATTTTTAATAGTGTATTAATAAATGAAATCAAGACAAAATCCAGAAACAAAATCATTCCTTCGACCATCAACAACATAATTGGCAAAACAATATATCCAGGCCATTGATATTAAATCCTAGATACACAGTTTCGAAGAAAAGAATCGTCCAAAACTGTCGCCAGTTGTACATAAGTAGTTATAGTTATGATATAAATTCATTCTTTCCAAAATTCAACCTTACACGTATGGTTTAAAGTTGTATTTACAAAGCATTATGCAAAAAGCAATAAAATTTTACGACCGAAATTTCCGGGCAGTACTAGGACGGAGTGGAGACGAATATTTTTTTATAATTTTCATGTATGAACATTTACTTAGTTTATTACTAACTAACTTAACTAACTTATCATCACGCCATTTCCCTTGCGGGGTAGGCAGAGAGAACAGAGTGCCAAGAGGCTCTATTCTTGCAAACATCTCTGGCTTCCTCACCATTCAGTTTATTAAAAAATTAGTTTATTAAATTTATAAATGTGTTCCAATCTCATATTTATACTTTTATCTGATCATGTTAATATGCTTTTAGGTAGAGTATTTATTTATATATAAATAAAATAAAACTCGTAAATATCAATTTTTGTTTTTATTCTCAATATAGTAATATAGTAATTCTAATATTATTAATAGTACCCAGATCTATTCTCGTCTAGATGAATGGCGTCATAATAAACATTAACAATACAGTAGTAAGTAAATCAATTTTCTTGAAATAAATGAAGCTTATTGTAGAGTTGTCGTTTTGAATTAGATTTCAGCTTTTCTGTTGATTTTTTTTTTTGCGATATAATGTAAACTAATATCTATAAATTTTTCTATAATAGCTTTTATAATACTAATTTTATGATTAAAAAGAGCAGGTTGTTGAAGGGAATGAATAACAATACCAAAAAATATATTTAAATTGAATGTACTTTTTAAAACTAAGGAACACAATAGGCCTTGGTTGTGTTTTTTGACCACATATGCGCTGTTCTCGTCTTATTATCTCCTCGGTTTTATTACATACAGTATATTCATCTTCACTAGCGTAACATAGACCACCAAAAACTTTTAAATCTATTAGTATGTGAAACCATAATTTATACATAATACAACATTTCAACATTCATTATTGAAGCATAAAAGCCATAATTTTTTTTTTTGTTATTATAATGTTACCTGTAAGATTTTGCAAATTGTGGAAACTGCTTCTGGATTGTGTGTTTTTATATTTAATATTATTATTTTTTTGTATTGGATCCGTTTGTTTCCCAAATAAAATAAAATAAAAAAAATAAATACCACAATTTAAATGATTGTCACTGCGAAGTAGAGGTGGTTGTTGAATCAATAAACTGTTTTTTTTCAACGGCTTTTCATTCGTCAACGAGTTAACTGTTAATCGTCAATGAAAAAACAGGTTGAAAATATTAGCTGTTAATTTACGTCAACGCCCAAGACTATCATTATTTTATTCAGTTAAAAAAAACAGTTGAAAATATAAACTGTTAATTTACGTTTACGGATCAACGGAATAAATTGACGTTGAAAATTCAAAACCTGTTATTAATTTAACAGCTTTTTTTAACCTGTTGACCATAGATGACTAACAGCTAACCCTTTTAGACAATGATCATCTTATAAAATACTAGTTGAGCCCTTCGAATTCGCTCGCCGTTTGATTAAAAAAAAAAATACATATTTATTAATAATTTAGAGCAAGCTTTATCATCTGATTTTTTTCTGATTTTTTATTTAGTGCTCAAAAATTCTACCACAAACTACCAATTACTCTTCTTCTTACTGGTATACTTCTTACTGGTAATTCTTACTGGTAGTAATTGGTAGTTTGTGGTAGAATTTTTGAGCACTAAATAAAAACAAAAATTTTACAATTTAAAGAGGAGTATTATACTCATTTTAATATACTAATTTAAAGTCTCATACATTGTAAGCATAAACATTTGAAGTAGATATTTTCACTGTGTTTCTAAACGAATATTAGGTGGGTTAAAATAAATAAAACAAAAATTTTGTAAAATCATATACTGTGGGTAGATGAAACCGTTGAAATAACATGGACGTCTATCATCTAAGTCCACCCGTGATCATGAATGCTGTAAAGTATTCGAAACGTCGGGATAGGAGTAAAATCAAGTAAACGCGATAGATTCCGTAAACGTAGTTTTATTTCAAAAAGTATGAGCATAGTTCGAGACTGCCTTTTTTTAATACATACTCTATTTGACTGGTTCATACAGGGCCATCGTCGATAATTTGAAACAAAATATATTGCAAAATTAAAAAATGCGACTCTAAAGAAACAAAATATGCATGAAATAGAAATACTGTCTATTAATACTTACCGAAAATAAGAAACGCCATCCTTTTTTTGTACTTTTAATGCACTATTTCGGCATTTATTCATCGAATAATTAGACATTTTGACACGCTTCATCTACTCGCGCGTCGAAATAATACTAAACGAAAGGAGTGCAAGAAAGCGTTATCTGCACTCATTTATAGTGGACACTTCGTGCCTGATTGTGTATCTTCTTTTTTTAATACATCAATGATCCAGGCCGAAGGAAATTGTACTTTGAAACCATCCAGACAAGTGTTAGATAGTTAGATTACATGAAAGATAGCCAAAAATATAATTTGGCATACGAAGTAGAAGAAATAAGTATCAGTTATATGAGACAGTTATATTATGATGATGATGATTTTGACGAATTTAGTGAAGTTCAAATAAAGTTTGGTTATCTGACATACTTTTATAGAATTTGTACGTAACCCTTCTTTTTAATCACTGTGACTATAGGAACAATTTGCAATTAAGTGCGAAAGTCTCCATTTTGAATAAATTTGTTTGAGACACGCCCAGACACGGCATTTGTTCAACCCCAAAACATGGCACCTAATTTTCCTTTTAATGGCCACCCTGGTAGTCATGGTGATAGCATTTGTATGGCGAACTATTTAAAGTTCGCCAGTTGAAAAACCTGCCCGTCATAAGAGACGAAGAGACGATACTTTGTCTCAATTTTCTTAGGTATTTCGTATATTCTCACTTCCACACTTCTGAATGTATCATGGCTACATCTAAAGGTACTTTATCTAAGGAGTCAACAATATATTTGAGCAATCAAAACATTCGCCGTTTTTGTTTATTTTCTCGCCATCGCCCACCGCTCATAAGCCCACTCGTCTGTCAAGTGCTCATAGCATAGAGTAAAATTGTTCTGTGGTCAAGTGTCAATGTCAACTCTTATCTTCTTCTTGTTTAATGGCTATGTCAACTCTTATTGTAAAACTTGGTAGAAATCTAGAAATAGACTAGAGTTGAGAGATTTGCTTGAGAGAAGATTGCCAAGTATCTAGTTATAATCTTAGGATTTATTTTATTGTAGTCGAAGTCTTATCTCACAATACAGCTTTATTGGTGAAGAATACCTACATCCCGTATTAAATATGATTAAAGCAATAGTAAGTATTGTTTATTATATATTATTTCAATTAAATTGTGCCATGACAGAAATAGTTTAAAAAATTGTAAACAATGGCACAAAGGACTCTAAAATAGTTCAGCTCACACTAAAAATATAAACGCAATATCATGTTGGCTGTAATTCATGTTTACGTGGTTTAGTATAGACATTACTATCATATCAATAAATTGAAAATGTATTAGTATTTCTAAATATTAGAAACTCGTATGGTTACAATCTCTTAGTGTGAAACTATAAACTGATATATCATAAACATGTTGCAAGTCATTGATTTCAATGGATAGCTTTTTTTTTTTTACAAGCTTTGATTGTAGGTACCTAACACTATTACTCTTCATTTTAGGCAAGTAACAGTTATTCACAAAGCTTTAGTTTTAAGTATCAAGTTATTGGATTCCTAGGTACCTTTATGATTAACATTGTAATCTGTGTATATTTTATTGCATAAATAAACTTATAATTATTTCGATCTGTATTTTTAGCACTTGACATGCTCAGTTACTAATTAATTTGTTCTTTAAAACTAATTACTTTTAATGCACATTAAAATAATGAGTTTTGAGAAATAATTTATATTGTTACTTAATATATACTAGACTGATTATATTATGCACTTTCATATTTGCATATGCAATGACACCTTAATTCCAGCATTATTATATTTTAGCCCCTATTCTATCATGCAAATTTCAGTATGTAGAGAGAGGGAACCAAAAACTTTCATATTTTTCAATAGAAATACTTCAAAACAGTAAGACATGCTTATGACCCTTACATTATCAATTTAAAAAATACTTGGTAGTGTATTTTTAAAACCTATGCTAATGCTATCTGATATTTATGTGAATGTTACACATTATGGAATTAAAAATTAAGCTGTACTATACTCAGCTTCAATATACTAACCTAAAATTCATACATTGGAAGTCTAGAAATTTAAATGAATATTAGATGTGTTTAAATAATAAACCAACTTTTGTAATAACATTATTTTACTTTTGTAGATCATTATTTTGTGAGTACATGAAGCTTTTGTAACAAAAATTGACCATTGGATGTCTGCTATCTCAGTTCACCCATTACAGGGCTTGTGTAGTGATAGTAGTAGAAAATGAAGTAAATGCAATAGATTGCATTAACATGTTGTATTTAATTTTATCATCACACCATCTTTGCAGGGTAAACAGTTTTATTTCATTACTGCATATTATATTATTATGATTATAAATTAGCACCATAGGCAGTAAAAATATATTTTAATTCCTGTAGGTATTTGTCATTGAATAATAAGTAAAAAAAATATATGGCTTTTTGATTGTTTCGGCATTTGCATATTATGAATATTTATTGACCTTATTTAGTGCATATTTGCATGCATATTTTAGTCATCCCATTATATTAACTTTCATAGTTACAATGTAATGAATGATAATAACATATCAACCATGTATATTTACAAGTAAGTATTTATTTGTTACCTTTTTTTATTTAATAACTAGTGCCCACCCTCGCTACTAGGATTTTCGAAGATTTATTTTGGCCTCTTATTTAGTCAGTAGGCATAATGTGGTCTTTTTCACTATATATTTAGGTTGTTTACAAAAGATTTCTACTCAACCTAAAAAAAAATTCTCTACCCAGAAATAATAATTACTTAACTAAAAAATATAGACATTGCGAATAATCCAGTGAAGCCATATAAAATCATGCCAAACTTGTAATTACACGCTCACAAATACAACAAAACCATGCCAAAACGAAGTGTGTTACCAGAGTATGATTTAAAATTACCCCAAATGACGTGGCAACAATTTCATACGGACAATACATACATGAATAATATATTACGTACATAATATTCCCTATATGATTTGCTGTAAAATTACTCTATACTTTTACTTCCTTTATGTTTTAAACAGATAGTTGTGGATAGTGACTGTATACTAAATATGGCTATAGACAGATTAGTAATATATAAAACCTACACCTTTGCTAAAGATGTGTTCAGTTTGTATGTCTATGTTCACAATAAAAGTGTCAAAAGAGTTTACATATCAAGCTGACAATCAATGCCATTGTGATTTTAACATTTAAAATTAGAATAATAACTTGTCATTTAATACAATGTTTGGCTAGTATATTTTTGGAACTAAATAATATAATTTACATAAAATGTATCATAAATAGTATCCAAGACAGACCAATATCATATTATTTTCAATGAAAACCTAGTTGATGATGTTGACAAACAGCTACAAACATGGGTGTTGTATTTACCATAGTCAAAACATCTGTAAGTTTTTCTTCACTACTATCACTAACAAAGCAGTTGCTCCTTTTCCTTGTGGATTTTCCTATTAGTTTAAATCCAACTAAGACTTCTCACATTTTTTTTAGATACAACACGCTGTACTACAAATTAATCCTTATATTACAGGAAACTTTACAAACACAATTTAATAGACACAAAGTATATCCATACTCAGAACAACCATTTCTGGATCATACAAATAATTGTCCTGAACATACAACACTCAGCACAGAAGATCCAAACCACTCTACCATCTGTGCATGTGCAATGCTCCATCCAATTTACCCACATCATAATGTATTGTATTCAACATACCACCAAGAACGTAAGATATAGATAGTCCTTCAGGTATAAGATCAAAATAATACTATTAGGTATATATAATAGGTAATATTATTTATTCTTATGCTTCAGGTTAGGATGTGCTTTACTTTAGATTGAAATTCAAGGCAGTAGTAATGAGCTCACTTTTGAAGTTTAACCTGCAAAAATTTTTTTGATAACTTTTCATTGATGGAGCCATGGAGCACTACATTTTAGCATATATATTTGTAGTTAACTCAATGCTTTAATTAAAATTTCTAAGGCACGCCACTCAAAGGATGAGCAGATGTGGTGGCCACAAATTTAAACTAAGCTGTTATATAATGTCACCTGAACAAGGCTTGTGATATAAGAATATGATTTCTGTAATTCGCTTTTAGACAATGTAAGACCTTAAGGAGCAGACTAAGTTGACCTACTTCAGGTACCCGATGAATGAATGACTGGTATATATTATGTATTATGCTAACCCGATTGAAACAATACAATTTTGAATTTCTCATTGTGACCTACAAAGGATTATCATCCTCATGTTGAAAGTATATTCTTTAATATAACATTTTTCATTCTTCATTTGGCATTCCTCTCCTTAAGTTTATTTTATAAAGTTCTTCATCTACCTTTACCAATCGCCCATCAAAGCCAAATTTGTAGATTAATACACATCATAAACACAAAGCTACATAAAGCTCTTTGCAGATTTAAGATATGGAGAGAAGTATTAAACACAAAGTGAAAAATGTGAAATCGAAAATAACAGTCAGGAGCAGGATTTGAACCTGCATCTTCTGGATACCGTCCAGATGCTTTACCAATTCAGCCATCCTGACAATTGCTCCTGACTGCTAATTTCGATAACACATCATACTTAACGTCTTTGGGTGACGCCTGCGCCATCTGGGCGCGTTATTAGGTAAAATCTTAATTGTAAAATTAAGTTTACCTGGTCGGTATAATGTATGAAAATACGTCCGACAGATGGCGCAGGCGTCACCCAAAGACGTTAAGTATGATGTGTTATCGAAATTAGCAGTCAGGAGCAATTGTCAGGATGGCTGAATTGGTAAAGCATCTGGACGGTATCCAGAAGATGCAGGTTCAAATCGTGCTCGTGACTGTTATTTTCGATTTCACATTTTTCACTTTGTGTTTAATGTATAGTGCTAAGCATGTCAAATGCTAAAAATATATATAAAAATATCTAAATATGGAGAGAAGTAACTGTGTTATATTTAGGTGTCTAAAACAAAATATTTTTTATTTTTGGTTGTTTGTAATAACTCTCAAACAGACTACTTACATAAATCGGCATCTATAACTGCTTGCAACTTTCAAGTCTGGGTAACCATAGTCATGGGTGACTATAATTTTTTTTTTAACATTTTAAGTGGTATACTTATGAAAAGTGGAAGCTTTTACAGAAATTTTATTTATAGGTAATATTCGGAGCTGGTGTTTATGCAGGCGTTTATATAGCTCAAAATTACAAGGTAATTAACTGTTATTATTAATTATGATATAGGAATAGGCAGAACTGAAGATAACTATGCCACACTAGCTGTCTCCAGCATATCATGTTAAAACTTTTAATTACTGATAGAATACTTAAAAGAAAAGAAACTAAAAAAGGAATATCTATTACATAATTTAAGTGTCTCTTAAACAGAATGGGTAATTACAACAAGGTAGTTGCAATTTATCTTAAATTGAATTTTTCTTAAGAAACACTTTTTCTTAATACAGGAATCTATGACTGAGTTTTGTAGAAAAGCAAAGGAGCGTTGTGACAAGGCTACAAAAGACTGGTTAGCTTGTTTTATTTTTTTTTTCTTGGACCAGGAACATATTATAGTGTAGGATAAGTGTAGGATAAGTGTAGAATTACCGAGTTGATTGGTTCATCTCAATGAATATGTTATTTTAACAGATTGACAAAGTCGAAGACCCCAAGGTCCTATTTGAAAAAGCACAAGCCTTTGTGAAAACAAAATTGGACGAGTTCGACAGTGGAAAAAAGGGCGAAAAATGAAGTCTTTCCTAAAGGAAAATAAATGTCCTTGAGCCATCATAAGTTTTTATTGTAAATAATTTAGATAGATCTGTACAATGATAATATACATAAAATAACAGTTAGTTACTTTCTTGGTGTTCTTATTTATATTAATGACATACCACCGCCAATGTATTCCACTCTTGTTTGAGGTTCTTCAAAGGCCAACCAGTCACTAGAATGTGTGGGCAAGAGTCCCATACTTTGACATTTATAAAGTGCTAGCAATATATTGACAACATTTCCAATAAAATAAACAAATTTCTGTCCTGTGGCTTGGGTACCTTCAACCATTTTAAATGTACTTTGCGTAGCAAATAACGCTTTTACAGGACGCACGATTAGCATCCCAACCATCATGATAGGAAAAATAGAAATTGAGTTACCTGCCATATACATTATAAATAGGTTCATTGGCACTTGTTTTAAAGGACCCAGAGCCACATCCCACAATTTCTTGATCAAAAGCAAGTTTGAATCGTTGTCTTTAGAAGATTCAGTGTAATTTGCACTAGCAGATTGGCTGTACCCTGGAGGAGATGGTAACTCTGATGTTGTTGACCGATTCCTAAAATAAAAAATATTCTTTATAACCTAAATAAGTTTGTTTTGTTAGAAGTTTTATGTTTCAGATTTAACTTAAAAAAGGTGGGACATTGAAGTAGCTACACTTGTCATCCAATATTTAGAAAAATGCACAACACATTAGACAGTAGTAAAACAATATGTTATACCTTACTACCTATGTAGTCTAGTCAAAGGGGATGGATTACAAATTTTTTGATTAGGTATTGTTAAATGTACTCACTTCTGGTTGAAATCCAATGCCCATTTAAATTTTTTGACTGATTTTATTTGAGACATGGTGCCGATATTATCAAACACTAATTATTTACTACGTGCTACTTCAACAGAAATTGTTTTATAAACTTATTCTGACTTATTTGCTCTAATTTTTAATAGATTCCTAATAGCAACTTAATAGTCCTAATACACAGACTAAGAATACGTAGATCATATATACTCTTTGGCGTAGCTTGTAATTAGGGATGTAAAATAATAATTGATTATGAAAAACATCGATTAAAAATCGACTTTTTCTTTAGCAAACATCGATTTTATTATGCGATTTTTTTATTACAAAAAATCAATTTAAATGACAAGAATTTTTTTGTTCTCGATTTTTTCATTTACGACGCCCCGACGTTAGTCCGGAAACTGCAGCGTGAATCACTTGGATCCATTAATATAACATTTTAACGCCCTCTGTGCTTCTACGATAGTAACCGTTCTGTGCTTCATACAGTAAGTAATAATTTAGTTGAAGAACGCAAGTTGTCCCTATAGTTATACTCGGATTTAAAATTTTGAAAATTAAAGTAACACCTACAATTTTCTTTATTTTTTCTAATTTTGTAAGCGTGAGGCATAGTGTTGTAGTGTAACTCATTCATAAGTAATTTATCGAGTCGATGGGGAATGACTCCTTGCTAATAGTAATTATTGCGCAACGTGCTATGCAGTGGGATATGCTTGTAATCTGTTTATGAGATAAAATTCGGAATATGAAGATCCGTAGAACTACTAATGATTCTCATGGCCCAACAGTAAGCACACTCAGGTGACTACTAAATGGATAGGTGGACTGACGCGACGACCTAGTGCCACTCAATCTAACGCTTTCTTTGGGAGGGAGTGAACATTGAAATGCTGATGAATGCATGGAAATATAAAACTAATACACTAAAGATAACAATATTAAATAAACATACGTAAAATTTTGTTGTATAAGAATATTATCCAAACGCATACTTAATAAGCTCTCATTCTTCTACTCAATTTCCATGGATTTCGAATTTGTATTGATCGATCCATTTAAGAATATTTTTTGTTTCTATTTTCAAAACTAATTTGTTTTGATTCTTTTAAACCTTGGATTGTTTTTAAATTTATAAAGTAGTGATTAAGGTGTATTAGGTGTTTATTTTCAATTTAAAATGACAAATTCGGAAAAACCTACCTAAGGAAAATCGATTATATTTTCATTGATTTTTGATGTGAAAAAAAATCCATTAATTAATAATCGATTTTCTGTAACGGATATCACATCCCTAATTATAATTGTAGATTGTAGATAGCATCATTGAGCTCTAGATTTAGGATTCCTATTATAGTCTATTTCATGGACCTATCCTCGGACCAATAACAGGTACCTATCATACACATTACACACGTTATTTTTTCCATGGTCTATTTATACTGTTTTTTTTAATGTGTTTAAGGCATTGGCAGATCCATCAGTCTAACAGTAACATAAATATAGTTATCACAGGTAAGTTTAAATCATCAAACAAGTCAAGATGGCGACCTTACTGAAACTTCTATGGAGTTTTGGAAACAAAAGGAAAAATACGTTATGTCGTATTACATCACTTACCTATGCTTTGATTAGACAAAGAATATTATAGACAAGCTATCAGCGTATGCAGTGTCGAGATAGCAATAGCTTGACATGATAACCCTCAGACTAAATACGTCTAGACTAGTGATGTAACGAATATATATATATATATATATTTAACTATACTACTTTTTATTTTTTTTATTTTTATTTTACTACTTTTTATTTTATTTTTTATAACGAATATACATATATATATATATATATATTCGCATTCGTATTCGCATGAAACGATGCGAATGTTCTGCGAATATATTTAGCCCATTGAAAAGTTACATTTAGGGTTGCGTTTTTTAGAGTACACAATTTTATTTTTTGATGTATAGGGGGGGGTTTAGTATAAATGTAAGTTTAAGTTTGTGGGGTCGCCACCCTTGTCCCCTTGCTGCCATCTTGGAAAAAGGGGTGCAAAGGGTTTTCGAGCTGTATCTCGTAAACTAGCAAACACAGAAAATTCTATAAAACATTATTTGTAGCAAATTAAATTGTTTACTTCTTTTCTATATTACTTTTTATCCTAAAATCGAAAACAAAAAAGTTATAAACAAAAATAACTGAAAATTTTTGAACAAATTTTCTTTTGGCTGTTTTAACTTTTTTCCTGGTCATTTTACAATAAAATCACATTTGAGCAATATTATAGAGGGTTTTTCAACGAATAATTTCCACTATAAATTTGTTTAATTTCATTAATTTATCTGGGTTTTACAGCGCTCCGAAGTTGACGGAGTTTTTGAATACTCGTAAGAATACGATAAAAACGAACCATTAGACTTAGTTTGGTATTAGCTCCTCACTCAGGTCACACAAAGACCCTTCAGCCCAGCCTCCTCATCAAGGTGGTAGAGGGCCTTTTGCCACGACGAAGGCGGAGCACACGCCTCCGGTCATGGCACCACCAGGTAGCGACAGGGAGGCCGACCTCAGTGTACCGCCCGTCACCGCGTC
Source organism: Leucoma salicis (assembly GCA_948253155.1). Lineage (NCBI taxonomy): Eukaryota > Metazoa > Arthropoda > Insecta > Lepidoptera > Erebidae > Leucoma > Leucoma salicis. Next base: position 11,128,173 of record OX411806.1, read on the forward strand.
GGAAATGGGGGTGGCTGTTTCGCGGTTTCGTTCCAAGTACACCGCCCCCGGCTCAGACGGGATAGCCGCCCGGGTGCTGGCCCTGGCTCTGGACCACCTGGAGCCTCAGGGGACTGTTCGACGCGTGCCTAGCGTCCGGACGGTTTCCTGACTGCTGAAAGGAGGGGAGGCTGGTAGTCCTGCCGAAGCCGTGAATGCCGGATTTGGTCGGGCCTTCAGGCCCATCGTGCTGCTAGACGAGGCGGGTAAACTGCTGGAGAGAATCCTCGCTGCCCGCATCGCCAAGCACCTGCGCGACGTCGGACCTGACTTGTCAGACGCCCAGTTTGGTTTTCGAGCTGGTTGTTCGATGGTCGGCGCGATCATGCGCCTGAGGGCCGCAGCCGCGGTGCTCGTCGCTGGCGGTGGAGTGCTGTTGGCGGTGTCACTTGACATCGCCAACGTATTCAATAGTCTGCTATTCAGCTGCATCAGGGAGGTGCTCCGGTATCACGGGGTTCCTGCATATCTGAGTACAGAGAACCTGATCTTATACAAACATGTCTGTGCCAAGACCAGAAGACTGCTTTGTAAAAAGAAACGCTCGGCATGGATCAAATTTTGCTCATCACTGCTCGCCTTTTCCCTCAGCAGCCCAGGTTTGGAAAAGTGTTAATCTTTTTAGGTCAGGCTGTGCTCCATCCATTCCTTCAGCAATGAATCGAGAGACTGCTTTACAATTTTTTTATAAATTAGCTCCTCCGTATGTTCCATCCTTTTCAGAATGCTATCAAACTCCTATCCGCAATCCACAGGATCCACTCGATGAACCTTTCTCCTTGAAGGAATTGGAAATGGTTCTCAAACATACTAAGGACACTGCTCTTGGCAATGATGGAATACTTTTATTGTTAATGCCGGCCCTTCTGCCAAGAGCTACTTTTTAAACATTTTAAACTCTGCATATGTCTGTGGATGGGTCCCTGACGACTGGAAAATCTAAATTATAATTCCAATCTTAAAACCTGGTCAAAATCCTGAAGATCCTAACAGCTTCAGACCCATAGCCTCTATCTTCAGCTCTATTAAAGCTTCTAGAACATTTAATAAAGAACTGCCTTAAATGGATGATAGAATCTCGTGGTTTACTGCCAAGCTGTCAATTTGGTTTTAGGAAGTGTCTCAGTACCTCAGATAGTATAGGGGTCTTAGTTACAGACATATGGACTGCTCTATCCGGAAATGATTCAGTAGTTGCAGCATTTCTGGACATTACCTCCGCATATGATGGTGTCCTTCTTCCCATCCTCAGACAGAAACTGCATCAGCTGGGTATCCCAGCAAAGATGATCCTCTGTATCTGCGAAATCCTTATGTCTCGTTCTCTGATTCTTAGGGGTATATCTCTAGAGAGGAGGTTGGTCTGGAAGGGCCTGCCTCAGGGATCAGTTCTCAGCCCCTTATTATACAACCTTTATACGGCTGACATGCCACTATGCCTGAATCCCAACTGCCATATACTTCAAAATGCTAATGATCTGGCATTATATGTAAGCAATGCTAGTATTAGTGTTGCTTCTTCATCTATTTGTGTTTCCCTGGACTCTTTGAATCAGTGGTTGTTGGCCCATGGCCTGAGTAATTCTATTCCAAAGAGCCTGGCAGTAGTCTTTACCCGTAGGAGGTCAGTCTCCCATATTACTATAAATATACAAGGGCATAGAATACCTGTTGTATCTAAAGTTAAATTTTTTGGTGTTTATATCGATTCAAAACTCACGGGAATTTCCCACGTGAACCACCTGGTACAGAATTGTGAAAAAATTATTGACATCCTGAAGGCTCTAGCAGGGGTTTGGTGGGGAGCGCACCCTAGCTCCATGAAACTCTTATATAACGCTCTTATACAGAGCAAAATGGACTATGGTTCGTTCCTGCTAATTCCCTGTAACAAAGGTGCATTGGCTAGATTGGACAGATTACAGGCTAAATGCCTTTGGATTATCTTGGGATGCATGAGGTCCTCTCCTGTTAATGCCTTACAGGTCGAGTACGTGGTTCCTCCTTTACCTTTTAGAAGACAATATCTGGCCACTCGCTTCATCGCCAAAATAGTCTCGAAAAAGTCTCATCCACTACTTCAAAAATTGATCACTCTGAATGAGTTATGCCAATCACGTGAGTTCTGGAGACACAAAGAACCTCCTTTAACAATACTGGCACTTAGGGTTTTTCGTAACTTGGAGGAAGATGTTATAGCGCATAACATGCTCCCCATCTACAGTTTTGATTATAAGGTGATGACTTATCAACCGGTGATCCACTGTGATCTGGAGTCCCTTAAAGATTCTGTATCTCCCAACTTGGTTTTTAACTCTCTTGTACAGGAGCGCTGGTTTGAGTTTCAGAGATTTTTTACTGATGCTTCGAAACTTACTCCGAATAGCTACACAGGTGCTGCAGTGTACTATCAGAATTCTAGATTGATTCTTAAATTAAAATGTCCCAAAGAGTCCTCAGTTTTCACAGGTGTATCCATCGCTATTCTGGATGCATGCCGCTTCATAGAGGCCCACAACATTGATAAAGCGGTTATATTCACCGACGCCTTGAGTTGTCTTAAAGCCATTCAACAGAATCCTTTTAAAAGTCGATTACGCAGCCACATAATATTAGACATTAAATAAACTATTTTCTCCTGTGCTCGTAATAACAAGGTTGTCCAGCTTGTATGGATCCCGAGCCATTGTGGTATCGAGGGGAATGAATTCGCGGACGGGTTAGCTAAGTCCGTGGTTTCTTCTCAAGTGATCGATCTAAAACACTTTAACCACCAGGGTTATGATCTGCAGAACCTTTCGCAAAGGGCGCTGTTTACGGCATGGCAACAGCACTGGGATAATAGTAGCAAAAGAAAAGGTTTCCTCTTTTATTCTATCCAACCCTCAATTCCCCGGAAGCCCTGGTTCCACAGATTTAGAAATACATCTCGACGCCTTATTTCGACTGTCTGTCGTTTACGCATAGGCCACTGCTGTTCACCCGTGTTTTTACATAAGATTCGTATTCGGGATTCCTCACTTTGCGAGTGTGGTATAGACGAAGGTCACCTGAAATATATATTCTTTTGTTGCTCCAAAAATATCCCTAATTTGGATTTGTATCGATTGATAATCCATTTAAGAATTCCGGTTCCTATTAACTTTCCTTCCCTTCTCACATATTCCTCTCCAAAGCTTTTCAGAATCCTTATTCATTTTATCCATCTCAATTCCATTTATCTGTGACGTTTTAATTTATTATAAATAATATTGTAGTGATTGGCTTTCCTGATCATATTATATAGAACATCAATTAATGATTTCCATCATAGATTCGTATATTATGTATATATTTTTGTTTTTGTCATTTAGTTCCCGCTTAATAACATAAAACGAGGCAATGGAGGTAGTCGCCGACAACAAGAAGGTGGGGCGCTGGCCAGGTGCTCCACCCATGAGGAGACACAGCGTCTACAGGCGGCTAACGACCACCTCGCGGCAGAAGTGGCAGAAATGCGGGCAAAAAATTGCCGCTTCAATTCTCAGGTGATGGAGCTGGAGGCCAAGCTCACGCGGCTTGAGGTGGCTATGCTGCTGGCGGGGATCGGACCAACTGAACCAGCCCGTATGAAGGCGGCTGCACGGTCCACTGTGGCGGCCCCGGTCATTGAACAGACCTCTGCTGGCATACCCGAGGGGACAGCGCGCGTCGCTACGCTCGCCTCCTCCCACCGCCTTGATGACACCAGGGCGTGGCCAGTAGGCCATCCGCCTGGGGCGTCAGAGTAGAATGTCGAAAGATGACCCTCCGGCGTCCCGCTAATAGGCGTGGAAAGGGCCGCTGTGGTTTTAGTGGGTATTCAGGGCGCAACTAAGATCCGAGCGCTCGGTGAGCTCTACATAAATATAAATAAATAAATATTCACGGACATTTCATACAACGTCCTCTGGTCCCAAACTAAGCTTAACGCTTGTGCTATGGGTACCAGATTACGTATATAATACATATACTACTTTTTTTTTGTAAATAAATACATATAATAGATAGAAAACACCCAGACGCAGTACAAATATATGTGTTCATCACACAAATAATTGTCCTGAGTGGGGATCGAACCCATGACCTCGTGCACGGAAGTTGATTACACTACCGACCACGCCACGAGGCCCGACATACCCCCACGTTCTCACCAGGGGGATGCGTAAATGCATATCCAAGGTGAAAACTAAAAAAGAAAGGGACGACTACCACCGCCGACGGGCATCTTGAGATAAATGAATCCATCCCTATTAGCACAATTTCCGTCATGCAGTCCGAACATATTCATGCGTTTCTAATTTTTGTATAAACCGGGAATCTAAAATGATAACAAATAACAAGAAAAAAAAAATTTAACAAATAACATGACTTAAATATATTCGGTGATGGGTTCGCTGGTACGACGTAAACTCTTTTGTTATCAATTATTTTCGAATACTCACCGACAGATTACACATCATTTTCCAATTTTAGTTTTTTAAATTTCTAGTAACTAAGCAATAAATAATAATTAATATTTTAATAAAAAAATTAAACTAAATTTACTTATTTGTGCCGAATTGTTATAATATACTTTTATAATATTAAAATGGCGATATCGGTGAGTTGTGGTCAGAAAGCATCTTTCCGACGACAGATCTCTTTGTAAAGAAACAAGAAAATGTGTTTTAAAATGCATATATTTACAAATTTAAACTACTGACACATACTCGTAAAATGTTATGCCATTTTGTTTTAAGTTTGATCCTAAGCCATTTCTACACCCATCAAGAGCGCACTTCATGTTTAAAAGAATTTAAAAGTAAATTAAACGTACGATGCGTCCGAACCGAACGCAATGACGGTTCACTCCACAGAACAATATGTTCACTCGAAACTGCGGTTTGAGGCCCCGCCCACTGTGACGTCACTGACCTACTTGAAGGTGACATGACCTAGTCGGCTCGTGGCATCTCCGCTATTTTTCCGTACTCCGTGGTTGCGAACCACCCCCTGATTTCTCATCTCAATTTTTTTTTAATTTTTATCACTTATTTAATTAATTATATCGTTATTTTTTTATGGAAGTAAATTGTGAATTTTAAAATCTTCTTTTATTTTAATTTGTTAGGGATTTTCCCCGTAACAATGTAAGCATAAGTACAATTGTATCGCCATTCGCCAATCCCGGTATTCCCAAAGTCAACTCTTACGACTCCCGTGGGTAGAGAGGGGTCGGACAATTCTAAAGCCGGCCCCACGCGGCCGATTACCTACCTACAGATGTAAAATTATAGGTAGGTATAATTTTACAATTTTCCACTTTGGTAAATTCGTAATTTGTACCTAATCTTTATCAAACAGAAACTTGTAGATTTGTAACTTGTAAACACAATTGTTACAATTTACAATTTGTAACGTCTATTAAACAGGGCCCAGGTTGAAGTGTTCGTGATTTATCATCCCACATCTCATCAAATTGCTTTTTACGCTTCGGAATTCGTTTATTTGGAAGAATAGGTTCAACGTCAATTTTTTCAGCAACTTCTTTAACTTCTTGTATCGAATATATTCTATAGAATTCATCTCGATATTATTTTATGACTGCACATTTTCGTACTTTACGTTCAGCAAAATACTCTTTGAATTACACCAAATACTTAGGTTAATTTATTCTGGGCATTACGAGGCAGAATGGATACCGACAAGATTTAAGGAGTGAGCTAAACACGGTACGAACTGAACTGCAATCCTGGCTTGTACTCCGTTATATTTGCCAGCCATATTTAATCCTTTATTATCATAAGATTGGCCACGAGATTGTCTAATGTCTAGTCTAAATCTAAACCATCAACGGTAAATGTTTCCATAATCTGTTAACAGATGTAAGTAGGTACCTACCTACTCTCCTGTAATCTCTCCTGCAATCGAACTTTATTGTGTAGGTACCTAGTACTTTTATTTGACTTCTTTGATGTCATTTAGAATACTATTTCAGTTTTGCACGCCTCTTAAGCGAAGCGTTGAGGTGTACTATTCTCGCTTCACGCAGAAAAACTGATTTTTCATATACATATTGCACTTGTAAAATAATATGTACACACACATATCAAGAAAAAACACTATTTTTAACACTCATGATATTTTTGATGCCATTTTTGTTATCTAAACTACATAGTTAAAAAAACTGTTTGAAAAAGTTCTGTCTTGGACGTCCGTTTGTTGTAGGTAATGTATGATAATACAATAACGACCAAAATATTTTACTAATCGAGTTATTTTTTTCTTTTACGAATTAGTATGATTACGAATAGAGCCGCTATCACTTTTCACGGTCTGATTCGATGTGATTTAATTGTTATTAAATAAACAAAAAAAATAGTGAATATTTACGCTCGACTCGACACTAAAACCAGCGCTACGCTATACCTTATTTCGTGAGAACTACTTGAACTATTTCTACAGACCAATATAGAAGTACTTCTTAAAATTAGCGCTAGATGGCGTATAAGACATGAAAACCTCATTAGTACTTTTTGACATTATATAGCGCTATCTATGTGATTTATTGAAAACTACTTAGTAAGACCAATACATTATTAGTTACTTATCAAATAATGAATTTTATTGTGAAAAATTAAGATTACGAGGCGTGCACTTGATGATTTTCCAAAGTATTTTCCATTACCTATGTCAATAATAACAATAATAATTTTTATTTCAAACAGAGTCCATACATTGTGATATTAATTTATTATTTATGTACCTACATAAAAATTACTAGACTAGACGGCACGAACAAATGCTTTCAGGATATTTGAATCCTGTTTATCTGCAATGACCTGTAGGATGCTATTAGTACTGCACCCATTAATATAAAAAGTAGTCTAGTAATATATGTCAAGTCAATAGACTGCACCGAACTCGGCTTACTAAGGAGTAAGCCGCTTACGTAATATGGCATGGAAGCCATCGACCCTCGCCTCAGTAAACATACTTGAGGCACTACAAAAACGGGGCAGTCCTAATAACAACCTAAAACTATTATTATATTGGAGGCGAAGAGCACCGATCGATTTCTTCGTATATCTGAACCACAGGCTGCACGTGTAGGAATATGAAGGCTGACAGTAAGCTTTGAATACTTTGGAAAATCCAAAACTGCACGCCTCGTAATCTTCCTTTTTCACAATAAAATTGATTATTTTGATAAGTAACTAATAATGTATTGGTCTTACTAAGTAGTTTTCAATAAATCACACAGATAGCGCTAATTTCAAAAAGTACTAATGTGGGTTTTATGTCTTATACGCCATCTAGCGCTAATTTTAAGAAGTACTTCTATATTGGTCTATAGAAATAGTTTTCATGAAAGGCGCTGGTTTTAGTGTCGCGTCGAGCGTAAATATTCACTATTTTTTTGTTTATTTAATAACAATTAAAGCACATCGAATCAGACCGTGAAAAGTAATAGGGCTCTATTCCTAGTAATACTCAAGTTAAAAAGAAAAAAGAAGACTCGATTAGTAAAGTATTTCGGTTGTTATCGTGTTAACATACATTACCTACAGCAAACGGACGTCCAAGACAACATTTATTTATACAGTTTTTTAACTAGTTTAAATAACAAAAATGACACAAAAAATATCATGAGTGGCAAAAATAGTGTTTTTTCTTGATATGTGTGTGTATATATTATTTTACAAGTGCAATATATGATAAATAGAGACATTTTAAGTTTGAAAAATCAGTTGTTCTGTGTAAAACAGGAACAGTACCCACCTCAACGCTTCGCTTATGAGGCATGCAGTAGTGTAACTTTAACTTGTTCACTACAAGTACAACGTGCAAATCTGCGGGCCAGCACACTACTTTTAACCGCCATGGCCCTACGCCCCCATTACCATACCATTCTGTATCACTTATCTTTTGCACGCCTCATAAGCGAAGCGTTGAGGTGGGTTCTACTCCCGTTTTTCACGGAACAACTGATTTTTTAAACTTAAAATGTCTCTATTTTTATCATATATCCACTTTTAATATAATATCTATACACACATATAAAGAACAAACACTATTTTTAACACTCATGATATTTTTGATGCCATTTTTGTTATTTAAACTAGTTAAAAAACTGTTTGAAAAAAATCTGGCTTAGGCGTCCGTGAGTTGTAGGTAATGTATGTTAACACGATAAGACCAAAATACTTTACTAATCGAGTCTTTTTTTTTTGTTTACGAATTATTATGATTAGGAATAGAGCCCTATTACTTTTCACGGTCTGATTCGATGTAGTTTAATTGTTATTAAATAAACAAAAAAATACTGAATATTTACGGCATTTACGCTCGACGCGACACTAAAACCAGCGCCTTTCATGAGAACTAACTTTTTACGTACGCATAGCCACCGGTGGTTTTACTATCGTCAACAGAACGCCGTTCGCCCGGCCGGTACATTGAAATTTGTTAAAAGAAAGTTTTTACCTTTGCTTGACGAACTGATGATATTTGTCAAGTATAATAACTATTTCATCCATAAAAATAATTAAAAACACTAAATACACGTAAATAATAACACAACAACGTTATAAAACACGAAAAATACATATTTTACATTCTACAATTTTTACGACACTGAAATGTGAACCTTGACGTAAATGTCGTTTCGGTTCATTTTGACGGCCGGGCGCAAGCGATTTTACAACTTATTTTTACAAAGATACAGTTTATATTGGCTTGAGTAACGCGCGGCCCAGAATTGAGACGTAGACCAATATATAAATACTTCTTAAAATTAGCGCTAGATGGCGTATAAGACATGAAACCCACATTTGGTACTTTTTAAAATTAGCGCTATCTATGTGATTTATTGAAAACTACTTAGTAAGACCAATACATTATTAGTTACTTATCAAATAATCAATTTTATTGTGAAAAATGAAGATTATGAGGCGTTCAGTTTTGGATTTTCCAAAGTATTTTGATAAATATCATGCTTACTTGACCCTTTAGTATGTTCTAATTCAACTTAAGAGTTGGACTATGTTTCGCGAGTGGGGAAATTTAATTCAAGAAGTTTCCTTGTCTATGCTGAGGACATTTTGTGACGAGGTTGCTAGGAGTTTCGTGCGACCCACGAAAAGTTATTTTATGTCTGCGGCGGAGCCGCGGGCAAAGGCTAGACACAAATAAATTAATAAAAGTCAGGATGTAACAAATAATCCATACCTATAAAAAATAAAGTTTATTATATTATTATGTGTCTACAATGACAATATTAACTTGAATGTTCAATCGATATTATTGCTGCATATAACTTCATTAGACATATTATTTACTATGTTGCTGTCAATCACCTTCAGAGTTTCTCGGGAAACGATGTGATCTTTGCAGAAGGTAATGATCCGTTTGCAGGCCTCTCGTATTATGTTCTCAGGAACAGTTAACACAATTCGCATGTAGTTTGGATATGCAAAACACTGTAAAAATATATAGGTACATGTTAATAATTGAAATGTATACAAATACTAACTGTATAAGAACTTGAATCCTTTTATTAACCAACGAAAAAAACGGAGGAGATTCTCATGTCGACCCAATGATCACTCGTAGGTATAATATATTTTTACAAACCACTGAAGTAATGTAACATAGTTCCAGTGGCCCGCCAATAAAAGCGGAGAGACGGCACACGGCGGGTTTATTTAGTGGGTGAGGGCCCCACACTACTATGTTCGCCCCGAACGACGGAACATAATTTCCCGCCTTAACAAAAAAAAGGTATATTTTTACAAGGTGGTCAGATTGGGATAATATTTTTTTTTGCTAGATGGTGTATACCTACTTTAATTATTATCTAAATTTGAAAACACACTTTCAACGCAGTGTAGTAATTAAGGGATGAGTGCTAATTGATCCCATGAATTTGTGTGAACCGATTCAATTGTTACTGGGCACATATATGAGGTTAGAACCAAGGTCAATAGATTGACAGTACAACATGACGGAGACGGAAGATGGTGGAAGGGTATGCTCACAAACAACTCTACTTAGAATTTCTCAACGGTTTCCACGGCTACCTACTTTGTGTTTGCAAACAAAATATTATGTTAGTTAAACAAAATATGTAGTATTTAGTTTTAGCCACGGAAAATGAAAACAATAATCTTCTTATTGGTTGTTTTTTTTTGGCTCATTGTACCTTAATGAGTTTGTCAAAAAAGACAATCAAATTCTCAAGTGAGAGCATTAAAGAAATTATAACGTAAATTACTATCAGTGGCAAAGGATTTTAGGTATTAAAATACCTATATATTGCAAATCAAAAACACACACTGTGACTTCCTCTTCCCCTCTGACTCCATCATCAGACCCTGGTCATCGACGATGTGTAAACTATTCATAAGACCAATGCCAAACCAACTCTACACACAATATCACTACTATAAATAGGTAGGCTAACTATTATTCTTGAATTAATATTCTTGAATCTTAGCTATGATTTATAAGATCTAGAATATCTAGATCTTATAAATCATAGCTAAGATTCAAGAATTTCAAACAAGAAAAACTATACCATAAGAAGTTCATTGGTTTGGAAGCTTTGATGCCATAGACAGACACACAAAAACAAACGTTAAAGTTAACTGCCTCAGTGGTGCAGCGGTAGTGTGACCGACTGCTGACAATGAGATCTCGGGTTCCATCCTCGGGTCGGGCAGTGTTATTGAGCTTTCTCGCAAAAAGAAAAATTCTCGCAACCCGGAGTTTGGAAATGTGCCCGATAGACGGCAATAGGCTCGCCTCATAGTTGGCGAACCGTGGGTGTGTAATAAATACAGCTCTGTCTATCTCTTCGGGATATAGGTGTGATGCTATATTAAATATTATGACGCCTTTACATTTACGTTGGTGGTTAAGAACTTGAAAGTAATTACACTTGGGATTGTAACTACTAGTAGGATGAGCAAAGCAACGCTTGTAACCTAACAAGTAGCATATTTTTCCAATGTGGTGACGAAATTATTCTGTGAACAGTTAGCGGAATAAAATAATTAATTTTACCATAGTAGGTAGGTATGATAGTCCAAAGCCTACATAAAATTTTGAAATACTTAGATGTTTTTATATATATATTTAGCATTTGATATGCTTAGCACTATACATTAAACACAAAGTGAAAAATGTGAAATCGAAAATAACAGTCACGAGCAAGATTTGAACCTGCATCTCCTGGATACCGTCCAGATGCTTTGCCAATTCAGCTTTCTTTTTACTTTGTGTTTAATGTATAGTGCTAAGCATGTCAAATGCTAAAAATATCTAAATATTTATAGGGTTTGCGTCATTATTAGGTAAAATCTTTTTAAAAGTTTACCTGGTCGGTATAATGTATGAAAATACTACCGACAGATGGCACAGGCGTCACCCCAAGACGTTAAGTATGAATGTGTTATCGAAATTAGCAGTCAGGAGCAATTGTCACGATAGCTGAATTGGCAAAGCATCTGGACGGTATCCAGGAGATGCAGGTTCAAATCCTGCTCGTGACTGTTATTTTCGATTTCACATTTTTCACTTTGTGTTTAATTTTGAAATACTTTTGCAAAATGTTAATTTCATAATGAATATTAATTTCTATAAATATTTATTGTGTAATTGAACATTTTTATTACTATTACATACAATAATAATGTTTTATGCTTTAAGCAAGTAAAAATTCTCTAGACACTCGGCAACAATCTAAACCACATTAGGTACTAGGTGGATTAGATATATAGATAAGGCTTTCGCTTTGTATTTTAAGTCGTTACAACAGGGAACATCAAATGAAAATCCATTTAAAAAACGAAGTCTTACTAAAAAATAAACCGAAAAGCAATTGGATTTAATGGGGATCCATGTGCAAAGCTGAGCGCAGATGGCGCTATCGGCGAGATGACCACTGTCAAATTGTAATTGCTTTGTTTGTCTGAGAATTCTTTGCTATTTTTAGTGTTCAATTCGGTTGATCAGCGATATTGTTAAAATGAAAATGAATGTCCCTGGAAGATAAAAGAATTGAAATACTCTATGCTGTGTAGCCATACATTATTTGCGGAAATTCCCACTTTTTTTAATGTTGTATCTCAGGGAAATAAATGTACGTCGGCGTTATTACATTTTGGTACAGCATACATAGGTGTAGGTATTACGATAAATTTAAAATTCACCAAATTACAGTTTACATATTGTATGGAAATGACAGTTTTTAATGGCCATGTCGATAATACGCCATCTGCCTAAAATATTGGCAGTACACATCCCCATTGGGTTAACTTTAAAATAACTTAAATTACTAGAAATACTTCCGTTTTTATTTTCGTTCATCCACAGTGCTTGCACCAGAACTTTATAAAATTCTAGATTGTGCCCGCAACTTTGTGCGCGTAGACTTCAAAATATAACTGCTTCACTCTACATACTAATGATCTCTATGCAATAAGTGTGGTGACGAACTAAGAATACAAGTGTCACCACCCCATTCTTTCCCACGGGTGTCGTATGAGGCGAATAAGGGAAGTAAGCAATTATCATCCATTGCATGACTGGTGGTAGGGCTGAGTACCAAGTAGGAGTATTTACTTGGTATCGGGCCAGAGCGGGTTAGTACCACCATCTCCCGTGTGATCGGCCATGAATCACATCGTTGCGTTTTGGCTGTAGCAGGAGATATCCGTTTATTCTTTCATTTCATATCTGTGGAGTGGAGCTACGGAGCATTAGGACAACTTCTCGGCAGTTATCAGCTCAGCCAGAGGGCACGTGTCGCAATACACAACACAGTGCTTGTCCCAACGTTATTATATGAAAGCGAGAGTTGGGTATGCAAAAAGAAGCTTCACTCCACTTTACTCCATCAGCCTTTCGACATCCACTGCTGGACATAGGCCTCCCCAAAATGAGGGATAGTGCCGTAATAGCAACGCTTGGCAGGCGGGTTAGAGATCGCAGTGGATGTTGTTAATACTCGAGGGAGTGCTGCTGCCCACTGCCTCGGTATTCCCTCAGTCGGCTCTTACGACTCTCATGGGTGGAGAGGGGTGGGACAATTCTAAAGCCGGCCCCACACGGCAAAAAGGAGCATGAGAGTAAAATCAATACGGTCCAAATGCGATCTCTGCGGAGAATCTGTGGAGTGAGGCTGACCGACCGCATTCGTAACGACGACGTAAGAGAGTGTGTAGGTATGAAAGAGAGAATTGGTGTAAAGATGCGAAAGAGAATGCTCCGATGGTTCGGACATGTGGAACAGGGACTGGTTAAAAGGATATATAATGCGAAAGTGGAAGGATGTAGGTACAGGGGGAGACCGAGACACATCTACCTAGATCAAATCGGTCATGTATTGAAGCAAGGTGGAGTTAGGTGTCTCCGAAACCGGCGAGCGTGTATGAAAAGAATTATGAATGTGAGGAAGCGAGAGATGTATGCAAGAATAGAGCCTTTTAGCACTGTGTTTTCTCTGCCTACCCCGCAAGAGAGATGGCGTGATAATAAGTATGGATATAGCACCTAGAGAAATGTCGCGTATTTTAAAAGAGACTAAGGGCTTTCAGCATAATAAAGCTAATGGAATAGTATTAATATTTCAATTTCACACCTCCCTCCTCTCCTTAAATGAAAATAGCAAGTAATGTTTAGCCGTATGTACTTATATGCGTTTTAGTTGCATTCTCACATTTATCTTAGGTGTATAACGCGCGCTACTTGCAATGACTTCTCATATTTTGCAATTATCTTAGTGTTTATCTTTGTGATTTGTATTTCAGCACTTCACGGACATGCTAACCTATTTTTAATAGAAAAATATGTGAAAGAAGTAATTATATTTCCGATCTCCACTTCCACTTTGTGATTTATGATATCTATTAAGACCATTACTACCACAGTACCACCTATCGGATTTATTGGATACATTTTTATTCCGATATAGTAGGTAAGTTTAATTATTACAATTAAAAAAGTCATACGTTTTTTTGAGGAAATCCTTTACGGATACACTCCGCCGGGTAGGCGCAGAATTTATCCCGAAGTCCCCATATAAGTTGTACACGGTATATCTGTCCTGGACCAGTCCGAGGAAGTGCTCACCGCTAAACTATGGCAGTCATCGCTAAGCATTGGTAATACCCACTTTTTTAAACTTTTACGCGTTTTCTGTGAGGTGACGGACTAAGAATACAAGTATCACCACCCCATTATTTCCCACGGGTGTCATATGAGGCTACTAAGGGAAGTAAGCAATTGTCATCCATTGCATGACTGATGGTAGGGCTGGGTGAAATGAATTGGTGAGCAGCGGCTTGACAATACTCCCGGTATAGTCGAGTCCATGGGCGACGGTTACCATTTACCATCAGAGCGACCGTGGCTCGCCTGCCACAACATGCAGTAAAAAAAATAACGCTGTAACTACTTATCTGATATAATAAAATTTAGCTTAACACAACCTAGAATAATGAGGATAAAATACTTTTTATGCCGCAAAAATGGACGCCTCCTGTGGGAATTGCTATTCACAATTCTAAAGTCAACGCCGAAGAAGTTGCTGGAAGAATCCTGTATCAAATCAAAGGTATTTATTGTACTAACCTGTCCTGGAAGGCAAAAAACAGATTGTTCGGAAACCATCCGCTCGACAAATTGTAATTCGTTTTTAAACATTGGAAATAAGGACATTTTTATTTCAACCATCATGTACATTGCTCCTTGTGGCATCATGGGTCGCAATCCAGGGGCGTTTCGTAGTTCATCAAACGCTAATTTTGCTTGATTCTGTAAATAATTATGTTCTATTTAACAAAAAAGCAGGTAATATTAATGTTATGAAGAGGTGCATCGATAACGATATGTTTCTGACTGTAGTAAAATATATTCAGTTATAATTTCATTATAAAGACTAATTATTCACCCTAGAGAAATATTTCTTAAATGGATTGCATCACAAGCCCGAGTCTACTTTTCATGTAAAGAAATTGATTTAATCGCTACTGTACGATGGCTTTTTAGTAGTAGACTGCATAGGTATAACAGCCCAAGTAAAATTTTGATTAGAAATAGAATAATTATTTTTACTGGTAGAGCCTTGCTTCCCAGCACGAATGGGCCAGCTTTATCGGAGAAGTATCACCGTCTTACAAAAGATCAGTATGTAGCAACGGTAGTTACACCTACCGGTGTTTCGTATGGTGTGTGAGAGCGCCGGAGGCCCAAACCCCCTCCCTATCCTCTCCTTATTATCCTTCCTGTCCACCTCGTATCCCTTTCCTTGGAGATGGCGAACGCGAATAATACCTCCGGTGTATGCTAGCGTTTATAGGATAACCGGTAACCGCTTACCATCAGGTGGGCCGTATGCTTGTTCGCCACACATGTAGTATAAAAAAAATACAAACATTTGACGACTATCTCTTAAAATGTTTGTACCTGCAGCTACCTACTTTACATTTTTTTGTTTTATTAACATACATTTTGACCGTTAAAAACCAAAATGGTTTCTATCATTCCCACCATTTAACGTCACCGTAAATTCATAGAAGATGAAGGTAATCATTGGACTTTTGTAATAGGATTATTAAAAAATATCTACGAAATAAATAGGTAGATATAGGTACGCCGCCAACTAGGTGCATACAATCGGGGTCTGTATATATGAAAAATTGAGAGGACACGATAAGTTAATGGTACCATTGCTTGATCACAAAAGAAAAAGTTTATATTTTTTTATTTATCTAGATCATTCGTTTGCACACACATCTCTGAAATCAGAGCGATCACGGGCAGATAGAACCTGGCTTGGAGCGAAATATGGGTTTATTTCATTTAAATCGGATGTCTAGGACAAGTAATCCTCATTTAAAGATATTGAGATAAAACTAGAGGCCCTCAGACAAAGTCGCGGATGACAGCTAGTATTTAATCGTTGATATAATAATTAATAAATTATATTTCACTAACAAACCCGGTCACCAAAAAAAAACTTCTCACCTCTATAAATAACACAACTTCATCGAAGAAACTTTGCGGAGTACACGACAATATAGCAGGCAAAGCTCTTTGTATTAAAGTATTTGGTCCTAGAATTTTAGTCGCCAAATTCGATATACCTTTACGAACTTCATTACCTAATATATTATGTCTATCGTGAATAATCACCCAGCCCATACGCCAACCGGGCACTAGAAACCGCTTCGTGAGACCACCACATGACAGTATTGGTACATCTTTAGAAAGAGCTGATAGAGCAGTGAATTCATGATTCGAAAACACAAAATGCTCATAGATTTCGTCAGCAATTATGGGCACATGATTTCTGGCAGCTACTTCTAATATTTCATAAAGGTGCTCCTTATCAAAAACTGAACCGCAAGGGTTCGATGGATTAGTAACTATTATTGCAGCGGTGTCGTCATCTATTTGGCTCTCCAGATCATCTATGTCTATCTTCCATTGTTGTTCTGGCTACAAATAAAAAAGTTTCTTATTACTATCTCTTATTTTGATGACACGTTAGACTAATAAATAATAACCTTTAATCAAGGATTTACGCAGTTATATATAAAATAAAGCGTAAAAGAACGGTAGATATGCAAATTCTTTCGACAAGAAACTTGAAACTTGTTATGTTTCTAGAAACTCGTTTCAAATCACCTCATATTATAAGCTACTTCTACTCCTTAATGCTAGTTTTTGCAAATTTCCTCATGTCAACAGAAAAATGCAAATATTTTCTTAACATAAATAATAATAATATGTAGAGAAGAGTATGAGGCTTAAAATGTTATACTGAGTATGAATAGAACCAACTGTGCTCAATAATACACAATACACAATGAAATTCCCCAGTGAATAATTTTGAATTATTATTTATACATTTAAAAAGCCAGACAAAACAGTCCAGTAGATATTTCTCCTCTGTTTGTAAGTAATTCACAAGCTTTGGTAATATCAATAAAAAGTTAATTTGGTAATTTCAATAATAAGTTTTAGTAATGTTCTTTGATAGAAAGCAAAACAGGAATCTTATTCATTTATTTATTTATCTATGAATCTTTGACACATGCAAACATATTTTACACAAATATTTCAGTAATTATTAATGGTCCTGTTACAACGGTCGGGCTGAAACTAGTCGGTGTATAAGAACCCTAACTATACCTACTATAGGTGAATATAAAACTAGGTATGATATATTATGTATATATAGGTATAATACTATATTGAACAAAAATATTTACTTCTAACTTTATAATTTAGGTATATGTACTTACCAGTAAGCTATAATATTTGACTTTTATTCCTAATCCTTCAGTCACTGTCTTGTAAATCATGAATCCTGGCCGAGGAACGAGAATATTTTGTCCAGCATCTGCAATAACTGTGATGGCAAGCTCAATAGCATGTGAGCAACCACTGCAGAGAATTACATCTTCTGGTGATATAGGCCCCTGGTGGGCACTGTACTTTGCTACCGCCTGCCTTGCTTCCAGATGTCCCTTTGCAGGACCATAACTCCGGCTACTAAGCCACTCAATACTTTCTCGAACAGCTTGTATAACCTGTTCAGGAGGGTTCAAATTTCCAAAAGTCGTCGGATCTCCTAGTACCAAAAAGAACTTGCGTTGTAATAATAGAAAACCTATTTATGCAAATAAGAGAAGTGAAAACGAAATCCTGTTGACCTTGATATTTAAATACAGTGTCCGCTAACCCATATTATTCAGCCATAATTTATTTAACACTGGTACCGATGCAGCAAAGAAACATAATTTATGTAATAATAGGTCCTTTCTAGGAAAAACAATCAGTAGTATTTTGATCTACTAAAGGAATGGAGCCCAACCCCAACATTGGGTTATGAATGGGTTGTGAATGATAATCTATACTATTATAAAGCTGTAACAGAGCTGTGTCTGAACATTCAAGATATTTGAGAAAAAAATGACTGTACATAATAGGCTAAATAGGCGTGTCTAAACACAAAACATTTTTTTTTAATTTTTGTCTCTTTATCTGTTTTTTTACTATGTTTGTTTGTTCGCGCATCACGTAAAAACTACTGAACGGATTTTTATGCAATTTTTTTTTATTTAAAAGACGTTGATTAGACTTAAAGACTGGTATACATTTTATCCCGCTACTATATCGGAAACCTGAGCTATAACCGAAAAACCAATACTAGCATTTGCCTAATAATATACTTATGTACCACCAGTAGCAGCTTACTGCATTAGCAAATATGCCTTATCGTCTAATACGAGATGTAATTATTTTAATACAAGTACTTGTTATAATATGTAATAGTTCAATATCTAGTTTTAATTGAAGTTACTCGGTACCTAATTCACTTTGATTATAAGTAAGATAAATATCGTTACAGTAAGTACTAAGGAGATCAAATAAAACAAATAACACTAACCTACGGAGAGTGCAATGAGTGGCTTGTTAGGATTCGGCTCCACTTGGAGGTTTTCGACGATGTCTCTTATCAAGTTATGGGTATTGCGAGCCAACGTCGATGCGCGCACCTCCCATGTGTTGTTGCCTCGTGATCGTCGAGACATCGGCACAAAACTTGCGGAATACTGTGTAGCTAAGGCGACACTTAAACTTGAATGAAGAATATTGCTCGCATTTCGATACAACTCGGTTTTGTATCGTTTGACTGGCACTGCCTCTCGAGTCGTGGAACAGGTTTCAAAATGTAGATGAGATGACGGCAATAGAATCAGGTTGTTTGTGTTTTCCACCACCAGCACAATGCTACTACAATAATCGAGATATCGCAACAACAACTCATTTCATGATTATATGAAAGGCATAAAAAGTTTCTTGTTGAGCTAATTGTTTGTGTACAATAAATTTTAATATATATATTGGAATTCAGCGTCATCACCTCGAAATTTGTTCTTGGCTTGCAAAAAAGCTTTTAGATTTTTTTTATCGGTCGCTCTAATACTGGGTACTAATACTGCTCCAATACTGGCTGTGTGGGTTAAAAGATAAAAAAAAGAGGAAATACCCATGAAACAGTTGTAAAATTTAAAATTTTGTATGGGAATCGCCTTTTTGGATTATGGGAGGGATGAGACCATTGGGTTGTGTATATTTAAATCAATGTATGGGACTAGTAATAGACGACAAAATGACATTACTGTCATTCTTTCTAATTCATTTAAATTACAAGCAAATTTCATTTAATCATCACATCTAAATTCAAACCTTAGACGATGCAGATTGTATATTTAGATATTTTTATATATATTTCTAGAATTTTACATGCTTAGCACTATACTTTACTATATATTTTTCACTTTGTGTTCGATGCAGATTGATTAGGAATGATATTAATAAAATAAATTTGTAGGTGATACGAAGTTCACTGGGTCATGTAGTATTAAGTTAAAAAAAACTAATTTTTCATGACATCGGAATTACTATATAGTACATAAACAGTGTCTTATGATAATATGGTAGGTATAAAATATCACGCAGGAACACAAATCGGAGAAAACGATTCATCTTTTGGAAGTAGGTAGGGGCTGAACCATCACTAATACAGAGGAAATCGGAAATTCTCTAACAAAGTCTCTTTTGTTTTTATACATAGGTAAATAGGTAGGTACTCCTTTCTGTATATATCTATAAAGATAAATTATTATCTGCTATAATATTTTTAGTTACTAGAAATCTCAAAAATGTTGTAGCTAGGTAGAAGATTATAATAAATCGGGGAGCTTGTATTTATAGATACTTACCTACGTTAAACCAGTTCTAAGAATTTTCCATTACCCTTCCATGACTACTGTCAACGTGTGTGTCTCAACAACCTTTGGATCGTAAAGGCACTCTCTGCTGCAAATGACTCGTCTCTCTATTTCTTAGATTGCGCAATACGACCACTCGCCTAACCTAATAAAAATAAGTCTCGTCCAAAGTAAATTACAACCCCGTTAGTAAGATTTCGATGAATAAAAAACTGGCGAAAACATCACAAGAGTCTTGATAACTTCGCGAAATGTACAATTCTTTTTTTTATTAATTTTGTACAACTGTGTAGTTGAGCTATACCTATAGGTACGGGCCGTATCGCGTATGTCGGACTATGTGATATTATTTCATATGATATTTTTTTTATTTTCACAACATTCTTTTTAACGGCAGTGCACTTGAGAGAGTTACAAAGTATTTATTATCTACAGATAACGTTTTGATACAGATATTAAAATGGAAAAAGTCTGATACAATAGGTCATTAGTTTTTTATAATACACTCATAGGAGCACAGATAAGTACAGGCAAAGAACAATGGATCATCGCCCTTAAAATTTTATTGTTCCAACAGAAATTCATACCTATATACATATATCAACTCGTACGAATACCCGGTAGTTATAAGTAATGCGCAATTAGTCACTTTGGCCATAACATATTCATACACAGCTCACAATAACAAACAAGTTGATCAAACTTGGCATTATTTTTAAAACCCACAGTAGTGATTAAGTCTTTGCCTATTGTAAAAAATTAAAAAATTTAAACTTTATTAGCTCTCAGTAATTCCGTACAAAATTTAATAATCCATAAAAGTTGTTGCCTACTGAGTTTTCTGGCCGGATCTTTCTCAGTCAGGCCGCGTTCCGATCCGGTGGTAGCTTCTTAGTCTTAGCTTTGGGCAAAATCAATATATTTAATAATATAAAGTAATAACCAAGATTGTCTTCTTACTGGTAGTAATTGGTAGTTTGTGGTAGAATTTTTGAGCACTAAATAAAAACAAAAATTTTACAATTTAAAGAGGAGTATTATACTCATTTTAATATACTAACTTAAAGTCTCATACATTGTAAGCATAAACATTTGAAGTAGATATTTTCACTGTGTTTCTAAACGAATATTAGGTGGGTTAAAATAAATAAATTAAAAATTTTTGTAAAATCGTATACTGTGGGTAGATGAAACCGTTGAAATAACATATCAGCCTTGGACGTCTATCATCTAAGTCCACCCGTGATCATGAATGCTGTAAAGTATTCGAAACGTCGGGATAGTAGTAAAATCAAGTAAACGCGATAGATTCCGTAAACGTAGTTTAATTTCAAAATATCGATTAAATCACATAGGTCTTTTGGCTTGGGTAATTTCTCCACAACACGGCTTTTTTTTTATTTACGTACCATCAAGGACCATAACTATTTATGCTACTGAGAAACAAAAATGCGAATAAGTAACATCTACTAATAGGATCTCTTAATTTCACCGTAACTACATATTATATGCTAATCTATATAAGAGGTGATCCATTTCGAGGTTCCCTACTTTTTTAAAGAAAAAACAGAAAATTTAAATTTAATGGAGAATGTTTATTATCATTTGAAAGAATGTTCATTTTGTTGTTCTTTGGCATTTATTTTTTGAAGATTATGTCTATCAAATGTTGGCCGTTGCTACCGCAGATGGTCCATCCGTTGAGTCCAATTTTCGATGATTCGTTCGAGCATTTCGACTGGTAACTGGCGAATGCTGGCGAATGACACGCGTGATGTTTTCCTCCAAGGCCTGAATCGAAGCGGGTTTGTCCGCATAAACTTTAGACTTTACATATCCCCACAGGAAAAAGTCTAACGGTGTGATATCACACGATCTTGGTGGCCAATCAACCGGCCCAAACGTGAAATTATGTGCTCACCGAAATGTTCTCTCAATAAATCCATTGATCGATGCGATGTGTGGGAAGTGGCGCCGTCACCTCTTACATATAATTTCTTGTACCGACTGACTGGCGATCAACGCAGAGCCTAAACCGCTGGGGCTGCAAACTTAAAACTTTGGTAGTCGATGCCTTTTTTGTTGCAGAAATCCACTAAGAAAGGATTTTTGAAAATTTCACCCCTAAGAGGGTAAAATAAGGTATAAACGGTTGTATGGAACTCTGTCATTTTCAAAGTCAAACAGCACGAAATTTCAAATAACTGGTTAGAAATAAATGTACATGGATAGTGTGATATTAAAAAAAAATGCGCCTTACATGGTAAATGAGGGGTTGAATGTTTATATGGGAGGTTCGTCACTTTTGAAGTAAGAAGCACGAAATTTCAAATACCTATTTCTGCTTAAAAATAAATGAGCACATATCAGCGATTTTATAATTTTTACTGCTAAGAGGGTAAATTAGGGGTTCAAAGTTTGCATAAAAAGTTCGTTATTTTTAAAAGAAAAAGCATGAAATCAATATTGAAGCATCTTATAAAAAGTTTAAGTAACAAACTTTATTAACTAAGTGCAACCCGCGACTTCGTTCATGTGGAATTTAGTTTTTTTTTTTGCAGTAAACTAATTATTTTTCTAAAATAATAGTATCATAAGTTACTTCTTGTAACATGTGCCAGTGAAAGTCCCGTCCAAATTGTTCCAGCCGTTATGGATATTAGTCGAAACAAACAGTCACACAAAAATTTTAAATTTTTTATTTTGTTACTCTCATAAGCTATTAGTAAAAAAAGCTGTTATTTAAAAATTACAAACTGACATTTCAAATTTATTTATTTGTATAGATAAACTTTTTATTACTTAAATTCATAGTTTGCATTATAAATAAGTTTACGCTCGATATATGGCATTATACAAGTTTTCTGATGCGGGCTATTGTTGCGTTATGCCGCTTATAATTTATTATTATATGACGAGATAACGTTAAACACACCGTAGGTTGTACGTAAGCGACCACTGGAGGAATTTCACACAGTTCCAGTGGTCTGCCAATACAGACGGAGAGACGGCACACGGCGGGTCTATTTAGTGGATGAGGGCCCCACACTTACCTGTTCTTTGCCCCGAACGACAGGGTGTGCAGCTAGATACCCGCCTTTACAAAAAAAAAGTGTTGTACGTAATCGTGTGCCTCCTTCGGCCTCCGATTGAAATGCTAAATATAAATCTTTTTCTTAATTGGTGGAGATGAATGATGATGGGATTGAAGGGCAGTACTATCTTTTATATGACGCTCAAGTCTTGACATGTGCGGGAAGAGATAGTTGCTCATGTAGTCAAAATGATAAATCTAGAGCACAATGGATTAAGAATAAGTAAATTGTAACGCCCTTTAATTTAAAAGAAGAAACGCCTGGTATATAGTTAATGACTGTGTTTTTTTACTAGAAATTCACTCTTAAATTTGAATCACCAGTAATGTTATTAAGAAACCTTAATCACCTAAATAGTGCAATGGAACAAAGTTCCAAATCAAAGCTCTTTATAAAAACGTCATAGGAGCCACAGTAATTACCGAACGTGGTGAAGGAAATGTTTTCATTCCACGAATACCGTTAATTCCATCAGAGTATCCTGAAGAAATTAATATAATATAAAAGAATACAGATCCCTCATTGTGTGCTTTGCCATAACAATTAACAAGTCCCTAGGCCAGTCACTGAAAATGACTGGCATCGATTTAAGTAAGGACTGCTTTTCACACAGTGAGATTTATGTTGCATGCTCCAGAGTAAGTTTTAGACACAAAAGGAAACACTGCAAACGTCGTTTACAAAGAGGTACTTACTATAGTAATTAAACCTAAAATTTGGATGAATACTAATAGTTTAATTTCATTGTTCCTATTTCAATATTCATTTATTTGCGCGAGCGAAGCCGCGGGAAACAGCTAGTGTGAAATAAAGATACGTTTAAATCTACTAATAGGATCACTAGTAAGAATTTTTATGTTTTTTTTTAGCCTACAAAACAACAAATTTTAATGATTACATAATACACTAGATTCGTCCACGACTTCGTCCGTGCGGACTTAAGAATACAAAAAATACGTCAGAATGATGTAGGCACATTATTTATTAACACGCTTTTATTAGCTTGCTATGTATCTATTTACCTATCTATGTAACGGAATCTTCGAACGTGATATTCTCTTCTCCCCGTTGAAAACGTCGGATTGATTTGAAACTTTGCACAATTAAATAAATTATTTTCGAGTACAAGGTATTAAAGCGTGTTATTTTAGTTTTTAACTGTATTTTATTTGTATACTTAAATAGCTGTCCCATTTTTCCGGGATTAAAAGGAACCTATATTCTTTCTGGCGCTCCACTATGCAAAATTTTAAGATTCTTGGCTCGGAAGTTACGGTGTGTTAGCATAACAAAGAAACAAACGCAACTTTTGCATTTCTTAATATTAGTAAGGTATTTTTTTTTGAAAAATACACCCTGCACTAAGGAATAATCCTTGTCTCACGGGGGACTTTACAAACATACAATTTCGGACACAAAGTACACCCAAACTCAGAACAACCATTTGTGGATCACACAAAGAGTTCTGTGTCCTGTGTGGGAATCGAACCCGCAACACTCGGGCCGGTATCACAAAGCACTCCGCCATATATGCAGTTTGGCATACCGCATACATCTCTACCGACCTAATATCGCACACCTCTGGTGGATTCGCACCCGGATAGGCAAAATTTGATAATGCCTGGACGTATCTATTATTTAATTTCTAAAAAGTTGTTCTACATTCAGTCAAGAAAGTATTGGGAATGGATGATTTGTTTATGGTTCCAAATTCAAATTTTTGTTGTTATTGCACAACTGTTATCCATTTTAGCGCGGAGTTTGAGTTGCATCTGTTATTTATATTAAATACAGTGCTGTTTTTAGTTATATCATATCTAGTGTGTATTGCGAATTTCATAATGGACAAAAACATCGAACAAAGAGTTTGTCTTAAATTTTGCATCGCCAATGGAATTTCATGTTCGGAGTCACTGAACATGTTAAAAAAGGCTTACGGTGAATCGACTTTATCAGAAACACATACTTATGAGTGGTACAAAGCGTTTAAAAGCGGTCGAGCTGTGATGGAAGATTTTCCTCGCTCTGGTAGGCCATCAACGTCTGCAACTTAAGTTAACATTGCAAAACTGTAGGAAATAGTGACTGAAAATCCTCATTCAACTTTGAGAGAGATAGCTGCCGAACTATCTGTATCTCACGAGTCGATCCGTACCATTTTAAATAATACTTGGGTATGAAACATGTTTCCACTCGGCTAGTCCCAAAAGACCTGAATTTTCTCCAAAAACTCAATCGCATGAGAGTCGCTGAGGACATGCTAGAACAAGTTAATTCCGACCCAACATTCATGAAACGCATTGTTACTGGTGACAAGACGTGGGTTTACGAATTTGACATGCAAACTAGTAAACAAACTTCGGAGTGGCGACTTCCAACTGAACCGAAACCGAAAAAACCACGCCAAAGTCGATCAAAAATCAAAGTTATGTTGACTGTTTTCTTTGACTATCGCGGTGTTGTGCACTCGGAATTCTTGCCAGAAGGTCAAACGGTAAATACAGAATATTATTTGAGCGTTATGCAGCGTTTAAGAGAGCAAATTCAACGAAAAAGGCCAGATTTGTGGAAATAAAATTCTTGGATTTTGCACCACGATAATGCACCTTCACACAAGGCCATCATTGTGAATGAATTTCAAACACTCAACAAATACCATTGAGCAACCACCATATTCACCAGATATGGCTCCAGCCGACTTCCTTCTTTTTCCTAAACTCTACGAATACGTAATTACCACTTCGTCCCGTTTTCAATCGGTAGAAGACATTAAGGAGAATTCGCGGCGAGAACTGAACTCAATTCCGGAAAAAGCGTTTAATAAATGTTTTGATGATTGGATTATTCGTTGGCGTAAATCTATCGTTTCTGAAGGAGCATACTTTGAAGGTGATAAAATAAATTTGGATGAATAACAAAAATTTTGTGTATTATTGTTCTTTTCCCGGTACTTTCTTGATAGAGTAGTACATTGTTAGTTGGTGCACTTTAATTTTTGTGAGGTATATAACCATCAGCGGACGATAAAAGGCTGGTGGAAGATTCGTGAATGGGAAACTGGTCAGTAATATTAAGAACTATTTTCTGACGCTCTTTACTGAGAAAATGCCAGGGCACGACTTGTCGAGTTGAACAAAATCTAATCTAGCTAGTAATTTAACTACTATTACTCTCTAATTACGAGTTCTTTGGCAGGAGTTAACGTCCAGACCTTTTTGTTGATAAGAGCTCGTAATGAAAGATGCCCTTCCAATCCCACAATTCACACAGCATCACGGTAGTAATACCAATATAAAGTTAATCCGGGTTTTGCTATAGTCTGTGGATCTTTCTTGACTGCCCTTTGACCGTGATCTTTTAACATGTTCTTGTCGTAGGTAATCCATTCTTCATCATCAGTGATTATTTTTGTCATATAGATAATTGCCTTTAAATATAGAATCGCAAATGAGAACACGATTCTTTAGGTTATGTGGCGTCCAAATAATGTCGAGCTTTCTTGTATAACCAGACTTTTTCAAATGGGTCCAAACTTTTGTTCTGTTTTATGATCAACGTCAGCAATGTCGTACCTAACTACTAATATGCCAAACATGCATCATCCACTTTTTCAAAAATGGAATCGACTTTATCCGTAACAGGTCGACCAGAGCCAGCTTCATTTTTGACATCAAAATTCCCAACTTTGTGCTACTCTTACTGTCAGTCGATAAGCGTTACCAATAATTTTCACGGCTTGTGTCGCATTTTTCCATTTTCTGTAATATATGACTTAAGATATCGAATTTTTTCACTCATTTTGGTGGACAGAATTACAAAAGAAAAATGGCGGGAAACCGTTTATATTTTTCTGTTTTATTATTTACTAGCTGTTACCCGCGACTACATCCGCGAGAAATTTCATAAAACTTAATAAAGCAACCCTAAAAATTGAAGTCTTTTGAATGGTATAAATACCGTTTCACCTTTTCCACATCCGGATATTAAAAACTTTTTAGAACGTTTCCTTGCAATGATACTCTCGACTCGCAATCTAGTACCATTGCAAAGTTTCGGTGGGTTTAAATTACGGATTAGTACGATGGGTACGCCACTCTCAAGTTCTAGTTTGTGAGGGGGTAGATCAGGCACATTTATTAAATAGTGTTTAAAACTTCTATTGTATAATTAGCAGCTTCATCCAGATTGCAAACTGAATTGATGGAAGGATATGTTTGTGATTCACCAGAAAGTTTAAACACTACTTTAGTTACCTACGTTAAATAATTAATTTTAAGCAAATACTTAAATTAAAATTAAGAGTCTGTTTATAACTTTTCACTACACGTATATGAAAGAAAGAAGAAAGAAAGAAAGAAAATAATTTTATTGCCACTAGTAATAAAGGATAAAACAAAAATTGGATACATACTTAATGTCGAGGTGACAATAAGGCCCGCATTCAGCAACTATGTCACAGTGCATCATATTAAAACACACAGCAACGCTGATTTTCAATGCGGCCTGCGTTAGTGACGTACGGACGTCAAATAAGCAGTACTTATATATAAAATTATATACAATAAAAAACAGAATACCAACCATTATCTACAATCGGCATTAATTACTGTTACAAAAACATAAAAAATACAGTCAACGAAAATAGAGTACTTACTATTGCCTACCACCTAAAGAACAGAAAACTATCTAAGATTGAAAAAAAAATGAGCAAAATTGCAAATGCTAAAATAATAAAAAAGATTTGCTAAACCAATCTCATTCGCTTTTTTGTTTTCTTAATAAATATTTTTTTAAATTTGCTTTAAATGTAATTTTACTTATTTTTTGCTGGCATGGCGGGGGGATAATGTTCCAGCATTTGGTGGCGGCAAATTTGAAACAACCTTTGAAGGCCTCCGTCTTAAAGTAAGGTATGGATAGTGGTTTCGTTATCGAGCGTGGGGTATGTAATGCGTGATCACGACGCCAGCTAAGTTTGAGGTACAAGTATTTAGGTTTTTTAGTATTAACCACTCCAAACAGTAGTGTGGCAAGGTGAAACTCTCGTCTATCTTTCATCTTTAAGAGATTTGCATCATTGAGAAAAGGCGTGACGTGGTTACGACGCGGTATGCGAAAACTAAACCTTACGCATGCGTTTTGTACGCGCTGTATCAGTTTTTCAGTCCGCGAATATATACGAGTACATGGCCCATAGACTATGTTGCAGTAATTAAATTTAGACAGTACAAGGCTGTCTACTATTTTTTTTTCTTATATCTACACTGAGGTAATGCCTAACATTGTAAAGTATTTTTAGTCTATAAAAACATTTTCTTGCTATGTTATTAATGTACTCCTCGAACCGAAGCTCAGGGTCCATAATTAGCCCCAGATTACTCGCCAATTCTACCCTGTCAACAGATTTACCAATTAGTGTAATTGAAGGGTTTTCATACAAAATAGTGTTTATTTGTTTCTTGCTACCCATAACAAGAAATATAAACAATATAAACCTATATAAACATATATATCAGGGATAGCCTGATGGTAAAACCAAGGACTGCAAAGACAGTGGTATCGAGTTCAATCCCGAGTCCAAGGTTAAGACCTCGCCGCACACACCTCTGATATTTTGATATTTTCCGATATTATGTGTGTATATATTTACAAAGGATCACAGCTCGGTGAAGGAAAACATCGTGAGGAAACCTGCATGCCTGAACGATTTTCTCGGTGGCTTGTGAAGTTTGCCAACACGCATTGGGCCAGCGTGGTGGACTCCCTCTCACCATGAGAGGAGACCCGGCAGATAGCTGATGTTATAAAAAATAACTAAGCTACTTTCATTTTAGAAAATAAATTAGAATTCCGTGAAAAATCTAAATGCCACGTGGAAATGGATAACAGCTACTCAATTAATTCATCATCATTAGCCTCTCCTGGTGCACAACTGCACGTAGGCCTCTCCCAATTTCTTCCAGGTCACTCTGTCTGCTGCTTGATTTATCCAGTTACGGCGTGCATGTCATCGGATGTCGTTTACCCCTCGCTTAGGTGGGCAACCACGTTGTCTGGTGTTCGTCCACGGCCTCCACTCTAGGACTTTGCATGTCCATCTATCTGTGCTCATCCGAGCAACATGACCATGCCCATGTCCACTTTTGCCGCGCAATGGTTTCCACCACATCTCTCACGTGTGTTTTCCGGCTAATCCACACATTTCTTTTTCGGTCGCGCAAGGAGACCCCGAGCTTGGCTCTCTTCATGGGGCCCTCTGCGCAACTATCAATTGATATATTTTTCTCAGAAACAAATATTACTTATATATTATTTTTGATCTATATTTTTTAGCATTTGACATGCTCCGCTACTTTTTAAAGTACAAATTATTTGTGAATAAGGAAACAGAGATTTTTTGTACGAGCGGCAATCGAACCCGCGTCTTTTCCAATCCGGGGAAGTGCTCTATGCCACTGAGCTATCGTACAGACCTATTCGGTCATCCCAATTTCCTCATCACATTTGTCTTTACGACCAACGCCATCTATCGGAACGCATATCTCTTTTTCCTTATTCACAAATAATTTTCATTAGGTGATTATAGCAGTAATCATTTAAGTTTAAGGCATAGACCTGCCAAAAAATGGACCTCGTGTCTGCGCTCAAAAGTGTCCGAACCAAAAGAGAAAGAAAATGCCAAAAGAAAAACAATCGCGCGCCAGTTTCATTAAGAGCGAGCGCACATTGAGCCACTAGAGGCGACCACACTAGAACGACTAGTGGCCGCCACAAGTTGCGGGCACGTTTCTCCATTCATTTTGTTTAGCATCGGCGCACACCGAGCGTTTAAGTGGCCGCGTCCGAGCCACAAGCTGCGGGAGTCGACTGCGCTCGCTACTTGTGGCCGCGTTTTGTCGTAAGGCACACACACAGCCACAGTCGCCGGCTTCTCCCTTGTCCACTCTTGTGTTGTTAACCCACTGGTGGTCGCGTTTAGTAGCGGCGACTGGTGGCCATAATGTGCGGGGGCTCTTAGTTGACCGAGTTCACTATTCGTTCAATATACCGCACTATATTTTGAAAACGTGTAAAAACTACTGAAATAAATGGGTAATAAAATATTTTCAGTAAGTAGACTATTGTATTATAGTATTATTTTGCTTAAATATAAAGATTTTGTAAAACTAAATCATTAACTAAATATTCACTAGAAGCTTCATAAGGTGATCATAGTGCGCCCTATTGGTAGAAGCTATATAAGAAATGATTGCAAAGAAAGCTACTATTATAATGATGCCTACGTTTCAAATTAGAATGTTGAAGTTGATAAACCTATGTAATTTTTAAGGAAATTAATTACAAAATATTTACACTCTTAAATACTAAAAAGTTTTAAAAAAGGAACAAAATAAAAAGAAGAAATAAAAATTATTTTAAATAAAAAAACCGCCTTCAAAAGACACCTTGAACTAAAAACCAAAAAATTATTTAGTATTTACATACTTACGATTTCCGTGCTAGACACCTAATGATGTGTTTGAATGGTTTGAAGTCGGTGCCAAGATGGTGTTAATGTTATTATTAGGAGGTATATATATCTACCTATTGTTTTTATTATTATATGAGTATAAGTATTGTTTGTTATTTTTAGACTACGAGTATAGGCACCGACTTCAAACACATCGTAGGTATCTAGCACGGAAATCGTATGTAAATACTAAATTATTTTTTGGTTTTTAGTTCAAGGTGTCTATTGAAGGCGGTTTTTTTTTTATTTAAAAATTATTTATTTTTTGCTTTTTATTGGTTATTTATAAAATAGGTGCGTAGGTTAGAGTAGATGGTACACGATAGGGAGGCCTTCCTCGGAGCACAGGAGTCTGAAAATGATAAATATGAGCGCCTAAAGCGCAGTATTGAAAGAAAAAAAATCCAAAAGTGCACGCTTCATAATGTTCATTTTTCACAATAAAATTGATTATTTGATAAGTAACTAATAACGTATTGGTCTTACTAAGTACATAGTTACTAAAGTACTTCTATATTGGTATATAGAAGTAGTTCTCACGAAATAAGATAATAAATATTCACTATTTTTTTGTTTCTTTAATAACAATTAAACTACATCTAATCAGACCGTGAAAAGTGATAGGGCTCTATTCGCAATTATACTGAATCGTAAAAGAAAAAAAAAAGACTATTAGTAAAGTGTTTCAGTCGTTATCGTGTTAACATACATTACCTACAACACACGGACGTCCAAGACAGAACTTTTTTAAACAGTTTATTAACTAGTTTAAATAACAAAAATGCCATCGAAAATATAATGAGTGTTAAAAATAGTGTTTTTTTTATATGTGTGTTTATATATATTTTACAAGTGCAGTATGATAAATAGAGACATTTTAAGTTTGAAAAATCAGTTTTTCTGCATGAAACGAGAGTAGTACCCACCTCAACGCTTCACTTATGAGGCGTGCAATAGAAAACAGCGAGAGTCTTCCGAAGACCATGAAGAAAGATTGGCGTACCCATATACATAATAATATGGGTACGCCAACTAAACTGCCTCGGTGGTGCCGCGGTAGTGTGTGCGACTGCTGACCATGAGGTCTCGGCTTCGATCCCCGGGTCGCGCAGTTTTATTGAGCTTTTTCGTAAAAAGAAAAATTCTAGGCAATATACGGCCATAGGCTCGCCGCCTATTACGTGGGACTTAAACATATCTGGCGAACCGTGGGTGTGTAATACCTCTGGCATACTTGGGCATACAGGCGTGATGCTATGCCAACTAAACGCACTGCTCCAATGAGCCAGAGAGTCGGTTGAAAATATCATCGATATATGTCCAGATGCAATTTTATAGATTTTTGTTGTTTTTTTTAAAACCGCTTGACCGCTTTTGATAGAATTTAAATGGAACCACCTCTGATATAGAACCTACCAAACAAAAAAGAATCATTGAAATCGATTCATAATTGGCGGAATAATCGCGTAACAAACACACAAAATAAAAACATGCAGCTGAATTGAGAACCTCCTCCTTTTCGGAAGTCGGTTGAAAATAGGAAGTTAAAATTATGCATCATAGAATTCATCCGCATCACTGACTACTGACAACGTACCCAGAAGTTCTTTATAAAATTTGCGAGCGTTCAGGCCTTATGATAGGGGGTCATAAGGCCTGAACGCTCGCTTTTTTGCATTTTCTGAGAAAATTTTCCATAATGTATATTTTTTTTTGTACCATCAAAAAGTAGAGATTTCAACGTATAAAAAGCACACCGATTTTTTTTTTCAAAAATCAGATATTTTGACGTGAGAATTTTTGATTGAAAATTAGGGTGATTTTTCGATATTTAATCAAAATAAGAGAAAAACATAAATATTTTGCATCAAAAAAAAATACAATGTGCTTGAAATATAAAAAGGTAAGTTTTCACCAAATTTCGCGAAAAAATATTATTTTTTGCGGAAGTTAAAAGTAAAAAACCAAAAAGTTGTTTTTTTAGATTTTTAACATAAATTTTGAGGTTATGTGAAAAAAGTGATTACAATTTATCTATTTTCGATAGGACTCTTAGTTTTGCCAGAAATCGTGATAAACCGATTTTTACCCTTAAATGCTCACCCCCACCCCCTTCCCGACGTCAAATCGCCCGTAAATTATTTTTTCTTTTACTTTTTATATTTTCTTACTTTTCCAATGGGTTTCATCCTACAATTATTTTTTTTGGTTTCGAAAATTATCGACACTGGTCTATAGAGACACTTTTTCGTAAAACTTGTACTAGACCCAACGTCCCTTTTTATTAGGATAATAGTTTGTATAAGGCATCCCAGAGACTCCATATCAGAATAAATATATTCTATTTAAATATCCAGGTTGAGGTTAACACATCAGTTCATATACTTTGAATTAAAACTACTCAATCGCATATATTTCGTTACTTAGTAAATAATTTGGCTAAGAGGGGAATGCGTGTTTGGACCGCATGGTACCTACATGATCTTTCCAAGAAACCCCTCACCAGATTAATTATAGATCTAATAATGGAATGAAATCAAAAAGCTTACCCACCAAAGTTTGATGTTCACAGTGCTTCCCAAGCGCTGTGACATGACTTTTCTTTAAATTTTCTTACGATAGGCAACGGCACGACAATCCGTGAGCTATTTTAAACATTTACCATCAGATGGGTCACTGTACTTCCTGTAGGTACTTGTAATAATGGAGCATGATGTTTTTGTTTAATTACAATAATTATGTTTTAGATCTATATTTTTAGCAATTGACATGCTCCGCTACTTTTTTAAAGTATAAATTATTTGTGAATAAGGAAAAAGAGATTTTTAGTAGGAGCGGGAATCGAACCCGCGTCTTTTCCAATCCGGGGAAGTGCTCTAAGCCACTGAGCTATCCTTCTGATCTTTCGATCATCCCAATCTCCTCATCACATTTGTCTTACGACCAACGCCATCTATCGGCAAGCATTACATGCATCCATTATAGTAAGTTTAATTTTGCAATTAAAATTCATACTATTTGATTTTAGCAACTCCAAATCCATTCTGTAAATGTCCGTGGATATTTATTTTTATTTATTTATTTCTCTTTTTTTTACATATATTTTAGGTGGGCAAAAATGTCCTGGGGTGTGGGGCTCTCACCCACTAAAAACCCACCGTGCGCCCTCGCCCGCCCTTACTACGGCGGATCACGGATACTGCGTCGTATCGACCGCAATCCGCGATTTATGTGACTCTAATATATCGCAATGTTAGAACCTAGTGCGATAAGAATTGTGCCCATTCTGGGGGTATATTAGGGTTAAAGCGCGCTATAACTCCGATATCTAAGCACTTATTTATCACGTTAGGATCTTAAGCGCTTTTATACCTCTCCTATAACTCTTGTCTTAGCGCCTAATGTTAGTTATAGCTAGTTTATTTTTATTGCGAGTGGTAGCAGACGATCCCAAGTTCGTGCAAACTGTCCACGCGGTCGGGTCGACCTACTTCAAGGCCCGTCGCGTCACTAGGACTCGTAAACTCTCGGACCATACTCTCAAACTCATGGAGAGGAGACAAGAAATGACAGTCCAGTCCTCAGCCGATTGGTCCTGCCTAAGGCGGTTAAACAGACAGATCTCCAAGGCTGTGCGGCACGATATTCGCCAATTTAATACTACCCGTATTAAAGAGGCGATAGAGTGGAACCAAGGCTTGAAAGTGTTTGCAAGAGATCTGTTTGTTAGTCAAAGCCAGTTGACTAAACTGAGGACCAACGACGGCACTGTCATTTCATCTCGAGATGAGATCTTGGGAGAGGTCCAGCAGTTCTATGGACATTTGTACAGATCCCAGAGCCCTGCTGTTGGCTTGGTCCAAGACCCCAGATCCAAGCTAACTCGGCACTTTACCGAGGATATCCCGGACGTCAGCCTGTACGAGACCAGAATGGCTCTCAAACAGCTAAAGGATGGAAAGGCACCGGGTGACGACGCAATTAATAGTAGAGCGGAAAGCCGGTCCTCAAAGCCCTCCAGAGGCTATTTAATTCCGTTGTTCTCGGGGGTGACGTTCCAGAGTCGTGGACCAAGAGCGTGGTGGTTCTTTTCTTCAAGAAAGGTGACAGAACCCTCTTGAAGAATTATAGACCCATCTCGCTCTTGAGCCATGTCTATAAGTTGTTCTCGAGGGTCATTACAAATCGACTCGCACGCAGGCTTGACGACTTCCAGCCTCCCGAACAAGCCGGTTTACGTAAAGGCCACCACACCACATCCACACGCTACGCCAGATTATACAGAAAACCGAGGAATACAATCGGCCTCTGTGTCTGGCGTTTGTGGACTATGAGAAAGCCTTCAATTCGATCGAAACTTGGGCGGTGCTGCAGTTCCTTCAGCGGTGCCAAATTGACTATCGGTACATCGAAGTGCTGAAGTGCTTGTATAGAAACGCCACCATGTCAGTCCGTGTTCAGGACAGGAGTACGAAACCGATCCAACTGCAGAGAGGTGTTAGACAGGGAGACGTATGTCCCCGAAACTCTTCACCACTGCATTGGAAGATGTCTTCAAGCTCTTGGACTGGACCGGATTCGGCATCAACATCAATGGCGAATACATCACTCACCTTCGATATGCCGACGACATCGTAGTCATGGCAGAATCGCTGGAGGACCTTGGCACAATGCTCAATGATCTTAGCAGGGTTTCTCGACTAGTGGGACTCAAAATGACCATGGACAAGACGAAAGTCATGTCTAATGTCCATGTCATTTCAGCAACGGTCCTAGTCGGGAGTGCGCTTCTCGAAGTTGTCAACCACTATGTCTACCTGGGACAAACAGTCCAGTTAGGTAGGCACAACTTCGTGAAAGAGGTCAATCGACGAATCCAACTCGGCTGGGCAGCGTTCGGGAAGCTAAGGAAGATCTCGTCCAATATTCCGCAGTGTCTGAAAACGAAGGTCTACGACCACTGTGTGTTACCAGTGATGATCTATGGAACAGAGACGTGGTCTATGAATGTTGGCCTCGTATCAAGGCTCAAAGTCGCTCAGCGGGCCATGGAGCGGGCTATGCTTGGTATTCCCCTACGTGATCGTATTCGTAATACGGAGATCCGTAGGAGAACGAGAGTGATCGACATAGCCCGCCGGGTTGCCATGCTGAAGTGGCAATGGGCAGGCCACATCGCTCGACGAACCGACAACCGTTGGGGAAGAAAGGTTCTCGAATGGCGACCACGTATCGGACGGCGCAGCGTAGGACGGCCCCCCACCAGATGTACCGACGATCTGGTCAAAGCTGCGGGGAGCCGTTGGATGCGGTCGGCACAGAACAACTCGTTGTGGCGTTCTCTTGGGGAGGCCTATGTCCAGCAGGGGACGTTGAAAGGCTGATGGATGGATGGAAGGATGGTAGCAGACGAGCCACGGCCCATCTGATGGTAAATGGTAACCGTCGCTCATGAACTCAACTATACCGAGAGTATTGTCTAGCCGCTACTCACCATTTCATTTCACAGTTATGACTTAAATAAGTTATGAAAATAATGATGTTAAAAAAGGGCGATTGACTTATAGCTAAGTTGCTATATATAGCTAGGTAGTTTGTAAAACTGATGATGATTTTCCAATTTACTAGATTGGTCTTGATTAGACTTCTCTTGTGCCTGCGGCGGAGCTGGTAAGAAACTACCTAGTCATTAAATAAAACTAAGATTATGTAGATATAATGACATCAGTCATGCTCATCCAAAACCACCGACCGCGAATTTTATGACTTTTATTGTGTGCGCGTGTGTGTGTGTGTGTGTGTGTGTGTGTGTGTGTGTGTGTGTGTGTGTGTGTGTGTGTGTGTGTGTTAAGTGGGCCCCTGAATTATTTAGATTCACAAATTTACTCAGTAGGTGGTGCTGCGATGCAGTTCCAGGATTTTTTTTTTAATTTTTTTTTTATTATGGCGTTGCAATAGCATGTCAAAAGTTTATTACTTCAAAATAATAAATATAGTAAAAGTTTGCAGAATCCTTCAATATCTAGTAGTAGTGAAGCCTATGTATTTATTTGAATTGACTTGATTAGTACTCCAAGCCGGAAGGAGGCCATGGGTAGGTACTCGGTATCTAAACGTCGCAACCCCATCAAGTTTGTGTTCGTTTGATTGATCTTGATAAGTACTCTGGTCCTTGATAATATCCAAGGATTGATTATGGAGCTGAAAGGCAGCGATTACGAGGTGTAATAAAACTACGCAATTCCATCGAGTTTGTGGTCATTGACTTATCTTAGATGATAATGAGAGAGTGAGGTGATGATGTAGCCAAAAGTTGGCACCTTAGAAGGCGGCTATGGGAACTTTGCAATAAAATTACCTTAAGTATTCCAGCTTGGGGTTGATGTTGGGCTCGTTTCATTCGTCTTTACTCTCCTAAAAGTCAAGATCTGATGACGGTGCTGGAAGGTGGCTATGGGACCCCTGTGATGAAACATTTGATTTGGGCTTGTTTCATTCGTCTTGACAAGCACAACAAGTTCTGGTTCTTGGATCTGATGATTATGCTTAATGCTAAAAGGCTAGATAGTTTTCTTCTAAAATATAACTATGAAAATATATAAAAAGTTTTATTCAAACAAGCTTTTAATACTTAATATAGTTGATTATATTACCTATATTCTTTGATTATTTAGCTGTTTCACACCTGCCAGGCATCCCTTTGTAGCGACATCTATCTCACCACATACGAACTAATAACTGACGTATCTTACATCGCGATATGAAAAGTTATCCGAGCGATGTTACATATATACAAGAACCCGACCACAAGAGTCGGGCAGTTAGCCCAACCAGACACAACACCCGTCTGGTCGGAGGATCCTCCCTTTTCAATGGGGGATGAGGAACTTTACACCCTGTTCCTCTCACCCCCAAACCTTGATGGCCAATTAATTTTTATATTTACCTAATTTTTATCTGGATGACGAATATTTGTATACTATGTAATAACTACCATAAAACCACCAAGCCAGTAAAAGGCGTAGTCATCTCAGCGTCTGTAGTCCGTACTCGCGGACCATCGGTAGTTTCTTGAAAAACGAGTGCACAACGGCATATAGGTACTCACTTCTTACCTCACCTTTTTTTTTTTTTTTTATTTTAGGTGGGCAAAAATGTCCTACCGCACACCCCGCTGCCCGGGGAGACAACGGGGTAGTGTGGGGCTCTCACCCACTAAAAACCCACCGTGCGCCCTCACCCGCCCTTGCTACGGCGGATCACGGGAACCGCGTCGTTTCTCCGCGATCCGCAGGCGGCAGCTCCTTCGGGCACCCTCTCTTGTGCGACGCCCCGCGCACTTGGGCGTCACACCTTCGCGGTAGGCTTCCGCGGACGGCAGGCTACTCCCCGACCCCACCGTCCGCAGCCTCGGCTAGGGCGGCATCAGGCGCAGGTAAGCGCGCGCACGCCGCCCCGCGCGCCGGCGGCGAATCGGGTCCGCGAAGGAGGATTCCTCCCGGGCCCTCTCCGCCGCCTCCTTCCGCGAGATGACAGCCTCGCAGAAGGCGGCGACCGCGGTCCAGGCCCTGTCACTGCCAACCATCGCTCGCGCAACGGCCGGCAGCGACAGGTCCACGCCTATGACTGCAGCGAGTTCCTGGCGCTGCACATCCCAGGCCGGGCACGACTCGAGCGTGTGCTGCGCCGAGTCCTCGCCGCAGTCGCAGTGGTGACAGCCTGGGGTCGTCTCCCTCCTAGCGATTGTGTGCAGGTATTTGCCGAAGCAACCGTGCCCCGACAAAACCTGCACCAACCGGAAGGTGAGGACCCCGTGCTGCCGCCCTGCCCATTCTTCCAAGATCGGCTGGAGCGCCCCCACGGTCCAGAGACCAGCCCGGGGCGCCTCCAGCCGAGACCTCCACTTTAGGACGGTGGCGCGGCGGGCATCTTCCCGCCACGCTGAGATTGCGCTTGGCGAGGGGCGGCTGCCCCCCGCCCGCGCCGTCGACGCCCGCCGATAAACGTCGGCGAGCACTTCCGCCTTCAGATCCCACGGGGGGGTTCCGGCCAACGCGCAGGCTGCATCGCACGAGACCGTGCGGTACCCGCGTATTGCCCTGACCGCTACGACCCTCTGTGGACGCCACAGAAGGGCCCTATTGCGAGCGGCCAGGGACTCCGCCCACACGGGCGCGCCGTACAGTGCCATTGACCGTACTACCCCCGCGTAGAGTCGTCGACACGCGAGACTCGGTCCGCCCAAATTCGGCATCAGTCGCCCGAGGGCGGACGCCGTGCCGACGAGCTTTGGCGCAAGACGGCGGAAGTGCTCGTCAAAGTGCCACCGTCCATCCAATACCAGGCCCAGGTACTTGATGTGGGCCTGGATTGGAAAGCCCACACCGTTGACCGTTATCGAGGCGCCGGCGGGTGGGCCGCGTCGGGGCCCATGGAAGAGTAGGGCCTCCGACTTTTCAAGGG
Source organism: Leucoma salicis (assembly GCA_948253155.1). Taxonomy (NCBI): domain Eukaryota; kingdom Metazoa; phylum Arthropoda; class Insecta; order Lepidoptera; family Erebidae; genus Leucoma; species Leucoma salicis. Next base: position 11,167,091 of record OX411806.1, read on the forward strand.
CCACCCTAAGCCCCAGCGCCTCGATCCGCCTGACCACCTAAGCGGTTCCTGAAGTGGCCAGCGTTGCCGCCTCCTCGAGGGTCCCGCCCCGGGCTGTGACGAGCGTATCGTCTGCGTAGCAAATTACACCCAGCCCGGGGGGGAGCCGGCCACGGAGGACCCAGTCGTAGCCGATGTCCCACAGGAGCGGCCCTAGAACCGAACCCTGCGGGACGCCGCACGACATAGCCCTCCTTACAACGTCCCCTTCCCGGTCCACGAAGAGGACGCTGCGGCCGTCGAGGTAGTCCGCCACCAGCCGCCTTAGGTAGAGGGGCACTCCATGGTACCGGAGTGCCTCCTTGATGCAGCCGAATGGCAGACTATTGAAGGCGTTGGCGATGTCGAGCGACACCGCCAACAGCACTTCCCTCGAGCACTTCTTACCTCACCTACCTCAACCTTCGTAGTCAATATTAGTGCGACATGTCTCTACTACGTCGCAATCTTGTCGACTGTATAAACATAGTACTTAATAATCATAAATTAATTGCTTTAACTAACAATAATAAAAACAAATGATGTAAGAAATCAAATTATTTGTACAATAATTTATGTAGGTATTCTTAATTGTAAAGCATAGCCGGAGTGACTCTGATGGACAAAGTGTGAAATAGTGTGATACGAGAATGCTTTGGTGTGAAAGAATACCTATTTAGTGACGAACGTATTGTGACCAGATCGGAGACTTTCTTCAGGAAGGTCAAGTTAAGAGTATGTACTCGAAACCAACGAGCATGCTTGAAAGCGCTGATAAAAGTAGATGAAGCGAAAGATGTGTGTCAGGATCATAGCAAATGGAGATAAGTGGTCTCTACCTACCCCTTTTTTTTTGTTAAGGCGGAAAAAAATGTTCCTAACCGCACACCCCGTTGTTCGGGGCAACGAACAGGGTAGTGTGGGGCCTGCACCCACTAAAGAAACCCGCCGTGTGCCGTCTCTCCGCCTTTGTTGGCGGGCCACTGGAACTATGTTACATTCCTTCGGTGGTGTCTCTACCTACCCCTACGGAAAAAAGGGGGACAATAAATGTATGTATGTATCTTAATTGTACTTATACCTATACTTGTACTATAAGCCACTTAAATACCAATAGTGACAATAGTGTCGTAAGTATGTCATTTCATACCACCGAAGTAGTGTCACATAGTTCCAGTGGTAATCCAGAACAGGTGGAGTGACGGCACAACGGTTTCAATTCTACAAAATAAAACCTACACAGTGTTATCATATATGCTGTTTATATGTATACATCTTTTTCCCTGCTATAGTGATGTACCTGAACTATAGGCCGTATTCCATTCCTGTGTGACAGGCAGACAAGCAAACAAACAAACAAAATCTTGTATATAAGTAGTATGTTCCATGGTCGCTGGAAAATAATGCACTGATACAAACCTTTCTCGTACGAAATTAAAAGATATAATGAAAAATTACTTAAACCAATTTTTTCAATCTATGTTTATTATCAAAATCAAAAGCTACCCATAAAATTAATTATCTACTACTATCGACGGTAGAAAGGAAAACAAATGTAATGCCATTTGGCCTATTGTTCACCAGAGCTGTTCAGTTTATTTATTTTTTAGAAATGATTTTAACTTTTTTATTTACTAATGGATTTTTTAAAATTTTGTGAGCAGGTTAAGTTTTCTATGCTGTATATTTTCTATATTTTGTAATAATGACTGAAGGTCAATAGTCTAGCAAAGGTGTAGTTTCGTTTAAATTACATTTTGAGTCATGGTCCGGCGCGTGCTCGTCACGACCCCTACCAGCCTAGTACAGGTGGCAATCTGACTCGAATACATACCGCACTGCTGACTCGGAAGGACCCACCCCCGTCGCGTCGGTAGATACCTACGAACAATAACAACGGCAGATGCGGCGATGGGGTACGCCACCCATCACGCCTTGCCCCGTTTGGCGGGTTGAAGGGAGCAGTGTCAAATATTCACGTGGAATGTAATGTATAAATTAATTCATTCACTAAATCTACATAAAAAATAGAGGAGAATTTTAATGCCAAATCAAATTGAAAACATCGAAGGAAAAATGCGTCATATGTCATATCACTTCGCTGATAACTTAGGTGACTCTAAGCAGAGAGCCGAGCACTGCCTGCTTTCTTTAGAGCGCAGGCTTAATAAACAAGAAACCTATAAAAAGCGTTATTGTGATTTTATGAAGGAATATGCGGAGTTAAAACATATGTCTCCGTGTGAACCTAATCCCCATAAGGTCGCATATTTTATACCTCACCATGGCGTTCTTCGTGAAAGTAGTGTAACTACGATACTCAGTATTCAATGCGAGCAGTCCCACTACTTCTGGAGTATCATTTAATCAATGCCATATGATAGGACCCACGGTGCAGGATGACTTAGTGTCAATTCTTTTGAGATTTAGGACCTATAAATATGTAATTTCTGCTGATGTGGAAAAAATGTACCGGCAAGTCATTGTACATCCAGCCGACAGACACCTCCAACAGATTCTTTGGCGTGATGATCCCTCAAAACCTATGGTACCGTATCAATTAAACACCGTGACATACGGTACCGCTAGCGCGCCGTTTCTCGCAACTAGGTGTCTACGACAATTAGGGCTCGATTGCACGGATAATCAAGTCGCTACAATTATAAAAAATGATTTTTATGTAGATGATCTGCTGTCGGGAGGAAATACCATCACAGAAGTCCTTATACGCCATAAGGTAACTGCAGAGCTGGCATCAGCAGGAATGCTATTACGTAAGTGGAAATCTAATAATATTTCTATTGTGTCAGACAACACAGATGTCACTTCATATAGTTTAAATATTGATTCAATAGAACCCTGTAAAACGTTGGGTCTAAATTGGCACACTGGGTCTGACATGCTGTGTTTCTTAATTAATCTTAATATTTCTAATACAATGACAAAACGGAGCATACTTTCTACAATATCTCAAATTTTTGATCCGCTGGGCCTATTAAGTCCTTGTATTATTGTGATGAAAATCTTAATACAAAAACTTTGGATTTATAAATTGGACTGGGACGATCAGCTTCCTACTGATGTATGTAAGACCTGGTCTAATATCATACGTGACTTACCAATGTTGAATGAACTACGCATTCCACGAATTGTTCTTTGCGATTCATACGACGGGATAGACTTGCACGTATTTAGTGATGCATCACAGACTGCATACGGTGCTTGTTTGTATGTCCGAAGTACAAGTTGTAATGCTAATGTTCTGGTACGTTTACTTACAGCTAAAAGTCGAGTGGCTCCAATTAAACCCACTACGATACCAAGACTCGAGCTCTGTGCTGTACTGGTTGGCGTTCGTCTTTACGAAAGGGTGCTGAACTCTCTTCGAGTTCAAGTCAGGAGTGTTACCTTCTGGACAGACTCGACTATTGTGCTGGGTTGGCTTAAAATGTTGCCAACCAAATTACAGCCTTTTGTACGTAACCGTATTGCAGAGATACTGGATAAGACAGCTACATGTTTGTGGCGTCACGTCCCAACAAATTTAAACCCAGCTGATCACCTATCTCGAGGAACAGAGGTAAGTCGTTTGCAATCTTCAGATTTGTGGTGGTCAGGCCCTGAATTTTTAAAATCTGACGAATCCTACGGTCGTCTAGAAAACTCTAAATTTAACTATGATAAAAACATCCTTTACTAATACAGTCCACTCATATTATTACAAAATTATTATTCAAATTCATGCATAAGAAACTTATGCATGCAGGGCCACAACTTTTACTAGCGACTATTCGTGAAAATTACTGGCCAATTGGTGGAAAATGTTTAGCCAAGGCAGTTTATCGTGACTGTCTCGTATGCTGAAGGGACAAGTGGTCTCTCCCCTTATGGGAAATTTCGTTAAAGTTAAAGTTTATATCGTGCTTTTCGTATGTTTTACAACAAAGGCGGTACATATAGAGTTGGCAGGTGATTTAACAAGCAACAATTTTTTATCTGTACTTCGTAGGTTTGTGTCGCGAAGAGGAAAACCTAATCACATCTACTCTGACAATGGCACCTCGTTTGTTGGTGCATATAACGAAATCAGTAAATTCATTAAGAGTAATTGCAATTCGTTATCTAGTGATTTAGCAAATGAAGGAATCAATTTTCATTTCATTCCTCCTTATTCTCCACACTTCGGAGGTCTTTGGGAGGCCGGTATTAAATCAAATAAGTATCACTTAGAGAGAATACTGGGAAATTGTAATCTTACGTTTGACGAGCTGAACACTGTTTTAATTCAAATAGAAGCGTTACTCAACTCGCGCCCACTCACGCCACTATCGTCAGATCCCAATTATTTGTTGCCGCTTACGCCTGGACACTTCCTGGTTGGTCGTCCACTTACAGCTCTGCCTACGCCATATCTTGAGGATCGTTGTACTACTTACTTAACCAGATTTCAGAGAATTGAACAGCTTCGTCAGCATTTCTGGTCTCGATGGAGTAACGAGTACATCTCAGAGTTACAGCAGCGAGTTAAATGGAGATCCTGCACAAAGCCACTGGAGAAGGACACTCTCGTGCTCATTAAGGAGGACAACCTCCCTCCCTTGAAATGGCGTTTGGGTCGAATCACTGCAGTTTACCCTGGGAACGACGGCGTCAGTCGCGTGGCCGACATTAAGACAGCGTGTGGCGTGGTGCGTCGGGCGTTCAACAAGATTTGCCCTCTACCTTTATCTCCGTCAGAAAACTCTGGTTGAGAGAAGATCTATGTTCTAGTTTCTATGTTGACAAAGCGCCTACTTTAATTTTAATGCAATTTTATCTTCTTCATATTGCCTTTAGTTTCGTTATTTATTTTGTTAATCTTAGGATAGTCGGTACCCTCGCGCTCACATTTTTGTAAGAACCTTTTAGAATACATACATCTGTTCCAAGTCTAATCGCATTTTATTACCTAATATTCGGAGTTTAATCCCCAACACTTTGGTTGACAAAAGTCAGATGGATGTAGCTCTGTGGAAAATATTTTGAGACCGCGTATTGGCAACGTGGCGTGGGATGAAAGCCAGGAGGGACGATGATTTGCGAAAAGAACCTTGCGTGGTGAATACAGTATGCGGATGTCTGACGATCGGGTGACCAACAGTGGAATGCGATTGGCTGATTGATTAATTGACCTAAAGTTACTTCTTCAATCACAACTTAAGATTGTGTATTTTACTGACCGGCTGGTGTAGGGATTTAGACAGTTGGGTCTACCGGTGGTCCCCGGAGCTGGCGGACCTCCGTGCGGCCTGTATCCGTGCCCGGAGGTCCTACACCCGCAGCCGACGACTCCAAATCCGATATGACAAGCGGGAGGGCCAGCTGTATGCGGCGTACAGCAGTGCGCGCGCTGTGCTTAAGCTGGCCATCTGTCGCGCCAAAGACGTGAAAGTGCAGGAGATGCTGGAGGGTCTCGAGCGTGACCCCTGGGGACGCCCGTACCACGCGGCGCTTAACAAGCTCCGCGCCTAGGGCCCCACCCTTATAACAACCCTCCAGCCGGGCTTCCTCTCTGAGGTAGTTGAAGGACTTTTCCTTTCACGGGCGGTGCACACGCCCCCAGTCATGGCGCCGCCAGATGATGACAGGAAGGCCGACGAGGAGGAGGTACTGCCCGTGATGGAAATAGGGGTGGTGGCAGCGCGTATGCGGAGAAGCGCCGCCCCTGGGCCGGATGGGGTGCTCACCCAAATGCTGGCCCTGGTCCTCGACCCCCTTGAGCCCCGCTTCAGAGGCTGTTCGACGCTTGCCTGGTGTCCGTACGGTTCCCTGACTGCTGGAAGGAGTGGAAGCTAGTGCTCCTGCCGAAACCAGTATGGTCTCCGAATACAGCCACGGCCTTCAGACCCATCGTGTTGCTGGACGAGGCGGGCAAACTGCTCGAGAGGTAGACGTTACCCGCATCGTCCAGCACCTAGGAACGGTCAGTCACGCCTGTCCGACGCCCAGTTTGGTTTCTACGGTCGACGCAGACGAAGGAGCCTTAGGTAGAGGGGCACTCCGGTACCATGGAGTGCCAGTGCCCCTCTACCTAAGGTGGCTGGTGGCAGACTACCTCGACGGCCGCAGCGTCCTCTTGTGCCGGGAAGAGGACGTTGTCAGGAGGGCCATCCCACTGGGTTCGGTTCTTAGGGAGCGCCTGTGGGACATCGGCTACAACTGGGTCCTCCGTGGCCGGCTCCCGCCCCCGGGTTGGGCGTAATTTGTCTCGACCGATGCAGCCGGAACCCCACCGTGGGATAAGGAGGCGGAAGTGCTGGCCGACGTTTATCAGCGGGCGTCGACGGCGTGGGCGGGGGGCAGTCGCCCCTCGCCGAGCACGATTTCCTCGTGGCGGGAAGAGGCCCGCCGCCCCACTGTCTTAAAGTGGAGGTCTCGGCTGGAAACGCCTCGGGCTGGTCTCTGGGCTGTAGGGGCACTCGGCCGATATTGGATGAATGGCCAGGGTGGCAGCACGGGGTCCTCACCTTCCGGTAGGTGCAGGTTTTGTTGGGGCATGGTTGCTTCATATGGTAACCTGCACACGATCGCTAGGAGGGAGATGACCCCAGGCTGTCACCACTGCGACTGCGGCGAGGACTCGGCGCAGCACACGCTCTAATCATGCCCGGCCTGGAATGAGCAGCGCCGGGAACTCGCTGCAGTCATAGGCATGGACTTGTCGCTGCCGACCGTTGCGCGAGCGATGGTTGGCAGTGACAGGGCCTGGACCGCGGTCGCCGCGGGGCATCGCACAAGTGAGGGTGCCCGAAGGGGCTGCCGCCTGCGGATCGCGGTCGATACGACGCGGTACCCTGGATCTGCTGTAGTAAGGGCGGGCGAAGGCGCACCGTGGGTTTTTAGTGGGTGAGAGCCCCATACTACCCTGTTGCCTCCCCGGGCAGCGGGATGTTGTGCAGCAGATGTTTTTGAAGTGAAACTTCGAATGCGGCTTCCAACAAGGTTGCGTTAAACGTTTAAAGCTACCATGGAGGGGATGTGAAAGCACTGTTGCGTTTAACGTTCAACGCTCTAGGGGAGATAAGAGAGCCTTGATGCAAGATAAGTATTGCTTCTCCATACATTGCCGTTCTGTTCGATATCTCATCTGGTAAATAATAATAAGTTACATTAAACACAAAATAAAAATGTGAAATCGAAAATAACAGTCAGTAGCAGGATTTAAACCTGCATCTCCTGGATACCGACCAGATGCTTTGCCAATTCAACTATCCTGACAATTGCTCCTGACTGCTAATTTCGATAACACATCATACTTAACGTCTTTGGGTGACGCCTGCGCCATCTGTCGGAAGTATTTTCATACATTATACCGACCAGGTAAACTTAATTTTACAATTAAGATTTTTACCTAATAATGACGCAAACCCTATAAATATTTAGATATTTTTATATATATTTTTAGCATTTGACATGCTTAGCACTATACTTTAAACACAAAGTGAAAAATCGGGCACGGGAGAGAAAGTACTATAAGTGATGAAGTTAGCTATAGGACGAATACCACGACCTTATAAATTTGTGTTGCCACCTACCATTTGGGGTGTGAATATACCTTATTTAATTTTGTCTTACTCCTGGGTTTTATTTTGTAACCCTTAAATCCCAGGCAGGTGTCACAAGAGAGAGCAAATTAATTTCTCTGAATTCTAGATTATGACTACAGCGGTAGTCATAATCTAGAATTGAGATTTACTTACAAAGTTGAAGTACAAAGACATAAAAAGCTATACTTACATGAACATATTCACTGGCAATGGTTTTGCTCCCAACGTTACTATTTCCTTATTATGTATAATGAAACATCAACAAAATATCGTGAAGCATATTTTGGGTATTTCGTGGGTTGCCACGTTTTCCCGTAGCATCCACACATTTCGATTTCGCATCTGGATTAGAGGAAAACATAAAATGGTAATTGTTTATCATCATCTCTTAAATGACATATAAATTTATTAGTAAAGTGAAAACTGGGCAAATTAAATTCGCAATAAGGCAACACCGAAACAATTCTCAGTAATAGAAATTTAGCTAGAAAACGTGTTTTACGAGTGTATCTTAGTAGCAATTATTAATTTCGAGTAAAAAAGCCCATTTTATATCACTTTATAGCATTCAATCATTAAATTATTTCATTTTCGACTACATATGAATGAAATGACAATGTTATTGAGCTTTTTCCTAAAAAGAAAAATTCTCAGTAGCAGCCTGGAGTTTGGAAATATGCCCGGTAGACGTCAATAGGCTCGCCCCCTATTACGTGGGACTCAAACATGGCTGGCGAGTCGTGGGTGTGTAATACACCTCTGCCTACCCCTTCGGGGAATACAGGCATGATGCTATGTTTTTTGTTTTTTTATGAATGAGATGTTATACCTGTATTTTTTCGCTCGCTGTAGCTTTTGTAGCATAATACACTATTTTACAAGCACTATTATCACGTAGTCTTTATTTTCTCACTAAACTAACACTAACTAACACTAAACACTAATTTAACACGTAAATATAATTTAATATCCGTATTTTTATACAAATGTTCGATTATGTCAGTTGAATCATGACAGACAAAGCATTTGACATCGTGACAATACCGAAAACTGGCCACGGCGACAAAGACCAAAATCTATGGCTTCGTCTGTTTTTTGCACCAGTAAATTGTATCTTGTGTTCTCGCTCATACATGTCAAAGAATTTTCTTCGCTCTGTCTAGATAGTCTGAGCATTTGGCGGGAACACGAAGAAGATCCTGTTGTCGCTCTGCATTATTTTCCTAAACTTGTGTTATTTCGAGTATTAATGTGTAAAAGTGGTGGCCTTTTGCTTATTAACTATTTGTTTATGTGCATAAGTGTTGGCAAGTGATGTAGTGCGACATAACGTGTTTTTTCCTGTTGTCTCCAAAACTCCATAGAACCTTCAGTAAGATCGCCATCGTCTTACTGGAGCGGGACTTTGACTTGACTGACTAATTTTATATGACTGACTTCGACTACGGCTTGTTTTATGAATTAAACTTACGTGTGATGAGAGAATAACGATGTTTATGTTACTGTTAGGCTGATGGTTCTGCCAATGCCTTAAACAAATTAATAAATAATAGAAATTATAGGCAAGGAACATTATACCATAGAGTAAAGTAATCATACTAAAACATTATACTCAAGAAGAGTTTATAGGTCTGTGGATTAATGGTATTGTGTTGTGTATTAAATTAATTTAAATTTGTGCCTCACAGAACAGTCACATGCATCTTATTACTTGCTCAAATATGAATAGAAATTTAGATTTATTCAATTTGTTAAAAATCTCTCGCCGTGCACTAGCTACAAAAGTGCAAAATAAAGAATCTACTTCCAATGTGACAGCACTGGATTATTGTGCGAATATTGTAAAGTAAATATGAAAATATAGTATCATAAATTAACCACATAATATAATTTAAATACAAAGCATATTCTGGTACTCTGTTCTTATTTTACAGATAGACACCATGACTATGAGAACTTTTTGGCAACTCTTCTAATGACTAAGTCACTCCGTTCTCCAGCATTTGTTATTAGAGCTTTTAACGTTGAAATAGCTAGAGTACAAGACCAAACAACAGATTTACAGACTGCTGGATTTCGCTTACAATTCTGGCATGATGTTCTTATGAGCCTTTACAAAAATGAACAAACTTTACAAAATGTACCTGCTAATCCAATAGCACAGGAATTATTTAAGGTATTATTTGCTAATCTTCATCAAAAACTTAACTGTAGAACAACAAAACGTATTTCCCTCTGCTTCATTAATTGTTTGTGTGCCACACACCTATTTTGTACTGCATTACAACTGCTAACTTCTACTAGTAGCTAGTAGTGCACTTGAAGGATTAAACTTCATATAGAACAGAACTACATAATTAATACATCAGTTCATTATATTTACCATATTGTGTAATATTTCAGGTCTGCTGCTGTTATGGTCTGCAAAAGAGATATTTAGAAAAATTAATATCGTCTAGAAGTAATTTGTTAAAGTCCAAACATTTTAGAAACTTGGAAGATTTAGAGATATATGCTGAAGAATCAGTATCATCATTATACTACTTACTACTGAGTATAGCAAAAGTTACCAACATCCATGCTGACCATGTTGCATCTCATTTAGGGAAAGCACAAGGGATTGCTAATGTACTAAGGTTGGGAATTATAGTTTTTCATAAAATGTACCAACTGTATAAATTTTAAACTATTATGGTCACTAATATACGGTAGTATATTAGTGACCCTAAAATAAATCCCATCAAATCTGGTAAGATTAGATGGGATTTATTTTAGGGGAGACAATTAACATTTAAAAGTGAGAGTTGCCATATACTGAGTTAGATTATCATATGTTTTTTATATCAAAAATTAATAGATCTTCGGCTGTTTTTGCTGAATGGTAACATACCACATCCTCATTAATTTTGTGGTTATTTTTAGACAATATGTGGGTTGGTACATTTTGGCTAACTGAGACATTTATTCTATGATAAATTTTCAAATATTTTCTGTTTTAGGTCTATACATGTATCTAGCCACCACAAAGTGGTATCTCTCCCAATGGATATTCTAATGAAATACAAAGTAAGCCAAGAAAATGTCTTACGAGGTATTGACAGTGAGAATATGAGAAATGTTACCTTTGAGATTGCAAGTAGAGCTAACTCACATTTGCAAAAGGTTAGTCCTATAGTAGTTTGTCTCTACTATTATAAGGCTGTATCAGAGCTGTGTCTGTACATTTAAGATATTTGAGAAAAAATTACTGTAATAGGCTATATAGGCGTGTCTTTTTGTTTGTTTGTTCGTGCATCACATTAAAACTGCAGATTTTATGCAACTTTTTTTATGTGAAAGGCCTTGATTGGACTTAAAAACTGGTATACATTTTATCCTGCTACTATCCCGGGAACCTGAGATATAACGGAAAAATTAGTTTTTGGCTACGGCGGAGCCGGCGGGCAAAGGCTAGTAATAAAATAAATTCATATGTTTGTCTGCAACCTTTGAAAGACATTAAGTTTGGGTTACATTTGTTGAGAGGATGGCTAAAACAAGAATTACAAAGAAGAGATATGTGGTGAGTGTGAATGGCGCTGTGCAGGAGGGGGTTAGTTAAAATTACTAAAAAAAAATAATATCAAAATCTAAACCATTATTTTAGCAACAAAGGCGAAGGTGGGGTTTGGCCTATGTTGCTAAATTATTTGAATTTAAATTTGAAATAATAATACTTAAAAGGGAATAAATTATCTCTGAAATCTGCTTAACTGCTGCCTATGTCAATCTCTGTGCTGCGGGGACTATTAATAGTTGCCAAATTTCGTAATAAGTAGTTACGGTTTCAAGAAGTAATAAATAAACACATTGGCATTTATAATTATAGTAAAATGTAAGGGATGGCCATTGAGCATAGACCTGAAAATGTTTGTCTAATATACCTGACCACCAAATAGTTAATTTTATTGTATCCTTATTTATATTAATTTATTTTAATTTCAGGCAAGGACAATTGCTGTCCCGAAAATTGCAAAACAGATATTTTTACCAGCTACAGCTATCAACCAATATCTCACGAAATTACAAAAGTGTAACTTTGATATATTTGACAAATCCTTACAACGAGGCAATACTTTGTTACCATTTAGTTTGTATTATAATAGATTACTAAATAAATTTTAGAACACATTCACCAATGTGATTGTTTAAATATATTTAGTCGATTCTTGTTTAAAAATATGGTTGCTTCTTCTTTGCTGAAGATATGTAAATACTTCATGTATTAATATACTACTACTGAGCTAGTAGGTACTGCTGTACATAATTTTTTTGAAATGACAAAACTAAGTAACTTCATCTTTGTTTTTTTTTGCTTGAGCGGCGAAGGGTTACCACAAGTTTTCCAATGTCGTAATGTGGGTAGAGTGAGAGACAAACGTGTATTTAATCGGTGGAAGGGTAAAGTACTCTATTTATTTTTTTATTTGGAAAGATTCTGTTTTTATTTCACTGAATGTTAGAAGTTAAAAGTTATAATTAATATTATTAGTTTTCAAAAATTTGTTCAACCTTTTTTTTTTGTTAAGGCGGGAAAAAATGTTCCTAACCGCACACCCCGTCATTCGGGGCAACGAACAGGGTAGTGTGGAGCCCTCACCCACTAAAGAAACCCGCCGTGTGCCATCTCTCCGCCTTTATTGGCGGGCCACCCAAAAAGGTTAGTGTTTGGTCAATTATCAGCCGAAACTTCGGCTAAATCAAAACGCACTTCTTTAGTTAGTTTGGATCAATCAGCTGGCTGCTATTTTTGACCTTCAGTTGCTCAAATTTATCCGATAGTAAAGACGTATAGTTTCAATTTGCCGTGTGGGGCCGGCTTCAGAATCGTCCCACCCCTTTCTACCCACGGGAGTCGTAATAGCCGACTGAGGGAATACCGGGAGAGTGGGCAGCAGCACTTCCTCGAGTATTAACAACACCCACTGCGATCGCCAATCCGCCTGCCAAGCGTGGCGATTACGGCACTATCCCCCATCCCCCATTTCTTGGGGAGGCTATGTCCAGCAGTGGACGTTGATAGGCTGATGGATGGATAGTTTAATTTGTCACCTCGTTAACCTCTTTGTATGCGACGGTCCTAGGTAATTCTAGGCGGGAATCAAGAAGAGTAGATTTTGTTTCTAGTAATTAATCCAAACACGGCTTAACACATAAAATTAGTAATCTTATAATAATCCTTAAGTTTAATTGTTAACTTTTTTATAAATAATATCACAAATAAAGCCTTTAGCTCCGCCACAAATAAGAGCTAGCTTTTAGGTAATATCTCAGGTTTCCGATATTGTAGCAGGTTAAAAAGGTACCAGTGTGTGAACACACAAGGACAAAAGTTCTAAAAAAATATTTTGTATTTAAAGATGCATATTATATAGCCTAATAGTAATTTAATATTCATTTCTCAAATATCTTAAATGTACATATTGCTCTGTTACAGCTTTAATAGATTTGTAGAACAAAACATGTTTTTATTGAGAATGATTATTTAAACTAACACACAAGTTTTTAAAGTGCAAATTATTTGTGAATAAAGAAAACGAGATTTTTAGTAGGAGCGGGAATCGAACCACGCATCTTTTCCAATCCGGGGAAGTGCTCTAAACCACTAAGCTATCCTACTGATCTTTCGATCATCCCAAATTCTTAATCACATTTGTCTTACGACTAACGCCATCTATCGGTAAGCATTACATGCATCCAATATAGTAAGTTTAATTGCAAAATTAATTTTGCTAAATATCTCTTTTTCTTTATTCACAAATAATTTGTACTTTAAAAAGTAGCGGAGCATGTCAATTGCTAAAAGAAATAGATCTAAAAATGTTTAACACACAAGTTGTCAATCATTCCATCCATCAGCCTTTCATCGTCCACTGCTGGACATAGGCCACCCCAAAATGGGGGTTTTACCATAATCGCCACACTTGGCAGGCGGGTTGGCGATTGCAGTGGATGTTTTTAGTACACAGGGGAACGCTGCTGCCCGGTCCCCCGGTAATCCCTTGTCGGCTTTTACAACTCCCATAGGAGGAGACGGGGTGGAGCTATTCTTGGTGCCGGCCCCACACGGCATATGTGTGTGCATACATGTTAATCATTATGACTGTCTAAATTGGACAATTCGTAAGTGATCAATCGACGAATCCAGCTCGGCTGGGCAGCGTTGGAGAAGCTGACGAAAATCTCTCGTCCAATATTCCAGTGTCTGAAAAGGAAAGTGTTCGAGAAGACTGAGGTTCAATCCCCGCTCGTAACTATGATTTCTATTTCACATAATTACTGCGTTTGAGAAGCAGTCCTTTAACGTTGGTCTTATAGCAAGGCTCGAATTCTCGCAGTTTGCCTCACATATTGGACGAAACATTAGTTCATAAACCAACAGATCAGTACCTACTTTTCTAATGCATAAACAGGAATAAATGTTTCTAATCGTACTACCATACAAATTAAGAACGGAAAAGTGTGGACCCTAGCCATTATAGAAGCCCTGCGTCCTCAATCATAGGAGGCGTTACCCATTCGCAGAATACTAATTTAATGAAATATTTCTAATTAGCACTTTAAATAAATTATTGATATACACAAAAATTTTTAAAATTCAAATATAGGTGATAAAAATAAAAACAGCAATTGATTTTATAAAAAAAAATCGCACTATTTACTTTCAAGCTTCTTCATGCAAATAGATATTACATAATAATCGGAGATTCAAGCAACTTGAGTAACAAGTTTGGCAACTTGAGTACCTTAACAGTTTAATAGTCACTAAAGTATTTAAATGCTCTGTGATACTTGAGATTACTTATCAAGTGTACTAATGCACATTTGTGCATACGGGTTACACATTTCCTAAAATGTGATGCCTCTTAATCCATTTTAAATATGTAGGTAGATATCAAAAATATAATTAGGTAGGTAAAACCTACAATGCATCTTGATGTTTGTGTACTTTGGTTGGCTAATATTCCAAGATCTTTGGTTACAAACAATTCCATTACTGTGATGTGCAAAGTTTATATAAGACTAATGTACTTGTTTAAATGAGTACACCTAAATTAAATTAATATTGCTAAGCTTTTTAACAAACAACATAAAAGAGGTTCTAAAAAATAACAATAGAAAAGATAATACTTTTTTACATTTTCCTTATTTTCACACTAGAAATTTCATAGAAAGGAATAATTAACGTAAGTACTAAACCCTGTTCTCAAAATCTGGACGATGATGTCCACAGCACAATCTTATGTATTAGGGCTTCAGAACGTAATAAGCAATAATAAATTATACATCAAATGTAGTTATTAAATAAACACAGCCAATAAAACATGAGAATGTTAATTTGGAATGTTGATAAAGTAGTACATTTCACATTTAAGCTTAATATAAAAAAGCTAATAATAAGTACTGTTTCCATCACAACGAAATTGCTGCACAGTAAAAAGCTGCCATAAATATGATCACAACTTTGTGTGTTATTCAGATGGTGTTAAGTCTTTCTCAGGTTCTCCCTCAGACAAAATCTGTTGAAGGAGATCATAAATAGGTTCAAACGCTTTCCTACAAGCAGCATTAGTTGGGATAAGGTAATCATGCATGTCATGATGACTTATAGTTCCATCTGATTGTATAAAACCCTTATCTATGAACACCATTTCAACCTTATTCATGTTCGCAACCTTCTCACGCAGCTGTAGGTTAATTTTCGAATTTTTCTCTCTTAAAGTATTTGGGTATTGACCACGTGGAAGCAAACTCTGTAATAGGAGGGAAATATAATATATATATACTTATATAATAATTAAAAATAACTATTCTGTAACTAGCCTTTGTCCTCGGCTTAAATACTGGAAAATAATAGCAACATAGCAGGCAGGACAATATCTGCTGGATTCTGCTAGTAGTACAGATAAAAAAGATATTTATACTTACAGGCAATACTATATAAGCACTTGGATGTTTCTCTCTGATTGTTCTAACTATTTCTAGGATACCTTCACAGACTTGCTCAGGACTATATTCAACATTATTTGTTCCAACATGCACAACTATTACCTACAATATAACAATCACAATTATATACATGTTTCACAACTTTAATCAACACATTGTTACTTATAATATTACTCCAAATGATGTTTGTTACATTTTCACACTAACTGACCTAACTGATCATCATGAAATTTAGTATAGTTTGTATTGTACCCCAGAAAATAACATAAGCTGCTTTGACTTTTTATCATTGACTGAAAAATTAATAGTTCAAGGATTTTTTATTTATAGTTCTTATAAGATTTTTTTTTTTTGCCATAAAGATAAATGAATGCATAAATATAACAAAACACTCAGGTTTTACTTGTTATATACCTTATTTGGTACATAGACTCATTGTGTTGAAGCATTGCATTTCAGTGAAATGGATTGGGTTTGAATAATTGGAAATAATTATTTTTATGTGTGTTATCTAAGCTTTATGATTATAACTGATTACCCTCTTACTGATAAACATTGTATAAGCTCTGAATATCCGTGATAATCTGAAGTTATTCAGTGTTTTGTTCCATTATTTCAACATCAAACTGTCATATTAATGACAAAGACAAAAAGCTGGATAACTATTCAGAGGTTATACAATATTTAATAAGTAAGGCAGTCAATATTCAATCCCAGCTATGATGTAAGTTCATCATATCACTGTATAATTTATTTTATAGTCTTGTTGTATTGAACAGTTAGAACAATTACCTTAGGATCAACATGATCAAGTTCTCCATTTTTTATACGCCATAAAACATTCTGTGTCTGATCCCTGTGTATACTAAAATTAAGGCAGTGAAGGGGAGCAAACCATTGGTTCCATACTTCAGTATGTTCTAAAGCTTGCAATATAGAATCACCTATAAAAATTACTTCACCATCTTTCCCTTTTGCATCAGATAGAAATCTGTTATGCTGAAATTAAAAAAAAAACAATTACTAAAATTATCTGTTGGACTGATAAGTTATAGTAATAAATTGGAGTAATTAATAGTCTAAATATTCTGCAGATTACCATATTTTCTACGGACTACTGCTACTCGACCAGTAACTAGACCCAAAGGTTTTGGTTACTATTTTCAAAAGTTAGGGCTGTTGACTCTACGTGAGTATAACAATTGCCATTCCAAGAATGTTTTTTCAGATACCTACTAAATATAAACCACTATAACAATACTTATTATTTTGAAAAAGCCACGGGGTATGATTATAGCTTGGTTCAGAAAACTTACAATGCTATTCCACCTTCCATCCCCATCCGTATCTTGTTGAGGTGTAGCTACAGAACAAGGATTCATTCTTTCACGACAATAATTCAAAAAAACTTAATACCTTAAATATATTACTGTAAAAATCTGCAATTTTATTTACCACATCAACAAAACTCGTGAAAAAGAAATCCTGTTCAGCGGTGTGTCACAATCACAGAGTATTTGGAGTAACAACAGCTCAGAACAGACTAATATGATTAATGGTATGGATGGAATCCTCAGACTAAGAACTACTAGACGGAGCCACGGCGTGGCCGCACTTGAAACAGCAATTTTTTTGAAGTAAAACTTCTTTAGGCGCGACTAGGGAGTAACTCAGATTTTTTTTTTGACGGAAGTAACGCTTACTATAGTTTATGTAGTTTCCGCTATTTAAAAATAATAATTTGGATTGGTCGTAAGTATATGCCATATACTCCACGCTTCTTGACTTATACGCCAGCTAGTGGCAAATATCATAATCAATTATGATTATTTATTTTCAAACGGATCAATTGTGAATAGTAAAGTGAATAAAAATTCAACAGTTTTAAAAAAAATATTTTAAATTGCAGTTTTTTTTCCGTCAACGCCAAAGAAGTTTTACTTCAATCGTGCGTAAAGGTTACACGCACACACTTTTTTTTAAATGTTGCCAGGTTGACAAATATTTAACCATATTTGGGCAAATTAAACGATAATTAGAATGAGGTCTGTAACTAGGTCGTAAATAAGAAACTCTTCGTAACAAATATTTTATTAAAATTCGCAACGTTTATCAAAATGATTATTTAAAAGTAAATCTGCCACCCCTTCTATTCATCCAACCATCAGTCTTTAAAAGTCCACTGCTGGACATTGGCCTCCCCAAAGAGAATACCAGAACTAGCGGGCTTGTGCTGACTGCATCCAACGGCTCCCTGCCGCTTTGACGCCTCCCCATTGCCACTTCAGCATGCAAACTTGGCGGGCTATGTCGGATATTCACGTTCTACCTCCGTAGACCGTAATAAGAATTCGATCACGTAGAAAAATACCAAGACTTTGAGCCTTGATGCAAGATAAGTATTGCTTCTCCATATATTACCGTTCTGTTCGATATCTCATCTGGTAAATAATAATAACTTATATTTGGAAGATGTCTTCAAGCTCTTGGACTGGACCGGATTCGGCGTCAACATCAATGGCGAATACATCACTCACCTTCGATATGCCGACGACATCGTAGTCATGGCAGAATCTCTGGAGGACCTTGGCACCATGCTCAATGATCTCAGCAGGGTTTCCCGACTAGTGGGTCTCAAAATGAAAATGGACAAGATGAAAGTCATGTCTAATGTCCATGTCATTTCAGCACCGGTCCTAGTCGGGAGTGCGCTTCTCGAAGTTGTTGACCATTATGTCTACCTGGGACAAACAGTCCAGTTAGGTAGGGACAACTTCGAGAAAGAGGTCAATCGACGAATCCAACTCGGCTGGGCAGCGTTCGGGAAGCAAGATCTTCTCGTCCAATATTCCGCAGTGTCTGAAAACGAAGGTCTACGACCAGTGTGTGTTAACAGTGATGACATACGGAACGGAGACGTGGTCTCTGAATGTTGGCCTCATATCAAGGCTCAAAGTCGCTCAGCGGGTCATGGAGCGGGCTATGCTTGGTATTTCCGTACGTGATCGAATTCGTAATACGGAGATCCATAGGAGATCGAGAGTGACCGACATACCCCGCCGGGTTGCCATGCTGAAGTGGCAATGGGCAGGCCACATCGCTCGACGAACCGATAACCGTTGGGGACGAAAGGTTCTCGAAAAGCAACCACGTATCGGACGCCGCAGCGTAGGACGGCCCCCCACTATATGGACCGATGATCTGGTCAAAGCTGCGGGGAGTCGTTGGATGCGTCGGCACAGGAGCGCTCGTTGTGGCTTTCTCTTGGGGAGGCCTATGTCCTGCAGTGGACGTTAAAAGGCTGATGGATGGATGGATGGATGGATGGATATTTAATAAAATAATAGTACACAAGAATACAATTAAATTATCTTTTCTTTCTTTTCTGGGTCAAATAAGTAAAGAATTATCATCCTTCCAGCGCTGATTTAATTAATTGAATCAGAACTTTTTTTTATTGCATTTAGTGGCAGACGAGCCACGGCCCATCTGATGGTAAATGTCAACCGTCGCTCATGGACTCAACTATACTGAGAGTATTGTCAAGCCGCTGCTCACCATTTTATTTCACCAATATATAATGAAAGAATAAACGGCTATATTCTGCTACGACCAAAACGCAACGATGTGCTTCATGGCCGGTCCCACGGGAAAGAGAGTACTATAAGTAGTGAAATTAGCTATAGGACGAATACCACGACCTTATAAATTTGTGTTGCCACTTACTATTTGGGGTGTAAATATATCTTATTTAATTTTGTTTTACTCCTGGGT
Source organism: Leucoma salicis (assembly GCA_948253155.1). Taxonomy (NCBI): domain Eukaryota; kingdom Metazoa; phylum Arthropoda; class Insecta; order Lepidoptera; family Erebidae; genus Leucoma; species Leucoma salicis. Next base: position 11,186,458 of record OX411806.1, read on the forward strand.
TTTATTTTGAAACCCATAAATCCCAGGCAGGTGTCACAAACGAGAGCAAATTCGTTTCTCTGATTTCTAGATTATGACTACCGCGCTATACTTACATGAACATATTCACTGGCAATGATTTTGCTCCCAACGTTACTATTTTGTTGAAACATCAACAAAATATCGTGAAGCATATTTTGGGTATTTCGTGGGTAGCCACGTTTTCCCGTAGCATCTACACATTTCGATCTCGCATCTGGCTTAGAGGAAAACCTAAAATGGTAATTGTTTATCATCATCTCATAAATGACATAAATTTATTAGTAAAGTGAAAACTGGGCAAATTAAATTCGCAATAAGACAACACCGAAACAATTCTCAGTAATAGAAATTTACCTAGAAAACGTGTTTTGCGAGTGTATCTTAGCATCAATTATTAATTTCGAGTAAAAAAGCCCATTGTATATCACTTTATAGCGTTCAATCATTAAATTATTTCATTTTCGACTACATATGAATGAAATGTTATACCTGTATTTTTTCGGTCGCTGTAGCTTTTGTAGCATAGTACACTATTTTACAAGCACTATTATCACGTAGTCTTTTTCTCAAAACACTGATTTAACACGTAAATATAATGTAATACCCGATTTTTTATACAAATATTCGATTATGTCAGTTGAATCGTGACAGACAAAGCATTTTGACATCGTGACAATACCGAAAACTGGCCACGGCGACAAAGACAAAAATCTATGACTTTGTCTGTTTTTGCAGCAGTAAATTGTGTCTCGTGTTCTCGCTCATACATGTCAAAGAATTTTCTTTGAGCGAGTGGTTAAAATCCTATCACATACTCCAGTAATTTTTTTTTTTACTGAAAATAACAAATGTATAAGGCTAATGAAGTATTCCGCTGATATACACAGTTCACACGGTGATGAAAAAAAAAGTTGCTCCAGATACAAGAACTACAACAATGATGGAATCAATTCACCAGACTAAATAAAAGTATTAAATTTATTTTACTGCAGTAAGAAGCAGATTTAGGCATGGAAGTAACATAATTTACTGCGGCTGTACACATTCGTCGAGACAGGCCGAGGGCGAGTGTGTACATGATAGCCTCGTCTCGTCTCGGGTCGGTCTCGCTATGTCTCGGAAGAGTGTTGGTTTTTTGTGCTCGAGTCAAAGGGTCTCGGTGAGTCTCGCGATATAACGAAACCGCGCCAGTACACACTCGTTTGCTTAGTTGCCCACCAACTGCGTTCGCCTAAAGACGTGCATTCTGCGTGCGACAACGATGTGTTCTAACGCTTTTTAGAAGCCTACTAAAGTCAACCACTATTATGGAATCCTAAGAATGTCAGGCACAAGGTTATGCAACTATTACTTGGTTGCGGATAAGCAACGATTTTGATATCCCTGTGGAAGATTTAAAAAAAAATATATTTTTCTGTTGAATAGTTAAAAAGTTCTTTTTCGCCATGGTTTAATATATTTTATTTATGGTTAATGTTTAAAAAATTACAATAACTAATAAAAAAATAAACGCCGCAATTGTTTTTTCCACGTCCATCGCGACGGGCATCCGATCCGAAGTTCAATTATTGATACAACGAGCGTGTACATGGTGTGCTCTCGTGTTCTACGAGAAGAGAGTCAAACGAGAGTGGACGAGAGGTTCGCGAGACAAAGAAACACACTCGGTGTATAGCTGCCGTTAGATACTCCATCCTAAATCTATGGTTAGAAGAAGTTACCAAGAATTGAAATTGAATGCATCCGAGTATCAGACTCAATCCATAGACTATGGTCTATGGTCTACTACCTGTGTACCTATGGGACTATGGGCTATGGCCGTAGGGATGTGACATGCTTCATAGAAAATCGATTATTATATTTAGTTAGTTTTTCTTAACGTGAAAAATCGATTAAAATATAATCGATTTATTTTTTTTATGATAGGTATTTTTTTTCGAATTTGTAAAATAAAATTTAAAATAAATACCTAAAACATCATTAATCGCAGCGTTAATAATGCACTAGCCTTTGCTCGCGGCTACCCCGCAACCAAAAGCTAGGTGTTAGATATTTTTATATATATTTTTAGCATTTGAGAATGAAATAATAAGCATCCAAACAAAATGAGAACCATTGTCTCAAAAACTAAAATATAAATCAAATAAAAAAATAATATTCAACTAAGTAATAATGAACTTAGTTTTTTATCCGCCGCATAGATGGCGCAATTTATAAAATTGAAACCTACTTCCAAGGTTTTTTCATCCGTCGCATAGATGGTGCTGTTTATGAAAATCGATTTAAATGAGTAATTTATATAATCGATTTATTAAAAATCAATTTATTTTACTATAAAAATCGATTTAAATAAAAATTGATTATTTTTTCACATCCCTAGTCCCATAGCCGAGTATAGTCTGTGTTTTAGAGGTTATTCATTTACAGTATTTACTAATATGGATAATAATAACGAATTAGTAAATGTTGAAAATAGGCATCGGAAAGAAAAAAAGGAGCTGCAAGCTCAAATACAGGCAATGAAAAAAACCGCAAAAAATGATAAGACAAAAAAGAAGGAACTGACTGCTGAAATTGTCAAGCTAGAAACAGAAATGGAAGCAAGACATAAACGAGAAATTGAAGCATTTCAACAGGAGCACGACTCGGTTCTGGACTCACTATTAACTGTGGAGGAGCCATTTAGACAAAAAGTTTCTAAAGCACAGAAACGGAGAGATAAAAAGTCGCAACAAGAGAAAGATAGAGAAGAACAGATTAAATCGCAAGAACATGAAAATCTTCATGGCCCTAGGCAAACTGAACAACAAGCTATAAATGCCAGATTAAAAGAGAAAGGGTTCCAGATATTTCCAATACCTTCAGATGGAGATTGCTTGTACAATGCTATTGCTCACCAGCTACTTATTAGTAATCAACAGCAGGTAGCTGTCAATGATCTTAGACAAAAAGTTGCAAGTTATATTAGACAGAATAAAGATGATTTTTTCCCATTTATGAGTAATCCAGATACATTAGAAATGTTGACTGATGAAGAATTTAAAGAATACTGTGATAAAATAGAAAACACAAAAGTATGGGGTGGTCAACTTGAAATTAGAGCACTATCAAATGCTTTGAAATGTCCAATAACTGTTATTCAAGCTGCAGGGCCTGATTCTATTGAACAGGGAACTGAATATACAGGCTCGCCATTAACTATAACTTATCATAGACATTTGTACAGCTTAGGTGAACATTATAATTCAACTGTTAAAAACAATGTGGAAGAAAATGAAAATGAATAGTATCTTGTTTCTTCAATAACTAAAATCATAGTAATACTCAGTAGAAATACTATAATGCTTTTATTGATAATAGCTATATATTTAAAAACAACACAATTGTTTCATTTCACTTATATTAATGAAAATAAAAAGAAATATTTGTAATATGGGAACGTGAGTTGGTTTCAACATCATCCCGTGTATAATAAAATGTTGAATTATGATCCATTTTGTATTGGTTCAGGAATTGTATTTTCATTTTCTGTATTATGCTTGTTTGGATCATCTGGTTTCATAGCAGGGAACAACAGAACCTCCTGTTGACAAAATAGTTTCAGTTTTAAATTAATATTTAGAAAAAATAACTATGTGCATTTAGAACTGCCCCTAGAATGTAAACTACTATTAAAAAAAAAAAAAACTGATGAGGCGAGAGGTTGCTCCAATCAAACAATAGTTCATAAATATATCATTTGACATTTGAAACCCCCTTGTACTGATTTTGTTGGTCATCGTGACACACTTGCCTCAGCTGCTGTAAATGTAGAGCAAACGCTCCTGATGTATGAATATTCTACAATGATTTAAAACTTTGCATTACACAGTTTTAAATTAAGTTGGTCTGTAAAGGTGAAAATAATTTTTGCATTTTTCAACAATCTTAAGTGTGTGAACTCATAGCCAGTATACATATATTTTATTTTTTACACACAATACATAAAACAATTTTAGGGTTCCAAATTACAAACCTTGATATTATTAGAATTTGTAAGAAACATAGTGAGGCGATCAATTCCCATTCCCCATCCAGCAGTTGGAGGTAGACCATATTCAAGTGCCGTACAGAAGGCTTCATCAGTAGGTGGGGTCTCATCATCACCTGCCGCTCTGTCCTTTGCCTGTTGCTCAAATCTTTCCCTTTGGGTAGCAGGATCATTCAATTCAGTGTAGGCATTGCAAATTTCTTTTTTCATCACAAAGAGTTCAAATCTATAAAGCAAAAACATAGGTACTAGAATATGTTTTAATTTACATGAAATGACATTCCTATACACAATAACTACACCTACCACCCCATCTATCAATATGCACCCGTTTTCACTCCACGCGTTACTAGACATGGGATTACCGTTAACAAAGGAGAATGTCCATACATGGTTTCGTTTTGTATCAGACTCAAATTAGTGCCAAAAAATAGTTTTTTAATATTTATCTACAATACCTTCTCAAATACCAAGTCGTAACTTCGACGGATAAAAAACTGCTGATTAAAAGTAATTTATGGGTATTTTCGTCGTTCGAATACCTACTATAATAATACCACGTAATTTGACATTGACTATGGTGAGCCTAGTGCTATCTATGGGGCATATTTAAAACTAGCGATATTTAATATTTAACTCATTCAAAAACAACTATTATATTGTTATTCTTTAAAGTGTATTTGTCACATCAAATACCTATATGTAAATACTTGAAGAATACGTAAATGTTAGTATGTTTATATGTACTTAATGTGTAAAATATAACCTAATTTGATGAGCTTCATTATCCTTTTTCTCGGTATTGTATTTTTTGTAATTGTACATACAATTAAAAAGCTATAAATTTCATTAGTGTACAACATGATACAATATGAAACCAAAGCCCATACTTTCGTGGGCATCTCCTTTAACACTGTTATGTTGACCTACCTTTCTGTCAAACCAGGAATGGCCCTGTGATACTTCGATAATGGACTCATAATCTGAGGGTGGTCTAGTATAAATGTTGGGTTGACACATTTTTCTTCAAGGAATTCTCCAACTAACTTATCTAAAAGTCTTGCCGTGGTTCTTGGTGGCGGACATTCGACCTAAAGGCAAATTTATAGTAATGTTAAAATGATTAATGTTTACAAAAATGCATGTGTTTTAATTTTTCTTAAAGTTAAAGATGCTCACTTCATGTTTCTCACACAACTGGCTGAGCATTTGGTTAGCCTCTGGAGTGTCCAATTTATCGGCAGGAGGAAGCTTGACATTCAATGCCTTTTCTAAGCTTGAAATCATGGGCACTCTTGCAAATGGTGGAGTAAAGTCAATTATCAACTCTTCACCTTCCGGCCCATCTGGTTGATATTTAATCTAAAAACGATAACAAAATATATCATTAGTAATATATGTGAATAGCTGGTGCCAGCACCTACACAAACGTGATTTAATGACCATAAAAAAAATTTAACTAAATAATACTATATTTAAAAGAAGGACTTTTCCTCCCCTTAAAATGTGATGAAATGAAAGAATGAACAGCAATCTCCCGCTACAAACAATGGTGGACAGTGGTACCAACGGCTCGGGCCCCATAACTAGTGAATTGCCCACTTGGTACCCAGCCAAGCCTACTACTAAACTAATGAACCGATTTTAATGAATTTTACACGTGTGCAGTTTGGTCCAACTTAAGTAATAGAGTTTATTCCAATCATTTTCTTTTTTATTGTAAAATTAACGAACGCCACAGTAACACGTGCAAGGGGTTTTTAATTGTTTTATAAATACAAGAATCTTTACGATCAATAAAAATTAATTAATGTTATCAGTTGTCTATCCAATGCGCTATAGCATAATATATAAATAAAACAAATTATTATCATTCTGATAACATTAAAATGCATGTGCAAATAGCACAACTAAGATATACAATTCATAATTTAATTATAAATTGTGTGGTTCAAGAACATGTCGGTCTTCCTAGTTGGTTCTAGTTAAGCTATATACTGCATAGGATACGCCCCCGAGCTGGACGGGGTTCCCGCCCGAGTTCTGACCCTGGTTCTTGATCACGTGGAGCTCCGCCTTAGGAGAGTATCTCTTTTCGACGCGAGCCTGGCGTCAGAAGAGAAATGAAGGAAATCTAGTGCTCCTGCCGAAGCCGGGACGGCGCCGGATTCTCCCACACGGCTGGGTCTAATTTATTTCGATACCCTCGTCATGGCCCGGGAAAGACAGACATTTATGATCTATATTTTTTAGCATTTGACATGCTCCGCCACTTTTTCCCCGGATTGGAAAAGGCGCGGGTTCGATTCCCGCTAGTACAAAAAATCTCTTTTTCCTTATTCGCAAATAATTTGTACTCTTGATTAGAATTAGAAACTAGTATATATCTTATCCTGCTACTATATCGGGAACCTGAAATATAACCCAAAAAGTAGCTTTTGAAACAATAAAAACAGTAGAACCAGTGTCTGGACATTGAAGATATGTAAGAAATGATGAGGGAGTTATAAAACTAAAACAATAGAACACAAAATAATGTTTTTGAATCTTTGTCTGTCTGTATTTCTGATCAAAACGATAGTCCGTGTGGCAACGGACTAAGAATACAAGTGTCACCACCCCATTCTTGCCCGCGGGTATCGTAAGAGGCGACTAAAGACTAAACAAATGTTCACCTATTGCAATACTGGTAGTAGGGTTTTGTTACCGGGTGGTATTACTCACTTGTTATCAGGCCCGAGCGGGTCAGTACCACCGTCTCCCATATGACCAACCGGGAAGCGCTTCGGTGTGTTTTGGTTGTAGCAGGAGATTGCCGTTCCTCTCCCATTTCCCTTTCCTGAGCACGTGGTAGGTCTCGGTAATGCTTGGAACGCGGGCGTTGATACGGTCGTGGTTGGGACGTTGGGCGTGAGGGGCTGGCATGGGGTTCAGGGAGACCCAGTGGGAATGTTTCGCCGGCCACCTGCCGGTCAGTAGAGGACCCGAACCCGGGGACATCCTACCCCTCTTCAATATGGCTTCGGCCTATGATCTCTCACAACTGTTCACACAGCCTACCCGAATCCCAGATATTGAGAGCCATGGGTCCTCCTTGTTGGAACTTCTGCTGACTACAAATGCACACGGATACCAGGTGGTGGTTGATGCTCCTCTGGGATCGTCTGACCACTGCCTGATTCGTAGCACAGCCCACGTTGCGAGGCCTAGTCACTTTTTTGCCTCTGGGTCTCGCAGTCTGACAATACAAGTCAGCAGATTGAGATGGACTTCGCGAGTTCTTCGCATTCTACCTTTGGAAGCAGCTATGCTTCTCCTCTAAGGACCCAGACACCTGTGCGGACTGCGTCACGGAAGCGGTGCTCCTGGGGATGGAATCATTCATCCCTAACACCAAAAGACCGGTCGGCGGTCGCAGCCGTCCCTGGTTCAACAAAGCCTGTACTGCACGCCGGAAGTAGTTCACATACCTGGCCTGGAATAGGGCCAGGAAAAGTCGGGATCCGAACACCAAAGAGGAGAAGCGAAAATTGAATGCTGCTTCCAGGTCCAACAAACGAGCGGCTTGAGAGATGGGAGTAGTGCTTTCTGATCGCTTGCCAAGGCAGCATAGGGCAACTTCTGCCAGTCTAACCTCCCTCCACTGCAGAAACAAGGTGGCAATATGGCCCATAGCGCAAAGGAGAAAGCCGACCTGCTGGGCGAACTCTTTGCCTCCAATTCGACTTTGGACGCTGGAGCTGCCGCACCACCTACCATCTCACAGTGTGAAAGCTCACTACCTGAAATCCGCATCACGCAGCGTGCGGTCAGGCGGGAGCTACGGCTGCTGGACGTCCATAGGTCAAGTGGGCCGGATGGCAGACCACCAATATGGCTTTCGTCCACTGGTGATCTTCTTGTGTATCTTACCCAACGTTGGGCTGAGGCCTTGGAGGGCTGGGGTGAGGCGCTAGCATTTAGCCTGGACATCGCGAAGGCGTTCGACAGGTTCTGGCATAGGGCCCTTCTATGGAAGCTACTATCTTATGGAATCCCCGAGGGAGTCTGCAAATGGATCGCCAGCTTCCAGAGGGGTCGGAGCATCAAAGTCGTAGTAGACGGCTGCTGCTCCGATACCATGGAGGTTAATGCTGGCGTACCACAAGGCTCAGTGCCCTCCCCGACGCTGTTCATTCTGCATATCAATGACATGCTCTAGATACAGAATATGTATTGCTATGCGGATGACAGTAAAGGTGATGCGCGATATACCGGCCATCAGAAATTCCTTCCCCAACATGCTGGAGGAGGGACAGACGCGACTTGTGTCTGAAGTCGAGAGCTCTGTATGGCGGGCCTCGAAATTGGGAGAAAAGAACTTGGTTCAATTCAACCCTACGAAGACACAGGTTTGAGCGTTCACTGCAAAGAAGAACGCATTTGTTGTGGCACCACAGTTCCAAGGAGTAACTCTTCCAAGCTCCAATAGTATTGGGATCCTCAGCATCGACATTTCAAGCAAAGTCCAATTCGGGAGTCATTTGGAGGACAAAGCCAAATTAGCGAGCAAAAAACTGGGCGTCCTGAACAGAGCCAAGTGGTACTTCACATGTACCATTACACCGAGGCAGAGACTTGCACTATATAAGGCACAAATCTGGCCTCACGTGGAGTACTCTCATCTCTGGGCAGGCGCACCAAAATACCAGCTCGACCCACTTGACTCCCTGCCTGTGGTTTTACGATTAAATCCAACTTGAGTTAACATAAAATATAATAATAATAAATAAATATTGTGGACATTTCACACAACATCCTCTAGTATAAAATAATCTGGCTTAAATCTAATATGCAACAAAAGTTATCCTAAATATCCAACGCGACGCAAATTCACTGGCAACTACTAGTCACACAGTTTGTCATTTCACAAAACAAAACAGGTCACCACTGCATCAACTGTAAAAATAAAACTCACCTTATATGTACCATGAATGGTTTTCACCATACCAGCCAACATAGTTTCAGTCATAGTAATAAGATCATTGTAATCAGCATAAGCCATATAGAACTCACAAGTCGTAAATTCTGGGTTATGAGTCAAATCAATACCCTCATTACGGAATTGTCTGCCAATCTCATACACACGATCTAACCCTCCCACTACCAACATCTTGTGGTACAATTCAGGTGCTATTCTCATGAACAAGTCCATGTTGAGATCATTGTGATGTGTAATAAAAGGTTTTGCTGTAGCTCCTCCAGGTATCATATTCATCATTGGTGTTTCAATTTCTAAGAAACCCATGCTGTCTAAAAATCTCCTGACATATGAGATTATTCTTGCTCTAGTGTAGAAAATTTGCCTCACCTGAAAAATAGTTTGATAAATCTATATAATTGAATTGAAGTTTTATTTGGTACTAACTCGGTGGCAAAATTTGGCAAGGCATAACTTATTTTCCCTCAAAGATTATATGATCATGGTATGGTCTTTAAAAGCAGAGTAATGCACAAGTAAGTACAGGACAGGCAGAGGGCATAAGCTGTGGTATTTAAAAATTAATATAATTAAAAAATTTTAAACTGCAGGGCAAAAAGCTAGTTCTGGTAAGTATTTTTGTTTAAATGGATTATTTACCCTATCATTTAATATTAGATCTAAATATCTTTTCCTAAATCTTGTCTCCTTATCTTTAAGCCCAAAGTGTAGATGAGGCAGCATATGAAGACAAGGCGATAGCAATTTTATACTTTTGGGCACAATAGACAATTCTCCTTTCTTTGTTTTGCCTGGGTGTCCCACACATCCAATTATGTCTCCTCTTCTTAGTTTATCAGTGTCACTGACAAACTTTTCTCCAGACTCATACATATTAGCATTTGCCATGACCTAAAATAAAAATTAGGCATATATAGTTGGTTGACAACTCTTTTCATATTATGTAATGTGTATTCAAAAGTAAAAGTAGATGCTTCAATTCAATCATCCACTATGACTAGGCTGTTTGACTATTCATAGTGAAAATTGGCTTGCAAATAGTAAAGGTTATTAAGAAGTTTTTCTTCACTACACAACAACAATACACCATTACATTACAACAATTAACAATACAACCATTTATTTTACTTTTGAAATAAGCACACCTATGAAGTTCCTATACCCTATATGAAGTTCCTATACACATAGACAAAAAATGCAATACTTCTTCGACTCTTCTCTGTTTTTTTTTTCTATACAACAGTGAAGCATCATGCTCTCTTGACTCAATATTTATGAATCTGTACATCCAGTTGATTTACTTACATGAAAATTTCATGTGGCAGTGTTATGTAAATGAAATAATTTATTTTTATTTACAACAGTGTAAACTTTCAATTACATTCTTCATTGTAACAAAACCTCCCTATTAGTCTACATTTAATACAGTTTGGCTGGTTTACCACAAATTCCATTATATTTTTTTATAATGTAGCAGCCATTTTCTATTATGTTAATAAAACAATACAAAACATTAAACAGAAATTAACAACAGGTCACAGATTCATTAAAACAGTTGTTAAGGTTACCTATCTTTTCTAAATTACTTTTCCATTTATTAAACAAAATGGAATAATTGTAAGCTTAAGCTTTAGGTAATTCATCTGAATACTACTAACTCTTAGTGTATCTCAAAATTATAAGAATACTAAAATAACTACTGAAAACAAAAAGCAGATAATTCACCTGTAGTTTGACACCTTCTCCTCTCATATCATAAAAAATAAGCTTGGCTCCCGACTCTCTGATAGAATGCACTCTGCCAGCCACTGACAAAGTTACTTTTTCAAGTACTTCTCCACAATCTAGATTACTATACTTCTCAATAAAGTCCTCAAGAGATATTGTAACATTGAATTTATGTGGGTATGGGTGACCTTCCTGGGGACCATCTTTTAAAGCTGCGACTGCAGCAGTTCTTAATTTATAGTACTCATTAGGACTAATTTCTTCATCTGCATTCTTAGTTTTTCTGTTAGAATCAACAGGTGCAGGGAGTTGGGCAGCCTTTTCAGACTTTTCTTTCAATTTTTGCTCTGCTTTCAATCGCCTTTTCAATTCACTAAAAAATAATAATGGCATTTAAATGTTATCCTAATTATTATAAATCTATAACAGAGCTGTCTGTACATTTAAGATATTTGAGAAAAAAATAATGTAAGCAAGTATTGGGGTTTAAAGGCGCGTGTTTTTGTCTGTTTGTTCGTTCACTCTTCAAGCAAAAACTGCTGAACGGATTTTGTTATAATTTTCTTTATTTGATAGCTCTTAAAATTGGAACCTGAGATATAACCTAAAAACTAGCTTTTAACTGCGACGGAGCCGCGGGCAAAGGCTAGTGGTCATCTATAGTTTTAATCAAATACCACCAACCGTTTGCTAACTGCCGACGAAAAATTAATACTTCGCGTGACGAAACTATTCCTAAAAGGCACAGCGCTCAGATTCTTCAATGCAAACATTATGGGTCCATATATACTCACTTCTTTGATAATTTTTCACTAGAACTTTCAGCCATGATTTTATTTTATATTAGTTGCTGTTTCACAGATATTTAAATACGCGTATAACCCAACTCATGAATTCACTATCACATTTCACAATTATTATTATTCTGACGTGCAATTTGAAAATCAATTGACATTGACAGTACTGCTATCTTGCTTTTGCAGAAATCTGAACTGCCGTATCTCATAGTCTGGATTGCCGTATTTTCCCAGAAAAATCACAAAACTGCCGTATAATTAGTAAATTTAAAGTAATATTGATTGACAAATGACGTCGAACCATCAAAGTAAACAGCGATTCGTCTTTTGTGTCAATAGAGAGTGACTTGCTGACCTGACCCTACCTCTATTTTTTTTATTGTTTATGATGACAGACGAGCCACGGCCCACCTGATGGTAAGTGGTTACTGTCGCTCATGGACTAAACTATACCAAGAGTATTGTCAAGTCACTGCGCACCATTTCATTTCTCAGATATGAAATGAAAGAATAAACGGCTATCTTCTGCTACAGCCAAAACACACTGACGTGCTTCATGACCGGTCAGACATAAGACGTTGGTACCGACCCGTTTGGGCCCCATAAAATAAGTGAGTACTCTCATTTAGTACCCAGCCCTACCACCACTAATGCAATGGGTGATAATTGCTTACTTCCATTAGTCGCCTTGTACGACATCCGTGGGAAAGGATGGGGTGTTGATACGTGTATTCTTAGTCACCACAAGGATAAAGGCATGGATATTAAGCAAATTACTAGAAGCTGAAAAGTACCTACGTACCTACAAAACTATGATAACTCTGGTTAGATATTAACTAAAGCGGGGAAGAATGTGGTAGACTTCATAGTCAGACATTATAAATTCCTTCGAGTTTCGTAATATTTTTACTTTTAATATTGTGATTAATTGTACAATGTCACATATTTAAGTTGAATAAAGCCAATATTTTGGTCATTAAAGTTATTGGTATTTCATAACACTATATATATTATGCAGTATTTTCTAGTAAAAGTTTAGTGGATTGCCGTATAATACGGCAATCGGTCTATCAATAACAACGCTGAACTGAATTGACATCTCACTTCACTTTACCACGTTGATGTTACGTACTTAGGTACGTCACTGTGTCCATTAGCGACGCAGTGGCGTGGCTTTTTTCTTGTACTAGCCTTTGCCTGCGGATCCGTCACAGCCAAAGGCTAGTTTTTAGGTTATATCTTAGTTTCCCGGTATAGTAGCGGGATAAAATGTATACCAGTTTTAAGTCTTAATCAAGAGCTATCAAATAAAAAAAAAGTTGCATCAAAATCCGTTTAATAGTTTCTGCGTGATGCGCGAATGAACAAACAAAGAGACAAAAAATATAATGTTATGTGTTTAGACACGCCTATATAGCCTTTTTTTTTTGTTAAGTCGGGAAAAAATGTACCTAACCGCACACACCGTCGTTCGGGGCAACGAACAGGGTAGTGTGGGACCCTCATCCACTAAAGAACTGTGCCGTCTCTCCGCCTTTATTGGCGGGCCACTGGAACTATGTTACATTCCTTCGGTGGTACGCCTATATTATAGCCTAATACAGTATATTTTTCTCAAATATCTTAAATCACAGCTCTGTCACAGCTTTATAAATAGTTAAGATGAGAAGGTGTTAGGTAGCCCACAGTTTGGAAATGTGCCCGGTAGACGGCAAAATAGGCTAGCCACCTATTACGTGAGACTTAAACATAGGTGGCGAACCGTGAGTGTGTAATACACCTCTGCCTACTCCTTCGGGGAATAGCCTGTATTCCCCGAAGATTGATGTTATGTTTAAACGGAGGACATTTTCGCTGCGCTCAAAAGAACAACGAAAGAGTAACAGATATAGCGAAACAAAATGCCGCATGTGAATGTTTACTCGAGTAAGAGCCCACAGGCTCCCAACCTGTTTCACGTCGAGGAGATATTTTGTTATTGCATATGGTAGCAGAGGAGCCACGGCCCACCCGTTGGTAAAAATGGTAACCGTCGCTCATGGATTCAATTATACCGAGAGTATTGTCAATGTGAGCAGGGGGCTCACGATTTTATCTCACATGTATGAAATGAAAGAATTAACGGCTATCTCCTGCTACAACCAAAACACAGAGATGTGCTTCATGGTCGGTCACACATGAGATGGTGGTACCAACCCCCTCGAGCCCGATAGCTAATGAGTACTCCCACTCCCACTTGGTACCCAGCCCTACCGCCTGTAATGCAACACCCGTGGGAAAGGGTGTGGCGTTGACACGTGTATTCTTATTCCGTCACCACATGTATCATTTTTGTATTTGATGAATAATTTAATACATTAAAACATTATATTTTTACTCTGCAACTTTGGTGTATTGTTCAGTAAGTGTATGTGACTGTGACGTTACAAAAAGTGACAATCTGAATAAATACACGTTTCAATTATATTATGACTATTTTACTGCATTATTGATTAACATTATTTCGCCATTAAAATTTGCTGTGTAATAAGGCAAAAGAACTATTACAACCTTAGTTAATAGGTTTAACCCCCCCTTTAGAATGATCATCAAATTATATTGCGAAATGAAAAATTGGTGGTGTAAAACTAAAAAACGTTTGTTTACTATAAGGGCTTGACAAAGTTTTGACGTCACAAGTAGGTATCGATAAAATCGTTAGCTCGCGTCTGAGAACGTGATTGCTGATATCGTTATTTCGGGGTCTAAAGGATCGCTGGAGGACCTTGGTACTATTTTCAATGTCCTCCATCAGCCTTTCGACGTCCACTGCTGGACATAGGCCTCCCCAAGAGGATATAGTGCCGTAATCGCCACGCTTGGCAGGCGGGTTGGCGATCGTAGTGGATATTGTTAATACTCGAGGGAGTGCTGCTGCCCACTCCCACGGTATTCCCTCAGTCGGCTCTTACGACTCGCATGGATGGAGAGGGATGGGACAATTCTAAAGCTGGCTCTACACGGCATTTCTCGATTAGTAGGTCTAAAATTGAACATGGGTGAGATGAAAGTAATGTATAATGCCCATATAATTATACTACCGGTCCCAGACGGAAATGAGCTTCTTGAAGTTGTCAACCATTATATATACCTGGGACAAACGGTCCAGTTGGGTAGATATACTTCAAGAAAAAGAAAGATCTTCTGGACGAGAACGTCGACATTCCGCAGTGTCTAAAAACGATACCATGCAGAACAGAGGTGTACGCTTTAACAGAACAGAGACTTACGCCTTTAATTTAGGTCAACTAAATAAGCTCAAGCCGTGTGGGGCCGGCTTTAGAATTGTCCCACCCCTCTCCACCCATGGGAGTCGTAAGAGCCGACTGAGGGAATACCGGGGGAGTGGGCAACAGCACTCCTTCGAGTATTAACAACATCCACTGCGATCGCCAACCCACCTGCCAAGCGTGGCGATTACGGCACTATCCCCCATTCTTGGGGAGGTCTATGTCCAGCAGTGGACTTTAAAAGTCTGATGGATGGATGGATGGAAATAAGCTCAAAGTCACGCAGGGTGCCTTTGAATGGGCTATGCTCGGTATTTCCCTACGCGATAAAACACGGAAATCCGCAGTCAAACTAGTGATTGCCATAGCTCGCCAGGTTAGCACGCTGAAGTGGTAATAGACACGCCACATTGCTCGACAAACCAACAACCGTTATGAAGAAAAGGTTCTCGAGCGGTGACCACGTATCGTTCGGTGCAGTGTATGACGGCCTCCCACTAGGGGGACCGGTGACTTGATCAAAGACGCAGGCGACTTTTGAATGCAGGGGGCACAGGACCGTCCGTTGTGGTGCTCTTTGCCTACGTTCAGCAGTGGACTATAGAAGACTTATAGAATCATAATACTTGACCGAGTGAAGCAAAGGACTATGAGTACGAGTCTACTGGGACAAATTGACGTTGTATGTAAGATTTCATATTTGTATGTATGTTTTCTTAACGATAACTACAGCACCGTTGATCCTATTGCAATGAAATTTGTGAACTAGTAGTTCATGTTCCAATACAATATTTTTAAGTTTAAATTTGAGCCAAACCGGTCACGGAGCATAAGCAAGGGCATGAGGTCCACAGAACATTTTTACTCTACGAGTTGAGGTCCCGTTCGTGGCGAACACTAGACCTATACAAAGCTAGCACTCCATCAAAGGATTTTTGAAATCAAAATGACCTTAATCGATAGGTCTACGTTAGATCTGTATAGGACTACCAACATTTTTGTTAGGTCCCCTATAGTTTTTTAATAAATATATTTTTTTAATTTAGTGATTCACCTGCACAAAGTTAGCACCCCATCGAAGGATTTTTGAATTCAAAATGACCTTAATTGATAGGTCTACGTTAGGTCTGTATAGGCCTACCAAAATTTTTGTTAGTTCACCTAGGTATAGTTTTAAAAATTGTTATTTTTTATTTTGCATAATAAAAATGCGTCTTAGCGTTTCATTTAAACGGAAACTGATTAATAAAATCACCTCCCAGTGTTTAAAATATATTTAATAAAGTTACACGTCCGTCACCGGCTTACATATGTGTACCAAATTTAAATTCAATTGGTTCAGTACTTTCGTGACCTAACAAAAATTTTGGTGGACCTTTATAGATCTAACGTAGACCTATCGATTAAGGTCATTTTGATTTCAAAAATCCTTCGATGGGGTGCTAACTTTGTGTAGGTGTCAGTTCTGCCAATCGTAAGCAAATGTGTTATAGGTACTTAACTATGGTATAGCACTCAGACTAAGAACAGAATAGACGGAGCCATGGAGTGGCCGCTCTTGAAACCGCAATTTATTTTTTTTAATTTTGCCAGGTTGACAAATATTTAACCATATTTGGGCAAATTCAACGATTGTTATAATGAGGTCTGTAACTTGTTCGTAAATAAGAAACTCTTCATAACAAATATTTTATTGAAAATCACAACATTTATTAAAATAATGATTAAAGTAAATCTACCACCCCTTCTATTCATCCAACCATCGGTCTTTAAACGTCCACTGCTGTACAATGGCCTCCGCAAGAGAGCACCAGAACTAGCGGCATTGTGCATCCAACGGCTCTCTGCAGCTTTGACCATATATTTGGTCCATCTGGTGGGAGGCCATATTACGCTGCACTGTCTGATAAGTAGTCGCCACTCGAAAACCTTTTTCCCCAATGGGTGTCAGTTCGTCGAGCGATGTGGCCTGTCCATTGCCACTTCAGCAAGCCAACCCGACGGGCTATATCAATCACTCCTGTTCTTCTATAGATCTCAGTATTAAGAATTCGACCACGTAGGATAAGCCTATATATTTTTACATGAAATTATCAATTTATAAAAACCGTTATCAATAAGTCTCGTCCGTATCAAGAAGTAGTTAGTAGTAATGTAGGTGGTCAGGATATACTAAAATATAGCATAGCATAATATAAAAAAGTTGTCAAAATAAAATGTAAATAGTTCAAACATTTCATATATGAACGTTTGCGTAGTGATCAACATTTTACTGATTACGTATGACTAAACTTTGACGAGAAATATTCATTATCTTTGCAAAATATATTACAAATAATATTTAACCAATCACGAGCAAAGAGAGCTCCTGATTGGTACATTTAAATGGCATCAACATATGCCAAAATGTGGATTTGTACGTACGGAAGTGTGCAGGGGGGTGGGTGTTGGTACTTGCAGCTTAGCAATTGTTGATCTAAAAAGATCAACATAGTCCGTGAACAGAAGCATTGGATCAACAAATGCTGCCGAAGATCAACATTTGCTAAGGGATCAACAATTAACTGATGCTACGTCGTGAAAGATCAACAATTGACGGGGAGAGATAACTATATATATATATATATATAACCTGTTAGGTTATTTATCTAAGAAAAAAAGACTAGGTACTAACCATGGCCCAATAATACAGGCCTGCTCAAATCGCGAAGTGACATAAAATTACTATATTGGATTAATGCATGTAAATGCGTTCCGATAGAGGGCGTTGGTCGTTAAGACAAATGTGATAAGGAGATTGGGTATGTCTAAAACATAGTACTGTAGTTGTACTTTAAGAGTAGCTGAGCATGTCAAGTGCTAAAATATAGATCAAAATGTTTAAAAAAATCACACCATCAAATAGTATGAATTTTAATTGCAAAATTAAACTTACTATATTGGATTAATGCATGTAAATGCGTTCCGATAGAGGGCGTTGGTCGTTAAGACAAATGTGATAAGGAGATTGGGCATGTCTAAAACATAGTATTGTAGCTCAGTGGATTAGAGCACTTCCCCGGATAGGAAGGGACGCAGGTTCAATTTCCGCCTGTACCAAAATACTCTTTGTCGTTATTCACAAATTATAATTTGTACTTTAAGAGTAGCTGAGCATGTCAAGTGCTAAAATATAGATCAAAATGTTTAAAAAAATCACGCCATCAAATAGTATGAATTTTAATTGCAAAATTAAACTTACTATATTGGATTAATGCATGTGTAAATGCATTCCGATAGAAGGCGTTGGTCGTTAAGACAAATGTGATAAGGAGATTGGGTATGTCTAAAACATAGTACTGTAGCTCAGTGGATTAGAGCACTTCCCCGGATAGGAAGGGACGCAGGTTCAATTTCCGCCTGTACCAAAATACTCTTTGTCGTTATTCACAAATTATAATTTGTACTTTAAGAGTAGCTGAGCATGTCAAGTGCTAAAATATAGATCAAAATGTTTAAAAAAATTACGCCATCAAATAGTATGAATTTTAATTGCAAAATTAAACTTACTATATTGGATTAATGCATGTAAATGCGTTCCGATAGAGGGCGTTGGTCGTTAAGACAAATGTGATAAGGAGATTGGGTATGTCTAAAACATAGTACTGTAGCTCAGTGGATTAGAGCACTTCCGCGGATAGGAAGGGACGCAGGTTCGATTCCCGCCTGTACTAAAATACTCTTTGTCCTTATTCACAAATTATAATTTGTACTTTAAGAGTAGCTGAGAATATCAAGTGCTAAAGTATAGATCAAAATAGTAGGTACTCCACCTACAATTGTTTCACTTATTAGTTTGTATATTTTCCATGTAACATATAACCATGGTTGGAAAAACTTTGAGATTCAATGTTGACAGAAAGAGTACGAGCTAGTTTTCTCGTTGTTTTGAAGGAGAAACGGCTAAAAGCGATAGTTGTCATGTATCTGTCATATACAATAATCACGCTATGCTGCCAGTCTAATAACTACGATTCTTCTCATATTAATAACTAAGATTCCTTTTTAGAAAAATAAACCCATTCAGACTAGAAATTCTGAAATTATAATTACTGTAAACAATCAAACATTCATTTTTGATGAGTAAATGATTGGTATTATTATTTTTAAAATGCTGTCATCTGTTATTATTTACCCTAAATAATTTTATTTGAAAAACGGCAAGGAAAATGTGACGTCATTATGACGTAGTTGCGGCAATTTATCAACGATTTTAGCAGGCCTCAGACTAACAGGCCTGTATTATTGGGCCATGGTTGCGGCAATCTGTTAACGATTTGAGCAGGCCTGTATTATTGGGCCATGGTACCTCAGACCAAGAACTACTAGACGGAGCCACGGCGTGGCCGCACTTGAAACAGCAATATTTTTTTTTAATGTTGCCAGGTTGACAAATATTTAACCATATTTGGGCAAATTAAACGATAGTTAGAATGAGGTCTGTAACTAGATCGTAAATAAGAAACTTTTCGTAACAAATATTTTATAGAAAATCGCAACGTTTATCAAAATGATTATTTAAAAGTAAATCTGCCACCCCTTCTATTCATCCAACCATCAGTCTTTAAACGTCCACTGCTAGACGTTGGCCTCCCCAAAGAGAATACCAGAACTAGCGGGATTGTGCTGACTGCATCCAACAATTTGGTCCATCTGGTGGGAGGGTGTTACGCTGCGCTGTTCGATACGTGGTCGCCACTCGAAAACCTTTTTCCCCATCGGTTGTCAGTTCGTCGAGCGATATGGCCTGCCCCTTGTCACTTCAGCATGCAAACTCGGCGGAGTATGTCGGATATTCACGTTCTACCTCCGTAATAAGAATTCGATCCATCCATCCATCCAACAGTCTTTCAACGTCCACTGCTGGACATAGGCCTCCCCAAGAGAACGCTACAACAAGCGGTCCTGTGTTGACCGCATCCAACGGCTCCCCGCGGCTTTGACCAGATCGTCGGTCCACCTGGCAGAATTCGATCACGTAGAGAAATACCAAGACATAGAGTCTTGATGCAAGATAAGTATTGCTTCTCCATACATTGCCGTTCTGTTCGATATCTCATCTGGTAAATAATAATAAGTTACATTAAACACAAAATAAAAATTTGAAATCGAAAATAACAGTCAGGAGCAGGATTTAAACCTGCATCTCCTGGATACCGTCCAGATGCTTTGCCAATTCAACTATCCTGACAATTGCTCCTGACTGCTAATTTCGATAACACATCATACTTAACGTCTTTGGGTGACGCCTGCGCCATCTGTTGGAAGTACTATACATTATAATGTGCAGTGCTAAGCATGTCAAATGCTAAAAATATATATAAAAATATCTAAATATTTATAGGGTTGGCGTCATTATTAGGTAAAAATCTTAATTGTAAAATTAAGTTTACCTGGTCGGTATAATGTATGAAAATACTTCCGATAGATGGCGCAGGCGTCACCCAAAGACGTTAAGTATGATGTGTTATCGAAATTAGCAGTCAGGAGCAATTGTCAGGATAGCTGAATTGGCAAAGCTTCTGGACGGTATCCAGGAGATGCAGGACTTTGTGTTTAATGTATAGTGCTAAGCATGTCAAATGCTAAAAATATATATAAAAATATCTAAATATTTATAGGGTTTGCGTCATTATTAGGTAAAAATCTTAATTGTAAAATTAAGTTTACCTGGTCGGTATAATGTATGAAAATACTTCCGACAGATGGCCCAGGCGTCACCCAAAGACGTTAAGTATGATGTGTTATCGAAATTAGCAGTCAGGAGCAATTGTCAGGATAGCTGAATTGGCAAAGCATCTGGACGGTATCCAGGAGATGCAGGTTCAAATCCTGCTCCTGACTGTTATTTTCGATTTCACATTTTTCACTTTGTGTTTAATGTATAGTGCTAAGCATGTCAAATGCTAAAAATATATATAAAAATATCTAAATAATAATAAGTTATATTTAATAAACTATTAGTACACAAGAATACAATTAAATTATCTTTTCTTTCTTTTCAGGGTCAAATAAGTAAAGAATTATCATCCTTCCAGCATTGATTTAATTAATTAAATAAGAACTTTTTTTTATTGCATATAGTGGCAGACGAGCCACGGCCCGTCTGATGGTAAATGTCAACCGTCGCTCATGGACTCGACTATACTGAGAGTATTGTCAAGCCGCTGCTCACCATTTCATTTCACCGATATATAATGAAAGAATAAACGGCTATCTTCTGCTACGGCTAAACGCAACGATGTGCTTCATGGCCGGTCCCACGGGAGAGAGAGTACTATAAGTGGTGAAGTTAGCTATAGGACGAATACCACGACCTTATAAATTTGTGTTGCCACCTACCATTTGGGGTGTGAATATATCTTATTTAATTTTGTCTTACTCCTGGGTTTTATTTTGTAACATTTAAATTCCAGGCAGGTGTCACAAGAGAGAGCAAATTAGTTTCTCTGAATTCTAGATTATGACTACAGCGGTAGTCATAATCTAGAATTGAGATTTACTTACAAAGTTGAAGTACAAAGACTTTAAAAGCTATACTTACATGAACATATTCACTGGCAATGGTTTTGCTCCCAACGTTACTATTTCCTTATTATGTATAATGAAACATCAACAAAATATCGTGAAGCATATTTTGGGTATTTCGTGGGTTGCCACGTTTTCCCGTAGCATCCACACATTTCGATCTCGCATCTGGATTAGAGGAAAACCTAAAATGGTAATTGTTTATCATCATCTCATAAATGACATATAAATTTATTAGTAAGGTGAAAACTGGGCAAATAAAATTCGCAATAAGGCAACACCGAAACAATTCTCAGTAATAGAAATTTAGCTAGAAAACGTGTTTTGCGAGTGTATCTAATTAACAATTATTAATTTCAAGTAAAAAAAGCCTATTTTATATAAAGAAAGAAAGAAAATATTTATTTCTTGCCACAAAAGACTTAAGTCTTTTTAAGCTTAAGCTTACATATTTATAACAAAAATAAAATTTATACCTAATAACTATAGCAAAAAGTAGAAACGGAATTTTACAGGATTTGTATTTCGTCTTGTGAGGCAGAAAAAGGCCCATTGCTCAGCAAATGTTGCAATGCCGGATGGCATTCCTGATTTTCAGCAATGTTCTGGACTTTACTTGACACTAACAAGCACTATATCACCATAAAGCCTTCAAAAACAATCAATCATTTAAATTATATAATTTTCTACTACATACGAACGAAATGTTATAGCATAGCATCACGCCTGTATTCCCCGAAGGGGTAGGCAGAGGTGTATTACACACCCACGAATCGCCAGCTATGTTTAAGTCCCACGTAATAGGGGGCGAGCCTATTGACGTCTACTGGGCAGATTTACAAACTCCGGGCTGTTACTGAGAATTTTTCTTTTTAGGAAAAAGCTCAATAGCATTGCTCGACCCGGGGATCGAACCCGAGACCTCATGATTTGCAGTCGCATACACTACCGCTACACCACCGAGGCAGTTAGTTAGTTAGTTATGAAATGTTAAACCAGTATTTTTTCGCTCGCTGTAGCTTTTGTAGCCTAGTACACTATTTTACAAGCACTATTATCACGTAGTCTTTGTCTCAAAATACTGAATATCTGTTAATCCCGAATTTTTATACAAATGTTCGATTTTGTCATGTGTTGAATAGTAACAGACAAAGCATTTTGACATCATGACAAACACCAAAAACTGGCCACGGCGACAAAGACAAAGATCTATGACTTTGTCTGTTTTTAGCACCAGTAAATTGTATCTTATAATAAGTTCTCGCTCATACATGTCAAAGAATTTTCTTCGCTCTGTATAGATGTATTTAGTCTGAGCCGTCTGAGGTATAGCACTTTCATAGTGACGTTCCATGCGTGACGTAATTTCTGCAAAAATATCGATTGCTTGCCGGTAAATACTTAAGTTAGGAATGAATGAATTGTATGTTCAATATTCTGATAAATCGCCTAGCGGTAAAACCAAGGACTGAAAAGACAGTTTTATCGAGTTCAATCTCGAGCCCGAGATTTTGTACGGCATACTCCTCTGGCTTTCCGAAGTTATGTGTGTATCTGTTTACAAGTTATTACTGCTCGGTGAGGCAAAACATCTTGAGAAGACCGCACGCCAGAGATTTACCAGCTAACCCGCACTGGGCCAGCATGGTGAACTACGGCCTAAATCTCTCTCAATCTGAGTAAATAGGGTTGGAAGCAATTTTTCGGTTTGCTATGATAGGTATAATTAATATTTACAAATAATTTAGAAAAGGTAGGTATCATTTATTAAACTTTAAAATTATAAACCATAACTTTTTTCTGAATTAACAAACTCAGATCATAGGTAGACCATTATTGCCCCTTATAGAGCGTTAATTATTATATTATATTTACATAAGTATTTTGTTGTTACGTCTACATATTTTTCCACTACTGCACATATCAAATCAATATTAGAATACCATACATGTACCATGTATGTTTATATTATTTAATCACCCGATTATTTATTAGACAGAAATAATATTTTTATATAACATTACACTAATAAAAAATATCGTATAGAAGTAATTGCGATACAACACTATGTCATCGTGAAGAAAAAATTACGGTTGATAGCGGGCAGGGACGACCCGCCCCGCGTGTCCCACAGAACTTTCTGAACTTTGCTAAAACAAGTGATTAATAACTAAATTCTACTTGTTGATGAAAAGAAATGTTACTATTCCTTTTATTTTGCTGCCAGGAATCTTACATTTCACTGGCACTACATTTCACCATTTTTATCAAAAAATTAATAAAATATTGCTCTCCGACTTTATATTATGAACCGTATTGTTTTGTTACTGATTGAATTGAGCGTTTCAACGATGTGCGATACTGTTTATACTTGTGCCTACGGTTCATATTTTTTTAGAGCCTTGGTCAATTGCGAATCACCGGTTGAAATTAAAATTTCTTAGTTTAGAAATTATATTATTTTTTTATTATATGTTTTCACATGTATCCTTAAAAGATTAAAACACTACATGCAATGGTTATGTTTAAAAAAAAAGTTCATAAGAATTTCATAACTTTCAAACCGTCATTATAGTGCAGGCCAGTAACATACCAATTAATCAGTTTTTACCTAAAATAGCTAGGAATTATACGCTTTGAGACCAGTTTGTATTGTAATTATTTTTTTTATTGACGAAATGAAAACGGAACGAGAAAACTTTGAATTTCGCACCATGCTATGACTAGATGCGTGGAGCGCATGCGCGAGTGATAAATTATTTATAATTGTTAGAAAAAAAAAAGTGTGTGCGTGTAACCTTTACGCGCGATTGAAGTAAAACACACAGAACATTTTTACTCAAGAGGTAAAACATCTTTGGAGTTGACGGAAACAAAAAAAAAAACAAAAAAAAACTGCAATTTCAAAAAAATATTTTAAAACTGTTGAATTTTTATTCACTTTGCTATTCACAATTGATCCGTTTGAAAATTTGGAAATAAATAATCCTAATTGATTATGATATTTGCCACTAACTGGCGTATAAGTCAAGAAGCGTGGAGTATATGACATATACTTACGACCAATCCAAATTATTATTTTTAAATAGCGGAAACTATATTAAGCGTTACTTCCGTCAGGAAAAAATCTGAGTTACTCCCTAGTCGCGCCTAAAGAAGTTTTACTTCAAAAAACAAATGAATAATATAAAAGCAAAAACTATAGACCAATACCGACCCTTTTTTTTTTTTTTTTTTTTTTGTTTAGGCGGGAAAAAATGTACCTAACCGCACACCCCGTCGTTCGGGGCAACGAACAGGGTAGTGTGGGGCCCTCACCCACTAAAGAAACCCGCCGTGTGCCGTCTCTCCGCCTTTATTGGGGGGCCACTGGAACTATGTTACATTCCTTCGGTGGTCAGACCAATACCGACCTAACTATAAAGAATGCAGAAATATAAAGATTAAATAGGATCATTCGTTTGTCTCTCTGTTCCACCCACTCCGAAAGTACTGGACCGATTGAATTGAAATTTGGTACACATAAATGTGTAAGCCAGTGACGGACGTGTAACTTTATTAAATATATTTTAAACATTAGGGGGTGATTTTATTAATCAGTTTCCGTTTAAATGAGATGCTAAGAGAAAAACATTTATTGAAAAACTGTAGCTGACCTAACAAAAATTTTGGTAGACCTGTACAGACCTAACGTAGAGCTATCAATTAAAATCATTTTGATTTCAAAAATCCTTTGATGGGGTGCTAACTTTGTGCAGGTGAATCACCAAATTAAATTAAATATTTATTAAAAAACTATAGGGGACCTAACATAAATTTTGGTGGACCTATACAGACCTAACGTAGACCTATCGATTAAGGTCATTATGAATTCAAAAATCCTTCGATGGGGTGCTAACTTTGTGCAGGTGAACACTAGTTGTATTTTCATCTTGTGTATAGGAGGAGCCCCTATGATATATTCCCTATATTAAAAAGTACTCTGTGGACATACTCTTTGCCTATGACCAGGCGTACATCACTCGCTCAAGGCCCCGAGTTATATGCCTACCTATTCGCGTACCGACCACGGTACAACCGACTGAAGACTGTAGCACGCGCGCCTATGCGCTTGCGCTTGTTGTATTGTTTAAAATAAAATAATTTACGCGATTTAGGGTATTTTGACAATAAAATTTCATAACCGAAAATTCAGAGCTAAAACTCTAAACGAATATGATCAACAAAAAAAAACAATGTATAAAAAAATAATCCGACTTGAAAATAACATTTAAATAGATATAAAAAGTAATCAAATAGAATCTACTAGAAAAATAAATGTATAAGTTTTATAAACGACAGCTTTGTTGCTGTCGGTGGAGTCAGGAGTCTCCGAAACCGGCGAGCGGAAATCGGAGAGTGTATAAAGAGAATTATGAATGTTGAGGAAGCGAGAGATGTATGCAAGAATAGAGCCTTTTGTCACTCTGTTCTCTCTGCCTACCCCGCAAGGGAGATAGCGTGATGTAGTAAAATCATCATAGGTGCAACCCTACCGCATTTGTAGCAGGACGCGGTTGCCCGAGGATCATGCGGCGGGCAAAACAATCTCAACTGTATTTTTGTGAACATAAGGTACATTTCTTCTTGTTACGAACAATTAGTATTATTATTAAGATTTTGTAGGCTATTATAGAGAGATTTTGGACGAGTTTTAATGGAAGTGACGTTTCTGTCCGTAGTACTAGTATTTAAGTTCTTAGTCTGAAACTAGTATCTATTCTGTGCTATGACTGCCTATGCTGTATGACGTTCATTCTAAGTCCAAACATACCTATATAAGTTTGTGATGTGATGACATCAGGAGAAAAAGATTTCAAAGTGAGGTATTACGATAAATAAAAACAAGTACCTATACTACATCTATACTGTACCTATGTACCTACTCTGTCAAGAAAGTACCGAGAATGGATGATTTGTTTATGGTTCAAAATTAAAACTTTTGTTTTTATTGTTGTTGTTAGATTGGCACAACTGTTATCCATTTTGGCGCGGAGTTTGAGTTGCATCTGTTATTTATATTAAATACAGTGCTGTTTTTAGTTATGTCATATCTAGTATGTATTGCTAATTTCATAATGGACCAAAACATCGAACAAAGAGTTTGTCTTAAATTTTGCATCGCCAATGGAATTTCGTGTTCGGAGTCACTGAAAATGTTACAGAAGGCTTACGGTGCATCGACTTTATCAAAAACATGTGTTTATGAGTGGTAAAGTGTTTAAAAGCGGTTGAGATGTGATGGAAGATTTGTCTCGCTCTGGTAAGCCATCAATATCTGCAACTGAAGTTAACATTGCAAAAGTGAAAGAAATAGTGACTGAAAATCCTCATTCAACTTTGAGAGAGATAGCCGCCGAACTTTCTGTGTCTCACGAGTCGATCCGTACCATTTTAAATAATCACTTGGGTATGAAACATGTTTCCGCTCGGCTAGTCCCAAAAGACCTGAATTTTCTCCAAAAACTCAATCGCATGAGAGTCGCTGAGGACATGCTAGAACGAGTCATTTCCGACCCAAAATTCATGAAACGCATTGTTACTGCTGTCGAGACGTGGGTTTACGAGTTTGACATGCAAACTAGTCAACAACCTTCGGAGTGGCGACTTCCAACTGAACCGAAACCGAAAAAACCACGCCAAATGCGATCAAAAGTCAAAGTCATGTTGACTGTTCTTTGACTATCACGGTGCTGTGCACTCGGAATTCTTTCCAGAAGGTCAAACGGTAAATAAAGAATATTATTTGAGCGTTATGCAGCGTTTAAGAGAGCAAATTCGACGAAAACGGCCAGATTTGTGGAAAGAAAATTCTTGGATTTTGCACCACGATAGTGCGCCTTCGCGCAAGGCCATCATTGTGAATGAATTTTTGTCCAAACACTCAACAAATACCATCGAGCAACCACCATATTCACCAGATATGGCTCCAGCCGACTTCTTTCTTTTTCCTAAACTCAAATAACCACTTCGTGGCACCCGTTTTCAATCGGTAGAAGACATAAAGGAGAATTCGCGGCAAGAACTGAACTCAATTCCGAAAACAGCGTTTAAAAAATGTTTTGATGATTGGATTATTCGTTGGCTATCGTTTTTGAAGGAGCATACTTTGAAGGTGATAAAATAAATTTGGATGAATAACAAAAAAATTGTGTATTATTGATCTTTTCCCGGTATTTTCTTGTCTGTCACGTAGTATAATAATATTTTATTCCATCCATCAGTCATTCGATGTCCACTGCTGTACATAATAGGTCTCCCTAAGATAATGCCACAACAAGCAGTCCTTTTTTTGTTAACATGGTCCAAAATGCAAGTTTACGCACGTCACTGGGGTACCAACAGGATTCAGGGGAGTGTCGGGCTTGATGTCATACAGGCTCGACTTTTTTGTCGAGTTCATGAGCCACAATACCAACTAAAACATGACCGCGACGCCTTCTTCCGTCATAATGGAGAGGCATAGGATCGTCGACAGACATTCCACACCGACGCTCTAGTGACTACATGCAAGGGCTCCTTGCGGTTTTGACCAGGTCATCAGTCCTTCTGGAGGGAGGCCGTCCTACGCTGCGCCCTCCTGTGAAAAACCTAATGCGGAGGGAGGGTAAAACCGGGTGTTAGCCTGGCGACATTTTTATTTTACTTGTTCCGTTCAAATCTTGCAAGTTAAATTTTAAACACTTCCCGGTTTTCGATTCAGCTGAAATTTTACACGCATACGTATATCGCGTGACAATGACAAATTATGACAATATTATGATAACTTTATTTTATAATGAATAATATTTTTTGATGTGAAACATCTAATGCAGAGGGAGGGTAAAATCGACTGTTAGCGTTTATTATATAACGCTTTTATTTTACTTATCCCGTTCAAATCTTGAAAGTTAAATTTGACACACTTCCCGGTTTCTGATTGGGCTAAAATTTTACACGTGACGAGGACACGGCGCGGCACACGCTCGAGTCGTGCCCGGCTTGGGCCGAGCAGCGC
Source organism: Leucoma salicis (assembly GCA_948253155.1). NCBI lineage: Eukaryota > Metazoa > Arthropoda > Insecta > Lepidoptera > Erebidae > Leucoma > Leucoma salicis. The sequence goes on from OX411806.1 coordinate 11,214,887, forward strand.
CGTGAACTCGTCGCGGAAATAGGGCGGGACCTCTCGCTGCCGGGCGTCGTTAGAGCGATGCTTGGCAGCGACAGGAACTGGGCCGCGGTCGCTGTTTTTTGCGAGGAGGTTATCTCGCAGAAGGAAGCGGCGGAGAGAGCCAGGGAAGAGGATTCTTCCGCTGACCCAAACCGCCGCCAGCGACCGGGGCGGCCCATGTGCAGGTACTTGCGCCTCATGCCGCCCTAGCTGAGGCTGCGGGTGGATGGACCGGGGAACGTCCGTCACCCGCAAGGTCTCCCGAGAAGGTGCGACGCGCTTTGGTTTTTCCTGCATCCCTAATAGACAGCCGATATCGTACAACAGATATTACTATTTAGATATGTATACTATGTGATAGATATACGTATTTAGATTCTGCCCACGGCTTCGTCTGCGTGGACTTCAGAATTGGTTCAATCCTTACTAATACACTTTATACACTAAAATGTCCATAACTACTGACCCAATGACATTTTTGATTAAATTTAAGTAGACTTTTAAAGATATTATCTAACCAAAAATTATTTACACTATGTTCATACTTCTCACTCCATCAACATATATTCAATACGCTTTCGACATCTCGCGACAAGAAATTAAACTAAACGTAACGCCATATCTTTTTCTATCGGTCGCGATTGGTTAAGTTTAAATTTTGTACCCGCACCCCCTCTCCTTGAGCTATGTACATTTTACTTAACCGACATTACATGCAATTTTGATTGTGAACTTAACGCATCTTTTATTTCTCAACCAACAATATCTTCGAAACTCATCATCACCTTTCATCCATCATCTTGGGTTCATCAACCCCTCACCGCTGCCGCTACATTTTGGTCCTTCGAGCCGGATAATTGAACAAAGTCGACGAGCGACCTGTGGATCGTGGATCTTTGCACGCGGCGGTTTGAGAAGAAAACGCAAATATCGCATATATTCGGACGAGTTTCGAAGAAATAAGCTGCCAAACGAACCAACGGAGGCCAAGCGCACTGGAACTGAAGTTTGTTGGCGTTTCATCGAAAATTACACGCAAATCGGTGGGGCCAATCCTTCTCTTTTCCATCACCTCCTGTTCTATTGGTGCTATATTGTGCCTGTGCTTTCAATTTCAGTGAATTGCTGCATCGTATTCTCGGAATATCGCAATTTCCAGTCTTACAAATCTGGTGACGTTGCTAGCATCAGTGTGGTCTGATTGGATCATAAAACCGTGAGTACTCCTCTTTTCACTGACCACCAAAATGCCTATTGAATCCGCTAAATCACGGGATAAATCTCCCATTTTGCTAGGTGTAGAAAGTAGTGAGGTAGTTCGTGATTTGGTTAGGAAACGTGGTATAATTAAGGGCAGGCTTACCAAATTTAATAATTATTTAGAGTCTATAAAGGATGATCAACATTTTCCCAATCAAAAACGCATTGATTTAAAGTTAAGAATTCAAGGATGTTCTAGTTTATTTTCTGAATTTAACGACATTCAAACGAAAATAGAGGAAAGGGTTTCCGATAGTGAGTTAGGTGAACAGTTAAATCAGCGAGAACTATTTGAAGATAATTATTATAGTTTAATATCTCGTGCCGAATTTATGCTCAATGCTGATGAGGTTACCGATTGCTCCAAGTCATGTCATAGTCATACTAATATTAAACTACCTACCATATCTATGCCTACGTTTGATGGATCGTATGAGCAATGGCTGGAGTTCAGAGACTCATTTACCTCACTCGTTCATAATTCTAAAGACATTTCTAACATTCAAAAGTTCCACTATCTCAAATCGTCCCTAAAAGGTAATGCCGAACTAGTCATACATTCCATAGAATTTTCGTCTAATAACTATCAGGTTGCATGGGAGTTGTTGCTCAACCGATATAATAATTGCAGACTTTTAGTCCACAATCACGTAAAAGCTTTGTTTACTGTACCCGCATTAACTAAAGAGTCACCTTCTTTGATTAGAACATTAATTGACACATTTCTAAAAAATGTACGTGCACTTAAGATCCTAGGTGAGCCTACGGATACCTGGGATACTCTGATTATTTTTATTATAGTGTCGAAGCTAGACAAAGTTACTGAAAGGGAATGGGAGACTCATAAATGCACATTGTTCCCTAACCCGATTGATAACAATCCCACGCGATTAACTGTGGAAGATTTAATTAATTTTCTTCGTAACCGAGCGGACATGCTGGAGGCATTGCAGCGTTCATATTGTAAAGACGCACAAAACACTAATAATCAAAAACAACACACAAAATCTCGCAACATATCACACTGCAATGTATCCAGCGGGCCGAGTAAAACGAACGATAAACAACAACGCGGTAAGTTATCATGTGTAAAATGCAATGCAAATCACCCACTGTATACGTGCAAAAAGTTTATCGATAGTGATTTAGATTTAAAGCTTAAACTTGTACGCGAGCACAACTTATGTGAGAATTGTTTACAATCGGGACACTCGGTAAGTAACTGTAGGTATGGGCCGTGTAGACGTTGTAGTCAAAAACATAACTCATTACTACATAATGATAACGCAAATAGTTCAGTCGCATGCCATTCTACAACAAACACTGAGGTGTTGAGTGCGAATGCGAGTGATGCGCTTGCACCTCTCCCCGCGGCCGTACCAACCTCCTCGGGATCCGCCCTTCCTATCCAGGTAAACAAGGCACACATGCAAACACAGTCTACTAGATCTATAGGTGTGCAATCCGTGTTATTGTCAACAGCTATAATTGAGGTAGCCGATGTAAACGGTACATATCATAAAGCGCGTGCGCTCCTTGATAATGGAAGCCAGCGCTGTTTCATCTCTAAATCACTATGTCAATTATTAAAAGTACCATTATTACAGTCCACAAACGAAGTTCGAGGCGTAGGTGATTCGGTAGTACATTGTTTGCAAGCTTGTAACATCGATATCAAATCCTACACCAATAATTCATTTTCTACGGGCATTTATTGTTATGTTCTATCTAAGATCACGGCTTCGATGCCTGTTGTATGTAAACTAAGCGCGCAAGTCTATATTCCAGACAACATACGGCTGGCCGATCCGGAATTTTTAGAATATAAAACCATCGACATTTTAATTGGTGCAGATAGGTTCTGGGATCTGTTAGAAGACGGAAAGATTCGTTTGTCTAGGGGTCCATATCTACAAAACACAAAACTAGGCTGGATTATTTCCGGACCTATTGTTAATTATTCATGCAAAAATACGCCGATTCATTGTAATATTATTAATTCATTAGATACGCAACTTCGACTGTTCTGGGAGATTGAGGAGCTGCCTAAGGTCAGAGACGCGCAGACTGAGGAAGAACGTGCATGCGAGGATCATTTTATTGGCACCACTACACGCAATAGTGAGGGACGATTCTGCGTGCACATTCCACTTCGTCAGTCACCTGACACTTTGGGAGATTCTTATACCCAGGCAGAACGTCGATTTTTTGCATTAGAAAAACGATTGCAACGTTCGCCAGAATATAATCGTCTTTATGTTAATTTTATGCAAGAGTACATTAGTCTAGGCCATATGACACAGGTAGATTCTTTTCAATCCCCGTGCTATTTTATGCCGCATCATGGCGTGTTCCGCGAGCTCAGCACTACCACCAAGTTGCGCGTGGTATTTGATGCAAGCGCACCATCGAGCTCCGGTAAGTCACTTAATGATTTGCAACTAGTTGGCCCTCCTATACAGGGTGATCTCGTTGCCATTCTTCTCCGCTTTAGGCAGCACAAGTACGTAGCATGCGCAGACGTGGAGAAGATGTACCGGCAATGCTTAGTAGATGAGGGTCAGCGTAGCTTGCAAATGATTCTGTGGCGTAATCATCCGTCAAAGCCGTTAGGTATTTATAAATTAAATACTGTGACGTACGGAACGGCTTCCGCGCCTTTTCTTAGTGTTAGGTGCCTAAAACAATTAGCGTCTGAATCTCCTAATCCTGATGTTTCTCGGGCCATAAACGAGGACTTTTACGTTGACGACTACATTACGGGTTTAGATGATAAAATTAAATTATTAGATTTATGTGATGAAACCCAGAAAACGTTACAATCAGGCTGTTTTCCACTCAGAAAATGGATATTTAATTTTAAACGCGATGATGACAGTCATTGTTTTAGTCAATTTAAACCATTAAGTTTAGATCAAAATGTTAGTTCTAAAACCTTAGGTATAAGCTGGCACAATGCAAACGACAACTTTTATTTTAATTCACATATTAATATTGATAAAAACAAACCAATTACTAAGAGGTCTATTTTATCAAGCATTTCGCAAATTTTTGACCCTCTCGGCTTGTTAAGTCCCGTCATAATTGTAGTCAAAGTACTTTTACAACAATTATGGTTATTAAAACTAGGTTGGGATGACAATGTACATGATAGCACGGCGCGCGCGTGGAACCAGTTTGTTATATCATTGCAAGCGCTGAACACAGTGCGTATTCCACGCCATGTTATAGGTACGCAGCCTATGTATATCGAACTGCATGTTTTTAGCGATGCATCTCAGTCGGCGTACGGCGCGTGCATTTATGTTCGCACAGTTAACACTGATCTAACGGTATCGGTTAGATTACTATTTTCAAAAACAAAGGTCGCGCCGTTGAAACCCGTAAGTATCCCACGTCTTGAACTTTGTGGGGGGTTATTAGGAGCTCGTCTGTATGACAAGGTACGTAACTCATTACGCTGTAAGTTTAATAACGTCGTATTTTGGACCGATTCCACGATAGTCTTAGGCTGGCTACACATGAGGCCGAACCAACTTAAAACGTTTGTCCAAAATAGAGTTGCGGAAATACATGATCTGACACCTGAGGTTCTGTGGCGTCACGTCAGTGGTGAAAATAATCCCGCTGACCTAGCATCACGGGGTGTTCGTTTAGAAGAACTTTCATCTTCTACCTTGTGGTGGGAGGGTCCTGAATTCCTTCGAAACCCTAATTTTTCAATAGACGATCACAGAAGTTCAGACTCATTCAAACATCGCGAGTTACCTGAGATTAAGTCATGCGTCACAGCGGTCATAGCTAAAGATTATAGTGAATTGTCTTTGTTCCCATTCCATCGGTTTTCCCAATTTAAGCGTATAAGGCGTGCAGCTGCCTTTATGTTGCGTTTCATTCATAATAGTCGATACAAAACAAATAAGCGTACAGGCGGCCTTAGTGTGGATGAGTTAGACTACGCTAATAAAACATTAACCCGATTATGCCAAATCGAATCTTATCCGACTGAATATAAGGCGTTGTCTGATAACGGGACTATTAAAAATAAAGGTTGTTTATCTAAATTAAATTTATTCCTAGATGACTACAAATTAATGCGCGTGGGTGGCCGTTTAGTTAATTCCAATGAATTCATTTACGGTAAAAAACATCCTATTTTAATTTCAAGTAAACATTATTTTGCTACTTTATTATTTCGCCATGAGCACACTCAGCTTCTCCATGCTGCTCCACAGGCATTACTTTTTCATTTACGCGAATCATGGTGGCCTGTGGGAGGCAGGAACTTAGCTCGCCAGGTAGTACACAGTTGTGTTACCTGTACACGCTTTAGAGGTAAGACGCTTACTCCTATGATGGGTAACTTACCTAGAGAAAGAGTTACACCTAGTCTTCCATTTATTAGGTGTGGGGTGGACTATGCTGGGCCAGTGCTCATTCTGAACCGCAAGGGTAGGGGAGCTAGACTTATTAAAAGCTACATCTGTTTATTTGTTTGCTTCGTGACACGCGCGATACACTTGGAACTAGTCAGTGACCTCTCCAGTGAAGCATATTTATTAACATTAAAAAGATTCATTTCACGCCGCGGTAAACCTGCAGAGATTTATTCGGATAACGGTCGCAACTTTGTGGGACTTATGAAGGAATTTTCAAAATTTTTAAATACTTGTAGTATAGATATTTTAGAATTCGTAACTAGTGAAAATATTAAATTTCATTTTATTCCCCCTTATTCCCCGCATTTTGGTGGTCTGTAGGAGGCAGGAGTAAAGTCGAGTAAATACCATATCCGTCGTGTGATAGGGAACGCGCACCTTACGTTTGAAGAGTACAGCACAGTACTGGCTCAAATAGAAGCCGTATTAAATTCCCGACCTCTGTCCCCTCTTTCTTCCGATCCACAGGACTTTTCCCCGCTCACTCCAGGTCATTTCTTAATTGGCCGATCACTAACTGCCCCAGCCTGCGATGACCTGCGTGATGTTCCAGCGAGTCGTCTCCAGCGGTACCAGAGGGTGGAACAACTTCGCCAACATTTTTGGAACCGATGGGCGAAGGAATACATCTCAGAGCTGCAGGTACGGACAAAGTGGACGACGAATAAGGACGAGCTCAAGCCAAACTCCTTAGTGGTTATTAAGGATAATAACCTCCCACCGTTGAAGTGGCATTTGGGTCGTGTCCTTCGCACGATCCCAGGAAAGGATGGCATATCCCGGGTGGCCGATATACAGACGTCATCGGGCGTAGTGAGGCGCGCATTCGCCAAGATTTGTCCTCTTCTCCAAGATGTGGTCAACACTGATACACCGGCGGAAGACCATTGAAAGCCACTGCTTCCAAGGCCGGGGGCATGTTCATACTTCTCACTCCATCAACATATATTCAATACGCTTTCGACATCTCGCGACAAGAAATTAAACTAAACGTAACGCCATATCTTTTTCTATCGGTCGCGATTGGTTAAGTTTAAATTTTGTACCCGCACCCCCTCTCCTTGAGCTATGTACATTTTACTTAACCGACATTACATGCAATTTTGATTGTGAACTTAACGCATCTTTTATTTCTCAACCAACAATATCTTCGAAACTCATCATCACCTTTCATCCATCATCTTGGGTTCATCAACCCCTCACCGCTGCCGCTACACACTATACTACAACAAAATTTTATTTACAGTTTTATAATACACTAAACAAACAGATACAACAAACCAACACCACGAATAATTTAAAATCACAAACTATAAGTACATCTAAACAAATAACGTGCGGCAATCACTCAAAAACTCAGGATAATCATACGTTATTCCAACTTAAGTGAGTTATCCGTACTGATTGATTATATAATCGTTCAAAAATATAACGAAATAGAAATCAAATAACCACTACTTTACGTTTTAGATACTTAGATTATTTTGCACCTAATTTTTTATAATTGACAGAAATATAGTTCATAAGTAGTAAAGTTAGAGCATAATTTCGCATGTGACAATGATATGAACGGGTCAGGGTCATTCCGTTCTGTCCCTTTCTTTCGCGGTATGACTGACTGAAGTGGCTGACTGTTCAAGTGTGCATGTGACTGTGATATTTTGTTAATTTGTTGGTGTAGTGTGTCGTCAACGTCGTGGCATAGCGGTTGTGGTAGCGCTTATGTAATAAAAATAATCGCTCAACAAAAATAACGCTTGCCTGGTGTAATAAATAATGGTTCTATAGATTATTTATAAATAGCAAGTGATTTTATTAGTTATTTAATAAAACGAACACTCCTAACAGATATACACTGCGAGCACTGTAAGGTGTGACGTCAATTTAGTATACTGTGAAGTCGTTCCTTTAAAGTGAACTAAACTGGTTACTGTTTATAACGGAATGCAGTCCAGTATACTGATCTGTCATTACTTTCATTTCATACAAAGTAATGGTTTTACCTGCAATAAACACAATTTCTTTACATTTTCCATGTTTTGGTATCTTTGATTTACAATATTTAATAATATTGGCTAAATTTGGAAAATTCAAAAGTGCACGCCTCATAATCTTCATTTTTCACAATAAAATTGATTATTTGATAAGTAACTAATAATGTATTGGTCTTACTAAGTAGTTTTCAATAAATTACATAGATAGCGCTAATTTCAAAAAGTATTAATGTGGTTCTCATGTATTATACGCCATCTATCGCTAATTTTAAGAAGTAATTCTATATTGGTCTATAGAAGTACTTCTCACAAAATAAGGTATAGCGCTGGTTTTAGTGTACCACTGCGCCATCGAGTCGAGCGTGAATATTCACTATGCTTTTGTTTATTTAATAACAATTAAACCACATCGAATCAGACCGTGAAAAGTGATATTTTTTTTTTATTGCATGTAGTGGCAGACTAGCCACGGTCCATCTGATGGTAAATGGCAACCCTCGCCCATGGACTCGACTATACCGAGAGTATTGTCAAGCCGCTGCTCACCAATTCATTTCAAGGATGAAATGAAATATAAACGGCTATCTCCTGCTACAGCCAAAACGCAACAATGTGCTTCATGGCCGGTCACACGGGAGATGGTGGTACCAACCCGCTCGGGCCGGATACCAAGTGAGTGCTCCCACTTGGTACCCAGCCCTACCACCAGTCGTGCAATGGATGATAATTGCTTACTTCCCTTAATCGCCTTATACAACACCCGTGGGAAAGAATGGCGTGGTGACACTTGTATTCTTAATCCGTCACCACACGGATATGGCTATATTCGTAATTATACTGTAAAAGAAAAAAAAAAGACTATTAGTAAAGTATTTCAGTCTTTATCTTGTTAAGATACATTACCTACAACACACGGACGTCCAAGACAGAACTTTTTTAAACAGTGTTTTAATTACTTTAAATAACAAAAATGGCATTTAGATATTTTTATATATTTTTTTTAGCATTTTACATGCTTATCACCATGGACTTAATAAAAAGAACGGACAGCGCCTCGCTAAGACAAAATTGAAGATACGTATTAATACGTAATGGCGGTGGCTATCTATGTGTGAATGAATTTAGGGTTGCCATGTTAGCCAAATTTACCCTTTTATTATACATATTAAAAAAAACAGGTTAGCAGATAAATTTATTGGAAATGTATATGAAATATACCGTACTATTTGAAAAGGTTAGTAGTGCAAAAAAACACAATTTTACTGTATTTATTTAAAACTTAAAATAAATCATCGGCAGTTAATGGGTAATAAAGGATAACATAATTTTGTCAATAAAACGGGATTAACTTGCATGTTTGTCGGGACTACAGTGGTCAAGGTGTCTTTACTGTGTTGACAATTAATGTGTTTTCGAGGAATCCGATGCAGTTGTAATCGGTAGAGTTATTGTTCTAGAGCAGATGGGGTTCACAGAATTCTAGGAAACTATTGCTCTTTTTTGAGGTGAGCGGAATACACAAAGCTTATTGTTTTAAACAGTTTTATGTTTTTAAAGTACAAATTATTTGTGAATAAAGAAAAAGAGATTTTTAGTAGGGGCGGGAATCGAACCACGCATCTTTTCCAATCCGGGGAAGTGCTCTAAGCCACTGAGCTACCCTACTGACCTTTCGATCATCCCAAATTCTTAATCACATTTGTCTTACGACTAACGCCATCTACCGGCAAGCATTACATGCATCCAATATAGTAAGTTTAATTTTGCAATTAAAATTCATACTATTTGATGGCACGATTTTTTCAAACATTTGTTCACAAATAATTTGTACTTTGAAAAGTGCGGAGCATGTCAATTGCTAAAAGAAATAGATCTAAAACAGTTTTATGTTATCTATATGGGCTGCTACAGTTTCTAATTGTAAGCAGATATATTATTATTAAAATAGAATATTTTGAAGAGTGGCTAAAGGTAATTTTGATGATTTTGTTTTGGTATTAGATAACGCTTCTTACCACTCCCATAAGGTAGAATAAAACTGCCACTACAGGGTGGCGTAAGGCCCAGTTCAAAAGTGGCTAAACTGAAAGAATGTAAACAATTAATAAATGAATACACTGATTAAAGCAGAATTACTGTAAATCATTACAAAAGAAAAGACTTATTATCAAAAAATGTAGTCGAGGAGTTCACTCTTGAGTATGGTGTCAACATCTCAAAAGACTTCCTTAGCACTGTAAATCAAATCCCATATAACTAGTATGGGCACAGGTAAAGGAGCGTGTCACAAGAAATAACAAATGTTTTAAAATGGCTGAAATTAAAGAATTATTTACTGAGGGCTAAAGTTGTTGACACTGCAATGGTAGTTGAGATATGTCGAGTATGTTATTATACTTAAAGTAACGAAATAAAATGATCCTACTCGTTCACCTTATTAATAATGTAACAGAAAGATTCGTAGTAAATGTAAATTATGAAAGTAAAATTTCAGAAATAAATTGTGATTAAGAAAGTTTGGCTTTTATTTTTTCCATTTTGACTAAAATGATAATAAGCAGATAAATAGGCATTTACGGTGGGCATCTATCACCTTATTTTAAGCCGCTTTCGTTAAATGCGATTTTCTTATGAACATAAATAACACTCGCAAATGCAATTTTATTACGTTACTAGCCTTTCCTCGCAGCTCCACCGCAGCCAAAAGTTAGTTTTTGGGTTATATCTCAGCTTCCCGATAAAGTAGCGTATAAAATGTATACCAGTTGTTAAGTGTAATCAAGAGCTATCAAATAAAAAGTTGCATCAAAATTCGTTCAGCAGTTTTTGCGTGATGCGCGAACAAACAAACAGGTAAACAGACAAAAAATTAAAAAAAATCCTTTTGTTGTTTAGATACGCTTATATAGTCTATTACAGTATTTTTTTCTAAAATATCTTAAATGTACAGACACAGCTATGTTACAGCTTTATAATAGTATAGAAAATATATTAAAATAGGTACTTGCTCACTTGGCTTACTTTAATTTAGATTTTGTAAATGCTAGAATAATAAATTCATGCTACTTATACTACTGATCAACGCAAATTCAAATTAATAAACCATCAGAAAATGTATCATAATAAAAAAATATATTAATTATGTGTTTTCGATATACTCAGACTACAACAACACTATTAATGATACGTGGCAATCAAATATAATTTTAGTCTACAAAATAAAAAATCAAAGTATAGTAATTTAACCTAGACAAATAGTACCTCATAAATATAAACTATTAAATTCCCATATTTCGGGTAATTTCCACTAGTAAATATGAGCAATACTGGCATTGTGATGAATTATTTTGTTCTGGTGAATTAATATAAATTTTAAAGTATAAAATCGGGAACTAAGTGATTAAATTATTCATTTACCTATGAAACGTGACTCCTGGATTGTTTTCTTTCTGTCACTACGGTTTTTCACCATTTTACTACACAAGATATGCTGTATTTTGATATTTTTTTGCAGCGTAGACGTACCGACTGTGATAACGTTTACTCGCGCAATGGCCGACTAAGGTGTGAATGTGTGCGTGTCGGCATGTACGTACAGCGAACTGGCCGACTCTGAGTGACACAATCTTTTGTTAGCAAGGCTCAGTCCGTTCTTTTTATATACGTCCATGTCACATACATTAAACACAAAGTGAAAAATGTGAAATCGAAAATAACAGTCACGAGCAGGACTTGAACCTGCATCTCCTGGACAACGTCCAGATGCTTTACCAATTCAGCCATCGTGACAATTGCTCCTGACTTCTAATTTCAATAACACATTCATACTTAACGTCTTTGGGTGCCGCGGTGACGCTTGTCGCTAGTACAACATAAACATACACACTAAAAATAATTTCACAAGGCGTATCTATGGCAAGCGCAAACACGAAATGAATAATATTACCCCATGGACCCCCCGCAGGCGAACGCGGGGCAAGTTATATTAATTTGAGTCGACAATAGAGATGTGTAACTCAGGAGTGATTGATACAAAAGATGTATAATCCTTTCAAAATGCGTAATCAATCTTTAAATCTTTGGTTTCGAAAATACATCTTTAACTCACTAGCTCACTACGTTAGGATTGAATAGATGGAATGATGGACGTAGATTTAGAATGAGACAATAGATAAAGGATATTGTGAATTGAAAAGAGATAACATAAGTTGTAGGCACGCACAAACGCACTCTTGAAATACAATGACGATAGGTACACAGAAACTTAGACTCTCTGTTGTTTTAGTAAAAAGCTCAAAACCAGTTGCGACTTGAGGGAATGAGAGAATATCTACATGAATCAATAGATAGGTATTTGCATCACTTATGATCAACTGAATGAATAACGTCATTCGTAACCAAAGATTTAAAAGAGTTAAAGATTTAAAAGAGTGATTTAAATCTTTCGAAGAAAAAGATTTATAAATCCCTGATCTCATTGGTGATTTAGTTTACGCATCTCTGGTCGACAACATTGAGTTATATGTTAACTGTTGTTAACTAGAGAAGCTATTTCAAACAAAAAACATGTCGCAACTTGCTTGCGCAGGGCGAGCACGCCGTGGACTTAGCTTTTACAGCGCTAAACATTAGTTATAATCGCACGTCTAATCAAACTAAATCGATCTTAAAACATACAGCGCCAGAGCGCTTATAAAGTAGTTTTCTCACGACCAAAACGTTTTAAGTGGGTATGTATAATTATCCCTATAGATTATACACCGCAGAAATGACACTTTTTTACCTACGTGTTTATTAGAATTCATATTTCATACTCTATTCCAATATTTGTGCCTAAAATGTAGAAGTAAAAGAATATGAATTTATATGCATTTATGTAAGCTCTAAAAAGGTACCTGAAGAAATAATATCAATAAGGTATATTATATTAAATAAAGTATTATAAAAGTAAATGAAAATAAACCTTTATTTAACAAAAACTACAACTAAACTACATATACTCGCATCATGTATCTTTGTTGAATAATGGTATATCAGGATATGTTTTAGCCTCGTGGTGTAATCTTAATTTGGCGTATTTTTCAAACACTGCTCTGATTAAATGTGTTCTGTGATTTAGCGTCACTGGATGCTGTAAAAAATATATGAATATAGAGAGTCCTGTGACGTGACCTTATCCAGCTAGAAATGTACTCTTCACATTTAAGTTAATTTCGTATGTCTTCATATTTGCTTTGTCAAATATTATTTCATATTATTAGTTACTGAAAGAAACTAAATAAATATTTAATAATATCAAACTAGTTATATTTACAAAACATTCAAACATAATAAAACACTTGATAAAAACACCACCTAAAATCTAAACTAAAATAAAAAAAATCTAAGCTTAAAATTTTGAAATGTAACATCTGCATGATACAGAATCCTTTATCTTACATCTGCATTCTGCATAATATTTTAGTCTATGATTGTAAATGGAGGCGAAATAAAAATATATGAAATGACATGCCATGTCATTTAAACGAAGAAAAATTTTTTTGATATTACGTTATTATTACCTATTTATTCACTAAAACCACATAATAATTTTGCTTATTTGACTCATTCGGTAGGTAATAAGTCCCGGTTTACACTTTGTTTTTTATTATCAGTGCTCTGTGCTGCTAGAATGTCGAAGCCGTTCTAAAGTAAGGTGTATGGATTGCAGTTCAGTTCTGTCGAACAAAGTTAATGTTCGGAACGCCTTATCTAGTACCTACGCAGTACATATATATCAATGGTCGAAAAATCTGTCAGCGAGTTTTTGGAACGGTGAAATGAATGTATGAATGTTGAGGAAGCGAGAGATGTATGCAAGAATAGAGCCTCTTGGCACTCTGTTCTCTCTGCCTACCCCGCAAGGGAAATGGCGTGATGATAAGTAAGTAAGTAAGTTTTTGGTAACAAAACAGTTGGGCCACGCCCCCAATAACATGACCTTGGTCATATTATCATGTTATTGTGTTTGATAATGGCGCGCTTTAGAATACGTTTAACGTTGATGTAACCACGATTTATCTCGATAATTCGACAATGACATTCACATTGCCATTTGACATTAGGCGATAACTCCAGTCTCCAGTGGCACTAAATCTTTCGGGTTATACGTATAAACTCTTTGACTACATCAAAGCGATTTAACGTTCAATTGTGACGACTCAACTCATTGATGTAATAAACACTCAACTTTACTTATCGCATTACCGCAATAATTAACACATGATAGGCATTGACGTTGGCCGTCAGTGTAGCCTGAGCTTAAGTTTTAGGTACTGGCAATTCAGGTTTCTATTGACATCACAGCTGTTCGTTTCGTGTGGTTTGTCATAGTAGGGAAAATTGTAATTTTTACTAAAAGTGAGTTATTATCGTAATATATAAATGTCTAATTTATATTGAATGAGCTATATTTTATTGAACATTACTGTTCAGTTCATATATTTTAAGCCAAATCGTCAATGGTATTGTAATTAGTCAAATTCAATTCTCTGGGTTTTCGTAAAATACTAAGACCCAACACTAAACATCTGATTTTATTTTATAACTTCACACTAACGGTTCTTGATTACAGGTACAATCTTATGTAGACAATACTATTTAGATCATCTGTCTATTTAACTGAAATACTATGCCTCTTTTTGGTAAGTCTCCAAAGAGCCCCGCAGAGCTCGTGAGATCTTTGAAAGATGCAGTCACGGCTTTGGAAAGGGGTGACAAAAAAGCCGAAAAAGCCCAAGAAGACGTGAGCAAAAATTTGGTATGTATTTGCCTTTAAATACGTCAATAATTCTATTGATATCAAATGGATAAATTATATTGTTTATTTTCTGTTGTTAGGTTTTGATAAAGAACATGCTATATGGCACCTCCGATGCAGAACCACAAACGGATATAATAGTAGCACAGTTGGCTCAGGAACTATATAACACTAACTTGCTTCTACTACTTATTCAGGCAAGTGTCATTGTGTTAAATTATGTTAGTAAGATATAATATTAGATCTGAATCTTTGTGCAGTAAATTATTTATGAAGTTTACATTACAGAACTTAAATCGCATAGACTTTGAAGGGAAGAAAGATGTTGCGCAAGTGTTTAACAATGTGCTTAGACGTCAGATTGGTACCAGGTCCCCTACAGTTGAGTACATATGCACTAAACCAGAGATTCTATTTACATTGATGTCTGGGTAAGGATATAATTTTGTACAGAAATATAAATTTATCTAAAAAGGGTTAGTTGTTTGCATTTGTGATCAGAAAAAAAAACTTAGGTTACTTGCTTTTGTACTCATTTTGTTATGATACCTACTTTGGAGCAATAAGTTTGTGAATCCTTTCAGATATGAGCATCAGGAGATAGCATCCAATTGTGGCACTATGCTTCGAGAGTGTGCCCGATATGAAGCTTTGGCTAAAATAATGTTGTATTCAGATGATTTTTACAATTTTTTCCGTTATGTAGAAGTTTCAACTTTTGATATTGCCTCAGATGCCTTTTCTACCTTTAAGGTTAGTATAATTTTAATTTATTGCTACTTTACTATCTGGCTATTTCTCTTGATTGTAATATGTTATATCAGGTAGGTTTTTCTTTTGCCGGTCTTGTCAAGAGTCAGCATTATTTCACTGATCACGTTTTGTAACTATATAATTTGCATTGTGATTATAATGTTGTGTCGATCTGTCCATCCTTTTATATTTACACTTTATCCTTTCGTAAAAGGATAATGTTGCTTGAAAATGACTGCCATTACCATTTAGATCCCTGTCCACCCATTACTTATTTACTGATTAGCAATGTATATGTGATTAAATAGCATTACAGATTTTGAATGTATGCATAATACTAGTAATAGCTAGTTCGACCAACTGCCACCAATTACTAATACCAATTTTAAAGTATAGATCAAAAAAATATTTTAAAGTACATAAAAATATAAGGTACTAATTTTAATTGGTTTGTGGGAGCTCATTTCAATGTATTACAAAATATTGTTACTAATTGAAAACTTCTAAAGCTTCCCATTGGCTGTAACTTTTGCCAGAGGTTAATTGAAGTCTTTATTAAACATTATTTTAATGCCGCTACAATTAGTGAATATAAAGATTATTAGTTTATGGTGTAACAAAAATGGATAGATTAAAGACAAAGTGAAAAATGTGAAATCGAAAAATAACAGTCACAAGCAGGATTCGAACCTGCATCTCCTGGATACCGTCCAGGTGCTTTGCAAATTCAGCAATCGTGACGTGATGGTGATTTTTTTCTGTTAAAAGAACTGGTTAAGGATTATGTTTTAAATTATGAAACTACATAATTTAAAAAATAAAGAAATTAAGATTATTTATTAATATATAAATATGTTAGGTATTGTCTTTCAATCTTAATTATACGGGGGACGGGCCTCGTAGCATAGTCGGTAGTGTAACCGACTTCCGTGCACAAGTTGTGGGTTCGATTCCCACTCAGGACAATTATTTGTGTGATGAACACAGATATTTGTACTCCGTCTGGGTGTTTTCTATCTATTATATGTACGTATTTACAAAAAAAATTAATATGTGTATTATAATCGTAATCTGGTACCCATAGCACAAGCGTTAAGCTTAGTTTGGGAACAGAGGACGTTGTGTGAAAAATGTCCGTGAATATTTATATTTATTAGCAATGAAGTCGGATGATTCTGCATGCCAATCTTAATACCTAATGAATCTCGAAATCGTCGTTATCAGTATTAGAGTTTTGTCTCCTGTTAAAATATATCATAATAATTTGAAGTGAAAGTAAAATGCCTGATACTATTTCGAGTAATTCACTAACAACCTGATAACCTGGAGAATTTTGTTTCATTAGTCTGTGTTAAGTAAATATAGGTTACGGAGGAGACATTAAAATTATTTTTTCTTTTTAGTTTTGTAAATGTTTTGGTTATTGAATATATTAGATTGTGGTCGCAAGACCGCCCACTTGGACTACAGAATATAAATACGTCAATCTCTTACCATCGATTTTTCCGGAATAAGACTATATCCTTTTCTAGATGCTGAACTATATGTGTGCTAAATTTCATGATAATCGGTTAAGTATTTATGACGTGAAAGCGTAAAAAATAAACACACTTTCGCATTTATAACATTAGTAAGGATTATAAGCCTCTGGTTTGACCGAAACTTGGGCGGTGCTGCAGTGCGTTCAGCGGTTCCAAATTGTCTATCGGTACATCGAAGTGTTGAAGTACATGGTTGACGAACCGACAATCGCTGGGGACAAAAGGTTCGAGAGTAGCGACCACGTATCCGACGGCGCAGCTTTGGATGGCCTCCCACCGTATGGACTTAAGACCTGGTCAAAGCTGCAGAGAGCCGTCGACGTCGAATGCAGTCATCACAAGACCGCTCGTTGTGACACTTGTTGGGGAGATCTATGTGCAGCAATTGACTTCGAAAAACTCATAGATGCGGAAAATATAATATAGTAATTAAAACTGGACATAGGCCTTCCCTAGAGAACGCCACAAATTTTGTGTTCGAACATATGGGGATAGTGCTGTAATCGCCACGCTTGGCAGGCGCGTTGGCGATCGCAGTGGATGTTGTTAATACTCGAGGGAGTGCTGCTGCCCACTCCCCCGGTATTTCCTCAGTCGGCTCTTACGACTCCCATGGGTGGAGAGGGGTTGGACAATTCTAAAGCCGATCCCACACGGCAAATTGTTGTATCGAAGTCTATTTAATAGAACTACCACTCCCATACACGTATAGCATCTTGCAGCTGGGGGACGTTTGGCGCCCAGGATCGGTCTGGCTGCCTGCAAATAGTACCTATTGAGATAGTTTCTTGAGTGTCATAATATAAAAATTGAGACTGAGATGAAATCACGTTTTGGCAAAAAAATACCACCGACGAGATGTGTCAATATTAATTACCTATCAATTATTAACAGATTCTGTAAATCATAAATAAAAACTTTTCTTCTTTAAGAAGTTCATATTATATTTATGTACCTTGAGCAACTAATACCTGAAAATTGGCCGTCGGACCAAGTTAGCTGGTATAATGCGCACGTTCAAAGTAACGAAATATTATGCGATTGAATACTTTGAACTATTCAATCGCATAATATTTCGTTACTCAGAAAATAAGTGAGGCCGCCTTGATAGGTACTATGTCGTGACGATAAATTTATCGGACGACTCTCGTCTATAGATGTTCCCATATAACGACTTTATCGTCATTGTGACGTTGAATTTATTTATCTTTGAACAACTGTCGTGGTTTGCCGTTCTCATTGAATCATGAAGATATTTTTATCGTGGTTTTCTTCTTACCTCATTGACAAATAATTACTTGATGATGGGATTTTAAATTTAATTGTTACAGGAATTGCTGACACGACATAAAATGTTGTGTGCCGAATTTTTAGAAACAAACTATGATAAGGTGTTCAGTCACTATCAGCGGCTGTTGAATTCTGAGAACTATGTAACCAGACGGCAAAGTTTGAAGTTGCTTGGAGAGTTATTATTGGATCGTCACAACTTCTCCATCATGACACGTTACATCACAAACCCTGATAATCTTAAACTTATGATGAATATGCTTAAAGAGAAATCACGTAATATACAGTTTGAGGCTTTTCACGTTTTTAAGGTATTCAGAAGTTTTTTTATATTATTGTTTTTATAACATGAGGCTTGTAATATTTTTATATATTTTTTAAGCATTTGAGATGCTTAGTCAGCTTATATGACCACAAAATGCGAAAATGTGAAATCGAAAATAATAGTCACGAGTAGAATTTGAACCTGCATCTCCTGCAAAATTATATGACCACAAAGTGCGAAAATGTGAAATCGAAAATAATAGTCATGAGTAGGATTTGAACCTGCATCTCCTGCAAAATCGTCCCAGATGCTTTGCCAATTTAGCAATCGTGACAAATGCTCAGGAATACGAATTTTGATATTTTTTGTTTTACATGGAACCCTATTAATTTTTCCAAAATAAAAGTAGCCTAAGTTACTCCTTGTAACGACAGCTATTTGCTAGTGAAAGTCCCGTCCAGATCGGTCTAGCCATTCCAGAGGTAGATATTCATTCACAATTTTATGGGTTTTTTATTTTTTTATACGGAACCATAATTATTTTTCTAACATAAAAGTAGCATAAGTTACGCCTTGTAACAACAGCTATCTGCTAGTGAAAACCCTATCCAAATTTGTCCAGCCGTTCCTGAGATTAGCCGGAACAAACAGACATACAAAAACTTTAAAAATTGGTAATTTGTTATAGGTAGCGTATATAATATACTCTCGTATACATTTAGTAAAAACTTGTTATTTAGACATTACAAACAGATACTTCTATTTTATTTATTTATTATATTCGTGGGTAGCGCCTAAACTGTTCATCCGATTTTGATCAATAAGGTGTAAATCGATTCGTTATTATGGTCCGGGTAATAGAGGCTACACCCGACTTCAACAAATGATTTTTTTAGCGCGGGTATTTAATTTATTTTTCTTCAAGAAGCCATTTAGCTAGGTAATGCAGCCAGCATTTCCTAGCTAGGCTTTCAGAGAATCCATTCACTCTACGAACTCAGTACGCGGGATAAAGCTCACAAGATATGCATTTACTTTCTCATAACATTTATCAAGCGTTAAAACGAAAAAGTATAAAATAAAGTTTAATAATTGTAACCCGACTTCGGAAATAAAAAAGTGATTTAAAAGGCACCTACGAAACAAGAAAATAATGCATAGGTACAATAAATTATATTGTAAAAAACCAAATTAACACGCTTTAATCGCTAGTTGAACTAAAAAGTAGTACTACCTAAATAATGATTGTAAAAAACGTGGGGTGCTTTTTACTCTATCAATGAACTATTTGTAACTTTTAACGCAAAGCACCACCCACGCTTTAATACAGTGATTATTGTACGCCTCATAAGCGAAGCATTGAGGTGGGTACTACTCTCGCTTCACACAGAACAACAAATTTTTCAAACTTTAAAATGTCTCTATTTATCATATATTGCACTTGTAAAATAATATCTAAACACACATAAAGAACAAACACTATTTTTAACACTCATGATATTTTTGATGCCATTCTTGTTATTTAAGCTAGTTAAAAAACTGTTTAAAAAATTTCTGTCTTGAACTTAATGTATGTTAACACGATAACGACCGCAATACTTTCCTAATCGAGTCTTTTTTTTTCTCCTACGCTTCAGTATAACTACGAATAGAGCCCTATCACTTTTCACGGTCTGATTCGATCTGGTTTAATTGTTATTAAATAAACAAAAAAATAGTAATTACGCTCGACTCGATGGCACAGTGGTATACTAAAACCAGGGGGGTTAGGCAGAATGTCATATTTCACGTGTCGATCGTATCGTCTCGCTTGTACGATCACCATGATTGGCTAACGGCTTATTGTGACATCACGCGTCGGTTTCTCAACCAATCACAATGATCTCGATACGATCGACACGTGAAATATGACATTCTGCCTAACCCCCCAGGGCTATACCTTATTTCGTGAGAACTACTTCTATAGACCAATATAGAAGTACTTCTTAAAATTAGCGCTAGATGGCGTATAAGACATGAGAAACACATTAGTACTTTTTGAAAATAGCGCTATCTATGTGATTTATTGAAAACTACTTAGACCAATACATTAATAGTTACTTATCAAATAATCAATTTTATTGTGAAAAATAAAGATTATGAGGCGTGCCCTTTTGGATTTTCCAAAGTATTTTATAATATTATTTACTACTTTTTAGTGCAACTAGCGATTAGAGCGTGTTATTTGTTTTTTAAACTATGATTTATTTTCTTCTTTTTAGTCTCAAAACAGTATCAAAAGTACTTTTATTTACAAGAAATAAAGCCTACCAAGCTGGGATAATTTTCCTTTAAACTTCGTCATAAGTAATATCTACTACTACCTTTAATTTTTTTACATATCCAAAAACAACCATTTAACTGGCTCCTTTGTCTCTAACAACAAAAATTTGCGCCTTTAAGCTTAATATAAAAAAAAAACGATAAACAAACGGATCCCTTATTCGAAAGTGTTTTCACAACACTCCACACTATGGGATAGACGATAAAAAAACTTCCCCCCTTTACGTGAAGAGAGGGTACCCAATTTTTTTGACTAATATCAAGCTTTCATGCCAAGTTACAGCTTTTTCTTTTACCAAGTCTCTGAGCTAAGTTGTAAATAGCGGATGGACGGATATGGCGAAACTATAAGGGTTTCTTATTGGCTAACTCTAAAAACGGATAAACTTATGAAATTATACCATTGTCGTCGGTCCTTGGTAATTGTGCAGTTTCAAATCAATCCGACGTCTTGAAGGGGGCGAACATTACGTTCGAAGATTCCGTTACATAGATACATACATACCAAGCTACTCGTAATATAATACTTATATATATTTTATATATAAGTGTGTTAAAAAATGGTCAAGGTAGAGCCGTGGTCGCATGCCTGTCTATCATGTGTGTCTGAAACACCTACCAAATCATAATGGCACATTTATTATAAACATGCGACCTTGACAATTTTTGTAGGTACCTATGCGTTTTTTGACTTCTGTCTAATTTATTTTATTGTTTCGTACTTTTTAGACCACTTCTCTATTTCCGTAGTCGGGTTACAGTGTTTAGTTATATAACTTTTAAGCATTTGGCATGCGTCAACATTGTGGTTAAAATATTAAATGAACACAAAGTGGGAAAATGTAAGCGCGAAAATAATAGTCACGAGCAGGATTTGAACCTGCATCTCCTGGGAAACAATCCCAGATGCTTTGCCGATTCAGCTTGTAACTTTATTAATTTAAAATATTGTTTCAGGTATTTGTAGCCAATCCAAATAAACCAAAACCAATTTTGGACATATTGTTAA
Source organism: Leucoma salicis (assembly GCA_948253155.1). NCBI lineage: Eukaryota > Metazoa > Arthropoda > Insecta > Lepidoptera > Erebidae > Leucoma > Leucoma salicis. Next base: position 11,236,577 of record OX411806.1, read on the forward strand.
GGAATCAAGATAAACTGGTAGACTTCCTCACTAAGTTCCATACAGACCGTTCTGAAGATGAGCAATTCAATGACGAAAAGGCTTATCTCATAAAGCAAATTAAAGAACTCAAGCCCTCAGAACACTAACGATGATTGCATTTTATTAAATCGCCACCTACTCCACAGAAAGAACTTAGTTATAGATGCTATTATATTTAAATGCTTCTAAGTCACCAGGGGGGTATACTGGTATACTCGTATTATGCGATGTCGTACACAACATTCAGTAATAAATATCGGCTATCTAAATAGATTTTATATTTCGTCTGTGATGAGTCAAGGAAAGTATATTTGTGCTACGAGCAAATTAACATTTTAATAAACAATTGTAGGAATTAGTAGTACTTATGGTTTGACTTATACCATTTGTAAGTTGTTAAAACCATTTTTAGTTTTTATGACGTGTTTAGTGGCAGCCTCGGAAGTCACAATCGAAACAGCAATTCATATTGGCCTGCAAATTCCATAACCATTTATTTCATATTCGATAATGTGGCTTGCATAGATCACATTAATGAGGTATGTGAAGGAGTTTTGTATATATATATGACGAATTATAATTGGGAGCCTTTAGTAGATAGTTGTCTTTGTATTCTAAATCAATACCTATCGTAAATTGTTTTACATGGATCTAAGTATATTTTATGTCACTCTTATCAGTATTGATTATGTTACAGAAAAGAAGTTATATGTATATTTAATGATCTGGAGAAAAAAAAAATGAATACATTATTAACATTGTGATTTTTCATGCAAACTTGATAGGAAATCATATTTTATTGTAGAATATACATTTTCACAAAATCAGTCGTTATTTTTTTTTTATCTAATACATATTTAATAAATTAGCTGTATCTTGATTTAATATTTATGTTGTCAGTGTCAGTAATGCGATTACATTCTATAGGAACAGAATAAATACAATATTTATATCACTTTCATTTATTTTTTCGATTTTAAAATTCCCCTCCATTGGTTGTTATATGTTAAGTAGGAGTTAAATGAAACAATTGTTCCTTCTAAAGATTTTACTACACACAAGAAAGAATCTGTACACATAATCTTAATCTAAAAATGTACAGTTATTAACATATTCTTAAGATTATCACACATTATACATATGCAAGAGTTTATTCAATTTATACCTAATGTTGCTACCTAATTGTAAATTTTATATCAAGGAAATATAACAAGAGAAAACAATGTTGTTTTGCAAGTTCTTTGTTGTGTAAATAATCTCTGATGCACATTACAAGCATATCTGCATATTGCATACAAGCGTAGGTTTCTGCGGCGCAACTTAAAAAGCTTAATAAAGCTATACTTGTCATTAGTTTTGCCCTGTTATTCGGCAATTTCCTATTACCGTATCACAATATACGGCAATTGGCGGGTTTAAATAATCCACCAGCTACATTTAAATTTCCTGCACGCTCCTCAGAAATATGATTACTTGGCCGGACCAAATTCTACCGTCTCTTACGGGTATGAAAACAAAGCAATTTGACTTTATCCAAATCTATATTTTTTTCAAATTTATATCTAACAAATAGCATCAATATTAATCGAGTAATTTACACATTTAGTAGCTCGATGTGTTGCTGTTTGAACACAGCCTATATATCATATATCCTAACTATTATAAAGCTGTAACAGCGCTATGCCTGGACATTTAAGATATTTGAGAAAAAAATAAGGCGTGTCTGAGCGGCGGCGCCGTGGGCAAAGCTGGTTCGTTATAATCTTACTGTCAGTTTCGTTTTAGTTACAAATTAATTAAAAAAGAAGTTGCTTAGTTTGAGCTTCTATTCCGGGTTGACCTTTTCCTGGAATAACGTCTGCATTGACAATCTAGTATTTTATAAAAACCTAAAATAGGCATAGACGCTTCTTGAATACTTAGGTAATAACTCGCGGAGTTTTAATCGTTGGCCAATGTTATGTTTACAACATCTCCACTTACATTTTGTGTTGTGGGCAAGCACGAAACATCTAGATCAGACATCAACAAGGGCACCCAATAACTCCTACATCTATAGCAACGGGAGCTTTGAAAATTTAGATAGGAGGGAGACTACCAGTTTATTGGTACAACTAACAACCTGCGGAAATCCTTCGTGGATAAATAGTGAATGTTTTCTTGGAATTACATTGGATCCTATGATCAAATTTTGCACCGTGTGAACTTACAAAAATACTGTTTATTCCTTAACTACATAAATAATGGCAATCTTATAAAATCTTTGTTCTTGAAATTATAGCACTAGAGCACTTCCCCGGATTGGAAGAGACGTAGGTTCAAATCCCGCTCGCAGTAAACCTCTATTTTTCCACTTTAACAAATAATTTGTTCTGTAAAGTAGCCGAGCATGTTAAGTGCTAAAATACAGATCAAAATATTATAGTAAATATATTGCCTAGGTACATTTTTGGGTTGCATGACTTGCATGTCAAGAAATTCTCAGTTGCAGCAGGAGTATGGACGTAGGTCGGGTAAACGGTATATAATGTTATAGGTACTTTTATCCTTTTGAAATTCGAATGGTTGGTAGTTGCGAAAAGCCTTTATAAACAAACTTTTCAGCTATATTAGCATAAATACTTACCGTTGTGCCGTCACTGCTGACTGTCGAATGCGTCTTAATTTTAAAAGTACTCAAGATTAAATTATTTTTTTGCAATATTGTAAAATGGCTCCTTGGATAGTAATCGAATAAGTCAAATGTCACCTACCTTATTATTTCAAACTTAGAAAAATAAAGACTCCTGTTACGAAAACAATAAGCAAAATATTAATGACTTAAACATAGCTGGCGAGTCGTGGGTGTGTAATACACCTCTGCCTACCCCGAATACAGGCGTGATGCTATGCTATATTAATTAGTTAGTAACTATTGTCCGCGACTTTCTCTGCTTAGGCTTCAGTTTTCTTAAATAAGGTACCTGAACATTTTTCTTGACATCCGTTTTAAATGAAATAAACCTATATTCTGCTTCAAGTTATCTACACGCTAAAGCTGAATTAAAACTAGCTCAGTTATTTCGAAGATGAGTGCTAACAAACCAAAATCAGTTTTTTTTTGTATTCTACCTTTATCATCATCCATTTTTCGGGATAAAATGTTCATAAAAACTGATTGCTGAGTAGGTAGGTTTAAGGTAATTTTAGTTTCTTTTCTAGATATAGATTTTAGCATTAAAATAAATAATTAAAATTTGCCTTATATTTACCTACACTTAGATACTTAAAATTTCCAAATGCATAAAAATAGTACATCATATACATAGATTCACGTCTGTTTCCAAGATAAATAGATTGGATTAATCAGTGACGGGTGGCGAACCTCGTCTCTGCCATTGAGAAGAACACAAGAAAATGTAAAATTCAATACCCATTCGCGAAGTGAAATTGTGAACAGCGGCTTGGCAGTATTCTTAGTATTGCTACCACCAGTTTTATGTAGTGTTGGTACCACTTTTTTTTTTTTAGTATTGTTACCACTTACCATTAGGAGAGCCGTGGCACGTCTGCTATCATTATGAAAAAAAATAGGTAAGTATATTATTTCAGTATTAGATTACAATTAAAAATAATTTGCCTATATTTTAATCATATGAAAATCCACATTAAGGACATTCTTAGAATAAAGGATAGGTTTAATAGGAAATAAGATTGTTTTTAGAAAGGCTTTAATTAGAGAATGCCTAACAGTAAGTACACTATTATTAAGAACGAATGGTTCAAGAGATCTGATTGCTGGTTATCAACATAAAAAAATGCAGTCATGTGTTCTACTAAAACCTCTTATGGATATAAGAGTTATGTCAGTTAATTATTTTACTATATTATGTAGTTACATTCTTATTATGAATGCCCCTCTTCAAGTCTTATATACTGCTAGTAATCTTCTAGTATCCAGCTTACCCTGATTGTGTCGACTTTAGGCTATATCACGTTCATCAAGCGAAAAACAAGAAAATGTTTTAAATATTGCGGAGTACAGAATGATGAGAACCAAACTTGTGCGGCTAAGGCCGCACTGGTGCGGCAAGGGTGACACCACGGTGACAACGCAAAAACAAACTTTTATTAACAATGGCGTTAGCCGCACCGCGACGTACGAAATTTTTTTGATTATATTTTGCGACATTATCAAATGTACTATCTACAGCTAACCTGAGCAGCGATCAGCGACATCTGGTTTTCGTGCGAATGACGGCGATACGACAGCGACTTAGCGCGATGTATAATCAAATAAGTACTGGTGGCCGCACAGTCAATGCGGACAGAGCATGTATATAGCGCTCTGTTGCTCTGGAGCGACAGAGCGTGATGTACATGCGAAGTGTCGCGACGAGACTTCGTGCGATGGAAATAAACTAGTTTGATTTAGTCGCTCGACCGACCAAGTGATTTTATTAAAATAATTATGTCGATCGAAATGTGGAAGAATTTTTATCTGCTGTTCAAGCCGTCTATTTGGATGTCGAAACACCCGAAGTACAAAGATAAGGTTGTGATAGATTAACTGGGTCAGAAAAATCTATAGCGACAAGTAGGTACGTCTTCTTCGTATCACGAAACAAATGGCACTGCACGGTGCCACCGGTACTAACCAGTGCGGTCAGTCATTACACGATGTCGCCACGATTCGCCACCATTTTTTCGCGTCACTGTCGTGTCGCCGTCGCCCTACCGGTGCGGCCCCGGCCTGAGCAGAAATGAATTCATTTTGTTCAAATTATAGATGTTAGTCCTCGAAATTAATGTAACGAATCTGATAGGAACTACATTAGGCAATTTAAAAATCAAATCACCTCGCTCTATCCCATAATAAAACTACAAGAGCAAAACTATCTGATCAAGTAATAATATAAGGATATACCTTAAAAATGATGTTGAGAAACTCTATTTACAGCTTCCTTGAGAGAATTTAAAGTAATTATAATACAATAATTTAATTTAATAAGATATAAACCTAAAGCACTTAATTAATGAAGATGTAGGAAATAAAATAGCATTTTACTTAAATATTGAATGCAATGTAAAACTAATAGAATATAATATAATTACCGGTAATTTCTATAGAAACTTCAAAATACATATACATTCAGTAATGTATTTTGTGAATTTGACATATTTTTAATAGGATTAAAATAATAATAAACATATGATATAAAACTTGGGATAATTAATTAGTTCTCTTTAATTGGTGTATATATTTGCTTTGACAACTATGTAACACATTGACCACTTTTTATAAATTATAAAACAGAATTTATATAAACGCAACACGGTGAAAACTAACTAAAATAATAAATTTCAGATACATAATTAAATATATCAGTTTCTTCTAATGTAACAATACAAGAGATCAATCACAATTCATAGAGCATTGGCAATTATACAAACTATTATACAATGTATTGACTTGCCAGCACATAGCAGTGCTGGGCAGTTTTATGATATTGTTAAATAGTCCACTTGTCACTTGTTAAAACAGAGAGATAGGCAGCGAACAAGTTGTTAACAATAGTTTATGAACATACATCTAATCAAAACTTGCCTTAGTGGCGTTTAAAATGGGTCTTAAAACAAAAGGCAGTCTACATGGTAATGCAATTTACAGCATTAATAGTTAATGAAACACCTACATTTGTCCACTTAGCTCATAATAATAAGTTGCCCGGTGTTGTTAGCATATACGAGACCTTGACCTGGCTGAGGAGCCCAGCGCAGACAGTTCAGGCTAGTGAAACCATGCTCCCAGTTCTGTTCCAACTCACGGATTGGTGAAAGGCCTGTACGACTGGAACTTTCTGGAAACACATAAACCGTTTTTAACTCGGTTTTATTAGCTTCATACGTTAGTATGTATGTAATACATATATGTTAGTATTCATTATAACACATTTAACGGGTCTATACGCGGTACGTGTTATAATTAATATAAAACGCGAAAGTTTAAAAAGTATTATATATGTTAGTACTCGTATGTATGTAACGGAATCTTCGAACGCGATTTTCAACCACTTCAAAACGTCGGATTTGAAACTGCACATTTATCAAGGACCGATGACAATGCACTAATTTGAGTTTATCCGTTTTTAGGGTTCCGTAGCCAATAAATAACCCTTCCATGTCCGTCCGTCCAATGAAGTAAGGCAAATTATCACAACTTAGTAGGTTTTATTTCTTTTAAATAACAATACTTTTGATACTATTTCGAGACTAAAATGAAGAAAATAAACTATAGTTTAAAAAACTAAAATAACACTCTTTGAATAGCTAGTTGCACTAAAAAGTAGTAAATAATATTAAAATAAATAATGATTGTAAAAAAGCGTGACAATCATTATTTATTGTAATATTATTTACTATTTTTTAGTCCAACTAGCTATTTAAAGCGTGTTATTTTAGTTTTTTAAACTATTAAATAATCAATGTTGGATTTTTTATAATATCTACATTGACGACAATACGTACTTACCTATAGAAGGTGACCGACAATAGCAATGGCAGAACCATTACTTATTTACGCATTGACACAGACGTAAAAAGTGAAATGGAAGGATATTAAACCATAAATATGTGGAAAGCGGGACGTGGGAAGAACGAGAGGTACGGTGTGTGTGTGAGCGAGAGAGAACGAACGAAGACGTTTAAAATTATGTACAACTATAACAACCTGTCCAACTATTTCTTTTTACTTTTGACAGCTCAGTATTGATCAATTAGTCACGTCTCAATGCGTTACCGATTCGAATTCTTATAATAACAATCAACTTTAATATATGAAGAAGTTTTAATCGATTTAACACATTGATATTTTATATTTGCTCAACGTTTTGTATTATTTTATAAACATAGACGTAATAGGCAAAGCGTGTTGCGTTATAAAAAAAAATATAACAATATGTGAAATTAAAGGTAAACTAACCAAACTGTATTAAAGGGAAGGTTTTTATTACAACGAAGGATACATCCGTTTACATTGTACCTTAGTGAATAAAATTATAATATTTAATTAACAATGCAGCATGAATATTTTTCGTGAGAAGATCAACTTGAATAATTTTTATTGTTTCGATATCGATAAATATCGAATCAAGAGCAACTCGCTTCACTGTTGTAAAGAAAAAATAGCATCCATGAATTATTGCGTTTTTTGGCTGTTGTTGTCTGTCAATAAACAATTAATTTCATAGTCGCGCTATGTCAAAAGTAGAATGGTTAGACAGAGTATAGTCAATATTTTCGCCATCATCCTACAAATACGTATTTAATTAAAGGTTCATATTATAATGACCGTGTGGGGCCGGCTTTAGAATTGTCCCACTCCTCTCCACCCATGGGAGTCGTAAAAGCCGACTGAGGGAATACCGGGGGAGTGGGCGGGCAGCTGCACTCTTTCGAGTATTAACAACATCCACTGCGATCGCCAACCCGCCTGCCAAGCGTGGCGATTACGGCACTATCCCCCATTCTTGGGGAGGCCTATGTCCAGCAGTGGACTTTAAAAGGCTGATGGATGGATGGATGGATTATAATGAGAGACGCCGTGGTAATCAATCTCGACCTGGGGTGAATATTTCAATATGGGACCATCAATGTTATCTACAATCTTAACATAGGGCCCTATATGTAGCATCATTATATGGGATATTTTTTACACTAAGCGAGTTGCGTACGGGCATACGGCTCACCTGATGGTAAGCGGCTTCCGTAGCCTATATAGACGCAAGTAACATCAAAGGCATCACTCGCGCGTCGCCAACTCTAACGAAAGGGATAGGAAGTGGAGAGGAGGAATAATAAGAAAAGGATGGGCAGGATAATTAGAGTAGTTTGGGCTTCCAGCGCTCTCACTCTCCATACGCAACACAACGATAGAAGTACCTGCCGTAGTTTCACGCTGATCTTCTGATTCTGATCTGAAGTGGAGGTACTGCCCCATTGACGGCCCATTTATGCTGGGATAATCAAGGCTCTACCACTAGAAAAAAATGTATTTACCAAGTGGTTCAAGCCTATACAGGAGCGCAAAGACGTTGTTCCTGGCATGCGGGGCAGTGGTGAATCGTCGTGACCCGAGGCCGACGGCAAGATGGCGCGCTGTGGGCGATAGCGCGACCGACACTGCGCTTTGTTCTAGGACCGCAGTGTGTAGGCATTGTCCTAGACGCGCCCACTCCAACGAATAGACACCTATAAATATAATTTCATATTATTTAAATTAAGTCACAAAAATTGAGTAATTAAAAAAAGTAGTTTAATTATAATTCATAATTTTGTCCGCCAGCTGGTAATAATAAAGATCTGCTGTAACAATGGTGCGAAATGATGTTCAGAAGATGATAATAAAGGTATGGGACACTATTGCTACAGATCCTTTAGTAGAGTAAGCACTCATTATCCATGGTAGGTGTTGCGGATATAGGTAAGCGTGGAGTAGTAGTGGGTTCGAAAATGAATGCAAACTTTTAACTTTTAAGCACCGTTTGCCCGAGACCGATGTTTACCAGTACGATTCTTAGGTTCAACTGACAGCGCCACCTGGCGCTTTTATAGAAAAGTACGACGGTTAGTCTTCGTGCAAACGGCGGTATATTTATTTAAAATATTATTTATGCTAGGTTAGACGATACATCTATAGATATGAATTTATGAAAGGTAAGTACATTATTATGTTATTATATTTATATATTATATATGTGTATTTTTGAGTATTTTAATTAGCAAAATCGACTTTTATATATATCTATATTGTTATCATAGTTAAATTTATATAACATTATAACATATTTATATAAATTACGTATCTACTGTTTCTTTTGCAGGCGCTGCTCGTTTTCACGTCGTCTACGGTAGGGTTGGGTACTAAAGTAGAGGTTACCCGAAAGAGTAAGCCGTTGGCGGACCACTGAAGTAATGCAACATAGTATCAGTGGCCCGCCAATATACGCCGAGAGACGGCACACGGCGGGTTTCTTTAGTGGGTGAGGGCCCCACACTACCCTGTTCGTTGCCCCGAACGAGGGAGTGTGCGGTTAGGTAAATTTTTTCCCGCCTTACCAAAAACAAAGAAAGTGTTGGGTACTAAGTGGGAGTATTCAATTGTTATAGGGTTCGAGGGGGTCGGTACCACCGTCTGTCTGGTGACACATGGAGAAGCCCTTCAGTGTGTTTTGCTTATAGCGCGAGCCGTCTATTTCTCGTCCACGAAGTGAAATGGTGAGCAGCCGCTTGGCAGTATTCAGTATTGTCGAGTCCATGAGCGGAGGTTATTACTTAACATTAATTGGGCCGCGGCTGATCTGCCAGCTACGAGTGCAATTTTAAGCGTTGATAAATATTCTGTAAATTTTCTCACAAAATTTCGATTTACTACATCATGTTAAATCTGTAGTACTTACCGAGCCAATGGTTTGTGTTTCTAAGCCTGGGCACAGGCAGCAATGCCACTAACAGTCTGCCATCTTTGGATATGTCGATGCTAGCGTCATTGTGAATCTTGCACCTTTGTACCACCACATTTTTCGTACCTGATAATTATACATGGTTACCAACTACGGAGTTTTATTATAATAAATAGAAAATTTCTTTAAAACTGAGCTTATACTTTGAAGCGATTAATATTTATTCCAATTATCTTTTTAAATGCGTACTGTCAGAGATCTCTGGGGTTTTGCCGGTAGTGAAGTCCCAGGCTTGTACACGATGCGAGGGTGCCGGCAACGCTTCAGATATAATGCCCGCGTCCAGCAGCCCGGCCACGCCGCTCATGCGCCTGACACCTGGCCCCGGCCCGTTGCTACCGCCACCACCTCCGCCAATACCTCCCTCCCCATTTCCACCCTCCTCATCCACAACCATGGCATTCTAAAAAGATAGCAATAGAGTCTATTATTTGTTGTTATACAAATAAATAAAATTGAAGTGTCTGTGTGTAATGTCTAAATAATAGCTCTTAACTAAATAAATGCATAATGAAAGTAACGTAAGCTTCTAACCCAACTACCGTACCCATAACAAAAAAAAAAAAAATATTTGTAACATTGTGCATTGTATTGGGTGAAAGTCACGGGTAGTAGCTAGTTGGAAACTAAAAATGTATGGGGACTATTAAACATGAAAGGCGGATGGAGATAAAACCCAATATAATTAATGGTAATATGAATTATCACGAAAGTAAATTTATTTATTTATTGCTACAATATGAAATAATGAGTTACAAAATTATAAAAAATTAGGGCTATAAGTAGCAATGCGAAACATCTCAGATGATGTTGATCTGAGATTTATGTCTCAAGAAAGCGCTGGTTTTCAGATGCCCGCGCTTCCTTAGGGAATTTAGGAAGGCTGCTCCCCTTAGTTGACCTCCACCATTCAATTGTGTTACACTATAGTGATGATTGGCAATTCGTTGCCAGTACGATGTCTTATATTAAGTATATAATTAAAAAACTTTATAGTTCTCATGGGCTTGAAGGTAAAGAAACAAGGGCTTCTTTGGAATTCTAGAAGTTTTTGACTAAAAGGTATTTCATAAAATTTTGATTGACAAATCAATATATCTATATAAGTATATAAAACGGTCGGGTTAGTAAAACGGTAGGCCATTTGTAACTCGAGAACGGCTGAACTATTGTTATAATCTTTGATTTGTTGGATTTGTCCGTCGTCCAGAATAGTGGATGAATATGTATATTTTGGATCTTGATTAAGTCGGGAGGTAAGGAAAGTAGACATGGAAGCGAGTATTGGTGTAAAGATGCGAAAGAGAATGTTCCAATGGTTCGAACGTGTGGAAAAAATGCCGGACAAGCGATTGATTAAAAAGATATACAATGCGAAAGTAGAAGGATGTAGATACAGGGGGAGACCGAGACTAACCTACCTAACCCAATCGGTCATGTATTAAAGTGGAGTCAGGAGTCCGAAATCAGCGATCATGTATGAAGAGAATTATGAATGTTGAGGACGCGAGAGATATATGTAAGAATAGAGCCGTTTGGCACTGTTCTGTGTGCCTACCCCACTGGGGAGATGGCGTGATAATAAGTAAGTACAATGGAAAAATAAAATAATAAATTGTGAAAAAGATAATTTTCTCATACATATCGTATCCAAAAACTTGTTTGATAAAAAAACTGAATTTATTTTAATTCAGCTGATAAGTTACCTAAAATATATCGAATCTAATTTTGCGGTACGAAGTTCACCGAGTCAGCCAATTATTTTATATTGTAATAATACCTATAAGTACTATAAAAAGTATATGTCCTTTTAAAATACGGGTTATTCGTGTATAATTTTAAAATACTGATAGAAAATATAAGCATTAAACACATTTTCCCAAACATTAGTTTGGTAAAGCACAATGATTGTTATTTCTCAGTCATGATCGTTCGCAGCATGTGAAATTGGCCAGCATTATGACCCTATTTACATATTTTGTTACATAACAATATGTATTATATCATATTATATCTACTCTTGTTGAGCAGTGACTATTTTAGTGCCTAAAATGTAAACAATTTTCGTTATCACGAAGGTTAAAAATATGTTATTTAATTACCTGTGCTAAAATAATAGGTTGAAGATATTCGTGTATCCTCGGCAGGCGTTGGGGTTGGCCTGCGGAACCGTCACGGCCAACAGGCAGGTCATTTTGAATTTGCATTAGCGGCATGGCTACGTTGTTAAGTACGGTGTGGAATTGACCCTGTTCATCCCTGTCACCAATTTCACCTCGAGGTGATAGAATGTGGGGGCGGAACATCGAAAACGGGTGGCGATTACCTTCGGAGGTAGCCTGCCCCGGTGAACGATTATCTGGGGGACTATCTCCGTTGGCGTGAAGAGCGAACATCTCTCGAACAGCCGAAGGCGTATATAAACGTATTGTCTGCAACCGACGAAATCGATCACGAGCCGCATTCCTTAGCCTAACAGCTCGCATATGTGCTATTCGTATGAAGTTAACCCTGTGTTCGAATTCATTCATAACTTCACTGCCGGCTTCTTGTGCATTGGAACCATTCCCAGGCTGAGCATGCGATGGGCCAGCAATTGGCTCACTGTTTTGTGTTTCAATTCTTGGGCATCGAAATCTAGGAACTGGTGTTCGGGTGGGTAAACTCCGTATTGCTGGAATCCTGTAATTAGATACCGGAGGCAAAACCCGCCTCCTTATGAGCGGATGAGCTCCAGGATTGGTTCTGTGCAATGCCTTTAACCGCCTACTTTCCATGTACAAATCTCTTCTATTTCTAGCTGTTGTAGAGTAGTTCCTGTTAGCTGCGGAAATTTGCACAGCTAATCTATTGCTCCATTTTTGTGAACCTATATTACGGGAGGGGAAAGATGTCGATTCATCTTGTTTTTCTTTATTACTGTTACTTGTTACAGTTGTTTCGGTTTTGGAAGTGGAAGGTTTTTCTTCTGTGGAACCTTTGTTATCCTGACTTGGTAAAGAACTTTCAGTTGGCTCTCTTGCCCGCTGTGAATTAGTGTTCACAAGTTCATCAGGTCCGTCAACGTTTACATCAGCGTTATGGTCAACATTTTGAATACGCACAACATCTACAGATTCTACTGGCTGCGCAGCGGGAGCCTGATTGTTAGCAGCTCTTCCATTATTTCTGTTTGATATTACTATTAGACAAGTCAAAGCCAACGCCCGTTTTAAGGTTCGTAACATAGTGATGATCAATTGACTTAGACCTCGCTCTTCCAGACACATCATCATCATGTTAAGCATTACAGATAGCACTTGCATGGCTCTCATACGTATTTCATGCCTCGTGGCACTTATTTCCATTGTCCGTGCAAGATCTCTGCGTGACCGACTGGCGTAGCGAGGTGCCAGTCGGTTACCTATGGAATATCGTGATCTTCTTCGAAATTCATCGTCTGCGCGCCATCTATAGCTTGATTGTAATTTCCTCCTAAGTGCGGGGGACGCTCTCATTTGAGATCTGTTCGCATGTGCCGGTCTATTTTCGCTGGCAGCATTAGTAGATGTGTTGGATTCACTATTTCTCGGATTTGGTGTGCCATTATTAGTATCAGTTGGCGCCGTACGTCCTGCAGATGTTCTGTCACTATTTTCATTTCTTGGATTAGATCTCGGATTTCTGCCACTTCGAGTTAAGCCATCAGTCATCTCAGATAACATCATACACCTATCTAGAAGAGGTCTAGTATAATAACTAGGAACATTTTGTACCCCTGATTCTCTGTGTAACGTAAGTATACGACGACGTAAATTCTCCCACATGGTTCGTAATTCTCTCATAGTCGTGCGGTTGCCTCGTAACCATAGATTCGTTAATTGCACTGTATGTTTTTGTAAAGCATTTACGCCACTTTTAACTTTCCTATAAGCCTCATCGGGTGGAACTGCGCCTCCCCTCGTCCAAAAATCATCCCTACTGGTAGAAGGTCTGTCAGGATTAAAATCATGTGGTCTTGGCGTTGATTGCTCTGGTGTTCCGCCTTCGTCTGTTTGCGTCGTACCGCCATTTTCCCCGGTTGTTTCACTTTGTGTTCGTACTCGAAACCTGTCGTTAGACAACGATACATTTATACCACCTGGTTCTCTCGACGATTCGTTATTCTGCAATTCATCACTTAATTCAAAAACCATTCTATCAGTGCGCCGTGACAGTCTTCCTGGAAACGAGGACGTAGATGTACTGTCGGTAGGTCTCAATTCTTCTTCTCGAAACGTGGTATTTCTGGTTCTGAAAATATTGACTTCAGGAGATTGATCACTATCTGAGTCAGAACTGGAAGACAGGAAATCACGACGCCAAGAAGAGCTAAATAGACGAACGCGAGGACGTCCACCTCGCATTCTACCACCACTTTCACTTTCATCGGAATGTGCACGGGACCCTACGCCGCGTCTTGGTATATTACGCTCGACGCTAGCTAGCGTTGATAGTGACATATTGGTAATTAGATTCAATAGTCTAGTACCCGAATCTCGAAGAATGTCACGAATTAAATCTAAACTCTCGTTAATAGCTTGCGCATCGACTGGTGTTTGCACGGGACTCATCTGCGTGGAGGAATTGGTCGTTGTTGGTCTTGGTATAGAAGTGCCAGAAGTGGACGGCATATTGCCGGGCGACATGTCAATGCGGAAAGACTGCAGCTGTGCGAAAGGCTCTACAGCGTTCGTAGACGATAGCAGTGGGTCGTTGTTGTGTTGCAAGGGGGAAAAGTTCCTTCTGCGTAGCGAAAAATTACGCCCTGAAGACGATTCTCTTGTTGAAGTAAATATACTCGTCCGAGCAGTGTTCGCTGTACTAGTAGAAGTAGGGGTATTCTGTGAAAAAGTAACCCTGGTAGGTCTAAGAGTTCCATTAGAGGACGAGAAAGGATTCGGCAGCAATCTTGTGGTTTGATCACTAAGATCAACCGTTCTGAATGATCTTTCTGGTCCCGATAACGGGTGAAAAGCTGAAGAACGTGATCCAAACAGTGAACGCTCTTGATTCGGTGAATTTTCATTTCTGAAATTGGAAGCAATATTGTAATTAATATTTTCTGTGTTTTAAAGTCATTTTTTTTTTAATATTACATTTGTATACCTGGAATTATTACTATCAATAGACAATACGTCCAAACTTAGTAGACGGCTACTGCTATTTTCACCATCACCATTGTCACCGGGGTCTTGGCGGCTGGATGCTGATGACGTGCTTGGAGTTGGATTAGCTGTAAATATAGACGTACGTTAAATAATAAGATCTACCTTAAATAATAAATTATTAGTGAAAGTGGAAAAAGAGAGCTTTACTGCGAGCAGGATTTGAACCTGCGTCCCGTCCAATCCAGAGAAGTGCTCTGGACTGCTAACCCATCGCAGTCACCTAATGGTGACACCCAATCTCCACTTCACATTTGTTTTGGATGTCTTTAAGACCCACGCCACCTATCGGATGCATTTACGTACATTTTATTCCAATATAGTCAGTTTCATTTTGCAATAAACATTCATACTAATCGATGGCCATGACCATTAGGATATATTGTGAATATTGACATTAATTTTAGTCATTATATCAATATTAAAATAAACTCACAATAAGCAAATCAATAATTCCGTGTGTGTGGGACAATGCCACAGTGTTAACATATAAACTACTTTATTTTTGATATTTCCTTGCCTTCCTTAATAATTTTCGCGGAGAAACTTCATTGAAAACGATGTAATTTTACCATTTCTATGTGCATGCTACGGATTCATACCATCATCTAATGAAGTGGGTGTTAATATACGCCCAGCTGGATTCCAACCAGAAGTACTTGCTGTCGCAGAAACATCTGTTTCCATCGGATCCGTGCCACGGTCAATCTGAAATGTTTAGTGCTATATTTATATATTATACAAGCCTAAAAAAGATTAATCATTTGCAATGTGAAAAATCGCCTCAGGCGCTTACAGACTTTCATCAAAGGAGTACTTATTCTTTATAAGAGTCCATTTTTAACCGATTTCATAAAAGGAGGTTATCAATTCGTAAGTTTTTTTTTTAATAGTTCTCGTAGAACTAGTGAGTGTAGGACTTAGTCCTTAGTACTTATTGCGATATTGGGAAGAGATTTAAGGCCGGCGCTCACTTGACAGGAAGGCGCGGGATGGCACGGCAAAGTATCATCGGAACGCCGAGGGACGCTTCGGCATGCCGAGGCATCCTGTGGCATACTGCACATTTAATATGAGGCCGGCACTCAATTATTTGTTTATCCATACGGTTTTCGCGTTGTTCAAGAGTTAGTTTTGTATTAAAAAAGGATAGAACGGGATTTAGTGATAATAGCACATCTCGCTGAATAGGAAGAGAAAAAATAGGTACGTGCAGAAATAAGTATAAAGAAAAAAATCTGGATACGTAAGCTATGGAGACAAAGATATACAAAAGGTGAATTTAGCAACTTGTTCAATGATTTAAGATATGAGGCGTCGTTACCCGCCCTCCGCTACCTGCGCTCCCATCTGTACGTACGTGCTAAGGTGTGGTGAAGCCCGGCGAGGCTTACTGAAGCTCGCCGTAGCGTCCCGAAGCCTGCCGCGGCATGCCAAAACGATATCAACGAAATTTGTGTGCCAATAGTATTATAATAAGATTCAAATTCATTTTCTCACAAAAATCGTTTGCCGTGCCATCCCGTAAAGTGAGCGCCGGCCTTTAAGACTTTTTTAGCCGTTTCCAACGTCATAGCAGTTGTTTCATTATTTTTTAGGGTTCCGTACCCGAAGGGTCAAAATGGGACCCTATTACTAAGACTTCGCTGTCTGTCTGTCCGTCCGTTTGTCACCGTTTGTGTTGTTGTTTGTACCTCAAGAACGGCGATACAGTTGAAATTTTTTATTTTTACAATAGGAAGGGAGAGCCACGGTCCGGCTGATGGTAAGTGGTAGTAATCGCGTGATATGATATAAATTAGCGAACCCAAGGGCTAAGTGTTAGTGGTCTATATTTTATTGTCTATACTACAAAACATGATATAACTTTATGTAAATTAATTTTATATGCTAATGGAAGGTTAAGAGTAAATGGATTTAAAATTTTAATTTAATAACAAAACATAATCAAGAGAGAATGGAATACCGAAAAGACGTGAAAGAATACCTTACATGATACGACGAACACTCAAGGGCGGATCCAGCTTACTAATAAGTGCTGGAGTCATTTTACTAGTCAAGGGGTTCATAGAGTCGAGCTCCAGTGAGACAAATTCCCAAATGTTATTATATAATTCCATCCATCCATCCATCAGCCCTTCGACGCCCACTGCTGGACATAGGCCTCCCCAAGGGAACTTCGCTCATATGGGGGCTAGTGCCGTAATCGCCACGCTTGGCAGGCGCGTTGGCGATCGCAGTGGATGTTGTTAATACTCGAGGGAGCGCTGCTGCCCCCGGTATTCTCTCAGTCGGTTCTTACGACTCCCTTGGGTGGAGAGGGGTGGGACAATGCTAAAGCCGGCCCCACACGGCAGATTATATAATTAGTTATCCATACGGTTATTTACGGTTACGGTTTATTATATAATTAGTTAATTATAATAGAAGCATTACATTAAGTGCAGTGACAGCATAATGGTAAAACCAATTGTGTGTATTTATTAACAATTTGTTCAACTTAGTGAAGGAATACATCGTGATCTAAATCCCTCTCAGGTTGAGCCCTTGCCCAGTGATGGATTATGAAAAAAAAACAGCATTATTTAGTTTTTTTTTATTGCATGTGGTGGCCACTGCCACTGTCCATCTGATGGTAAATAGTAACCGTCACCCATGGACTCGACTATACCGAGAGTATTATCAAACCGCTGCTCACCAATTAATTTCACAGATGAAATGAAATATAAACGGCTATCTTCTGCTACAGCCAAAATGCAACGAAGTGCTTCATGGCCGGTCACACGGGAGATGGTGGTACCAACCCGCTCGGGCCCGATACCAAGTGAGTACTCCCACTTGGTCCCCAGCCCTAACACCAGTCATGCAATGGATGATAATTGCTTACTTCCCTTAGTGGCCTCATACGACACCCGTGGGAAAGAATGGGGTGGTGACACTTGTATTCTTAATCCTTCACCATACGGATAAAAGTCTCTTTTAGTCTTATGGATGTGAATGTGTAAAATTACCAGTTTTAGATCCCCCCCCCCCCCCCCTGGTCATAGCCCCCATGAGCCCCCCTGGATCAGCCCTTGTGAGCACCACCAATATTTAAAACTTGTTTCAACCTGAACAGTGATGAATATGTTTCAATATCTTCAAGGTAGTTTGGCAACTGTTTTTTTTTACGGAAACCTTTACATGACTTTATAAGAACCATCTAGTCAAGAGTCAAGATGGCAGAACTAATAATTGATTGAAAATTTAATTCGTTCCACACTTATAATATGAATTTCATGCATAATTTAAACACTGACTTGTAGTAAATAAAATAATAGGAACAGTACATATACATACTAAAAATATATTGAGACACTTTTCTAGATTGAGTTGGTGATGATTTCACGATAATATTGGCTAGTACTACAAAACTATCAAAGGAAATTACGGCTATTGTTTGTAAGATAATTCGAGACAAAGAGTAGAGATAAATACTTCATGTTCACTCAGATCTAATACGGTATACAAATAACTAAGAACTTTACACTGGAGTACTTTAGAATATTACCGTGCTTGGAGGTGGTGAGGTGTTTGTAAGTCGATGGCGTACCATGAAAAGCCTCTGGTAATTCCTCACTAAGCTATCATATCTTTGAACTAAGTTTTGATAAGAATTCACAATCATGTCTTGTGCAAAGCCAGAATTTGGGTTCTCTTGTGGTCTAACGCTGCCTGGGCTGTCGTCAGGGTCATCTCTTCTGGAGTTATTTTGGCTAGTTTGAGGTCCAACTGTTGGATTCTGCTGTAGTAATGAGCTATTCACAGGGCCTCCTGAACATGGCCACAATGATATTCCAGTAATGAGTTTGTAACCCAAAGCATCAAAAGCAACATATCTGAAAAAAATAAGCTAAGAAGAATGCATAATATTTATAGTGAAATAATAGTTACACTACTAAGCTTCATAATCCATCCATCCATCAGCCTTTCATCGTCCACTGCTGGACATAGGCCTCCCCAAAATGGGGGTTTTACCATAATCGCCACGCTTGGCAGGCGGGTTGGCGATCGCAGAGGATGTTTTTAGTACACAGGGGAATGCTGCTGCCCGGTGCCCCGGTAATCCCGTAGTCGGCTTATACGACTCCCATAGGAAGAGACGGGGTGGAGCTATTCTTGGTGCCGGCCCCACACGGCAAATATGTATATACTATAGCTTCATAATCCATCCATCAGCCTTTTAACGTCCACTGCTGGACATAGGCCTCCCCAAGAATGGGGGATAGTGCCGTAATCGCCACGCTTGGCAGGCGGGTTGGCGATCGCAGTGGATGTTGTTAATACTCGAAGGAGTGCTGCTGCCCACTCCCTCGGTATTCCCTCAGTCGGCTCTTACGACTCCCATGGGTGGAGAGGGGTGGGACAATTCTAAAGCAGGCCCCACACGGCTAACAAGCTTCATAATATCAATACAATACTTATTAAAGATAATAGTTATATATTAATCAGCACTTTCGGTTAGGTGATAGTACAACAAAACATACATAGCATCACGCCTGTATCCCTGAAGGGGTAGGCAAAGGTGTATTACACACCCACAATTCGCCAGCTATGTTTAAGTCCCACGTAATAGGGGGAGAGACTATTGCCGTCTACCGGGCACATTTCCAAACTCCGGCCTGCTACTGAGAATTTGTCTTTTTATGAAAAAGCTCAATAACATTGACCAACCCGGGGATCGAACCCGAGACCTCATGATCAGCAATCGCACACACTACCGCTGCACCACCGAGGCAGTTAAATAAATACATATTTTATTAGTCCTTAATTTAAAAGACAACAACCAATTCTATGCCTTTGTATAACATGGATACAAATGCTTTGCAAAAGAGATCTTGTGTAATGTTTGAGTTCTTGACTGTCTCTACAACAATATTAGTCAAAATAAAAAAAAAAAAATTGTTGTTAAAGTACAAATTATTTGTGAATAAGGAAAAAGAGATTTTTTGTACTAGCGGGAATCGAACCCGCGGCTTTTCCAATCAGGGGAAGTGCTCTGAACCACTGAGCTATAGTACAGATCTTTCGGTCATCCCAATCTACTTATCACATTTTGTCTCTTTTTTCTTTATTCACAAATAATTGGTACTTTAAAAGTGGCGGAGCATGTCAAATGCTAAAAAATATAGATCAAAAATATTTTGTTGTAATAACATAACATTCTAATAAGAATACATACCTAACTTTTTCATTTATATTATTTGTGGATACTTTGGTAAAAGGTGCAGGCTGGCTCCAATCCCAGAAATAGAGTTCATTGTATGTTGCTATAACCAATAGTTGTTCTCGTGGGTGAAAAGCTATAGAAGCAATCACCGTTTCATTTCTTACATTCCACACCTCACTGCCTCCCTATAAGAGATTTTAAGTTGACAGAACATGAAACAAACATTGCTTAATCATCACACACACACACATAGCATCACGCCTGTATTCCCCGAAGGGGTAGGCAGAGGTGTATTACACACCCACGACTCGCCGGCTATGTTTAAGTCCCACGTAATAGGGGGCGAGCCTATTGACGTCTACCGGGCACATTTCCAAACTCCGGGCTGCTACTGAGAATTTCTCTGTTTAGGAAAAAGCTCAATCATAAAACATTGCCCGACCCGGGGATCGAACCCGAGACCTCATGATTAGCAGTCACATACACTACCGCTACACTACCGAGGCAGTTGCTTAATCATAAATAAAACTAATGGCCTTTTTACTTATTGTTAATTAAATGTTTAGGTTCTTTGATTACACTGTTTACTGCATCTCCCTTGCTACTTTAAGTTACTGTATTAAGACAAATCCAAGGGAATAATTCTTGTATTGTGGGGACAAAAAAAATTACAAATATACAACTTCACAGACACAAATTACATCCAGACTCAGAACAACCATTTGTGGATCACACAAAGAGTTGTCCTGTATGGGAATTGAACCCACAACACTCGGGCGGGAGGCCGGTATCTATACCACTCAGCCATCTGTACAGTTGATTTCGTATTTTCATTTTGGACGAACCTATAGATGTGATAGTGACGCGCCCTATTTACTAAACTATTATAACTTTTCACAGCACGTAACAGCATCGCGTCGCCGTAACGGTTTGGAGAGACCTTTAACCTGTCACTGCATAGCTAAATAAGTATTAAAGATTAAGAAACTCCGTAAAGTTGAGCAAAACTTACACTGGCAATATCCCAAACTCTGACTTGTCCACCCAAACACCCAGAGCCAATCAGTAGTGGGTGTGAAGGATGAAATGCAATACACCATGGTGTTCGAGGATGTCCCTTCAGTATGCGTACATGCTTACCGCTAGCCAATTCAGACACATAAACATTGTGGTTTCCATGTGTTGATGCTAATTTAGTCCTAATGAAAAACTAATAGTAGTTAGGCCATACTTATTATGACAACATAGGTGCATGATAATTAATACATTGATCTCAAGACTTGAGAATTTGTTTTATAAGTACCTACTATTGACCAATTGATTCACATGGGTAATTATACATAACTAGTATCTACTTGATTCAGACAAAACGGGCTGTTTTATATTCAAGGCTATTTATGTTCACGGGAAGTCTAGAAAATATTCATATTGTAAATAATGCAGGTAGTATGTTTGGTGTTTATTAAAGTTTATGGAATAATCAATTTGGTGGTAGTCATAATGTCCCACTACATGCTAACACAGGAGCCATTTCTGTCTTAGGTTAATGAATCTACCTGGCTTCTGGCCATTACAGATTACAGCTGTAAATTTTAGCATATACATTATTATTAATATCTTAATATGAATAACACCAGGTTGAAGTAATTAAATAACCTGAATAATTTTTGCATTGCCATTGCATTACTGGTGGCAAGACTGGGTATCAAGTGGGAGTACTCACTTGTTATTGAGCAAAAGTTTAGTAGGTACCACTGGTGATCGGCCTTGAAGCACCTCAGTGTATTTTGGGTGTAATGGGATATAGCGTTTATTCTTTAATTTCATATCCGTGAAATGAAACAATGAGCCACAGCTTGACAGTACTCTTAGTAAAGTCCATGAGCAACGACTACTACTTACTATCAAGAGGGCTTGAAAGTACCCTTAGTATAATTAAGTTAATGAACTATGATTACTACTAACCATCAGGTGGGTAGTGGCTCATCTGCCAGCATAGCAATATAACAGAATTGCCACTATTTATAAGCATTTATTATCATAGTCATATGTGTTTGTAACATACTATTGTGTATCACTTATAAAAATAATTAAAATATCTTACCCATCAGGGCTAAAAACCATTAAAAAAGTTGATCTTGGGTAGCCAGGTAGATCACAGCTCTATAATTAAAGAATACATTTTATAGAGTTATTGTTCAGTACAACACAAATTCAGTAAAATAAATAAACCATACTCTTATTTGAAGGGACTTCTTCACAAGTATGTCTTCAGCATTATTTTCAAGTACAGTTTTGTTACTGGGAGATTGAGGAGGGTTCACACCCGTCTCCCTCCACTGCCAGCTTCGAGCAATATTGCCCACATATTGCGTTTCATCAATTTGCTCATTCTTATAACCAAGCCATTCATTATCTATAATAGGGTCCATTGCCCTAAAATCAATTGAAACAATCAGATAATGAAACCTATAAGAAGCAATACAATACTTGGAGTGTTACACATATTTGTTAATAAATAAAAGTAACTATTTGTCTAAAATTGAATGTGCCAATAAAATTCTGATAAAACATAAGTAAGTATCAATACACAAAAGGCTGTCATATTACTAATAACTGAATTAGACAATTTTTATTAAATGTAATTAATAAAATTCTCACACAGCAAATATTTCCAAGCATAATTAAGTTTGGATCTGGCCTACCTATATAAACAAGATATTTTGTTTCTATAACTTTTTTGATCCTTTGTAAAATATTTGTTTCATCTAATATATTTCCATTTGTATTTAATATTGACTAATTATATAAATTACTCTAGAGGTGACCTATACTTCCAATCAGAAAAATGTTACAGATATACCTATATGTAAGCAAAGATAAGACCCGCAGATTTAAGAAAACACATGGGGCAAGTATTACAATTATGTTTACCTGTATAATTAAGTCATGATCGATTTGAATTTTATGTAGTCAATCTGAAAGAAAATATATTATATTTTATAATATTATTGTTCCATTGTGTTATTGATTATTTAGTACACATTTTTATTAGCATTTTGGTTTGTAAGATGAATCTTATGTAAGACATCTACTTCATCATATTAATTATAAATTTCTTATTACTAGGGTCTAAGTTGGATAAAGTATTTTTGCCATATACCTATCAGGATTCACGTATACACTGCACTGCCCGTGTGTGCCATGTTGAAAATTGACACAATAATAATTTGCAAAACAGTTGACGTAAAACATCTTTTAGAATATTTTACGACCTATTAATAACCGCAAAACATATCTTTATTGTAGAACTAGTATGAATTGTATAAAATGTTGTATAAAATTATCTTTTGCAGTATAAATAGTAAGTATGAAAACAAGGTATTTACCTTAAACATAATGGTCAGATGAAGAAAGTATCGACGTAATCGCTTAAAATATGATCAATTTTAAGTAGTTTATTTGTCTGTCGTTACAAATATTTAACATCTACGTTTTTTGCGTGTCCAAAATCCATAACAGAAACAATTCCAACAGCACCAGCTGCAAACTGTCAAAATTTTGGAACATAGAGTAAAGTAATCATACTAAAATTCTGGAAACAAATACAGATAATAATCAACCAGTTGCAAATTAAAAAAAAGGGTTTACAGATGAAAAAATACATTACGACTATATAAAAAAAATTATTTAATTACAGAAAAAACTGACATTGAAACTAACTGCTCACGCGGGGTACAGGGAGACCTGGTGGGAATGGTTCGCCGGCCACCTGCCGGTCAGCAGGGGACCCGAACCCGGGGAAATCCTACCTCGGGAGGTTGTCCCGCCAACCAGCGAAAATCCCGTGGAGTTGCCGTCGTGCCGGAGCAGGAGACCGGTGTGAACCAGACGATTACTCGCGGGGGGGCACCGAGGGCCCTTCCCCGTTTCGTATCAGCTCCTTACTAAACCCACTGTCTAGCCTTGCGCCAAGTGTCACCACCCTTTTTTTTCCGAGTGTCACCGGTACCTATTGCGCGCAAATCCATATCCTCCAAACCTTTCTTAAACCATGGCTAAAAAGAATAAAAATAGCAAGTCTCTTACGGCGGACTCCCTATCCACATCATCAGTGGAGTTTTGCAACATCAGGGGTCTTCACAGTAATCTCGACGCCATTCATCACCATCTCGAGACGGCGCAGCCTGCCCTACTCTTTTTGACGGAGACGCAGATAGGCGCTTCAGACGACATTTCGTACCTTAAATAGCCCGGCTACAAACTGGAGCACTCATTCCATCGTAAAGCCGGGGTGTACGTGTTCGTTCGGAGTGATGTCTGCTGTAACCGCTTTCGGGGCCTCGAACATGGCAAACTTTCCATTTTATGGCTACGCGTAGAATATGGTGGAATAGACCATATCAAAGCCTGTAGGATGACTGCGCGCCAGAAGCAGTCCGCATAAATCGGGATCCGAACGCCAAAGAGATAAAGCGGGAATTTAATGCTGCTTCCAGGTCCAGCAAGAGGGCTATTGCCGAAGTCAAGGTGGAACACGTTGCCAGAATTGGCGAGTGACTTGCAAGCTATCCCACTGGGAGCCGAGCTTTCTGGTCGCTCGCCAAGGTAGTACAGGGCAACTTCTGTCAGTCTAGTCTCCCACCACTGCGGAAACTAGATGGCAATTTGGCCCATAGGATGGAGAAGGCCGCTTTTTTGGGCCAACTCTTTGCCTCAAACTCGACTTTGGACACCGGAGCGGCCACACCACCCGTCATCATTTGTCCGTGTGGTGATGGACTAGGAATACAAGTGTCACCATCCCATTATTTTCCGCGGGTGTCGTATGAGGCGACTAAGGGAAGTAAGCAATTATCATCAATTGCATGACTGGTGGTAGGGCTGGGTACCAAATGGGAGAACGTATTTGGTATCGGGCCCGAGTGAGTTGGTACCTCCCGTATGACCGGCCATGAAGCACATCATTGCATTTTGGCTGTAGCAGGAGATAGCCGTTTATATTTCATTTCATATCTGGGAAATGAATTGGTGAGCAGCGGCTTGACAATACTCTCAGTATAGTCGAGTCCATGGGCGACGGTTACCATTTACCATCAGATGGACAATGGCTCGTCTGCCAATACATACAATAAAAAAAAAATCCCACGGTGTGAAAGCTCCATGCCCGAAATCCACATTACGCAACGTGCGGTCAGGCGGGAGCTGCTGCTGCTGGACGTCCATAGGTCGAGTGGGCCGGATGGCATCCCTGCGGTGGTTCTTCGAACGTGCACCCCTGAGTTAACCCCCGTCCTTACGAGCCAGTTCCGCCTTTCATACAGTACCGGCAGGATTCCTACTTCGTGGAAGGTAGCCCATATTCACCCGATTCCCAAAAGGGGTGATCGGTCGGACCCGTTGAATTACAGGCCAATCGTGATAACATCCCTGCTCTTCAGGGTACTGGAGAGAGTTATCAACCGCCGACTTCTGCAGTACCTTGAGGATCACCAGCTGATCAGTGATCGCCAATACGGCTTTCGTCAAGGTCGGTCTGCTGGTGATCTTCTTGCGTGCCTCATTCATCGCTGGGCGGAGGCCTTGGAGGGTGGGGGTGAGGCTTTGGCATTCAGCCTGGACATCGCGAAGACTTTCGACAGGGTCTGGCATAGGGCCCTTCTATCGAAGTTACCATCATATGGAGTCCCCAAGAGGCTCTGCAAATGGATCGCCGGCATCCTCCATGCTCACAGCATCAAAGTCGTTGTAGACGGATGCTGCTCTGATACCATGGGGATTAATGCTGGCTTTCCTCAAGGCTCGGTGCTCTCCCCAACGCGGTTCATCCTGCATATCAATGACTTGCTCTCGATTGAGAGTATGCATTGCTATGCGGATGACAGTACGGGTGATGCGCGATATACCAGGCATCAGAAAGTCTCTCGGAACATGTTGGAGGAGAGGCGGACCCAACTTGCATCTGAAGTCGAGCGCTCTCTAGGACGGGCCTCGGAATGGAGAGGAAAGAACTTGGTTCAATTCAACCCTACGAAGACACAGGTTTGCGCGTTCACTGCAAAGAAGGACGCATTTGTCGTGACGCTCCAGTTCCAAGGGGTAACTCTTCCGGTCTTCGAGAGTATTGGGATCCTCGGCATTGACATATCCAGCAAAGTCCAGTTCGGGAATCATTTGAAGGACAAAGCCAAACTGGCGAGCAAGAGCGTGAATGAATAACGAAACGGCTGGACCGATTTGGCCGGGCTTTCACTAGCAGATAGCTGTTGTTACAAGGAGTATCATAGGCTACTTTTATTTTGGCGGTACCCTGCGTATTAAATAAAACCCATGAAATTGTGAATGAATATCACTCCGGAACGCCTGGACCGATTTGGAATTTTACTAGCAGATAGCTGTTGTTATAAGAAGTAACTTAATTTTATTTTGGAAAAAACAATTAGGGTACCACGCGAAAAAAATAAAACCTATGAAATTGTGAATGAATACCGATTGAAATATATATATATATATATATATACATCGAATATACATTCACGGCTAATCTTCGGAACAGTTGCACTTATTTCTCTCTCACAGGACGGGCGATCATTACTTTTATTTTGGAAAAATAATTAGGATTCTGCACTAAAAAAGAAAATATGTAATTAATTTCCACACAGACGTAGTAGTATCAGTTAGTATGTAAATATATTGTGGATATTCTCGGCTTTTCTCTGCTTATCTCATGATAAACGGTTGCAACAGAGAAATGATCATAGGCAAGAATAACAATAGAAAAGAGTTTAGAGACTTTTAGGACTAAAACATAAATTCATATAATTCACATAGCCGTTAGGAAAAAGGGTGAAGGGCTAGGGTCCGGCAGACAAACGCAAGTGTGTTTAATGTGTTTTGTAGATACTTATTCATTGTAATAAAATAATGTTACAAATATTTGCATATATAGTGACGAGGTCACATTCGGTTATGAGATGAGATACCTAGGGTTGAAATTACTCTTTCAATCCCACGTGATACGTACATAAATCTCTTTCAACATTTGTATATTATTACACGGGAAAACGATGAGATAACGAGATTGTTCACGAAATTTGATTTCGCGTGATTTTGAGCATAAAATGGATGTTTTATTTTTCATACGGGACGCGATGATTTAGGGTGATTTAATATAGAACCAATAAGTCTTTAAACAAGTAATTAACGAATTTTGATGTTATCGCTTAAATAACGTTTCTGACAAGTTTTTTACACGTTAAAATGGTAGGTAGGTACACCATAATAGCTAAGACACATCATATCTGTATTATACATCTTTTAATATCTGTATTATACATCTTTTTATATCTGTATTATACATCTTTTTATATCTGTATTATACATCTTTTTATATCTGTATTATACAAGGGCGGATCCAGGATTTTTTTCTTTATGTGGCACAAGGGCCAGACGGGCAAAAAAATCAACTATAACTGTTAGAAATAAACTTTTAGTATTTATAGAAAGGTTTATGCAATTCCAGCTAGAAATGGACAAGAGTTTACTCATGTTCTTTCTGTTATTTTATTAATATAATAACTCTGATAATTTGGTTTGCCTACAAGTATGTACTGTGATGCAATCTTCAAGCATAAACAATTGTCTGGTCATCGTACCAAGGCCTGACAACGTATTAAATATATCCTTCGCGTTAAAGCATTATGCAGGCATTAATTATATTCGTCACCGTAAACATCGATTACATCAGGTGCGGTATTACTTATTATTAGATAGGTAAATATTAAAATAGCGAAACCTGGAAAAATAACAAAAACAGTCTTCGATTAACAATACCAACGTTGATCGAAGAATACAGTATTAAATTTAAAGTCGCATCATAAATAGCCATCTCTTAAATTTATATAAAATGCACAAGTGCTATATAAATAGAGTTTTATTTTGAACGACGACGCTGGGTAAACATCTTTGTTGTCCGATTAGGTAGTTTCCAATTGTATTGCTTTCTTAGTTCAAGATACCACTTCGGAGTTGTATTCGAATAAAATATTAGCTTTGTTCAGAAATAGCTACTTCCAGTCACGATGAAATATTCTTCGTCTTATTCATGAAGGTTGCACAACTTTTAAATCTTTTGTTATTGATCAGCTAGCTAACTTGGCAACAATTAAGTTAAAACATTTAAGTTCCTATCCTAACTAACTATTATATTTGTCCGTTTGTTCGTTGAATTTTGATGCCACTTTATTTAATAGCTCTTGATTAGACTTAAAAACTGGTATACATTTTATTTATCGGGAACCTGAGATATGGCATATAGCCCAAAAGGCTGCGTCGGAGCCGTGGGCAAAGTCTAGTTAAAACATATTACTGGTGTGTCTTTTTATGAGTTTAGTGAAACATAGTTTAATTTGTAAGGTAAGATTTGTTTTATATTGAAAAGTTATAATACATTTTTTTATTTATGAAATATCTTCTAGGATTTGTTAGTGACCCCGTGTGGGCGGAGTCCCTGGACGCCCTGAGCAGGGCTATTCTATGGAGACTACAGAGAATCGTCGCGTCCAGGGTCATACGCGGGTACCGCACGGTGTTGACTGAGGCGGCCTTTCTTCTTTTCGGGACTTTTTTTTTCTTTTCTGGACTTGTTGCGGCCCCTACCCAGCGAGGTGGTCAGGTGGCAGGGCAACGCCCGCCGAGCTCCCATGGGCCGTTGGAGGGCACGGCTGGAAGCGCCCCGGGCCGGTCTTTGGATCGTAGGGGCACTCCAGCCGGTGCTGGATGAGTGGGCAGGGTGACGGCATGGAGTCTTCATCTTCCGACTGGTGCAGGTGCTGTCGGGGCACGGTTGCTTCGGCAGATACCTGCACATATGCACATAGTCGCGAGGAGGGAGGCGACTCCGTGCTGTCACCATTGCGGCTGTGAAGAGGACACGGCGCGGCACACGCTCGAGTCGTGCCGCTGTCGCTGCCTGGTGTATCGGCGAGGGTCGTAAGAGCGGGTTAGGGGCGGTTGCCCCCTTTTGTTTTGTTATTCATCAGCCTTTCATCGTTCACTGCTGGAGAGAAAAGGCAATGGAAAGGGTAAAGCACCGGCGGACCACTGAAGTAACGTCATACAGGTCTAGTGGTCCACCAATAGAGGCGGAGAGACGGCACACGGCGGGTTTATCTAGTGGGTGAAGGCCCCACATTACATTACCCTGTTCGTTGCCCCGAACGTATACCCCGTGTATGCGGTCAGTTACATTATATCCCGCCACAAAAAAAAAAGGAATTGTTACTGAAAGTTTATGAAAAATAAATGTAACATGAGTACTAATAACTACAAAAGGGCATGAACTGGAGCGAGGGTTGTTGTCATGTAAGTTGCTTTGAATTGAAAAAAAGCTGTGAATCAATATAACCTTAAAACATATTGCAAATAGAAACGTTCTCATCCGTTGTAATGAGGAACTACAAATACAAAGTGTGCAAAGCAGAGTTTTTGACGGGCCTTACTGGCAAGAGATTAGGTGAAGAAGGCTGGTATTACTTATACTGTTACAAAAAATGGACAGCTAATTCTAGATGGTGGCACTTTCTTTTTCACGCCTCATAAGCGAAACGTTGAGGTGGGTACTATTCTCGTTTTACGCAGAACAACTGATTTTTCAAACTTAATATGTTTCTATTTATCATATATTGCACTTCTAAAATAATATATACACACACATATCAAGAAAAAACACTATTTTTAACACTCATGATATTTTTTATGCCATTTTTGTAAACTAGTTAAAAAACTGTTTAAAAAAGTTCTGTTTTGGACGTCCGTGTGTTGTAGGTAATGTATGTTATCACGATAACGATCGAAATACTTAACTAATCGAGTCTTATTTTTTCTTATTAACTTCAGTATGATTACGAATAGAGCCCTATTACTTTTCACGGTGTGATTCGATGTGCTTTAATTGTTAATGTCGAGCGTAAATATTCACAATTTTTTTGTAATAAATAAAAAAATTGTGAATATTTACGCTCGACTCGATGGCCCAGACAGTGGTACACTAAAACCAGTGCTATACCTTATTTTGTGAGAACCTGAGAACTACTTCTATAGACCAATATATTAGTACTTAGATATTTTTTATATATATTTTTAGCATTTGACATGCTTAGCACTATACATTAAACACAAAGTGAAAAATGTGAAATCGAAAATAACAGTCAGGAGCAGGATTTGAACCTGCATCTTCTGGATACCGTCCAGATGCTTTACCAATTCAGCCATCCTGACAATTGCTCCTGACTGCTAATTTCGATAACACATCATACTTAACGTCTTTGGGTGACGCCTGCGCTATCTGTCGGAAGTATTTTCATACATTATACCGACCAGGTAAACTTAATTTTACAATTAAGATTTTACCTAATAATGACGCAAACCCTTTAAATATTTAGATATTTTTTATATATATTTTTAGCATTTGACATGCTTAGCACTATACATTAAACACAAAGTGAAAAATGTGAAATCGAAAATAACAGTCAGGAGCAGGATTTGAACCTGCATCTTCTGGATACCGTCCAGATGCTTTACCAATTCAGCCATCAGCGTCATTATTAGGTAAAATCTTAATTGTAAAATTAAGTTTACCTGGTCGGTATAATGTATGAAAATACTTCCGACAGATAGCGCAGGCGTCACCCAAAGACGTTAAGTATGATGTGTTATCGAAATTAGCAGTCAGGAGCAATTGTCAGGATGGATGAATTGGTAAAGCATCTGGACGGTATCCAGAAGATGCAGGTTCAAATCCTGCTCCTGACTGTTATTTTCGATTTCACATTTTTCACTTTGTGTTTAATGTATAGTGCTAAGCATGTCAAATGCTAAAAATATATATAAAAAATATCTAAATATTTAAAGGGTTTGCGTCATTATTAGGTAAAATCTTAATTGTAAAATTATGTTTACCTGGTCGGTATAATGTATGAAAATACTTCCGACAGATAGCGCAGGCGTCACCCAAAGACGTTAAGTATGATGTGTTATCGAAATTAGCAGTCAGGAGCAATTGTCAGGATGGCTGAATTGGTAAAGCATCTGGACGGTATCCAGAAGATGCAGGTTCAAATCCTGCTCCTGACTGTTATTTTCGATTTCACATTTTTCACTTTGTGTTTAATATTAGTACTTCTTAAAATTAGCGCTAGACGGCGTATAAGACATGATAACCATATTAGTATTTTTTGAAATTGGCGCTATCTATGCGATTTATTGAAAACTTCTTAGTAAGACCAATACATTATTAGTTCTTTATCAAATAATCAATTTTATTGTGAAAAATGAAGATTATGAGGCGTGTACTTTTGGATTTTCCAAAGTATTTTTATTGCTTATGGTGGCTATGCACGAGTCACATGATGAAAAGCGGTAAATGCCGTTCATTGGCTTAGCAATACAAAGAATACTGCTAAGCTGCTGCTGACCATTTAATTTCGCGAATTGAAAATAAATAGACTGACGGCTATCTCCCGTTACAACCAAAACACATCGAGGTGTTTCACAGTCGGTCCCTATAACAAGTCAAACCTGCCAATTGGTACCCAACCCTACCACCAGTAATGCAATACGTGGATTTATCATTATCATCTTCTGTCTGCACCGGCTTATATTCCTATTCCTATCATATAAATTACTAGCTGACCCAGTGTATGTCGTACCGCTTGAAAAAAACATAGCATCACGTCTGTATTCCCCGAAGGGGTAGGCAGAGGTGTATTACACACCCACGATTTATACGCCAGCTATGTTTAAGTCCCACGTAATAGGGGGCGAGCCTATTGACGTCTAGCGGGCACATTTCCAAACTCCGGGCTGCTACTGAGAATTTTTCTTTTTAGGAAAAAGCTCATTAACATTGCCCAACCCGGGCAACGAACCCGAGACCTCATGATTAGCAGTTGCATACACTACCGCTACACCACCGAGGCAGTACTGCCTGAGAATTAATAAATTTTCCTTAAACTCATTAGCTAAAATGTTTGAGGAAATATTATTTTTTTGTAATTTTTTCCATCCGTTCTAGCCGTTCTTCAATTAAAAATGGTTTAGCTAAGCCGACTTTGTCTTATCTATCTATACCTACTATTATAAAGCTGTAACATAGCTGTCTGTACATTTAAGATATTTGAGAAAAAAATACTGAATTAGGCTATATACGCGTGTGTAAACACAAAACATTTTTTTTTAGATTTTTTGTCTGTCTGTTTACCTGTTTTTCTGTTTGTTTGTTCGCGTATCACGCAAAAACTACTGAACGAATTTTAATGCAACTTTTTTTATTTAATAGCTGTTGATTAGACTTAACAACTGGCATACATTTTATCCCGCTACTATATCGAGAACCTGAGATATTACCTAAAAACTAGCTTTTGGCTGCGGTGGAGCCGCGGGCAAAGGCTACTTTTGTATATAGATAAATGGTAACAAGTTATGGAACTTAAGTACCTATATAGTTCGTCTATATTCACGTGATGTTTTTTAGCATTTTTCAACCTACCCTCTGTCCGCTGATGATATGTGGTGAGGTTTCACCAAAAATCACATGTAATTTTTTAATACAATGTATCTTCTAAATTTCAGAATATTATTTTTAAATACCTACAGATATTTGACAGGTTTCGTGGCGTAGTCGGTACTATAACTGACTTCTGTGCACGAGGTCGTGGATTCGATTCCCACTCAGGATAATTATTTGTGTGTTGAACACAGATATTTGTACTGCGACTGGGAGTTTTCTATCTATTATATGTATGTATTTACAAAAAAAGGAGTAATACCATAATATATGTATTATATCCGTAATCTGGTACCCATAGCACAGCGTGCAGCTTATAGTTTGGAACCAGAGGACGTTGTGTGAAATGTCCATGAATATTTATTATTCTTATTTATTAGATACTTAAATATACTTAATCCAATTCATGCTCACACACCGCTTTTCGGTTATTTAGAAATCGCGCGTTCAACGATAAAATAAATATACTTGATATCTCATTACACCCCCCATCCCTCCTTGTGATATCTCGTGATTTTTGTGCCTCACGTGCTCTCGTTTCTCTCGTTTTGGGGCTCACGTTTAACACGTGAGTGTGGACGACCCCTAGCGTTAAATGTTAAAATGTATGAAATCGCTCTGTATGAGAAGCTGCTTGACAATTAGAGCACTGTAAACCTCTTGAGACGGCCCTCCGCCGACTTTCACACAGTTGAAACTAAACATACTCTCTACAAACTGAGCACAATTAAAACGCGCCCGTCTGTTACAACTGCTATATTTTTATACGGGGAAGCAACAAAACCTAAGTATCCATCCATCCATCAGCCTTTTAAAGTCCACTGCTGGACATAGGCCTCCCCAAGAATGGGGGATAGTGCCGAAATCGCCACGCTTGGCAGGCGGGTTGGCGATCGCAGTGGATGTAGTTAATACTCGAGGAAGTGCTGCTGCCCATTGTCCCGGTATTCCCTCAGTCGGCTTTTACGACTCCCATGGGTGGAGAGGGGTGGGACAAGTCTAAGGCCGGCCCCACACGGCCACCTAAGTATAGGTACAACAAACTTCTACTCGACATACCTACTGGGATAAAGAGAGGAATGAGGCAAATTTACTACAATTATATTATCTAAGTAACTTAATGGAAAACAAGCTGCTGCTACCTACGTTGTCTGCGAAGACCTCAAAATGGATCAATATAAATAGGTAACCTACGTCACTCCATACCACGTTTGCAAATACAGCTATCCCACACCTATCATTCTTTCTGGATCAAAATTATCGTAACTGTTAATCCAGATGATAAACTATGTATGTGGCCCATTTTACCCATATCTATTCAAGCATATTTGCGTAATTGAGTTGTACGAGGATGAAAATACAAACTGTCACATTTTTAATTTTTTTTCCCAATATAGTAATTCTAATTTTAAGTAGTATTCCCAATATAGTTTTTATTCCCAATATAGTAATTCTAATATTTTTATATTTTTTTTTCTCCACCACATTTTAGTAAATACAAAATAAGGATTACAAAGGTAAGTTGTGCCATATATAACTGTGGTGAACTGGAGCCTAAACTAGGGAAACCCTGTATTTCAGGACTCCAGGACACTCAACTGCGGTACAATATGTGCAACTATAAACTAAGTAGGTACTATCTAAAATCAAAGAGAACAAAACAACAACTAAAGTATGTTTAAGCGTATTTGTGTGTGTGTGTGTGTGTGTGTGTGTGCGCGCGTGTAAGTGTGTATGTACGTGCGTGTGTTTACTTGAGTATGTGTGTGTGCGTGTGATTATTTGATTATAGTTATGAGAGTTTTTCTGTATCATTATAATTTAGATTTAATAGGTATGTCTTGATAATGTCTTTGCATGCCTTGACAGGTTTGGGAAAAATATTCAACTCTGAATTGATTTTATTATATAGGTAAGGTGCAAGAAAACATGACTGTCGTCTGAAGAAGGCAGTGCGATGTGCAATTAATTCACAAACTCTGTTTCTCCTACGAGAGGAATATGTAATGCTCGAGTCGTATGACAGGTCTTTATGTTTGCGAATAGTTGTATGTAGAACATATAATAGCCTCACAGTCAAAATATCAGCCTCTTTGTAAAGTGTACTTGTTGGGTAACGATATGGTTTTTTAAACATTACCTTAAGCAACGACCTTTGTGTGCGCTCCACCTGTATAAGTTTAGTTTTGCACGCCCCGCCACATTTATAATATTAGTAGGATCAGCTTCCATTAGTGCCTCCGGCTGTCCTAGGGGCTCCGCTCTCATGGACTACAGTTTTATTATCTTTTTAGATTTTAAACTTTCCTTGACCGTTTTTATTTTGATATAATACCTCTTTTAGGTATTATATCAATATCGGTATACCCCAGAACACTCCTCAAAGTTCGTTTTAAAATTGGTGAAATAATTTTTGGAATCAGATGAGTAGTTTTAGAGATAGGAGGAGATTATCCCGGACATCCATACTTACAAACATTACTTGTTTTTATTTGTATAAGTTATAGATAGACTCACGCAGTACACACCTTCAACTATGACGACATACAAATTAAAAAAATTCAGTTATAATTAACTAGATGCTAGCGCGACTTCGTCCGCGTAGACCTTAGAATATAAAAAAAGGATCATTAATTATCTCTATGTAAAAATAGCTATCCCATGGGAACCATTCATTTTATGTTTTTTTCTAGGCTCCAAAGTCCATGATAATTAGTTCAGTAGTTACGGCATGTAAGCGTAACAAACAAATATCGCATTTATAATATTAGAAATGATTTAACAAACAAAGAAAATACCAAATTAATGCTCAGATCCGGAAATGGTTGGAGGTCAACGACACGGCCATCGTCCTGATCCAGGAGCCGTGGGTCAGTAAAGGCACCGTCTGCGGACTCTGGAACATCGGAGGTAAGCTTATTGCACATACAGGACCGGACAATCCCCGAGCCTGTATTTAAATTTCTAAAAATATACGCGCGCAACCCTTAACGAGTTTCTGTTCCAGAGACCGTGCGCTATTATAGTGCACGGGGCGCCGGATTCAAGTCTTCAGGAGGTGGTTATTGCATCCGTGTACATGCCGAAGGCTGACGATCCGCCACCCCACGAGCTGACACGGCTAATCACCTACTGCGAAGAGACCGGGCTCAAAATTATCGTGGCCACTGACGCAAACGCACACCACCCTGTATGGGGGATGAAGACAGGTAACGAAAGAGGTAAGAAGCTTGTGGAGAACCTTTTAGCAACTGACCTTAATATACTTAAAACAGGCTCAGAATCGACATTTGTAAACAGACGCAGCAAGACAAACATTGACTTGACGTTGGCAACCGAAGATGCTTCGAATCACGTCTCGAACTGGCATGTATCAAAAGATCTATCATGCTCAGACCATAGGTAGATTCGATTCGATATTCAAGTAAAGACAATGGCAGCAACCCCGTGGAGGAACCCCCGCAAAATGTATCGCATCCGGTTCGCGGAACAAATGTGCCTAACCCTGGTGCAGACAGAGGTTCCCACAAAACTGGAAGGTGATGCAGAAATAGAAAGGCAGGTAAGCGTCCTCACAAATACCATGCTGGATTGCTATCACCAGGCGTGTCCCTTGTCCTCTCCACCGCCCAGTCGAGGCAAAAAAGCCGACTGGTGGGGACCCAAGCTGGATAGACTCAGGAAAAGGATGAGGCGACAACTCAACCGAGCAATGAAAACAGGTACTGACTAGGACTGGGATAACTATAAATCAACTAAGTCTAGGTACAAGAAACGTCTCAGGTACAGAAGCAGGTGCTCATGGCGCAACTTCTGTTCCGATATAGAGAATGGAGCACAGGATAACAGGGTAAGTAAGGTTCTTTGTAACCAGCCCACGGTTACGTTGGGATCCCTACGCAAGCCAGACGACATCCTCACTAGGTCACGGGAGGAAGAGGAATACCTCTTGGTACAGACGCACTTTCCCGACTGCGAGATGTTGCAGTCAGTCCGCTGGACAGATGAGGAGGCCATTCCATCTGAAGCAGAATGGTACCAAACACTTGATGTTGTCAGCGCACAAAAAGTACGGTGGGCCATTAACAGCTTTAATTCATACAAATCACCAGGCCTGGATGGGATTTTCCCTGCCTTGCTTAAGTGGGGCTGGGAGGAACTCATTCAAATACTCATCCCAATTCTGGCCCTCTGTCTTGCTCATAGGTACGTGCCGAAAATTTGGAGAGAAGTCAAGGTGATCTTCATACCCAAGCCAGGTAAGAGCGACTACTCGGATCCCAAATCCTACAGACCTATTAGCTCGACCTCTTTTCTGTTAAAAACATTGGAGAGGTTGTGCGATAGGAACCTAAGGGAGGGGGTTCTACTAGGCGCCCCCTGCACCCACATTAACACGCCTACTGTCAAGGTAAATCTACAGAATCGGCACTTCATGCAGTGGTATGCAAAATTGCAGAAGCGATTTCAAGCAAGTCTATATGTCTAGGCACCTTCATAGGCATCGAGAGAGCCTTTGACAAGACCAAATTTACCAGCATAACTGCAGCACTCGAAAGACATGGAGCAAATACAGTTATGATCCAATGGATAAATAACATGTTAAGCAAAAGGATCGTTAAGCTTAGCACAGGCGAAACACATAAGGCACTGGTGGCCAAAAGATGCCCTCAAGGGGGTGTGCTCTCACCACTACTGTGGAATTTAGTAGTAAATGATCTGATTGCTACACTGAACAACAATCAGTATTATACGGTCGGTTATGCCGACGATCTAGTGATACTGATATGGGGCAACAGTATAAGTACAGTATGCGACGTTACACGTTCTGCGCTGGTCATTGTGGAACGGTGGTGTACTATCAACAAACTAACAGTCAATCCAAAAAAGACGAAATGGTGATGTTCACTAACAAACGCAACCTGGGCAACTACCGACTGCCCAAATTATTCAAAACAGAACTCCAGTTATCAACGCAGGTTAAGTATCTAGGCGTAATTCTTGACTGTAAGTTAAACTGGAGTAATCATTTAAATAGTAAAATAGATAAAACTGTAGTCGCCTTTTGGCAATGCCGCAGAATGATAGGTAAAAGGTGGGGCCTAGACCCTAAAATCATTCTATGGCTATACCAGGTAGTAATCCGACCAATGATTAGCTACGGTGCGGTGGTGTGGTGGCCACGGACCCAATTATCCACTGTCGTAGCTAAACTACAACGACTCCAGAGATTGGCCTGTATGGTGGTCACGGGATACATGAGGACAACCCCAACTGCTGCCCTGGAAGCTATTCTTGGCCTGCCACCACTGCATCTCTTCATAAAACAAGAGGCAGCAGCTACAGCGGTACGGTTTAAAAACGTGAGTCTCTGGAGACTAGCAAGTACCGCATACCGAGATCCTCAGTGAGGTAACAGGAAAGGAGCCGCTCATGGCAGCGGTGACCGACAGGATACCCAAGCAATTCGTATTTGACAAAAAGTGCAAGATACAACTGCAAGAACAACCGGGTGAAGGTCTTAACCCACGAGAGATGAGAATCTTCACAGATGGATCTAAAACAAGGTCAGGTACTGGTGCGGATGTATTCTCCGAGGACCTGAACATACAGAGCTCATAACACGGTCTTCCAGGCAGAATATGTGGGTATCTTAATGGCAGCGTATGCAATCGACTCTAGAAAGGTAAAGGACCACTAGATCCGTATACTCTCTGACAGCCGATCAGTCCTATAGGCCCTTCAAAGGTACACTGTAACTTCAGGTCTTATATACGAGTGTCATTGAGCCCTGTGACAGGTATGTATCGACAACGATATAACCCTACAGTGGATCAAAGGACACAACAACTCACGCGGTAATGACGCTGCCGATGAATGGGCAAGGGGTGGTTCGGAGATGATAGTGGAAGGACCAGAGCCCATTCTACCACTACCATTCGCTTGGCTCCGAAACACACTACGACAAAACACCAAGGTAGAACACCAAGAATACTGGTCTAACTTAGGTACATTCAGGCAAGCCAGAGAGGCCCTTCCGACAATCTACCCCGGACTGTCACTAAAGTTACGGCGTTTGAAGAGGCCTCAGCTCCGGCTGCTAATGGGAGCCATTACTGGACATGCTTTATGGAATAAACACTTATTTACTCTAGGTATTACAGAGAGCCCTCTTTGCAGAGCTTGCATGGAGGCAGACGAAACGGCCGTCCACATCATTCTTGAATGTCCGGGGGTGGCAGAATACCGGGCACTATACCTCGGCTCTCCGAGGTCGCTCCCAGAAGTCGTCGGCAACTTCAAGGGTCTGCTAAGCTTTCTGGTGATACTGGGTTGGTAAGAGTAGTGCCAGCAACCCGTCACGCAAAATAGGCGCACTTACGACGTCGAGTTGCGGAAAAATAGCCCGCGTTTACAATACAATACAAAATAAATACCAAAGAAATGTCTATCAATAAATCGGTTGATTTTTTTTTGTTTGTACGCCGAAACGGACTAATCTCTGGCCAGTGTCTGTCTGATGAAAAAATATTTTTGTATATTATAGCCAGTTTTTTATGAGGAATAGCTTAGGGTATCTAGGCGGACCACTGAAGTAATGCAACACAGTTCCAGTGGTCCGCCAATACAGGCGGAGAGACGGCACATGGCGGGTTTATTTAGTGGGTGAGGGCCCCACACTACCCTGTTCTTTGCCCCGACCGACGAGGTGTGCGGTTAGGTACATTTTACCCCGCCTTAAAAAATGCTATCTAGCATTATGCTACACCTCTACTAGCCTGAAATATTGACTTTTGTTAAGCAAGTTGGCACCGAACCCGAACTGTTCTACTATTAGCGTGCTATAATGGTCAGCTTAGGTAATGGGTTTTACGTAAATACAATGTAACAACTACAAAATATTATTTATTCTCCATCTAAAAAAAAGAGAACGTCGTGACTTGATTTCTTAAATTATGCAAGTATGAAACCGTGGGCACAACTAGTTAAAAATAATAATGGGCGTTAATAAATCATACGATGTAACTGAAAGTGTTGACGGGCGGAATATTTATCAGTTTTATATGAAAGCAATAACTTACAAAATGTTATTTAATGTTGCTTTAATTATTGATCATTGATTTATTTTCTACCGCGGAACACGCCACACGGACAGTTTTTATTTTACTTGTTTATTTCATAGTAGTCGTCAATTAGTGCAAAAGTATAGCATACATTATTAATCTTTCTCACACAATAAGCTTCCTCTCACTCAAACTATTTTCGGCCATTATTACCAATTGATTGTGCGTCGATCGTAGCAGTGACGCTTATCATCAGCGGTGGATTTACACTAGGGGCAGCCGGGGCAAGTGCCCAGGGCGGCAAATTTTTTAAGGCGGCAAATTTTTGAGTGAAAATTTTTTTTTTGTCTTATCAAGATAATTAAATAATTCTATTAATTAATAATTACTAGAATTATTTAATTATCTTGACTGCCTCGGTGGTGTAGCGGTAGTGTATGCGACTGCTAATCATGAGGTCTCGGGTTCGATCCCCGGGTCGGGCAAAGTTATTGAGCTTTTTCCTAAAAAGAAAAATTCTCAGTAGTAGCCCGGAGTTTGGAAATGTGCCCGGTAGACGTCAATAGGCTCGCCCCCTATTACGTGGGACTTAAACATAGCTGGCGAGTCGTGGGTGTGTAATACACCTCTGTCTACCCCTTCGGGGAATACAGGCGTGGTGCTATGTTTTGTTTGTGTATTAATTAATAATTTTCTGTTTAATTCAAGAATTAATTTCTTGAATTATCAATTAAATCCAAAACCTGATTTTATAATTAAGATTTGTGCCAAGCAATGACGCAGCACTATAAATATTTTGATGTATTTTTTGAACATTTAACAATAATAATAATAAATATTCACAGACATTTCACACAACGTCCTCTGGTCCCAAACTAAGATTGACGCTTGTGCTATAGATGCCAGATTACGGATATAATATATATATACTTGGTTAACATCCTGCTAAGAAAATTGAAAATTTTCAAAAGTTGGGAAGTTATTGTTTTTTTTTTGTAAATACATACATATAATAAATAGATAGAAAACACCCAGACGCAGTTCAAATATCTGTGTTCATCACACAAATAATTGTCCTGAGTGGGAATTGAACCCACGACCTCGTGCATGGAAGTCGGTTGCACTACCGACCACGCCACGAGGCAGACATGCTTAGCCATATAAATTAACACCAAGTGCGTTAGTGTGAAATCGACAATAACAGTCACGAGCAGGATTTGAACCTGCATCTTCTGGAATATGGTCCTGGTATATATTCATATACCGGAATGTAGTTGTAGTATACGTTCACACCTAACTATTAAACACCATTAATGTTTAAATTACTAATAAGCTTGCTCCGTTGACAAGATCAATTAATTATTAACGAGATGAGCCCTTTCGAATTATGTGTATTCAACCCGTATTCTATACAGTTCCCATAGCTGAAAGTTTATATATTGGATTGTAGTGTAAGCAGGAGTATAAATGCAAATAATGACGCATCTAAAAAATTTTAATTCACTAAATAAATTCTTCACCATTCAAGCTGCCGACCGTACGACTTTCCACACAGAACTCTGAATAATAAAATCCGAGCTCTGTGTTCCTGTTCACTTTACTCTTTGACTCTGTGACTATCTTGTTTAGGTACCTTATTAGTGAAACTTGCATAAAATCTTTTTACCGAATTCAGAAAAGAAGCACATTCATGTGTGGCTGTATTTTTTACTTTTTATGTAGGGACTTATGTTCACCGATTTTTTTCTCAATTGTGGATTGATTTTGGTAATTCTAATCGGTTTTTTTCAACAAAAACTTTGTTTTGCTAAATCAAAATAAAACAATAAATTTAGATGACAATGATTCAAATTGTTATTGTATTAAAAGAAGTAAGTTTTGACAATTATGAATGAAAAATGATATCTGCTAAATGTCCACCATGACCACGGTTACATTATTTTAGTACGGTGCCAAAAGCACTGAACATTCTTACTCTACGAGGCCTCAAGCCACATAACCATGCAAACAAGGAATTTATTGCCAATCAAATTTCCCGATCGCATAATTTCACGAAATTCAGCTGTTAAGTGGCCAGCTCGATCGTGTGATTTAACACCGCTGGATTATTTATTGTATGTTAAAGAAATTTGTTTTTGATGTGAAACATCTAATGCGGAGGGAGGGTAAAATCGGCTGTTAGCGTGGCAACGCTTTTATTGTACCTACTTGTCTCGTTCAAATCTTGCAAGTTAAATTTGACACACTTCCCGGTTTCCGATTGAGCTGAAATTTTACACGCATGTGTAAATCACGTAACAATGCAATATTATGATGACATGGAGCTGATCTGATGATGGAGCTGGAAGGTGGACATAAGTACTCTATAATGAAACGGCGCAACCCCATCAAATTTGGGCTCGTATGATTCGTCTTGTCGAGTACTTTGTGTCTAGATGGGCCACAGTAACTCTTTAATGAAATGGCGCAACCCCATCGAGTTTGGGCTCGTATGATTCATCTGGTCGAGTACTTTGTGTCTAGATGGTATCCAGGGTCTGATGATGGATCTGGAAGGTGACCACAGTAACTCTGTAATGAAATGATGCAACCCCATCGAGTTTGGAATCATTTGATTCGTCTTGACGAGTAATTTGTCTTTAGATGGTATCCAGCGTCTGATGATGGAGCTAGAAGGTGGCCATAGGAACTCCGTTATAAGACGACATAACTCCATCAAGTTTGGGCTCGTATGATTTATCTTGATGAGTACTTTGTCTCTAGATAGTATCCAGGGTCTGACGATGGAGCTGGAAGGTGGCCACAGTAACTCTGTAATGAAACAACGCAACCCTATCGAGTTTATATTCGTTTGATTCGTTTGATTCGTCTTGAGGAGTACTTTGTCAAGTTATGATCATTTTATTTTTACAAAATAATTTCGATGTTTTCACATCTGCTAGACGACCCGCGACGTCTAAATTTTTTTATGATGTTTTTTTTATGTTAAAGACAGAGTCTATACGCAGCAGATCGAATCGATTGCAGCCTTAAAACTCAAAATTCGTGAAGTGATTAACGATATAGACCCATAATTTTGTCAAAAAGTGATTATAAACGTTGATGAAAGTATCGATATTTGTAACCATGGCCGTAGTAGACACTTACCAGATATCATTTTTCATTCATAATTGCCAAACCTTACTTTTTTACCACAATAAAAATTTTAATCATTGTCATTTTTTATTTTGATTTACAAAACAAAGTTCTTGTTGAAAAACCCTATAATTCATGATACCTACTTTTAGTGGTGTGGTGGTTTTATTGTCAACAAGTCAGGATCAGATGAGGGGATATCATTGAAATTGAGAAAGGCATTTTAAGGTAAAGGCAAAATATTGAAGTTGTTTTTTATTTTTCTGGATTAATCTTTATAGGTATTATGTTAGAGTATTATTGGCTAGGTTATACCTGTGACTTAGTTCGGTTGGACTTAAGAGTAATAAGTCACTTTATGGCATATTAATTCTGTCCATATAAAAATAGCTATACCACGAGAATCATTCATTTTTCCGGGATAAAAAGTAACCTATGTCCTTTTCTAAGCTACAGATTATATGCATGCAATGCAATTTCATGATAATTAATTTGATAGTTAAGGCGTGTAAGCGTAACAAACAGACTCATTAGCATTTATAATAGTATTTAGTAACAACCACACCTGAACCACTGAACCTATTTAAACGAAATTTGTCAAATAGATAGACGAACCACTGGATTGAGATATAGATCTTCCATCTATATTTCAATCTAGTGGTTCGACGTACACGTAGACGAAGTACCGGCCAGAAGTTAGTTATAAAACAAAGTTTCAGACCGGCATTTTAGTAGACGCGGTTTATATCCCAGCTCATAGTTATCATTTTCTATTCCACATTTTCACACAATATCCTCTCGAAGTTGTAACATATAAAGTAGATAAGTATATTTCTAATTAAATCCGGAAAGGCACACATTGGATTTTGTTGATTTTGTGAGAATTCCAATCGTCAGTGCAATCTGCTCGGAAAACTGGACGGCAGCAATCGCGTAATTTAATGAACACTTCCCTAATCGAGTGACGAGTCGAGCCGCTCGAAAGAAAATTACGAATTTCGTTTCGTAATATTCGCCATTTATCCGTTACAATTTTAACAAGAAGAATTAGTGTCGACTTTTTATTATAAGTTAATTTTAG
Organism: Leucoma salicis; assembly: GCA_948253155.1. NCBI lineage: Eukaryota > Metazoa > Arthropoda > Insecta > Lepidoptera > Erebidae > Leucoma > Leucoma salicis. The sequence continues at coordinate 11,280,338 of OX411806.1, forward strand.
CCGTTATGGCTATTATATTAACAAAACTGAGTAAATAAAGAGTAAACTTCATGTATATTAACTCATTTCAATTGATTATTTATTAATAAAAATATAATGTTATTAGGTAACTCATTCTTAACAGCAAATATCATATTAAAATAACGTAGCGAGATCCATATCTGTAATATGTATTAGGTTGCCGTTCATAAATTGACACAGGAGACGGTGGTATCGACCCGATAGCAAGTGAGTACTCTCACTTGGCACCCAGCCTACCACCAATAATGCAATGGGTAATCATTGCTTACTTCCCTTAGTCGCTTTGTACCTGTGCCGCGTGGTTTCATCCACGTATAATTTAACAATAATAATACTTTAATTTAGTAATAATAAGTAATACTTTATTTTACAAGTTTGTATTAAATATTATTGACGTAGGAGTATCCATGATTTAATTTTCAGGATTGTAAACGATATAAAAAGTTCTTTCCTTTTTCATATGAAATATTAATTTTCAAATATTCAGCATAACATATTACTAGGTAAAATGTTTATTAATTGCTAGGGCATACTTTATTTAGCCATATCTTTTGGCGCCATGGGCATTAGCCGGTAGTCCTAGTGTAAATCTAGGTGCTGGCCTAGATTGGTTGATTGGTGGCTAGACGCGTGACCATTGAAATATGTGTTCGGGTTAACGACCGATTAATAGGGTTATGTTTATGACAGTGAGTGTATTTTCAATTCATCACCATACGTGCGATATTATTATTGACAATATCACTATTATTGTCTAGCGAAGAAATCAAATAAATCTCATTAGAATCGACTTACAATCGTTAATCATGAAACTGCGTTTCCAAAGGAAAGGTAAGTATTACACAATTATGATTCCTGTTAGAATAATAACTAAGTAACTTTATTTCAAATGAGATACTATAGATAAACATCTTGTGCTGTTGGAAGGCCTGTATCCTGGCATCAGAAAGGAATATTGGCTACATTCGAAACCGGGTCAGAACGTCAATCTATCATTTTGAATATGACGTTTATGGCCGATACGAACTGATTTGTTTCAGATCCAATGCGATTCTGATATTTAAGTAGCACACTCCTACGGGGTACAGAAACACACATCATATCAATATAAGTTATAGTATCATATTCAAGTTTTATCTTCTTTATATAGCAAACAATTAGACGATCCGCCTCGATGGTAAATGGTTACCGTAGACTTAGTGTCTATACACTAGCAATACCAAATGTATCACTCGCACGATGCTAAGCAATTTTATTGTTTAGGCGGGAAAATATTTATGTATCATCTGTGCAGCACATGCTGTCGTTTGAAGTAATGAACAGGGTATGAGGCTCTCTCTACTAAAATAATCTATCACGTGCAGGCTTTCCACCTGTACCTATTGAGAGAACACTGCGGCTGTTTCACATTACTTCAGTGGTTCGTCGGCGGCCATGTTTCTAACTCTAGAGAATAGGATAGGAACTAGAAATGAAGGATGATAGAGAGGGATAAGGAAGGGTCTCGAGTCCGGCGTTTTCTCTCGATACTTATTGGCAATATTTTGTGGGAGGGAGAGAGAGGAACCAAAACACACCGAGGTGTTTCACGGTTGCTCACACGTAAGACGGTGGTACCGACCCGCTCGCTCAATAACAAGTGATTAGGTACTCCCACTTTGTACTATACCATGCCACTAGACAGTGGGTGATAATTGTTGACTGCCTTTAGTCACCTGCTACGACACCCGCGGGAAAAAAGTAAAAATTTTACATTTGCTTTTCATTCTAAACTAACATTAGGTACCTAGTAACTGCTTTATATAGCAACTTGTTTATGTAGTTTTCGATTGAGGCCGACACAATTTAGATGGAAATTACATATTCAAAGCATCAAAGTCAGTTGTGACGTCTGTGAGACGACTTGGTCGTCCCAGTTTTGGCTGCTAGCGAAAGATAAGCTGGTTTCCTGCCTCTGTATTGTTTAAAATGAAGTTGCTTTATTACATGCTTTCACCCTAGTTAACACTAGTTAAGAAGTTTATGTATACGTTAGTGATGTTTCATTTGAACAGAATAACTTACATGTATATAAATAAAATTATAGAAGTCTGTTGTTAGACCCGCGTCACTTAAAAACGACTGGATAGATTTCAATTAAGTTTTCTAAGTTTCATTTCTTAGACACTTGGGCCTAATCTAAAAAAAATATAGCGATATCTTAATTTAATATAGCTATTAAAGTTTTAACAAACGATTTTTAAAAGCACTACGTACCTACCTATTTAGTGACGTGAGTTTTCTTTCCGCGGAGAAGTGGAAGAGAGAAGTCCTTTCTACCTCTGCCTATAAGCAACGCAGACGATGTCACGAGTATCAGCTAGTCTAAAATATTTTTATTATTAATAGATTTAGTTATATTATTATAGCTTTTACACTGCATGCGTACATGATATTCAGGATAATTTTTCATTTTTACTTTTCTTATCAAGCCATCCTTAGTCTGCATAGTATACGACCCGTAGACCAAACTTTACTGGTGCTAGGGCTTGGTACCAAGTGAGAGTATTCATTTGTTATCGAGCCCGAGTGGGTCGGTACCACCGTCTCGCATGTGACTGGCCATGAAGCACCTCGTGTTATGGTTATAGCGGGAGAGAGCATTTCATATCCTCGAAATAAAAACGGCTTGACAGACTCTTAGTGTAGTTGAGTCCACTTACTATCAAGTGGGTCGGCGATCGTCTGCCACCATCAGCAAGAAAAAAAATTACGTACTTCCTCTGTAGGGAAGGCTCATGCCCAAGAGTGAGACATATAATGTGTTTCTCTAAGGTAGAAAGGAATATCTAAGTTAAGTGCAAATGTTTTAGCAATGAAAGCCTGTCCCATTGTAAACTTTGATGAGCAAATAATTTCAATTTCCAAACTAAATCGCTCATCCAACCACGAAGCCACATCTACGAAACATACTATTACTAGCGCTTGTTGAGTCAGTGGCGCGGGTTTTATACACGTAGCTGTTTTTCATCAAACGTTGCGTTCATTTTTTCCACACATAACCGTACTTGTGACTGATCCTCTCTTCCGCCCTGTGAGCTTTTCGATTATCCAGCGGGACGGGGAGTGGATTTCATGCAATATTTTATCTGTTTCTATTAAAACATTTTATCATATTGAGCACTACACAGGTTCTGCTGACAACGATGTCAGCAACATTATAAGTTCTGCTATTTTAGCTTATAGTAGTTGAAATAATGCGAGACAATCGGGTATTCAATGATTTAAAATTTTCAGTTGCGATTTACTTAATTGTAGCCTTTTTTTTGTTTTTGTTTAGGCGGGAAAAATGTTCCTAACCGCACACCCTGTCGCTCGGGGCAACGAACAGGGTAGTGTGGGGCCCTCACCCACTAAAGAAACCCGCCGTGTGCCGTCTAACTTAATTGTAGCCTACCAACTTTTAATCCAGAAAGTGAGGGATGCAATAATTATAGATGCAATTTCCGGTTTTTCTCCATTAGAATAACATTGTAAAAGTAATAACCATAAAACCTATTAGATACTAACTAGGTGTAAATGTCATCATAACTATAACTCTGGGCAAAGACGTTAACTAAGTAAACTGTAATAATATGCCCCATACCATTTTCATCGACAACGACGGGCACAAGGTCTACAATTTTTCAGCCGCCATCTTATATGAATAAAAACATGACGAAGGTTTCAATGTATTGAAGTTTTTGGGGTTAATCGATGATTAATGAGTTTATTAACTAAAATCGAAAAAAAATCCACCACCTGGGGGTTCTGAATCGAGTACTGAACCCCCGGCCGTAGGCGTGTCTAAACACAAAACAATTTTTGTTAGAATTTTTGTCTGTTTGTCTGTTTATCTGTTTGTTTGTTCGCGCATCACGCAAAAACTTTTTTTGAGAGTTCTTGATTAGACTTAACAACTGGTATACATTTTATCCCGCTACTACATCGGGAACCTAAGATATAGCCCAAAAACTAGCTTTTGGCTGCTTTCTTGTGGAGCCCTATATCCATAATGGACGTTGATAGCCTGTTGGATGGATGGATATCCTGAAATGTAGTGACAAATGCAGGGCAGAAAAAGATTGGCTTCCCGAGGTTACAATTTGTAAATGTACCGTAAACATTATATACAATATTTTTTTTACATAGATCGGTTGTTTATTGATATCACGGAGTACGGAAAAATAGCGGAGATGCCGCAAGCCGACTAGGTCATGTCGCCTTCAAGTAGGTCAGTGACGTCACAGTGGGCGGGGCCTCAAACTGCAGTTTCGAGTGAACCGTCATTGGATTCGGTTCGGACGCATCTTACGTTTAAATAAGTATTAAATTCATTTAACCATGAAGTGCGCTCTTGATGGGTGTAGAAATGGCTCAGGATCAAACTTAAAACAAAATGGTATAACATTTTATGTGTCAGTAGTATAAATTTGTAAATGTATGCATTTTAAAACACATTTTCTTGTTTCATTACAAAGAGACATCTGTCGTCGGAAAGTTGCGTTCTGACCACAACTCACCGATATCGTCATTTTAATATTATAAAAGCATATTATAAGAATACCGCACAATTAAGTAAATTTAGATTAATTTCTTTATTAAAATATTAATTATTTCAAAAATTTTTTGCTTAGTTACTAGAAATTTGAAAAAATTATAATTGGAAAATGATGTGCCATCTGTCGGTGAGTATTCGAAAATAATTGATAACAAAAGAGTTTACGTCGTACCAGCGAACGCATCATCGAATTTATTAAAGTCATGTTATTTATTAAATTTCTTTTTTTTTAATACTTTCTGATATTTACGCAAATGTTACACATTTTGAAATAAAACTACGTTTACGGAATCTATCGCGTTTACTTGATTTTACTACTATCCCGACGTTTCGAATACTTTACAGCATTTATGATCACGGGTGGACTTAGATGATAGACGTCCAAGGCTGATATGTTATTTCAACGGTTTCATCTACCCACAGTATATGATTTTACAAAATTTTTTGGTTTATTTATTTTAACCCACCTAATATTCGTTTAGAAACACAGTGAAAATATCTACTTCAAATGTTTATGCTTACAATGTATGAGACTTTAAGTTAGGATATTAAAATGAGTATAATACTCCTCTTTAAATTGTAAAATTTTTGTTATTATTTAGTGCTCAAAAATTCTACCACAAACTACCAATTACTACCAGTAAGACCAGTAAGGAGACAATCGAGCGACACCGCCAACAGCATTTCCCTCGAGGTGAAGGCCTCCGAAGCCGCGGCCTTCAAGCGCAGAATGGCGTCGACCGTAGACCAACCCGCCCGAAATCCAAACTGGGCGTCGGACAGGTTGGGGCCGACCGCTTCTAGGTGCCGGACGATGCGGGCAGCGACTACCCGCTCGAGGAGTTTGCCCGCCTCGTCCAGCATCACGATGGGCCTGAAGGCCGCGACTGTATTCGGAGACCGTTCCGGCTTTGGCAGGAGCACGAGCCTCCCCTCCTTCCAGCGGTTAGGGAACCGTCCGGACACCAGGCAAGCGCCGAACAGCTCCCTGAGGCGGGGCTCAAGATGGTCGAGGACCAGGGCCAGCACTCGGGCGGGAACCCCTTCCGGCCCGGGGGTGGCACCTCTCCGCATACGCGCTGCCGCCGCCCCCATTGCCGTCGTCGTCACATCATCGGCCTCCCGGTCATCATCTGGCGGAGCCGTGACCGGGGGCATGTGCTCCGCCCGTGAAGGGAAAAGTCCCTCGACCACCTCAGAGAGGAAGCCCGGCTGGAGGGTCTCCGTAAGGGGGGGCCCTGAGCGCGGAGCTTGTTAAGCGCCGCACGGTACGGGCGTCCCCAGGGGTCATGCTCGAGACCCTCCCACATCGCCTGCCTTTTCGCATCTTTGGCGCGACAGATGGCCAGCTTAAATGCGGCGCGAGCACTGCTGTACGCCGTATACAGCCGGCCCTCCCGCTCTTCGTCGCGGATTCGGCGACGTCGGCTGTGGGTGTAGGACCTCCGGGCACGAATACATGCCGCACGGAGGTCCGCCAGCTCCGGGGACCACCAGTAGACGCCCTTCCGTCGAGGCGGGCGCCGCACGCGTGGCATGGCATCGCAGATCTGCGTAAACATGCTGCGAACGCGGCCAGCCTCGGCGTCCACGTCTTCCGTAAGGGGGGGAGGCAGCCAAGATTGAAAAATGGCCGCCTCCGCTAGCAGGTCCCGGTCGAGCCTACCCACAGCCCATCGTGGAAAAGCGGGAGTTCTGTCCGCCGCGTGACCTCTGCTGGCGCCCTGAATAGTCCGGGAGACCTCTATCTGAATGTATCTGTGGTCAGACAGGGTCTCGACCTCTTCCAAGACTCGCCAGCTCCTTAGGCGTGCGGTGACACCGGGGCTAGCGAACGAAAGGTCCACTATCGACCCGCCCCAGGGTTGCACACACGTTTGGGCGGACCCTCGGTTGAGCAACACGAGGTCCACCGCTGCTGCCCACTCTTGGACCGCCGCACCTCGTGCGTCCGTCCTGGGGGATCCCCACGCCGTTGATTTGGCGTTGAAGTCCCCCAGCAGAAGCACAGGGTTTGGTGCTATACGCCGTATCGAGGTCTCCAGGCTGTGCAGGAAGACCTCGAGAGTCACCAGACTGCGACTAGGGGAGAAGTACACGCCATACAACGTGACCCTTCCGCATTCAGCCACCACATATCCCGTGCCCTGGTCTTTGAGTGACAAGGGCGGGAAATGCGGCGCCGCCGAACCGACGACCGCCACGGAGCCATCCCCGCTACCCGCCCAATTGGGGCGATCCAGGACTATGTAGGGCACCGCGGCTACGGCAACACCGATCGACCGCTCCGCCATGGATTGCAGGAAGAGGTCCTGCGCCCTGGCGGAACGGCCGAGATTCCCTTGAAGGAGGTTAGCGTCGTGATCCGTTATTGGACCACGATATCCACCTCCATGCGCTGCGGTGGTCCAGCCGTGCCGGGTTGGGCAGCCGAGGCCGATTGGCTGCCCACCCCCCTCTTAGGGCCTGACTTGGCCGGAGGCTTGCACCCTACCCGCCCCATACAGTGGTTGGCGGGGCGATTGCCCGCAGCGCACGCGGGGCAGTGTAGGGTGGCAGAACAGGCAGCCGCCTGGTTCCCTGCCTGACCGCAGCGGAAACAAAGCCCGCTGCAGTCGAAGCAGTTTGTGCACAGTAGCCGGGTGTGACCGACCGCCATGCAATTCACCTGGCAGGCCGGGGCTCCAACGCGATTACCCGCGCGGTGCTCCAGCCCACCAGAAGTCTACCGGTGGGGACCAAATCCTTGGCCGCCGCGACGGGGCACGAGACCCAGACGAGACCCACACCACCTGGACCTGGGCGAATGGTGCCCACCCGGACGGCGCTGCTGGGAGACCCGGTTTTCGAGATGATTGCCTCCCAGATCTTTTCCGCCGTCACGAAATCGTCCAGCCCGGAAATGCGCAGTTCGGCGCACTTCACAGGTCTGGCGACCGGGACACTACTCTCCTCTGGGAACAGGCCCAGCAGCCTCGCGGCCATTGCGTCGGCCGTCTTGGCGCCCTCTGGCCCCAGGTACTCGAAGATCCGAGCACCTGTCCGGGCTTGGCGGGAGCGAGCGGAAACGACCCCGGGATCGGAGACGTTTATCTTCCGCCGGGCACGCTTCAAGACGGCCTCGTAAGTCAGGCCCTTTTCTTTTCCCTCAGAGTGACCCTTGCTCCTGACTGAGTATGAATGTGTTATCGAAATTAGCAGTCAGGAGCAAGGGTCACGATGGCTGAATTGGCAAAGCATCTGGACGGTATCCAGGAGATGCAGGTTCGAATCCTGCTCGTGACTGTTATTTTTCAATTTCACATTTTTCACTTTGTGTTTAAGGTATTTATACTTTTAACTAAAAAAATCAAGTCCTTTATAGTAAAATCTACGTATTTCTTTATTATTTACCGGAGGGTAAGCAATATAAAAGCCTACAGATTTATACGCACCGCTTGTTCGGTTGATCTCACGGGAATCACCAATAAATTATCACCAAGGACACACTCTTTTGGACGTCCTTCAACATGCCAGTTCACAAATGAGTTTTGAAATTTGTTTAATGTTTCCTACATAAAGATAAATTATATTTGTTTTAAATTTAAACTAGATTTAACCCGCAGCTTTGCTATGGGCATAAAATCTAATTAGTTTCCTTTAGGTATCGGCGCACGTCAATAAAGCTCCTAATAAGAATAACATTTTTCGAAATCTTAAACAATCATCATCACACAGCTTCACATAAAACCTTATTGAATTGTACATATAAACCTTCCTCGCGAATCACTCCATCCATTGGCGAAATCTACATGAAAACCGGTTCGAAAGTTTTTGCGTTTATTGCGATTAAATAGTCAGACAGTCACGGCGGTAGTACTTTTTTGCCTGCGTTGGAGGTTTGTTGGATTCAGAATATAAACACACTAATAATTTGTATGCAAAAATAGCTATCCCACAGGAACCATCAATTTTTCTGGGATAAAAGCAACCTATGTCATATTCTGGGAACCAGGCTATATGTACACATTTTATAACGATTGATTTATTCGTAAATAGTAAATAAACAAACAAACAAACCGACCCTTTCCGCTACAAACGGCGTATCTCCAAATCTCATACTTTCGGCAATGAGCAAAACACGAAAAAAAAAACTTTCTTACATAACTCTTTTGTTTTTGTAGTTATAAAAATGAGTTCTAGGAAGAAAGTTCTTAAATTGTGGCGGTCCTTTGCCTCATTTAATTATAAGTATGTACAATAGTAATTAAGTAAGTTAGAATGGAGTTACACGCCTGATAACCTGAAAAAAATGTCATTACAACCCATAATTTTATAGCCTGACAATAAACGTCTGCAGTAAGAACCAGTTAAGTACATATAAGGGTAATTTTTATAGTTGTAAAGAACTTTTATTTTGCAAAATATGTAAATACACCCTCTTAATAATATTATTGCAATGACTCTATGAGCAATAAATTTTAAATCTTACAATAATACACAATAATATTATTAAGAGGGTGTATTTACATATTTTGCAAAATAAAAGTTCTTTACAACTATAAAAATTACCCTTATATGTACTTAACTGGTTCTTACTGCAGACGTTTATTGTCAGGCTATAAAATTATGGGTTGTAATTGTATTTTTTTCAGGTTTTCAGGGGTGTAACTCCATTCTAACTTCATTAATTACTGTTGTATATTACTTGTAATTAAATGATGTAAAGGACCGCCAAAATTTAAGAACTTTCTTCCTGGAACTCTTTTTTATAACTACAAAAACAATAGAGTTATGTAATAATAGTACATTGTTACCCTAGGGGTGAAAGTAACCTCTCCCTCGAACTATTAGGGGTCCTCGCTGCGCTCGGGCGCCAGACCCCGACTAAATAAGTCTTAAACCCGAAGTAAGCACTGTGCTTTTCATTACGAATACAAGGAAAGTTAATACAAAATAATACAAATCTCTGCTATACGGAAGTATATAAAACAAATCTCTACAACTCGAAAAAATAAATGTAGATCGGATTGACGCTTTCCCGCCATTTTTATTTGTGACCGGCCAGCATAACGGCCATTATTTTTCATATTCAACATTGAAAAAATGGTAAAATATTTTACTCAAATCTATAATATTTTCGAGAAATATTTGAAAGTAAGTAAATTATAATATATATCGCCATGACGGGACCGCTCTTGGCGTTCTCTTGGGGAGACCTATGTCCAGCAGTGGACTTTGAAAGGCTGATGGATGGATGGGATGGATGGAAATTATAATAGGTGGTTGTTAAAAAAAATCTTTGTTTAGTACTTAACTTTGTTATTTCAATTAAACATCGCACAGTGATTGAGTGGCTGTAGTAAGTTAGAATAAGGTTCAATAGAAATGTGAAAATAGAACTAGTTTTTTTTAATAATTTGACAGCTGTCAGTTGAAAACAATTCTCCCTTGGGCTGAAAAGTATTACTTTCAACCCGCTCTTCAGGCAACTTCAAACCTACTTGCCGAGTATGAGTAATGAAAAGTATTTTTCATTACTCATACTCTGAAAGTAGGCCCGAAGTTGCCGGAGGAGCGGGTTGAAAGTAATACTTTTCAGCCCTAGGGAGAATTACTTTTAACTGACAGCTGAGTAATTATAAAAAAAACAGTTCTATTTTCTGTACAGCCAGTCAATTACAGCGCGATGTAAAATTTAAATAACATAAAGTTAAGTATTTATTATAGACTTTGTTTTTTATATGACTTTATTTTCATATAGTTGCAACTACATCTTTAAAATAACGAAGATTTATATTTTTTCAATGATTAAAATGAAAAATTTGAGGCGTGCAATAATGGCTGAATAGCTGTCAGGCCACAGAAAAAAAATCAAAATCGGCGGGAAAACGGCGATTCCAAATTAAATTTTTTAAGGCCTCCCATTTTTTCTTTAGCTAGAGCGTAGCGAGGGCTCCAATAGTTCAAGGGCTGCTTTCATCCCTAGGGTAACAATGTACTATTTTCTTCGTTTTTTGCTCATTGCCGAAAGTATGAGATTTGGAGACACGCCCTTTGTAGCGGGAAGGGTCGATATACACTTTAAGTTGAACGCTTTACAGATATTATAACAGACACGTAAATGTTACTTGTCGCAACCTTTGTGAGATACATCTTTTGTTACGTACGTCAAGAGATGGCACTATTTATTTTTGTAGGGCGTAAATCATAATTTGTTTTGCTATCGGACTTTACCCCGTTTTTCATTTGAAAAAATAATTATGTTTGTAGTTACAGCAATCAGACAATCGTAATGTAAAATATGTGTTTTATGACTCAGTTTCGCGATAAAGTGATGCTTAGCCTTATGGAAATGTTAGGTATTAAAAACCATTTTTTTCACCGTAGCGCGGTTTTAGATACATAGATCGAAAGAGCGTGAAAAACGAAGTATGAATCCATCAAAAAGTAAATTTGCACAAAATGGTCTTTACGCCCTTTGTAGCGGAAAGTGTCGAAACGATCTTTCGCAATTACGTATATGTTATGTGTATAACATACATCTACATGTGTATGTAGATGTATTGTGTAAATGTAATTTTGGCTCTTAATAATATTGACTCCGTGTATGACACCGATTTTCATTATAACATTAGGAACGTTCAGATCCAGAGTCACAAGGAGAACCTGCTAGACCTGCGCTAAGGTATAAGATAGGGGGAGGAGATTTCTCTCAAGCTTTTTTTACCAACGCGTTGATGGACTTTTTAGGTCTCCGGCTCAGATCAATTAACATGTCATTTCTAGATCAATAAGTGTTGACGGATCAGTAGTAGAAGTCGTAAAAGAATACATCTACTGAGCCCCGATTATATAGATCTATAGACTAAAATTCGTCAAATAAACCGACAGGTGGATTTAATTGGATTTGTCAAACTTTCTTCATTTACCCACTTTCGCATCTGCCTCCGTTAACCTTCACTTCCGCGGGGGTCAAGCTCTACACCGCCGCTTCTGCCTCAGCATCCGTTAAAATGGCCTCCGTTACAACTCTGCTTTCAACCTAAAACCTTTTTTTAAAATATTGAATGTTTGTTTTTTTTTACCAGGTAGTATTGGCAACCAGTATACGAGTATAAACCAACTAGCTAAAAATACAGCGATTTACATAGCGCTTGCATTCCTACTTTAAGATTGGAATTATTAAGATGGAGATGCGATTGTGTAAAGTTGCCGGAACAATTGAGACAGGCTCTTGGTCAAATACAGATTTAGGTCAACGACTTTCAACAATACGTTTTGCGAACTGTTGAAAGTTAGACTGCTGAATTCAATGGTCGAAATCACTTAACAAGTTGATTGTTTAAAACGAGCTTAACATAATATTTTTACAAGCACTTCGTATTGAGCGAAATTTGTATTGTATTCTGCATAAATCTAAGTGAATTTGGATTTGTCTTTTTGGTTACTTCGGCCAAAAGTTAATATTTAAATTTGCTTTAAATGTTTCCCAATAATTTAAATATTTTCAGAGATTCTTAGTTCCAGCCTGCTGCTGTTTACGTTACAAAATCTATATTTAAGTATTATAGTTACTAGCAGACCCGGTCACGCGTTGCATACTTATAATTCGTTCAATTATAAAAATGGGGTGGGATAACCGTTTCGCAGGTACTTCTTGCGGATTTTTAAAATCTTTGAATTGTTGGATTTGTTTTTACCCGGAATAGCAGAATAACTATTAAAATATTGATATAAAGAATACTAAAAAAAAAATGTGTGGTTGATTGGTTATTTCTCATACATTTTCTATGGAATGACTTTTTTAATGAAAAAAGTATAAACTTATAAGTTGAAATAAAATATATTGTTTCTGAGGTGGTACAATGTTCGGCGGGTCAGCGAGTTCTGCAATAATAGTAGGAAATGATCGGGATAAAAAAACATAGCATCACGCCTGTATTCCCCGAAGGGATAAGCAGAGGTGTATTACACACCTACGGCTCTGCAGCTATGTTTAAGTCCCACGTAATAGGGGGCGAGCCTATTGACGTCTACCGGGCACATTTCCAAACTCCGGGCTGCTACTGAGAATTTTTCATTTTTTTTTTTTTTTTACGAAGAATCTCAATATCTCTGCCCGTCCCGGGGATCGAACCCGAGACCTCATGATCAGCAGATATGATATAATATTTTTTATATCATAAAAATGATCCTATAAATTATCGACCCCGATATTTAGATTGGGATAAAAACTAAAACCGCATAAGTAGTTTATCACGGCGAAACAATAGAAAGAAAGAAAGAAAGAAAAATTGTTGTTGTCCCTGTGGGTCTAGCCAAATTGCATTCTATGATCGCTACCGCTAATAGAAAACTATTAAAATGTATGGAAATTTGACATCTCTAACGTTAAGTCACGTGACTTAGCGTTATACTTACTTACTTACTTATCATCACGCCATTTCCGTTGCGGGGTAGGCAGAGAGAACAGAGTGCCAAGAGGCTCTATTCTTGCATACATCTCTCGCTTCCTCAACATTCATAACTCTCTTCATACACTCTCGCCGGTTTCGGAGACTCCTGACTTCACCTTCCTTCAATACATGACCAATGTGGTCTAGGTAGATAAGTCTCGGTCTCCCCCTGTACCTACATCCTTCCACTTTCGCATTGTATATCTTTTTAGCCAGTCGCTCGTCCGGCATTCTTTCCACATGTCCGAACCATCGGAGCGTTCCCTTTCGCATCTTTACACCAATACTCTCTTTCATACCTACTCGCTCTCTTACGTCATTGTTATGAATGCAGCCAGTCAGCGTCACTCTACAGATTCTCCGCAGAGATCGCATTTCGACCGCATTGATTTTACTCTCATGCTCCTTTTTACATACCCAACTCTCGCTTCCATATAATAACGTTGGGACAAGCATTGCGTTGTGTATTGCGACACGTGCCTTCTGGCTGAGGTGGTGGCTGCCGAGAAGTTGTCCCAATGCTCCGTTCACTCTATTTCCCGCATTCACTCTTCTCTCTACATCAGTGATGTACCTTCCATTCCGACTGAATTCACATCCAAGATATACAAATTCATCCACTTGTTCTGCTAGAACCACTTCCTCTAACACCATTTCCTATTGCTACTCTAACATCTGTTCTGGCTTCTTCTCTTTCAAAAACCATTACTTTGATTTTGCTTACATTCACACGTAGGCCTCTTTTCTTACAATCTTCTGCCATTACGTCGACTAGAGTTTGCAGGTCAGTCGCAGACTACGCTAATAGGACCACCCTTAGCGTTGTAGATATTGTTAAAGACTTAGATAAATATAGGTTCTTTATCTAAGGTTAAAGATGCCAAATTCCCATACATTTAAATAGTTTTCTATTAGCCTTAGCGATCATAGAATGCAACTTGGCTAGACCCACTGGTCCCTGCGTCGGCACTTCATAGAGTTTTCTCTGTGTTACCGATTATTATTATTTACCTTCAGGCTTTGCTGTTCTTGTATGATATTCACTTCATATGAGTGAAATAAGGTAATTGTTAAAATATTTAAGTAGTTTTCGCGCATGCTATCAGGAAACATTAAAATTATCCATCTAGGTGACCAGGCCGAATGCTCCTAAGAAACCCGCCAGTCTCTTTTAATGTTTATATTATATATATTAAATTAAATTTCTATTAATGCTAACTGAGATCTGGATGGTAATTTAATATTAACATTGTGTATCCTGAGTTTCTCTCTACTCTATTTCAAAGTAGCAAAATCTCCCGGGATTCGAGCCTAATCATCAGCCTTTCATCGTCTACTGCTGGACATAGGCCTCCCCAAGAGAACGCCACAGCGAACAGTCCTGTGCCGCCTGCATCCAACGACTGCTTGCGACTTTGACCAGGTCATCGGTCCACCTGGTGGGAGGCCATCCTACACTGCGCTGTCCATTACGCGGTCGCCACTCGAGAACCTTTCTTCCCCAACGGTTGTCAGTTCGTCGAGTGATGTGGCCTGCCCATTGCCACTTCAGCATGCTGACCCGGCGGGCTGTGTCGGTCACTCCCGTTCTCCTACGGATTTCCGTATTACGGATCTTATCACGTAGAGAGATCCCAACCATAGCCTGCTCCATAGCACGCTGAGCGACTTTAAGCCTTGATATAAGACCAATATTTAAAAAAAAAGTTTTAGTTTGAAAGCAGAGTTGTAACGGAGCCCATTTTAACGGATGCTGAGGCAGAAGCGGCGGTGTAGAACTTGACCTCCGCGGAAGTGAAGGTTAACGGAGGCAGATGCAAAGGTGGGTAAATGAAGAAAGTTTGACAAATCCAATTAAATCCAGGAGGATTTCTGGCTTCTTCTCTTTCAAAAACCATTACTTTGATTTTGCTTACATTCGTCAAATAAGCCGACTCCTGTCGGCTTATTTGACGAATTTTAGTCTATAGATCTATATAATCTGGCCTCAGTAGCTGTATTCTTTTACGACTTCGACTACTTTTTGAAATAAAACTACGTTTACGGAATCTATCGCGTTTACTTGATTTTACTACTATCCCGACGTTTCGAATACTTTACAGCATTCATGATCACGGGTGGACTTAGATGATAGACGTCCAAGGCTGATATGTTATTTCAACGGTTTCATCTACCCACAGTATATGATATTACAAAATTTTTGGTTTATTTATTTTAACCCACCTAATATTCGTTTAGAAACACAGTGAAAATATCTACTTCAAATGTTTATGCTTACAACGTATGAGACTT
Source organism: Leucoma salicis (assembly GCA_948253155.1). Lineage (NCBI taxonomy): Eukaryota > Metazoa > Arthropoda > Insecta > Lepidoptera > Erebidae > Leucoma > Leucoma salicis. The sequence goes on from OX411806.1 coordinate 11,295,668, forward strand.
TAAGTTAGTATATTAAAATGAGTATAATACTCCTCTTTAAATTGTAAAATTTTTGTTTTTATTTAGTGCTCAAAAAATTCTACCACAAACTACCAATTACTACCAGTAAGAAGACAATCTTGGTTATTAGTTTATATTATTAAATATATTGATTTTGCCTGACTTTGAAAGATCCGGCCAGAAAACTCAGTAGGCAACAACTGTACAAAATTAATTTAACCGTACAAAATTTAATAATCCATATTAGGTGGGTTAAAATAAATAAACCAACAATTTTGTAAAATCATATACTGTGGGTAGATGAAACCGTTGAAATAACATATCAGCCTTGGACGTCTATCATCTAAGTCCACCCGTGATCATGAATGCTGTAAAGTATTCGAAACGTCGGGATAGTAGTGAAATCAAGTAAACGCGATAGATTCCGTAAACGTAGTTATATTTAAAAATGTGTAACATTCGCGTAAATATCAGATAGTAAGACTTCGACTACTGCTCCGTCAACGCTTATTGATTTAGAAATGACATGTTAATTGATCTGAGCCTATTGTAAACCTCTTTTGATAACACCTCGTTAGTATCTAACGGGATTATAAGATTACATCAATGTGAGAATATTTGATAATACTGGCTGCCTGTATTGACTGTTATTGGCTACAACTATTACGTATAGAAAACATTTTTTTTTCGTGGGGTAATGCGTTACGCATATCTCTCCACAAAGGGCATGCAAAAGAGGTTATTTCGGACTCTCTCCGAAGGGTTAGCCAACTAAAACCACCACGATGATCAACCTCACGACCTTGTAAGGGACACCGGGAGCGCGGGTATAGAAGTTCCAGTGTCCCCGACGCGTTTGTCCCTACCGGGACGTTATCACAAAGAGGGCAACAATAAAAGCTCTCCCTTTTTTGCCAGCAAGGATCATAATGGCACAGTAGATCTGCGTCGGAACAGACCACCGTCCTCCCGGGGTCACTCTTGGTGAGACCGTCAGACTGCCCTCTCTGACTACTCACGACCCCAAGGAGTCGTCAGACTAGTGGCCACTGCCACCACTCCAATGACGTCTGCTCCAGCGAGCGAGATCAGCTCGTTCACGATCTCGCTCGGCAGCCTCAATTTGGATCCTCCCGTCACAGGAGGCCAACGCATACGATATATTCTAATTAATCGCATCGGAATATGCTATGTTTGAATAGAATATAACTTAATATCTATTCTTAAACCGGAGAATATGCATTTTACTCGTATTAGTTTCTTTTCTCATAGTAAACTTGTATTTGTATATAATAACACACCTAGTGTTATGCACACCACTGAAGTAAACCAACATAGTACCAGTGCCCAACAACACAGGCGGAGAAATGGCACATGACGGGTTTCTTTAGCGGGTGAGGGCCCCACACTACCCTGTTCGTTGCCCCGAACGATGTGGTATGCGGTTAGGTACACTTTTTCCCGCCTAAACAAAAAAAAAATGTGTGTTAGGAACAGAGGACCTCTGAAATGGGTCCTCCATGTCATTACAAATCGATTCACGCGCAGGCTCGACGACTTCCAGTGAATGACCCTCGAGAACAACTTATAGACATGGCTCAAGAGTGAGATGGGTCTGTAATTCTTCAAGAGGGTTCTGTCACCTTTCTTGAAGAACAGCACCACCATGCTCCTGGTCCACGACTCTGGAACGTCGCCCCCGAGAACGGCGGAATTGAATAGCCTCTGGAGGGCTTTGAGGACCGACTTTCCGCCTGCCCTCAGAAGCTCTATAGTAATTTCGTCGTATCCCGGTGCCCTTCCGCCCTTTAGTTGTTTGAGAGCCATTCTGATCTCGTACAGGCTGACGTCCGGGATATCTTCGGTATAGTGCCGAGTTAGCTTGGATCTGGGCTCATGGACCAAGCTGACAACAGGGTTCTGGGATCTGTATAACTGCCCATAGAACTCGTGGACCTCTCTTAAAATCTCATCTTTGGAAGAAACAACAGTGCCATCATTGGTCTTCAGCTTGGTCAGCTGGCTTTTCCCAACAGACAGATCTCTTGCGAACACTTTGGAATCTTGGTTCCGCCCTATCCTCTAGCCTCTTTAATACGCAAGGTATTAAATCAGCGAACGTCTCATCGCATAGACTTGGAGATCTGCCTGTTTAGTCGCCTCTGATTGGACCAATCAGCCGAAGACTGCACCGTCATCTCTGTCCATCTCGCCATGAGCTTTGAGAGTTTGGTCCGAAAGCTTTTGAGTCCTATTGACGCGACTGCTCTTAAAAAAGGTCGACCCGACCGCTTGGACAGTTTCAACGAACCTGTTGTTCATATCGTTCACTGAATCGCACTCGTCTAGGCTAGGAAAGCGATTTTGTAGTTCGAGCTGAAAGTTTTCGGGGTTCTGGTATTGAGCTGGTGTTGGTCGGAGGGTAGACTTCATCAAGCGTGACCTCTCGACTTTTATATTTAGATTCAATATGCCTCTAACTAAGCGGTGATCACTCCCAGTTTTAATCCTGCTGATCACTGAGACATCATTGAATATGTGTCGTTTGTCCGTTAAGATTTTTTTTTATTGCATTTAGTGGCAGACTAGCCACGTTCCATCTGATGGTAAATGGTAAACGCCGCCCATGGACTCGACTATACCGAGAGTATTGTCAAGGCACTGCTCACCAATTCATTTCACAGATGAAATGAAATATAAACGGCTATCTCCTGCTACAGCCAAAACGCAACGATGTGCTTCATGGCCAGTCACACGGGAGATGGTGGTACCAACCCTCTCGGGCCGGATACCAAGTGAGTACTCCCACTTGGTACCTAGCCCTACCACCAGTCGTGCAATGGATGATAATTGCTTACTTCCCTTAGTCGCCTCATACGACACCCGTGGGAAAGAATGGGGTAATGACACTTGTATTCTTAATCCGTCACCACAGGAACGAAGATGAAGTCGATCTCATTTTTCACTGAATCATCAGGGCTAATCCAGGTCCATTTTCTCTGGGGCTGTTTCCTGAAGAAGGAATTCATCATAAAGAGGCCTTCCTTCTCCAGAAAATTAGACAGCATCTGGCCCCTGTGGTTCCTCTGCCCAAATCCATATTGCCCCACCTTCAGCTCATCGTCTCTCCTTATGCCTAGTTTTGCGTTGAAATCTCCCATAACCACCGTGAAGTGATTTTTAGACGCGTGAATGGCTTTCGAGATGTCCTCGTAAAGAGCCTCCACTTCGTCGTCGGAATGTGTCGAGGTCGGTGCGTAAACCTGTATGACCTTCACCGAATACCTTTTGGTTATTCTGAGTATAAGGTACGCTACCCTACTCGACACACTCTCAATCTTCTCCACGTACAATACCTATGAGAGACTTGCGAACTGTTATAGGGTCCCTTCCCGAGGTCGTTTTAAAAAAGAACTTTTAAATTTTAATCTAATTTATTTAATAAAAATGAATACAATGGGAAGGGGCCTTTATGCAACCTATATTCGCGACTGCGTTGGACAGACTGACTCCTGAGGTGTCAGGGCTCAGTATATAGACATTTGAATGCTGACGATGCAAAGCGTTGTAGTTGGAAGGGGCTGTAGCTGATGTCATCCGTTTAGGGTACATCATCCGATTATAACACCTCCCCCTTTAGAGTGAACTTCGGGGTAAATACCGAAGTTAACTTTAATAGGAAGTTCTAAGGGTTGGAACTGGAATTTCTTGAATATTTTGTTCCAACTCTACGGGACCCGTTTTTGATTTATGAGATTCGCGAAACCTATATTGACGAAGGTTGCAGCCAGGCTTACAAAAATACGTAACTATTATATATAGAAAGTAAATAATAATTACACACACTGTTAAGTTTATTACTATGGAATAATGTGATGGTAGATGTGTATAGTAGGTATAATATTTACTTATCTTACTTATTGTATGTATTGTATATTTTATGCATGGTTATGGTGTTTATGGTGTAACTGGAGGTATTGTGTATTATGTGTAGTACAAATATAACTAAAAATGTACTTTGTGTTACAGATTGGCGGTAATTTCGGCAGGCTTTACCTCGTCGTAATGGTGACGGACATGTCGTCTATTTATTAATAAAGATAAAGTATTGTTTCCATGGACTTTAACGATCTTGTATGGGCCTTTCCATATGGGTGATAGAGCTTTTCTGAGCCTAAGGTGGTTTTTTAAATACACGTAGTCACCTACTTTGTATTGTACGGGGCGACTATGAGAGTCATAGTAGTTTTTTGATATTTGTTTGGAGTGTCGAATGTGTTCCAGAGCTTTATCGCGGGAGTATCTGAGTCTGTTTTGTAACATCCGTACATAGTCTGGATATGTAGCGTCTAACTGTTCATCACATATCGAATTTGGAATATGGGGTTTGTTACCAAACATTAGTTCGTATGGGGTGTAGTGTGTTGTGGAGTGTACAGTGGTATTGTAGGTTAGCATGGCTGTGTACACGTACCGGGGCCAATTAGTTTGTTCATTATTTACGAATGATTTCAGGTATTCCTTTAGCGTGGAGTGGCTTCGTTCTAGGGCGCCCTGTGTTTGCGGGTGATATGGAGTCGACCAAAGTTGTTTGATTTTCATAAGGTTGCAAGTTCTTTTGAACAGATCGGAAGTAAAGTTAGTTCCCTGGTCGGTCAGTATAATTTTCGGTATGCCAAATACGGATATAAAGTGCAACAAGCTCTCGCTTGTTTCCTCGGCCGTTGTACTACGTAAGGGATAAGCCACGGAGAATTTGGTAAAGTCATCTTGCAGTGTTAGTATGAATTTTAATTTTGCGGTACCGGATTCCGGAAGAGGTCCTACAATGTCCAATGATATGCGTTCACAAGGCTTAGTTGATGTGCTAGTGATCTGCATGGGAGCGCGATTGATTCTTCGCAGGGCTTTATTCTCTTGGCATGGTTTACATTTCTTTACATATGATTCTATATCACTACGCATATTTTTCCAGTAATATAGTTCTTTAAGCCTATTGTACATGCGACTAACACCTATATGGCCAGCTATGGGTATGTCGTGGTTATCGTAAAGAATTTTCTTTATTTCCGATGGTGAGGGGTAAGTTATACTATTGTGATAAATATTAATTTTTATGTTTGTGTCGTGAAAAAGGTAATTAATTATATTATAAATTTTAATAAAGCTATGTTTTTCAAAGGGGTCACGGAAATCGGATATGCCTATTTCTTCCGTATTTTCGGTGACGGTTAATTCGTTGCGAATTGATTTTAAAGTTTCGAATATTTCTTGGTATGATGTTTCGTCAAAATGGTGTACTTTCGTATAAAGAAGGTAATAATTTTTATTTGTCGCGGGGATCTTATAAAACCCGTGCAGTTGTTTTTCTTGGTTAATTATATCGTCGCGGTTTTCTAAGTTTCCTAGTATTTGTTCTAGATAAGGGTTTGATTCATCGAGGTCTATGGACGTCGGTATTAGTATAGTTTTGCAAGAGCTTTTCAGTAAATTTTCGTTATGTTGGATAATGTTTGTATTAAAAGATTTATTCTTGTTTGATATTTGTTTCAGAAAGGTTGAGTAGTCGTCGGTCAAGAGGTTCGAACTGGGGTTAGAGTGAGTATTTGAAGAGATAGAAGGTAAGTTATCGTTTGGTAATGATCGTAGTGGAACTTCAAGCAGATTCGGATCGGGAGAACCAGTATCGAGGAGTTCTGGGGTAGCACAGTCTAAAAGTATGTCAGGATTTAAATCGGTTGATGGGAGTGAGGCAGGTGAAGTCAACAAGTCAAATAAGTCTTTGTCGAGGTTATCTGTATTTAAGAGGGATTCTTGTAGTTGTTCTGCTATGTCGGTGGTAGGAGTTTGGCGGTTTGACGTAGTCACTTCATCAGTAGTCGGTTGGACGGGGTTAACCGGGAATCGAGATAAAGCATCTGCGTTTGCGTTTATTTTGCCCTTTTTGTATTGTATGTCATATTCGAATTCCTCGAGTTTTAGTCTCCAACGGATGAGGCGGGAGCCAGGGTCTTTACAGTTGAATAACCATTGGAGAGGTTTGTGATCGGTTATGATAGTAAAGCGACGACCGTATATGTAGGGGCGGAAGATTTTGGTACCAAATACAATCGCAAGACATTCCTTTTCAGTAACGCTATAGTTAATTTCGGCTTTGTTTAATGTGCGGGATGCATAAGCAATTGGGCGATCATGCCCAACGGGACCCTGTGATAAAATGGCTGAAATGGCGAAACAGGATGCATCGCAGGTGAGTAAGAATGTTTGGTTAAAATCTGGATAGGCAAGAATGGGTGCTTCGACTAGTTTGGTTTTTAAGGCTTCGAAACTGAGCTGTTGTTCATTTGTCCAAATAAAGGGCGTATCTTTTTTGAGAAGTGTGGTGAGAGACTTGGCTAGTTTCGAGAAATTAGGAATGAAACGTCTGTAATAGGATACGAGACCTAGAAATGATTTGATGTCCTTAGGGGATTTCGGGATAGGATACTGTGTAACGGCTTTAACTTTATCCGGGTTTGGCTTTACGCCATTTTGGGTAATGATATGACCTAGGTAGGTTACCTCTTTACGGAGAAATTCACATTTTTCAGGCTGAAGTTTTAGGTTAAATTCTCGGAGTCGGTTGAAGACTGACCGGAGGTTTTGGATAGCCGAATGGAGGTCAAATGCGTACAGGACGACGTCGTCAAGATAAACAAAGCATCGGGAGCCCTGTAGGCCTGTGAGACAATTGTTCATTAGTCTTTGGAATGTGGAAGGCGCATTCTTTAATCCAAAAGGCATTCGGTTAAATTGAAAGTGACCCTGGGGCACAGAGAAGGCTGTTTTCGCGGCGTCCTCTGGTCTGATTAAAAGTTGGTGGAACCCGGATGAAAGGTCAAGGGTACTGAAATATTGACTCTTACCCAGCTGGTCAAGTATTTCGGTAATTTGAGGTATTGGATAGATTTCTCCAATTGTGATGTCGTTTAATTTCCTGTAGTCGATTACTATGCGCCATTTCTTTTGACCGGATGCATCAGATTTCTTGGGGACTACCCAGATCGGAGAGGACCAAGGGGAAGACGAGGGAGTAATTATATCTTGATCTAACATTTTGTTAATTTGAGTTTCCACCTCTTTCTTGTGGCATTCTGGAAAACGGTATGACTTTGTATTGACAGGTGTGTGACTGGTGGTTTTTATTTCGTGTTGAATAGCTGTGGTAAACGACAAAGGTTCATCTGGTAAGTGAAATATGTCAGAGTAATTTGAGCATAATTCGAGTAAAGCTTGGGTTTCTTCTGTATTTAAATGAGAGGTTCTTAGTAAGTCGAGTACTTGTCGTGTGCGTTTAGACACATTTTCGACATATGGTAGTGACTGGATCGAGTATGTTAGTATTGGTTCTAATTTAAATTTTAAGTTGCGCTTAATTTTTACTGGTTTGTTTGATGTGTTTAGGACTGATAAATTTATTCTTTTATTATCTTTTACTTTAACCATACAGTTAGCTACAAGGAGCTTCTTAGAGAGGTGTTGGTCTATTATTATGCCTTCCTCTAGTTCTGGATTTATAACCGTGCACTCGATTATGGTTTCGGAACGAGCTGGTATGATGTAGCAGGGATCAAAGAAGTGTATTTTAATTTCGTGGTTACTTATTTTAAGAACGTCTCGGCTATAATCTATGTTGCAACCGTAGGTAGTTAGGAAGTCGTTGCCTACTATGCCGTCATATGGCAAGTTAATATCTGCAATGACATGGAATTTAAAACTAATCAATTTCCTATTTGAAATCTTAAACTTGAGGTTAAAATGACCTACTGTCTGTGTAGTTTCCTCGCCGGGATCAATACCCTTTATACTTATGGGTTTATTGGTTAGAATGGGTTGATGGCGAATGCTTGATTGTTTCAGTAAACAAATAGCAGCACCTGAGTCGACTAAGAGGGTTAATGGAGTATCAGACACTTGGGACTCCACAACGATATGAGGTAATAACCTCTTGGAGGTGTCAATGTTGACCTCGTAAATCTCTTTAAATTTTTGAGTTTTAAATTGAAGGTTTCCGCTTTGGGGCTGGTTACCCTGTTGTATAACCTTGTGAGAGATGCGCTGAAGGTTTCCGTTTTGGGGCTGGTTACCCTGTTGTATAACCTTGTGAGAGATGCGCTGAAGGTTTCCGTTTTGGGGCTGGTTACCCTGTTGTATAACCTTGTGAGAGATGTGCTGAAGGTTTCCGCTTTGGGGCTGGTTACCCTGTTGTATAACCTTGTGAGGGATGCGCTGAAGGTTTCCGTTTTGGGGCTGGTTACCCTGTTGTATAACCTTGTGAGAGATGCGCTGAAGGTTTCCGTTTTGGGGCTGGTTACCCTGTTGTATAACCTTGATGTCATGGATGAGGTTCCCGTTTTGGGGCTGGTTACCCTGATGTACAACCTCTGACGGATTTGCGCCGACTTTGACCTTACGTCCTGTGCGGCACGATTGCAGGACGTTTATTGGTTTAAATTTTCTTGGGAGCCCTCTTCCTCAATCACATCATGATCAGATTCCACCTGTTCATCGTCACACTCTTCATCAATGAAGTTGACTGGTGGAGGTTTTAGGTAAGGTTGTGACCCTGAGGGCTTATTAAAATAATCCTTTTGTGGATAAGAATACGATAAACGTTTTTGAGAGGACTGACGTTTAATACAATTATTTATATCATGTCCTACTTCTTTACAATACCTACATGTGAGGTTTTGATTTATTTTACTCGAGAAAGTAGAGGTACTCTGTTGAGGTACTGATTTTTGCGGTATTTTAAACCTATTAGTTGAGATTTGAGCGAAAGATTTCGGTTTGAACCGATTTTGATTAATTGATTTATCCAGTGGCAAGTTATAATTATTATTAGTGCGTTTATATAAAGTTTCTTGTATACGCTCCTCGGATATGGCTAAATTGACAGCTTCATTAAATGTTTTGGGAGCTCTACACCTAACAATGTTAGATATACGGGGATTTAATCCCATAAGGAAATGATGGAGGGTTAAATCCTCCATGGCCGCCGTACGACCAGGTATTTCTTTGGCCTTGTGGTTGGAGAGCGAGATTTCGGTGAGTAATTGCGATAAGTATGTTTCCATCCTAAGTGCGAATTGACTAACGTTTTCTGTTGAGTTCTGTTTACTTTCCTGGAGATCGTTAAGTAAATGTGTGTAATGTTTTCTCTCGGAAAACTGTGTCTTTAGGAACTCTTTTAGTTGTTCCCATGACGAAAATTCCTTTATAGAACACGCGGTTTCGGCTTTACCAGTTAATTGGCACAAAATGTATTTGAAAAGAATGTGTTTTTGTGACTCAGACGCAAGGTCATAGGCGTTATTACAGTTTGTGATAAATGAATTTAGTGTATCGCGGGAGCCGTCATATGGTTTAACAAATTTCAATAAAATATTTAGGTCCATTTCTACTACTTCTTGAATTTCAGATATTTCTACGGGTGATCTACCGTCCTCAGTTTTAGGCACTTTAGGCATAATATTTTAAAACAACATATGAATAATACTCTTAGGTCACTAGATTAGATTAAAGCAAGTATCAGTTAGGATTACACAGTAAAATGTTCGTTGACTTACAGGAACGCGTAGGCGGCGATAAGGGCTAGCGCTTTGGTAAGCTGCATAGCGTCACGTACACAAAGACCACACCTAATGCTTTCACAGGACACTTTTAACACTACGCGGAACACTGGCGAATTGCAAATGATTTATTTTTCAGGATGACGAAACACGGCGGAAATATTTTAAAACGGTGTTTGCTCGGTAAGTATTCTCGCAGGACGAATGGATGCACAGGATGCTCGAAGGAGATGCTCGCTGGAGGCTCGCTGAGTATTCTCAGGCTAATTGTAGGCTATACCACAATTTATTAGTTGGCCGCTTGAAGGACAGGCAGGATGCACGAAGGCTGCTCACTGGATATACGCAGGATGCTCAAGATGACCGCAGGATGAGTCGTCGGGTATGGACGCTCGGTAAGTATTTATTTTGCAGGATATCACCGGTCACGGACGAATATCACTTATAGCAAGGATTTATTATTATTACAACGGAGGTCACTCGCGGTAAGTATATTATTTATTTTATAAGATTCGCGGGATACGGAGAGTCTGTTCACTGATTTATTTATTTTTTCCACTTTATAGGTTTACGCGAATCGGCACTGGGGAATTCCGTATCCCACCGCTGCCACCAAATGTTATAGGGTCCCTTCCCGAGGTCGTTTTAAAAAAGAACTTTTAAATTTTAATCTAATTTATTTAATAAAAATGAATACAATGGGAAGGGGCCTTTATGCAACCTATATTCGCGACTGCGTTGGACAGACTGACTCCTGAGGTGTCAGGGCTCAGTATATAGACATTTGAATGCTGACGATGCAAAGCGTTGTAGTTGGAAGGGGCTGTAGCTGATGTCATCCGTTTAGGGTACATCATCCGATTATAACAGAACGATAAACCCGACACTACCCTGGGACTGTTGGTTGCTCTCCCGGTGGAAGAGCAAGTTTCCGGACTGCAGGATTATCGTGCCCTCACCCTGTCTTCGCACTTCTGATAATCCTACAACGTCCCATCGGATCTTGCTCAGTTCCTCTTCCAGCGCGGTGATCCTCTCGTCAGTCCTCAGTGTCCTGAAGTTGTGCGTTACCAGGGCCAGAAGTCGTTTCTGGTAGCCGGATCGCGACCAAAGATTCTTAGCACCCCCTGCTCCGCCGTTACCGGGCCCGCTACCGTTAGGCCACGGAATAGCGGAGCTGCCGTGACTAGGGGCCGATTTGTGTGTGTGTGTGTGCACTCATATGGGGGGGTATTACCATAATCGCCACGCTTGGCAGGCGGGTTGACGATCGCAGTGGATGTTTTTAGTACACAGGGGAACGCTGCTGCCCGGTCCCCCGGTAATCCTTTAGCTCTTACGACTCCCATAGGAAGAGACGGGGTGGAGCTATTCTTGGTGCCGGTCCCACACGGCCAAATACTTAGGTATTAAAATGTTTCCGATGGAATATATTAATTATTATTGTAGGGAAATCAATCAATTTTCAATTAACAACATTATTTTGGATAAAAACGTAACGTATTTATCAGGTATGCTAACACTTTATCATCATGTTCTTTTATACCAAGCCGCTGGCAAAAAAGCATACGGCTAACCTGATGGTAACCGGTTACCGTAGCCTATAGAAGCTAGTGCTACTAGGGCGTCACCATCCCCAAGGAAACAGATAAGAAGAGGAGGGATGATATAGACAGGATAGGAAAGACACTCGGGAGAGCACAGGAACGATAATAAAGGGATGATAATAAGGTAAGGAGGTGGTTAGAGCCTCCGGCGCTCTAACTCACCATACGAAACACAATGGTAAGAATGCCTACCGTTTTTTCATGCTGATCTTTTGACATAGGGCGGTACTTCCTCGATCAAGCCGACCCATTCATGTTGGGATAAGTAAGGCTCTGCACTAGGAAACATGTTTTATATAAAAACCGAAAACACAAAAAAATACACTAATAAAATTTCATTAATTGGTCCTCCATTTCAGAGGTCCTCTGTCCCTAACACACCTTTTTTTTTGTTTAGGCGGGAAAAAGTGTACCTTACCGCACACCACATCGTTCGGGGCAACGAACAGGGTAGTGTGGGGCCCTCACCCGCTAAAGAAACCCGTCATGTGCCATTTCTCCGCCTGTGTTGTTGGGCACTGGTACTATGTTGGTTTACTTCAGTGGTGTGCATAACACTAGGTGTGTTATTATATACAAATACAAGTTTACTATGAGAAAAGAAACTAATACGAGTAAAATGCATATTCTCCGGTTTAAGAATAGATATTAAGTTATATTCTATTCAAACATAGCATATTCCGATGCGATTAATTAGAATATATCGTATGCGTTGGCCTCCTGTGACGGGAGGATCCAAATTGATGCTGCCGAGCGAGATCGTGAACGAGCTGATCTCGCTCGCTGGAGCAGGCGTCATCGGAGTGGTGGCAGTGGCCACTAGTCTGACGACTCCTTGGGGTCGTGAGTAGTCAGAGAGGGCAGTCTGACGGTCTCACCAAGAGCGACCCCGGGAGGACGGTGGTCTGTTCCGACGCAGATCTACTGTGCCATTATGATCCTTGCTGGCGAAAAAGGGAGAGCTTTTATTGTTGCCCTCTTTGTGATCGCGTCCCGGTAGGGACAAACGCGTCGGGGACACTGGAACTTCTATACCCGCGCTCCCGGTGTCCCTTACAAGGTCGTGAGGTTGATCATCGTGGTGGTTTTAGTTGGCTAACCCTTCGGAGAGAGTCCGAAATAACCTCTTTTGCATGCCCTTTGTGAAGAGGTATGCGTAACGCATTACCCCACGAAAAAAAATGTTTTCTATACGTAATAGTTGTAGCCAATAACAGTCAATACAGGCAGCCAGTATTATCAAATATTCTCACATTGATGTAACCTTATAATCCCGTTAGATACTAACGAGGTGTTAACAAAATAGGTTTACAACAAGGGAAGAAAGAGATATCGCTTAGCATGACAAAATGTGACAATGAGTGAGGTCTAAGGAAACGTGACGTTCGCAGTTTACTCCAATTTTCTTTAATTACAATAGATCCAGTATAAGGTAAGAAAGGGGGAAATTCTCTAGGTTTGGTAACATAATATTTGCAGGGGCGTTTGCAAAAAGTGACACAGGCGTTAGGTGGGGAGGGGGTCCAAGCAGAATTTAACGTGCCTTTTGAAATTCACATAGAGAAAAATCGTTTTTTTATTAGTGAGATCTCGCAAACACATAATCGCTCTTAAGTTGTTGTCTGTGGTTCTTATGAAATACATTGGTTAAATTAAAACAATATGCCAGAAAATCATGTTTTCAAAAAGTAGGTAAACAATATTTGTGCAGGCATGTCGCACTTTATATTACATTCCATAAAGCCGAAAGGAGACTTATTTAAGACTTTCATTGTTCGAGTGACATTCGTTTTATGACCATTTTGTGGAAATGAAAAATGGAAATTTTGAATATTACAGACATTGTTGGCGGACATGAATCGGATCCATGGTGATTCCTCTATATTTATAAAGACATTTAATGTCTAGAGTTTCGTTTCTTCAGCGCCGGTTTTGCTATTTTTTTTTGTCTATGGGACCAAACACACCACTGTCCCCCTGGTAGTAATAGGTAATTATGGAACACAGTCTCAGTAATACAAGGAAATAAAAATACGTACAACTTGTTTTAATTTTTACGAATAAGTTGCGGACACAATTTAGCTCCTAAGCAATATGGGACGTCACTCGGAGAGGAAGCCCGACGGGGCTAACCACCGCGCGGACCACTGAAGTAAATTTACGCAGTACCAGTGGTCCGTTGAGTACGGGCGAGTGAGGGCACACGGTGGGTTTTAGTGGATGAGAGCCCCACACTACTCCGCTGTCTCACCGGAGAGCGGGGTGTGCGCTAGGTACAGTTTTGCTCAAATTAAAAAAAAGTACCTTAGCAATATAAAAAAGTTTAAAGTACCTTATATTGACCATACAACTACATATGTTAAAAAACTTTTATTTACAATAAACCTATTTTACTTCTTCATAAAAATTAATAGCAGAACCTTAACTTCCAACTAACTCAAGGCATTATTTCAATTGACCCTGTGTTGGGGACAGGGTCCATTCAAACTTCTTCCGGGGTTTTCTAAATAGTTTGTACTAGTAATAAGCAGTCTTGTTTTTGTAATTTGTAAGACCTTAACAAGAACAAGATCAGAAAGCAAACAAGACGAATACTCAGCCGTCTAATAAGGAAAATCATTAATCGTGACCACAGCTGCTGCAACTCCGCCCGAAACGTCGAGGTTAGTCTAAATGATAGTATTTTGATAAGTAGGTATATTGCGCGCATTTATACGCGTCTACTATACCCGTTACATATGTTTATAGAATATTTGGCCGTGGGGGGGCGGCTTTAGAATTGTCCCATCCTTCTCTACCCACGGGAGTCGTAAGAGCCGACTGAGGGAACACCGGGGGAGTGGGAAGCAGCACTCCCTCGAGTATTAACAACATCAACTGCAATCGCCAACCCGCCTGCCAAGCAGTTACGGCATTATCCCCCATGACAGAAACCGCTCGTTGTGGCGTTCCCTTGGGAAGGCCTATGTCCAGCAGTGGACATTGAAAGGCTGATGGATGGATGGATGTTTATAGAAAGCATTGTTCTTGCCATTAAATAAACTAAAGACTTTAAATCTATGTCTATCCTACTATAGGAAGTTGTAACCTCTTTCTGAATTTTTTTTTCTGAAATTTTGTGATAGTCATTTTAAGACTTACTGATTCTTATTCTGCGATTTTAAAAATGTTTGTCTGTTTGTCTGTATGTCCTTTTTATAACTAAAGAACGGTGTATTCTATACTACTATAAAGCTGTAACAGAGCTGTGCCTGTACATTTAAGATATTTTAGAAAAAATGCTTGTAATAGGCTATATAGGCGTGTCTAAACACAAAACATTTTTTTTTAGATTTCTTGTCTTTTTATCGGTTTGTTTGTTCGCGAATCAAGCAAAAACTACTGAACTGATTTTGATGCAACTTTTTTGGTTGATAGCTCTTGATTAGACTTAAAAACTGGTATACATTTTATCCCGCTACTGTATAGGGAACCTGAGATATCCTAAAACTAGCTTTTGGCTGCGGCGGAGCCGCGGGCAAAGACTAGTATAATATAAACAGGTATAATCGGACATATAAATCCAATAGTCCAAGATCCCAGGTTACCAGGTCGTACTTACCTTCTTCAGCCGAGTAAGAACTTTTTTGGGATCGTATAGTGATTTATGAATGTACTAGCCTTTGCCCGCGGCTGCGCCATAGCAACCTATATTCGGTCCAGCGGTTTAGGGTGGAGTTTAGTGACATAGATACATACAGAAGAATTATGTATACCTACTTTTAAAGATAATAGCATAATAGTATAGCACACATATGCCTAACTCCACTTTTATCGTGGCCCGCCAGAATAGGCGGAGAAACGGCACACGGTTTCCTGCCTCAATAAAGAAAAAAAAAGAAAAATGGTATATGCATAATCAACATCTGAATACATTTTGAATTTAAGACATTGCAAATTAGTAGGTGCGTTTAACGACAGAAAGAAAGCTAAAGGCGTTTTCGTATTGCATCAGTTGTCAATACAAATGTATAAAATCGATACAATGTGATTATGATTACAAACCTAATCCAATTTGCGTTTTTGCTTTGAATTAATACTTGGCTTAGTCTTTAAACATTTTTTTGTAATGAAAGGATAAAGTTATGACTACTGAATATCTAAATTATTGGTATAAAGTTGAAGACTTGATTTTTGTTTCCTTAAATGAGTTTACGTTATGGGTTTAATTTAAAAATAATTGAATCTAATAGTCTAGTTATTAGACGAGGCGGTTGGTAATCTAATGATACACAAAAATCTTTACGGATAAAGCAGTATATATATATGTATATAGTAAGCAATTAAAACTCATACTATTTGATGGCGTGATTTTTCGAACAAAATTTGCAAAATTAAACTTACTACATTGGATGAATGCATGTAAATGCATTGCCGATAGAGGGCGTTGGTCGTTAAGACAAATGTGATGAGCAAATTCGGTATTTCTAGAAATGGTACGATAGCTCAATGGATTAGAGCACTTCCCCGGAAAGGAAGGGACGCAGGTTCGATTCCCGCTCGTACTAAAATACTCTTTTTCCTTATTCACAAATTATAATTTGTACTTTAAGAGTAGCTGAGCACGTCAAGTGCTAAAATATAGATCAAAATATTTATATAAGGTTAAGTAAAATCTTTACTACTTTAAAAAGGTAATGTTTACTCACAAATTGTAAGTTTGGATAATGTGTAATCAATACTCTCCGCTGATTTCAAAAAATGTTTCATCTATATCTAGAACGTATTTGGAAGGGCATCATCCATTCTTAACTTATATGATAAATGCAAACGTGAGTTTGTTTATTTCTTCGTCAAGCTTTCACGCCGTAACGACCGAATCCATCTTCATGAAACTTAGCAATGTAGTGTGGATCCGAGAACTAAGTTCGGAAGCCCATGGGGACGGAATCGCGGGCAGAATTTAGTTACGAAACTTATAAATTCGTAGATATTGTACGTAGATTGTTTTCTATGTAGTGTCCCCTGTTTAATCTACTGTGTTATCGACGTAAGCATAACCCACACATGGTTGTAACAATAAAGTGCGCTTGATAAATCCTTTCAGCTTTATTCATCGTTTCCACACGAACACACTTGGGTACACATCTTCGATTTATGTCACTTCTGCTAAACCGCACCAATTTCTTGAACTACTCGGTCATTTATCGTAACTATTATAAAGCTGTAACAGAGCTGTCTCTGTACAATTAAGAAATTTGACAAAAAATACTGTGTTGGAGGAAAACCTAGTCTTTGCCCGTAGCTCCGCCGCAGGTTATCTCAGGTTCCCGATGTAGTAGCGAGATAAATCGTATACCAGTTTTTAAGTCTAATCAAAAGCTATCAAATAAAAAAGTTACATTAAAATCTGTTAAGTAATATTTGCGTAATGCGTAAACGAACAAACAGACAAAAAATTTAAAAAAGAAGTTGTTTTGTGCTCAGACACATCTATATAGCCTAATAACAAACAAAACAAACAAATTACACTTTTTGTTTGTTTGTTGTTTGTTATATTTACAAAAAATTTTTCTCAAATTATCTTAAAAACGTACAGACGCAGCTCTATTACAGCTTTATAATAGTTAGGATATTATTATTCATCCACCAAAAGTAATCCTTCTTTTATTTAAAAAATTTTTTAATCGCTATAGTTTCTGTAAACGTGTCTTTTTTTCATAATGTGTTGCGCAAATATCAGAAACTACTACTATTCTACTACGATATTTGTAATCTAATTCATATATCGTATTGATTTTTTTTGTGTTAATAGGCCGTGTGTTATAGATTAATAATTAGAATACCAACTATTGTAGTTACTCCACGAAACATAATTTTAGTCTTAATTATTTTATTAAATTATAGAAAAATATTATGATAATAAGTGAAAACGTAAAAATAATATAAATATTGCTTTACAAATAAACAAGACTCAATATTGGTGATTATAAACGAACTGTGCTTTTGAAGAATGAATTATTTGTGAAAGTGGAATAAGGGAACTTTACTGCGAGCAGGATACGAACCTGCATCCATTCAAGTTCAAATACTGCTTGTAGTAAAGTTCCCTTTTTCCATTTTCACAAATAATTTGTTCATTAATAGTAGCTGAGCATGTCAAGTGCTAAAATACAGATCAAAATACTAAATATGCTTTATTAAAAACCTTCACTTAACAATATTTTTATCTTTAAAACTAGTGTTATAAAGATTCAGAACACATAATGTGCCTACTCTAAGTTACACAGAGATACAGAAACTTAGCAATGCATTATGTTATTGTTAAAGAACTTTCTCTTTGAGTCAATCAAGTTACATTTGTCACTGTTTATCCATTACATCAAAGTCTTTTCCTTTCATTCTCTGCGCAATACATCATTTGTCAAAGGTGTGCCGTGCCTTACGAGGCCCGTCTATCTGAATAAAAGATAGAAGGCGGCAAGAAGTCTTTCGGGATCGATATATAATTCTCTCATACAGGTGGCGGCGCTCTTATTTCTGAAGTTTAAAATAGAATTATGTTAGAGTACGCGCTCATTTTTTATTCTAGACGTCTCTGCATTATATCAGTAGAGTAATTGTAACTAAAGGTGATCTGTCTCCACGAGCTACAACTGATTGTTGCGCGCTCTCATTGTAGATGACTGTTGTCTTTACACAAATATTGGTTTACCCTACCTCGTTGCTCTAAGAAATCATTCTGTCTTTTGCCAGTGAGCCGCTGTCGGCCTTTTAAGCTACTTAGCAAAAACTTATTTGCAAGTGCTTCAAGCCTCCAAGGAAGTCTCTTCCGTTTATAACACTGTAATTGCTAACTCCTATCTCTTATATCTGCCGGATCACTGTTTATTTATAAAATCACGTTAAATCCTTACTAGCCGTATCCTTACTAATATTATAAATGTGACCATCTGACCATAAGTCTAGTATTTAGAGGGACATAGGCTACTATGTATCCCGGAAAACGAACGGTTCCTGTAAGATAGCTGCTTTGCACAGATATAATTAATGTGCCCTAGTGTGGGCTATTTATAACATTGACTCTATTCTAAAATTCACGCAGATGATAGCAGATTTTTTCTTTATTGCAACCCTTTTCTGTCCCACTATTCGGTGCGAGTTTCCTCTGATGGTGAGAGGGATTAGACCATAATCCACCACGCTGGCCCAATGTGTGTTGGCAGACTTCACAAGTCGTTGAAAATCTTTCAGACATGCAGGTTTCCTCAAGATGTTTTCCTTCACTGAGCAGCGATAATTTATAAAAAAATGCACACATCATTTCGAAAAATCACCAAAAGTCAAAGGTGAGTGCCGTACGAGCTTTACACTTGGATTGAAATCACAAGGTCTCACAGTGTGTTCGTGTGGTGACGGACTAAGAATACAAGTGTCACCATCCCATTCTTTTCCGCGGGTGTCGTATGAGGCGACTAAGGGAAGTAAGCAATTATCATCAATTGCATGACTGGTGGTAGGGCTGGGTACCAAGTGGGAGTACTCACTTGGTATCGGGCCCGAGCGGGTTGGTACCACCATCTCCCGTGTGACCGGCCATGAAGCACATCGTTGCGTTTTGGCTGTAGCAGGAGATAGCCGTTTATATTTCTTTTCAGATCTGTGAACTGAATTGGTGGGCAGCGGCTTGACAATACTCTCGGTATAGTCGAGTCCGTGGGCGCCGGTTACCATTTGTCATCAGATGGACCGTGGCTCGTCTGCCACTACATGAAATAAAAAAAAAAGAGGGCCCCAGTAGGAGCCTCGTGGTGCGTAAAGCTGCCACGTTCCCGAGGTGGGATGTGGGCATGCTGGACAGGGACCTACTATCTCAGCTACAATTGTGTCAAGTTTCATGTAAATCCGGTCAGTATATGCAGAGTGATCAAAGCACACAAATAAACCACTAAATAGGAAAAATACTTTTCATTTAATTGTGTAATAGATGGAATCACCACTGGACCACTGAAGTAATGTATTCCAGTTCGAGTAGTTCGCTAGTAGAGGCGGAGAGACTTAAATCACCAAACGTGGAAACTTTTGTTTTACTACGTACAATATTGTTGATTACTAAAAAAATGCTAAACGATGTTTTTACAATGTTTAGTTTTTTAAGATTGAATACTACACTGTCTTCAACCTTAAATAAAATAAAAGCGTTATACAAGTACTCGTAAGACGAGTATAGAATGCACTGCTAGTTATCATGAATCGCGTTAAATAATGTAAGAATGCTGAAGGCGCTGAAGGCTGTACAGATGGATGTGGACGGCGCCCGCACTGTGAGTTCATTGACCTCTCGCACTATTCCGGTCTCCCACCCCACATTTTTCTTTTCGGACACTATACGGCTGGCGGGCGTACGCTGCACAGAATGTGCTGCGTCTTGCTGAATATACGACTATTGTTATGTTTTTGCAATTTGATGTGTAATCCCGTATTCTCATTTTATTCTTCTTTCTATGCTAGACATATGTGTTTTTGGGAAACAAGAACTATTTTAAAAGCAAAATATTCTGCAGAATCATTGTGCCTCGTAATAAACGTAACTAACATTTTCTGATAAAATATATTTTGTTTCAAGCACTTGACCTCTCCTTCTCTTGACTGCGCCCTAAGTCACCTTTACTTCTATAATTTTTTTTTCTTTTGATGTGAAACATCTAATGCGGAGGGAGGGTAAAATCGGCTGTTAGCGTGGCGACGCTTTTATTCTTATCTTGCAAGTTAAATTTGACATACTTCCCCGTTTCCGATTGAGCTGAAATTTTACACGCATATGTGTATCGTGTAACAATGCAATATTATGATGATATGAAGCTGATCTGATGATGGAGCTGGAAGGTGGACATAAGAACTCTATAATAGAACGGCACAACCCTATCGAGTTTGGACTCGTTTGATTCGTCTTGACGAGTACTTTGTCTTTAGATGGTATCCATGGTCTGATGATAGAGCGGGAAAGTGGCCATGAGAACTTTGTAATTAAATAGCGCAATTCCATCGAGTTAGAGCTCGTTTGAATTGTCTTGTCTAGTACTCCTGTCCTAAATGATATCCAAGGTCTGTGGCCATGGGTACGCGGTAATTAAATGTCACAACCCGTCGATTTAGTTAGAGATAACTCAATCTTGAATAGTCCGAGATGATATCCAGGGCCTGATGATGATGATTTATGTCCATTTCCCTTATTTTACACATGTCATCATTTATAACAAGCACACATTGAAAAAGTTATGATTACCATTATTTCTACAAAATAATTGCGATATTTTCACATCTGACAGACGTCCCGTGACGTCTGATTTTTCTTAAAAATGATAACACCCTGCAGTAAGGATTAGTCCTTGTATCGCGGGGGACTTTACAAACATATAATATAACAAAGTACCTACACACAGACTCAGAACAGCTATTTATGGATAACACAAAGTGGTTCAATGTGGGAATCGAACCCACAACACTCGATCAGGAGGTCGAATCAGTATCTACCCCGCTGTCTGTGCAGTCATTATCATTTTCTATTTCACAATTACAGCCGTTGTGTGCTAGAAAAATGATATCTGCTCACTATTACTTATTATACTTTCCATTCACTCAGCATTACAATTTAAGGGGCCGAGGAAAAAATATTAACTACATAGGTATCCACTGCCCATCATCATGTGTACATTATACATACATACTGCGCATCTCGTTAGAATAAAAAAAAATCAAAAATAATTTATTGTTCAATACAAAATAAAGTTTAATGAACACTAGACCCACACTAGGATTCCCTGTGTTGTGTGATCTAGTCTCTTTCGTTTAAGTTCTTAAATTGTTAGATTACAGTATTATAAAAACAATAATAATAACACTATTATAGTATTTTCAAATAAAACTACGTTTGCGGATTCTATCGCGTTTACTTGATTTTATACTATCCCGACGTTTCGAATACTTTACAGCATTCATGATCACGGGTGGACTTAGATGATAGACGTCCAAGGCTGATATATCAGCCGATAGAATCCGTAAACGTAGTTTTATTTCAAAATGTGTAACATTCGCGTAAATATCAGAAAGTACTATTATAGTATATGGATGCAAGTTTATATATGTGTGTGTGTGGGTGTGTGTGTAATGTGGTTATAAGTACTTAAGAGATACATTATCTTACTTACAGTAAACAGTACGAGTGTAGAGAAAATAATGAAGGATGATTCAATTACGCTGCATTCATCTCATAATGAGCCCTCTTCTGATCTGCAATACTGGTTCAGAGTAGCACTTTTATTTGGCATATTCGACAATTTATACGTGCTATTTATTATTATAAGTAACAGACACGTACAATAATAGCTAATCATCATATTTCTTAAAAATTGCAGTACTTGTTTCCTTAATTAGTAAACTAGGTATATAATGTAAAAAAACACTGCCTCTGTGGTGCAGCGGTAGTGTGAGCGACTGCTGATCATGAGGTCTCGGGTTCAATCCCCGGGTCGGGCAGTGTTATTGAGCTTTTTCATAAAAAGAAAAATTCTCAGTAGCAGCCCGGAGTTTGGAAATGTGCCCGGTAGATGGCAATAGGCTCGCTCCCTATTACGTGGGACATAGCTGGCGAACCGTGGGTGTGTTATACGCCACTGCCTACCCCTTCGGGGAATACAGGCGTGATGCTATATTATGTTTATATAATGTAAAACTTCTATAACTTTATTTACTTTGTAAATTTTAATTATAACTATGAAGGTTTTAATACCATCTTTCTATATTTCTGTTCTGTCAAATGATTAATACTGCAATTTGTTACAATATACATGACACAACCTATTACAGCCTCACTGTTAGGTAAGGGTATCCTATCAAACTGAGATGTGTTTAGGTACTACGCTGCCATAGTGTTGATTAGTGTTGAGACGTCGAGAAAAACTTCAAAAGATTTCAAAAAATGAGAGATGTGTTATGTTTGTCTCAAGAGGTCTCGACGAGAGGCGCGATGCCTTTAAAATACTAAATGGAGCGTTAGAGAAAGTTCGATACAATATCTTTTATCAACCTGTCACATCTCTATATCACTTTATTATATATACACAAACTCTTTCTAAGTTCTCGGACTACATAAGCTAAGTCGAAGGACATACATCGAACGATTTGTATGGGTTTTTGTTAACTTTTAGGAAGGTCCGCAAACAAAGTCAATCCTCCGAAGAATTGTGATGGGTCACCAGAATATATTGGCTTTTAAGAGCGGTATTTGTGTCTGTGTCATCTTCAAGAGTTTGAAAATTGAATTATGCACAAGAAAAGCTATGGAAAACAGTTCTTTTACCTATGTATGTATAAATGTGAAAGTAAGAACATTGAGTCATTCTTCAAGTTTATAGTAGCAAATTGTACTTTAGTTTGGCTATTACCAACAAACCTTGTGGATAACCATTGTGAGCGTCGAAAGTTAATAAAGAAATATAAATCAGCTTATAATATTAGTTTACTTACCTATCTTTTATCACAAACTCAAAGCCTACTTCCTTATAATAAGTAAGATTATAATCTTGTTAGATATGTAGATGCTTATTATTTCTTCAGATAAGCAATATAGGTACCTATATGTTATATATATTTAAGTCAGGCAGACGTGGTAGTACCCTTAATGATGAAAATCAGTTTAGTTTAGCTCGTTTCGGCGTGTAGCGTCAGTTTACGGTCGCTCAAACACAGCCTAGAGCTATCCTCCTACTTTACTATGTAACATATTCCTTTACGCTTCGTAAATATCACTTTAAATAGTTTGTAACACCACGCATGTTTGTTTAATTTAGTTGGTGGTGTTACTTGTAACGGTAATAAAACAATATTATGTTTATTATATTATTATTTACAGAGGAGTTCATTATTCATTTGACTTACGTTAACTAAATATTCAGTTGCTAAGCATTTATTTCGCTATTTATTTTAGATTCTCCATAAAATAAAATATAAGTAACCAGCTGCTACCCGCGATATATCCGAGTGGCATTTGGTTTATTTTATTCTGCGTGAAAATCTAACTTTCTTACAAATAGAACAGTGGACGGTGTATATGTGATAACATCAGCTATCAGCCAGTGAAAGTCCCGTCCAATTCGGTGTAGCAGTTTCGGAGATTGGGGAGCCATAGTTAGCACTACTGATTTCGTCTATTGCTCACATAAGGCTTACGCCTGATTCGTTGTGACCACATCACCCATGGTAAAGATTGTCTAGTTTTGAACACATAAGTAGCTTTAATATTCATTAATTAGATACGTTAAGTACGGCATTTGAAGCAGTGCAAATAAACATAATATTTATGTTCGCTGTATATTTGGCTAGAGGATAGTGTATAGAATTGATTGAGATGGCAGTTTTATTTCTTCATTCGAGTTTACAAATGACTGTACAAAATATAATTATCCAATTTCATTTTAGGTACATTGTCCATGTATGTGTGCTAGTAAATAATAATAATAGATGAAAAAAGCAAATCTCATTATTAAATGAACAGAATTGTACTGCAACAAATGAGGCTTAGTGGAGACTCTCTTCGTAATTAAATACTTCAGTCGACCCTCCACACCGTCGCCACCGTTCAGCCAACTTAAGGTCTTTTCATCGAAACCATTACGGAAACTGAGTAATTATGCCGCTTTTCAAGTCTTACTTGGTTAAGTATGACATTTGCGTGTTTTTTTAATTTAAAATCAAACCAGAGTGAGCCCGTGAAATCGTCCGCGTAGACTTCAGGATATAAATGTGTCATTCATATGGTATTTAATTTTCTCGTATTTTGATATTTTATATATTTTATTAATTTTTTGACATGCTTAACTTTATAAATCCATATCATCAACACCATCCATATTTCCGGGATACAAAGTAACCTATGTCGTTTTCTGCACTCCAGACTATATACAATCATCATGAAACTTTTCAAACATATTTGAAAAATTTCAAGATGATTGGTTCAGTAGTTATAACATGAACGCGAAACAAACAAATAAAGAAATAAAGTCACAAAATTAGTAAGGATTGAGTAATCAATAAATATTGTCTGAATTATTAAAGTAGCTAATATTTTAAAAACGCTTAAAGCTATTATGGTATTTTTTTAGAAACAGCTACTTAAAAGTATTTTGATATTTTTTTTTGTATATTTTTAAGCATTTGACACGCCACATAAATTAAATTAACACAAAATGTGAAAATGTAAAATCGATAATATTCGATATCTATTTGATTTTTTCGCATTTTATGTTAACTAAAGCTATCCGAAGCTGGAGCTGTTATACTCTTTTATGAAAATGACGATTTTCGAAGAGTAATCAAAATTGCTATTAATAACTATATATGTGACCAACAATTAAACGTTTCGGTTTTACTACTTATTTATAATTGACAACACATTTTACATATCAATCACGGGTCTTAATCTTATGTCAGGTTTCTCTGTCTAAGTGCACACCTCGTCGTTCAGGGTAAGGAACGCACAAGGTACCCTCACCCACTAAATATGACCACTGGAACATTGTGACATTACTTCACTGGTAATTTACTTACATACCTGAAAATTTGTATAAACTATATTTGTTTCCATCCATCCATCCATCAGCCTTTCATCGTCCACTGCTGGACATAGGCCTCCCCAAAATGGGGGGCTTTACCATAATCGCCACGCTTGGCAGGCGGGTTGGCGATCGCAGTGGATGTTTTTAGTACACAGAGGAACGCTGCTGCTCGGTCCCCCGGTAATACCTTAGTCGGCTTTTACGACTCCCATAGGAAGAGACGGGGTGTGGCTATTCTTGGTGCCGGCCCCACTTTGTTTAAGCCAGGGTATTCTCATTCATATGGTTACATAATATTTTTACATTTAACACTCAGACTAAGAAATAAATATTATAGACTCCATCATTACGAACAATCCAGTTAAGCCATATAAAACTACGCCAAACTAGTAATTATAGGTGCTCACGCATACAAATAAAACAAAACCATGCCAAAACGAAGTGTCATAACCACGAGTATTACCAGAGTATGATTTAAAATTAACCTAAATGACTCGACGATTTCGTAGATATGTTACGTACATAAATACGAGTACGTCGTCAGCGCCATAATAATCCCCAAAGTTACTTTATACTTTTACTTCCTTTATGTTCAAAAATATAAAACTTTTAAAAAAATACCCACATTATTTACAGGTTTTTTCTTTCCAGTGACAACACTTTCACGCACACAACAAAAAAAGTGGCTTCACTTTTTAGTTGACAATGCGGTGTCTTTATTTTTTTGTTAGTCTATTATTTAACATATAAATCCATTCACACTAATTATTTTATGGATTTTTATACTTACTCAATCACAGATCCCACTTAGATTCTAGTTTGCAAAAAATGTAATCCGTGGTATTGCAGTGATAAAGTGTACAGAACTATTTGCAAACTACCTGTGCCCGCGACTCCGCGCGCGTTGACGTAAATTTATATTATTTTTCTTGAGGTTTACATTTTTTCTATAGAAAGCATTTAAATATATCTTAAGTCTTATAGGTAATCTCGTTAAGACAGTGTTCGTAGCACACAGCCGATTTCTCGTGGATTATATTTTTTTACATTTTTGGTCTCTACGAAAAGCCGTGTGGTGACGGACTAAGAATACAAGTGTGACTGAATTAGGCTAAGGCTTGTCTAAACACAAAACGTGTTTATTTAGATTTTTTGTCTGTTCGTTTATCTGTTTGTTTGTTCGCGTATCACGCAAAAACTACTGAACGGATTTTGATGGAACTTTTTTTATTTGATAGCTCTTGATTAGAGTTAACAACTGGTATACATTTTATCCCGCTACTATATTGGCAACCTGAGATATAACCCGAAAACAAGCTTTTGGCTGCGGTGAAGCCGCGGGCAAAGGCTAGTTATTATATACATTTTAAACACTTAACATGCTCGGTCAATTAGTAATTGCTAATATGCAATATGTGTGTGCGGTTTTTATGTTACATATTTATTCACTTCAGACGACTTTTCCCGAAATTAGCAACATATGTGGGTTGTCCGTGTCTGAGTTAGACCCATCAAAAATAATTTCTGTCTGCTTATATATGTTAAAAATATCTAAATTTACTAATAGCACGAAAAGGGTCCACGCTAACCGCAATCCCATTTAATTGATATAATTGGTATTTAGGTCCGCCATTACAGAGTCCTCCTGCCTCGGCTCATCCCGGCCCTTTTCAGATATAGACGCAATTTTTACATTTTCTATACTTAAATGAAATTCGTTTGTGCATTTTTTCTACAATTCCCTTTCAAAGTTGTTCCATTATTCAGACATATCCTTTTTTAGAATTTGGGGTATAGAGGATAAAAGTAAAATCAATGTAAATAATTTTGGTTACTTACCTTTCCATCTAATAATATAATGCTTCTGACTTTATTTGTTATTTTATTTCTGTTTCTAGTTCTTTGATAAGTATTATTCTTATATGGATTTCATACATATTTTGTACACGAGAATCTTTGATAGAAAGCGTAAAGCAAAATAAGTTATTGGTATAAGTAATTACGCTTTTTATTGTAGAATAACTGAGGATTTTCCCTAAAAATGCTATTTTTTTTACTAAGCTTTGTTGAGTATACCATGTCATCTTACCTTACCGACGCGCGCGATAGTGATTTTGAGCCTTTAGTTTACTGTGTTCTAAATTTATTAGTATATTCACTGCCTCGTTAGTCTTGGGACGTAAATGCTTGTATATGCCTGCTTGTTATAATCGAGAGATCCAGACTGGGGTTCAAAACCTGTATAAGATAAAAAGGGCCATTGGATAGTTAGCTGTTGTAGAAGACACTTTACATCAATCAATTAGTAACTTTATAATAAAATCCATAAACACTCGAGAAGCGAGCCCGATAACGAATAAAGCAAGATAATGTTCTAGTTGCCAATGTACTCATGGGAGTGTGCCATAAAACCAGAAGATCAATTGATTGCGGTAGGGAGTTGGGGAGCCGGTCAGCGCAGCGGTGCGCCAGCCACTCAGGTTAGGGCACATGCAATGAAACACATGAAAAATGGCCTCTAAATCACGACCGCCACTTGAGGCGATCTCGATATAGCCGCTGCGGCAACAAGGGAGATACGTCCCTACAATGATGTCACGTAATTTTGCGATATAGAACTATTTCTTATACATATTGCTGGGCGTATAACAAAAGCTTTTTTGTTTTTATATGTTTTTTAAGCATGTGACATAAATTTTGCCTTAAAAATAAATAAAGTGCGAAACAAATGTGAAATTGAAATAATAGTCACGGGCAGGATTTGAACATCTCTTGGAGAAACGTTCCAGAGGCTTTGCCAATTTAGCCACTGTAACATCCGCTCAGGGTTACTAATTTCGATAAAACATTTCTTCTTAATGTCTTAGGTGACCCCCTGTTGGATGTATTTGCATGAATTATTCCTACGTACGTCCGTGTGGGGCCAGCTTTAGAATTGTCCCACCGATCTCTCTTCCCACGGGAGTCGTAAGAGTCGACTAAGGCAATACCGGGGGAGTGGGCAGCAGCACTCCCTCGACTATTAAAAACATCCACTGCGATCGCCAACCCACCTGCCAAGCGTGACATTATCCCCCATGACGGGACCGCTCGTTGTGGCATTCTCTTGGGGAGGCCTTTTCCAGCAGTGGACGTTGAAAGGCTGATGGATGGATGGATTCCTACCTAATAATGTACTTCAGAGCAGCTCCCTTCCCAGAAAATATTATTCTTCTTAAATTATATTTTTCTTAGATTTAGAAATTAATAATTAGACCTAAACCTTGAAGCCAAATATGGTTTAGGCTTTGTTTGACCTTTTAATATGTAAGTACGGTTAGATATATTTGTAATGAACTAGCAACAAAACTAAAGGGCTTATACTGATATAGGTATAATTATGTAATTATTACATATATTAATGATTTAGTAAGATGGTGAATAAAATGCTCTTAAAATGTAGTCTGCTAAGGTTCTGTAATTAGCCATATCATATAATATGATTACTGTGAATCATCGTACCAATTTAAATATTACAGTCTCACTATCGTCCCCCACGTTGTCTGAGGGGGGAGGACAACTTTTCCTTACATCCGATTTAAATGAACTTACTCATTATGAAAAGTGTAGTGCGTTAAGTAATTTCAGAAATGTTTCAACAAATAAACTGATACACCGATAAATAAATTAAAAGTCGTTTGGTGTTCTATTCACCTTTCTATTATCGTCCCGTACCCTCTACATTTTTCGTACCTTCAATGTACAGACACAAATATTAAATTATTTAATTAACGAGTATGAAATAAAATAATATGTGCGTATCGTAATTTGGGCAAGATTATGGTGGCGTATGACAACAAAAGACTGTAATGTGGCCGTAAGTTGGGCACTGAAACAAACGATAAATATAAGTTGTTATTACCGTTTGTTACCTTGGCTTGCGGGTAACAAGAGCCGTAGGGTTGAATACTTTGCTGGATGGGCGGTGGCGCTTTCGCGAGCACTTCCGCCAACTGTCCCCGAGGCTAGTCGGCGCAGCGTCCGCCCTTGCACGGCTTCTGCCGAATATGGGCGGACCCAACAATGCGTGCCGACGGCTTTATGCGGGGGTAGTCCGGTCGATGGCGCTGTACGGTGCACCTGTGTGGGCGGAGTGCCTGGACGTGCCGAACAGGGCTCTTCTGTGGAGACCACAAAGAGTCGTCGCGTCCAGGCTCATACGTGGATACCGCACGGTGTCGACGGAAGCGGCCTGCGCGTTGGCCGGAACCCCCCCGTGGGACTTGGAGGCGGAGGTGCTCGCCGAAGTGTATCGGCGGACGTCGCAAGAGCGAGAGGTGGGTGGTCGTCCCCCACCCAGGGAGGTGGCCAGGTGGCATGGCGATGCCCGCCGTGCTGCCATGGCCAGATGGAGGACACGGCTGGAAGCGCCCCGAGCCGGTCTCTGGACCGTAGGGGCGCTCCAGCCTGTGCTGGAGGAGTGGGCGGGGCGACGGCACGGAGTCCTTACCTTCCGACTGGTGCAGGTGCTGTCGGGGCACGGTTGCTTCGGCAGATATCTGCACATAGTTGCAAGGAGGGAAGCGACTCCGGGCTGTCACCATTGTGGTTGCGACGAGGACACGGCGCAGCACACGCTCGAGTCGTGCCCGGCTTGGGGCGGGCAGCGCCGTGATCTCGTCGCGGCAATAGGGGGGGACCTCTCGCTGCCGAGCGTCGTTAGAGCGATGCTTGGCAGTGACAGGAATTGGGCCGCGGTCGCTGCCTTCTGCGACGAGGTCATCTCGCGGAAGGAAGCGGCGGAAAGGGCCAGGGAGGCTGATCCTTCCGCAGACCCGAACCGCCGCCAGCGACTGGGGCGGCGCAGGCGTGAGTATTTGCGCCTAATGCCGCCCTAGCTGAGGCTGCGGGTGGTTGGACCGGGGAACGTCCGCCACCCGCAAGGCCTCCCGCGAAGGCGCGATGCTCCGTGTGTGGGTGCGTCGCTCAGTAGAGGGTACCCGAAAGGGTAAGCCGCCGGCGGACCACCGAAGGAATGTAACATAGTTCCAGTGGCCCGCCAATAAAGGCGGAGAGACGGCACACGGCGGGTTTCTTTAGTGGGTGAGGGCCCCACACTACCCTGTTCGTTGCCCCGAACGACGGGGTGTGCGGTTAGGTACATTTTTTCCCGCCTAAACAAAAAAAAAAAAAAAAACAAAAAAAAAAAAAAAAAAAAAAAAAGGGTTGAATACTTATCTGAGGTATGTATGTAACAACATTCGCGACGTAGAAAATCATTAACATTATTTGGCTATATCTTATACAAGACTACGACGAAAGCCGTCTACAAGTCTAAAAGAAACAATAAAATGAATAGTTAAAAAGAATCGTGTAAATAGAAGACGTTTACAGCGATTCCATGGTAGGGCTTGGTGATTACTGTGGACTACTGAAGTAATGTAAATACAGGTGGAGAGACGGCCCAACACTACCCAGTTATTTGCCCCGAACGGTGGGATGTGCGGTTCATTACATTTCTCGCCTTAGAAGGAAAGAAAGGCTTGTTGATTAAAATTACACAAATAAGATTATTGTTATAAGAAAGTATGCTTTTAAGTTATGGTTTTAGAATAAACAGCTATTGTAACTACAGAAAAAAGTTACGTAACACTGTTAACTCTTTTATAATAGCCCAGATTAACACACAGTAAATTTTTATCTGATAGAATTACTGCAAGTGTGATGTTCATGCAACGTAATATTAGGAGCATGTCATGGCCTAGTTACGGCTGGTAGCAAATTACTGTCCATTTAATTGCCAACTCCGGGGCCTCAAACATAATTTATATGTACGGCGGATACCTATATGTATAAATGACGTTTGTTATTAATAACTTCTTATATCTGCAATGTATAGATCGAGACGGATTTAATAGTTTGTCTGTCCTGTCTACTACATACATAAAGAAAGAATTGTTTCTTTAACGACAAGATTTATTACATACCATAAACATACATATCATCACACTTGTATTCCCCGAAGGGGTAGGCAGAGGTGTATTACACACACACGATTCGCCAGCTATGTTTAGGTCCCACGTTATAGGGGGTGAGTCTATTGCCGTCTACCAGGCACATTTCCAAACTCCGGGCTGCTACTGAGAATTTTTATTTTTACGAAAAAGCTCAATAACACTGCCTGACCCGGGAATTGAACCCGAGACCTCATGATCATCAGTCGCTTTCACTACCGCTGCACCACAAGGCAGTCTAAGATTTACCTATTAACGCGACTAAAATATAAAAAAATCTTAATTCATTAGTCTCTCATAACATAATCAATAGATTTAAAAATGGTTTTAACTCAGACGTCAATACTTGTGCTATTCTTTTATGCAGCATAACATTAGTTAGTACTGGATTCACAGCAGGAGCACCAATGCAAATGAATGCTTTATGTCTCCGAGCGAATCGGACTGCGGCCGGCGGGCGGCTGAGCTCGTCTGGTGAGGATTAAAACATGCTTCTGAAAAGGTACAAGATGAATGAGAGCCGCGTACACACAATGCAACAACAGTTTAGAACAACTTATTCATGTTGAGTGAATGTAAATAGTCGTGAGTTTTATCTACATTGCAATGTTTACATAAAGAGCTGTGCCTAGTCATTCCGTTTAATTTAAGGAGAATATCATAATTATAAGTAACTGCAACACATTTCTCTCTAAATAATAGGTATTAGGTTACTAGAAGCCAACCACGTAGGGAGTAACCGAGCGAGATTTGCAATTTTAGGTCTATATTTACGTATGTACGACGTCTGAACCGTGTCTGAACAGGAAATGACCACCAGATGAGCTTTACCGTTAGCGTTCAGGCTTTAGCCATGTTTCTTACAAATACAAATAGGTATAGGTTGTGTATCGGACTTCATAAACTGATCTCCTCCTCCCTTAATTAAAAACCAATAATTATAAAACTGTAATAAATATTGGACGTCGGATGTTCAAACCATCAAAGAGCGACTTCCCGGCAGGCTCTAATGAAGGAATGACACCTTCCACAAATCCTATTATTGATATGATTGATACATATCTAAGCTATATTAAAAAATATCAAATAGCTATAAAGTACTTATACTAGTCAAAGCCTAAGAGTTTCAATAGTTCCACAAGCTTAATATTATTATATACTAGCCTTTGTCCGCGGCTTAGCCGCAGCCAAATGCTAGTTTTTGGGCTATATCTCAGGTTCCCGATATAGTAGCGGGATAAAATGTATACCAGTTTTTAAGTCTAATCAAGAGCTATCAAATAAAAAGGTTGCATCAAAATTCGTTCAGTAGTTTTTGCGTGGTGTTCGAACAAACCAACAAACAAACAGATAAGTAGACAAAAAATCTAAAAAAAAACGATTTGTGTTCAGACAGGCCTATATAGCCTAATACAATAATTATTTCTCAAATATCGTAAATGTACAGACACAGTTCTGTTACAGCTTTATAATAGTACTAGCCTTTGCCCGCGGCTTCGCCGCAGCCAAAAGCTAGTTTTTGGGTTATATCTCACGTTCCCGGTATAGTAGCGGGATAAAATTTATACCAGTTGTTAAGTCTAATCGAGAGCTATCAAATAAAAAAAGTTGTATCAAAATCCGTTCAGGAGTTTTTGCGGGATGCGCGAACAAACAAAGAGACAAACAGATAAACAGACAAACAGACAAAAAATCTAAAAAAAATCGTTTTGTGTTTAGACTCGCCTATAAAGCCTATTACAGTCATTTTTTCTCAAATATCTTAAATGTTCGGACATAGCTCTATTACAGTTTTATAATAGTACTAGACTTTGCGCCGCGGCTTCGCCGCAGCCAAAAGCTAGTTTTTCGGTTATATCTCAAGTTCCCGATATAGTAGCGGGATAAAATATATACCAGTTTTTAAGTCTAATCAAGGCCTTTCAAATAAAAAAAGTTGCATCAAAATCTGTCCAGTAGTTTTTGCGTGATGCGTGAACAAACAAGCAGACAAACAGATAAAGAGACAGACAAAAATTCTAAAAAAAATTGTTTTGTGTTTAGACACGCCTATATAGCCTATTACAGTAATTTTTTCTCAAATATCTTAAATGTACAGACATAGCTCTGTTACAGTTTTATAATAGTATAGATATAGATAGATAGTATAGATATATATATATATAGATTTTGTTAATAGTATCTAATGTACTATCTATATACACTGATATACACGCTGTTTCAGGATTTACCTTTACTTGCAAACCGTTTGATCATTGTCAATATGAATTATGTATTTTCTTCTTTCTGATATTTACACGAATATTACACATATAGAAATAAATAAAATTGAAGTGTTTGTTTGTAATGTGTAAATAACAGCTTTTTACATGTAAGTAGTAGCTTCTTAATATCAGCCTACTAATTTCCATTTTGTCTTTTTTAATCATGTTCAACTACTTTTAAAGAACAAATAATAAAATTTGTTAAAAATCAAATAATTTGTGAAAATGGTAAAAAAACGCTTTACTTTCCTTCCACTGTGTGTGTGTGTAGCATGGCAAATAGAAAAGAACATTGCTTTATGTTTTCAGACGCCTATATAGCTTAATACATTTTTTTTTCAAATATACGCTGCTCTTTTACAGCTCCCTAATAGTTCCGATTCACACACTGAAAGTCGAAGAATCTAAAATTGAATATTACTCATATTTTCCATTTCTGAACGAATACTAGATGGGTTAAAATAAAAAAAACTAAAACTCTTTCTAATATTATTATAATGGGTACCTAGATGAAGCTGTTGTAGTAATTGGACTGAATTTTGGACATTTAACATCGTAATCTTTTTACACAAAAGTATTTAAGTAGTGGTTTAAGAACGAGTACGTATCAAAATAAATCACTTTCCATTGCATGTTCAAAACAGATAATAATAATTTCTTGATGCGTGAAATGAAATATAGGCAGGCTAATTCTTGGAACGCACAAGTTAAAGTAAGCCTCTGCGAGAAATCATCCTTGGCTCGACTACCTGCATCACAGTTACCTGCCAAAGCAGAGAATATTTTTCCAAACAACAAATATAAAAGTTAATTTCTAATGTTTCGAAGGTGTCAACCATTTTGTTTCATTTTGTAAAGTTCAAAAATCCAACAACTTTATCGACTGATCCAATTTTTTATAAATACTTATCAAGTAAGTATGTTTTTAATTACAAAATCAGAAGCTAGGATCGTAAGTGACAATTTGCTACATTACTATATAGCAAATTGTCACTCTAGGAAGCCTGCAACCTGATTGACGAAGGTTACAGCTATATCTACAAGCAAGAAATTTGACTGGTAACATAAATTGTATAATTAGTTTGTTACCATTAAATTACAGTTACCGTCTTGGTAACTGTAACTATATGGTAACCTGGTGGTAACCCTGATGGTAACCCTAACTGTAATTTAATGGATCTCTCTTGCGAATATCATAGGTTTGATTCCAATAAAGGATAACATTTGGCCGATCCATAACTAGTTGTCCGAAATCTGGGTGTACTTTGTGTCCGTTAACCCCCCTTCTCCACAATTAATGAAGGTATACATTTATGATGGTATTTGAATAAATACCATATTTAGTAAATGTCAGTTTTCCAAAAGTTAACCAAAACATATTATTATATATTTCTGACTGAAAATATTCATTCATTAAACACAAAGTGAAAAATTTATGTTGCTAAGCATGTCAAATGCTAAAAATATATATAAAAATATCTAAATATTAATTCATCTCAGAAATTATAAAGTGTCATCACTTTAAAAGCTCTATTCCGTCAAATTTATGGTAGATTACCTATGTAATTATTTCACGCTATAAAAGTAGAAAACGAATAAATTTATGTCGATATTTACAAGTGCAGATAATGGTATCATCATATTATTTTATTTGATAAAATGAGTACTTATTTATCAAGGGGCTTATGCTCAAAAAAACTCCAGAATTGGCATTATGATAAATGAATGGGGAAGTGACAGTGACGTGGTCGCAGGTTGCACCCTCGGGACCCGTCGACGACGATAAAGACTCAATACCTGCCTTTGACAGTAACCAATGATATTATTTACCATTTTAATATATCGCAGACTTTTCTCCGCAACACTTATTGTGTATTGTTAAGCAAGAGTGCATGAGGTCGATAAGCACGAAAAAGATGCTACTATATTAGTTCATTGAACACGAAAGGAAATGAAATGAATTTTGTTTCTATAAAACAAAATTTTATTTTTAATACTTGTTTGTACATTTTATTATAGCAAGTCGTCATCTCCTATAATATCGACCTACCAACCAAATAGTTTTGAGTTGGCATCAATATTGTTCTTTTTTTTTTAGTTTACAATATTCT
This sequence comes from Leucoma salicis, assembly GCA_948253155.1. Lineage (NCBI taxonomy): Eukaryota > Metazoa > Arthropoda > Insecta > Lepidoptera > Erebidae > Leucoma > Leucoma salicis. The sequence continues at coordinate 11,330,846 of OX411806.1, forward strand.
CTATATTTTCCGTTTGTTTCCGTTTGTCCAAGACTTAGTTTCTTGTTTTGAAATATAGCGAATATTTGAAGACCCATGTTGGAAATGGGTTTTGGAAATAAATTAACTGTCACTGGGAGAGAGTTGCTTTTGATAATGTTTTAGATAACAATGAAAGTTTAATTATTAATTTATTATGAAAATACCAGTTTGTTTACTGATGGTTGGAGAGGTATCGTTTAAAAGTATATTTTGATCTTTGTTGTTTTATGTAGGTAAATGCATTTTCCGTTATCGCCCACATACTTACCACAGAACGATCTTCCTCCACAATGGAAGATAAAAGATAAACAACTACAACACGTAGACCAGACGGTTGTAATTTGGTATTTTAATTCGAGGTTACTTGCTTTCGCAGTTGTGTTATCCTAATATAGATGAATATAATACATTCTTATTCCGTCGTTGATTTATATATAACTGAATAAAGTAATTAGCAGCGTGACTTATATTACTGCTTTCTCCAAAAAAATATGTTTTCTTCCATAATAGCCTCGTAGGGTCGACCTGGACGCGGTTCATCATCAATGTGCTCAATGATGCTCTACGTAATGAAATTGTTTAGTCCCTTTTTTATGGTGAAATACAAAGGGAAATTATGTCTGTACCTACCTACATAGCATCGAAACGTTGTTCTTTCGCTGCCAGTATTTTTACCTTTTTAGACAAAAAAATAAAGCTCGATTTTAAATTGACTGTCAAATTCAATCTAATTATAAATTTACTTTATTAGGTTTATGTGTTTGTAACAAAATGAGATTAACAGTTTTCATTGTGGATAGGTAGGTATTGGAAAATCTAGTAAATTCATGTCATGAGAGATTAGTATTAGCGATTAATCTAATTTAAGTAGAATTTAAATAGAAGGAACTACTTTTATACTTTCGCTTTGTATAGAGTTCAACATATTTATAATAAATAATATAGTTATTCCCCTGCATACTTACTATATTTAATATTTGACCTCGGAATATAATAAAAGTCATAGAAACAACCATATTTTAGGCAGGTATTCCTCATAATGTATTATTATAATGATTTTACGGCATTCTCTATTAGATCTAATGATTTGTAAAAAGATATCTAATTAGGCTCTATTACAAATTTATGTATTCTATCTTTAAGCCATATTAGGTCTGCTTATACGAAGTTATAATCGGATATGTCTCTCATGGTTAGCAATGTATCAAAATAAATAATTTGGGACCTTATGTTAGCGCGAATAGGCGCGCGCACTCGACAGCAGCACCGGACCGGCGGCGGCGGAGCGAGGGGCTTCGTCCTCGGCAGCGGCACTCTGTAAGCGGCGCCCTCGCGGCTCACTCAGTCGGCGCCAGGCCGTGGGGAAGCGAGTGTTGTATTTGTCTCTCTTACGATGACTTAAAATTAACCTTTAAAACACGTCGCAACCGTGTCAAAAAAGACAATCTGGACTTATTATAGATTATTTAGAAACTATACAAAAATATTTAGCTTAGCTCGTTTACATTTATCGTGATTCGCTCTGAACTTGACTTGTGATTGTTTGCTGTCAGTGCGCGTGTTGTGCTTTATCGATAACGATAACATAACCTGTACGATATCAAGAACTATAAGAGAACTTGGTTTGTTTGTGTTGTGGATGTGATACTGATATGTGGAAGCAGGTCTAACTTAGCAATTCTTTAAAATGTAAGTGGGCGTATCGAAAGTTTGAAAATCGATTGGGGTGACGTGCGTGCGTGGGATTGCGTTTACGTAATCTTTGTTTACCTTGGGAATATGCACTGTAGTGACTACTTGATCTAACACCGCGTCATCAAACAATCCTAGAAGAAAACCTAGGATGGGTAAGTTGATAATTTCGCTTGTGAATCACTTTCTTAAATATGCTTTACATTAATGCTATACATTTAAGGACACATTGCTTTTTTTTAATACATTTTAATTAAGTACATAGGTGATTGTTATGATTTTTTTTTGGGTATAAAATAAGTTAGATATTTTATTTTTAGCATAGCTGTAGAAGCTTATATGATACTGTAAAAAATTCGTCGATTTGTTTATCTATACCTACTTATATTATTACTACTAGCTACCTACTACCCGCGACTTCGTGTGGAATTTAGATATATTTTTTATGTGTGTTTACCATAGTTAGTAGGTATTTTGACAAAATAAAAATAGCCTAAGTTAATTCTAACATCAGATGCCGGTGAAAGTGCGGTCCAAATTGGTCTAGCCGTTTCGGAGATAACGGAGGAACAAACGGATAGTCACAGAGACATTTTTTTAAATTATTTACTTACATATTTTATAAATACCATTAGGTACTTACTTCACATGAATTTAGTAAAAAGCTGCTATTTAGAAATAACAAACAAACACTTCAATTTTGCTTATTTTTATAGAATATAGAGACAATCTGTGTACTTAGGTAGATGGAGTCTCCACGTCTTATAAACCAAGCTGCGGATTTTGAAACGATGTTAACTGTTGTCGTTTAGATAATTTTCAGAGGAAGATTTATATTATGTAGGTAACTGTCACCCGCGACTTTGTGTGACCTTTAAATGAGGATCATTTTTTTAGCGACATCTGATTAAAATTAATTTAAACCCAAATATTTCACTCCCGGCCAAGGTTTATGTACCTACCTAACTGTGAAAACCACATTAAAATCGGTTCAGCCCCCTTAGAATGAAAAACGAAACTAGACGAACTTTCGTTTCAATTCATTGTGATTGGTCGCATGAAACACGCGCCGAAATCTCGACTAATCAGGAATCGTGATTCCTGATTAGTCGGGATTTCGACTGTTGATCAATTACAATGACTCGAAACGAAAGTTCGTCTAACGTTTCGTGTTACATTCTAAGGGTAGTTTCAGAGATGTGCTCTAACAATTAGACGAGAAAATAAAAAAATTGTGTCTTGTGTTGTCTGTAATTACAATTCTTTTATTGTTCCCTCTCCATATTTGATACATTACCTTCAATGTACACAAATTTAGACATATTGGCTTCTACTCTGTACTTATAAATATTTAGTCGCAATTTTTTTTATCAAGTCTCGAAAGGGTCAATTTGCGCCCTAAGCTTGCTAAATAGGTTTATACTTATAGTCAATTGCACCCGTGCGAACCAAGGGTGGAACATTGTTAGGTATGTCATATTTATGAATGCGTACCTATCTATGATTAAGTACCATTTTAATTATCAATATTTTTGTTTAAATTATCAAAATTCTTGTTTTAAAGTGTACGAAGCTAAGATTGAAGAAGAATTGCCTATGTGACGAGAAGTTTAATGGTATCTACCCAATAAGAGTTTTACTTAATATTATTATGTATCGAAAGCATTATAATTTACACATAAGAAAATATATTGTATTGTATATCTACCTACACGGTGCCTCCTAGCGAGCATTATGCGTGGGATGAATGAGATCGTAACAACGAAAATGTATTGTCGTATAACCGACAAGGTGTTTGCTTGTGTTAGAGACATTTTTTAGACTGAAAGACAGGTGCTTACTTACCTATTTCATGTAATAAACGTATAAATAACTTATCATGCAATACTTAGAATTCCTATCAGCATATCGATTACGATTCGATTGGACAAAATATCTATTTCCTTATTCCGACACGTTTCTACCTTACATAATACCTAATGATAATATATTATGTGTTGTATAAATTATGAAATGTAAATTTCGAAAAAGAAAGCTTTCTAATCTATCAAAATACAGTTAGCTCCACTAACGTCCGCATCACGTCACCGTCGTTAGCATTATTATACTCAGAAAACTAATTATAAAAATTAATTGATTTGTTACAGGGAATATGGCAATTTGTTAAAGCTACATTTACTTATTGAAACTAGTTCTAGAAAATAATATAGATTTCAATATTCTTACTTAATTCCGGCTTACTCTTATCAGATTACAAAAGTAGGTATTTTCAGTAACTAAGAGAAAAGTGAAGGCATGTAGTGATAAGACTAGCAGTAAACCTGCAAATACAATGGTAGCAACTCCGATCCCCACACCTCTAATTTTTCGAATTAACTGTTAACAAATTATCGCTGCGCCAAAACATTGTGAGGAAACCTACAAGACTGTGAGATTTTCTAGACAGCTTGTGATATCTACCAACGCGCACAGAGCCTCCGTGTTGGACTATGGCATAGAGTAGACCCGTGTCCAACAGCGGGACCCTTCCCAGTAATGGGTTATGAAAAGAATAATTTGAGGTCGTACAGGTTTTTGTTACCGTGAACCCTTTCTTTTACACAACCCTGAGCAGCTCAGTCAGAAGCGGCAATTACACAATGAAAACAGGTTTAAAAATATGTGTGAAAAAGCTTGAACGTTGGGGACCGTTATTGACCGGTGCTTAGATATTAACAATAACGTAAGTTCTGTCTGTACATTTTAGTAATACAAGTAAGTTTAAGTTTATTTACTTATTTAGATATAGGTAATAGTTTGATGGATGATATTTGAATGTGGAGCCTACTTTTTTGTTATTGATTCAGTAGTGACGAACATATACTCTTGGGACGAGTTCCTACTAACATTACAGAACAGATATTGATGAAATTAGTAGATTAACACAGTTATAAGATACTTTTAGATCCAAAAATGTATACTTCTTGCAGCATATCTATTTTAACATAGGTATATACCTACCTCGTATATCGTAACGACGACGAAAGAGAGCGAGTAGATATGAAAGAGAGTATTGGTGTAAAGATGCGAAAGGGAATGCTCCGATGGTTGGGACATGTGGAAAAAAATGCCGGACGAGCGACTGGTTAAGAAGATATACAATACAATGCGAAAGTGGAAGGATGTGGGTACACCTTACGGACCACCGAAGGAATGTAACATAGTTCCAGTGGCCTGCCAAGAAAGGCGGAGAGACGGCACACGGCGGGTTTCTTTAGTGGGTGAGGGCCCCACACTATCCTGTTCGTTGCCCCGAACGACGGGGTGTGCGGTTAGGAACATTTTTCCCGCCTTAACAAAAAAAAAAGGTTGTGGTTACAGGGGGAGACTCACCTACCTAGACCAAATCAGTCATGTATTGAAGGAAGGTGGAGTGAGGAGTCTTCGAAACCAGCGAGCGTGTATAAAGAGAATTATCAATGTTGAGGAAGCAAGAGATGTATGCAAGAATAGAGCTTTCGGCGCTCTTTTTTCTCCATCTACCCCGAAAGGTAGATGGTATGATGATAAGTAAGTTAGTATACATCCCTACCGACTAATTTGACAATTTTACTGATTTAAATTTTTTAGTTATAGCCGACTTAACCTGAATGGTGTATGGCTCTAATAAAGAATTTAAAAAAATATTTTTAGTTCACGTAGACGAAGTTGCGGGTAGAGGGTACGGACTGTAGTAATAATACAAATAGTAGGTATGTTGTGTGTAGCAAAATTACCTGATTTCGATTACTATTCCACTTTGTTATATCCGTTGCTGATAATGTCATGATATATTTCTTCTACATGTCAATTCCGTTTGAAGATGATTCAAGTTCTACTGAGAACTAACAACAGTTTAACAAAAGCATATGATCTTGGTGAGGGTAAGAGTCAATTAAAAGTATTTTTTTTTTAGTTCATATAGTGTGTGTCAGACGAGCCACGGCCCATCTGATGGTAAATGGTAACCGTTGCTCATGGACTCAACTATATCGAGAGTATTGTCAAGCCGCTGCTCACTATTTCATTCCACTGATATGAAATAAAAGAATAAACGGCTATCTCCTGCTACAGCCAAAACGCAACGATGTGCTTTATGGCCGGCCACACGGGAGATGGTGGTACCAACCCGCTCGGGCTCGATACCAAGTGATTAATCCCACTTGATACCCAGCTCTACCACCAGTCATGCAATGGATGATAATTAATAAATCACTAGCATCAGGCGTCTTTCCAACAGCTTGGAGGCTAACTAATATAATTCCGGTTTTCAAAAATGGTGACGAATCATTGGTTAGTAATTATAGACCCATAGCAATTCTATCCACATTAGCTAAGGTGTTTGAGTCCTTAATTTGCCCATTAATATTGTGGAACTTTTCACAACTATTACTAAATTATCAGCATGGTCTTGTGAAAAATAGATCTACTGCCACCAACCTAACAACGTATGTTGAGGATCTAGTGGAGGCCTTTGATGCTGGCATTCAGGTAGATGTTATTTACACTGATTTTAGAAAGGCGTTTGATACTATATCAAAAGCCTTTTTAAACCATGGATTACTGTTAAAAAAACTTGAACTTTATGGAATATCGAATCTCCTGCTGCACTGGTTCGGATCTTATCTTCACCAACGTAAGCTTAGAGTGTTATACAATGGTTCGTCCTCTACTGATTTTATTGCAACGTCGGGAATTCCTCAAGGATCGCATTTAGGGCTGTATCTCTTTGTATTATTTATAAATGACATAAACAAATGCTTCAGGACCTCAAATATCTATCTCTTCGCTGATGATTTAAAAATTACACGTCGCATTAGGTAGCACAATGACTCCTTATTACTTCAACGTGATTTGGATGATTTGGTGGAGTGGTGCAAAATTAATAAAATGCCTCTTAACATAGCAAAGTGTAAACACTTAAACTTTACAAGGAAGAAAAATATAATCAACACTCAGTATAATATAAACCGCCGTGTGGGGCCGGCTTTAGAATTGTCCCACCCCTCTCTACCCACGGGAGTCGTAAGAGCCGACTGAGGGATACCGGGGGAGTGGGCAGCAGCACTCCCTCGAGTATTAACAACATCCACTGCGATCGCCAACCCGCCTGCCAAGCGTGGCGATTACGGCATTATCCCCCATGACGGGACCGCTCGTTGTGGCGTCCTCTTGGGGAGGCCTAAGCCCAGCAGTGGACGGTGAAAGGCTGATGGATGGATGGATGGATAATATAAATGGTGATTTCCTTGAAGAGGTTAATTGTATAAAAGATTTAGGGATATATTTAGACAATAGACTTAAATTTGATATACATATAGATGTAGTTACAATTAAAGCACTGAAAATGTTGGGTTTTGTTCTTAGAGAATGTAAAAATTAAAAAAAACCGCTAGTTAAAAAGATCATGTTTAACTCCCTAGTTAGAAGTCATCTTGAGTATTGCAGTGTGGTTTGGTCTCCCTGCTATAAGGTCCATATTGACAGAATTGAAAAAATACAAAAGCGTTTCCTACGGCATTTAACCTACAGCCACAACAAAATTAGGGAACTTAAGTCTTATCAAAAACAACTAGATTATTTTAAAGTATCTTCTCTATGTATACGAAGAAAATGTTTAGATTTAGTTTTTCTAAGAAACCTTGTCTTAGGTGTATTGAACTGCCCTGAACTACTATGAAAAGTAAATTTCTATGTACCACCTAGATTACCTAGAACCTGCAATCTCAAACTTTTTTATCCACCTAAATCTCGCACCAACCTTCAGCAACAATGCCCTCTTTATCGCATGTATACAACATACAAAGATTACCAGGATCAAATTGACATAGCACTATCAACAACTCAATCAATCAAAAAATTGTTTTATATTCTCATAGCAATTAAAACGATTATCTAATTTATTATTTTATCCCGCCGTGAACCAGCATTTTGTCATAATTTTGTGTGTAACAAATAAATGTGCATGCTGTGTTCTCTTTTAAGTAATGTGACACTTAGCTTTAAGCCACTAAATATGTATACCTTAGAATACTGTATTAGTGTACTCATTGCTAGAGAACCAAATAAATAAATAAATAATTGCTTACTTCCTTTAATCGCCTCATACGACACCCGTGGGAAAAAATAGGGTGGTGACACTTGTATTCTTAGTCCGTCAACACACGGACAAAATGCATGGTGCATGGAGGAAATTAGGAATATCTGGATTCTAGAATTTAATCATAAATACTATAGTAAGTATAATACTACTACTATATACTACACATATGTAATTATAAAATTTATATGTTTTTAATATAATGAAAAAACATAAATATTATACAGTTACAGACCTACATTATTAATTAAGTACTAGATTATGTTATGTGGTTGCTTTTATCATTGATAGAATAGCATGAACACAATGAAAAACAGTACCTGAATGGCTTAAGCAACCTAAGGCCACAATAAGGGGCAATGGAATTACTTGCCACGTTGCGTTGGCTAGATGGGTTAGCATAGAATTTTGTTTTCGGTCTCTTGCAGTTATATTGTCTGTTCTAACGACCTCCGTGGAATGGAATTGGTTATGTGACGTCAGATAGCGCTTATTTTTTTATATTTGCTCAGTCCTTAAAGGTTTTAAATAGTATATTAGCCTTCCACAAATAATAATGTGAAATGTAAGGATTTTTTGACTCCGCCTGGTAGTTGTAGAGATTAGCGCATTGATATAAACAAACCCTTCAGCATTATTATAGCTATATATTTATAAATATACAATTTTCGTAGAACTAGAAAGCCCCATGCCAGCAACATCAACAAAGTTTTTGATAGACAGGTCTAGCACATGCGTTCTTTCAGGCGATGCGGTACATATTTGATGAGCGGCAGTACCTTTTACAATGGTGTCTGGATGAGGTCGTCTGGCGAACAAACTTGCCTGTTTATCCTGTATCGTAGACATAAATGTAGTAGGTACCTATCTACCTAGTGATTTTTCACGTACCTACTACTTTATCTTCAACAACTTTTGCAGAGCAGTACAAGCTTAGCCTTAACTTTCTGTAAATAATCTAAATGAGTAAGTACTGTAAAAAGAAATACTTGTGTATGTATTAAACACAAAGTGAAAAATGTGAAATCGAAAATAACAGCCAGGAGCAGGATTTGAACCTGCATCTTCTGGATACCGTCCAGATGCTTTACCAATTCAGCCATCCTGACAATTGCTCCTGACTGCTAATTTCGATAACACATCATACTTAACGTCTTTGGGTGACGCCTGCGCCATCTGTCGGAAGTATTTTCATACATTATACCGACCAGGTAAACTTAATTTTACAATTAAGATTTTACCTAATAATGACGTAAACCCTTTAAATATTTAGATATTTTCACTTTGTGTTTAATGTATAGTGCTAAGCATGTCAAATGTTAAAAAATATATATAAAAATATCTAAATACTTGTGTATGTATTTAAATATTTTGATCTGTATTTTAGCACTTGACATGCTCTTGCTCAGGCTACTTAAAGAATAAATGATTGTGAAAGTAAGTTTTTTTAAAAAAAGAACTTTATCGCTCGCAGTAAAGCTCTCTTTTTCCACTTTCACAATAATTTGTTCTTGTGTATTTACTTAATTGAAAGTAAATAGGAACAACCAAAGACTTTGTTTTGTTTTATTTGGATGATCGAACTAACAGTCCTAGAAGTGCCGGTATTATCAGAAAGAAGTTTTAATAGTACATTGTTAACCTAGGGATGAAAGCAACTTATTTAGTGCCGAGACGGGGTTTGGCACCCGAGCGTAGCGAGGGCTCCAATAGTTCGAGGGAATCTTTATCCCGAGGTAAACACTGTGCTTTTCATTACGAATACGAGGAAACTAAAAATAAAAATCATGAATTAGCTAAAGAAAAAATGGGAGACTAAAAAAATTAATTTGGTATCGCCGTTTTCCCGCTGATTTTGTTTTTTTTCTTGTGGCCTGTCAGCTATTCAGTCATTATTTTTCATTATAAAAATATAAATCTTTGTTATTTTAAAGATATTTAGTTGCAACTATACAAAAATAAAGTCATATAAAAACAAATTCTTTAATAAATACTTAACTTTATGTTATTTCAATTTTACATCGCGCTGTAATTGACTGGCTGTACAGAAAATAGAACTGTTTTATTTTTTATAATTACTCAGCTGTCAGTTGGAAGTAATTCTCCCTAGGGCTGAAAAGTATTACTTTCAACCCGCTTCTCAGGCAACTTCAGGCCTACTTTCAGAGTATGAGTAATGAAAATTATATTTTATGAATGGCTCTGCCGCAGATAAGAACTTGTTTTTAGATTATACCTCAGGTACCCGATATAGTAGCGTAGTGTAATGTATAGGTACCAGTTTTGAAGTCTAATCAAGAGCTACCAAACAAAAAAGTTTCATCAAAATCGGTAGTTTTTGCGTTATATGCGAACTATCAAACAGACGAGGATTCTAAAAAAAAGATTTTGTGTTCAGAGACACCGAAATAGCATAATGCATTTCTCTCAAAGATTAAAAAATGATACAGCTCTTTTACAGCTTTATAGTAGAGAGATTGAAGGTTTTAAAAACGATTACTAAGCCACTTCAAGATTTTTTGACTGAAAAACCAGTAATTAATTCTATGAAACAAGTATGACAGAGAACCGGATATAATTATATGAATAACTGACATAGTTCGCGTAAAATTTCCTGAAATAATAAAAGGCTACTAAGGCTTGCAGTATTCTTAGTATTTGAGGTCATGAGTGACAGTCACCACTTACCATTGTGGGTCGTATCTCGTCTGGTTATATTATTATCCTCACCATAAGCAATATTAAAATAAGAATATAAATAGCCATGGCTAATTCTTTTACAATTTATTGTACATAAAATGCCTCTAAATTATAAGCCTATATTTTAGAAGGATTCGTAAGTATTAATTTCACCTGCCTTAAGGCTTTGTCTTAATGGGAGCACTTTCAAACCAAATTATTACACAAAATGTGCTCAGAATTCTTCTCCAGGTTAATAATAAATCAATTCAAGCTCGTATTACTGCTGTATAAAAGTATATTTTGCAAATGGCTCCAAATATACGATATCGTAGCAGCCATCAAAGGAACTTTTAAAGACATCATTAGTCCTTTGGGAAATTAAAATAAATTACTCGCCGTAACCAGTCACTTACGTGCTCGTCTTTAAACTTGATACCATTTACATGAACATCCTATAATATCTACATATACGTTTATACGTATACGAGAAAATTAAGCTGGAGTTTGTAAAAATGGGAAAAGCATTTTTTCCCCTTAGATATTATCGTTGGGTGTATTCACGTGTAATTTCAAAGCATAATCCATAAATACTGTTTGAGAAAATTATGTATTTTTTTTTATCTGTAATTGATTGATGAATATTATATCCTTGTGACAGAAAAACTCGTAGTGAGTTTATTATCCGCTGTAATTCAATAATTAACATATAACGATTAACGATATGAAACTGCTGAAAAAAATACGGTTAAGGATCTGATGTGAAAATTAAATATATACTACACTATGAAATACCGATGATGACTTTGAGAATGTATTTTATTCCAAAAGATAGCTCTTAAAGTAAAAACTTAATTTCAGTATAATAGGTATACAAATATATATACATATATAACAAATGGATTCAAAATTTTGGAATATAAAGAGCTCTTAGATCGTAATCCCTAAGCAGTTTTAGGTTATGTAATCTATCAAGTTGGGTCCAATGTACTCGATTTGTCTTTAAATCTTTTAAACCAAATAGAATACCAATAAAACACTTAGCAAGAGTGATTTATTATATAAAAACGAGAACGGGCTGTTAGTACGTTTTGTAAACAAACTGAGATCAGAACTCAATACTTAAATACAACGAGTCTACACGAAGTAGAATTGTGACTCACACAATGATACCATCAACATGTAGGACTGAATGACGCCATTATGCCAGAAATATTACGGAACTGTACTCCATCAATGTAGGTACTAAGCTATTGTTACAAAGAGAACATCTATCCGTCTATAGTTCTATACCATCTTTAATAATGGAGAGAAGGGGTTTTGAAACTGCTAAATTAACCCACTTCCTTGGGTATGATTTATTTTGTTTCTATCGTAATAAACAAAGGAACCTTTTAATTTAAGAGCTCACTAATTCACTTGTATATAAGTGTTGCAACACTAAGATTAATAGATCGATGAAAGGGACTATCATTCTATAGAGTACTTTCGTAGAGAAGGCCAGATTAATGCCAGATACATAGGTATATACAAGTTTACTATGAAATATATTTATCAAGATATCAATGTGCTGTATTTTTTAAGTACATCTATCCATCCATCAGGCGCCTGTCGTCCATTGCTGGACATAGGCCTGCCTCTCCAAAAGAGCACTGGCACTGTGTGACATTAATTCAGTGGTGGACCTAGCGTAGTTCTGCAAATTTCTAATTTTTATGTACTGACATTCGTAGGAAAGTAATATTTCAAATAATTAAATTATATTACGCAGATAAGTAAAATGGAAGTGTATGTTGGTAATGTCTAAATAACAGCTATTTACTAAATGCATAGGTATGACAGTACGTCCAAAAACACTTTAAAATTTTTGTCTATCTGTTTGTTATGGCTAATCTCCAAAACGGCTGAATCAGTCTGAACGAGACTATTACTGGCAGATAGCTGATATTATAAGTAGTAACTTAGCTACTTTTATTTTGGGAAAATAATTAGGGTACCGCGCAACAAAAGTTAACTCATATTCTCACTACGCGAACGTGGTCGCGAGTAGCAGCTAGTTTTCAAATAAATAAAATTTCTAGTGAGTTCTGGTTAATACATGTGATGCGAATATAAGGAGTGGATACCAACACCGTATTTTAGCAACCCCTGGGGATTCTCCCGCCATTCTCGAGAACACCTTCCTATCCATTCGCGTTTATATCTATACTTGTGTTGTTACGATAAGCCTTGATACCATAATTAAGTAATATGTTAATAATAAACCAGCAGTAAGTATTACCATCAGGTGAAACACTTGCTCGTCTGCCTCAGTACACAATTAAAGAAATCTCTTTTAAACGAGGCTTAAGAAGATAATTTTACTCACGGTAGGCGGTGCGGCGGCTTGACTGTGCTCGTGTTTTGCTAAAATCTAGCGATGGTTACCCCTTAGCATCAGTTCTAGCTAGTCTGCCATCATAAGCGATAAAAAATTCACACACTTCGAACAACTGTACCTAGTATTAAAGGAATTAATCCTAAATATTTTTCTGACTGATGTATTCGTCAGTATGGGATTTCAACATCGAAACCATTCTCTGAACATCTGGCATCACCTGTGCAGTAATATTTGTGGAATGATCCATGAAAAGACGCGTGATCCATAAAATACATTCTATTTTTACTGTTATGGGTTCGATAATTTGTGTAGAAATGCTTTACACATGTTATGCTAACGCGTGTGTGCAACGACGTTTAACGTCCACGTCAATGTCCAAAAACCCGTTTGTGACGTATTCGGCATCGTAAAGTGTCGAGATATAAAGCTGATCCCATCGCCTCCATCTCGTTATTTACAGTTCATGGCGTCCCTTTTAGTAAGTCTTCCATAAAAATGATATTTTTCTCACCTTAGCAATTTTTCTACTCATCCGAACTTAAAGAAACCAATGTTATTAATCGCAGTAACAATGCACAGATGATTGTTCCATATAAAACTTAAGTGGACAGGTTAAAGTTTAATTATTTATTAGGTGAGTCTGCCCAGGTCAATGTCGCCTCAGGTCGAGGTCATACTGGTTAGGCTGCTCATTAGTTAATTTATACACTGAACATGAAGTATACCTTCTCCAAATACTTGATTAAGAAGGCACATTATTATAAAATATTATCTGTAGGTGACGGACTAAGATTAAAAGTATCAGCCCTTCTTTCCCGCAAGTGTCTATGCGGCAACTAAGGGAAGTAAGTTACCACCCATTGCATTACTGGCGATAGTGATGTTTACCAAATGGAAGTACTCATTTGATATTCGAACCGAGCAGGTGAGTACCACCGTCAGTGTGACAGACCGTGAAGAAATTCCATAAATATTGTTTTGGACATTGAAGAAAGAAATCGAATGAGTAGTTTGCATCATCCTTTCCTTAAGTTATACAATTACTCCCTAAATGGATTTTTCATGTGTTTTGTAACTTGAATAATTGTGTAATTCTTGTGAATTATATTGTATTAATGTATCTATATTAGTTAATGTATCTAGACCGAGACGAGGTAGACCGGAACTGATGGGTGCGACGAAGCGAGCCTTATTCAAGGTCGACACACGCCTTAATAATTCATCTAAATTAACCACAAAGTGCCATTAACCACAAATAAATACTTTTTTAATAATATGATATTGCTCAGTCGTCTGTGTTTAATACAATCATGTTAATGTATCGGCCTCGTTGGCAAAATGGTATAGGTATGTAGAATCTAGAAATGGCGCAAATAGTGTTATTATTTCATTTAGGAGTTTAGATTCAGTTTCAGATATTTCTGATTAATTTTAAAGAATTATCCCGTAACAAATTAGCCGATTATTTATTATATATGACACTACTAAAACATTGTGCTGACAGATGGTTTGCTTTCTGTCTTTGCATTGTACTTTTCTGAAAAGGGACATTATAGTAGATACTTTAGTTAAAACAGTGCTATAGAGCTATGTTAGTTTTTATGAATAAGGGAGTATAGTTAAACAGGATTGTTAATTATTTAAACATAATCAACGGCAATATAAATCACGTGTGATATAAAGTTATGTCTAGTTAACAAAAACTGATATTATTTAATACTTTCTGATATTCATTCGATGATATTATTTTTCTAAATATTCATCCATCCATCAGCCTTTTAACGTCCACTGCTGGACATAGGCCTCCGCAAGAATGGGGGATAGTGCCGTAATCGCCACACTTGGCAGGCGGGTTGGCGATCGCAGTGGATGTTGTTAATACTCGAAGGAGTGCTGCTGCCCACTCCCTCGATATTCCCTTAGTCGGCTCTTAAGACTCCCATGGGTGGAGAGGGGTGGGTCAATTCTAAAGCCGGCCCCACACGGCTATTTTTTAGAGCTCAGCTGGTAGAGCATGAGACTCTTTTCTAAATAACTGAAGATAATTTAGTTATGCTTTGATCATCGCTTAAAGCGCGACGGATAACGGCGTAAAGGTAGCTCGTCTAAGCATCCATTTAATTCGAACGGTAATACTGTTTGTAATCTTACACCTTACTGAGTGATCACTCTGTTCCCTCGTCATATGCCACGGTATGACCCAACCAATTGAATCATTGCCACTTACTGTCCCGTATTATATCGTTCGCTATTATGCTGTTTGTACTGGACAATGTCTACTAAGATCGCTCAGCGCAGTCGCGTGACTGTTGATGATTGTGGCGAAATTTCTCTGCAAAAAATAAGATTGTTTCAAATCACGGATATTACGCGATGAATTACAAAAATGTTTTCTTTTTTAGTTCTTGCTTATATTATAAGAAAAAATGCTAGTTACACATGCGATCTGAACATAGATATTTATTGTTTTTGGATGAAATTGCGTTTCATTATTATATATTACATGTACCTACTACTTTGACATTACGGCGGTGTGTTATCAATGAAAACAAACAAGTGAAAGTGTGACATATACTGTTATTTGGTATTTACGTTGTATTGTTTGTAGACTCAGAGCGGCGCACGGCGGCGAGCAGAATAAAGCCTTTACATTAGAGAATCCTGATCACGTCACAGCCATGCGCCTTGTTAACAATGATAAATGAAAGCAACTGACCTCGAACTTGCATTAAAATGTCCTCATGTTTAAATGCATGCATATAGTTAATGTAGAATAGTTTTGATATAGTCCAAAGGATAGAGACATCTAGTGTCTGTGTGATTTAGCTTTCCATAATAATATTATTCAGCGTCATCTTTGTCGAATCTTTTGTTGGCGATTTGTTATTTTTTCCATTTTAGTAAAACGAACGTTGAAACGAGAACAAATTCTGTTATAGTAAGTGATCGTGTAGAATCAAATAAAACAGGGAAAGATCGTTTATAAAAAGAAGTACTTAGCATAACAGTTCCGTGATAACAGTGGTCCATTATAGCCGTTTAAATAATCTTACGATAATGGCAGCTTACTTGGCAGTTGTTTTGTGGCGTCGTCTTACGATTTTATTTTTCTTTATTTTTAGAAAATTGGCCTTTCATGGATAAATCATTTAATCCGGTCACGACGACATTCAGAGCGCGGTGTGCGTATCAAGTATCGATCTGGTGAGCGGCTCAGCTGCGTCGCCCCACATTTCACGCTCGTTGCCAATCGCAACGAACACGCTTGCTTTGGTTGGCATCAGCCGACGTCTCTTTGCTCTCGCCGCGCCGCACCAACGACGTTCTTAAATTCTTCTTCTATAAATGCCGTGTTAGTAGACCAAAACAATACACAATGATATTTAAAGGTGTTAAAGGCCATGGCCTTTTTGAGTTTTATTTTTCACATACTTCTGCCAGCGAGTTCGTCTGCGTTGATTTCAAAGTTGGGTTAATATAATAGATATAAATAAGTGGCTCTATGGCACATAAGTAATCTCTATGCCAAAAATCCATAGCTATTCCTAAAAAATATCAACAGTTTTGCTCATTTTTCAACATGATTTATTAACAGAAGATTGGTATCAAATATGAATTAAAATTTAATTAGTGGAAGTTTATCGATAGATTGTTAGCTATCTATGAATTAGTTAGCTATGAATGTTTTTTTCTGAAAACTGTTATAACAAGCCTGCTCTACTACTTCAAACTAATAGTTGAGGAGTAGGTATATAAAATTTCATGATGATTAGTTAAGTATTTGAGGTGTGAAAACTTTTTATATTTCAAATATTAGTAAGGACTAGTGACTTACTCTTGTTACGCGTGGGTACAAAAAACTTAAGCTCTGTCTAGTACTATTCCATTATTTTGATATATCTCGAGAAAAAAAAGTAAAATTTTTGGCGGTTCACAGCTTTTTTACATAAATTTGTGAATAGAGACCCTAACCGATAAAGGGCGCGATAACCATTATGAACCTATATGTTAACCTGTCAGTGGTAGGTATTACTAGTTATGTGGGAGAGTTTGCCACTGCGGTCAACAACCCACCTGTACAGCATGGTGACTATGGGTTTAAACCTCCTATGAGAAAGGTGATTATTACAACGGCCCCAGTTTCCAGTTGTCTCGCTACTCCCAGCCAAGGTAGCAGTCTCGTTTACAGTGAGACGGGGAGTGCGGAAAGTCTCTCAAGGCTGAGTCAGCGTAACGATGAATTCAACAAATTTCTTTTCTCTTAACAAAGTTTATTTATAAAGAGTTGTACATACCACCACTCCTTAAAAATATTTACATGATAGTGAAAACTGTATCATTATCCAATATGTGGTGAATGAGAAACAGCAACTATATTTTATAATATAACTAGCTGGTTCCAGCAGCTACGCATATGGTTTTTACTCATAAAAAGATTTGATTTATACAACATATATCATAAATATTTTACTAAGTAATACATACTATATTACATACACATACATAACATCATGGCTGTATTCCCTGAAGGGTAGGCAAAGGTGTATTACACACCAGACAAAGCACCAGAACAAGCAATTTTATAAGCCTTTGCCCGCGGCTCCGCCGCATTCGAAAGCTAGTTTTTACGTTATATCTCAGGTTTCTGATATAGTAGCGGGATAAAATATATACCACTTTTTAAATCTAATCAAGAGCTATCATATAAAAGAGTTGGATCAAAAGTCGTTCAGTAGTAATTGCGTGATGCACGAACGAAAAATCAGACAAAAATCTAAAAAAATTAGTTTTGTGTTCAAACACGCCTATATAGCCTAATACAGTTTTTTTTTTCAAATAACTTAAATGTACAGACACAGCTCTGTTAGAGCTTTATACTATACTGTTACAGCTTTGCTGATAAAGTTAAAAATGGACAAATTTATAAATAATTGCTTATAAAGCTCATAATAAATAATTAATGTTCTTTTTTACAAAAAAGATCAAATAAAATGCAAATGTTAGTATTTGACCTTGTCTTTGTATAGCGTAATGTTTGGTTGACCTAACGGTGTAAGAACCTACTGGGTAAGTCAGGGCACGTTTGCCAGTAACAAGGGGTTTGCTTAGTGGTGGTAGCATGAGTTAGCTTTCGACTGTGTTTCATGTTGAATTGTTGCTTGATGTGTAAAACCCAAATGATTGGTGCCTTTAGTGCGAGTATGTGAAAAGAAACAACTTATCCGTGTGGTGACGGACTAAGAATACAAGTGTCACCACCCCATTCTTTCCCACGAACGAACTTTTACACTAAGGGAACTTTTACACTAAGGGAAGTAAGCAATTATCATCTATTGCATTAGGTATTGGTAGAGCTAGGCACCAAGTGGGAGTACTCACTTGCTATTGGGCCCGTGCGGGTTGGTACCACCATCTCCCGTGTGACCGGCCATGAAGCACATCGGTGTGTTTGGTTGTAGCAGGAGATTATTATAGCCGTTTATTCTTTCATTTCATATCTGTAAAATGAAATGGTGAGCAGTGGCTTGACAATACTCTCGGTATACTTAGTTGAGTCCATGAGCGATGGTTACCTTTTACCACCAGGTGGGCCGTGGCATCCCTGCTCCTGTTCAGTGTATCAGTGATATCAGATTATCCAAACTCATAAATTAATACAAGTTCATGTTTGAAAACTGGTTGCTAGTACAGTTTCGTCTGCATTTGGTTGGTTAGTGAATGCTTGGCCATTCACTCATACACAGTGATTGCTTATGAAGGTCGGATCTTAATGCGAATAATTAAACGTGGATATAAGAACCTTATTCAAAATATTAGTAGATATGCACTGTTACTAGCAGACGCGGCTAGCACACACATTTCGTTCGTTAATTTTGCAAAAGACTTCCGTTTTGCAAAATTAACGAACGAAATGTGTGAATCGGGATAAAATCTATCCTTTCTCTCAAATTGGACGAAACCGCACACAGTATGCTAAATTTTATTAAAATCGGTTCATTAATTTAGGAGGTCATCACGGAAAAACCACGTGGAAAAAATGGAATATTAAAATCAAAACAACTATGTGTAGGCAGCACAAAAATAAATATTACGTAATTGTGGCATTTTGTGATGTCAGTACAATTGAATGCATGTACTTAATTCATTTGGTAGTTGTGTCTATAACTCTAACAACGTTTGCTTTCTGTACCGTACTTTTTCATCTCCCTAACATTATCCTATTACACATTGTAATTTTATAAAATGTTATGAACGCACTGAACTAAGAATCATCATAAAATGCATGTTTTATGATTTGGATCGAAAATATCTAATATTAGTAACACAAGCCTGTGACAGTATTCAGAAACTTATTTGTGGAATTTTGTGGAAGTTATTAAAAAAATAAAAAAACAATCAATCGGTGTTCTTAGAAAAGAATTATTTACAATTTTGAATATCATATTGTTAATATCAATTAATCTCTGAAAGTAGAATGTTGTGAGGCTTTAGTTGATTACTCTATGATTCTGTTATTCGCACTTAACTGTTTTAGTGCTAACACAGAGTTTCATAATGAAGCAATCAATTTTATATTGTTAAAATTTTATTGCTCCATAAAAATGTTACAAATTTATAGATGCACAGTATGCATGTCTATTTGAAAAGGTATCCTAAAGAGGAAATCGTATTCGGTCAGTCTGAGGTCAATCTTTGCAATGTACCTTTAATTTTTCAAAATTTTACAAATGATGTGCGCATTTGTTGACAAATTAGCTCTGCTCGTTGAAGCAAAACATCGTGAGGCCCCTGGAAGCTCGATAAATTTTCTTGACATCTTGTAAAATACCAATTCATTAGTGCTAATAAAGTTATGGGAGTATATCATAGATTATGAAATAAGACTACTTTTACAGGAGCTATCGCATTTTTTAGTGTTCTTATGTCCATATTTCGAAACATTTCGAATATTAAACAGCGTTCGTGGTCACGGGTGGACTGATGTTAGTCAGGGTGATAGTTATAAAGATAAATTTAATTTTCTTTCCGGCCGTAATTCCGTGCATATCCCGTAAACATGCGAGGTAGTATTAATAACTACGAGATATACACTCGCTACAATTGTACGAGTTACACAAGTTAGAGTGCTATCATCAAAGTTATAATCCGGACGAAAACTATCAAACTTGATTTCTATAACTTGATATGCGGAACTAAAGCAATTCTAGTTGTTATTTAGTTTGGTTCTTTTATACATTACTGATGTTTCAACTAGTGAATAAGATTATTGTACTTATTAGCCCCCGACGTAAAGGGATTGGTATATTTGTGTGTTTGTAAGCATAATAGCTTTAGTTAGTAATGGATTTTGATTTAGTTTATTTTTGTATGAAAGGTGACTTAATCGAGAGTGCTCTTAATAATGTTTAAAAGAAATTTGTTCAGCCTTTTTCACCAACTATCATGTTTGCGCTTATTCGAATGGTGTCAATGAATAGGTTCTAGACAAACGGTGACGAGGGACTGGTTATGGAGTAAAAAGGAAGGGCATCCGAGAATGGGGAGATTTCATATTTAATGAAATTGTGGTTTTAAATTTAATGCCGTTAAATTATAGTTCCTATTGATTTCTCCTACACGACGTGGTCTCTGAATGTTGGCCTCGTATCAAGGCTCATAGTCGCTCAGCGGGCCATTGAGCGGGCTATGCTTGGTATTTCCCTACGTGGTCGTATCCGTAATACGGAGATCCGTAGGACAACGAGAGTGATCGACATAGCCCGCCGGGTTACCATGCTGAAGTGGCAATGGCGTTCTCTTGGGGAGGCCTATGTCCAGCAGTGGACGTTGAAATGTTGATGTATGGATGGATGAATTGATTTCTCCTACTTTTTGGTTAGACATGGATGTGCATGTTTTTATGGTATTAACATTAATGGTCCAATCCGGTAAAGTGCTCTGGACCGCTACAGCTGTCGCTAAAATACAGATAAAAATCGCGCCGTCAAATAGTATGAATTTTAATAGCTAGCAACACCAGAGGCATCACTCGTGCGTCAACATCTTCAAGGAAAGACATAGGAGGTGGTTAGGAAGGATAATAGGGAGAGGATAGAGAGACGCTCTCACTCACCATACGAAACACAATGGTAGGAGTTACTACCATTGTAACACGCTGATCTATAAAAAGAATAGTTCTTAAAAGTACCTAGCTGATCATGTCAAGTGTATCTTAAAGATCAAAATACTCCATCATTATTTATATTTGTGAATCGCCTTACTAATATTATATATGTATATGTGAAATTGAGTTTGTTTGTCTGCTTATTACCGAATGATGGAAGAATATAAGGGTTGATATATATGTATATTCAAAGTCAACGAAGTCGCGGTCTGCCCGCGATTATAGTCAATCTAGTAAATAATATTTTTTTGTTTTTTTTTCTTATTGCATGCAGTGGCAGCCGAGTCATGGCCCATCTGATGGTAAATGGTAACCGTCGCCTATGGACTCAACTATACCGAGAGTATTGTCAAGCCGCTGCTCACCATTTCATTTCACAGATATGAAATGAAAGAATAAACGGCTATCTCTCTATCAAAACGCAACGATGTGCTTCATGGCCGATCACACGGGAGATGGTAGTACCAACCCGCTCGGGCCCGATACCAAGTGAGTACTCCCACTTGGTACACAGCCCTACCACCAGTCATGCAATGGATGATAATTGCTTACTTCCCTTAGTCACCTCATACCACACCTGTGGAAAGGAATGGGGTGGTGACAATTGTATTCTTAGTCCGTCACCATCCATCCATCATCCATCCATCAGCCTTTCAACGTCCACTGCTGGACATAGGCCTCCCCAAGAGAACGCCACAACGAGCGGTCCCGTCATGGGGGATAATGCCGTAATCGCCACGCTTGGCAGGCGGGTTGGCGATCGCAGTGGATGTTGTTAATACTCGAGAGAGTGCTGCTGCCCATTCCCCCGATATTCCCTCAGTCGGCTCTTACGACTCCCGTGGGTAGAGAGGGGTGGGACAATTCTAAAGCCGGCCCCACACGGCCAATAAATTTCTTAGTAGTTCAGTAAAGTAATAAATGCTTTTGGGCGCTCTCAAAACGAGAACAAATCCGGTGAAATCTCAATGAATGGCTCCTATTTATGGACCGATTGCTATTATGTTTAGCCCAGTAACGTCTGGACTCGCTCGCGAGTACCGTGAGAAACATTGCGAGTAAATCAGCTTTCTGTTATTACGGTCACGCAAGAAAGAACGAGCAACTGCACACATTATTTTTTCTTGCATATGTTACGTGGAGCACGTTGCACTCGACTATACGAGTATGTAATCGATTAGATTAAAAAGTTTCACGTTCCTTTGCAATTATGGTTGTTATTTAGGTCTTTGAACTAACGGGATTGTGAGTGAATGCGTGCATTCAAGTCGCGTTTTTGATTATCGTGACTGTAATTCTTATTCGATAATTTATATTTTGATTTACTTATAGCTATCGATTGATGGTTGATTGGTAAGGCAAGTTTAACTTCTGGTATAATTCAGCCGTTGATAATAAATAAACGTTGCATTTGGGAATGTGGCCACATACACGTATCCGCACATTATCTATACTATTATAAAGCTGTAACAGAGCTATGTCTGTACATTTAAGATATTTGACAAAAAAATTACTGTAATATGCTATAAATAGGCGTGTTTAAACACGAAACATTTTTTTTTATATTTTTTGTCTGTCTGTTTATCTGTTTGTTTGTTCGCGCATCACGCAAAAACTACTGGATGGATTTTGATGCATTATTTTTTATTTGAGAGCTTTTGATTAGACTTAAAAACTGGTATACATTTTATCCCCGCCTATATCCTGACCTGAGATATACCTAACCGAAAAACTAGCTTTTGGCTGCGGCGAAGCCGCGGGCAAAGGCTAGTTATGACATAAATATATATACAAACTAGCTGACCCAGCAAACGTTGTTATGCTATATAAATTATTTCTACATCGGCAATAGAAGGGTGAAAATTTAGGGTTGTATGTATTTTTCAATGCCGATTCATAAAAAAAAAAAATTTAAAAATTAAAAAAAAAAGCCGTTTGGGGTCGGCTTTAGAATTGTCCCACCCCTCTCCACCCATGGGAGTCGTAAGAGCCGACTGAGGGAATACCGGGGGAGTGGGCAGCAGCACTCCCTCGAGTATTAACAACATCCACTGCGATCGCCAACCCGCCTGCCAAGCGTGGCGATTACGGCACTATCCCCCATTCTTGGGGAGGCCTATGTCCAGCAGTGGACGTTAAAAGGCTGATGGATGGATGGAAAAAAAAAATTGGTTTAGACTACCCTTAACATTTAGAGGGATGAAAAATAGATGTTGTCCGATTCTCTGCCTACCCAATGTGTACACAAAATTTCATGAGAATCGGTTAAGCCGTTTCGGAGGAGTTTAACTACAAACACCGCGACACGAGAATTTTATATATTAGATAAATCAAATGTGTTTGTCTGTAATAACTTAATCATAGAGTTTTACTAAATGCACATGAAAGTATATTTGACATTACCTGTAAAACCTTACTTATAACGAAATATCAATTATTAAAGTTTTTGTCTGTCAGTCTGTTTGTTTCGGCTAATCTCTGGAACGGCTGGTGCGAGATGGACGGGACTTTCACTGTCAGATATTTTTTTTATTGTATTTTAGGCTACTTTTAATTTGGAAAAAATAATTAGTGTAAGTATTGCACAAGAAAACAAAATAACTAAACTCCACGTGGACGAAGCCGCTGGTAGCAATATAATTACACTTTTATATTGTACAAAGATTCAAGGATATTTCTACAACTTTCTGTTTTTAACTGACCAGAAGAAGATTATATGATACCTAAACATAGATTCGCCAGCTATGTTTAAGTCCCACGTAATAGGGGGCGAGCCTATTGACATCTACCGGGCACATTTCAAAACTCCGGGTTGCTACTGAGAATTTCTTCTTTTTTTTTACGTAATATCTCAATAACACTGCCCGACCCAGGGATCGAACCCGAGACTTCTTGATCAGCAGTCGCTTACACTACCGATGCACCACAGAGGCAGTTATTATATGATACCTACTAAATATATGTTCAATATATAATAAACAGCTCATCCATCCATTAAATAGTAATGAAAGTTTCTTTATTTTTGTCACGTGATGCGTGCAAGGATGCACTGTTGATGCTAGCTAAACAGCTGTGTTTCTCACATGTTGTGCATGCTAAAGGCATTGATCCCACCGCTTGTATAAATTAGCGAGTCAAATTGTTTGTGTGGTTGAATCTGGCCGATTTCCTCACTAGATTTTCTTTTAGCATTTAAATCTAATGATAATTGATGACTAAAGTGTATAATTTCAAGAATACAGAGTTGCATGTAAATGTGCAGTTCACTTGCCCGTTATTAAAAATATATCTGTTACAAGTCGCATAACTGTACGCGTATATGTAAATTGCCATGTTCGTGTTACGCAAGCCCGCAAAAAATTATTATATAACGCAGCTAGTTAACCAGGAACACCGGATTTAGATAACTAACAACTATACAAAAATATATACTTACCAGGTTCCTTTATTGTGATTTCATTCACCGACCATTTATAATTTGTGATGTGATAACTTAGCGCATATAATTTGCCTTGTCTTACAAGACTGCTTTCTGGGTCTGCTGAAATCAAAGTCGTTATGGTCTCTTTATCTTGTCTATTAACGTCATTATTACAGTATTTCATTACTAGGCTCGAAAAAAGGAGGGTATTAATAATAATTAAATGATAAAATCACAAGGACCAAATAATGTATAAGTCTACTGTTGTGAATCTCTTTGGTACAAGTACTCGATCAAAGACAATCGGCTCTCGGATTTGCCGGAGTGAATAATGACAGCATTGTTTGAACGCTTTTAATTAATATCGATTCGTCGATGTGGGATATTTTCATCCAAGAAATGGGAATCGAACGAATTTCAATCAGAAATGGGAGAGTAGTAATAAATTATAACTGAACGAAATAAACTTTGTGTTTTACTCGCAAATGTCACGCTACGTTATCGTCATGATATTAGACCATAAAACGCAATGTAACTGCACGCGCAGAAAAATATACTAATACTTCTGAGAATTTGTAATCTTCCCAGTAAAGTTAGCGTATTAGCTCTTGAAGTTTTGAACGTAATTCGAATTTGAAATTTAAGTAAAGTTATCGTTAAAGGTGCCTTTAGGGTAATATCGCACAAAAAACTCATATTGAAAACGGGCCAAGTCTCAACACCCTTCCAAAAATATGCTTATGAATGTTGTGATATGGAAAATCGGCCAAGCCATGATTTATTGTTGTACTTTTATTTCCATTTCTCTAAGTCCGCTGAGCTTTTTTTTGATACAAATTTTCAACTACGAAATAGTTCATATCATAAATAATTATATTTTATCATTTTTATCTAGGCAGTAGAATATATAATTGATCAAATTTAGAAAGGTGCATAAATCTGATAAATCTGTCAATTGTTCTATTTTATCGTCGTCGGAAATGACTAATAAAATCCCTACAGCACATTTTATTGAAAATTGATTATAAGATCGTTTGGTTCGGCAGCCGTTTATTGAAAGCTTTAGTGAAGGGTATTCACGTGGCGATTGACAAATTGCCGCTGATGTTCCGGGTGATGGAGCTCGTCACTTTGCCAACAATGATTAACCTCGAGCCACGACCCTGCCTGCACGATTTATTTCGCTATATGTATAATAGTTTATATCGCGAGTATACCTCACCGCACATAATTATATTATTTTATAATATACAAGCGACCTGATAGACATTGTTCTGTCCGAACATTGGCGTTTCGTTTTGATGGAGTAATTTATTTCAGCTACTAAGGATATTGATTCACAAAAAAATGGGGTTGGTGGTGTGTGAAATTTTGTTGTTAGATATATTGTTTTACATTAAAACGAATAGACGAAAAAATCCTGAACCTCTATTGCGGCACTACCTATCGGTATACCAATCCAATCGCGAATCTAAACCTTTCTTGAATCCACTTGAACAGACACAATAAATTCCATCGAAATCGGTGCAACCGTTTCCATCCATCTATCAGCCTTTCATCGTCCACTGCTGGCCAAAGGCCTCCCCAAAATGGGGGTATTACCATAATCGCCACGCTTGGCAGGTGGGTTGGCGATCGCAGTGGATGTTTTAAGTACACAGGGGAACGCTGCTGCCCGGTCCCCCGGTAATACCTTAGTCGGTTTTTACGACTCCCATAGGAAGAGACGGGGTGGAGCTATTCTTGGTGCCGGCCCCACACGGTTGTAACGCAACTGTTTAGGAGAAGCTCAATTACATAGACGCAGAAAGAAGATTTATACATACCTATTATATATAAAATATACTTATCATTCAACGACATTCTATATTTAAAAGTTGACTAACGTTTGCTATGAAGTCCGCTTATCTACCGGTCCGATACTGATAATGTGATATAGAGATAAATAAGTACCTAGCTATCTGTAACGCTATGCCGTGTGGGACCGACTTTAGAATTGTCCCACCCCTCTCCACCCATGGGAGTCGTAAGAGCCGACTGAGGGAATATCGGGGGAGTGGGCAGCAGCACTACCTCGAGTATTAACAACATCCACTGCGATCGCCAACCCGCCTGCCAAGCGTGGCGATTACGGCACTATCCCCCATATGAGCGAAACACACGTTGTGGCGTTGTCTTGGGGAGGCCTATGTCCAGCAGTGGACGTCGAAAGGCTGATGGATGGATGGATGATATCTGTAACATTAAAACGCAAACTCTAGTTTACGATTCTATTATCGTATTAAGTTGTCATGTCACAGACTCATCGTCATCATCCTCTTCCAAGCATTATCCCAAATTTGTGGGTCGGCTTGCAATCTGAAAGACTATATCAGACTTTAGTTCGAAGAATTAAATAAAAAAAATTGTATAGAATCTTAAAAAAAATAACAAATAAAAATAGAATTTAAATAATGTGTGATAGAGTTTTATCCTAGAGAATTGTATATATAATAAAGAACAAGGTATTAGATAAAGCAGTTCAGTATATTATATATCATAAAAAATCCTTTAAAAATATAATTAAAAAAAAACTTTCTTTTATTGACTAAAATACTATTTATTAATTACAATCTATATTTTATTACATTATATACCTCCAACTTCTTCAAAGCTTAGGTAGGTTTAGAGGTGTAAGGGTTAGGAGATAGTACAGTGACAGCCAAGAATTGCATAAACAATAGTATCGAGTTCGTGCATATTCGGAGGTGATGATCGAGACCTTACAAGGCACACTCTGACCTCAGACCAAGACCAGATTCAGATTTTAATTCTGTTAAATTCAGATTGGAGAATCTTACAACGTTAAAATGTGATGTAAATTTGTTGTATGCTTGAGAGAATTTCTCGAAGGATTTCGAGCTATTGGGCAGCATGATGAACTAT
Organism: Leucoma salicis; assembly: GCA_948253155.1. Taxonomy (NCBI): domain Eukaryota; kingdom Metazoa; phylum Arthropoda; class Insecta; order Lepidoptera; family Erebidae; genus Leucoma; species Leucoma salicis. The sequence continues at coordinate 11,358,246 of OX411806.1, forward strand.
GACCTGAATCTCTCTCACTCTGAAAAAAGAAACGCGTCCTAAAGTGGGTCAGCAATGTTGTGTGAAAAAAAAGAGTGACAGTAGATTACATCACTTTCAGTGTTACCTTTTTTTTTAAATGCATTCAAATTCAAATAAAGACAACATTCTTTTTACAAACGTTTAACCCTCGGCTATAAAACTGACTCAGAATAAATTACCTGGTGGATCAAACAAATACTTGTCTCTTTCAACACTCGGCGCAATAATACGCTGCACTCTGTACTCGTACATTTAAGTATATTTCCATTATGCACCCCTCTATTTCTCTCTTGTTTGCAATATTTAAAGGGTTATAAATTAAGTTGAGCGCACATGTTACGTGTCGTTTAATTTAAGAAGGTACTAAAAGTTTTTCAGTAACGTGAATATCTTGTGAGCATTTTGTCAGCAACATTTTTATGTTTTTAAGATTGCTTTTATAGCATACGTTTGATAATTAACTAGAAGAACGATGATGATTGAATGTTTCACGACACTTAGACTAACTAGTGTTCAATATATATGGTAATGAATATATTATTTATTGATGAAATTTACAGATAAACTTCATATTAGCTTAGCGCGTGATCTGGTGAAGTTTTGTGTCATATTTTCTGTATAATGTCCCACTTTACCAGTGGCTAATGTATGCAAGTTACAGTGCACAACCTTAGCAATGATGCAATCTTTGAAATGTTTTAGGAGACTATCCGCCCTCATATTATTATGGAGTAATTACTGCTCACATCTCTGGGCAGGTGCGCCTAAGTACCAACTCGACCCACTTGACTCCCTACAAAGGCGTGCTATTCGATTTCTCTATGATCCCCATCTCACGGAGGGTCTAGAGTCGTTGAGGCAGCGGAGAGACTTCGGGTCCCTCTGTGTGCTCTATCGGCTCTATAATCTGGAGTGCTAGGAGGAGCTGTTTGAGGTGGTACCAACATCACCATTAGACGTCGCGGTAGGATTCATCCACACCACCTGGAAACGGTTTCGTCAAAGACAGTTCGTTTTCAGCATTCTTTTCTACTTACGTGCAAGCTCTCTGAGTACTTACGTGTAAGCTCTGGAATAAACAACCTGCTACGGTCTTTCCCCGGGGTGCTACGACATGTCCTTCTTTAAAGGAGATTTGAGAAGAGACGTAACTTGCGGTAGGTGGCGGCTGTGCCCCTGGTGTTGCTAAAATCCATAAGCGGCGGTTACCACTTACCACCAGGTGGGCCGCTTGCTAGTATGCCAGTGTTGGCAAAAAACAAAAAAATGGCTCCATATAGTAACCTTTTTTTATGTACACGAACAGGGACTGAGTTAATCCATACTACGTCTAATGCCTATACGCAACGCTGTTAACATTTTGCGATAAGCGATTCAAAGCAGTTTTTCATTCTACTCAGAAGTCAGAAGTCCTTATGGACACCTAAGCCCCCTCACGTATGAATACATGTTTTTTCAGCGTGCACTTTGCATGATGAAACATATTCCTTCTGCGAAAACTTCGGTTTGAAAATCACTAAAAGGTTTATTTGTAACACTTAGCTGAATCCCTTACAAATTTAAATAGCATCCACATAATAGCACTTACTTAATTGATCGGCAAGGTTAAGAAACTTTCACCCGGCCGGCAATTTGATATGTGACCATATGTGACACCTATTTCTAAATAGTCGTATACGTTTTACGGGAGACTTAATAATTAGTCGGTCCTGGCTATCAAATAACAATCTGGTAGTCAGAATCTCGAATTCGAATCTGAATCCGACATTCTTCTGAAGTCACCAGTAGTCAAAATCGGTTCGCGGAGATCAGGCAGTTGCTCCGTGTAAATACTGATGATCAGCTAAAATCAAATAGATCTAAAGCCAATCGCAACAAAGGCTAGGGTAAGTACTCACTTGAGTACATAAGTGTTAAAAATTATTGGAAGGTGTATTTTTACCCACGTAATTTAACACCGAAGCAAAGTCATTTCCGAGGCAACAAAGCATATCTAAATTTGTCAGTCTTCAAAGGACGCTCATTAATTAAATATATTCTCCTTGAGAGATGAGATATAAAATAGCTGTTTATCGAAGTGCACTACTAGACAAGGGTTATTGCTATATGTATAGTCTCACAATCCTTACATAGTATAATACAAAGTCGCTTTCTGCGTCTGTCTGTCTGTATATCCGCTCCTCTTAAACCCCGCATCGTATTTTGATGCGGTTTTAACAGTAACATAGATAATTTCTTTCGGAAGATTTATATGTATAATACATGCATGTTATTAGTACAGTGCACTATTAGTCACTAGTACTAGTTAGGGTAAAAAAATAAAATTATATGCTTCAAAGCCAGAATAATTGTTTTCTTATGCTTTTAAAACTTTCTGCCTCAGGGGTAAAGTTTTCGAATAAACATTAGATAAAACGTATCGTTTTTTTTTCTATTTTAGAACCATGGATTTGTTTACAAGTAATTACTGTTCGGTGAAGGAAAACATCGTGAGGAAACCTGGATGCTTGAGAGATTTGCTCAACGGCTTGTGAAGTCTCACACCCGCACTGGGCTAGCGTGGTGGAATATGGCCTAAATCCCTCTGTGTCTGAGCGAAGACCCGTGGTCCGCCCCTCGTATATTGGAACAGTAGTTTTTTTAATAAAAGTTCCATTTCCCGGTGTCCCATTTCAAAGTGGTTCATGCATATTGCGATACATTCATGCACATATATATAATCTACTGTGTTATAAACTTATAAATATAAATTTTGTTTTGTCCGACTCTTGTCAACACTAGTACGTCACACTTACAAATGATCTCACCATTTAGTTTTTATGAACCTGTCACATTGTATTTCCGTGTGGATTCGACTATGAATAGTACCTACATCACATCATCTCAATATCAATACACGAATTAAACACGCTACTGGCATTGTTGTCCCGTAACATCCTCATTAGCAATTTGCCTTTTCTATTAGATGCGTATAATAGTTACGAGTAGTATGTTCATTATGTGACTTGATTGTCAGGATAACACTAAGTAATTAAGCGCATTTATAATCTATTATTTATAAAACTGTGGTGACAGACTAATACTATACCTTTATCTCGCGTTGGAATCTTACAAGGTCAGCGGGGTGATGGTCTTATTTTCAAATGCTAGATATTTATCTAAGACCTTGGAAATAAGGTCATGGCCTTATTATTTTTGTAATGCACAGGCATGTAAACTATCTGTGATTTCGGGAACTGGCACTCGATTATTATTAGAACTTCTAACAACAATTCTATTACACATATGCTAAAGAGCTTTTAAGGAATACGGACGTCCATCGACAACGGTAAAGGATCACGTTTAAGTGCCTACTCAAGGGATAATCCCTTTCGAGTATCTCGACAGCTTTAAAAACCAATTTGCTTGGATGTAAGTAATGGTCGAGGATGTTAATTTACATATTTGTGTAACTATGAATAATGTGTACCTTCCATTTAGTTGAGCCCCAAAGAGATATCATGGTAAATATATTGTCAATATGGTTCAGCGGAGGTATTAATTTGTGTGAAATGTGAGATAGGCGCCATTTACTGAGATACTTTAACTGAGGTAATCAATATAGTGACAATAAATTAAGTAGGTGTTCAGCGTATTTGAGGCTGTACTTTATATATTTAGTAGAATAATTTAAAAAATCTTTGTGATATTTTTGACAATTAACATGTTCAGTTACTTACTAAAACAAATTATTTGTGAAAGTAGAAAAAATACAAATCGCAAAGCTATCCAAACACTTTAAACCTCTTCACAAACTTTCACATTTAGAATATTAGTAGAATTTATTATTACTAAATATATTGGAATAAAATGTATATTGTTAATACATCCGATAGGTGGTGAGGATCTTAAAATACATCAAAAGAGTGCACAGTTGGCGGAGTTGTGGTACCCTCCCGCCCGCGTGTTGTAAGTTCGATTCCCACACAGGACAACTTTGTGTGATCCGCCAATGTTTGTTTTACTTAGTGCAGGGTGATGTTTTTTAAAAAAGATGTAGAGATTGGGTATCATTAGTAGGTGACTGCTATAGCTTATCGGTTCTGAGCACTCCCTGGATAGGGAGGGATGTAGCGCCGACTCCTGTTCACAAAATATAATTTATTTACGAATTTTGTTTACGAAAAATACTAACATACTTGAAGGTTTCTGTAGGTAACAGTTTGTCTAGGTACCTCTCAATTTATTGATTACTCCCGCAGACTGTATTGAGAATCAGCATTCAATGAATAGCTATACAAAAACCACGCATCTTTTCCAATCCGGGGAAGTGCTCTAAACCACTGAGCTACCCTACTGATCCTTCGATCATCCCAAATTCTTAATCACATTTGTCTTTATTCACAAATAATTTATACTTTAAAAAGTAGCGGAGCATGTCAATTGCTAAAAGAAATAAGATCTAAAATATACAAAACCAATTAAGAGCTCAAGTAAAATAAAAGTAAAGAAATAAAATCAATATTGCAGTTATAAAACTATGTTACTTACAGGCATCTGTTCTTTTAACAGGGAGATTTTCATTAATACCTGCGTCAAAATATCTAGATTATTTTTGTATTAATGGATACCGTTGTTCGGTTACTAAGTCTACTAAACTCCATAAATAATTACATAATATTCCATCCATCCATCAGCCTTTCAACGTCCACTGCTGGACATAGGCCTCCCCAAGAAATGGGGATAGTGCCGTAATCGCCACGTTTGGCAGGCGGGTTGGCGATCGCAGTGTATGTTGTTAATACTCGAAGGAGTGCTGCTGCCCACTCCCGCGGTATTCCCTCAGTCGGCTCTTAAGACTCCCGTGGGTAGAGAGGGGTGGGACAATTCTAAAGCCGGCCCCACACGGCAAATATTACTATTTGTTATATGTAATATTACTATTTGTTATATGTAATATACGAGCAGAATTTTCATATTTCCAGATAAGGCCAGAGTTCATGGGTGGAATAGTAAAGGGTCCCGTTGTGCATTGAGCGGAGGTCACGTACGCATCGTCGCCTGCGCACCAGTTCGATGTCCGGACTATTCAAATGGCACAATGCGTTACAATTATGAAAGTTTTAGCTTTCACATTACAAATAGATTATAAACTAGGCTGGCGTTAAACAGGGCAGGATTAAAATGTCAAACGAAAGGATTTAGGGTTATCCTTGTAATAAATGTAATGTAAACTATATTATGTTTATATGTATACGCTAGGTATTGCACGCCTCATAAGCGAAGCGTTGAGGTGGGTACTATTCTCGTTTTACACAGAACAACTGATTTTTCAAACTTAAAATGTCTCTATTTATCATATATTGCACTTGTAAAACAATATATACACATACACACACATATCAAGAAAAAACACTATTTTTGACACTCATGATATTTTTTATGCCATTTTTGTTATTTAAACTAGTTAGAAAACTGTTTAAAAAGTTCTATCTTGGACGTCCGTTTGTTGTAGGTAATGTATGTTAACACGATAACAACCGAAATACTTTACTAATCGAGTCTTTTTTTTTCTTTTTAACTTGAGTATTACTACGAATAGAGCCCTATTACTTTTCACGGTCTGATTCGATGCGGTTTAATTGTTATTAAATAAACAAAAAATACTGAATATTTACGCTCGACGTGACACTAAAACCAGCGCTATACCTTTCATGAGAACTATTTCTGTAGACCAATATAGAAGTACTTCTTAAAATTAGCGGTAGATGGCGTATAAGACATGAAAACCACATTAGTAATTTTTGAAATTAGCGCTATCTATGTGATTTATTGAAAACTACTTAGTAAGACCAATACATTATTAGTTAATCACAAAGTTGTGATTAATGTATAGTGTTAAGCATGTCAAATGCTAAAAATATATATAAATACATTATTAGTTACTTATCAAATAATCAATTTTATTGTGAATGAAGATTATGAGGCGTGCAGTTTTGGATCTTCCAAAGTATTTTTTTTTTAGTTTGCGTCATAGATATATATATATATATATATATATATATGTATACTGACGTATTATTATCAAGATATTATTTTATACATAGATTATAAAAAAGGAACAAAATAAAAAAAAAATATAACAAAGAAGTTAAAATTATGCATCATAAAATTCATCAGCATCACTGACTACTGGCAAAGTGCCCAGAAGGCTGGCAGCATTGTCACGTTAAATGTAATGCTAATCCTTTGTGCTAGGTAAAAGTCAGCCCTCTGATCACGTGAGGCGTTGATAAGACGACTCGCAATTTCTTTATAAAATTTGTGAGCGTTCGGGCCCCACGACCCTAGCGTTACGACCCCAAATGGTTCGAAAATATAATTACCCTCAAGGTTATTATATTTCCGCCGTTTGAGGGTGTCCGCTGATGCAGCAGCAGCACAAGGACAACCAGCGGTGCTTGGGCGATGTGATGGAGCAAGGGTATCGACGCAGGTAGCATCCCACACCAAAGGCCTACCCATCTTCCAAAGCATCAGATTCATACCGTCGGGTCTCTTCCCATCGTCGCGTACCAAACCTTTAGGTTCACGTACGGCTGGTACACCGACGGTAATAAGATCACGACGGATTATCTCATTTATATTAGTGTGGCGCGGTATTCTGCCTGCACTTTTGCTGCATGATAGGCCATGGTGTCCGAGACTATCGATGGCTCCCCACAGAGACAGTGATGCGGAGTAACAGATAGGGTTCCTAAACGGAGACAAGCTGCAATTCGGAAAGTTGTGTCGTCCATCATGGTACCTGTGTTGGATGACGGAAGTGCTTGAACCCAAATACCTGACTCCCACTCCTCAGCAGCACCAATAGAAGTATTTATAAGATTTTTTCTAATGATCCCACATAACGGCTTATCCCATTGTCTCTGAGAAAGCGGGTTTATTGGTAAGGTCAGTCTTTGGACATGCCATTTTCCATGCATCCACGGCATCAGTCTTACATAACACTTCAGAATTAACTAGTGTGGAAGATAAGATTTTTCTAATTAAATCTTCTGTGCTATAGACTGACGACAGGAAGGCCGGTAAACTTAAATCGGATATTTTGCCAATACCGAGCCCCCCCAAACGAACCGGTAAGGATGCTGTGAGCCAAGCTCGGTCATTCAAGTTTATGTGTAAATTATGTGTGTAGAATTTTGCTTGTGGTTGATTTTAAAAATTTGATAAATTTTTTCTAAAAGTGCCAGATGTTTATAGAAATGAGAAGATCTAGGTATTAACGCTAGGTATTAACTTGCAGATGTTTACTCGTTATTCGTTATCGTCTTATTTCTTCGTTATTCCGTTTTGAGGAGCTTAACTCCTAATATTCACGTGTGACAAAAAAAACATAGTTCTAACGCGAATTGTGTAACAACATAAAATATCAAATTAACTTTACATTTTTAAATGCTTGGAAAATTTATATCTAAACATTAAAATTAGGCATCAATAACATGGCTACACATCACATTTTTCACTTTGTGTTTAATGTATAGTGCTAAGCATGTCAAATGCTAAAAATATGTATAAAAATATCTAAACATGGCTACTATGAAGTCAAATCCAATAGTCAACTAGGTATATAGGAGGATTATCATGAGGGTTGCAAGAATTGTTCGGTAATCTTATTCGGGCAATGATTATTTTAATATTAATAGATATGTATTGTAAAATGAACTCGATATTCGAGTATATTTTAATACATTTCAGTAGGTGTACGATGACTAAACGACCCGCACCGTAACGGCATTCTAACACTTAGTATGCCTTTATAATAATGGTATGGTATAGCAATACTAATTCACAGTCGTATTTACTAGATTATCGCATATAGCATTAAACCAACTAAATACTGTCCAAATTGCCCTTTAAAAAAGCCAAGCAATGAATGCGAAACATATTTAATTGTGTGGAGACATATATATACAAACAGCGTACCAAGACTTTTTTATTTTGTCAACTCCAGGACAATTTGCCATGCCTTAAGTAATTTCAATCAAAAACGTATGGTGCATTAACGATAAAATAATAGGTAATACTACAATCTTGTTATGTAGTTTGCAATTAACTTTCTAAATTTAGGAACTGATTGATTATTAACTTCATTATTTATAACCAGAATAACGAGGCCAAGATAGGAAAAACGCATTTTGTTATTATATTTGATTATCATATCTTTTAGATATTTTTTTAAGCAATAGACAGATTATTAAATTAGTATTTCTTGAAGAAAATATACCTATTAACAATTTCCATAAAAGGTTCCGTCTAATTAATTATTTGATTGTTAAACATTTTATAGCAATTCATTTTCGTGATAGAAATTAAATAGTAGTACTTCTTTTGACTATTCTCTAATAGTTAAAGATGTATGGACAAAAAATGACTCTAATTATATCGTTGCAAGGAAGAGTCTTCGATTGTTTATTGCCTCCTCCGCCGGATGTTTCTACTATGCTATTTATGTTCCCCGTTTCTTTCATAGTGGCGGGGACATGCCGACAAATAAATGAATAGTTATTATGACATGTCCAACAAAGTGGCGAGTCTTAAAATACTTGCTCTATTCTAGGATCCCTGGCTGGTAATGTCACCATTCATGGTGACCCTATCTATAATTAGAAGGGAGAGGACTTTCAAACCAGACGGGCCCACTCACGGGAGCCGGAGATAGTAAAACGCTTTATCGCTGAATGAGTCTCCTGCGGGACGGGAGATTGCTGGCCATCTCCTGTACGTACTCGGTTGCCTCCTTTGCGTGCTTCACTTAGTTTTAAAAAGATAGGCGGCATACCACTTACTCTCGCTTCAGATAATGGCCTACCACCGCCGAGAATGAGAATTGAATCACGTCAACTGCCGGGACGATTTCACAATGTTGCTCTGTTCAAGCCGGCTAACCCATTAAATCAATGCACTAACAATGCCTTTCCTGGGCTGTTCGTGTGGTACAGATTCAGAACTTGTAACAAAACTCTATGCCCCATTTGACCATAGTGGGGTAGTAGGTCAATGTCCCTCCCATTGGACAGGTACGAGGCAAGGCTGGGTACATTAAATTGTATCTGTCCAGATAAATATGGAAATATTATTGATATAATTTTAAGATGCTTTTATTTTCCGAAAACTTTTTATAAATGGTTGACGTCATCTAATAGAATTTGATGTAGATGGTTACATAATAAATAAATATCTTAGAAACCTGAGATCAAGTGTTTATAGAGTTAGTAGAAACTCGGCGTGTCGCTGTTAATTGATTTAACAGTGTTCTGAGATGACTAGCGATGACGATAAAGATAATTCTATTTGATTTCAGTGTACCTAAAGCGAGACTTTTTAATTTATTCTAAACAAAGGTCTGGCTTTGAATAAACGAAGCTTTACAATATTCCACCTTATGGTGAGTGGTAATACGGTGTTAGGTGGTAAAGCGCACCAGAATTGTGTCAGAGTTTCACCGAGTGTCATGACGGGCGCGATTTGCTTCATTTCGCGGCATGACTGTGGGTGGTAATTATCTGCAACCGAGGCCTCTCACCACGTACTGAGCATATCAACATCTAGACTGAGATCAAAGATATATTCCTGTAGTTGTCTTGTACAAAACCGGAAAGAAAGGAACGGAGACATTGCGTTCCTAGTTCATCATCACAATTTCGATTATGATCAGACTAGAAAATCAAAGCCGGCAAATTTACGATACTTGTGACAAAATGTCCAATTATTTTTATTATTGTGGTGATTAAAGAATGGGTGAGCTGTATACATTTATATTTTACAGTTATATAGAGGAGATCAAAGATTAGTTGTGCATTTGCAGTTCGAGCTATCCGTAAGGTTAAGCAACTTTCGCTAGGCTGGCAAGCAAGATGGTCGACCAAAAAGTGGTGTCTATTTGTGGATACCTGATCTCCTCCGTGCTTCGGAAGGCACGTTAAGCAGTGGATCAGCCTTGAATAAAAAATCTGACTCCTGGTCTTATTCTAAGGTCGCCAGTTATCTCTTTAGTTGGGTCGTGGAGGTGGAGGGATCAGAAGCCGACCCCAACATAAAATAAATAAATATTCACGGACACTTTCACACACGGACGGTGTGGTCTGGTCCCAAACTAAGCTTAACGCTTGTGCTATGGGTACCAGATTACGGATATAATACAAATATTACTTTTTAATAATAGACACAGTACAAATATTTGTGTTCATCACACAAATAATTGTCCTCAGTGGGAATGGAACTCACAACCTCGTGCACGGAAGTCGGTTCCACTACCGACTACGCCACGAGGCCCGTCAAAGATTGCGGGATAAGGCTAGGGAGATGATGACTATATTTTTGATGCGTCAGATATTGATATTACAGATTTACAGTTCCGAAATATTGCAATGAATATTATCACAGATTTTCATTCATATTTCCATTAGAGCGGTCAAAGAAGGTGACAAGTCTGAAGCAAATACGAGATGAGAATAATTTTTGATGAAGTAAATACTGTTACGGAGTGTACAGAGATGGATGTAGGTGACTGACTGAATAGCAATGTCAGCACGTTCCAACTCTTACGGCTTTAATGAGCGGGCTAGAACTTTCTCTTTCGGCCTTGCGTAGTTATACTGTACTGACGACAAATGCGATAACTAAATTAAAATTATTCTGTTTAATTGTCTTTACCAACTTAGCATATTTGTATCGGCTAATCTCCGGAATGGCTGCACCGATTTGGACGGAACTTTTACTGACAAATAGCTGAGGTTATAAGGCGTAACTTTTATTTTGGAAACAAAATTAGAGTTCCGCAAAACAAAGTACTAAATTATAAATGAAAAAATTGTCCAATCGCGGCTTGTTATACATATAATATTATAAAGACATATAATTTTGAAGAATCAGAGATGCGTGACCATTGTAATGTCTCGAATTCAGACTCTGGGATCGATCTCAAACTCCGTCTTTACAGTCTTTGGTCTTATCGTTTAAATCTTACGTGACAATATATTATGTGATTAAACACTTGATTATTGATAAATATACATAAAAATAAATTCTTTTTAAATAAAAAAAAACCGCCTTCAGAAGACACCTAAGCACCGACTTCAAGCACATCAGTAGGTGTCTAGACGGAAATCGTATGTAATACTAATTATGTTTTGTTTTTTAGTACCTAGGTGTCTTCTGAACGCGGTTTTTTTTTAATTTAAATATAATTAATTTATTTTTGGTTTTTTAGTGTTTTTTTTTATAAAATAGGTGCGTAGGTTAGAGTAGGTGGGATCTGGAGGCGGAAGTGCTCGCCGACGTTTATCGGCGGGCGTCGACGGCGCGGGCGGGGGGCAGCCGCCCCTCGCCAAGCGCAATCTCAGCGTGGCGGGAAGACACACGCTCGAGTCGTGCCCGGCCTGGGATGTGCAGCGCCGGGAACTCACTGCAGTCATAGGCGTGGACCTGTCGCTGCCGGCCGTTGCGCGAGCGATGGTTGGCAGTGACAGGGCCTGGACCGCGGTCGCCGCCTTCTGCGAGGCTGTCATCTCGCGGAAGGAGGCGGCGGAGAGGGCCCGGGAGGAATCCTCCTTCGCGGACCCGATTCGCCGCCGGCGCGCGGGTCGGCGTGCGCACGCTTACCTGCGCCTGATGCCGCCCTAGCCGAGGCTGCGGACGGTGGGGTCGGGGAGTACCCTGCCGTCCGTGGAAGCCTACCGCGAAGGTGTGACGCCCAAGTGCGCGGGGCGTCGCACAAGAGAGGGTGCCCGAAGGGGCTGCCGCCTGCGGATCGCGGAGAAACGACGCGGTTCCCGTGATCCGCCGTAGCAAGGGCGGGTGAGGGCGCACGGTGGGTTTTTAGTGGGTGAGAACCCCACACTACCCCGTTGTCTTCCCGGGCAGCGGGGTGTGCGGTAGGACATTTTTGCCCACCTAAAACCGCCCGTGACGACGACGGAAATGGGGGCGGCGGCAGCGCGTATGCGGAGAGGCGCCGCCCCCGGGCCGGACGGGGTTCCCGCCCGAGTGCTGGCCCTGGTCCTCGACCACCTTGAGCCCCGCCTCGGGGAGCTGTTCGGCGCTTGCCGGCGCTTGCCTGGTGTCCGGACGGTTCCCTGACTGCTGGAAGGAGGGGAAGCTCGTGCTCCTGCCGAAGCCGGGACGGCCTCCGAATACGGTCTCGGCCTTCAGGCCCATCGTGTTGCTGGACGAGGCGAGCAAACTCTTCGAGCGGGTAGTCGCTGCCCGCATCGTCCGGCACCTAGGAGCGGTTGGCCCCGACCTGTCCGACGCCCAGTTTGGATATCGGGCGGGTCGGTCTACGGTCGACGCCATTCTGCGCCTGAAGGCCGCGGCTGCGGAGGCCGTCACCTCGAGGGAAGTGCTGTTGGCGGTGTCGCTCGACGTCGCCAACACCTTCAATAGTTTGCCATTCGGCTGCATCAAGGAGGCACTCCGGTACCATGGAGTGCCCCTCTACCTAAGGCGGCTGGTGGCAGACTACCTGGACGGCCGCAGCGTCCTCTTCGTGGACCGGGAAGGGGACGTTGTAAGGAGGGCTATGTCGTGCGGCGTCCCGCAGGGTTCGGTTCTTGGGCCGCTCCTGTGGGACATCGGCTACGACTGGGTCCTCCGTGGCCGGCACCCCCCCGGGCTGGGCGTAATTTGCTACGCAGACGATACGCTCGTCACAGCCCGGGGCAGGACCCTCGAGGAGGCGGCAACGCTGGCCACCTCAGGTACCGCGGAGGTGGTCAGGCGGATCGAGGCGCTGGGGCTTAGGGTGGCCCTTGAAAAGTCGGAGGCCCTACTCTTCCATGGGCGCCGACGGGGCCTGCCCGCCAGCGCCTCGATAACGGTCAACGGTGTGGGCTTCCCAATCCATCCACATCAAATATGTGGGCCTGGTATTGGATGGACGGTGGCACTTTGACGAGCACTTCCGCCGTCTTGCGCCAAGGCTCGTCAACACGGCGTCCGCCCTCGGGCGACTGATGCCGAATTTGGGTGGACCGAGTCTTGCGTGTCGACGACTCTACGCGGGGGTAGTACGGTCGATGGCACTGTACGGCGCGCCCGTGTGGGCGGAGTCCCTGGCCGCTCGCAATAGGGCCCTTCTGTGGCGTCCACAGAGGGTCGTAGCGGTCAGGGCAATACGCGGGTACCGCACGGTCTCGACCGATGCAGCCTGCGCGTTGGCCGGAACCCCCCGTGGGATCTGGAGGCGGAGGTGCTCGCCGACGTCTATCGGCGGGTGTCGACGGCGCGGGCGGGGGGCAGCCGCCCTTCGCCGAGCGCAATGTCATCGTGGCGGGAAGATGCCCGCCGCGCCACCGTCCTAAAATGGAAGTCTCGGCTGGAGACGCCCCGGGCCGGTCTCTGGACCGTGAGGGCGCTCCGGCCGATCTTGGAAGAATGGGCAGGGCGGCAGCACGGGGTCCTCACCTTCCGGTTGGTGCAGGTTTTGTCGGGGCATGGTTGCTTCGGCAAATACCTGCACACGATCGCAAGGAGGGAGACGACCCCAGGCTGTCACCACTGCGGCTGCGACGAGGACTCGGCGCAGCACACGCTCGAGTCGTGCCCGGCCTGGGATGTGCAGCGCCGGGAACTCGTTGCAGTCATAGGCATGGACCTGTCGCTGCCGGCCGTTGCGCGAGCGATGGTTGGCAGTGACAGGGCCTGGACCGCGGTCGCCGCCTTCTGCGAGGCTGTCATCTCGCGGAAGGAGGTGGCGGAGAGGGCCCGTGAGGAATCCTCCTTCGCGGACCCGATTCGCCGCCGGCGCGAGGGGCGGCGTGCGCGCGCTTACTTGCGCCTGATGCCGCCCTAGCCGAGGCTGCGGACGGTGGGGTCGGGGAGTACCCTGCCGTCCGCGGAAGCCTACCGCGAAGGTGCGACGCCCAAGTGCGCGAGGCGTCGCTCAAGAGAGGGTGCCCGAAGGGGCTGCCGCCTGCGGATCGCGGTCGTAACGACGCGGTACCCGTGATCCGCAAGGGCGGGTGGAGGCGCACGGTGGGTTTTTAGTGGGTGAGAGCCCCACACTACCCCGTTGTCTCCCCGGGCAGCGGGGTGTGCGGTAGGACATTTTTGCCCACCTAAAATAAAAAAAAAAAAGGTTGTACATGATGGGGAGGCCTTCCTTGGGTGTATGTCATATGAGAAAGCGTCGAGCACAGGAGTCTGAAAGTGACAAACATGAGCGCCTAAAGCGCAGTAGAGAAAGAAATAGATCACAGAGAGAGTCTTCCGAAGACTGTAAAGAAAAGTTGGCGTACCGTATAATATGGGCCAACTAAACGCACTGCTCCAAGGAGCCAGAGGTATCGAAGTAAACGAAAAAATATCAGTGATGTATACAATTATTAGATTTTTGTTGATTTTTTTAAAACCGTTCGACAGATTTAGGCAGTTATTGTATGAAATAATGTTACTAACCGATGATAAGAGATATCTTTAGTGCTCATTTTCCGATTTTTGTAGTTTCGGCACACTTTAATTATACACGTTGACATTTTAAGTAACACACTATTGCTCCTCGATACGCAAGTGACGTCACGATTGACACTAACAGCCATAGAACAACATTGGGGTGAATAGTTCACCACAATTTTTTTTGACGCGTTTACATCGCCGAGGCTCCGTCTAGATATATCATTAATCTAAGGGTGTAAAGATGCGAAAGGGAATGCTCCGATGGTTCGGACATGTGGAAAGAATGCCGGACGAGCGACTGGTTAAGAAGATATACAATGCGAAAGTGGAAGGATGTAGGTACAGGGGGAGACCGAGACTTACCTACCTAGACCAAATTGGTCATGTATTGAAGGAAGGTGGAGTCAGGAGTCTCCGAAACCGGCGAGCGTGTATGAAGAGAGTTATGAATGTTGAGGAAGCGAGAGATGTATGCAAGAATAGAGCCTCTTGGCACTCTGTTCTCTCTGCCTACCCCGCAAGGGAAATGGCACGATGATAAGTAAGTAAGTACCTACAACTCACAGACGTCCAAGCCAGATTTTTTCAAACAGTTTTTTAACTAGTTTAAATAACAAAAATGGCATCAAAAATATCATGAGTGTTAAAAATAGTGTTTGTTCTTTATATGTGAGTATAGATATTATTTTACAAGTGCAATATATGATAAATAGAGACATTTGAAGTTTGAAAAATCAGTTGTGCCGTGTAAACCGGGAGTAGAACACACCTCAACGCTTCGCTTAGGAGGCGTGCAATATTCTTCAGAAAATGTTGATGTATAAGGTTGTCGTAGAGGTCATTGGTGCACTCTCAATAAGATTTACGAACGAGCATGGACTATAACAAGTAGTTTTATATGCAAAAGCAGTTATATCTTCAAAGATAAATAATTCTGAGGGATTAACGAACTCAAGTGTGTATTCAGACATATGATATAAGATTAAATTTAAATAACACAACAAGTATCTTTTCTTTACGTGATGTTCACGTTCGAACGCAATATAAGTTCCCGGCAACATGGCTATCAAACCATAATTTCACGGCAACGCATAATGTTATCTGTATTCATAATTTATGGTGTAATAAGTCAAGTTCTACGCTCAACTCGCATGTGAACACTTGCGCTTTCACTGGGAACTATTAATTAATTACGTTATTCAACATGTGGTGCATTATTTCACGCTCCGCATGGCCCTGCATTGTTCCGGCGTATGATGCACCCGTCGTCGTTGTGACGTTCTTATATTTACGTGGTATTTGGTGCCCTCCCTTAGGCGTAATATCTAAAGTTCCACACAGTTTTCATATTTTTAGATCTCTCCTAATGGTTGCGACACGGCGAGATACTTTGAAATGCCGCACTTTGACGCGTGGCGTAACTGTTTACGCTGTAACTTAACCTAATCCCTTAATAGAAAGTCGTTGACTGTACGAGTGCTGGAATATAAGACGAAAGTTTTTATTGAGTTACTTGAAGATAAAAAATGTTTATTTAGTAAGAACAAACACTGGTTATTCTTGTGTTATCACAGTTCAATTGCTTTAGGTAATAAATTTGAAGTATGACCATAATAGTTTCCAAATAGGTTGCCCGACCGTAGTCGCTGCCATTTACGGCGTGCGAGATCGAATCCAGTACTTTTTTTATTACAGATCTCATGTTGTAACGACATGAGCACAATAATCGTAAAAGTAGGTCCCCTCGCAGAGAAGTGCGCAAACTGTCCGCACCATGATAAAGGAAAATGCATTACTTCCCCATTGAAAGCGACAGGGGGGTTTTCGTTAAAACAGCCCTTCAAGATGGCGGCTCAGGTCGTTAACGTTCGGTTCAGGAGATACCCAAAATTAAAAGTTTATTCCAAACTTGTAATAAATAGCGGCCCGGATGATAACGGTCTTGACATCTTACAATAGTTTTATAAGAGCAAGTGATCTGGCGAGAAAAAAGGTATTTAGTTATTTTTTTCGCCCGTTAGTACTTTCCAAACATAGGTACAATATATGGACACAAAGTTTTCTGAACAACTATTTGCGGATCACTCAAATAGTTGTCATGAGTGGACATCAAATCGATAACACTTGGCACTAGAGCTCGGTATCTAAACTAGTATACAGTTATTTAGATATTTTTATACATATTTTTAGCATTTGGCATTCTTAGCACTATACATTAAACACAAAGTGAAAAATGTGAAATCGAAAATAACAGTCACGAGCAGGATTTGAACCTGCATCTCCTGGATACCGTCCAGATGCTTTGCCAATTCAGCCATCGTGACAATTGCTCCTGACTGCTAATTTCCAGGAGATGCAGGTCCAAATCCTGCTCGTGACTGTTATTTTCGATTTCACATTTTTCACTTTGTGTTTAGTATACAGTTATTTGGTAAAGTTTTTTCCTCTTACATTAGATTTATGATTAGCTTCCAATTATTTTCTTAGATATTAGAATAATAATGAAACTATTATTATTTAACTTTTATGTCCTAAAATAATATAACATACATGAAATAATAAACGATATACTGTGTTGCTTTAGTGTCAAATATGCTCAGATATATACAAATTAAAGCCACTAGACCCCGGGTTCGGATCCTCATCATTATCCAATGATCAGGCGAAATACTACTGGATTTTTTGTTAGAAAATTCTCAGTAACAGTAATGATCCAGTAAATATGCCCGGACGACAATGCCTATTATTACGTGAGCTTAAACTACGAAGGTAGGCGAAATGTGGGTGGGTTACAATTCTGTTTAATTCTTTCGAGGATAATGGCTATAACAAATAACAAATATAGCAGCGCTTGTCTATTAATAATAATTAAGAAGTTACTGCAAATATCATAGCCATTTGTGCCACTGTATCACACACATGTAAATTGTAGCATTATAACTATCTAATTGTAAACAGTCGTTAAGTATTTTGGCTTGGTTCGATTGTGAGGAAAGATAGCCTGTCGCCATTAGTAAGTATTATAGAAAAAAAATAACATGCAAGGCAGTCTTTGGGGACTGCCGATAGAAGTGAAAACTAAGTGAAGATGAAGTGAACTAAGTAAGATGACCTATTAATTGGTCATTAACACTTCTTACTTACAAACCAAAAATAATTCAGAAATAATAATCTAATAGCTCGACGATACATTTCACAAGTTACTTAGTTTTCACTTCTACCGGAGCGTTCGGTGACGATGACGCGAGTTCCATGGTTTTTGTTCACCCAACAAGTGCTCAACGCACCTGAGAAGTTTTCACTTTAAAAAAACGTATCATTCAAGAGAATGTAAACAGATCTCATCTGGCTAACATGACAGTACAGGACAATTACGCCCTTCCAACTGTCGGAGGCTCGAGCCTAAGTTTGGGCTTTTAATTAAATGTATCAAAAAAACATATTTATTTTTAAAAAGAAAACCGCCTTCAAATGCTCCCAGGAACTAAAAAGCAATAAATAATTGGTATTTAGATACGATTTCCGTGCTAGACACTTACTGATGTGTTTGGTGCCAGTGTTTGAACAATATTTATTTACACGTACAATTAATTAAGGTGGAGAGGAATGATAACAAGGAGGGAATGAGGTGAGGGGAGGGGTATAGGCCTCCGGCTGCTATCTACTCGTATTTTTGTGGCATTGGTGTCTTTTACATAGTGTTGTCACTTTTTTTGCCGATTTATTACTATGTAAGTAATGTTGAACATAATTAAATAAAAATAATGTTAAAACAAAAACTTATAAATGTTTTACATAGGTATACGGTATACCTATTCACTTTAATATATTATGATGCACCTGCTGTCCCCCATTTCCGTTAAACGCAAACTGAAGTTATAATTATCTAGTAAATATGAGTACTTAGTTTTTTTTTATTAATTTTAAGAATTATTAATTTGAGTTATGTTAGAATTATAACACATGTAAAATACCGCATAAGTAACACGTACCAATTCTTGAGGTCATTGAACTCGAACAATGGGCGGATTGTTTCCCTAACCCTGCTATTTTATTCCCAATGTGTTCGCCCCGTATATTATCGGTAATTAGTTTAAGGTAAACTCAGATTATGAACAGTTGTTCAACTAGTTAATTGTAACCTGCGGATTCAACTATGACGACAAAAAGAAGGAGGTGCTATGCTCAAGTTATACTTTTTCCTTTATGTTCATGGATTTCTTTAACTGTGAACCGATTTTTGACATTCTTTTTTATTTCATAGTGTATAGGTACTTCTCAGGAGATCCCATTTTCACTATCTTAAGATCCAATGACGGGGTCTCATGGAAATCAAATTTTGAATATAGGGAAAATATTCAAATCTGCATCTATCTTTCTAGAAAATACCGGTACATTAATGTATTTTTTATTATTCAAAAATATTTTTAATTACTTAATCAGCATAGGCTTTCATAGTCAAACCTTGCTCTTCCTGTTGATACTCTATTACCTAAAACAATATAAACATATTTTCAAAATTCGTACTTATACGATAAATATGATACTATAACAAGGTAACGTTTCCCTTGAAACATATTAATTAGAATATTGATTGAAAATTAATTTAATTCATAATACTTTATTAAAGAGTATTTAGAACCGTGTCTCGGTAGATGTTAATCCAAATTTGAATCTACTTGATATTCAGTAATATTTAGTAAGTCATTTTCAATATCCTGACGTCGTTCGTTACCTCTTTGAGTTCTGGAGATCAGATGGCAGCCGCTTAGAGGAATAATTAATGTCTTATCAAATCAAGATATAGAATAGAAATTCGACTTCGAACAACTAAATGGTTTACTAAAATGATTATGTAAGTTCCTTTCAAATCATTTGCAATTAAAAAAAAATCTTCTAAAAATCGTTTTAATTAGGTACTTATTTGAACATAAAATCCATTTATTTTACAAAATTACCGCCATTAATGTTTAGCGAATCAGAGTAGGTGTCTTACTTTCGCTTTAGATAAAATCGCAATCATAACTTTTTAAATAATGAGAGTAGGATGGCATGTGAGTTCATTTGTTTTGTGTAACTTGTATGTATCTCAAAGTTTTCTCATTTTATCACAAAATTATATTTAACCACTATATTACATTACTTAACTATGAGTTCAGGATGAGTTGTATACTTCGTCCCAAATGTTTATAACGCAAAGGCAAACAAACTTATTGCATAAAAATTACCAGACAATCATGTACTGAATAATATAAGTAACATATTCACCGAGTGACTATGACTGTGTAGCATCTGGGTGTGTTTCGGTTCTAGTGGGTAGAAGCCGTACATTCGTTCATATCCTGTCTTCGAAATGAAGTGGTACATAGCGGCTTAGCGATATTCTTAGTGTTGTTGAGTCCATGAGCGACAGTTACTACTCACCATGAGGTGGGCCGTGACCACATCTGCCATGTAAGCAAAATATATAATATTTGTAAACATCATTCAAACTATCATTCTTTAAAAAATTAAATACGTGTTTTATTTACCTACTTTTATCATTTAGATTCATATTTTAATGGCGATTATTAAACATCGTAATATCAAAAACAGAAACAATCTTATTTGAACTTTAATTTTTCAATTCGATTCAATTAAATTGTATTTTTATTAATTTATTGAATGGATTATGGTATTATACTTTTAAAAGTAGTGTCTATGCGGCAATAGGCTCGCCCCCTATTAGCTGGCGAACTGCAGGTGTGTAATACACCTCTGCCTACCGCTTCGGGAAATACAGGCGTGATACTATGTTTCTATCAATTGTCAAGCAAGCAATCTTACACAGACAAATTGAAAAAACTCAGCCATGAAAATCTGAAGAAAGTAATGTATGTGATTAAATAAATTATAATTTGAAAAGTACCTATCATCCTTTTCCTTTTCAAGAAAGTGTAAGCAGGTGGAAATAAAAGAATACTAATTCAAACTCAACGTTTACGCACTCACACGGATATAATTTTAATAGCAATATGATCTGTGGATTGGTACAAATCATTCCAGACACATTTACAGTACTCACCAGAGGCGTTTGCATTTTCCGTTAAAGAGGGTCCCTGTTCAGACGGGGAGGGCACGCACGTGACGGGTTTTTATGATAGGCATAATCAAGCCTTGTGGATAGTAGCATGTTCACACCATGTGTCACTCTGTTTAGTGCAACTGAATGCTGCAAAGAATACCTATAAGATCTTTATTTTTTGTTAAGGCGGGATAAAATTTTCCTAACCGCACACCCCGTCGTTCGGGGCAACGAACAGGGTAGTGTGGGGCCTTCACCCACTAAAGAAACCCGCCCTTTATTGGCAGGCCACCGGAACTATATTACATTCCTTCAGTGGTATACCTACCTATAAGACCCTTGTTAACAACTTTTTTTTTTCTACTGTCCTACTATTGGGTACGGGTCTTCTCTCATGGCGAGAGGGATAAGGTCATCGATCACCACGCTGGCCCAATGCGGGATGGCAGATTTCACAAGCCGTCGGGTAAATCTCTCAGGCATGCAGGTTTCTTCACGATAAAAGTTAACAACTAACTTTATTTATTTTTACATACATATAGATTTGTTAGCTATTTTAGAAGTAATAATGTGAAAATATAACATAAATAGCGCCTACCTGAAGTCACCTTTTCTTTAAATTATTTGTTTCAATAAAATTAGCCGACATAATAAGTCGAGATATTTCTTTCTACGAAGACTTATTGTTATAAGATCTACATATCAATGTTTAAGTCGGCTCCGTCAGTTATATTACTAGGCGCGGTGTAGCTAAGTTCATTTATAAATCATTATAAAACTACGCTCTTCTTGCTGAAGTGGATGGATGGATGCAACTTATAATGGAACTGTAGGTTAATGCCCGACCCTTCCACTATACGTGCTTAATGCTTTAATTTTGAGCCCACATTAAATTATGCAATAAAATGCCCTTTATTTTACATGCACGTGTAACTGTCCCAATGTGACAATTTATTTACTTTTGTGTTATACAGCACATTGCTGAACATAAAGGTAATAATTTGTTACTTTTTCGCGTCTTTACTTCATCACTCTGAGATGCGACCCATGTTCAAATACTGTGACAGTATGGGTTGTAGAATTCAATGACATCATTACAAATAATTATTGTGAGCTTTTAACATACCAAAATGTATATGGAAATAGAAATCTTGTCATGGAACTGAAACTAACGAATAGCCGTCACATTTTTTTCAAGAGCGTTTACTCGATTATTTACAAGGCTGTGTTGTGTATGATATATAAATATGTGTATAATATAATTATATTTGCAGGCACTTCTTTATCACAGACACAGATGATCATGTTAATGTGTACAAATAGACGAAAAGCTTTTATATTTTTAACTAATATTTCTTACTTTGAGGTAAATCTGGTCGAACGACAGACAGGTTGATATTATAATTGCAGAAATCACAAACATAAGCGTTCATCAAAAGCTCATCCTAAGGTACAGCTGCATATGGCGAGTACCTTGTACAGTTATATAACCAAAGGGAGAGCGATTCTCTAAGATAGTGTCACTCTATGCTTTACGACGTCCGCCTAATTACAATACGCTATGTGTGTATGTAATTATATCTAATGAAACACATGTCATGTTGTTATACGTAACTATTTGTATTTTATAGCATTTTCATTCACGATATATCATTCATAAATGGTTTTTATCTTTTTATGTAATAGTCCAGCTGTTCCAGATAGCGGATCTATTCTTGAATTATAAATGTTTTCGTAATTGTACTGTATGTACACATCATAAAAGTGAACTAACAGATTGTATGGCCATGTGCAACTGGCGCTATATCAATGCAGCTGTCAGATTATGGCTGGCTGTACGCCAGTTTAATCTAATCACTATTTCTTATATTTTTAAAACATTTAGGTTTATTATATTAAGACTTGTGGAGCAACCAAAGCGCTTAACCAAAGTCTAAGCATTGGAATAATTGGAATGCTTGGTAGTTAATAAATCTATATTTAGTATCTAGCAAAGTCCTGAGTTATATATGCTCTCAAACCTGGATTAAATATTACAAAGGCGGAGAGCACGGTTAGTAGGTATTTTTAGAGCATACTGTGGCTTCTAAATTTTAACTGCAAGCTGTTTATACCACACTTCCTGTGGATATTGCATGCATTATAGTTATATAGCCCCCTTGTAATAAATTACTTGCAAATAATAAATTAATAAATGTACGTAACATGTTTTCATCGGAAGAGCGGGTTCAGCGAAAATGAAATACATAACCTGATTATCGGTCAATAACGTTCATCTCCCCAATGACACGTGAAATATTTTCATCGAATTAGGTCATCTCATGTAATATGAGAACGAAACAGGAACCTTCATATCATGGCATATCGGCATAGAGGGCGAGCATATATTTTTATTTGGCTACTCGGTGACTGATGACAGATATTGATGGGGTCCGATGTTACACTCGCAGGCTCCCCTGTAATATTTGTCGGTATATGGTACATCGACCGAAGCTAATGGACTGGGAGTTTTATTTATTTGACAGGTTCATAATGAAACAATAATATGATTGAAATTAATGGGTGTGATCGGGAACTAAGTTTCTTCTAAATCTTGGCTGAGTTTTCCCAGTAATCAAACTTTTGATGCAGTTAAACATAATGCCATGGCGTGTGGGGCCGGCCTCAGAATAGCATTAGCTTATCTCAACCCGCGGGAGTCGTAAAAGCCGACAGAGGGAATATCAGGAGAGTAGCAGCAGTGCTCCTTGAGTATTAATAACATCCATTGTACATACCCAACCCTGCAAGCATGGACATTATGGCACTATTCCCTTCTGGGAGAGGCCTTTGTCCAACGGTGGATGTATATGACAAATGGCTGGAAACATCATCATCTTTCTAGCTTATCATAAATTTCAATGTTTTTAGTTCTTCAAATATGAATATTTCCCTATATCTCTGTCAATTTACGCCACGTTTGATTCTACCCGTGCTTTACCCAACCTGTTTCTACATTCCATTTCAGGTCACCTAACCTAAAATGAAATGGGCGGGTGTCATACTTCACGTTTGCCGTTTTGCGACTTCCCATTTAGATCCTAGTCCTTCATAGTCCAGGGATCTGTCTTTCGTTCCTGATGGCATAGTAATTTGCAATGCTCACTCAAGTTATGCTTAACCTTTTAAAACATTTTAGTATATCTTAGAGGTGTCACGCCCAAAACTTAGGGTAATAATAAACAATTAGAGTTACTCAAAACTCTTGAACACGTACACGGTACAATGCCTGTTCTCAGAACAATGTCGAGAGGGCAAAGAATTGCACACCATTTTATTATTCAGAACACTTGACTAAGTGAAAAAGTGAAGATCGCTTGAGGGTCTATTGGGGACGAGAGTGCGTGCGCGATCCTATTGCAATTCGCGGCAGCTGTGATGGCTTCACTAGGCCAATATTAATTATGTACCGCTGAGACCCAGCTACATGTTAGGAGCATAACATGGAAATGGAAAAGT
Organism: Leucoma salicis; assembly: GCA_948253155.1. Lineage (NCBI taxonomy): Eukaryota > Metazoa > Arthropoda > Insecta > Lepidoptera > Erebidae > Leucoma > Leucoma salicis. The sequence goes on from OX411806.1 coordinate 11,382,265, forward strand.
AATTACCTAATATTTTTATTATGTATCTTCTATTTGTACGTATACTTATACAATGCCATACTCGATAACTCATAAAGAAATTTTATTATCATAAAATATTTTACTACTGCTTATCATCACGCCATTTCCCTTGTGGTTTAGGCAGAGAGAACAATGCATCAAAAGGCTCTATTCTTGCATACATCTCTCGCTTCTTCAACATTCATAATTCTCAATTCTCATTCTCATACACGCTTGTCGGTTTCGGAAACTCATGACTCCACCTTCCTTCAATACATGACCGATTTGGTCTAGATAGGTGAGTCTCGGTCTCCCGCTATACCTACATCCTTTCCACTTTCGCCTTGTTATATCTTCTTAACAAGTCACTCGTCCGGCATTATTTCCACGTGTCCGAACCAGTGAAGCTCTCTTACGTCGTCGTTCCGAATCCGGTCAGTCAGCCTCACCCCACAGATTCTCCGCAGAAAATATTATACGTGAAAAGAAGGTTCAAAATTTTTTTGAAGAGCCGTCTTTGTTGTGGTGGTTTGTATAACAACACACCAACATTGATGAACAGATATTCCAGGGCTATTTGATGGTAAGCCACAAAAACTCTTGAACACGTAGGAATCGCGAATTTACAAGCATACAAATGGTTATACACACGTTCACTTTGATTCAGAAATATTTGAGGATTTCGCAAATATTTGTCATGAGTGCAATATTTCACGTAGCTATTATGTTTATGTTAAAAATACTTACATTTAACCAGCCTTTTGTAGTATTAATAAAATAACTGTATTAGGCTATATAGACGTGTCTGAACAATTTTTTTTTGGATTTTTTGTCTCTTTGCTTGTTCACGTATCACGCAAAAACTACTAGGCGGATTATGATGCATCTTTTTTATTTGATAGCTCTTGACTAGACTTAAACACTGGTATACATTTTATCCCGCTACTATATCGGGCACCTGAGATATAACCCAAAAACTAGCTTTTGGCTGTGGCGTAGCCGCGGGCAAAGGCTAGTACTATTATAAAGCTGTAACAGAGCTGTGTCTGTACATTTAAGATATTTGAGAAAAAATGAGTGAATATAGCCATATAGGCGTGTCTGAACACAAAACATTTTTTTTTAGATTTTTGTCTGTTTGTCTATTTATCTGTTTGTTTGTTCACGTATCACGAAAAAACTACTGAACGGATTTTGATGCAACTTTTTTTTTGATAACTCTTGATTAGACTTAACAACTGGTATACATTTTATCCCGCTACTATATCGGGAACCTGAGATATAACCAAAAACTAGCTTTTGGCTGCGGCGAAGCCGCGGGCAAATGCTAGTAATAGTAATAGTAATAGTAATAGTATAGTATAGTATGAGCATTCAATTGTTTTGCAGTTTAACCAACATTTTCGATGGATATAATATGTCAGTTGATTTCAAATGCACGATAACGACAGAGGCGATAGCCCTACGGCCTTTCTGAAGCCATGTTTATTCATCATTCACATTGGAAGCATATCTATTGAAAGATAGAAATTATTTTATGAGGCCCTCACCAACTATATTATAGATTACTAGTTTCTGCCCACGACTTCGCTTGCATGGACTTCAAAATTTTGATTAATCTATCTTATATATTACTAGCTTTTGCCCGCGGCTCCTAAAAAGATAGTTTTTGGGTTATATCTCAAGTTTCCGATATAGTAGCGGGATAAAATGTATACTAATTTTTAAGTTTAATCAAGAGCTATCAAATAAAAAAAGTTGTATCAAAATCCGTTCAATAGTTTCTGCGTGATGCGCGAACAAACAAACAGACAAACAGACAAAAAATAAATGTTTTGTGTTTATACATGCCTATATAGCCTAATACAGTCATTTTTTCTCAAATATCTTAAATGTACAGACACAGCTCTGTTACAGCTTTATAGTAGTATAGATAGATTTCTTTAGCCTGTTTTTTCTGTCGGTTCGCGAGATCTTCCTTTATGCTTATTCCTATATCAAATTCTAAAATTTACCCCTCATTATAAGCTTATCGTGCCGGCTAATGACGAAAAGACCCAGGGTCTAAAAATGTACCGCTTCTCTTAAATTTGAGATTTAAAATCATCTAAGTAGAGGGTGAGAAAAAAGGAATTTTGGGGCGTCTCTGAACACAAAACAGTTTTTTAGAACTTATTTGTTTATCTGTTTGTTTTTTCGCACATCACGTAAAAACGACTGAACGGATTTTGATAAAACTTTTTTGTTTGTTAAAAAATAATATAATAACTTGTATACGACCTGTTCCGCTACCTGAGATATAACCTAAAAAGTCGTGTGCAAAGGCTGGTTATAAATAAAAATAACGAAGGGTAAGGATTATTGTATGCACGGATACCAATACTATGGTTAATGAAATGTATTTTCTTGTTTCAGATAACTCTGTTTCCAATTCCAAATTGTGAACGTCGAGTTGAAGGTTAGTGAGTTTATTATGTTTATCGCGGAATTCCAATTTTAAATACCTACGGAAAACGTGTGGCTTCAATTTCGCAGATCTATAACCTAATTTTTTTTACGTGAGGAAATCATTTAAGAGTGTCCTTCATCGGCGAAGAGGTTATATCGGACTACCAATGTACTTTGTCTGGGTATACCTGTTAAAAGCGGTATTCCTTGACGCGTGCGTCTTTTGCGCGGGACGGAAGATTGCTGGTAATTTCCCCAAGAATATCCCTAAACAACCAAAGCCCAAGAGTAACTGTGTCAGCCGGTAAGAGCGCCACGTCATCTCTTTAGTCAATCATCCATAACGGGACTGGCGATACTACAATAGTGGCGATAAGTTCTGGGCGTGTTTACTACATTTGGAAAAAACTGTTTGATTCAACTCAGTAAATAACTTGTTATTTCCATTGTATCTACAAACTTAATTAACAGTGTATTTTTCTCCGGATTGAACTATTTATCAAACAACTAGTCGGCGATTCAGCCTCGTTTCACTTTTCACGCTCGCAATACAAAACTAGGTTATAGTGAGATAATAGTTGCCCATCTCGTTTGTTCTCCCCCATTGTTTGCATTTCGACGGTGCTGTTACGGACTATGTTTTATTGAAAAACTCCCAGAAGTTAATAGGTGAGCAATGTTTGGCTGTTTACAAAGAGTTCGGTGGCGTTGTATTATTGCTTCTCTGTGCTTGTATTCTATCGTGATCCATGAAAATATTTAGCAACAGATAACTATCCCCGGCATTTTATAGGTACCTAGTTCAAACATCCGTTTTATTATCTGCTACATACATAAAAGCGTATGTTATGATTTTGAAGCAAATACGTGCATAGGCCTCCTATCGCTTGTTGCGAGAAATCTTTACCACAGTAAACATTAAACTGTGTCTTTACGTTAGAGAACCATCGATTGTATGTGTGTTTCATTTGCAATATCATCGTCAGCCTGTTACTGTCTCAGTTTTTGCCATGGATCTCATCTTAGACCAAGAGAAAATGAGAGTTTCGGGCTCGGCTTTAGCAGCTCTATAATGCTGACGGGTTGCAGATCGGCAGACTTCACAAAATTAAAAGTAAATCGTTGTAGGGAACTTATTATACCCAAGTATGCCTTATTGCGTACTAGACAGGTTTGCATTTCCATAAAAATCAAGTATTATTTTATCTTTTGATCTTTACGACTAGTCTATGTAGTAAAAGTTCTTTAATAAAATAATTAATTAATTAAAATATTAACCTTTTACCGCACTTGCGTCCATTCTACGTCAAATATTAGCTGAACCTAAGTTTCGGCTTTTTAGGTCAAATATTTAAATTGAAGAAGGGAACCGTAAGAAGCCCCAAATTTTGTAAAAATATAATAAAAACTAATAAACGAAAATAAGTTCGCTAATTATGAAAACTGAATGAATCATAACATTTTTGAAATAATCTGGATGCAGTCTTACAGAGCTGTTATTTCTGTAAAAAAACTGAATATTTAACGTGTGTTAAAGTTTATTAAAATCGTAGCTGTATAATTTTTGTAGAAGAAGGGGGTAAATTTAAAAAAAAGTTTTATCGTCTGTATGAGAATTACTATATATGGGTAGTAAGGCGCCACACTACCATGTTTGTTGCCCCGAACGGGGTGTGGATGGATTTACAAATTAAGATTTAAAACAATGTTAGATATACATATTCAGCTACCAGAATATTGTTCCAGCTGCTATCAGGAGATGTAGGTATATCTATGAACGTAGATATATGCATGCAGTCACGCCTGTTTTCCAGAGGAGTAGGCAGATCTAACAAATATCTATGTCTGATCAAAAGACTTCCTGCTGCCCACTTTTCGCCTCCATTTCGGGAACGTGACGGGTAGTCAACCATATCGCCACCATTTGATCGATTCTTACTAAAACCCTCAACTGAGTTCTAACGGGTATACGTCTACCAACAATAATCAGAAATAAAAACTAAGAGCAAGAGGTTCAATATTCGCACTTGGTTCAATAGATAGATTATGAAGATAGAACTGACGTGCTGTGCATTTATCTTATATATTTAAAGGAGCAATAATTGTATATCTGTTTATTTATTTATTTCTTTGTATCTCGGAAACAGCTCTAACGATTTGGATGGAATTTTGTACTTAGATAAGGATTTGCTTTCTATGTTTATTTGTATATGCATTTTCCCTGAGAAAACGCGTTTTTTCACAAAAGAGAGAAAAAAAATACTATAGAACGCTAACAATGTCAGCGCCCTCTCGTATATTTTTGGGGTACTTTTTCGCCTTACCAAAAGAACAAACACGCATATTTGTGGACTCTATAACGTTTTTCACTGTTATCCAGGATTATATAATTGTAGGAATGTTGTATACCAAATGTTAGACAATTAATTCATTTTGAGATATAATAATAAGAACATGTTACCGTGTTGTACATTAGTTTCACACAAATACGTTTTTGCAACGAAAGAATCGCTAAAAAGGTGGTCTGAATAGGAACTAGAGCAGACAGACATTTTTTTAATTTTTTCGAAGATACAGTTCATACCTATGGAGGTAAATTTGCAAAATATTCATATGTAATAAGTACGTGTATCGTATATAAAAACTAGCTGTCGCGGGACGTCTACCAAATGTGAAAACATCGAAATAATTATGTACAAATAATGAGTAGAAATAAAATGATCATAAATTTTTCAATGTGTGTTTGTATAAAATTATGACATGTGTAAAATAACGGAAATGGGCATAAATCATCAGCGTCAGGCCCTGGATATCATCTAGGACCGAAGTACTCGTCAAGACGAATCAAACGAGTATGAACTCGATAGGGTTGCGTCGTTTCATTACAGAGTTACTATGGCCATCTTCCAGCTCCATGATCAGACCCTGTATACCATCTAGAGATTAAGTATTGGTCAAGACGAATCATGCGAGCCCAAACTCGATGGCGTTATGTAGTTTTATAACGGAGTCCCTATGGCCATCTTCTAGCTCCATCATCAGACCCTGGATGCTATCTAAAGACAAAGTACTCGTCAACACGAATCAAACGAGTCCAAACTCGATAGGGTTGCGCTGTTTTATTATAGAGTTCCTATGTCCACCTTCCTCAGAGAGCTCCATCATCAGATCAGTTCCATGTCATCATAATATTGCATTGTCACGCGATATACATATGCGTGTAAAATTTCAGCTCAATCGGAAACCGGGTCGTGTGTCAAATTTAACTTGAAAGATTTGAACGGGACAAGTAAAATAAAAGCGTCGCCACGCTAACAGCCGATTTTAGCCTCCCTCCGCATTAGATGTTTCACATCAATAAATAATTGTGCCTGGTAGATGGCAATAGGCTCGTCCTCTATTACATGGTACTCAAATATAGCTTGCGAAACGTGAGTGTGTAATACACCTCTGCCTACTCCTTCGGGGAATACAGGCGTGATACTATGTGTATCTTCTCTATAGTTTAAAAACGCCGAGCGAAGCTCGGTCGCCCAGGTACTTATAATTAATGCGAAAATGTAAAGCTTTTGGACAAGGTAATTATAAAACGAGGAGAGTGTTATTCTTGTATAGAAATAAAACATCTTTCAGCATAAATTGGAGTAACCTCCCTACACCAAAATGAAAGTTTGTTTGTTGTCCGGGAATGTTGTCACGAGCTCGCAGGGAGCCGTTCTGCTGACTCCGCTGATTTAAGGGAAAACTTTCCTTGTTTTGCATTTTACTGAAACGCGGGGAAAGTCGCCCCCGAGATTTGAATATTTTAGAAGTGGCGTAGCTTTGCTAAGGTGAGTCCCTTTATGCGACTTCCTAGCAATTGGCTCACGTGCATTAAAGGTAACTAATGGAAACACGTTTCAAACAGTAAAGTGGTAATAATAATTTTGTGAAGGAAAATGTCTACAAAAATAAATATACAAATATAATATAGCCACTTAATTTTTACTTCTATGTGCTAAATTTAATGAGCAAAAGCTTCACTTTATATAACAAAATTTTTCATACATAATCTTGTTTAAAGGCTTCTTAAACAGAGCTTAACTAATTTTATTTACATAAAATTAGAGAAACTACCCACTTCTGTTATTAACGAATTAGTTTAGCTTGTATTTAAATAACTATTAAATTATTAAAAAAAGAAGATATGTACCGTCTATCCCTATTTGTGTGGCTTGAAATAAAATTTTTGAAAAAGTTACATCTTACTATTATTTTTTTTTTCAAAGTAAGCAGTTACCGTAGCCTATTGATACACCAGAAGTATCTCTTGCGTATCGCCTACTCCCAACGAAAGGGATAGCGTGGAGAGGTCGGATAATATGGACAGAAGAGGAGGGAGGATTTAGGCCTCCGGCGGTCTTACTTTCCCCGTCAAGCCCATTCATGCTGGGGAATCCAAGCCTCTACCACTGCATTTTTTGTAAGGCTGGAAAATATTAAAAAAAAAATTAGGTACGAATGTCTTAGCTTCAATACCTTAAATCCATGCTAGTTAAATTCCCGTATCAAAAGCAATTGCAGTTATACAAAATAAAAAGAGAAATAAGATTAGATAAAAACTGTGCAATGGCATGGGTCAAATCTATTTCCTGTTCTGACAGTCATTTATTTTCTTTGTGCTCGTGTCGGTGTTGTATCAACGTGGAACGAGCGTGGGTTTTGTCTCTTTGAAACAGGTTAAATAAATAGATCCGTTTTCATAACGGACGAATGGAATCTCCACATTCAACTTAATAGAATTGAAGCTTTATCTGATTGAAGTTTTAATTAAGTTCTTGTTACTCTTTAATTGTTACCAGTGAATTAGTTTTTGCTATACTAATCCGCAATCGTTCATGCATGCTAGCTTGCGGAACAAATTACACTATAATATTATAATAATTTTTTTAAAATGTCAACATCGTTGAACTATTATACGTTTGAAGTTAGTTAAGTATTATTTAATAATTTTGGCTTTCGTTTAAGCAATTAAACCTAATTTTTTATTTACATAACTTAGGAGTTCCATCCATCCATCAGCCTTTCATCGTCCACTGCTGGACATAGGCCTCCCCAAAATGGGGGTTTTACCATAATCACCACGCTTGGCACGCGGGTTAGCGATCGCAGTGGAAGTTTTTAGTACACAGGGGAACGCTGCTGCCCGGTCCTCCGGTAATCCCTTAGTCAGCTTTTACGACTCCCATAGGAAGAGACGGGGTGAAGCTATTCTTGGTGCCGGCCCCACACGGCATACAACTTAAGAATTACCTCCGAGTAGTTCATACACTCGAAGCTGACGTCGAGTGTAGGGGCAAGACGATATTGTTACTGAGAATTACTGTCACATTTTTTTTTTTGTTATTTTGTTTGTTAATGTTCCTAACCGCACACCCGTCGTTCGGGGCAACGAACAGGGTAATGTGGGGCCTGCACCCACTAAAGAAACCCGCCATGTGCCGTCTCTTCGCCTTTATTGGGGAGCCACTGGAATTGTGTTACATTCCTTCGGTGGTCCGCCGGCGGCTTACCCTTTCGGGTACCCCCTACTGAGCGACGCATCCGCAGAAGCGTTGCACCTTCGCGGGAGGCCTTGCGGGTGGTGGAAGTTCCCCGGTCCATCCACCCGCAGCCTCAGCTAGGGCGGCATGAGGCGCAAGTATCTGCGCCTGCATCGCCCCGGTCGCTGGCGGCGGTTTGGGTCAGCGGAAGAATCCTCCTCCGTGGCCCTCTCCGCCGCTTCCTTCCGCGAGATAACCTCCTAGCAGAAGGCAGCGACCGCGGCCCAATTCCTGTCGCTACGAAGCATCGCTCTGACGACGCTCGGCAGCGAGAGGTCTCCCCCTATTTCAGCGACGAGTTCACGGCACTGCTCGGCCCAAGCCGGGCACGACTCGGGCGTGTGCCGCGCCGTGTCCTCGGCACAGCTGCAGTGGTGACAGCCCGGAGTCGCTTCCCTCCTTGCGACTATGTGCAGATATCTGCCGAAGCAACCGTGCCCCGACAGCACCTGTACCAGTCGGAAGGTAAGGACTCCGTGCCGTCGCCCCGCCCACTCCTCCAGCACCGGCTGGAGCGCCCCTACGGTTTAAAGACCGGCCGGGGCGCCTCCAACCGCGCCCTCCACCCGGCCATGGCAGCTCGGCGGGCGTCGCCCTGCCACCTGGCCACCTCCCTGGGTAAGGGGCGTTCGCCCCCCTCCCGCTCTTGCGACGCCCGCCGATACACCTCGGCGAGCACCTCCGCCTCCAAGTCCCACGAGGGGATTCCGGCCAACACGCAGGCCGCCTCCGTCGACACCGTGCGGTATTTGCGTATGACTCTGGACGCAACGACTCTCTGTGGTCTCCACAGAAGAGAATTACTGTCACCTGCCCATTCTTTATCACGGATGATGGTTGTGCACGATGTAAATAAGGAAAACAAACAAATGAGCGGAAAAGACAAAGGCAGTATTGACCTTACTTCAGTTAGTCCTGGTCTTGTTTTCTCGGTACGAGTAAGAACACCTTTACTCATCTTTAAAACAAGCACATACACCACACACACAGAGAGATACTGCAAGCTAAGGAAAACTGTATTGTTGGAAGAGTTGACTATTCAAATTCAAATTCAAAAATATCTTTACTTCATAGACCTATTATACAGCACTTAAAATTGTGAAGAATTCACAATAACTTTGTGAAATAAAATTGTCTTTGTTCATTAATGTGATGAACGTTTCTACACTTATCAAAGCTTCTAACATTTTTCTTGACGTATAACAAATTTTCATATTTATCGCGACACAACAGTTAGAATGTTTATTTCTTTGAATTTCTGTCTACGGGAAACTCTCGGGCCTAGATTATAGATTGCACGAACGGCCCTTTTCTGAAGTAATCTCATTGGTTGTCGGAAAAAAACCTGTGTTTACTTCTTATTAACCAGCCTAGAAAAAATAAATCTGGTGATAGAATAGCCGCCTATATATGTACTATCCTCACTCCTCTTTTGAGCTTTTGTTAGTGCTGTGGAATGATTGGTATTGGTTTTGCCAGTCAGTGGTCCATGAGTATTGGTTTTCACTTAGAACCAGCCGGGCTTTGGTTTGTTTATTGCCGCTAACGCTAAAAATAGTATCCATTCATATTTGGTATGTGAATTTGGATATATGTATATTTGATAAAAACGATGTTCACTAGGTCAATCCTCAATCCGCGGAAACAAATGTGAGATCTCTATTTTAAATTCCAACTATTAATCCACTTAAGCAATATATCAAACATAACAAGAAAAGAAGGAGAAAAAATATTTTTGATTTGGTACTACGCAAAAGGTCTGAGTTTTTTTTATTGCTTGTAGTGGCAGACGAGCCACGGCCCATCTGATGGTAAATGGCAACCGTCGCTCATAGACTCAACTATACTGAGAGTATTGTCAAGCTGCTGCTCACCATTTCATTTCACCAATATGAAATGAAAGAATAAACGGCTATCAGGAGATCCATCCGCCTTTACAGCCGCTACAGCCAAAACGCAACGATGTGCTTCATGACCGGTCACACGGGAGATGGTGGTACAAAATCGCTCGGGCCCGATACCAAGTGAGTACTCCCACTCGGTACCGAGCCCTACCAAAGTCAAAGTTAAGTGTAGTCAGCGTAAGGTTTTAAGCTGTCAAACACTGTTTGATTGGTAGGAACTTCCCCACATAATTAAGCACACGAGCGAAGCCTTAAAATACCGAAAGTTGAATAGACATTTCATGAAAACGAAAAGAAAACGAACGACGAATCAACGTTGTAATCAGATTACAACCTTTTTGATACACTGACATATTTGGGTAATTGGAATCCTTTGAAGTTACTCTGACAGGAAATCAATACGAAATCCTACTAATTGAAAGTATTTGGTCATTTAAAATGTCAAAATCAAAGATGTCACCACGTTATATCATTATTTGCACTTGCTCTCCGACCACCGTAGTTCTAAATATACGCTATTAAAAAGTTAAAAAAATAAATTCGTTAACTACAATTTTATTTTACCACAGCACAACATTTACTCGGCCAGTACCATATTCACGTTTTTCCATTTGCGTTTATTTTGATTCATATATCATATTTTTCATTTCAGTTAGTACGAATATAAACTGAATTGTATTGCATCACAGTGTTTATGTATGTCCTATCAGTTTTTGCCTCTGTGCACATTGGTGAATGTTTTTATACCTAGGTGTAGGTAAACTGGACACAGAGAACATGAGTTTCACTCGCATTTTATTATCTAAAATGATCGCTAACCCATTGTATTGGGACAATTACAGGATTTTTCTATTTATAGGTAATATATTTTTGGTTCTCGTTCAAGTTATTTATTCAGTAAATTAATAATTTACACGATTAACGTTGATTTTGTAACAGTGCTCGTGTAAGCTTTAGAATTATATTTAAATATTTTACAATGAATGCGGTTGAAATGCGATCTTTGCGAAAAATCTGCGGAGTTAGGCTGACTGACCGCAGGCCCAGATTAAGTCTCTGGTTTAGGTCTTAAATTGAATTGATAAGCATTAAATGACAGCACAGTGAATTCATTTTGGCGAAAACATTAATTTAGTCTCATTTGCTCATTAATATATTTTCCGTCGCCAATGATATAAAGTGAAATCTCTAGCTGACTACTCACAATCTTCATGTGACTGTCAAATTTTACCTCCCTTAGACTATACGTTAGGTTGTAAATACCCTAAAGTAAGATTTAAGACGATGTATTGTGGTTATCAGCCTGCCAAGCGTGGCGATTACGGCACTATCCCCCATTCATGGGGAGGCTTATATCCAGAAGTGGACTTTAAAAGGCTGATGGATGGATGGATTGTGGTTATATCGATTTGGTCTGCCGAACCGAAACGGTTCACAATTTTTATTTGGTACTGGTATGTGTGGTTTTATAGAGGATTTGGTATGCGGATGTGTAACATCAACGGACATTCGCTCCTTAACCGCATTGTGTAACAGACTATAAATAGAGTATTTTTTTAATAAATTTTGTTTATTTTGCCCAAGCGGTACTACTAAAGTAAGCGCGACGTGATATTATTTATCTCACGCAATATGCTAAATAAGTTTTCTGTCAGTAACGCTATAAAGGGCAATCGCGATACTAGTAAAAACACGTACATCGTAGTACGATGCTTCTTAATATAGTACTGAAGCTTTCCGCCCTCACAAATTTTAATAACACTTACCTCTGAAACTTGTCTCAACGCACCAATCGTCACAAAAGAATAAAAAACTTAAAAACTAATCGTACATAAGTACTTTGAAGTAACTAGACAGTTTAGTTTGTCGCTAGTTTATTATTAACCGGCACATAAATATTATATGAAAAGGATATTAACCAGTTGATGTGAGTCCATGATAGTTACTATTTATCTTTATTACTGATCTACGAGTACCCGATCAAACCTGAAACCACTAATAAAAGTTATAACTAGGCCATTTATCTATAACATGGTAGATACAACGAAGTGTTCCAAAACCAGTTTATTGGTAAAGACATTAAAAGTTCGCCGGGTGAAGTAGTTATTTTATTTATGAATAAGTACATCGAATGAGTAATATACAGTTTAAATATAAACTTAGTATTTTGTTTAAAATCTTTAATCTTGCGCAATTACCCTGTTTAACTGTTATCTTTTATTTTCATCACATCAAAATATGTTGGAAATGATAGACATGCAAAACGAAAAAGGTTGCTAGGACGTCGCGGTTCACGTTTAGATTTCATCAGATGATATCAGTTAATTGATGTAAATGTTATCTTGGGCGGGGTGCGGTTACGTCATAAAAACCGCATTTCAAAATATCGGCATGTAAATTGCCTGAATCAGATTGCTACACTCTATAACTGATTAGGTCACCAAATATTTTTTTTAAATAAATCATTGTGTAAGTTATTAATTAAATATGGAAATGGAATGGATATTGAAATATATTTTCAGGGTATACTCATATACCTATAGAGTTAAGTGTTTGACAATCCTAATGTGAGGTCATCGCCCTCCACGCGCTCGCGCAGTCAAGCCACTGTCGCAGGCCAATAATCCGGTTAGGGCGACCGCACGCGCTGTCGGCGCGGGCCTGATCGAAATGTAATTGAGTCTGCTCACCTGTCGTACCGCACGCCTATTAAAACAATTTACGAAGAGGCTAGAACATGTTGTAGATAAATTCTGACAGTGTATTAATGTCGCCACGTAATGCAGACTGCTCATACCACTTAGGTATACATATTAATTAATTTCAAATTTTTAATTGGTAAGTATATAGAAATAGCTGTCTCGGTGGTGCAGCGGTAGTGTATGCAACTGCTGAGCATGAGGTCTCGGGTTCGATCCCTGGATCGGGCAGTATTATTGAGCTTTTTCGTAATAAGAAAAATTCTCAGTAGCCCGGAGTTTGGAAATGTGCCCGGTAGACGGCAATAGGTTAGCCCCCTATTACGTGCGACTTAAACATAGCTGGCGAATCATGGATGTTTACATACACCTCTGCCTACCCCTTCGGAGAATACAGGCGTGATGCTATGTTAGTATATAGAAAAAACTAAATGTCACGGGACGTCTAGCAGATGTGAAACATCGAAATTATTTTGTAGAAATAAAATTACTATAACTTTTTTGATCTATATTTTTTAGCATTTGACATGCTCCGCCACTTTTAAAGTATAAATTATTTGAGAATAAGGAAAAAGAGATTTTTTGTACTAGCGGGAATCGAACCCGCGTCTTTTCCAATCCGGGGAAGTGCTCTAAGCCACTGAGCTATAGTACAGGTACTTCGACCATCCCAATCTCCTTATTACATTTGTCTTTACGACCAGCGCCATCTATCGGAAGCATTTACATGCATTAAACCGATATAGTAAGTTTAATTTTGCAATTAAAATTCATACTATTTGATGGCGCGATTTTTTAAACATTTTTGATCTATATTTTTTAGCATTTGACATGCTCCGCCACTTTTAAAGTATAAATTATTTGAGAATAAGGAAAAAGAGATTTTTTGTACTAGCGGGAATCGAACCCGCGTCTTTTCCAATCCGGGGAAGTGCTCTAAGCCACTGAGCTATAGTACAGGTACTTCGACCATCCCAATCTCCTTATTACATTTGTCTTTACATTGATAGATGGCGCTGGTCGTAAAGACAAATGTAATAAGGAGATTGGGATGGTCGAAGTACCTGTACTATAGCTCAGTGGCTTAGAGCACTTCCCCGGATTGGAAAAGACGCGGGTTCGATTCCCGCTAGTACAAAAAATCTCTTTTTCCTTATTCTCAAATAATTTATACTTTAAAAGTGGCGGAGCATGTCAAATGCTAAAAAATATAGATCAAAAATGTTTAAAAAATCGCGCCATCAAATAGTATGAATTTTAATTGCAAAATTAAACTTACTATATCGGTTTAATGCATGTAAATGCTTCCGATAGATGGCGCTGGTCGTAAAGACAAATGTAATAAGGAGATTGGGATGGTCGAAGTACCTGTACTATAGCTCAGTGGCTTAGAGCACTTCCCCGGATTGGAAAAGACGCGGGTTCGATTCCCGCTAGTACAAAAAATCTCTTTTTCCTTATTCTCAAATAATTTATACTTTACTATAACTTGACAAAGTACTCAAGACGATTCAAACGAGTATAAACTCGATAGGGTTACGAAGCTTCACTACAGAGTTACTGTGGCCACCTTCCAGCTCCATCGTCAGACCCTGGATACCATTTAGAGACAAAGTACTCGTCAAGACAAATCATACGAGCCCATACTCGATGGAGTTATGTCGTTTTATAACGGAGTTCCTATGCCCAGCTTCTAGCTCCATCACCAGACCCTGGATACCATTTAAAGACAAAGTACTCGTCAAGACGAATCAAATGATTCCAAACACGATGGTGTTGTATCGTTTCATTACAGAGTTATTGTGGTCACCTTCCAGCTCCATCATCAGACCCTGGATACCATCTAAAGACAAAGTACTCATCAAGACGAATCAAACGTGTCTAAACTTGACGGGGTTGCGTGATTTCATTGTAGAGTTACTATGGCCACCTTCCAGCTTCATCATCAGCCCCTGGATGCCATCTAGACACAAAGTACTTGGCAAGACGAATCATACGAGCCCAAAGTCGATGGGGTTGCGCCGTTTTACTATAGAGTTCCTATGTCCACCTTCCAGCTCCATCATCAGATCAGCTCCATGTCATCATAATATTGTATTGTCACGTGATATACACATGCGGGTAAAATTTCAGCTCAATCGAAACCGGGAAGTGTGTCAAATTTACCTAACAAGATTTGAACGGAACAAGTAGGTACAATAAAAGCGTCGCCACGCTAACAAACGATTTTACCCTCCTTCCGCACTAGATGTTTCACATCAATAATTGTTAGCATAATATATAATGTGGCACACATGCTGCCCACATCATCATATGGTGGGGCCAGATCAAGAATAATCAGCGTTTGACGATATCAACAGCTAATTGCGCTGCTATTTCATGATATGATTTTGTGAAAAAAGCTAATAATAAGGCGTCAATTGAATATAAAATTGTATTGAATTGTTGTAACAAAAAATATTCCTAAATTAAAAAAAGAAAGAATTAAAAAATATTGTGACTGTAAAAGTTTATAAACAAAATTAAACAATAGTCCCAATATTGAGCACGACTGTTTTTAAAGATGTCTCAATTTTATGAAGTTTCCTATTCATTGTTGATATAAAATCTAAATACATGTAGTTCAATGGTAAAGTTAATGGTACACAGTTTGTACTGTCATTCGCATGACAAGACCGATCAAAACTCGCTCACTGTTCTACAGCTGTAGTAACCGAGCGTAACAAACTCAAATTGAAATGTCACCCCTTTCAAATATTCACACAACGTAACATAAAATGTCTGTAACTTGGAGGCTTATTTGTAATCTTCTATGGTTCGTTTGTTATAGGAAGGGATCACGCTACTTTGTAATTGCTACATTCAGCCTCTGTGGTCACGTAATGTCTCCACTCCTCATGAGCCACCCATTGCTATTCGTGTCCTCTTTTTTTGTATCATATTCTCCTCCACAAAACGTTTGTTTGATATTGATTACAGATATTGAAAGTTAGATTACCTATCATTTATATCAAAAATCATTCCAATTAGTTCGCGTATCACCAAAATAGTATTATTTTATACTACAAGGGCAGCGAAAAGAATTTAGTCCACCTGATGATAAGCGGTTACCGGTATATCTAGAAAACAAAAAAGTTTCATCAAAATCCGTCCAGTAGTATTTGCGCACAAACTCAACTTTGTCAAAAAACAGACAAAAATTAAAAAGAAAATTGTTTTGTGCTCCGAGACGACTAAATAGCCACATTTTTAAACAGTCATGTTTTTTCAAATATCTGAAATGTACAGATCTGTTACAGCTATCTATATAATTAGTAACAATCCACTTTCTTTATTATAAAATCTATTTTTAAATCATAAAAGCCTATGGGCGGTGGATCCGAACGATGTCAGTGGTTTCCGTGATATCTGTAGCAACTGTTGAAGGTGTACCTTGACCGACTTCGAACGATCCACAAGAGTCGATATTATTAGAAATGAATACGCCACGTGTAACCTTTTCACCTTTTGTAACATAAGATATAAGTATATTAGGTACAAGTTTGTTGAGTTATTGATATTCCTTGAAAGCTATTATTGTGTACTTTAATTTGTAAATGTTATATATAATATAAAATTATTATCTTATTATTGGAGCACTTGATATGATCGGTTATTTAGTACAATATCTTATTGCGTAATATCTCTTAAAAGTTAAGTGCTAGAATACACATCAAAATATTTAAGAAATCGCGCCATCAAATAGTTAATTGCAAAATTAAACTTACTAGGTATGTTGGAATAATTCATATAAATGCATCCGATAGGTGGCGTGGGTCGTAAAGACGTCTAAAACAAATGTGATATGGGGATTAGGAATCGCCGTCAGTGACTGCGACGGCTTAGCGGTCTAGAGCACTTCCCCATATTGGAAGAGACTTAGGTTTGAATCCCGCTCTCAGTGAAGTTATCTTTTTCCACTTTCACAAATTATTTATTCTTTGATGTGTATAAATTACTTATGAATACTTTAAAAAGTGGCGGAGTATGTCAATTGCTAAAAAATATAGATCAAAAATCATTGATGTGTATCTTAAAAAGTTCTTAAAGTAAGTTCGCGACAACATACTATGTCTATCTTCAAAGGAACTATTTTTATGTTTAAAATTTCGATCAAAATTAATAATATAAATCGAATTTAACAGCTATGATGTCAAATTATATTTAAATAAATATAATTATTATATTAAGTATTCGATTTAGAATAAAATGCAATTTAGCAAAATGAAAACTCGTTCTGCGAAATAAATATGATTATACGCACGGCTATTGGCGCGGAAGGGGCTCGTAGCTGTGCGGAGTGATATTTAATCAGTAACATTTTCTATTTATCTTTTTAATTTTTCTCTTTTTAATTTTGTCTTTCTGCAGACGAAGTCGTGTGCATTAACTAGTATGTAATGGTTAACATTATTTATTTGCATGTAGGCGGTAATCTTTGGAACTAAACAATTCCAAAATTTCTTTTTCTAATTGAAAGGTAATTGACTTCCGATGGATATGTATTTTATATAGGTATATATTATATAGGCATAAGTCTATAAGTTGTAAAAAAATTAAAGACACACTCAGGATATAGGAAACTCTTTACGCGACGATTCGAGACATCCTAAACTGTATCCACGTCTATTCCATTCAATAAAATTAATTACAGCTTTCATATTAGCCACTTATAAATAATACATTATTATTACTAAAATAACATAGTAGGGATGAGCGGTTTAACCCACTAATGTAACTATCTTCGCCGTGACAGTCTGAGTTGGATCTTGTATATTCAAATCGTTATCTTGAACCACTGATTCTTCCGAAGATGCAGCCTGGAAATTAAAAAATCTAGTTAATGTGTATGTTATCAACCAATTTCAGTTTGATGCTATGCTGATGCTTTTTTCCCCTGAAGCACTTTTAAAGCGGCTTTGCACATCCGTCGGCAGCCGCTGATATTCACATAATTCTTTACAAACAGATATGTTCCTATTATGTATTCTGTGGTACAGCTAAAGAAGCCGAGAGTATTGCGCTTTCCAGGCTATGGTAGGCGACATGCATGCTTGGATATTTTATGTGTGAATGCGCTGCTACATAACATGCCATGAGATTGCGCGTAAGGCGCGAGTCAAGCTCGCAACGATCTGCGGAAAGCCGGCGTTACGTTTCAAATTTAAACTCCGTAACAAAAAAGTTAGAAGAGTAGGCCGTGTGGCATATGGATGGATGGATGGAACAAAAGAGCTAAGCAACCCACAAGTGCTTTTAGCATATGAAATTAAAGAATTGATGGCATCTCTCTTATCTCCTGCTACAACCAAAACACACCGATGTGCTTCATGGCCGGTCACACGGGAGATGGTGGTACCGGGAAGGGTAGGTAAACAACTCCATCCAATGCATGCTCCATCCATCCATTGCTACATCCATCCATCCAACAGCCTTTCAACGTCCACTGCTGGCCATAGGCCTCCCCAAGAGAACGCCACAACGAGCGGTCCCGTCATGGGGGATAATGCCGTAATCGCCGCGCTTGTCAGGCGGGTTGGCGATCGCAGTGGATGTTGTTAATACTCCAGGTAGTGCTGCTGCCCACTCCCGCATTATTTCCTCAGTCGGCTCTTACGACTCCCGTGGGTAGAGAGGGGTGAGACAATTCTAAAGCCGGCCCCACACGGCCATAATTATATGTTATGATTAACAAAAATTGTAACCATTTTATATAAATAGGGAAATGTGATGGTGTAAAAATGTAAAATTGTATGTACTCAAATTCAAATTGTTGTTAAACTTGCCAATTCCGATTATTGAATGCAAAGAATATAACTAATCTTCTATATCAAGTGAGAGACGTTATGCATGACAAGATCCTATGATTTAATTTAAGAGAACTGGGTATTAAGTTAGATTTCGCTTCTTTTATTAGCAAAACTGCTATGCAAATTGTTTTGATCAAAACTTGGCCTTTTCACACATCTGCTTTTTTTTCGTTTGCGTATATTGTTGCAGCAGATGGCTTGCTATTCTACCACTATCAATAATTTAGGAAAATCTGCTTATAAATGGTATCTAATAATTCTCTATATTATAGGTAGTACTAGCCCGCCGTGTGGGACCGGCTTTAGAATTGTCCTACCCCTCTCTACCCACGAGAGTCGTAAGAGTCGACTGAGGGAATACCGCGGGAGTTGGCAGCAGCACTCCCTCGAGTATTAACAACATCAACTGCGATCGCCAACCCGCCTGCCAAGCGTGGCGATTACGGCATTATCCCCAATGACGGGACCGCTCGTTGTGGCGTTCTCTTGGGGAGGCCTATGTCCAGCAGTGGAAGTTGAAAGGCTGATGGATGGATGGATGGAGCAATGGATGGATGGAGCATGCATTGGATGGAGTTGTTTACCTACCCTTCCCGGTACCACCATCTCCCGTGTGACCGGCCATGAAGCACATCGGTGTGTGTTGGTTGTAGCAGGAGATAAGAGAGATGCCATCAATTCTTTAATTTCATATGCTTAAAGCACTTGTGGGTTGCTTAGCTCTTTTGTTCATACTGTTGGTGTTAGGGCAGCAAATTTTTCCTTCTCCAAGATTCAGTAGTTGATGTGGAAAGTCGTTATGGTAGTTGTCGCTCAAGTGGACTCTCATGTTTGTTCGTAAATTGAGAGATTCAACGGAACTCCATAAGCATGATGATTTTAAGCATGCTCTGATGACATCGGCGCGTGTTTCTTTTGTTATTACTGGCAGCGTTTTCCGAAAAAAAATTGCCCGCAAAAACAAAAATAACACCACCAATATCAGCGTCTGAGTTTCCGATGTCTTTTAGCGTACGGTTCATGGATTCAATATGAGCTCTATGACTCATGGTACATTCGTCCCATATAATTAAGGATGTATCTAGTAACCGGCCGGGGCGGCGCGCACCGCACGTTTTTATTTTGCTAATATCTTTGAAGATATTTATTTAAGCTGTATAGAGTAAAGGGCACAAATATTCTACATTGAATTTCCGTTATCCCCCATTATTCCGTTATCCCCTATCCCCCATTCTTGGGGAGGCCTATGTCCAGCAGTGGACGTTAAAAGGCTGATGGATGGATGGAATTTCCGTTCTGAAAAACATATTTATAAACATATAAATTAAAAAATAAGCTTCACAAAAATTATTTTTAATCCACAATTGTAGCAGTTATTGTGAGTTATCCGTTGGAGAAAGGCATATGCCATTGCGGACTTTTTTACAGATTTTAATACGTTCTTTAATATTGTAGTACATTGTTTTGTTCTATCCTCAATAGTTTCCGCAGCGCCAGCGATGAAAGCAATTTTTTTTACAACTTGGATTACATTATTCAAGTTTAAGTAAAGATGCGTAATTAATTTTGGAAATTATTATAGCCTATGACACTCCACAATAACGTAGCTTTCTATTGGTGAAATAATTTTAAAAATCGGTTCAGTAGATCCAGAGATTACCCCTTACAACGTCACAAACTCACAAACGTTACCTATTTATAATAATAGTATAGATAATAATATGTTGATACGTAAATTGACGCGTTCAATTGCATTACGAGTCTAGTCCAAGCTATTGCAGTTAACAGTTGATAAGAATAATCTTATCCACTGTTAACTGCAATGTTAAAGTGTCAGAATGTTCTTAATAAATGTAAGGGAGCAAAGGAAGGTCAGCTCTGACCATCAACGATATTTTTTTATTGGGGCTTTTAATACATATTTTGACGGTAAGAATAATAAAGAAATTACTTGGTGTGCATTTTTCTCCGTACGATCATGATAATCCATAGGCGTTGTTTTCTGAAAAATGTTTTATTGATGTATTAAGAATCCTTGTTAAACATAGGTAGTCTATTATTATTACGTATGATGGACTTCGATCAAGTCTGGTGTAGTTGATCGAAGATGATGAATATATAATTTACACACAGTCTAAAGAAAGTCTCATGCGCGTAATTATTCCAAATAAAGGTCAGGTCCAACATGTATTTAAAAAAAAACTCGTTTTTCGTGACATAGTTCCCTACGTTGTGTGAGACATGATCATCACATAATTTTGCGGTAAGGCGACAAAGATGAGTTAATTTTTTTTTATGCGATGCTTTTCAATTGAACTATTTTAGTAGAAGTGTGGTAAATTATTAGGGATATATTATCACAAAATCACCGACACCACTGTTCGCCTGATAGTGACTCAGTCCTGCATAAATCAATGGTTGTCCTAATATACCACACTAGACGATCAAGGTGAAATGGTGAAATTTTATTAGGTATCACGTGTCTTGTTTCCTAAAAAAATTACCTGTTTCATCGATTGAGGATCATCGCTTTTACGTTTCATTTGGAGTGTAAATTCTATAAAATACAAGTACAATTAATATTCGATTTTTTCAACGATTCAGAAGTATATTGGGAGATGTTTGTGTTTGATTAAAATAAATGTATCTCACAACCTGCTTTTGGGTATAGGCGGTTATATATATAACCGGTTATAGCCGGCTTATTTAAGCACTGGCTTAAATTAGAAAAACAAATATTTGCCTCTAAGTACCTTTTTTTAATACTAAATGGTTGACGAACAAGCATACGGGGCCCACCTGATGGTAAGTTCCCGTAGCCTATAGACGCTAGCAACACCCAGGTTATTAGTCGCGCGTCGCCATCTCCAAGAAATTAGGTCGATAGGAAGGATAATAAGGAGAAGATAGGTAGGATACTAGGGAGAGGATAGGAATGATAATAAGGAGAGGATAGGAAGGGGGATTGGGCCTCCGGCGCTCTTACTCACCATACGAAACACAACGAAAGGTGTAATTACTGTTGTTACACGTTGATCTTTTGTGTGAGGGTGGTACTTCCCTAATCGAGCTGGCCTATTCGTGCTGGGATAAGCAAGGCTCCACCACCAGCAAAGTACCTATAATAAATGTTATGGTTTAAACCTAAATTACTAGGAGCTTTATTGACAATTTAAATCAAGCAGAATGATTATGTATCTAAGCTTACTTTTTTTATTAATTTTTTTTTATCTTGGCAACCTCGCTTACCTCAGATTATGCATCTGATGTTAAGTGATTACCTATAGACGCAGCGGTTACCGTAGCTTAAAGACGCTAGCAAATCTCACACGCGTCGCCAATTATCTAAAAGGAATGGGATAGGAGGTGGGGCGGAAGGATAGTGGGCAGAAGACGAGTAGGTGGTTTAGGCCTAGTAGTACCCTAGTTCCGGTTGAGCTAGAAGAAGTAAGTCTCATGATCTTAGTTTTGTTAAAATAAAATAACTTCTAACGATTATTTTTATCTAATAGGTAAATAATTTACTTGACATTTTATCTTTATTAGTTCATTATAAATGTTATTATAATGAACACTAAATAACTTTTATTATGTAACAAATATTTCATTATCTAAAATATCATAATATCTATTATTTTTACTAATTATTTTTCAATATTCATTTGATAGAACATTTTTTTATACATAATTTATTAATACTTGTAAGAAGGGGATTCGAACCTGTGTTTTATCCCAAATCTAGGGGGTGACACTTTGCCCACAAAGTTACCACAGACCGTGCACAACTCAAATAGCTCAAATACTCCAATTTCAATCATTTTTATATCTTATTTAAGATCCACGCCATCTATCTAAAATAAATATGAGATCTGAGAGCATGTCAAATGCTAAAAGTAATATTCACTTAGCTAACAATACAATACTTACACAATTTAATTTGATTAATACATAATTTTCCTGTATACGTAGGAGGTATAGGTATATGCTGTAGTTTCTTTAATGGTCTTTGGTTTACCTTGTAATGAGAACTTTATTATGTTTAGGAATTATAATAATTAACTAGTAATGAACTTACGTGTATATTGAGCAAGAATAATATTATTGAAATATTCGTCCAAGCTTTCTATTCTGTAACTTGCTTCTAAATAAGGATATATTAATTAGTATACAAATATAATAATAACAAATAAACACGTATTTAAACACTATCAGTAATAACAAGTTATTACTTACGCATATTTTCGGGCTTGATTAGTGCGACATGGGCTTCAACTAAGGAAATTAAACACTCAATTAAATAAATATTTTAACGTGAAAGTTCAAAATATTTATTATAGGCATTATTGAATATTTGGACGTAGATCCAGTTCATAGTATTTTGTTAGTCTTATTGGCTAAGTGAAATTTTATAAATAGATATTATCTACTATTTAAAAGAATTTCAATTTTGCTCTGAAACCACCGACGTTTGTTGAGTATTAGATACTATTATAGTAGGCACTGACTGAGCGACCGAGCCTCGCTTAGCGGTTTTTTTTATTAGAAGAACCATCTGAAGAAGATCATCTGAGAAGATACTCATTTTGATATACTTAAAGAGCAAAATCTTACCTGAATACAAAATTTGATACAAATTGTTAAACCCTTTTACGCGAAATATATAATTGCTCGTATAAAGATATTAGACTAAAAGAAAGACCGACCCAAAAGGTATGTCTAAAATAAACTTACTTATTTTCTCCACTTCTTCATCCAATTCTGAGAGGCCAACTGTGTAAACGATTGGAACTGATTGATTGGCGATTTGAATAATGTTTCAAGCGACAAAGATTCAGAAACAAATTATTAAAGGTACAAGGTTGTATAAAACATTTTTACGTTGTACCTACTAAACATAACGCTTTATTTGAAGTATTCTATTGCGGTTAACTGTCCCTTATTCTGCGGGACCTTCTTGTGACAAAGCCCGTAAGCCTATTTGCAATAAAAAAAAATATATGTATAGTCCTTTAATTCAGGTATGTAACTGCAGTCCTGATATCTTTACCCGCATCTACACTCGCGTCATAATGATAGATGAAATATCCATAGATATTGGATAGGATTTGCGCGAAATCCTTTCTTAGTGCTCACCTACAGCATTATAGAAATATAATTTTGTGAAGTTTCAGGGTCGTAGCCCCAAGAGTTTGTACTGCGCATTGATATGCCAGTTAGTCAGTCAGATATTCTTTTATTTATATAGAAGATAAGTAATACTTTATAATATTTACGTAAATATTACACATCAAGATAAACACTACTTTTACGGAGTTTACCGCATTTACTTAATTTTCTATTATACCGACGTCGATTACATTACAGCACCATCCGTGACGCCATGGAAGCTGTAAATTCATCCAAACGTAGGCTTAATAGAAAATTTTGTGAGCGTGTTATAATAGATACCGGAAAAAAATCTTTTATTTCCTAAAATTTAAGTAACGCGTGTCCGTGCGATACTTTGACTAAATATCCTAACAAAATAGGTTATTATAAATATAACTTACACATACGACGAAACCGTATAGCTGCAGGATTATCTTTGCCTTTCGGTTGACGTGTAGGAATGTCTATGAAAAGATCAGAAGTAATGGTTATTCGTTGTCATATTTAAAGAGTATGTTTGAATGGAGGCCATTTATAAGTGCGCTCTTGATACGATAGTTACTACGTAACCACGCACCACGCAGGCCGCAGCACGCTACGTGTTCTCAAATAAACCTTTAAATGCGTGTGCGAGATTGCACAGTTTTATTCCACATAACGAACAACGTTCCCTCCATTCTTAGTAGACGTTTCTCTTGTATATTTAAGTTTTGATTTGTCCTCCATAAAATACGCAGCAAAGAAATCTATCTAATATATTAATCTTCTAATTATTTTACTCCATAACACAGTCTTAATTTTTTTCTTTTATAAACTAGTGTGATAGCGTAATACGCTATCGTTGTGACCATCACATTCCACGATCCTGTACTAAGGAAAACTCTTTGTGTTGCAGGGGACTTTACAACCATACAATTTAACGGACCGAAGGTACATCGATCCATACAGCATAACCATTGTGGATCACAATATTTGTCCTGCTTGGCAAACGGACCCATATACTCGGCTTATATAGGTAACGAAATCGCAAAAATGAGTTCTTGGTATTTGAGAATAAATATTATATAAAACAAATTTTTATCCTACCATATAGTGCGACTTTTGAAACTTTCGTGTTGTTACATTTCACTATTAAATTACATGTATCCACATCGCGCGGCCTTCTACACTCATATTTCCAGGCGCACCCAGAGCGGTTTAGAGCTGAAATGTAGTGTTTTAAGCATTCCGTGGATCAATTAGACATATCTATACAAATAAATGAATTAAAGGTCTAAATAACAACTTTTTACTAAATGTATGAGTACTATAATGTCAAACAATAAACCTATAACAGTTTATCTATGGATAACTAGATGGCGATTACCAATAAATATATAAAACTCGAACAATATTTGAAGAAAGAAAGAAAATCGATATTTTCACATAATATATGCAAGACGTCCCGTGACGGCTTATTTTTGTCACATTAAATCCCTAAAAGACAAAACACGTCTTTTTCTCGAAAATCCGGTGAAGAAGGGATATTTTATTATTTATAATTATATGTAGATACACTTAAAACACTATAAGTAAATGAAAGTAAGTTTCAACATGATATAATATCATACCAAAGCCTATACATTTGTGGGTATTCTCCTTTACCAGCTAATATAGAAAACTAATCAAAATCTATGAAATAATCATTGTGATTTTAAAGGACGCAAAGGTGGGCTCCAGCGTTGGAGCGCAAGTTTGTTAGCGCACATTTGAAATTACTAATAGATTTTAGAGTGATTCCCAAAGGGAATAGATCTTCGTTTGGCGTAAAATATAAACTTTATTTTAAAAATGTTAACTTCAATTAAATACCAGTATTTGATAAAACTCATGTCCATCATATATATCTTTAATCTAATTAATCTTTTTAGGTAGTAACCAAAAAATACTGAGTATTGAGAAGAGTAATTTAAACAGATTGACATCGATATGCTGTAGTAAATAATAAATAAAACAATGCAGAAAGAATAACTCAATATACCTCTTATCGTCTCTGGCGTTTTTGACAAAATCCCTTTGCTGTGACCTAATCGTTTATTAACCTTCATTGTTGTAGCTCCAAGCGAATTTTCAAATGTTTTATTTTGTAGAGCAGGCTTACGTGGTCCATCTTTAAGTTTTCTATGCTGCTTGCGCTGTTTTGTCTTAACTAATATGGGTCCGTCTTGACGCACCACCTTAGTATCTAGTTTCAATACACACGTAGATAAATTATATTATATACCAGTACGAAATAATTAATATATACGAAATAAATAATTATATACCAGTATATAATAAAAAACTACTACTGTAAGCGTTTACGACCTTACTTGTTTTATTTTTGTCTGTGTGGTGACGGACTAAGAATACAATTGTCACCACCCCATCCTTTCCCACGGGTGTCGTATGAGGCGACTAAGGGAAGTAAGCAATTATCATCCATTGCATGACTGGTGGTAGGGCTGGGTACCAAGTGGGAGTACTCACTTGGTATCAGGCCCGAGCGGGTTGGTACCACCATCTCCCGTGTGACCGGCCATGAAGCACATCGTTGCGTTTTGGTTGTAGCAGGAGATAGCTGTTTATTCTTTCATTTCATATTTGTGAAATGAAATGGTGCGCAGCGGCTTGACAATACTCTCGGTATAGTTGAGTCCATGAGCGACGGTTACCATTTACCATCAAATGGGCCGTCGCTCACCTGCCACTACATGCAATAAAAAAAAATCTTACGGTTTGTTCTTATATCTCTCATCTCTCGTTTCTTTGTTATCACTGAAATATTGGATTTATTAGTTTATTGACAGGAATTTAAAATATATTTTATTTTATTGACTATATATCCTATGATCAAAACAGCCTATTAAAATATACTATATATTTTTTTAATTTCATCTGATAATGTTTAAATTACATTATTTTTAAGCACTTACATACTCGGTCACTTACTAAAATAAATTAATTGCCCCATTGGCAAACATATTGTAAGATTTTTTTCAATGTTCTGTATGTAGGTACCTATATTAGCTTATTGTGTACAGTAGGAACTCCACGCGATATTTTGAAATGTTTAGTTTTTGAAAAGTTTTTTGTGTTAATGTTTTTACACATGTAGTGTACGAGTATAATAAGCCGTGACATTATATCTCTCATTTTAGAATTACAACTCACGTATGTAATGACAGCTTTGAGACTCTGGATTCTTCGTTATCCATTGATCTGGACCTAAGTATGAACACAGATGAAGTATCTAAGTATACAGAATTTTCTACATAATTCAGATATAATCAATTAAAAAATTAACCATAGGGGAAAATCAACGGACATCTGATGGACAAGGAATCGTTTCTTAAATCTAAAAGAATTTCTGAAGATTTTAAATTATAAGTGATTTAAAAAAAAAACAATTAACTAATCCTTATAGGAAGTTATGACAAAATAAACGAATACAAAGTGCGAAAATTTGAAATAGCAAATGATAGCCGGTAACGGGTTTGAACTCGCGCCTTTTCTGATTACCGTTTCGACGCACTGCCAACTAGAGTGTGAGACATTCACTCGGGGCCATCAACTTCCATGACACATTGATTGCAAAAATATAGTAGCATTTACATACTTTGTCCATCAAGGGCTAGAGCTTGAAATTCATCGAGGCCACGTAGATCGACATCTAAAATAAATAATGAGTACTAAAATTGTGCTGTCAAAGCTGAAACAATTTAAAGCTCAAAATGACGACTATATTTCACCTTTTAATGTCACTATTCTCTTCATCGTTAAAACTGTGAACAATTATAATACACAGTAGTCGGGTATATGAATGCATTCAAAACAATTGCGTAAGAGAAGAAAATGTCTTTAGTACTCACGATCGACACTGTTTAAAAAGGTTATTTCAAAGCACAGTTTTATTTCACTGATGGAGCTCTTTATTCAGATATTTTAATATCTCTTAAGTTTATATTTTTTGCCATTTTATAAGTAGATAAGTGTTTTGGGGCGAGCAATGACAGTAAAATTGTACAAAGAAGAATCATCCACCTCTAATTGCATTTATTTTTTTCGTGATCGATGTGTATGTTTAAAGCTTAATTATATAATTCCTTAAGAAGTGGGATTTAGTTAATGTATTTATGATTACGTAGTAGTGTTTATACGCACAGTATGCGGCGAAAATTTTGTCTGCTAGGTCTTCAGGGCTTTTTGACGAGCTTACAATGCCTTTGCTCTCTATATTAAAAAAAGGAAGAGCATTAGTGTTTTAAATATTTTATCATGTTAAACATAAAATAGACGAAATAAATACAAAAATTAGCATGCGAACTAACTTGCCATTGGTGTTTCAACTGTAATTATAAAAATCACATAATTACTATTTTTTATAGTATACTGATTTCATGATCTCAGTACTCCTGAAACTTATATGTGTTGTGATTGATTTCACAAGTATACTTACGTTGGGCCATTAATCGTTTTGTGACCGGTAATAGATCTACAGGAGTGAAAATATCCCCTGAAAAAAAATATTGGTTATATTGTTTGGTGTGTCATATTTTGTAAATTGTTTTAAATAAATGTAAAAGTGTATACCATTTGTCAGTGGCCTCCTGTCGTCAACTGAAACATATAGTCATTATTTATCTGTACTAAATATAAAGCTGTAAGAAAGCTATGTCTGTACATTTAAGATATTTAAGAGGAAAATAATTAAATAGGCTATTTGGGTGTCCCAGAACACTTAAAAATTGTTTATTTAGAATTTTTCTCTGTTTTAATGTTTTTTGTTCGCACATCACGCTTAACCTACTGGACCGATTTTAATGAAACTTTTTAGTTCGATAGCTCTTGATTAGACACATAAACTGCTATACCTATGTTTTAATTTAGGTAAAATGAATTGGGCGTCATCAAAATGTAAAACAGATAATACTGAACTGTCCATCACCAGCAAATGATTTTTGGATTTTACACATCTTAATAAACTTGACTTGAATTTAATTATATAACTAATTCTGCTGGCCGAATATTAGATCTTGTATTGTCTACTGTGACATTATGCAGTGTGAAAATGTGTTTTAACCCTGTTAGTACTGACGATCAACAACACCCACCATTAAATATAGAAACTAATTTAGAAAACGAAACAACACTTCCTTATAATATTGTAACCAAACGTCCTAATTTTCGTAAAGGTGATTACCAATCAATTTGTAACTTTTTAAATAACTTAGATTGGGATGAATTATTTAAGGAGCACGGTGGCATGGACGAGATGCTTGAAGTTTTTTATGAGTATGTGTATTGAGCTATACAAAAATTTAGACCAGTTTGTGGTTTCAAAAGTAATAAGTTTCCTACATGGTTTGACCGCAACTTAATAAAAATGTTAAAACATAAAAACAATATTAGAAAGCGATATAATAAATACAAAAACCCCTTAGATGCCATAGAGTTAAAATACATAGGTAAAGAATGTAATAGAATGGCTACATTATGTTACAAACGTATACAAAAAATATAGAAAGTGAAATAAGGAGGAATCCGAAGCTATTCTGGACATACGTTAGGGCTAGGCGGGGTGGATCTAGTGTGTATCCCGGATCAATGACAGATGGATTCATTATTTGCCAATAATTTGCGATTTATTTGTCAATAATTTTTCATCCGTGTACAGTCAAGAACCAATTAATACTGTGGAACTTAAATCCGACCGCCTCCAATCGTTGGAGAATAGCAGCTTATGTTTAACTTTTCCATTAATAGACTATGATATTTTATTGAAAAAGTTAGGAAACTTTGACACTAGAAAAGGAGCAGGACGTGACGAAATTTCACCTATTTTTATTGCTGCTAGTTCATCTGTGTTGGCCTATCCACTTAAGCTTATATACAACAAATCGCTAACTACAGGGGTATTTCCCTCGAAGTGGAAATTGGCAAAAGTGGTTCCTATCTATAAAGCGGGTGATACAGAAGTTGTATCCAATTATAGGCCTATTTCTATCATATCAACGTTTGCTAAAATTTTCGAAGCTAT
Organism: Leucoma salicis; assembly: GCA_948253155.1. Taxonomy (NCBI): domain Eukaryota; kingdom Metazoa; phylum Arthropoda; class Insecta; order Lepidoptera; family Erebidae; genus Leucoma; species Leucoma salicis. The sequence goes on from OX411806.1 coordinate 11,411,953, forward strand.
CATCTTTCCATACATTCAAACCCATTTAAAATTATATTTAATTGATCAGCAACATGGGTTTGTCGGGCTTCGATCCACAATACAAATTTAGTTGAATTTGCAGAACTTGTAATAAAAGCTGTAGATGCAGGAAAGCAAGCTGACGTCATATTCTTGCACTTGACTTCAGCAAAGCCTTCGACAAAGTATCCCATAAACTATTAATTGCTAAGTTACGCGCTTATGGTATTTCGGGTTATTCATTGCAATGGTTGACTTCATACTTATCTGATCGTTTATTTTTTGTTGTAGTCAATGGTTTTAAGTCAGGTCTACAACATTAAACACAAAGTGAAAAATGTGAAATCGAAAATAACAGTCACGAGCAGGATTTGAACCTGCATCTCCTGGATACCGTCCAGATGCTTTGCCAATTCAGCCATTGTGACACTTGCTCCTGACTGCTAATTTCGATAACACATTCATACTTAACGTCTTTGGGTGACGCCTGCACCATCTGTCGGAAGTATTTTCATACATTATACCGACCAGGTAAACTTAATTTTACAATTAAGATTTTACCTAATAATGACGCAAACCCTATAAATATTTATATATATTTTTAGCATTTGACATACTTAGCACTAAACATTAAACACAAAGTGAAAAATGTGAAATCGAAAATAACAGTCACGAGCAGGATTTGAACCTGCATCTCCTGGATACCGTCCAGATGCTTTGCCAATTCAGCCATCGTGACACTTGTTCCTGACTGCTAATTTCGAAGACACATTCATACTTAACGTCTTTGGGTGACGCCTGCACCATCTGTCGGAAGTATTTTCATATTAGCAGCATATTAGCAGTCAGGAGCAAGTGTCACGATGGCTGAATTGGCAAAGCATCTGGACGGTATCCAGGAGATGCAGGTTCAAATCCTGCTCGTGACTGTTATTTTCGATTTAACATTTTTCACTTTGTGTTTAATGTATAGTGCTAAGCATGTCAAATGCTAAAAATATATATAAAATATCTAAATAGGTCTACAACATATTTCTTCAGGGGTGCCATAGGGCTCACATCTAGGACCAATTTTGTTTAATTTTTTTATAAATGATATTATTGATTGTTTTCAGTACTCAGAAGTTTTTATTTACGCAGATGATTTAAAGTTCGTAGTATAGGAGTAAAGCGAAGCAATGAAAAGGATGACTGGTATTCATTTGAAGGAGGTACGAGTGTGGACTCTTTGAGCAAACCTGATGATGCTGTACGTACATTCACTTCACATAAAATTATTTATAATATTTACATATTAATGCCAATGCCAAAAAAAATTAAGGAGGTGTAATGTGTAATGAGATCGTAACATTTTCGGCAGTTACTCCTAATTATACTTTGATGTGAAGTTATTTGGGTGCAAAAAATGCTGCTGTTAGGGATTAAATTGAATCGAATAGTCGATTGAAGCGGTTGCTGTAAATACACTAGTTTATTTACAACAACCGCTGAGCTATTTTCATTATGCTAACTATCACCACGTATTTACACTACCTACATCAAAACTGTAAATGCTGTTTGATTTTTATGTTATCAACAAAGTTGTTGTAAACATTGTGGTAACTTGATACCTTAATTTGATTAGCGAACTGATTAGCATTTAGTGGCATATTTCACAACATTAGTATTTTGATAATGACATAATTTACCTGTATTGGTATTCCTATCAGTTTACAATACCCAGAAATAAAGTGGAGAGTATTTTTTTGCCGTGTGGGGCTGGCTTTAAAATTATCCAACCCCTCTCCACCCATGGGAGACGTAAGAGCCGACTAAGGGAATACCGGAGGAGTGGGCAGCAGCACTCCTTCGAGTATTAAAAACATCCACTGCGATCGCCAACCCGCCTGCCAAGCGTGGCGATTACGGCACTATCTCCCATTCTTGGGGAGGCCGATGTCCAGGACGTTAAAAGGCTGATGGATGGATGGATGGTATTTCTCAAGTTCTGTCCTGAAGGTTTCGGGCGTTGCTGGCTTGCCAGTGTCTCTGTTACAACATCTTCGACTTACCATCTGTATTTTGGGAGGTTTTAACAGTACAGTTGCAGTTATCGGTATTAATCTGTTTTTTATCTTCACTAGAACAGTCCTCGTCACTTCCTTCACAACGAGCTATATGTGTCCCTTGCAAATAAAATACGTTCAATTAATGAATCTCGTCATATTGCGTAAATTATATTGTTGTCAGCTATTTATCACTTACCACGAGATTTTCCTTGCTCAGCAGAAACCTATTTTGTAGTATGGAATATTAATAAATATGTTTTAGTAAATGCAACATACTGTGATTAATATATTAATGGTCACTCACAAAATTAAGAAATAATACTAGGAACATGCATAGTCTCCATGTTAGCCAATACTTTTTATTCCACATATTGCCATATCCCATGAAAGTCACTAATGTTTTGAATGAAATAAATCAATAATTTTATAAAGTAATTGCATCTTCTTAATGAAATTGCACTTACCATGAAATGCGTAGGCTTTAACAGCATTTTCATAGTTAGTGCAATTTAATTGAAATAAGTTATATCGAGGAACTTTATACATTAAAAATAAGCCTGTACCGTTCCTTATTTTATAACCTTTCCACAAGTTATCTGCCCCGAGAACCATAATGTATGTGATATGGGTATCCCATATGATACATAGATGGGCCTTTTGATTTATTTATTTCTGAAAGCTCGCTAAAAAGTAGTACACTAAAAACTATATGTGTGTTTGTAAGTGGTGTCTTTAATCATGTTCAAACTGCTAGCAGATTGGATTCTAGTCTAATGAAATTAGGTGTAGAATTATATCTGACTATAATTAGATGTATTTTTATGGATTGATGAATCTATAAATATGAAATCAGTCCAGTTAGGTTTCTCTGCGGGTATATTCACTAGGTACTTACAAAGTTATGAGAAAATTAAAAAAAAATGCGAAAGGGCAATTATGAACGTGTTTACTGCATCCGGCATCGGCCGCCACTAGTGAATCGCTACACTTCGTTTTAACCTCGCGGTATCTAGCAAGGGCACTAAACATATGAGTTTATACATTACTAGCCTTTGATCGAGGTTTCGCCGCAGCCAAAAGCTAGTTTTTAGGTTATATATCAGGTCAGGTCCTGATATAGTAACGGGATAAAATGTATACCAGATTTAAGTCTAATCAAGAGTTATCAAATAAAAAAAGTTGCATTAAATCCATTGAGTAGTTTTTGCGTTATGCGTGAACGAACAAACAAATAAACAGAAACAGACAAAAAATCAAAGATCTTAAATGAGCAACACACACAACACAGCTCTGTTACAGCTTTATACGCGCAATCAATATAATTAGACTATGTAAAATCGGGAACACATAATTTCATCGGCTGTTTAATTCAAAGTTGGTGCGCTTTATTACAAAAGACCGCATTGCCAGTGGGCTGTTGTTCAATATTGACTTTACTGGCAACTACTTGTTTTCAATAAAAGAAAATGTTTAACAGTACACTTATAGTACCATGTGAACAATGGCGAAATATAGGCTATCGTTCACTAATTAGAATTTATTCGTTATTGTAGAGCAATGTATGACTCATAAAGAGCAAAGGTAAAGGTGTTTCAAACGTTGGAAATAATAGTACTTAATAGGTACAGATCAATATATACAAGTACCTACATAATCTAGATATTACGATGCTGATGAAACTGTGCTGTGAGATATTAATGATATAGTGACTTTTTAACACTAGGTACATTTAGCTACCAAATGTTTATCATGAAATCTAGTAGTTTCTTTAATTAATTTATTATTGCACTCGAACACTGTTTAGTTAAGTTGTTATTGTAAGTTTCTTAATTTTATTATATCTCACGGCCAGCAACGTGAACTGGTATCAGCTAGTACTAAATGTTAAAGGAGCAATATTAGCGATCTCACGACTTTTAACAATACACACTACCTATTTATATATTAGAAATAGACTTTCTGGTCACGACATGAACTTTAAAAATGTTAGCAGCCTGTGGCTTGATAAAGTTCTAGATTACTTAATCAAAATAAGGACTTAAATTCACAGCTGTAAACATCTAACAGACAATGTAGTGTAACGGTGAAGCCGTGTCATCATTATTATTAAACTTAAGGGAATACCTAAGGAAATAACTAGAACCTGCCATTTAGGCATTTTTTTAGACATCAGATTAAGAGATAGTATGAAAAAGACACTAATATGATACAATATGTATCTACAATTTTAATAAGTTATAAACAATATTTTCTTAAAAGATATAAAAGCACTACAATGTCTTAGAGTCCAATAAGAATTAATCTCAGAATAGAGTCCAGTAGCGAGTTAAGTGAGTGAGCGTAAAATTATCCTCTATAGTAACTAATATATATTTCTCATCTATATATATATAATAGATATATATGACGCACTTTTCACGGTTGCACTTCACTAGTAACTGATTGATATACGTACTTAGCAGGATTTCACGTCTTCAAACTCACTAGTGGTTTCAGATTAGACAACACAACAACGTAGTAAATACGTCTTTAGCTCTACAAGATCAACTTCAGAGTTCTTAGTTTCTTCACAGTATGAGAACCAACTCCAAAATAATTGCCCACACAGCTTTTCATACATTTTAATAGTTTTCTATTAGCGTTAGCGATCATAGAATGCAACTTGGCTAGACCCACAGATTCGAGAGATTCAAATTAATTCCAAATTCGAAAGATTCAAATTGTTTAAATAAATAACTTTCTTTAAGGCTTGTCGTTTATGAAACCTATTTTTAAAAGAAGGATTATTGTAATAAAGTGTAGTTTTATTACAACAAACGCATGGCAGACTTACCTGTTACATCAGAGATTACATCATCACTTAGAATACCTACATCTTAATACACATACTAAGTGCAATGAAGTCATATTAATGCAGTGTTACCAGTGCAACTCTAGTTTATATTGAACTAGATTGTGCCCGCGACTTCGTTCGCGTGGACTTCAAAATATACGTAAATACATCGCTCTACAGTACACTAATTATCTCTATGTAAAAATATATATATTTTTTATTGCATATGGTGGCAGACAAGCCACGGCCCATCTGATGGTAAATGGTAACCGTCGCTCTTGGACTCAACTATACTGAGAGTATTGTAAAGCCGCTGCTCACCATTTCATTTCACCGATATGAAATGAAAGAATAAACGGCTATCTCCTGCTACAGCCAAAACGCAACGATGTGCTTCATGGTCGGTCACACGGGAGATGGTGGTACCAACCCGCTCGGGCCCAATAGCAAGTGAGTATTCCCACTTTGTACCCAGTCCTACCACCATCGAGTATTATCAAGCCGCTGTGCACTAATTCATTTCTCAGATATGAAATGAAAGAATAAACAGCTATCTTCTGCTACAGCCAAAACACATTGATGTGCTCCATGAGTTCATGACCGGTCACACAGGAGATGGTGGTACCGACCCGTTCGAACCCGATACTCACTAGTAGGTACTCTCACTTGGTACCCAGCCCTACCACCAGTAATGCAATGGATGATAATTGCTTACTTCGCTTAGTCGCCTTATACGACACCCATGGGAAATAATGGGGTGGTGACACTTGTATTCTTAGTCCGTCACCACACGGATTATAATAGGTATCCTATGGGAACCATTCACTTGTCCTGGATGAAAAATAGCATTTTCTGGGCTCCAGATTTTATGTATATAAAATTTCATGATGAAGCAGTTACAGCGTAAAAGCGAAACAAACAAACTGACTTTTGCATTTCAAATATTAGTACGGTTAAAATAAAAAGTCATAATTAATTATACAAACAGAAACTTAGCTTTTACTATGCAAATAAGTTCAAGACCTCGCATGGAATTAAATAAGTTAATAGTACCTAGGTTACAACTTTTTTATCTAAACTGACTGCCGTACTCAGAGTAATTTGTTCCTAGCAAACCCAAGTACCTTATGTAACTATTATCTAAAGATGAGTGTAGCAGTGAGAGTGGGAAGAACTAATTTATATTCTCTCCTATTACTTTAGAACATTTTGCAAAAAAGTCTCTGTAATCTTAGACTCACAAGTCACAGTAGACTATACGAAAGCATATCAGCTTGTAAAAACATGCACCCCTTTCCTGGTTAATAAGCGAGTGTCAGGTGGGTTATTGCGCCATGTAACCGCATGTTTCACCGCAACCGCCTGTGACATAGCGTAATAACATTTGAGGGTTTATGGGATATACTGCACGCGAGCTACCTTTTCCCTACAATATTAAGATTAAAAAGAAAATTTATTTACAACTACTTAGAATAACATGCAAAAAAAAGTAGCCCTGAGCTACTAATTTCGATACCATTAACATCTTGGGTGACGCCTGCGCCATCTGTCAGATGATTTGCTTACATATTCCAACCAGGTAAGCTAAATTATTACAATTACACACATATCTAGTGGTAGAGCCTTGCCTATTCCATCGTGAATGGGCCGGCTCGATCGTGGAAGTACCACCCTCTCACAAAAAATCAGCGTGAAACAACGGTAGTTACTCCTACCGTTGTGTTGCGTATGATGAGTGAGAGAGGAGTAAAAATATCATAAATAAACAACATAGCATCACGCCTGTATTGTCCGAAGGGGTAGGCAGAGGTTTATTACACACCCACGATTCACCAGATATGTTTAAGTCCCACGTAATAAGGGGCGAGCCTATTGACGTCTACCGGGCACATTTCCAAACTCCGGGCTGCTACTGAGTTTTTTTTTTTTTAGAAAAACGCCAATAACATTGCCTGACCCGGGGGTCGAACCCGAGACCTCATGATTATTAGTCGCATACACTACCGCTACACCACCGAGGCAGAAAAAAATCATCAAACAAACAAAGTTACTTTGACATCCATACTAATCCTTCGTCTCTAATAATACCTATATAATAAATGTGAAATTGATTTGTTTGTTTGTTACGTTTTCACGCTGTAACTACTAAATCAATCAAAATACAAATTTTGTATATACATATAGTCTGGAACACAAAAAAGGGCACTGGGTATTTTTCATCCTGGAAAAACGAATGTTTCCCATGGGATACCTATTTTTACATATAGATAATAATGTACCATAGAGATGTAAACACACCACATTTATATTTCAAGTCGCGGGCAAATCTAATAAAACTGTGTTTACGAAATCTCTCGCTACTGCTTGATTTTGTACTGTCCCGACGTTTCATCATACATGGTGTGGACTGACATGTCCAACATTTAGTTTCAGGTGAAGATTGGCAGTTACAAGTAGGTTTTTAGAATTTGATACACTCAGTTATTTTACTAGAACAAGTTTTTGTGAAAGTGATAATGAGACATTTTCTATGAGCAGGATTTGAACTAGTGTCTCCCAATCCGGGGGCTGCCTTAGACCCCACTAATCTATCGGAGAAACCTGGTGTAATTATATATTTACGGTACATTATAATCGCTATATAAAAATAGGTATTCCATGGAAACCATAAGTTTTTCCGGGATGAAATCGTTTCATTGTTTTGTGGTTCTTAAAAACGCTCAAAAACTTGCCAGTCACTACAGCACATTAGTAATAGGGTGTTATAAAACTGTTTAATTATTCTCTTTTACGAATCACTAAGAGTAACTCCATAGTAACACTGCTGGCCATGAATGTAAACTAAATAATTGTTATTTTAAATAACAGACAGAGGCCTATTGTTAGACTATTTAATACTCTAAAACTTTTTTATTATTTTCAACTATTGTTTCTATGTCAAGGCTGTTCGTCAAATATTTCTTCAGAACAATAACATAACCATTAAATTTGCATTGCATCAATCGTTGTTAAACAACATTATGTAATTTTCATAAGCCATATCGTGTGTTTGTACGCACAATGTGCCTTGAAGAATTTTATAGATATTATTTATTAGTAACAAGACACAAAATTCATCTGTACTTTTTTTTAACGACACTACTGTCCCACTGTTTGGTACGGGTCGTAATCCATCACGACCTAGACCTGTGCGGGTTGGCAGACCTTATAAGCTGTCGAGAGACTCAGACATGCACGTTTCCTTCCCCGAGCAATAATAATGGTGTGTGACGTGACCATTTTGTAAACAAATACATATTTTCGAAAAATCTAGAAATTTAAGAGGTGTGTGCCGCGACCTTGGATTGGGGATCGAAATCGATACATTTGACTGTATAGCCTACTAGGCTGTCGCTGTATGCTGAACTTGTATGATTATTTATTCTAATAATAGAATTGAATAACCCAGCAACAGCGAGTGCCAGTGCCTACTAGCTCCCTGCTAGTGAAAGGTTATATACAGAGCGCGCGATGACCCGCGACAGATATGCGCGGCCATCACCCCGCGTCTTAGCAGCGAACGTTACTTCCATTGTAAAGGCAACAGTTTCGCCACTTAGCACAACTCTCACCGTAGAGAAAAGTTGCTAACATCTCACAGATCACTAACGAGTTTCGTAAAGACCGCATTGTCCGTCTGATCTAGATTTCTATGTTACTCAGTTGTTGCATTTATATTTTGTAAAGTTATAAGATATCTCCAGAGAGAGTCTTGCGAAATAGTGAAGAAGTGTTCGTCTTCATATAGTAATCTTTGCATTTTTCACTGCTTACGGTGGTAGATGATCACTTGTATTAGCTAGAGTAGCCCCAATAGGCATACCCCCCATTAGTCTCCCATGGTTATATGAGGACAGTCTCATGAGTGGCGGGACCCAGTCGGGTCCGATAACAAGTGAGTACCTACTCCTACTTGGTACCAGAAATATTATTACTGTACAATGGTGATAACTGCTTACTGTAGTCACCTCGTACCTGCGGAAATATTCGCGGACATTTTTCACACAACGTCCTCTGGTCCCAAACTAAGCTTAACGCTTGTGCTATGGGTACCAGATTACGGATATAATACATATACTACTTTTTTTTGTAAATACATACATATAATACATAGAAAACACCCAGACGCAGTACAAATATCTGTGTTCATCACACAAATAATTGTCGTGAGTGGGAATCGAACCCACGACCTCGTGCACGGAAGTCGGTTACACTACCGACTACGCCACGAGGCCCGTCAAAAAGCCGAAAGAATGAGATGGTGATGTAAGGTGGCAGAAAACTAAAGCGAAGTATTTGATAAAACAACGTCAAAACTAACATAATATGATCATAAATCAGAACGGATTGTTTAACTTGTAACACAACCGTAACGGATTGTCGAAACTGTTAGGTTACATTAAATTATATGACCAAATAAAGATCGAATTCAATTGAATATACTAGAGCGATACGTCGCCAGCCCACGTCTCATAATTTTACATCAGCCGATAGGGATCCGACGCGCCGTCTAGACTCGACAAAAGCGCTAGACTTGTTTTACAACTACTCTAGCACCTACCAAGCACCAGTTGCGCTCGCAGACTGATCTGCCGACAAATCTGTTTAAGAGCGCCGATGGTAATATCGCTAAGGTAAAGGCTGAAAGGCTCTCAGAGCGGCAGACTCGCGGAAGCCTAAGACCGCATTCTACATTTAAAATAGATTGACACCCTATCATCTCAGATGTGATCGCTTGCATATGACGCGTGAAATATCACTCGTCGTTGCTGACAGACTATTTGAATTCCCAATTGAGATATAATATATTCATATTTAAAATACCAATACGATGAAATCATAGAATGTTTGAATATGTCTTGTTTGCGTCTATGCTTAAGTTGAGCCAAGATGAAGCAACCGTTAACCAAATTACCTGTAATGTTACCTTTGCATGTTGTCATAACAAAACTAAGTGAATTAGAACCATTAGAGCCTCTTGGTCGTCTGGTAGTGACCTTAACTTTAGATACACTTTAAGCAATAGTAAATGATTATACCTAAATAAATAGCAGGTCGGAAAAAGGTTTTTCTTATTTTTATATACAAATTCAAGATATTTCTTATCATAGTTTATTTTATATGTGCCATTTCGTACGATAAGTTGTAGCGCTTTACTGTAGGCAAAAACTGCGACCAGTAGTTTTTGACAGAGTTTTTGAGTAGGTTTTGACAGTCCTCTATTGATGTTAACATAAAACTACCTTTTTTTTGTACATGTACCTGTTGTTTGTTTTTTTTGTCGCACACTCTGTCGTTCGGGGCAACGAACAGGGTAGTGTGGGGCTCTCACCCACTAAATATACTCGCCGTGTGCCGTCTCTCCGCCTGTGTTGGCGGGCCACTGGAACTATTTTGCATTACTTCAGTGGTCCGCCGGAACCTAAAACTACCTAGTTTTGAAGACAACAGGTGAAGAAAATCTGAGGGTGCAAGGGCAGGGTTGGCATGGTGGATGTATAGACACTTCAGGCAGGTATGGATGCATTGACACTTCCCAATCAAGCTCTCTCAATATTTACTGACTAAAAATGTTTGTGGCGTTATCAAGATGAAAAACCACACTCTTTCAGTTCATCGAAACCAGCTGTTTTTTCCGTATTTGTTGCTTGAGTGTCATCAGCTGTTGGTAACCTTTCCAACCATACACACAGCATCACTTTATTACGAGTTCATTCGGGTTCCGCTATAGTCTGTGGAAACTGAATGCCTTTTGCCCATGATCTTTTTCGCACGTTATTGTTATAGGTTATCTACTTCCCGTCACCAGTGATCAATTTATCTTTTCCGTTCTTATAGATATGTTAGGAAACGATTTTGGGAAGTCAACACAAAACAGGTATAATCGTCAGGAAAGAGAATAACACTGCACTGGTAGTAAAGTTTCCTTCGGGTCCAAACAACAAGTGAACATTTCCACTTGTTGTTGGACCCGAAGGGTTTTCTTCGTTTTAAGCTGCCGTGAAACAAATTCCTGAAGGATGTGATGATGATTTCAAGTTTGTACTATCCCATTTTGTCCGTGTGGTGACGAACTAAGAATACAAGTGTCACCATCCCATTCTTTCCCACGGGTGTCGTATGAGGCGACTAAGGGAAGTAAGCAGTTATCATCCATTGCATGACTGGTGGTAGGGCTGGGTACCAAGTGGGAGTACTCATTTGGTATCGGGCCCGAGCGGGTTGGTACCACCATCTCCCGTGTGACCGGCCATGAAACACATCGTTGCGTTTTGGCTGTAGCAGGAGATAGCCGTTTATATTTTATTTCATATCTGTGAAATGAATTGGTGAGCAGCGGCTTGACAATACTCTCGGTATAGTCGAGTCCATGCGCGACGGTTACCATTTACCATCAGATGGACCGTGGTTAGTCTGCCACTACATGCAATAAAAAAAAATCGATGCATATTTTGGTACCTACTCTTTACTGAGAAACTATCACACTTTCAGATTCGGGCTTTGACATAGTAATTTCAATTTATTTCTAGTTTATTAATCTATATATCATAAAACATAGTTTTTATACGCGTAAAAAAAAATTAATAGTTTTTATTAATTATAATTTTATTGTATTCCTATCGCCATCTGTCGAAAATTATAAATAAAGTAGAAAACTTTGCAAGTCCTCACAAAGCTCAGCTTTTTGCTAACCTATACTTATATAACTTAAGAAGAATGATGAATTATTTTTACGCATTCAAACTAGCATCCTACTCGATCCGAGAGAATGCTTTAGACCTGTAAGCAATCGTAGCAACACTTTCAACTCCTAATCTCCACCTCACATTTAGTCCTATAAGAGCCACGTCATTTATTTATCAGTTCCTGCAGTTTAAATGGGCATGTGGTATATAACGGCAAAGATCTTGTGATCTATCTAATTCATTCTATTGTGGCACAGTACGATTGCCCATTGCCGAACTGCCTCGGTGGCGCAGCGGTAGTGTGTGCGCCTGCTGATCATGATGTCTCGGGTTCGATCCCCGGGTCAGGCAGTGTTATTGAGCTTGTTCTTAGAAAGAAAAATTCTCAGTATCAGCCCGGAGTTTGGAAATGTTGTCCGTGTGGTGACGGACTATGTTGTCCGTGTGGTGACGGACTAAGAATACAAGTGTCACCACCCCATTCTTTCTCACGGGTGTCGTATGAGGCGACTAAGGGAAACAAGCAAGGTAGGGCTGGGTACCAAGTGGTTGTACTAACTTGGTATCGGGCCCAAGCGGGTTGATACCACCATCGCCCGTGTGACCGGCCATGAAGCACATCGTTGCGTTTTGGCTGTAGCAGGAGATAGCCGTTTACGCTTTCATTTTACATCTGTGAAATGAAATGGTGAGCAGCGGCTTGACAATGCTCTCGGTATAGTTGAGTCCATGAGCGACGGTTACCATTTACCATCAGATGGGCCGTGGCTCGTCAATGCAATAAAAAAAATGAGCCCGGTAGACGGCAATAGGCTCGTCCCCTGTTCCATCCATCCATCAGCCTTTCAACGTCCACTGCTGGACATAGGCCTCCCCAAGAGAACGCCACAACGAGCGGTCCCGTCATGGGGGATAATGCCGTAATCGCCACGCTTGGCAGGCGGGTTGGCGATCGCAGTGGATGTTGTTAATACTCGAGGGAGTGCTGCTGCCCACTCCCCCGGTATTCCCTCAGTCGGCTCTTACGACTCCCATGGGTGGAGAGGGGTGGTACAATTCTAAAGCCGGCCCAACACGTCCCCTGTTACGTGGGACTTAAACATAAGCTATGTTTAGCTGTGTAGCATGTGCGTTCTAATTATTTACTCAGTATCATTTCAAATGATAGCGGAACTTGTAAAAGGAATAACAATTAAAAGTTTACTTTATCGCACTTTTGGCCATACTCTGACGATGTCTGTATTTTATATAGGTATGTAATATGTATATGGAACAAAATATCAATACGGGTTCTGTATCAAAAACCAATTCATTGTTAGAAATAAAACATGCGAGTCCATTATCTAGAACAGAATACTTCCTTTCACTTGAAACATACAAGCATCAATTTGTGTAATCTCAGGCCACTTACCGCAAAAACAATGACCCATTACATACGGCTTCGCCTACTATTGCACTGAGCGAGGTTCCAACATCACATACTATAGCATAGATGCAATTTTATTACAATACTACCAACAATGGTGCCAGATAAGATCGAAGACATACTAACTTATTCTTAGTTTAAGTATAGTGTACCTAAAACTCACCATAGTTTTTACACATAATTATCTTTTTTCTGTTTTGTACAGTTATTATTATACATATAAAGTAAATTGATATAACTCTCAATAATTTGCTTAAATTAACACAAGCAAGTTTTAAATATTAAGAAAACAGTTCTTCAATTAAATTTCAAGAAACAATTACTAATTCTGAAATAACAAATGCTAGAACTGTTTCATTTTATTAAATGTTTGCGAAGTTGTTATCTTGTTGTTATTTACTTAGTGTAAATAGCTAAGGAATAGGATTGAAATTAATTGGATTACAAAAAAGTCTTACAAAAATATCTAACACTTCGTAACTTATATCGGTAAAAGTAGCAGAAAATACCAAGTCGTATTGAGTGTTGCAATGGACATCAGTTGCCGTAAGTGCTCTTGTCTCTAAACACATTCCCGACATCTCAGTCCACTTGACAAAGAGAAGGGAAATCCACAAGCTCCTTGTTGGTCGTAAAGTAGCTCACTGAAGCTTAATAAAATCCAGATATAGAAGGCCCGTAGAGAACTGTACGGTCCGAACACTCCATATTGTCATGTGTTGCATTTTTAACCTTATTTATAAAAGAAGTTGACCTTAATTTATAAATAATGAGAAACGAATTAAACCTTTTTATTTACTAGACATAAAAAATATTGTTGTTCTCGTATACTAATCTATAACTCCGTGCGATCGATTTGCAAAGAGTTAAGACTAATAACGTTGACCCATATTCCAATTCGTTTAACATTAAACAGACCAATTCCGTACCTAACATTGATGGATGCGAAGATGGCGTGAAGGGTGAAAGGCCTACGTGCGGAGCCGGCCTTTTAGTTCCTTATACCATGGCCATATTGCTCAAGAAGGATACACTTAGGTCGACGTAGAATTTAATGATTAATTCAGTATAGTCGTGATCAAAATAAATGTTTTACGGCTTAATCTACTTTATCTAGTTATTGAAGTATATTACGATGAATTGTAAGAACTTCGATGATTAAATAGTATGTAGTTTAGTTTTGGTACATGGTATCTATTTTGTTTTATTTCACTTTTAATTTGTAACAACTTCCTTTCAAACTCACACTCATTTTTAATTTATTTCTGAGTTTTCACGCTTTTAATATCAGTCAACTTGGGGAACCTGCTTAGCTTGCACATGATGGCAACTTTTTTTGTCAATCACATAACTGTTTGCAAAAATGTAACTCATGTTCATTATGGTCGATTCTGAATGTCGTCGTGCCGATCTCCGGCAGACATGGAGTCACCGGCAGTGAGAGCGCACGAGGGAGACTCTTTCCCAGGCTAGGGCTCCGCTCGCGCCGACAGCTGCTTCCGGCCCATGACGTCATTAATCCTGTGTTCACTGCTTATTGCACATGATATTTTACGAACACATCAAATTAGATTTCTATCGAGCGATCAAGAATCAGACATTACGGTAAGATACATTGTACTGTATGAATAATCTACAAATAGATATGTGCCTCCATCACAATCTAGTCAATATTACGAGATGAACATTTTTTTCCAACCCATCACTGTCCCTTTATTGGGCACGGGTCGCTTCTCATAGTTAGAGGGATTTAGGGCCGTAGTCCACTATGCAAGCCTGCTGGTTGGCAGACTTCACAAGCCACCGAGAAAATCTCTTTGGCATGCAAGTTTCACCACCGAAGGAATGTAACATAGTTCCAGTGGCCCGCCAATAAAGGCGGAGAGACGGCACACGGCAGGTTTAATTAGTGGGTGATGGCCCCACACTATCCTGTTCGTTGCCCCGAACGACGGGGTGTGCAGCTAGGAACATTTTTTCTCGCCATAACAAAAAAAAAGGCATGCGAGTTTCGTCACGATGTTTTCCTTCAGATGTTCAACTTCAGAATTGGAAAAATACATATTCATTCGAAAAGTCTTGAACATTCATAAGTGTGTGCCGTGTGAGGACTTCGGACTGGGGATCATAATGAATATCACTATATTTGCAATCCTTGGTTTTGTCGCAGGGCTGACAGCTCACACGAAAATATTAAAATATCTAAGGGCAAATTTCAACTTCATTTCATTTTAAGTTAGTGTTTTTGTCACATATACTACACATATATATATATAGTACATTTACACCATAGATTTAGGATTGTATCCTAAATCTATGACATATACACATACACAATGTTAATAACCTCAGCTTAGTTTATGACAATTTAAAGAATGCCTAATTTAAAAATCATTATAATACGTTTCATTTTTAATGTTGAAATTGCAAATATTTGCGAACGCGGCATGCATTTCTTTTGTAAGTGGGTAGAATTGCCAACAATTGTTACAGCTGAACATTTATTTTATAAAATTAACACACAAATACTAACTACACAATATTTACGGGTCAACAACTTATAAAATCACAAACTACAAATTTATTTTAGTTGGTATTACTAAACAAAATTAATTGCTTAATAAAACTAAGAACAATATGGTGCATACAATTTGAATCGATATGTGTATGTTAGTCTTATCCCAAACTTTTGAGGTCTGCATCCGATCTATTCAGTTTTAGACGAACTATCAGAAAATACACAGAGCAATTGTCTATCGGACCTTAGATCAAGACCCGACAGTTTATTTTTTCAGTACTTTGACAGTCTGTAACAGTTGCCAGGATTTTATTTGACACTGTTAAACTTGCATTGCGGAGGATGTCAAGTATCCACAAATAGGTCACACCATCCAATCTGATTGCGTTTCCGATAGATGGCGTTGGTCGTTAAGACAAATGTGATAAGTAAATTGGGATGATCGAAAGATCTGTACTATAGCTCAGTGGCTTAGAGCACTTCCCCGGATTGGAAAAGACGCGGGTTCGATTCCCGCTAGTACAAAAAATCTCTTTTTCCTTATTCACAAATAATTTGTACTTTAATTCGAAAAATATTTATAGGTACATCTTACAAAGGCATATATGTATATAATAATTCTGTACCTAAGTGCATGTGTATTCTTAATGAACTCCTAAACGAAATAACTATCTCCGAAGCTTTTATTATTTTTTTATACGAGTTTGAGTGGCTAGATACCTAGATGGTTTAGATTTACAATTAGACTCGGTAAGTGGCGCTGCAATCGTGTCCCAGGATTTCTAATTCCATTTTAGATGGAAGTTTGTTGTTTTTTATTCAAACATCTATAAAAAAGCTCAGGGCCGGGATCTATTGACCACTGAAGGAATGTAATATAGTTCCGGTGGCCCGCCAATAAAGGCGGAGAAACATCACACGGCGGGTTTCTTTAGTGGGTGAGGGCCCCACGCTACCCTGTTCGTTGCCCCAAACGACGGGGTGTACAGTTAGGAACATTGTACGTGTTAAAAAGACGACGCCGCGGGACGTACATACATAAATAAAACAGTACCTATAGGCAAAATTCGCACCCAACAACATAAGTAACACTAACTTTCAAAAGTGAAAAGCGCATCATAAAATTTTATAACATTAAATGACGCAGTCAGTTTTAGCAATTGGCGATTACTTTTAGAATAATATCGTGCTGTTTTGCATATTTACACGCACATTAACGGGGCAATGAAATTTCAGTGGTGGTAAAGATAACAAGTGTTTATCTAAAACGTACCTATCCATATTATTTACGATACATATGTATTAACTTTAATATGTCTATGTTAATATGATCATATCCCTTAGGGAGAAAGCGATTATAATTACTGACTAAGCAGTCTAAACATTAATTTCTAGAGTCATCTCTAATATGAGTTTTTAGTTCGGCCGAATGCCGAATTTAACCGAATACGAACTTCGGCCGAACATTCGGTAAATATACAAAATTCGGCCGACTTTCGGCCGAACTTTGGTGTGTGCTTTCTCGGGAGTAACTTGTCGTGTTCTGTGTGCATTTTTTTATGAAAGACATTGTCGTAAAACAATAAGTGTAAGGGTGACACATTATTTCAAATTAATGGGCTTATTGAATCATAGACTCCTGGATTGTGAAAAAACTATTCATATATACATTTTAATTTATCTATAATAATTATAGTTTAGCTTACCTACAGCAGACCATGATTCAATTATTCTAGAGTATTGGTATAGGTATGTGACTTATTTTACAGCTGTGACAAATTTGATTTCTCTTAATTTTAGTAGAAACCATACCTTTTTCTTATAGCGAATATTCGATATTTAAGGCCAAACTTCGGCCGAATGCCGAAGTTCGGTTCAAGCCACCGAAATTCGGTTAAACCGAATGTAAAACGAATTTCGGCTCATCCCTATTAATTACGAAATCAGTTAGTTAAATATCGATACATTTGTTTTATGTTTACGTGTTCAATTGAATATAAAGACACTCTTAAAATATTAACCACGGATAGGTTGATAAGGTATTGCTTTAATTAAATAGGTAGTTATAGTACTTGATTAAGTTTTTATTACTGTCTATGCCTTCATTTATGTGGACTACAGAGTTGTGTCTAGAAAAAAAATGAAATATACTTAGGTACTACATTTACATATGCAAAATCGCTCCGTACACATTACCTTCCGCGACATGTATACGACTTATATCCTCTGCCATAATAATTTTAATGCGAGTTTTAATTTTTCTTTTTGTTTAGGACTTTTCGAAACGAACAGCCGTACATTATTTTTATGTAACTTTGCAGTGAACGCTCTCAAGAGGCACGAATTTTTGTGACTTAGTTGGCGAAAATGATCATAAATCTTAATAATTTGCACATAATAAAGCCTCTATCAATCTGGAATAGGAAATAAATACAATAATTGCAGATATAACCCTTTTCATATACCTAAACAATCTTAAAAAAATCGCACTCTCTTTGTAATATTAGAAGCAGTTTTCAAAAATGTATGGTTTTCCTTTTTCAAAACTAAATATTTGACGGACTCCTTAAGTAATAAGAGCGTATTCTAAAGTAGAAAGGAGTCGCGCCACATGCGTTGTATTATTCTTTGAATTGCGATTTTTATTTAATATTAGCCTTTGGCCGCTGCTCTACCGCACGCAAATGCTAGTTTTTTTGTTATATCTCAGATTCCTGATATAGTAAGTGGAAAAAACGTGTTGTGTTTTTGAGTCAAATTAAGCGCTATCAAGCAAAAAAGTTAAATCAGAATCTGGCCAGCAGTTTTAGCTTGATGCCCGAATAAACAAACATACAAATAGACAAAAGTTCTAAAAAAAGTTTTCAGTTCAGAGCTAGTCATAGCTAAACAGTATTTCTTTTTTAATATCGTCAATGTACAGACACAGCTTTGTTACAGCTTTATACCTAATAGTATCTACCTACTGATATAAAGAGGAGGTGTGATATTGTACTTACCTACTACTATTCTTTTAATTAGACTTTTTACCAATACACCGTATTGTGTATAATAGGTATTCTTTTATGGAGCCCCTACAGAGCCTATACGGAGCCCTAGGGTTCCGCGGAGCACTCTTTGAGAATGGCTGGTATAGAGATAAGCAAAGGCAAAAAAATAGTTTTAGAAAAGGTTCAAAAGTAAAGAATTTAATTAAAAAAAGGGAAAAAGTGGTGTACAGTGGGCAGTGGTTTTATAACAAGCGGCAATCCATTATCTCTGCCTATCCCTCCGAGCAACCGGTGTAAGTCTATGTATGTTTAGTTCTTCGCAACAAAAAATGTCTATTGCCTGCACGTACAAAAAGTAAAAAATTAATTATATTTACTCACCCTTATACAAGAGCTTTTCATTTTTTTACTTAAGGAATAGAAAAGTCTTTTTTGTTTTATTGTTTATGATGGCAGACGAGCCACGGCCCTCCAGATGGTAAATGGTAACCGTCACACATGGACACTATACCGATAGTATATATCAAGCTAATAAAATGGTAGTTTTGAAATTAATTGACATTTGTACAATTAATTTGTTTTTCTATCTTCGTTTCATTATAGCGACGCTAAATTAAAACCAATATGCTCGCTGGTATTGTTACTATTTAAACTAGACTCATTGTTGACAAAGCCTCACTGTTATAACAAATATTAATTCTACCTTTATTTGTACTGCCTGTGGACAAACACAAACAATATATTGCGCTCAAGTTTTACTTGGCACGCTATGTCATGAATATGTACTCACAAAAATTTCAGAGCTACTCATTGTATGCGTAATTTATTTAAATATTGTCTGCATAAATTACCCAGCAATATGTATATCTGTCACACTCAAATAAAATTTTATTGGTAAATACATTTCAAGACTCGCATTACACAGAGACAGAGATTCAGTGCAATAAAACCCGTGGAATCAACCCATTACCCGAATGTGTAATAAAAATTGTAGGTATAATTATAATATTGTATCCTTTTTTTGAAACTCTACTTGAAATATGTTAGAAGTGGTTATACAAGAAAATCTCGTCAATTTATATAAATCAATTTTCATGTATACATTTATGAACAGTACTCGACCACTTCCTGTGTTGCGGCGGATACTGACAAAGCAGGATTACAATCTAGCTTCCTCTCAATAGTGATTCAAGTAGGCTTGAGGCACCGAGTGACTCAAGCCGCGATCGCAACACTTGCTGAAGGACCCTAGCAATATCAATGTAAGTACATTTCTACGACCCCCTTCCGTCCTCTCCAACCCCTCACACGCTAAAACGTAATAGTCCAGTGAGTACTTTCGCAAAAGTTTACAATTTTAGAACTTTTAATGTTTGTCAAACAGCTAGGAGAGCAAAAAAATAGAAACATACAAAACTGTATTGATATTTACACGAATAATACACATAAAATGAAATAAAATTATTTTCATGGACTCTATCGCGGTAACTTTTACCCGTGACCATGAAAGTAAAACATCAGAAACATCGGGAAAGTAGAAAATTCGCGGTACGTGAGTCTGTTAAACTAGTCTCATTGCATACTAGCTAAACCTGTGGCTTCGCCCATATGGAATTTGATTTGTAACTACTTGTATTGATGGCGCGCGATGGTATCTTGTTGACAATAGTCATAAGTACTTTTGATAATATTTAGAGGTTTGATGATGAAGTCGGAGTGCAAGAAATACTAAAAAGTAAACCATAAATATGCAAATTGGATAACAAAGAAAAAAACGTGAGAATGTATGTAGTACTCTTTTTTTTTGATAAATTTTAATAATAGAAACTATAACAATATAAAATCTTATTTTTCAAAAATATTTTTAACTATTATTTATTTATAGGTTTTCGTTTATCTTTTTTGATAAAGGTGAAAAATAAAAATAACGCACACCTTGTCGTTCGGGGTAATGGGCAGTGTGGAGCCCTCACCTCACCCACTGAAGCCTGTATTGGTGAACTACTAGTTAGAACATTGTGACATACTTCAGTTGTGAAACCGTCGTATATCTAACAAGGTTAACAAAAATAGTTAAAAAAACGATTAGATACACTGTTTTAAAGACGTCTGTAATAATTGCGTATTCTAAGTGGTGATAATAATATTTACTAGAATCTAATCACAACTTTTACTTCATGAATTTGTAGTGATCCCAGATCAGAAGTTTTAGGAAGTTAGCAGTTTACCAACTGGAACCCAATCCTTTCGCGGATTCGTAACATTTTGATACTCACTTTACCACTAATATTTATTAATATAAATATATTATGTAATTACTACAAATAAGATTCTCGGACATAATAAGTTGAGAATTCATATATTGCTTAAGTTACATCGTAGAAACAGTGCATGTTAAGACTCTATTTGAGTAGAACATGAGCATTTTTTTATTAGTATAATTTATTCTGACTTTATATTGCTCGTATTGTTCAAAAACATAAATAAAAGCGCTACTATTGTATTTTCAGCGTGATGTCAGCCAACATCGTAAGTCTATTCGGATTGTAGCTGTCGACAGGTATCTCCAAAGCGATTTCCCTATTTTTATCATCATTTTCCATACGTACCTATTCGTGTGTATTACTCATAATATCTTTTATGACACTCTTCCTGCTATTTATATGTTAAAAGAGAATTAAATTGTAACATTCTGCAAAGCTTTTAATTGCTTAAGTTTATATTCGTCTGAATTTGGCTTGATCATAATTTATTGGACTATAAATTTTCGGCTTTACGCTCAAAATAAACGTGTCTAGTTTATAGGTACTTTACGTGGGATTGTATATAATAGAATAATTAAATAATTGTTCTATTGTGTAATTACAGCGTTTGACATTTATTTAATTTATTCTGCAGGGTTAGAATTAGATAGCTATCGCGAATATAGACGCCCGGTTAAGTTATTAAATCACCTTAATAGTTTTGTGGTTGGTGAGTTAGAAGCCCATAGTCATGAGCCGGTGAGATCCTTATACGTGTGTTTTAACTAGAAAGCCAATGTGGATGGTCGGAGATGAATACTTTTAGCGCTTATGCACTGTACTCCGTATTTTAATAGAGGTCTTACATACTATTACTGATATCCTCTGCGGTATTTGCTGGATCAGTTGTGTTTTTTTTTTGTAATTTATGAATATTTAATTAACGTTTATCATAGCTCCGTGGTCATCACCATCTTCTTGCCTCTATTACAGTTATGTTGGCACTTCGTGTTACGAGGGTAAAATGTGGATGTTTCTAATTAACTTTTGGAGGTAAACGTATGAAACTGTTATTTGCAAACAATGTAACATCCTAAAGCTAAATAAATAATTCATTTTTATTATTAAATTACGCACTACTACACTAATGAAACTGCATTTATGTTAATTAAAAATAAGTTAATAATAAGTTAGTTGGCTTGGAATAGGGCCAAGAAAAGTAAGCATCCGAGCGCCAAAGAGGAGAAGCGGAAATTGAATGCTGCTTCCAGGTCCAACAAGAGGGCAATAAAGCCAAGGCAGAACACATTGCCAGAATTGGCGAGTGACTTGCAAGCTATCCCAATGGGAGTCGAGCTTTATGGTCGCTCGCCAAGGTAGTACAGGGCAACTTCTGCCAGACTAGTCTCTGGGAAACTGGACGGCAATTTGGCCCATAGTGCCAAAGAGAAAGCCGATTTTTATGGCCAACTATTTGCCTCAAAATCGACTTTGGACGCCGGAGCGGCCACACCACCCACCATCCCTCGGTATGAAAGCTCCATGCCTGAAATCCGCATTATGCAACGTGCGGTCAGGCGGGAGCTGCTGCTACTGGACGTCCATAAGTCGAGTGAGCCGGATGGCATCCCTGCGGTGGTTCTTCGAACGTGCGCCCCTGAGTTGACCCCCGTCCTTATGCGCCTGATACGCCTTTCATACAGTAGACAGGATTCCTACTTCGTGGAAGGTAGCCCATATTCACCCTATTCCCAAAAGGGGTGATCGGTCGGACCCGTCGAATTACAGGCCAATCGCGATAACATCCCTGCTCTCCAGGGTACCGGAGAGAGTTATCAACCGCCGACTTCTGCAGTACCTTGAGGATCACCAGCTGATCAGCGATCTCCAATACGGCTTTCGTCAAGGTCGATCTGCTGGTGATCTTCTCGTGTACCTCACTCATCGCTGGGCAGAGGCCTTGGAGGGTGGGGGTGAAACTTTGGCGTTCAGCCGGGACATCGCGAAGGCATTCGACAGGATCTGGCATAGGGCCCTTCTATCGAAGCTACCATCGTATGGAATCCCCGAGGGGCTCTGCAAATTGATCGCCGGCTTCCTCCATGGTCGCAGCATCAAAGTAGCTGTAGACGGATGCTGCTCTGATACCATGGAGATTAATGCTGGCGTTCCTCAAGGCTCGGTGCTCTCCCCAACGCTGTTCATCCTGCATATCAATAACTTGCTCTCAATAGAGAGTACGAGTATGCATTGCTATGCGGATGACAGTACGGGTGATGCGCGATGTCCCGGCCATCAGAAAGTCCCTCGGAACATGCTGGAGGAGAGGCGGATCCAACTTGTGTCTGAAGTTGAGCGCTCTTTAGGGCGGGCCTCGGAATGGGGAGAAAAGAACTTGGTTCAATTCAACCGAAGACACAGGTTTGCGCGTTCACTGAAAAGAAGGACGCATTTGTCGTGACGCCCCAGTTTCAAGGGGTAACTCTCCCGGTCTCCGAGAGTATTGGGATCCTTGGCATCAACATATCTAGTAAAGTCCAGTTCGGGAGTCATTTAGAGGACAAAGCCAAATTGGTGAGCAAAAAACTGAGCGTGCTGAACAGAGCCAAGCGGTACTTCACAGCGAGGCAGCGACTTGTGCTGTAGAAAGCACAAGCCTCACGTGGAGTACTGTTCACATCTCTGGGCAGGCGCACCAAAATACCAGCTCGACCCACTTGACTCCCTGCAAAGATGCGCTGTTCGAATTGTCAATGATCCCAATCTCACGGATGAGCTGGAGTCGTTGGGGCGGCTGAGAGTTTTTGGGGCTCTCTGTGTGCTATATCGACTCTTCAACAGGGAGTGCTCTGAGGAACTGTTTGAGGTGGTACCAACATCGCCGTTTTACCACCGGACCACGAGACGCCGTACTAGGGTTCATCCATACCACCTGGAAACGATCTCGTCCAAGATGGTTCGTTTTCAGCGTTCTTTTCTACCACGTACGTGTAAGATCTGGAATAAACTTCCTGCTGCGGTGTTTCCCCAGCGTTACGACTTGTCCCTCTTTAAAGCAGGTTTGAGAAGAGTACTTTATTCACCGTAGGTGGCGACTTGGCTGTGCCCCTGGTGTTTCCATAGTCGATGGGCGGCGGTTACTACTTACCATCAGGTAGGCCGTTTGCTCGTCTGCCACCGTTGGCAATAAAAAAAAAAGTTAATTTAAAATAAGTAGTGGTTACTCGTATCTTTTATGAATAAAATAACCTTCCATCAGCCTTTTAACGTCGCCTGCTAGACACAGGCCTCCCCAAAAATGGGGGATAATGCCCTAATTGCCAGGCTTGGCAGGTGGGTTGGCGATCGCAGTGGATGTTGTAATACTCGAGGGAGTGCTGAAAATAACCTTATACTTACTATATACTTATAGTAAGATAACTACCGTGTTTTGGATTTCATAAGCCTACCAGTACCAGATTCACTATAGATACATAAATATCCCATTCGATTTTAGGAGTTCCACGGTGTATCTCTGACGTCCAAGGTCCGATGGCAAAATTAAGACTACTCTCGTCTCCTTTATTCTGAAAGCCATAAAAATACATAGTGTCATCACGCCATTTTATTTTAAGTGCGACATTCTCACTAGAAAATAAACAGATTTTTCAATGCGTGTGGCTATAGTGCCAAGGCATAGCTAACTTCTCTTTCAATGTTGAAGAACTCGAGATTAGTAGGGAAACATATAACACTGAGTTAAAAGAGCAAGTACAGTAGCTTAGCTACTTTTTTGGACTTAATACAAATAGAAACTTTACTGTAAGTTATGTAAAATATTACTTTTACATTTTACACACACAAAGACCAAGATCCTATGCACCAAAGTAACTTTGGTACAAATATTCAAGCCCTTTACCCTTCAAACTCTGCAGCTGCTTAAATTAATCAAGATCTAGTAGCAAGCTCGTGAATCCAGTATGAGATTGTAGTTAGACTCTAATTAATATATTTAAGCCATGCCACGGTACCTCGATGTGAAGGTGCGTTTACACATCCGAGCCGCTTAATGACTTTGTTCCGCGTTCATCAACTCGGCTAAACATTCAGTCATTTTGTAACGGCTCTGTGAAATGCTAATCTGTTCCTGTACACTCAATATGAGCCTGTGATCCCTTTGGCCGACTTTTAACGTTGGATACGAAAGTTAAATTTGTTTGTTTATGTTGATATCAGCAAATGTTGACACCAATCCCAACCTGAACGAAAAAGTTTATATTTTCACGAACAATATCAATTAGGTCAATATCTTTGACGGCTTGATGTTTATTCTATTACATTTTATTTGTTGGTAATATAAATATAAAAACAACTATCAGATTTTATTCTACGACAGATAAAATTACGTGGATAAACAAAAGCTTTATGTATCTTCGTTCCGTAAAACTACAGTAAATATATAATATTTACTGTGGTAAAACTAAGCAAGGACTAGGTATATTAATCAAAAATTATGATTCCCTTTTGCTAATAATATTCTTAGTATTACATGAGGTCAGTAAACGACTAAAATACTACATTTTTGCATAGAGATAATTAATGCGCCGTAGAGTACTATATCTTTTGACCCTATTCCAAGTCCACACAGACAAATTGAGTCCATGATCTCATATCGTGTACTTCTTAATTTTTGTTATTTTACATTTGTAGTGATAGCCTAATGGTAAAACCAAGAACAACAAAAACTACAAGTAGGTACCGAGTTCAATACGGAGTCCTAGGTCCAGATCTCCGACTACTGTCTGTTTTGACTTTTTGAAATCATACTCGTATGTGTACTCGTATCTATTTGTTTAAAAATCTATCACTGCTCAGTAAAGTAATACATCTTCAGGAAAACTGAAAGATTTTCTATTAATTAATACGGTACTGTACTTATCTATAATGATTATAGTATACTTAATATAGTATTCTCATATTACATAAACAATCATCTGTTTTTTGCACGCATTCTCTTTCGCGAGCGTGATCCATGACATGTTATTGTCAGTCTAATAAAATAGTTGTATAATAAAATACAACTTGCGAAATTGGAAACTTCACCTACAAGTTGTTAGCAGACATAGGTACTGCATAGAATTACCTATATGTGTGTCTTAACAGAAACATTTGTTTTATTTCATCTACATAAGTGAAGTGACGTATATTATGAGTAGCTACGGGCTGACCAATCCAACAAAAACCATTACTAGTTCTCGTCGGAGTAATGCTACTGCCCAAGATTTCTTGGTAATGTTTCTATAAATGTTTTATGCTAGCGCAAATGTTTGATTTACATTTGTATTGTTTCAGGTCACATTTCGCTGTGATTATACAGAAGCATTCGCTTCCAGCATTTCCAGGTATGACTTATGTAATGAAAATCATAATATGTATTTCATTTTAACTAGCAACTTAAAACCTTATTAGTGATTGAACATAAAGTGCAAAATGTGAATTCGAAAAACACATTTTCGCACTTTGTGTTTATTTCTTTGCATGACCTAGTTAAAATATATCGTTATCATACATTTAGTAATACTAGAGTATAGATATTATAGATTACCTCTATACTTTTATTGATTCAGAAGTCTTTTAGATATATTTGTCCATGTGGTGACGGACTAAGAATACAAGTGTCACCACCCCATTCTTTCCCACGGGTGTCGTATGAGACGACTAAGGGAAGTAAGCAATTATCATCCATTGCATGACTGGTGATAGGGCTGGGTAGGTACCAAGTGGGAGTACTCACTTGGTATCGTGCCCGTGCGGGTTGGTACCACCATCTCCCGTGTGACCGGCCATGAAGCACATCGTTGCGTTTTGGCTGTAGCATCCGTATATTCTTTCATTTCATATCGATGAGCAGCGGCTCGACAATACTCTCGGTATAGTTGAGTCCATAAGCGACGGTTATCATTTACCATCAGATGGGCCGTGGCTCGTGTGCCACTACATGGAATAAAAAAAAATCGTTCTGGTAATAAACTATTTTAATTTTTACTGATTTGATTAAATAAATATATATTTAATTCTTTCTTATTATCCTTCCCCTCTATTTCCTATTCCTTTTCTTGGAGTTGGAGACGCGGGAGTGCTGCTTCTGGTGTCGCTAGCGTCTATAGGCTACGGTAAACTTTTACCAAACTCTTAAAATAGTAAAAAATGTATAAATTTAACTCGTCTTTTACGGACTACAATAACAATTACAATAATTTTATATGAGGTTAACTTTACTGCTATGTTAATTAATTATTATTTATGTGACCTACTAAGGCATTTGTAATATAATAAATGCTGATTATATTTGTAGATTACAACATTAGATGTGACGAAATATTTATAATGTAATATAGGCATGTTTACTATTTTTAAAGGCCATGTTCTTGGCTGTTCCTAGTGTAGCACGATGCTTTACAATAACGAATACAAGCAATATTCATATAATTGACATCTTTCATAAATAAATAATTACACTCTGTTTAAAGGCACTATGGAATAAAAGACAAATGACTGATTAGTGTATTATTATTTGTGAATTAGCAAAAAGAGAACTTTAGTGCGAGCGGGAAAAAAGTTCTCTTTTGCCTCATTCACAATTAATAATTTGTACTTTAAAGTAGCTGAGCACGTCAAGTGCTACACATACAGATCAGAATAATCAGTATATGTTCAAAAATATTTGCTTATAGCCATAGTCCAGGACCACTGCGGCACCGCCACCCGCGCAGTAGATTGACTTATTTTTAGATCTATATTTATTAGCATTTGACATGCCTCCGCTACTTTTTAAAGTATAAGTTATTTGTGAATAAGGAAAAAGAGATTTTTAGTAGGAGCGGGAATCAAACCCGCGTTAATTGCAAAATTAAACTTACTATATTGGATGAATGCATGTAAATGCTTACCGATAGATGGCGTTGGTCGTAAGACAAATGTGGTGAGGAGATCGGGATATCGAAAGATCGGTAGGATAGCTCAGATTGACTTATACTAGCTTTAGTCCCAATTTTATCTGCTTGGACTCCAAAGTTTAGTCGTTAGAACTACATGATAAAAATAACTATCCTACGGGCATATTTTTTTTTTGCGATAACAGCTTGCTATATAGAGGGAATCTTGGTGCCTTCCAGTGGTGGTAAATTTGGCAGACTATAGAAAATTTCTAGATTGTTGGCCCTACCAGGAAATCGAACCCGATATCATGTGGCTTTTGACAAATTGACAACGATAGGCAAACCTTTTTTATGCTATATTTTATTTTCTGGCGAAAATATTTTTTCCAATAATGGTATGTATATAACCAAAAAATAAACATTATTGGTCACCACACATTACTCTCCTTTACGGATAACCGAAGGGCATCGCCAAATGAGTTTTATTTAATTGTTGGAGCGGTATTTTAAAGAACAGAATATTATATTTTATTATTTATGGTGGAACGTAGATCACTTTTAAATTAGTCAAAGAACTGTTTGAAGAGTTTGGTAATTTGCATTTAACCCAGACCGACCAATTAATATTTCAATAAGATGGAGCCCTAGCCCATTATAGCCGTATAATAAAAGATATGTTGATTCAGCTTTTGCGACGCATGTGCCATGGGTTTACCCCCTTAGATTATTTTAGACCCCTAACCCTACATACCCGTATCTATTTAAAAAACTAAATCTACAAAAATAATAAATATTCTAAATGGAAACAATAATATTGTGATGCTGAATGCAGTACAATATTTGAGACGTCAAATCCAGCTATGTATTGAAAACAATAGTCATAATTTTGAAGAATTAATATGTTTACTTAATGGTAACATAAAAGAAAAAAGTATTTTGTTAAATATCAGCTTTTAGGTTTGCCGTATATCATTACTTCCCAGAGTTTGATCCTTATTACTGTCACTATCGAATGGCGATATGTTTTTTTTTTCAAAATCAATGGGTTTTAGATTCCTGTCTAAGACAATGTTTTTTTTTTAAATCCAATGATGCGGTTGTGTTTTCATTAAAATCGACCACGAGACTCTTTTGAGTTGGTGTTTCGCTATTCCTTATAGTTTCGAATTGGCCATCCACGCTGACTTGAAAAATTCGCCTGTATTTATCAACCGCAGTGACACAAAAATAATAGTCACACAACTGTAGCGTACAAAGCTTTTGTACGCTACAGTTGTGTGACTACATTTCTTGTATATAAATAATTATTTTGCGTATCTCAGAAACGGCTCTAAGGATTTGTATTTAGATGGAATTTTGTTTATACATTGGTGTATTTCCTAAAAAACATTTTTTTTACGAAAAAAATTATCTTTTTTTGTATCGCCCGCTATCGTGTATTAAATGCTAGCATACTGGTACCTCATAAGTCTAAAGAGATACAAAATATTCTGTTTTGCTTTTTAAATTTGTTAGTATCTTCTCCGAAAAAAGCTCAAGATATATAAAACGCCGGTCGCCTAGGAACTGTTTCATCTAAATCTATATAAACACAAATGGTTTATTCCAACTGGTTTGGAATTGAAACTCTATTTATAGGCACTTATCGTAGCTACATTGATTTCACACGTTTACTCGTGTGCCGTTTACAAATGCTAATGGGCAATGGCAGCGCGTACCTCTTTTGAGAACTTGGAAGTGAACATTGTTATATTGAAATAACGTACGTAGGTACACATAATATTGTTTATACAAACACAACAGCGAGAGATTTGTATGAAACTGGAGTTCAAAGTTCTTTATATTCAAAACAAATCAAAAACATACCGCGTAGTTCACCTTACCTTTGTTACACTATATAACACAGACCAAGAGCTTAGTTGATCCGTGCTACGAACTACACGCTAATGAAAGTTTGGTTTATCAATAGATTTTTATCCTATAACGAATAACTTATTGCATTAAGCGCATCACACGTAGCTATAATATATATTAATATAAATCATAGCAAGACATATTACGATAAATTTTTATATACAATTTTCGGGTGACCGCACATGTAACTAGAATATGTTTCTTTAACATCATTAACTTATACCGTAATTTAAATTATAGTATGGTATATTAATATACATTATAGCGACGTGTGGGACGGGCTTTAGAAGGGTGAAGATATAAATTTGGATATTAGTATTTTTGATATTATATAATTGCTGCATATGCTTAGCAGTCTACAGCTTTTCCAATGGGAATCGGTAATACGCGGGTTCGACTTTTCCTCGCAGATACTCGTATCTCCTTATACCTTTCACAATTTTTTTTCTTGAAATAGCTATGTTTGATAAACCCTAAAACAATAATTAAAAGTTGTATATGTTATATTTGTTGACTATTTAAGCCCATTGAAGAAAAACATTGTGTGCAAACCTCTATAGGTTTCCTCGCTGAAAAAATCTTCTCGAAGGACTGATTTTCTCGACGGCTTCTGAAGTCTGACAACCCGCATCGACCTAAATCCCTTTTACTTTTAGCGACTCATGCCTAACAGCATATAGGGATATAGATAGTCATTCTTGCAATCATTTACTTACTGGACTGTTATAATTGTTGCTATATAATAATTGGGTTTAAATTCCAAATTGGTTTAAGAATCGCTGACTAATTTTAAATGAATCGTGTATAATCAATGCATCCTCTTTCGCGCACAAAGTATTTTGAACAACACTAAGAAAGTTACTCATCTCAAAGTCTGTATGTATAGAATGAGTAATTTTGTAAATTTCTCCATTATGCCAGAGTTCACAGTGTGTATAGGAAATTTATGAACCAATTTACAGCGGACACTGAATGCATTGTTTCCTAACAAGAGACTTATTCATATACCACTTTCACTTAGGACCGGACTTTCTTTTACAACGTTATAAAAACAAACTTGATTTTCACATAAAGCTTTTGTTAGCATTTGATCTATATATTTAAAGGTTTGCGAAGAAACACTTTTTTTTTTTTAAAGTTGTTTTACGAACGCCTTTGTCGCGCACAATTAATATGCTTTTATTAGCTTCATCTCATATCGACGAGGTCGTAGCCGAGTTGTGACCAGAAAGTATCAACTATTTGTGGACTCCAGACCTCCTACGTGCTGTGGAAGGCATGTTATACCCGCCGGGAACTCAGTGACACCGCTGCGCGCTCGCCCGGATGATGAGCATCGAATATGCTCGAAACCCGGGTCGACAAAATCGATCCATAACGTGAGTTATTTCTGGTGATATATTTCTAGCATGTTAATCAGTTAATCTCAGCTATTAAATACTATCTTGGCTGTCGTTAGAGGTCTCTTGTCTTATATTATATCTTATCTCTTATATCCGACTACAGTCTTGTTCTAAGGTAGCGAGTTGTAGGTACCCTAACCCTTGGGTCGTGGAGGTCAGATAGGCAGTGACTCTGGGTAAATACTGGTGCATGAGCTAAAACTGAACAGATTGGAAGCCGACCCCAACGAAGTTGGGATAAAACTACGGAAAACGATGAGGATATTGAAATTAAAATATACCAGATAACACATATTTTACAGTTTTGAAATTATTTATTCAAAAGATACTATATATTTAGAAGACATACACACATGCAATATTAATAACCATATAATCGTATTATAAAGCACTGGGTTTTTATCACTTTTAATCCTCTAAAATTCTGGATGGTTCAACACCACCAAGCCTTCATAAGCTACTTTACATTTCCTTGGTCGCCTTGTATTCACGAGAGGGAATATTTGGTAAAGCAGTATTAAATGTAGCCCATTAGAATAATTGACAATGCTAGCTATTACTAATATAAAGTCAGAGCGAAGCCGTTGGTTTACTAGTATTCAATGAGGTCCGTCTTCTATAAATAAATTCAATACTTTGTGTATATTTTCCTCGCTAGAGTAATTCAGAGTCATTTACTATTCTATCCACCGAAGAGCCTTTAATTGACATATTTTATACTCCCATAAGTCTAATGGGACCCTCGACTCAACATCCTTGCTTCCGACAAATTTAGGGGAAATTCTTCGTTTATTATTCACAGTAATTTAGTCGACTTCTACATTTTTTTCCCCAATGGAGCTCTTGAGCCCTTTTATTTATTCAATACGACTTATTTAAGTCTAATAATTCGTACACACTCGTAGATGATACGCAGTGGGAAAAGTTTGCCTTTAATTAAATGAGTTTTATTATTGTACACGAGAACCGCTCTGAAGATATATTACATGAATTCACTCTAAGATAGCCCTCGCGCTGAATCACTAATGTTTGTTATTCTATCACTTGGATATTCAGTCTTCGTTAATTTATGTGGTTTCTTCCTTGCCTACTTCCTTTTATTAATGTTAATAAGACCCGTGTTAATTCTCTTAAAAGGTCTCGATAGCTGCGTTTGCGAAACTTCTTACAAGCATTCCGCATCTCAACTTCTGTCTTGAGAACTTATAGTTCAGGATGCCTTTAATAAGTTGCCGGGGAACTTGGCATCTTTGTTTTCGGTAGCGTTGTACTCTATAGTGCATCTACAGCAGATGTTAGGAAACCTTTAAATTTATTATCTTTCATTGTGAATGTTTTCTTCACATTATCTATAATAATATTATAAAGAGGAAATATTTTTTGTTTGTTTGTTTATTTGTGATGAATAGGCTCCGAAACTACTGGACCGATTTTAACCATTTTTTCACCAATAGAAAGCTAAATTATCATGAATGAACAAAAGCAGTAATTTAAAAAAAAATGAGATCCTTATGAAAATTGCTATATTAGGTTTTATAAGCGTGCGACGCAAAAACTATTGACGATAGAACAAAATAATGTACTACGGGTTTATAGGTCTTATTAATAACTACAAAAAAGTGCGCGATATCTAACTATCATTAGCAGCTTTTATGTCTAAAATATATCTAATTAGAGTGCCGCGCCGCCGACGTTCCCTGCTATATAGAGTGGTAGTTTACCATGGAATCAAATCTTCCATCCATCCATCCATCAGCCTTTCGACGTCCACTGCTGGACATCCATCCATCCATCATCCATCAGCCTTTCATCGTCCACTGCTGGACATAGGCCTCCCCAAAATGGGGGTTTTACCGTAATCGCCACGCTTGGCAGGCGGGTTGGCAATCGCAGTGGATGTTTTTAGTACACAGGGGAACGCTGCTGCCCGGTCCCCCAGTAATCCCTTAGTCGGCTTTTACGACTCCCATAGGAAGAGACGGGGTGGAGCTATTCTTGGTGCCGGCACCAAACGGCAAACTGCTGGACATAGGCCTCCCCAAATTGGAGGTATAGTGCCGTAATCGCCACGCTTGGCAGACGGGTTGGCGTTCGCAGTGGATGTTGTTAATACGTTACTCGAGGAAGTGCTGCTGCCCACTCCCCCCGGTATTCCCTCAGTCGGCTCTTACGACTTTCATGGGTGGAGAGGGGTGGGACAATTCTAAAGCCGGCCCCACACAGCCTGTCAAATCTTGCGCGGTCTTTACTAGTTTTCTATAAAAAAGAAAGTTACTCTAGTTAGTGAGACATTATGGTTATTTAGATATTTTTATATATATTTTTAGCATTTGACAAGCATTTGAAAAATCTCTTTTTCATTATTCATACTCTGAAAGTAGGCCTGAAGTTGCCTGAGGAGCGGGTTGAATGTAATACTTTTCAGCCCTAGGGAGAATTACTTTCAACTGACAGCTGAGTAATTATAAAAAATAAAACAGTTCTATTTTCTGTACAGCCAGTCAATTACAGCGCGATGTAAAATTGAAATAACATAAAGTTAAGTATTTATTAAAGAATTTGTTTTTTATATGACTTTAAATAGTTGCAACTAAATATCTTTAAAATAACGAAGATTTATATTTTTTCAATGATTAAAATGAAAAATAATGGCTGAATAGCTGACAGGCCACAGAAAGAAAAACAAAATCGGCGGGAAAACGGCGATTCCAAATTAAATTTTTTTAAAGTCTCCCATTTTTTCTTTAGCTAATTCATGATTTTTATTTTTAGTTTCCTCGTATTCGTAATGAAAAGCACAGTGTTTACCTCGGGATAAAGTTGCTTTCATCCCTAGGGTAACAATGTACTATTTCCTCATTCACAAATAAGTTTGTAATTTAAAAGTAGCTGAGCATATCAAATACTAAAAAAATATACCTAGATCAAAAATGTTTAAAAAAATTATAATTATAATTGATTAAAAAATGGATTCATCCATCCATCCATCAGCCTTTTAAAGTCCACTGCTGGACATAGGAAAAATGGCTTATAATAGGTAATTTTAAATGTTTAAGTACTCACTTTACCTATATGTTTTATTCATTAATTAACTAGATGGAGCACGGTTTTTAAATACATACATTGTTCACTGAGGGAAGAATTTAGCCGACTATGAATGCCCGGAGCGTGGCCAAGGGATTTATTTAGTACACGTGGAAATGCAATTTCTATGGAGTGATATGTAATCTTTTATAATACACCAACTGAAATATATTGGTGAGACTTATAATTATTATACCATAAACATAGTATATAATTACTATGTATTATAAATAATTATTGTAATTATTATGGCACCATCGACGCAAATGAGTGGAGTAATGACAATATGTATTCTTAGTTCGTTACGACTCCGCATACTTATAAAACTTTAATTATGTACAAAAATGTATTTTCGTAAAGCTACGCTATATGCACGTAATAAATTTAAAAGCTGGTGAAATTTTCATGCAGTTTAGCCATGACTTAGTGATTCATGAGAATCATGAGAAAGGTTTCGATGTATATTTAATTGAGAGATAGTGTAAATTGGATAAATTACAACAATTATTTGTTGAAGATGTCGGAATAAATCATACTGACTGGGATCTTACTAGCGAGAGTCGCGTAAACCAATAGAGATATGCCTAAAACCTCCTGTTTTGTCGATAGCATATATATTACATATAATTCTAGCAATTGACATATAAAAACGACAACATTTTCCGTATGATTGTCCATTTAAAATCAAATATGTCATGCAATGCTGTGTGCACCCGGCCTAAAAGAGCCTTTATGCTAGAAAGAGTTGAAAAACACAATCATCTTACATTGCTATATGATCCTTAAATTGTAGTTAAATATTGATTGCTTTATAATAAAATGGACCCTCTACAGCCTATTCAAATAAATCGTACAATTCATCATACTCCATTGGCACTAAATTTATTACTATTTTGTGGCACGATATTTGATTGATTTTCGGTCAATTAATGTTCAAAGTTTTGCTTTATAAGCGGTCAATCACTGATTGAATAAGGTGACAGCTTGAAGAGTAATCGGTTGTTTACACCCCAACGTCCAGCTACGTGCCTGGCATCACCTCTATTCGAGATCTCTTGTTAGCGGTTATTTAAGCTTATTGTACAAATATTCTGGTTAGGGGCAGAAGAGGAATAGCTGATAAATAGCTCCTCAGAGTAAAATATTCTAAGAAGACTAAACAATAAGTAGTAAGTTGATGTTTTTGCGTCTATAGGATAATATAGTTGATACTGTCCTGATTCCTTTCTTGACCTTCGTAATGGCTGAATCTATGAGCCGTTGGATCTGCCGTTATCCCCAATTAAGCATGTATTGATAAGCATGATTAATGAATTAATTTATACAAGTTACCATTTAACATCAGATGAGCTCTCTCTCATCTGCCATAGTTCCTGATTAATAAATATTAACCATATTTAGATATTATATTAGAGATATTATTTCTTAGATGTTGTGTTTGATATAAAAACAAGCTTCACCCTTCCCGTCCCAATAAATTTTGTATGTATAATTCGAACTAGCTACACCCTTGCGTATTGAAGGGGACTACTCTGAAATAAGCGTCCCTCTATGTGGCAACACTTTTCTTTGATACACGCCTTTTGATGTCTGCTTTCCGAGTGACACAATGCCACTGTTTACCTTCACTTCTAAAGCAAATTTACTTTTTCATCAATACGTAATAGTCACTTTTAGAAGTGTATAAAAACAGGATGTCTTATTTAAGTAATTTGGTTTGGTATTTAGTAAACTAACTGTGTTTAAAATGACTTTGATGATTCTCGATTTCATTGCGATATATTTTTATTTTACATGCAAACAAAATGGTGATGATGAATAATAAAACACCTAATAACATGCCTCTAAGTTACTGTATAATATTGATGTGACCTCTAATTGTTACTTTGGATATTTAGGCAAAGGTTCGCTGTCGGAAAAGTTATGGCGACAGTTTTTGTCGAAGTATTCAAAGATAAAGGTGTCTATTTAACCAAAGGATATTACGCTTTAATCCTAGAACTGTTAAATCAGAAAAAAAGCTATCAAAGAAACTAGATTGTGAAAATTGAACAAAGGTGTCGTCCTTCTGCACAACAACGTACCTGTCGACAGAAGCCGTGTTACTTTCACTGCCCTACAGAAGGTGGGCTTCCAATGTTTTAGCCCACCCACCTTACAGTCCTGACCTGGCTTCTCCCACATATTAATTACCTATTACTAAAGTATAGGTATAGTATTGTTGAGTTCGGTTACTACTTACCATCGAGCGGGTCTGCCACCGTAAGCAACAAAAAAAATGGAATTCACAACTATTGTCACGAGTCTAGCAACACAATAGCGAATTTTAGTAACAATCACCAGAATGATGACTACGTTGTTCGCCATCCATCACGTCTTATTCCACGAGGACGATAAGCAACGGAAGGCCGTTTTATAATAAGTGGTAATCCAGTCTCTGTCTATACCTCTGGGAAATAGGCGTGAGTCTACGTATGTATGTATTGTCAGGATAATCGACACTAGGTACCGATATCACTGTTTATTCGATGGAAAGAAAAAAAACTTGAAGCTGAAATAGTTAATCAGCACTCTCTATCGATAGTGAAGCCGTCTAATACCGACGAGCCCACAGCCTCAACACAGAAACATAGTCATAAAAAACTTTTACTATCACATTTTACGTGCCGTCTTTAAAACAAATGACCTACTTTATGATCAAACCGTACAGGTTTATTTTAAAAGAAATGTAATCTCGCCAGATTTAACATCTCTCTCTATTTTTCTCTCACTATGCTACTAATTCTCCTAAATTATAAAACGCAAAAATGACTTAATGGAATTTGGCACAATATATCTTATGTATGAATGCTTTTTATCCCAGAAAAATGTTACCTTCTTGTTGGATTATCAAAACTAACTAAAGGATGTATCCACTTGAAAGTTATATACTCGTATATGTGTCTCATGGAGCACTAGCTTATGACCAGAAGCTAGTTATATTTATATAAACTTTTAGTCTTTTGTCACAACAGATGGAAACGTTAAAAAACTATACTTTAAACTCTTATCGTATCGAAATGCAACTTCCTCTTTATCGATTGTTTTAGATTTTTATCGAATTGAAGTTAAATGAAAGTTGAAAGAAAGAGTTTCTCAGTTAAGGCAAATAATTTTGTGAAATGATAATAATAATTTACGATGAGACTCACCTACTCTTTGCAACATTATTATGCTTTTGTGATGAAACTGTTTTATAGTCATAACTAAGTACATAAACGTAATATATATAGATATAATTATATTACCTTTACCATGGCATTTAATTAGAGATAGTTAAATAATTATTATGTAAGAGTGTTCACCCCTCCACTGAACGTGAATATGACATTGAAAATTATAGTAGAAGTTGCGGGTATTGTGTCTATACACTTCTTATGAATATCAATGTAAATATGTACATTGAAAGGGCAAGAGTGACTTCACAGAAGGCAGAGTGGTTTAGATACCGGCCTCCCGCCTGAGTGTTGTGGGTTCGATTCCCACACAGGACAACTGTTTGTGTGGTCCACAAACTGAGTCTGGGTGTAGGTACTTTGTGTCCGTGAAATTGTATGTTTGTAAAGTTTCCCGCGATACAGGGATTATTCCTTAGAGCTGAGTGTTATTTTATTTAAAAAAAATATGCAGAAGGTCACCAAGTTTTGAGAATTTGTTTAACGAGAAGGAACAGGATATAACTTTATATTGCCAAATTATCTTAATCCCTAATCTTTTTCAGAGAATGACCTTTGTCACCATGGGAAAAATTACATCATTATTTTTCTAGCTACTTAAACAGTCTTAATTTTATTTGCATATTGGAGTCAGTTATTTCAGTACAGTTACCATAGCCCGCAATCTGATTGTGGTGAAGGAGTGCAACGCGACTGCATTTATGCTTCGATAAGAGGCTCACAGCACTCGCTTTCTGAATATTGCGCATTGTTACATTTGATAACAATGCACTCTGTGCCACTGCCACTGGAATATAATAAAAATATAATGCACTTAATACCAAAATGAACTAAACTTGATTTGATAACAAAGAGAACAATGTGAAAGTGGAAGGATGTAGGTACATTGGCAGACCGAGACTAATCTACCTAGACCAAATCGGTCATGTTTTGAAAGAAGGTGGAGTCAGGAGTCTCCAAAACTGACGAGCGTGTATGAAGAGAAATATGAATGTTGAGGAAGCGAGCGATGTGTGTAAAAATAGAGCCTTTTGACACTCTGTTCTCTCTGTCTACCCTGCAAGGGAGATGGCGTGTTGATAGGTAAGTAACTACAACAAAGCCTGCCATGTCTAAATAATTTAAAAACAGAAACTATACACGTAATAACGTAGGTATATTGTGTCAGTTAGCGTCAGTGTTATTTTAATTTTTAAAGTGGGATCAACCGTAATAATAATTTGATCAAAAAAATTACAAGAATAAAAAATAGACGCTAACGGTTTGCCTCCTTCCAGCAAGAAATAGATTAAATGCACGAGGGTCTGATCTCATAATTTAACTTTCCCTTTTTTGTTCCAATAATTTCAATCATGTCGTATGCTGTTAAAGTAAACTTTATAGTTTATTGACATTATTACGCAAAGAAAATATTGTAAAAGAAAGTTTTATGGTAAAACTTATTAAAACAATCAACAGAAGTGGTCTCTTAAGTTTTTATTTCTTGGGTAAAATACGAAACTCATGCAAGCGAAACCGTGTGTACATATTATATCACATTATGACTTACTTAACTAACACTTTAGTTTTGAAAGATGTATTAGTGTACCTTATGTACCAAAAACAAAATAAGATCCTGCCAGCGGAGTATGGAGAGAAGTATCACAAATGTGAGCAAGATACAAAAAAATCCACACGCTTTTATACGAGAAAAAACTAAAGTAACGGACGCCCTTAACTATTCGTTAAGGCTGAAGTGGCGCTGGGCAGGCCATGTAGCGAGATTGAATGACGGCCGTTGGACTATAAGACTAACATCATGGGGTGGCCCAGTAGGTTTCAGGAAGAGAGGAAGACTGGTAACCCGATGGGAAGCCGACATAGTAAAAGTCGCAGGTAGAAACTGGATAACTAAAGCCAAAGACAGGAACGAATGGAAAAATCTGGAGGAGGCCTTCACCCTCATATAGGAGGGGTTCTTGCATGAATGCATGACTATAATTTTTAAATTATTAGCAATAATTTTAAATAGGTATATAAGTATATTTATCAAATGAAATCAATACGATGTAATTAACTTTACGATATACCGAAATTTTGCTTTTTTAAAAAATATGATGTAACTTATTATAATAATATATATGTATATATGATCAAATATTTTTAAAATAGTTATTATGTAAAACAGTACTAAATTATAAACTAATGTAATTAGCAATAAAATAATGATATTGATCTATTTCTACAATATGTAATGTACAAATATATAAATGAATATTAAATGATTGAAAATAATTTTAGATAAAATGTCAAAGTATAATAAATGCATAATGGTAATATAACTTTTCATAAAAGCAATCATTTGTATTTATAAAATTAATCTGAGATTGTCACACACATTAATTACCTTTATTTTTTTGTAAACTCAAAAATTCACTATGTAAAAGCATGCAAAAACTAAATAGGCTTTTTTATTTTTTTTTATTTAGTGTACCTTATGTACACTTTATGTAATAAATGGTTTATGAAGTGGTCATCTAGTCTTATGAATCATGTCAATCAATTCGTAAACAATCGTTTTTATTCATGCAATTAGAATCAATAAATCTATCAACCATAGAAGCCATAGTTGATTATTTTTGTGTATTTTCATTAGAATTATAAAAAAAAATACATAATTGCTTAAATAGGCGATATTAAAGTCTAAGAAACAAACAAACAAAGTCACTTTCGCATATTAAAAATGCGAAAGTAAGTTTGTTATGTTGTTTGTTCGAAAAGATGTCTACATGATAATGAATCAAATATTTTAAATCCACTATAGCAAGTATCTAATTATTTTATTTTAGTACGAGTATGTAACCAGCCTGTGCTCGCGGCTCCGCCGCAGCCAATATCTGGTCTTTATATATCAGGTTTCCGATATAGTATCGGGATA
This sequence comes from Leucoma salicis, assembly GCA_948253155.1. Taxonomy (NCBI): domain Eukaryota; kingdom Metazoa; phylum Arthropoda; class Insecta; order Lepidoptera; family Erebidae; genus Leucoma; species Leucoma salicis. The sequence continues at coordinate 11,452,186 of OX411806.1, forward strand.
AAACGTACGTATACCAGTTTTTAAGTCTAATCGGCGCGAACAGATTCTCCGTTCAGTAGGTAGTTTTTACGTGATGCGCGAACAAAAAACAGATAAATATAAAAAATAAAAACAAAATGGTTTTGTGTTCAGACACGCCATAATAGCCTAATGCAATTATTTTTTCTCAAATATATAAACATGTACTTAATAAATATACGAGCACATAGGAAAAAAAGCAATAAACAAAATTTCATTTCACATAAAATTGCCATCTCTGATTTCGCAAAAAAATAATATGTTACCTTTTATATCAAGCACGTACACGCACATACTTTAATTGATCGATAAATTATTTAATAAACACAAAACAATAGTAGTAAACGCCACCAAAAGTCGACTACTTTGCGACAATATGAACATCACTATCTACACGCCTACACGTATATTAGTTGCCCCGAATAGAGGGTTTGTTCTATTTTTCATTGCATTCAGTGATAAAAAACAACTAAGAGAACCTAAACTGGTTAACACACATGGATGGTTCTAATAGCTCTCTCTGTTGTCAGTGGTTAAATGGGGCAATGCATCACAGGATATAGTGTAGGAAGTGGCCTGGGTTAATACCGTTGTGGACTGCAAACTGCGGCTTATACGGTAAACGATGTCACCACATTATGTAACTTCGCGGTTTACATGCAGCTAAAAACATCGTATGCAACCACACATGTGCGTTTAACTACGTTACAATTGTTTAAATGAATTTTAAGTTTATGTTGAATTATATTTAGCTAATTTTACACTCCTAATCCTATCTTTATGCTAGACATTAGTCTAATTATTGGCCTATTAAGGCCAATAATTATGTAAAAGTGAAAATGATTACCGGCGTCTAATCTTTTATATTAATATCTGATGTTTTTACCATGGACCGGATTCGAATCTTTAGTCCAGCAAAAGGGTAATAATTATTCAACCTTACAAAATTGTCAGTAGCAGAAACAAAGCATGGAGACGTGCCCTATAGATATCACTAGGTTTGTTCTGTCTTTTACGGAGGGCTATAAGGAAAAGTTTGGGAATGCTTCACCTCTGCTTACTTCTTAGGGGATAGAGGAATGAATCTGTAACAAAAATTGTACCTACGTAGGTATTTCTCGTGTTACGAGTATATGAAGGATATTACTTTAGAACAAGTTGATATCGATTGTACTATGGGATGTAGGTCGCATGCCGGGGATGCCTCTGTTCCGACTACTACACTGTGAATTATCTACATTCCGTTCTTCTTCATAACTCTGTATCGAAACGTACGTTTAACAATAAAACGGAAAAAAGACTATATTTCACAGAAGCTTTATTAGATTTTGCCTGCACGTAACGATTAGTAGGTCGTCAATTTAAACGGCAGTATTACAGGTACATTAATGTTTCATAAAAGTTTCCACGCCAGGATTTCTCGTTCATAAAGAGCCGTAATATAAATTTCAAGTTAAATAATGGGCACATTTATAGCTCTTCCTTTTTTTATATCAATAATTTAGTGTTACTATATAATTAATGTAGACGTGAGTAATATAAAATGATACAGTATTTTGTGTTCAAACACAAAATTCATATCAAATAATGACGCGGCCGTATATAGGTACACACTTAGGTATATATTATAGAATAAATAATTGTGAAAGTGGAAAAAGAGTGCTTTACTGGGATATCTTGTTGTATTTTGTTGACTAGAAGAACAATTTTTGTGAATCCAATAGATAGCTTCGGGTCTCCAGTAAGGGCCAATGGAGGAGGAGCCATGGGGGTATCTAAAGTCATCTCTGCGGGTACAATAGGTACGCGGTAGCTTAGCGATAAAAGATGTACGAACAATCCACAAGTTGCGAGTTCGAATGCTGCTCACAGATACACTATCGTTTTAACAATAAATATAATATGTATGTCGTAGCCACCATCTTAGTATTGGTCACTTCATGTTGTGCCCGCCCATTTCATTGAATAGTTTAGGTTTTTGATTAAGTTTCATGAAATGATTGGTCACCTCATTAAGCGATCAATTCTATGCAGATCATACTACTATATGAATATTTACTATGTTTGACTGACTGAATATTTACTATGTATGTATGCTGTGTGGGGCTGGCTTTAGAATTGTCCCACCCCTCTCCACCTATGGGAGTCGTAAGAGCCGACTGAGGGAATACCGAGGGAGTGGGCAGCAGCATTCCTTCGAGTATTAACAACATCCACTGCGATCGCCAACCCGCCTGCCAAGCGTGGTGATTACGGCACTTTCCTTCATTCTTGGGGAGGCCTATGTCCAGCAGTGGACTTTGAAAGGCTGATGGATGGATGGATGGATGGATTGACTGACTAAAATTAGATACATGTTTTATGACCTTAGACTAGACTATTATAAAATAGCTTATAACAGCCACAGGTAAGTGTTGCCGTGTTCTGCGAGTGGCGGTGGCAGTAAAGGAGAATGCCCATCACCCATACAAAAAAATGACTGAAATGTACAACAATGAAATATACGCCAAAACGTACTACAAATCTTTGGAAACCCATTATAATTATTATCAAAAAACTAGGTAGTAACCAGTTCCAAACATTTCCTTAAACATAGGTATTGGTTATGGTAAGGATTAATATATTAAACACAAAGTGAAAAATGTGAAATCGAAAATAACAGCCACGAGCAGGATGAGCTGTTATTATTGATTTCACATTTTTCACTTTGTGTTTAATGTATAGTGCTAAGCATGTCAAATGCTAAAAATATATATAAAAATATCTAAATAAGGATTAATATGCAATAATAAAACAACAATACGTAAACATTTTTGTTGTTACATCATTAAAAAACTAATATCATCATCATCAATAAACTGAGCAGGAGGATAAATATTAATTTAGTACCGCGCCGGTGCTAAAAAGTATAATATAAGTAATGCAATTAACTTTCTTTTATTTATTCTACTCCTTGATTTATTCTACTCTTTGATGCATTATGTCAAACTGTCATTAAGGCAAATGACATGTGTGGCTGTATCAAACAGCCACGATACGTTATCTATTTTGAAAATAATTTGATTTTAATTTATATTGACACGCATATATTATTTTAATTATATTTACGTTACATATAGGTTGAATTAAATCAAAATAATGATAACTGTGGACTAATTCTATCCTACTCCAAAAATTAATATTTTAATGGTTGTTATATTTTTGCCCGAGTCAAACAAACTTGAGAATTATTTCATTATACATATTTTATTCTAAATAGAATTAAGGACTATTATTAGTTACTGTCCGTTTCAGGCATTTTTTGGGCATATCCCTTTAATTTTTATTTTTGGCCCATTATTAGATAAAATTGTGCTATATATTAAAGCAAATTAGGTATAGTAGCTACTACTTATAATATCTTCCTAAGCAAATAAATAAAACTAATACCAGCCTTCTAAACAAAACAACTGTTATGGTGCAAATGTGTATGTGTTAGCCTAAAAGCGCAGTGATAGAAAGAACCTTGCTTGTCCCAGCATGAATGGGCCGACTTGATCGGGAAATTACCACCCTCTCGCTCAAGGTCAATGTGAAACAACGGTAGCTAGTCGTACTGTTCTATTTCGTATGGTGAGTGAGAGCGCCGAAGACTCAAACTTCCTTCTCATCTTCTACTTTTTATACTGCCCCTCCAGCTCTTATCCCTTTCTTTGCCAACTCGCGAGTGATGCTTCGGGTGTTCCTAAAGTCTATAGGCTACTGTAACCGTGGGCCGTATACCTACTTGTTTGACATCCGCGTAGTATAAAAGAAAACAAGTGAACAATATCCATTCCCTTACTTCTAGAGTTTGATGAGCCGGCGACCCAATACAACCGGGGAAAGGTGGGTTTTTCATGCCAAGTGTCTGTAAGCCATTTTTTTATATTTAATAATATATTATTAGAGAGAGATAGAGAGACAGAGTATACTCTGTAAGTCTATTTATATTTTCATCAATTTTACAAGCCGATTATCACGATCTAATAATGCAATTTGTCAAACAGTTAAACAGTCACTAAATTTCGCTTAGAATAGATGATTTAGAATGAACGCTGGTTTTTATTTAAACAAATCGGTTGCGTTGTGGGGCAATTAATGGTATGGTTAAGCAAGCTTACCCTAAAGTAAATGACCCTTTAGTTTGAAATAATCATTTGTGTACTTTGCAAATCCAATTCTCATCGTAAAGTCATCAATCATTAAATCAGACCTCAGCATTTTAACACAAAATTAATCGCCTACCCTACAATAAGAAAATAGTGAATGAGGGAAAATATGACCAAGTTTTGGAACATCAAATATTTACCTACGCGACCCCAACATGACATCAAAAGGTAACTGAAATAGACGATCCCTCATGCCACAAACCAATATATTATGAACCGACAATCAGTACGCCACTAAATTTATTTCATGTAGTTCGGAGAGTTAGTGAAGTGATCCGCAAACGGGTCCATGTTCCATTTAGGTCATTTGGATTGGTGTTAGCGGGACACAGTTGAGGCCGAGCGCACTCGTCCGCAATATCGCTCTAATACAGAATCCTTCCTCTATTTAAATATCTATAAGTAGAATGTACGGTAAATAGAGAGTTCATTTCACGCCATGGTATGAGATATCCGAGTCAATAGGAAGTCTAGTAGAGTAGCGTATTCTAGATTTCAAATGAACGAATTTAATTGTAGCAGGGGTTTTAGTTTTATTTTCTAGAGAATTTCTAGAGTAGAAAAAAGTAACTACCTAACTTATTGTAAGTGTATGAGGATGTGGTGCAAAGAATATAGTAATCTCTACCGATATGGTGTATGAAAGAGGCATGGAGCGCTGTGAACGATGACGGATTATAAAAATGACAATACTAATATCGCTATTAAAAAATAGGGATTGGCAGTAGAAGGCTGAAAATTTAAGGTTGTATGTATTTTTTAATGCCGAATCATAAAAAAATTAAAAAAAAAATTATCCAAAAAATAAAATATTTTTTTTTGGTGTTTATCACCTTTATCACTTAGGGTATGAAAAATAGTTTACATGCTATTCTCAGACCTACTGAAAATACACATAAATTTCATAAGAATCGGTCAACCCGTTTCGGAGCAGTAGGTATAGCGACAAACACTGCCATGAGAATTTTATATATTAGAAGTAGTAAATGTGAATGTATAATAGAAAAAAAATCTAGCAATGATGTACTTACGTTGAGTTTTGAAAAAAATTTATGTCAGAAATCTTCTCTTTATCTATACTATTATAAAACTGTAACAGAGCTATGTCTGTACATTTAAGATATTTGACAAAAAATGACTGTAATAGGATTTATAGGCGAGTCTAAACACAAAACAATTTTTTTTTGAATTTTTGCCTCTGTCTATCTTTTTATCTGTTTGTTTGTTCGCGCATCACACAAAAAGTACTGAATGGATTTTGATGCAACTTTTTTTATTTGAAAGGCCTTAATTAGACTTAAAAACTGGTATACATTTTATCCCGCTACTATATTGGGAACCTGAGATATATTTATATATATTTGTAGCATTTGACATGCTTAGCACTATACATTAAACACAAAGCGCGTCACCCAAAGACGTTAAGTATGATGTGTTATCGAAATTAGCAGTCAGGAGCAATTGTCAGGATGGCTGAATTGGTAAAGCATCTGGACGGTATCCAGAAGATGCAGGTTCAAATCCTGCTCCTGACTGTTATTTTCGATTTCACATTTTTCACTTTGTGTTTAACCTGAGATATAACTGAAAAACTAGAAAATTATTTAAACTAGATTTTTTTTGAATTTATTTGAAAGAACTACTAGATGTATTTAGATGCAACCTTTTTTATTTGAAAGGCCTTGATTTGACTTAAAATCTGGTAGACATTTTATCCCACTACTATATCGGGAACCAGAGATATAACCGAAAAACTAGCTTTTGGCTGCGGCGAAGCCGCTGGCAAAGGCTAGTAAGGTATATTAAGGATTCCTTTATGTTTATTTTTATGTAACGAACAATATTGTTTTGTTTAGATACAAACTGTTTCTGCATACATTTTGATCTATATTTTAGCATTTGATATGCTCAGCTACTCCAATTTGTGAATAAGGAAAAAGAGTATTTTAGTACGAGCGGGAATCGAACCTGCGTCCCTTCCTTTCTGGGGAAGTGCTCTAATCCATTGAGCTATCGTACCATTTCTAGAAATACCGAATTTCCTCATCACATTTGTCTTAACGACCAACGTCCTCTATCGGCAATACATTTACATGCATTCATCCAATGCAGTAAGTTTAATTTTGCAATTAAAATTCATACTGTTTGATGGCGTGATTTTTCAAACATTTTGATCTATATTTTAGCATTTGACATGCTCAGCTACTCGTTAAAGTATAAATTACAATTTGTGAATAAGGTAAAAGAGTATTTTAGTACGAGCGGGAATCGCACATGCGTCCCTTCCTTGCCGGGGAAGTGCTCTAATCCATTGAGCTATCGTACTATTTCTAGAAATACCGAATTTCCTCATCACATTTGTCTTAACGACCAACGCCCTCTATCGGCAATGCATTTACATGCATTCATCCAATGTAGTAAGTTTAATCTTGCAATTAAAATTCATACTCTTTGATGGCGTGAATTTTCAAACATTTTGATCTATATTTTAGCATTTGACATGCTCAGCTACTCTTAAAGTACAAATTACAATTTGTGAATAAGGAAAAAGAGTATTTTAGTACGAGCGGGAATCGCACCTGCGTCCCTTCCTTTCCGGGGAAGCGCTCTAATCCATTGAGCTATCGTACCATTTCTAGAAATACCGAATTTCCTCATCACATTTGTCTTAACGACCAACGCCCTCTATCGACAATGCATTTACATGCATTCATCCAATGTAGTAAGTTTAATTTTTCAATTAATATTCATACTATTTGATGGCGTGATTTTTCAAACATTTTGATCTATATTTTAGCATTTGACATGCTCAGCTACTCTTAAAGTACAAATTACAATTTGTGAATAAGGAAAAAGAGTATTTTAGTACGAGCGGGAATCGAACCTGCGTCCCTTCCTTTCCGGGGAAGTGCTCTAATCCATTGAGCTATCGTACCATTTCTAGAAATTTTTAGTAGTTAGTTTCTGCATATTTTACATGTAATTTCTAGGAAGGAACTTAATATAGCTCTACTACGAGTACATCAAGATTCCTCACAAGACTCAAATTCAAATTAATACAATATGTTACGGACTTTGAAAATTAAAATATGGCTGTAAAGGAGACCAAAAACTTTTTAATGTTAGTTGTGATAATATTCTTTGACGAATCGGAATCATTAATAAAAATTGGAATGACCCATTTATACAGTAATTAAAAGAAGGTTATTTTTGATGCACACTTCGTGGTAAAACTAACAATAAACCTGTCATACTAGTTTAAGAAATATGAATCTCTTATAGCTGTCAATGAAAATTTATAATTAAAGCTCTAAATTAAAAAAAAATCGAGTCTACAACTCTAAATGTTATTATTTGTGCATTTCCTTTCTAATTTGTGATAGCAGGATATTCCAAATTTTGTCAGATCATGTCATCTATCACATGCCTGCTGATTGGTTATGAATACTATGCCCAGTTTTCGAGATTTATTTTTTATTTGTTACACTTTTTGTAATATTATCATTATTATTGTTGTTTCTACAAAGCATTAAATAAGTTATGGCAAGTCCGATTTTTTTTTTTTAATTTATAAACACTGAAGAAAATTTTAAAATGTTATATTATTTTACTTTACAGGTAACTGGAATGAAAATACATAGCAGACAGTACTTGAAGCCCCCCGATCGAATGTTTAAGTAAGTTGTTAGTAACGTATATAAAAATTCTCACTGAAATACCTACTGATCAACTTATGCCATTCCGGAGATGAATATGAATAAAGATGACGTAGATTGATGGAGTATCTATAGCGCATGGATGAAAATAGATTTAATATAAATAATAAAGAAATACTAGTACTCTCTTTACTGTGCCGCTGAAGCTAAAAGAAAAGTACGGCCAATACCGCATAAAAAATCATATGTGGGTCGCCTACTTACCGGATAAAACGTGCCTAACTAAGGTACCCTCATCAAATACCTATAAAATGAGTAATTTTAAAGTTATTACTATCGGTCCTACCTTCATAGGATGGGATATCAGAGCAGACAAGTAAAGCTTTCTGAATTACTTACTTAAAACGCATTTGCACGGGGCTTTTGAATTTAGCCGCGCGTCCCAAGCAAAATCAACATTTTACGACATACATTTTTACATAAGTGCTTTTATTATCCCGTTCCATAATGCTATTTTTTATTTTGTATTCACTCGAAGAAATAGGATTCCACTTTGTGAATACAATATATATGTTATGCTATCGTCGACACTTGAAGCAATACTGAGATTCAAAACTAGCACAGTAATAAAATATATCGTAAAATATCTGTCACGAATATAGCGTGCAATAATATTTGTTTAAAACAGTAACGTTGAAGTTTGAATAATATGATTGCCAGTTGAGAATTCCAGTGAATGTGGATTTCATCCATCACGAAACAAATATTAACAAAACAGTTTGTTGGTTTTACAGGTGGTCATTATTTTTAAGTTTTGCTAGCACTCTGACTACCCCTTTGGGAATCAGACTATGTATGTATATTGCGGTACAAAGATGAGCCAAATAACTTGATATTATAGTAGCAACCAAACCGTTGTTACGTAAACGGATATTTTCTTCGGAAATAAAGTGAGAATATTACCTGCGTACCAGCAATTTTCAAAACAATATCCGCATTTGGCGAACAATTTTCCGAATCTGTTTAGCTTTAATACCGCGTCTAAGAGCATGATTTCTTTCTCTCTGCTTTACATACTTAAACTAACCACAATATCTCATCTCAGAGCACTTCCCCGAATTGGAAGGGATGCAGGTTCGGTTCCCGCTCGCACTAAAGTTTTCACTTTGTGTTTAACTAAAGTTCTCTTTTTCCAAATTTCACAAATAATAAGTTTTTTAAAGTAGCTGAGCATATAAAGTGCTAAAATACAGATCAAAAATAACCACAATATCTTATAAACACGTGTTGAATGACAGTGTCACACAATCAATAACTACTTACATTTTATAAAACAGAGTGTAATAAAATAAAAACTAGACGTCGCGGGACGTCTAGCAGATGTGAAAACATCGAAATTATTTTGTAGAAATAAAATGATCATAACTTGACAAAGTACTCCTCAAGACGAATCGCTCAATAGGTATACGCTCGATAGGGTTGCGTCGTTTCATTACAGAGTTACTGTGGCCACTTTCCAGCTCCATCGTCAGACCATGGATACCATGTAGAGACAAAGTACTCATCAAGACAAATCATACGAGCCCGAACTCGACAGAGTTATGTCGTTTTATAACGGAGTTCCTATGGCCACCTTCTAGCTCCATCATCAGACTCTGGATACCATCTAAAGACAAAGTACTCACCAAGACGAATCAAACGTGTCCAAACTCGACGTGGTTGCGTCGTTTCATTATAGAGTTACTGTGGCCACCTTCCAGCTTCATCATCAGCCCCTGGATACCATCTAGACACAAAGTACTCGACAAGATGAATCATACGAGCCCAAACTCGATGGGGTTGCGCCATTTCATTATAGAGTTCCTATGTCCACCTTCCAGCTCCATCATCAGATCAGCTCCAGTTCATTGTTACATTGTCACGCGAAAATCAAAACCGGGAAGTGTGTCAAATTTAACTTGCAAGATTTGAACGGGGCTAGTAAAATAAAAGCGTCGCCACGCTAACAGCCGATTTTACCCTTTTTCCGCATTAGATGTTTAATTTTTTTGTAAATACATACATATAATAGATAGAAAACACCCAGACGCAGTACAAATATCTGTGTTCATCACACAAATAATTGTCCTGAGTGGGAATCGAACCCACGACTTCGTGCACAGAAGTCAGTTACACTACCGACTACGCCACGAGGCCCGTCAATGTAATGTACGTATTGCGTGTCCACGCGAATCACCCCCCTCCCCCCCGCATTACACGCTATATTACATACCAAAGTGAAAGCTGACGACTAATATCGCTGGTAATCCACTTAAAAGTTCATATTACTGCTTCTTTGTACATAACACGAAACACGTAAATTTATTGAGCGAGAATATATTTAGCAACATACATAATTTAATTTAAAACTGCGTGTGGCTTGTGCTATGATGTAAAATTAGTATGGTATGTAAACAATGTCACATGGAATCACGTAATAAATACAGACACCATTGTTGCGATCGTTGACAATACACAGTGTCTACATGTATCTCTCCTCGGCTTGTATTACATGCAAATGTGATTGTGAGATGTAGGTACTAATTTGTCATATAAGACATTCATATTTAGAAAATTGAAATTAAATATTTTTGAATGAAATTAGTATCTTTTTTTACAGGAACTTAGCCACACAAAACTCAACTCACTACTTGTTTTAATCAGGTTGTAAGAATAATTCAAAATTGTTGTTTCTCCACCACATTCTTTCCCGTAGGAATCGTATGAGGCGACTAAAGGCGGATTCGACCAAACAAGAATACATTTTATGCCTAGAATAAACCGCTACTTACTCGAGAATAAATCAATTTTACATTTTACCAACAACAATTCGAAGAATAGCGAGCCTATTTGGGAATAATCACTATACCAACGATAAGCATCGAATAAGGAGTTAATCCAAGAATTAAAAAAATGGCGGCATCTTTTTTGTGCTGTCATTTTTCGAAACCAATATCGGTTTCGGGCGCGTAACAGCTACTTTCTCACGTTATAATACGATAAATAAGAGTTGAGATGAGTTAAGCTATACACTGTTCCAGAACAATTTCTTTTTGCTGGGTATTACATTCACTTCGCTATTCGCGAATAGTTATTCCAAGTATAAGCGATACGTCTGGATACGTCAGATGTCGTGGAAAAACGACTGTTGATTATCTAAGAGAATAAAATCGTGGAATAGATTATTCTCGGTAAAGTTATTCTTGTATATATTCGAGTTTGCTCGAATCCACTCTAAGGAGAATAAGTAAGCAGATAGTGTCGACTAAGGAAAACTCGAAAAAAATCCACACTGGTTGCTTAGCACTTTAGCGGTAGTATTCCTCTTCGACCTAAGCGCGTAGGTATCATTGTCTCACCAAAAATCAAAAGTCAACATCTTTGCAAATAAAGCTTTAAAATATGAAAGGAATGGATTTACTAATATAATCCTTATTTAACGTTTAAAAAGTGAGCTTGTTTGTTAGTTTGTTACTTCTCGACGCTGTAAATACTTATTAGTTATGCTAACGATATGGTGTTCCTGACTCCGTCTATAATATATAATAATTGCAATAATAGTAAAGTTTTCATCGTTAAGGCTAGACAAACCTGACCAGAAGCCATTCCCCCTGTTTTCTTAGATGGTACTGCTCTTACAGCAGTTAGTTAATTTAAGTATCTGGAGCACATTATAATATCAAGTTCTAGGGATGATGAGGAGGGATATAGAGCGAGAGCGGAGGGCGTTGGTGGTTGGTAATATGGTAGCTTGCAGGTTATACGTTGGACAAAGGGGATAAAAGTAACCGTTTTTAAAGCATATTAGCAATCGTTTTACACCAGCAAGTGGGGGGTTATGTGCCATATACTAACTACTAATAATAACTGCAATGGGTAGCAATAGTTTTAAGAGCCAGGTAGTGATGTATAAGTTCTTTTTTATATATTTTTTGTTTTATTTTATTAACTCACATTGTAGACTTTTATATACTACGCGGGTGACAATACCGCCCACCTAATAGTAAGCGGTTACCGTAGCCTTTAGACGCTAGCATCACCAGAGGCATTACTCGCGCGTCGCCATCTCCAAGGAAAGGGATAGGAGGTGGATAAGAAGGATGTTAAGAAGAAGATAAGTAGGGGATACAAATCCCAAATGCCCAACCATATCTACCGCAAGCAAAGCTCTACCACTAGAAACTTGTTACTAACATAAATATGGATTGATTGATTTAATATTGATTGATTTGAAATTTATAATTATTATTATTAAACGATCGTTATGCAATTTGGCATACTTCCTTCATTTCATTCTCTAATGTCATAATATCTATCCTGGAAAAATTGATGGTTTCTGTGAGATGGCTACTTTTGTAGAGGTTATTTATGTGTCAGATGGTAACGTCTTATAGAGAACTGTTAGGTAAGGTAGAGTCTAGTCTATACTATTATAAAGCTGTAACAGAGCATGTCTGTACATTTAAGATATTTGAGAAAAAATAACTGTAATAGGCTATATAGGCGTGTCTAAACACAAAAAGATTTTTTGTATGTTTATCTGTTTGTTTGTTCGCGCATCACGCAAAAACTACTGAACGGATTTTGATGGTACTTTTTTGTTTGATAGCTCTCGATGAGACTTAAAAACTGATATACATTTTATCCCGCTACTACATATATCGGGAACCTGACATATGAGCTAAAAACTAACTTTTGGCTGCGGCGGAGCCGCGGGCAAAAGTAAAATATAAAAATAACAATTTCATTATTTAGCATAGCATCACGCCTGTATTCCCCGAAGGGGTAGGCAGAGGTGTATTACACACCCACGACTCGCCAGATATGTTTAAGTCCCACGTAATAGGGGGCGAGCCTATTGACGTCTACCGGGCACATTTCCAAACTCCAGGCTGCTACTGAGAATTTTTCTTTTTAGGAAAAAGCTCAATAACATTGCCCGACCCTTTTTTTTTTTTTTGTTCAGGCGGGAAAAAATGTTCCTAACCGCACACCACGTCGTTCGGGGCAACGAACAGGGTAGTGTGGGGCCCTCACCCACTAAAGAAACCCGCCGTGTGCCGTCTCTCCGCCTTTGTTGGCGGGCCACTGGAACTATATTACATTCCTTCGGTGGTCCGCCGGCGGCTTACCCTTTCGGGTACCCTCTACTGAGCGACGCATCCGCACATGGAGCGTCGCACCTTCGCGGGAGGCCTTGCGGGTGGCGGACGTTCCCCGGTCCATCCACCCGCAGCCTCAGCTAAGGCGGCATGAGGCGCAAGTATCTGCGCCTGCGCCGCCCCGGTCGCTGGCGGCGGTTTGGGTCAGCGGAAGAATCCTCCTCCCTAGCCCTCTCCGCCGCTTCCTTTCGCGAGATAACCTCCTCGCAGAAGGCAGCGACCGCGGCCCAATTCCTGTCACTGCCAAGCATCGCTCTGACGACGCTCGGCAGCGAGAGGTCACCCCCTATTTCCGCGACGAGTTCACGGCGCTGCTCGGCCCAAGCCGGGCACGACTCGAGCGTGTGCCGCGCCGTGTCCTCGTCACAGCCGCAGTGGTGACAGCCCGGAGTCGCTTCCCTCCTTGCGACTATGTGCAGATATCTGCCGAAGCAACCATGCCCCGACAGCATCTGCACGAGTCGGAAGGTAAGGACTCCATGCCGTCGCCCCGCCCACTCCTCCAGCACTGGCTGGAGCGCCCCTACAGTCCAAAGACCGGCCCGGGGCGCCTCCAACCGTGCCCTCCATCTGGCCATGGCAGCTCGGCGGGCGTCGCCCTGCCACCTGGCCACCTCTCTGGGTAGGGGGCGTCCGCCCCCCTCCCGCTCTTGTGACGCCCGCCGATACACTTCAGCGAGCACCTCCGCCTCCAAGTCCCACGGGGGGATTCCGGCCAACGCGCAGGCCGCCTCCGTCGACACCGTGCGGTATCCACGTATGACCCTGGACGCAACGACTCTCTGTGGTCTCCACAGAAGAGCCCTGTTCAGTGCGTCCAGGGACCCCGCCCACACGGGTGCGCCGTACAGCGCCATCGACCGGACCACCCCCGCGTAAAGCCGTCGGCACGCATTGTTGGGTCCGCCCATATTCGGCATGAGCCGTGCAAGGGCGGACGCTGCGCCGACTAGCCTCGGGGACAGTTGGCGGAAGTGCTCGCGAAAGCGCCACCGCCCGTCCAGCACTAGGCCCAGATACTTAATCTGGGCCTGCACCCCAATCTGGACCCCGTCCACTGTGATTGACCTGTGATTGTCGGTGGCCGACGTCGGGGCCCATGGAAAAGTAGGGCCTCCGACTTGTCCAGGGCCACCCTAAGCCCCAGCCCCCGATCCTCCTGACCACCTCCGAGGTCCCTAAGGTGGCTAGGAACGCCGCTTCCTCGAAGTTTCCACCCCGGGCCACGACCAGCGTGTCATCCGCATAGCAAATGACCGCCAGCCCGGGGGGGAGCCGACAGCGCAACACCCAGTCGTAACCGATGTCCCACAGGAGCGGCCCTAGGACCGAACCCTGTGGGACACCGCACGACATGGATCTCCTCACAACGTCCCCTATGCGGCTCTCATAGACGACGCTGCGGCCCTCTAGATAGTCCGCCACCAGCCGCCTCAGGTATACAGGCACCCCGTGATACCGGAGCGCCTCCCTGATGCAGCTGAATGGCAGACTATTAAATGCGTTGGCGATGTCAAGCGACACCGCCAACAGCATTTCTCCGCCGTTGACGACCGCCGCGGCCACGGCCCTCAGACGCATGATCGCGCTGACTGTCGAACGACCAGCTCGAAAACCGAACTGGGCGTCCGACAAGTCGGGCCCGACGTCGCGCAGGTGCTGGACAATGCGGGCAGCGAGGATTCTCTCCAGAACATTGCCCGACCCGGGGATCGAATCCGAGACCTCATGATTAGTAGTCGCATATACTACCGCTACACCACCGAAGCAGTTTTACGAGATGATATTTATTATTGTGTGATGGATACACTAAGAAAGTATTCGAGATCCATACAGCATACATGCAGTACATTCTGAAACTGTTAAACACGAGTAGATACTACAATTAAAATACATACGATATACAGCAACAAGCTTGTAACGTCTGCATGTACGCTAGTGCGTAATATGACGTATGCGTGGGGATGCACTTTCAGTATTATGCCGTAAGGGTTCTTATACAAACTCAGATAAATACAAACAACATTTACGACGCAGCTATTGCCTTATTATGAGCCTTTCTTTGCGAAACTGCAGAAATGATTTGAGCTAATTACGTAAAGTTCAAAGTGTGTGTGTTGCACCATTAAGAATTTTGTTGTGATCATCAACATTTGTTGCAGTAACAAATGTAAAATATGCCGAAAGCAGTGTTGAAAGTGATCAATAGGCTTGACAATTACGGCTGAGAGTTTGTCTAAGGAGGCTTCAACTATTTTCTGCTACTCGCCTTTCAGTGGCAGCTATATTCTTCTTGTTCGAGCCTCATAAATTTTGCTGGCAGCTCATTGTCTACCTCTCTCCGTTGATGTCGCAATTTGGAAGATTTTGCTCCACGACGCTGAAATATTCGAAACTGGCCATCAATCAAGTACTTTATAAATAGATTGTTGATTAAATTCTAAATTACTATATTAATTCTCCAGACAGTTATCAAGAGAAGGATTAATTGGGTTAATGCTTTGCCAAGATATATACAATCTGCTTTGTTTTACACCTATTTAAATTTCTTTACTTATTTTGTATAATGAAGCGCTCGATGTAGTTACTTAGATGATATCTTTAATAATACCTGTTATTAAAGGTATACTCTTTTGCAAAATCTATTAACTGACTGCGATGTTTCAATTCTGTGTTGACCACCACGGTCAGGAGAAAAGAGGGAAAGCATTACCTGCTTTCCCTCTTTTTTTTTTATTTGTTGTTATGATGGCATCGTCGCGCGTCGTCTATGTTTGTTTGGTTTTTACAGCAACGTATAGTCTATTTTCTGATAGAATATAATAACCTATATATTAAACACAAAGTGAAAAATGTGAAATCGAAAATAACAGTCACGAGCAGGATTCGAACCTGCATCTCCTGGATGTGTATGTTGCTAAGCATGTCAAATGCTAAAAATATATATAAAAATATCTAAATATTTATAGGGTTTGCGTCATTATTAGGTAAAATCTTAATTGTAAAATTAAGTTTACCTGGTCGGTATAATGTATGAAAATACTTCCGACAGATGGTGCAGGCGTCACTCGAAAGACGTTAAGTATGAATGTGTTATCGAAATTAGCAGTCAGGAGCAAGGGTCACGATGGCTGAATTGGTAAAAGCATCTGGACGGTATCCAGGAGATGCAGGTTCGAATCCTGCTCGTGACTGTTATTTTCGATTTCACATTTTTCACTTTGTGTTTAATGTATGTTGCTAAGCATGTCAAATGCTAAAACTATATATAAAAATATCTAAATAATAACCTATATTTTATAATTTCCCTTCACAAACTCCAAAGAAATCTGAAGCAGCAGACCGGGTCAAGGACAGTCCTATTAAATACATTTTTCGATGAGAATCTGCTGCTTCAAAAATAAAATGTAAAAATATCAAACAACAGATTGAGACCGTATTTTAAATGTAATCGCCCTGAATCGAAATTTCACCCGTTGACTCGAAAGAAGAAAATACATTAAGTATTTATGTAGACAAAAATTGAGCTGAGAAGAAGGTCGGCTGACATAATTTGGTGTATCATCCGTCTAATAATAAATTAAGACGAGGCCTAAACTGTATTTAGTGAGCGTAAAGAGGCGGACAAGGCTCGTAAAGGACTTGACGATAATGGATGGAATGTTTTTTGCAGGCCTTGGGCGTGAGATGGCACGCGCGGGCATGCTGCACAAGGGAGGAAAAAATGGAGCCGAGTGAGTATTGACGTAATTACTTTTATAAGTAGCTAATTTTGAAGACGTTTTTTTCTGTACGGTTTGGAGTAAAATTAGAACTCCATGAGGTATATTTTTTCCTCTATAATACAAATCCAATATTCATAACGATTCTCATATATCTACACTTATTAAAGGCTTTATCCCAAAACAAAAACAGGGCCGACGTTTTGTTTCGAAAATTTGCTTCAGTACATTAAACATGTAATGGGTAATGGGTGTACATTAGTCATATTTTTCTTTCGCAATTTCGTGCAAAGATGAGTACTTACTTCTGTTGATAATTCTGTCATCCTTATATCAACAATATTCATTTGTTTTCCTAATGGTTCTATTCATATTTTCTCTATATATATAAGTTTGCTCTTCAAGTTACGGTCTTACATTTATTTTCATCGCCAGACATGGTTTTGCACTTAGGACATTAATGTTTGATATAATTATGTATAATCTTATATTACCTATTACTAAACCGATTTTTGCCAGCCTCATCAATAATGTTACTGTTTCAAGCTACACAATAAAACAGATTTCTTTATAAAATTCATAGAAACAGACATCGTAAAGGGTTAATTTTTATAACTATCAACAGAGCAATATAAAAATACGCAATTAAGGCAGGAGAAGTTGTACAATTGCTCTTATTACAAAATACTTAAGATACGTCGGGTGGTTGGTAGGGTAAACCTGGGTGGGCGTCAGGTGTAAGGCTGATAGAGCAATTACTTATTTTAATATTTTTAATGCCGGTCTCAGAAGGTACCGGTCCCTTCACCCTCTGGTAAAGATATTGTTATTATTCAGATGCTACAAGTAAACAGCTCATGAAAATTTTAATTTTCTCAGAATATTATTAAACAGTTACATAAATCTGCGTTTTCTTTTCTTTTGATACCATCTTTCTTTATATTTACAATATAATTTTCACAATATTCCCTTAACATAACCTGGGTTTATATATTAAAATGTATTTAGAACAAATGAATTTCTAATTCGGTAATAAAACTGTCTGTCCGTGTGGTGACGGACTAAGAATACATTTGTCACCACCCCATTCTTTCCTACGGGTGTCGTACGAGGCAACTAATGGAAGTAATTAATTATCACCCTTTGCATTACTGGTTACTGGTGGAGCTGGGTACCAAGTGGACAAGCAACACTCACTTGCTATCGGGCCCGAGTGGGCTGGTACCGCCATCTTCCGCGTGACCGGCCATGAAGCCCATCGGTGTGTTTTGGCTGTAGCAGAAGATAGCCGTTAATTCTTTCATTTCATATATATCTGTGAAATGGTAAGCAGCGGCTTGACAATAGTCTCGGTATAGTTGAGTCCATGAGCGACTGTTACCACTTACCATCAGGTGGGCCGTGGCTCGTCTGCCACCATAAGCGATAAAAAAATGTGCTGTTTTGTGAGACTTTTTGTAGCGTAACGGTGAAGTGAAGCCGTCACGCCGAAATTATTTTGGACCTACCTAAGGGTCTTAAAAGAAATTAAATAGGAAACAGATCGAAACAAATTTTACACTAAGTACTAATAGAGTTATTACTGTCTTTACCTAGTATTCACCGCAACACTTACACGGGATACCTCAAAAGATGTTCTTGTACAAGGGTCCACTCCTTTTAGCATTCCGTACATGTACAAAGGTTCACTCCCGTTAGCGTTCCGTACAATCCCTTCCGTTCTAGAAGGTCAGACCCGGTTTCAGAACCAGACCCTGAAGTCCAACAGATCACACCTGAAATGTCTGAAACGGCCTCCAGTGAAGAACCAAAACTTCAAGACAATCTTCAGAAGAGCCTTGACAACTTCTCAAGGAACTTTAAGATAATTCGGAGCTTTGACAGCTATCTCAATAGGACCACGTCCGAGTCTAGAATAAATCAGAATCTTCAGCTATGTTTACAGGACCATGCCTGAGTCTAGAATCCCCCAGAATCATCTATGTTCCAGTATATATAGCTTTTTCTTCGAACTTCACTGTTCGAGGTTCAGACTGTTTTTACACGCTTTTTTTACACGCTTTTTATTAGCTTCACTTGTATGTCAGTATGTCAGTATGTCAGTATGTAACTCTCCGTGGGTTTGCACCTATCCACTACCGGTAATTCTGCTTGCACGGTGGTGGTTCTTACCTTAGATTGTCCGCTGTTAACAGCCCTCTATTTCAACACCACATTTGTAGCAATATCTTATATAGTTTTTTAGTTATTTCGTAGTTTCTGTGAAAAATCAAACTAAAAAGTTAAAAATAAATATAGTTTAAAAAAACTAAAAAAACACGCTTTTTATAGAAAACTAAACTAAAAAATAGAAAATAAATTTTAATAAATTTGAATTAATAATAGTGTAAAAATGTTTAATAAATATAAATTAATAATAGTGAAAATAAGGAAAAAATGTATTTTATTTTAAAAAAAGCGTGGGGTGCATGGTGTCAATCGTTATAAATATTTAGTTGACATCTGTCCATAGAATACTTATATCTATAAGTATAGAAGGATTATTATTTCGACAATATCTTAAAAAGCACCCCACGCTTTTTTTAAAATAAAATACATTTTTTCCTTATTTTCACTATTATTAATTTATATTTATTAAAAATTTTTACACTATTATTAATTCAAATTTATTAAAATTTATTTTCTATTTTTTAGTTTAGTTTTCTATAAAAAGCGTGTTTTTTTAGTTTTTTTAAACTATATTTATTTGAACTTCAAAACAAATGTTTCTTTTCTTATAGGCCTATCATTTGTAATCTATTTAGAAAAAAAGGATTTAGGTAATATTAGAAAAGAGGATTTAGATTATTATTACATTTTATGGCAATAAAACTAACTACATTAAAAAAAAATAGTTTGCCACAATATTCGATAGAAATTATTTGTATGCACCATATTTCATCGGTACTACGAATAAAATTATATTATATCGTTCCAAGATAATGTTCTCGAAGATGTCTTACAGCGAATTCTCCACGTTACTTTGATATAGCTTACTTTAATTAGGCATTCTAGCATTGCGATAGTCGAGTAGACAGTCCATCCATCCATCCATCAGCCTTTTAACGTCCACTGCTGGACATAGGCCTCCCCAAGAGAACGCCACAACGAGCGGTCCTGTGCCGACCGCATCCAACGGCTCCCCGCAGCTTTGACCAGATCATCGGTCCATCTGGTGGGGGGCCGTCCTACGCTGCGCCGTCCGATACGTGGTCGCCACTCGAGAACCTTTCGTCCCCAACGGTTATCGGTTCGTCGAGCGATGTGGCCTGCCCATTGCCACTTCAGCATGGCAACCCGGCGGGCTATGTCGGTCACTCTCGTTCTCCTACGGATCTCCGTATTACGGATTCGATCACGTAGGGAAATACCAAGCATAGCCCGCTCCATGGCCCGCTGAGCGACTTTGAGCCTTGATATGAGGCCAACATTCAGAGACCACGTCTCTGTTCCGTATGTCATCACTGGTAACACACACTGGTCGTAGACCTTCGTTTTCAGACACTGCGGAATATTGGACGAGAAGATCTTCCTTAGCTTCCCGAACGCTGCCCAGCCGAGTTGGATTCGTCGATTGACCTCTTTCTCGAAGTTGTGCCTACCTAACTGGACTGTTTGTCCCAGGTAGACATAATGGTCGACAACTTCGAGAAGCGCACTCCCGACTAGGACCGGTGCTGAAATGACATGGACATTAGACATGACTTTCGTCTTGTCCATGTTCATTTTTAGACCCACTAGTCGGGAAACCCTGCTGAGATCATTGAGCATGGTGCCAAGGTCCTCCAGAGATTCTGCCATGACTACGATGTCGTCGGCATATCGAAGGTGAGTGATGTATTCGCCATTGATGTTGATGCCGAATCCGGTCCAGTCCAAGAGCTTGAAGACATCTTCCAATGCAGCGGTGAAGAGTTTCGGGGACATAACGTCTCCCTGTCTAACACCTCTCTGCAGTTGGATCGGTCCCGTACTCTTGTCCTGAACACGGACTGACATGGTGGCGTTTCTATACAAGCACTTCAGCACTTCGATGTACCGATAGTCAATTTGGCACCGCTGAAGGGACTGCAGCACCGCCCAAGTTTCGATCGAATCGAAGGCTTTCTCGTAGTCCACAAACGCCAGACACAGAGGCCGATTGTATTCTTCGGTTTTCTGTATAATCTGGCGTAGCGTGTGAATGTGGTCTACGGTACTATAGCCTTTTCGGAAACCGGCTTGTTCGGGAGGCTGGAAGTCGTCAAGCCTGCGCGTGAGTCGATTTATAATGACCCTCGAAAACAACTTATAGACGTGGCTCAAGAGCGAGATAGGTCTATAGTTCTTCAAGAGGGTTCTGTCACCTTTCTTGAAGAACAGCACCACCACGCTTCTGGTCCACGACTCTGGAACGTCGCCCCCGAGAACGACGGAATTGAACAGCCTCTGAAGAGCTTTTAAGACCGGCTTTCCGCCTGCTCTCAGAAGCTCTGTAGTGATTCCGTCGTCTCCCGGTGCCTTTCCGTTCTTTAGTTGTTTGAGAGCCATTCTGATCTCGTACAGGCTGACGTCCGGGATATCTTCGGTAAAGTGCCGAGTTAGCTTGGATCTGGGGTCTTGGACCAAGCCAACAGCAGGGCTCTGGGATCTGTACAACTGTCCATAGAACTGCTGGACCTCTCCCAAGATCTCATCTCGAGAAGAAATGATAGTGCCGTTGTTGGTCCTCAGTTTAGTCAACTGACTTTGGCCAACAGACAGATCTCTTGCGAACACTTTCGAGCCTTGGTTCCGCTCTATCGCCTCTTTAATACGGGTAGTATTAAATTGGCGAATATCGTGTCGCACAGCTTTGGAGATCTGTCTGTTTAACCGCCTTAGGCAGGACCAATCGGCTGAGGACTGGACTATCATTTCTTTTCTCCTCTCCATGAGTTTGAGAGCATGGTCCGAGAGTTTACGGTTCCTACTGACGCGCCGGGCCTTGAAGTAAGTCGACCCGACGGCGTGGACAGTTTGCACGAACCTGCTGTTCGTATCGCTCGCTGATTCACACTCATCTAGACATTGGAAGTGATTTTGTAGTTCGAGCTGAAAGCTCTCGGAGTTCTGGTATTGGGCAGGTGTTGGTCGGAGCGTAGACTTCATCAAACGCGACCTCTCGACTTTTGTCCTAATATTCAAGATGCCCCTGACTAGTCGGTGATCACTCCCAGTTTTAATCCTGCTGATCACTGAGACATCATTGAATATGTGTCGTTTGTCCGACAGGATGAAGTCAATCTCGTTTTTCACTGAACCATCAGGGCTAATCCAGGTCCATTTTCGCTGGGGCTGCTTCCTGAAGAAGGAATTCATCATGAAGAGGCCTTCCTTCTCCAAAAAATCAGCCAGCATCTGGCCCCTGTGGTTCCTCTGCCCAAATCCATAGTGCCCCACCTTCAGCTCATCGTCTGTCCTTTTGCCTAGTTTCGCGTTAAAGTCTCCCATAACCACCGTGAAATAGGTTTTAGACAAGTGGATGGCCTTCGAGATGTCCTCATATAGGGCCTCCACCTCGTCATCGGAGTGTGTCGAGGTCGGTGCGTAAACCTGTATGACCTTCAACGAATACCGTTTGGTTATTCTGAGTATAAGGTACGCTACCCTACTCGACACACTTTCAATCCTCTCCACGTTGCCTACGAGAGACCTGCGAACGATAAACCCGACACCCCCTTGGGACTGGTGGTCGCCCTCCCGGTGGAAGAGCAAGTTCCCGGACTGGAGGATTGTCGTGCCCTCACCCTCTCTTCGGACTTCTGACAACCCTATAATGTCCCAGTGGATCTTGCTCAATTCCTCTTCCAGCTCGGTGATTCTCTCGTCGGTCCGAAGTGTCCGAACGTTGTGCGTTACCAGGGCCAGAGGTCGTTGTTTATGGTAGCCTATCCGCGACCGGAGATTCTTCGCACCCCCTGCTCCGCCGTTACCGGGCCCGCTACCGTTAGGCCACGGAATAGCGGAGCTGCCGTGACTGAGGGCCGAGTAGACAGATGTCTGTTTTATTAACTAACTAAAATATGTAGGCGCTCCGGTGTTGGATATTTCGCAGACAAATTTGTAATTCATTTTAAGAAGAATAGAAACGCTACAGCTATTTGCGTTGTGTACGATACCGCAATCAGTATGGATATCTACCAAACATATGTTACGTTACTAATTTATAATTTGTTGATTAAACATAACACCAGAAAGCACTCCAAAAGACTGCACGGTCAGTACTTACGTGTAATTCAAGTAAATACCAAAAACGTTTTGGTAGACTACCTCTTTGATCCGCGAAGGTGGCGCTCCGGTGTACTGAAGTTTCACTCATAGTAAAGGGTACGCTAAATGGCCGCTGGCGGACCATTAAAATAATGTCACGCATTTCCAGTGGCCCGCCAGTACAGGTGGAGAGACTGCACATCGGGTTTATTTAGAAGGTGAGAGCTCCACACTGCCCTGTTCGTTGCCCCAAACGCCGTTTGGGCTACGTACATTTTTCCACCTTAACAAAAAAAGGTTACCTCTTCATAACGGTATAACTATTATCCAGAGTACTGTGTTATAATTATAACCTAAAGATCAGATTTTATCGTTATACCTACCACTGAAGGAATGTAATATGGTTCCGGTGGCCCCCCAACAAAGGCGGAGAGACGGCATACGGCGGGTTTATTTAGTGGGTGAGGGCCTCACACTACCCTGTTCGTTGCCCCGAACGACGGGGTATGCGGTTAAGTACATTTTTTCCCGCCTAAACAAAAAAAAGTTTAGATTATACCTATAACAATTTGTTGTGTCTATATGCTGCGGTAGCGTACCAGTAGTTTATTGGCCTACTATGACTGCTGATCATGAGGTTCGAATCCTGAGTCTGGAAAAAAGATAATTTTTCTACAAGAAATTCTTAATAACAGCACGGAGTTAGAGAATTGGCGGTGTAACATCCGCGTGACTCGGAAAGCACGTAAACCCGTTGGTTCTGTGCTTAACTTCAATCCGGTCGTGTCGGAATGCCGTCTCATAGGACCATTAGAGTGAGTGAACAGAGAATACACTTTGTGACCACACACACAGCGTCCTTTTATTCTGTATATTGATAGTTTTTAATCCTTAAACTCAAAATCTCCCACCCCCATAAAATATCTAGGTATCTAACCGTAATACAGGCGGAGAAACGGCACATGGTGGGTTTATTTAGTGGCTGAGGGTACCTCCACACTCCCGTGTTTGGTGCTCCGAACGACGAGGTGTGCAGTTAGGTACATTTTTTCGCGCCTTAACAAAAAAGGTTCCTACCCGTATTCTACTGCATGACATTGAGTAGAATTTAGATCCGTTCACAAGGTCTAAATTACACGGTTCGATAGGAACCTATACAGGAAGAGATGGTATAACTGTGTTATTTTGTTAGACCTCGTGAACGGTGCCTGCTAGCAAAGTTAATATAATAGCAGCTTAAATATAACTTAAGCTGAAATTCAACTAAACTACTTCAGGTTATTCAGTCTTCGATATTTTCAGAACATTAAATTATGGGCTAACTGTAGTTGCACCGTCGGCCGGTTAAATTACTTAGTTCTGGTTTTACTCCAACTTTATCAATGCTACGAAATGCTATGATGTCCGGTGCCACCGGAGCCACCCTTTGCCCCACTGCTCCCACTTTTGATTCTCCCGTATTTTCTCAGTTCCATTTTGTACTCATCTGTCCAGACTAAGTTTAAATTGTTGGTCGCCGCCGTAAATATCACAGCCACAAATTTACTCGGATAGTGCAAAATTTTATTCACAATTCTACCAACTTTAGATATTCTAGAACTGAGTACCCACTTTATTTTTATACATATTCGACGTTGAACAGATGACAAGTAAAAAGAGTAAGTATAATAATGTTTGTACCTAATATGTACCTATTGTATTTAAATTGTAGCAGATTTATTAAGCAGAAGTGTTTAAATAGTCTACTCGTATTCTGTGACTATTTTGCCTACAAGTAATGAGTAAGCAAGCAGTACAGGGAATTTTTAACCAGAACGCAATAGATTGTCAGGGGAATAAAAATTTGAATACAAAACGAAACTAGAGCAAAAATACTTTTGTTGTTCTTTTAGCGGAGTATTGCATATATAAGCGTACATACATGTATATTGTTATGTGCGGGCCCCAGTGGGAGTGTGATATTTGATTTCATCTCCGACGGTGATCCGTCACGCATAAAACCTTCGTCTTCACGTATCCTATAGTAATAATAAATATGTTAGTACAACGCCACTTACAATGTGTAGGTGTATGATATTATAACACCTTTTATAGCGTTATAAAGGTTTATATCATGTGTAATCACACTACTGTTTTCAACGACGGTTTATGTTGTTAGAGAAAGGTAAACATACTGCTATATTATCAATTTCTAACACATACGAGTCGCCTTTCAAAAATTAATGGCATTTAGATTAAATAGATTTTTCGTGATAATCAATGACCCTAAAAATTATATACATTCAACAAGCGATCGTACCTCCTAGGCGGAGACTATACAGTATACACATCACCCGTAGCCTTTTAGGTGGGAATACAGACTAACTCAGATTTTTGATCCGATTAACTAACGTAGCATACAGTAAAACTATGACTACTCCCGTCACTCCGTGGAAGGTATTATTAATTGGAAAATTGATATTCTTATTCGAAATTAAACACGCGACTCTATAATTTGTCTCAGTTTCAGTCTCCGGCCGCAAGATATCTTATTCTGCGCAACTTTGAACAATAGTACCTATCTGTTGACCTTGTGTTCAGGAAAATAATTTTATTTTAATAGGAAAATTATTTTAATAGGCAGGGCTGTTTTTCGTCGTATTTAGGTCGAAATTCGTTTTACATTCGGTTTAACCAAATTTCGGTGGCTTGAACCGAACTTCGGCATTCGGTCCAAGTTCGGTCTTAAATGCCGAACTTTCGGTACAAAAAAGGTGAGGTTTCTAATAAAATTAACAGAAATCAAATCTGTCATAGCTGTAAAATAAGTCACATATACCAATACTCTAGAATAATTTAATCATGATCAGTTGTATAATAGGTACGTTAAACTATAATTGTTATAGATAAATTAAAATGTATAAATGAATAGTTTTTTTCGCAATCCAGACGTCTACGAATCAATAAACCCAATAATTTTAAATAATGTGTACACCCTTGCACTGAGTGTTTTTTATTGTTTTACGACGTTGTCTTTCATGAAAAAATACACACAGAACACGACAAGTTACTCCCGAGAAAGCACACACCGAAGTTCGGCCGAATTTTGTATATATACCGAATGTTCGGCCGAAGTTCGTATTCGGTTAAAATCACATTCGGCCCATCTCTAGTATTTACCCTTTTTATTTGTAAGGCGGGATAAAATGTACCTAACCGCACACCTCGTCGTTCGGGGCAACGAACAAGGTAGTAAGGGGGCTTCACCCACTAAATAGACCCGCCGTGTGCCATCTCTCCGCCTGTATTGGCGGACCACTGGAACTGTGTTACAGTGCCTTAATAATTCCTCGTATTTACCCTACAGCTAGACGTGTCTCTTCCACATTAGAAAAGAGCCCTGCAATATCAACACATATTTAGTTTGGCGGTTTTTTTTATTTTTTTTACTTGTAGTGACATGATCGGTGTCATTTAAATTCTTTAGTCACCTTTAACCATACCAGTAGACAGATATGATGAGATAATAATGTGTTCAATGCTTTGTAAAAATACTAGAACAATTTCTTAACTCTTAGGCCATGGACGTATAAAGGATAATATAGCCATGGACGTATAAAGGAAAATATTCTTTTTATTAAGTCCATGTCTTAAGCATATTAATTATGAAGCATCAACTAACCGCTACAAACGCATTGTGGTTTGTATTTATTAATACACCAAGATGGGCTTTTCATAAATGGAATTTTTCGCTTTTATGACATAGTATGCGAAGAAAATAAACATATCACCCATAACATTGATTGGTCTCTTGGACTTACAAGGTTTCACCTTCGCTTGTTGTCCGATTGTGGGTCAATGCGGCACTCGAATAGCTGCATTGTTTATAGCAGAGTGTGTGTATTGTATATCGTCCTTTTGGGTACAATTGTTGTATAGGTACCCATCAGGGCGATATACAACAGAGTAAAATATTTAACGCATTCCGTTAAATTACTTAAAGACTTAAATATTTATAAATTATACATTAATACGTTTATGTTAAATACGTATATTTTTGCAAGGCTTTTAATTTTATCACACCATTACAATAATAGTAATAATAAGTTTATTTGTTCAAAAATTTACATATAGTTTAGGAATACACAAATGGCTTAATTATAGGTAAATAGAGTATGATTTTTGATTTACAACTAATGCCTAAGCTAGGATTAATAAATATCCTGTATTATAGGCATTAGTGCTCATCCTCAATATCGTTACAGCCGGTGTAAGAATTATTTTTTTTTGTGTATGTATATGCTACAAAATAGGAACACAGTAGAAAGATTAGAATAATAATAATTGTTATGGGGATGATGATAGAATTAAATTACTAAATAGCCTGGAATATTCTTAGGCGATTCACCGCAGGAAAGCGCGAAATACTGTTTTACTAGATCAAATAATTTAGGTATTTCCTATTCAATAACGGTGTAATAAAAATATCCGAGATACCTAAGGATATTGTCTAAGGAATGTGCTAATTTGTTACACGATAGGATGTTCTTTACTCGACTATATTTAATCCTGAAAACAAGCTAAAACAAAATCTAAAACGAGTTATTTATTAAGAAAATTTCAAACTTTTCATATAATATTTATATGGACACATTGCTCTATAAATACTACAGAGAACCTGCTAAATTTTAATTTTCAACTGAAGGATGTCTAGCGATGCGATGACATACCGCGACGCCCGCCACCCCGTCAGTCGCATTCGGGCGCTTGCCAACGCTGGGCTAGTGACAAAATTTTCTACAATTTTGACATTAAACAAATTGTTTTCGTAATATAATAATGACGCAGACTCACAATATCAGTATGAACAAAAGTGTATACCTATATTATGTAGTTAATATTCTTATAAAAATATAATTATTCATAAAAATCACTTTATTTAATTTACTATTATATTTTAGGTCAAAAAAGCAGTCACGAGTTAGACACATATGATTTCTCCATTTTTTTTTCTATTTTAGGAATTATAATTGCACCCAAATTTCCAATAACTTCACATAATACACAAAATACTACCTTCTGCTACCTGTTTCAGAACAACTCTTTACACTTCAGTTGATGTTTAGTTTCTTAAATATCGACACAAGACATCAAAGACCACTTGCAAAAAAAATTCGTAGCATGGCCATTGGAGATTGAGCATTAGAGGATATAAAAGAAAATGTTTCCACCAATTTGCCACAACATGACATCCAATAAATATACCCATGTTTATAAGCTGAATCTAATATACACGATGAAAAACATGATGCAAGAATTCAGCCCTGTCTGTATAGGTATTCAGCCTTTTTTTGTTAAGGCGGGAAAAATGTTCCTAACCGCACACCCCGTCGTTCGGGGCAACGAACAGGGTAGTGTGGGGCCTTCACCCACTAAAGAAACCCGCCGTGTGCCGTCTCTCCGCCTTTCTTGGCGGGCCACTGGAACTATGTCACATTCCTTCAGTGGTAATGTTTACATACCTAGATACGCAGAGGTGTAATATTTAGCTAAATGTGCTTATAAAAAGTCTCATTATCAATATAAATACTACATTATCCACAGTTTTTAATCTGAAATAAGCTTTGGTACTTGTGCGTGTGTGTTGTTGTTAAGTAAAAATCTTAAAGGAGACCGCAACCGCATTACAGATTACTTTTACTGGTTGTTTAGAAGTGGGTCAGCGTCCCGTAAAAGTTTCCGCGAGTGTGGCCCGCCATCCCCATTACCCAGATGATCAAAGCAGCCGACTTTGCATGATGACCCTACAATTCTCTAAAGAGGTTCTCTAAAAATCATGCGTTTGTTTATCCTGTGGTTGTGTCATGCCGCTATACAGTATCCATGATCTCAATTTCGAGCATCACTTGACATCAATATAACACCCACAGCGTGCAACTCTGACTTGTCAAAACCATTTCTAATTTAATTTGTATAATTTTTTATTTTACCGATTCTCTGAATTATAATGAAAATCATCTTAATAAACCTCCGAACATATGTATTAGAAATGATATGAATAATTAATGATAGAGTAGCAATAGCAAATGGTGTGCTAGAACAAGTGGATGAATTTTTATATCTTAGGTGTGGATTTAGTCGGGATGGAAGGTACACCACTGATGTAGAGAGAAGAGTGAATGCGGGAAATAGAGTGAACGGAGCATTGGGACAAATTCTCGGTAATCATCACCTCAGCCAGAAGGCACGTGTTGCAATGCACAACGCAGTGCTTGTCCCAACGTTATGATATGGAAGCGAGAGTTGGGTATGCAAAAAGGAGCATGGGAGTAAATATACTATATGCAGATATAATAATAATAATTTATTTCACAATATAGCAGAGAGTTAACCACTGAGTCACCCATCTGAACTCCCACATTCATTTCATTCAACCTTTGTAGACATTTATCCAGATATATGATAAACAGTCTGGCTGATAGAACGCAGCCCTGTTTAACGCCGATATTGCCATCAAACCAGGGTGACATTCCATCATCCAGCTGCACACAAGCTCTGCAGTCCATATAGTTGGACTGCACCGCTTGTAGCAGTCTACCGTTAATACCATACTCCGGCAAAATGTCCCAAAGTTCCTTTTGTACAACAGTGTCAAATGCTTTCTCCAAATCCACAAAACTGCAGAAAACCCTGTGGCCTACAGCCCGCTGCTTCTCCACAATGTTGCGCAGAGAAAACACTTGATCCATGCATCCTCTTCCACACCTGAAACCTCCTTGTGCCTCACACAAAAATTCATCCAATCCTCATTCTCCTTTCAATAATCTTACCATACATTTTGGCTGCCAAACTAGTCAAGCTTATGGCTCTGTGGTTAATAACTAATCGCTCTGTGGAAAAATATAATCTTCTAAAATATAAATTTCTGACTGCCTCTGTGGTGCAGCGGTAGTGTAAGCGACTGCTGATTATGGGGTCTTGGGTTCGGGCAGTGATATTGAGATTTATCGTAAAAAGAAAATTCTTAGTAGCAGCCCGGAGTTTGGAAATGTGCCCGGTAGGCGTCAATAGGCTCGCCCCCTATTACGTGCGACTTAAATAGCTGGTGAATCGTGGGTAATACACCTTTGCCTAACCCTTCGGGGAATACAGGAATTTCAGAAATTTATTACGTATTTTTTCGCCTTCATTAAATGTTGTACTCTCGCGAACATGGATGCTGAGAAATTTCCGTAACTACATAAATTTATATATTCGCTCTGAGTTAAAATAAATCATACCTACTAATAAGTGTAGAAATAAATGAACTCTGTTCCACTATTCATAAAAATTATAAGTAAATATCGGTCTATGTACTTGAATTAATTTTATTGATGCACGTCAAGATATTGGCAGTTAGTCTGATAAATAATAATAGATGCTTTTACATTATTAATAATGCATTAAAACGTGCGTTCCGTATGTATGTGTTTACAAAGCGATACAATGAAAATGATGGATATCTGTCGTCTCGGAGCGATGGAGCCCCGAGATGCAAATTTTGTCGATTCACCCGGAAAGCAATTATCCAGTCTGAGATGCCGCTTGTTCTTCTGCACTGCTTACCATAAATCAATAGAGCAAAGATATTATACAACGCTATTCATAATAATAAACTACGCTAAAAAAATACAATGAACCTTCTATAAACTTACTTTTTTAATGACATGTACTAACTTTCTTATGAATGTTTTAAGTTTTCAATTTTATTGATTAACTAGCCTTTGCCAGCCAAAATCCATCTAGTAGTTCTTTTAAATAAATTCTTAAAAAAAATCTAGTTTAAATAATTTTCTAGTTTTTCGGTTATATCTCAGGTTTCCGATATAGTAGCGGGATAAAATGTATACCAGTTTTTAAGTCTTATCAAGGCCTTTCAAATAAAAAAAGTTGCATCAAAATCCATCCAGTAGTTTTTGTGTGATGCGCGAACAGACAAACAGATAAACAGACAATCAGACAAAATTAAAAAAAAAATTGTTTTGTGTTTAGACACGCCTATATAGCCTATTACAGACATTTTTTTCTCAAATATCTTAAATGTACAGACACAGCTCTGTTACAGCTTTATAATAGTATAGATGTTAATAACACTAGATGGTAAGTCAAATCAGATTTAAATAAAACAACATAATATTTCGCTTGTACACTAGGGATTGATAATTATTGATAAATGATTTCTAAAATCTTTATAGATATGAGCCCAGTTGTCTGTGGATAAGTTTCCACATTTACGAGGAATGAAATGGTCTTACGGCATTTCATTTGTCCGAATGTATCTTTTTGTAATCTTAAAACAAAGTATGAAAATGTGAAATCGAAAATAGTTACGAGCAGGATCCGAACGCCGAAGTCCCAGATCCTTTGCCAATTTAGCCATCCTGACAATTGCTCGGGACTGCGAATTTTTGCGGTAACATATTCATTCTTAATGTCTTGCGGTTTTGTTTAATTGGCAAAGCATTTGGAACATTATTCCAGAAGATGCAGGTTCGGATTCTGCGAGTGACTGTTATTTTCGAATTCACATTTTCAAACTTTTCTAGCGACAAATGATTCCTAAAACTTTTCTACCGAATGTATTTGCAAACGTTTGTTTCGATATAACAAGCTGAATTATTACAATTAAGAATCATACTAACTTATGGTGCGATTCACGAAATAATCTAATTGTGATTTTTAGCAATTAACATGCTCAGCTGTTTTGCTAAAACAAATTCTTGAACTTGCGTCTGTTGCGCAAAAGTTATTGGTAAACACCTCTTGATGTTAAATTTCGTTTAAATTGGGTAGTGCTTGTAGCTAGGCATATCAATGCTAAAAAAACACAAAAAAGTTAAGGTACTACTAAAGATAGTTATCACATTCGTGTGGAGAGTCTGTATTCATCTATACTATTATAAAGCTGTACTATATCTGTACATTTAAGATATTTGAGAAAAAATCACTGAATTAGGCTATATAGTGTCTAAAATAATCACGCAAAAACTACCGAACGGATTTAGATGCAACGTTTTTGTTTGATAGCTCTTGATTAGACTTAACAACTGGTATACATTTTATCCCGCTATTACATCGGGAACCTGATATATTATCTAAAACTAGCATTGGCTGCGGCGGAGCCGCTGGCAAAGGCTAGTAACTAATAAAGTAGGTATTTTAATAGTACATAGAGCATAATTTGCAGTAGATTATAGTCTTATTTAATTTAAATTGAATGTAATAAAAAGTCTATTTTTATTTAAATAAATTAAAATTAAATCTAAAATGCGCGCAGAATTATTGGTCTAGATGCAATAGTAGGTTTCATATTATTTATTCCTATTTTTAAGATTCCGTCGTTCGAGCCTGTTAGATGGGATGAAGATTAATCTGATAATAAAGAAACACCCTTTTCGAAGATATATAACGTTGCCTGATTATGGACAGCGTGAAATAAAGTGACTCTCCACCCGGTAGAATAGGTAAAATGTAAATATATTTCTTTTGAAATATGAATCATTCTTTATGCACATCTGTATAAAAGTTTTTCCGTTATATTATTTCATATCGTTGTCATGAGACCGCACATACCTACGTTAAACTCAACATCTATTATGTTTGGATCAGCTGATCTATTTAAATTCCCATAGAACGTATATGACCCTTTTCCTATTTATTGATATAATTTGCCACTTACATTTCAATTTTGATTAGATCCGACTTCATCATTTTTCTAGCTCTTATATTCTATTCGGTATCTCGGACCAAGTCAATATTCTAGCATATTGAAAAGCATTGCATCATGTTTTAAGATAGTTCAAGCGCATTGTATTTATTTATTTTATACATACTTATATATACAAAGACTGTCCCGTCTGTGCCTCAGAGGGATAGACAAATAGTACAGATTGCCACTTATGATAAAACAATCTTCCACTGCCCACGTTTTATTTTTATTTATTTTATAACGTAAGATGACTTGATTAAGAGGATTTTAGCTATGATTTAAGTAATTCTATTCAGCTGTTGAAGACTATATCAGCTCTTTTCTTGTTGATACAAATTGATTATAGCCAAACTACGAATTGGTTGTCTTCGGCATAAAAATGTCTCAGTCTAATGCTAAGGACATAATATCCACACGGACAAGCAAGACCCTTTCCGAAAATTTTTTAGGATTGTCTATTGTGTTTGTGATTGTTGGTATTCGGACGTATTTTTATTGAACAGAGCGCAGACCCGTACAATGCCATAGCACCTTTAACTATTTAGTAAATTAAATACTAACTACAATGAACGGCTACACGACGAATTATGTTTTAATTAATCAATTGTAATAATAATAATACATTATAGAAATTGTATATTATAATAATACATTATTGTAATTTCAAATATGTATTTTGATTCCGCATTCTGATGTTTTCACTTTTCTTATAACCATAACAACAATGAAACGTTTCTTAACTTTTAGAGTAGATATAGTTTATCGAAAATAACGACATAAAATAGTAGCTGTTTAAAAATTTTTAACAAAAATAAGGAAATATTTTTAAATTTAAAGACCATAAAACTATTGTTTCCATTGTATTGGAACGATATTTAAGTTTTCACACTGTTAATTTTAAATTTCAAATTTTATAAGTACTAACATTAGCTTTTCGATATAAAGAAATAAGCGATGATTAAAATTAAATAGAGATGCCCCATTAATTTTAATCATCGGAATATAGATTCGGCATTGAAAATTAACACTTTTAAACACTTATATTATTATTATTATAAATTAACACTTTTACCTAAATATATATTGATTTAAGGATTCATGATATACATCGTATTGTCGTCGTATTAATATAGGTAAGCCCACAAAATAATATTCTGAATCGAATTTTTGATTTAAAATCATATTTATTTTAAGAATTTGAAATACTTCTAAAGTCAAGTTTATCTGAAGGATACCTACACTTGACTAGTTTCCCTAAACACAATGACCAATTCAAGAAGTGAGTCCATGAAATCAATTACCACAGCTAGAGGATATTGACTGAGAGTATTCCACTCGAAAATGTAGCATAAAATCTATAATTGCCCGGAATCACAGTATCCGAACGTTTTCGATTTCGCCAATTACATACGTGTGTACAAGTGATTTCCGATGTCTGATAGCAATTTGAGTAGCGTTAACAACGACAAATTTGCGTTTTATCAAAA
This sequence comes from Leucoma salicis, assembly GCA_948253155.1. Taxonomy (NCBI): domain Eukaryota; kingdom Metazoa; phylum Arthropoda; class Insecta; order Lepidoptera; family Erebidae; genus Leucoma; species Leucoma salicis. Next base: position 11,486,457 of record OX411806.1, read on the forward strand.
TATGACGACAATTACTTGAATAGTATTACTACTTTCACTACATTAAACAGCAGAATAAACTAAGTTACAATGGCAATCAAATAGCTATGGATGTCAACATCACTAAGTGTATCACAGAGCAGAGAAAGGCGAAAGTAGACGAGGTGAGGGGAGGTACTCTGGCTCTCTCACTCAGGGACTAAAACGTAACAATAGGAATGAATACCTATCATACTTCACCGCGATATTCTGTAATAAGGTGGTACTTCCTGGTCCTTTCGGCCCGTTAATACTGGAAAAAGTATGAAGACAAATTCTTTTTAATAAGGAATTTGTCTTCATACTTTTATCGTTTTAATTTCTGTTAGTTGGACTCTTGGAGCTCCTTAAGTGGAAACTAAACACCAGGGCTGCAATGCAGAGAGTAGTCTGCGTATTGCCATCTTATCAGTCTTAATTTCATAATCGATTTCAAATCAAGTTCATCGCGTTTTTCCTTATTGTTAAAAGAAGTCGGAGTATATTATAGTTTGAAGAGAATTCAATTCTACCTATAAGATATCCATCCATCAGCCTTTCGACGTCCACTGCTGGACATAGGCCTCCCCAAGGGAACTTCGCTCATATGGGGGCTAGTGCCGTAATCGCCACGTTACTAACTATACCTATAAGATATATAGGTATAGTTCTAAGGAAGACAATTTTCATTTCCAACTCTAAAATGTGGGTAATAAAACCGAATTAAACTTCTAGTAGAATTAAATTAAATTCGTGTAATCGCCAAAGCGTGATAAAATTTATATTTATTATTTTTTTATAATACATGGTTGGCGAACAAGCATACTGCCCACCTGGTGGTAAACGGTTACCACAGCCTATAGACGCTAGCAATACTAGAGGCATAACTCGCGCGTTGCCATCTCCAAGGAAAGGATAAGAGGTGAATAAGAAGAATAATAAGGAGAGGATAGGTAGGCTACTATGGAGAGGATAGGAAGAATAATAAAGAGAGAATAGGGAGAGACTCCGGTGCTCTCACTCACCATATAAAACACAACGGTAGGTACCGTTGTTATACGCTGATTTTATGTGAGAGGGTGGTACTTCCCCGATTGAGCCGGCCCATACGTGCTAGCATAAGCAAGTCTCTACCACTACATATGAATTATGATAAAAATATAGAAATAATAAATTCTTAAAGTAGGTATTTGTAAATTGTCACTAATTGAAATAACGTTTCAGTATTATTTTATCTGTTTGGAAATAAATGTCTTATCTGATTAGATAGAAGTGATATGAATAGTCCTTCAAATGATGACTTTACTTACGTATTATTAGGAAAAGTCCAACTTCCATTCATAATAGTTATGCTCGTTATAAATTCTTACCACGCCGTGGGTATATTTTAGGGTGAGCTATGATTTACCGGCCACTTCCTTTAATCAGAGAAAGTGTTATGCCACAGTTTTAATGCCCCTTATTACATTATACTATGGGGTGGCAACCAAAAATAAATCTTTATATTTGATGACACATAACCATAATTTCATAACAAGGCGTTATTTCTTAATTACATCACGAATCGGTGAGGTTAGTCCAGATTCAACAATAAATATTATTTCAAAGAGGACTTAGACATCATCTGTGACGTGAAACACGCGTTTCAGTGACTTGGCAAAGTGGTGTAAGGCCACTTGTGACACCAAAATACCGGTTAAACTAAACAGGTGATGGCTTGACATCGTGATAGATGATATACATGGCAAAGGTCTCACGACCAGGGATGCGGAATTGCCGAAGACCGTGCGAAGTCTAAGGGGAAGAACAGGGAACCGAACTCCGGGCTCCAGGGCGAAACTTTGAACGTACTCAGAAACTGATGATGCTGTCATAGGATGATGATTAAGATAATGAATTAATAATAATAATAATAATAATAAATATTCACGGACATTTTCACACAACGTCCTCTGGTCCCAAACTAAGCTTAACGCTTGTGCTATGGGTACCAGATTACGGATATAATACATATTATACAACTTTTTTTGTAAATACATACATATAATAGATAGAAAACACCCAGACGCAGTACAAATATCTGTTTTCATCACACAAATAATTGTCCTGAGTGGGAATCGAACCCACGACCTCGTGTACAGAAGTCGGTTACACTACCGACTACGCCACGAGGCCAACTACATAGCAGATTTATAAGCAGCTAAATTATAATACTTTCTGATATTTATGCGAATATTACACGTTATAAAATATCGTTATCTACTATCCCGCAGTTTTGAATACTTTACACCCGTGAGTGCGAATGCCGTAAATGTTGTTATTCTTACAATATGATCCTGTTAAATGCTCAGTAGCTCAGCGGTCTGAACCCATTAAATTAAATGGGTTCGTGGCATGACATTAGTACCTATATAATGCCCGCAGTCTAGGTAACCCGTTCCCTCGCCTGTCAATTTTTGTAATGGAACGATGACGGTATTTTTGCTTATCAGCTGTCATCACGCAATATAAATAGCTTTGTTCGATAAATACGTTTAGTAATATAACTATAAATAGATAATAATTGCTTTAAAATGTAGACCTATGGTCAATCTTAATAGATTAAGATGGCGATATTGTAATTATTCTATAACATGCATCGTGAGCCATTCAAAGCTTGATCTTCGGTTGCGTGGTCGACGTTAAACGTCCTATTGTTGACAATTTGTTACAACAGCTTCGTTTACCCACTATTGTAATGATTCTGAAAATAGTTTTCTGATTTTAATCGACCTAGTATAAAGATAGAGTATTATTAGAATGTCCATAATTGTTATTATCTATGGTTTATGCCACAAACTACTAACAAGCATACGGCTCACCTGATATAGGAAGGATAATAAGGAGAAGATAAAGAGGGGGTTCGGGGCTCCGGCGTTCTCACTCATCATACGAAACACAACGGTAAGACGACACATTCATGCTGGGATAAGTAAGGCTCTACCACCAGAAACTTCATTTATTACTACGTACACTCTTTACCTTATTACGCTTAGGTGCTAGACTACACCAAATTTTTTAACTTCCCGCTAAGAAAATTGAAAATTTTCAAAAGTTGGGAAGTTATTCCGTGCACGAGATTGTGGGTTCGATTCCCACTCAGGACAATTATTTGTGTGATGAACACAGATATTTGTACTGCGTCTGGGTGTTTTCTATCTATTGTATGTACTCGTATGTATTTTCAAAAAAAAGTAATATATGTATTATATCCATAATCTGGTACCCATAGCACAAGCGTTAAGCTTAGTTTGGGACTAGAGGACGTTGTGTGAAATGTCCGTGAATATTTATTTATTATTGCTTTTACCCCGTTTTTCGAAAATCGATATTTGATTTTGAACGGATATTGACGTTTTGAGGTCCTAGGAAGCTTCCCCGAATATTTCCGCGATGATGTCTGTATGCATGTGTGTGTGTGTGTGTGTGTGTGTGTGTGTGTGTATGTGTGTGTGGCCGTATGTAAACCTCTCATAACTTTTGAACGGCTTGACCGATTCGAACTGGTAGATCTTGAGAAACCTCAATAAAATACAAAATATATTTTTTTCAATTGTGGTTATTTTTAGAATAACTTTTATACGGTTATACCGATCGATTCCAAAAACTAATCAGCTCATAACATCAAAAAACCACGTCGATCACCGCCAGTACGGTCAAAATCGGTTGATTCGTTCGTGAGATAACGTAGTCGAAAAAAATTGAAAAAGTGTTTTTTTTTTCAGAATTTCTATGAAATTTTCAGTATGACTAGTTTAAGCTTTAAGGTTCTTCAAAGAGCTCAAAAAGCTGCGTTGAATGTCTTAAACTACGAGAAAATCATTAAAGTTATTGTGATTTGAAAATTCAACGAATAGTGTTTTATTAAATCTCTACCAGACTTTTGAGCTCGAAGAGCTCAAAATGACACGAAAATTATACTTTTAAGCTTGAAGAGCTCAAAAACGTCATTTACACTTATAACCTTTTTGAGCACTTATTACGTTTTTGCACTTATTACGTTTTTGAGCTCTTCGAGCTTATAATAATAAGTGCAATTTTGAGCGCTTAAGTATCAAATTAGCGGGAAGTTGCAGGGATGGCTTTTAGGGTCAACCGTTTTGGCCGATTTCGCGCTGCGATACGCAGGTGTGTGACTCGGCCATGCCCCGTATGTGACGTCCTCCTCCTCTACTGGTGGTCCCAGGAGCCGGCGGCCTTCCGTGCGGCGTGCATTCGTGCCCGGAGGTCCTACACCCGCAGTCGGCGGCGCAATCGCAATGGAGAGCGGGAGGCCCAGCTGTACGAGGCGTACCGCACTTCGCCGGCCGCGTTCAGGTTGGCCATCTGCCGTGCCAAAACGGAGAAAAGGCAGGAGATGCTGGACGGTCTCAACCGTGACCCCTGGGGTCGCCCGTATCGTGCGGCGCTGAACAAGCCCCGCACTTAGGGCCCCCCCTCACAGAGACCCTTCAGCCCAGCCTCCTCACCGAGGTGGTCGAGGGCCTATTCCCACGACGGGTGGAGCACACGCCCCCGGTCATGGCACAGCCAGGTAGCGACCGGGAAGCCGACCTCAGAGTACCGCCCGTCACTGGGTCGGAAATGGGGGCAGCTGTTTCGCGGATTCGTTCCAAGAACACCGCCCCCGGCCCGGCCGGGATAACCGCCCGGGTGCTGGCCCTGGCTCTGGATCTTTTGGAGCCCCGCCTCAAGGGACTGTTCGACGCGTGCCTGGAGTCCGGGCGGTTCCCTGACTGCTGGAAGGAGGGGAGGCTGGTACTCCTGCCGAAACCGGGGCGAACGCCGGATTTGGTCGGGGCCTTCAGGCCAATCGTGCTGCTGGACGAGGCGGGTAAGCTGTTGGAGAGAATCCTCGCTACCCGCATCGTCCAGCACCTGCGCGACGTCGTACCCAACTTTTCGGATGTCCAATTTTGTTTTCGAGCTGGTCTTTCGACGGTCGGCGCGATTATGCGCCTGAGGGCCGCGGCCGCGGCGGTCGTCGCCGGCGGTGGAGTGCTGTTGGTGGTGTAGCTTGACATCGCCAACGCATTCAACAGTCTGCCATTCAGCTGCATCAGGGAGGCGCTCTGGTATCACCGGGTGCCTGCATACCTGAGGCGGCTAGTGACAGACTATCTTGAGGGCCGCAGCGTTCTCTATGAGAGCCGCATAGGGGACATTGTGAGGAGACCCATGTCGTGCGGTGTCCCACAGGGTTCGGTTCTAGGGCCGCTCCTGTGGGACATCGGTTACGACTGGATGCTACGCTGTCGGCTCCGCCCCGGGCTTGCGGTCATCTCTGCTATGCGGATGACACGCTGGTCGTGGCCCGGGGTGGAAACTTCGATGAAGTGGCGTTCCTGGCCACCTTAGGGACCTCGGAGGTTGTCAGGAGGATCGGGGCGCTGGGGCTCCGGGTGGCTCTGGACAAGTCGGAGGCCCTGCTTTTCCATGGGCCCCGACGTTGGCCACCTGCTGGCGCCTCGATCATTGTGGACGGGGTCCAAATTGGGGTTTCGCGAGCACTTCCGTCAACTGTCCCCGAGGCTCGTCGGTGCGGCGTCCGCCCTTGCACGGCTCATGCCGAATATGGGCGGACCCAACAGTGCGTGCCGACGGCTTTACGCGGGGGTGGTCCGCTCGATGGCGCTGTACAGCGCACCCGTGTGGGCAGAGTCCCTGGACGCACTGAACAGGGCTCTTCTGTGGAGGCCACAGAGAGTCGTCGCGTCCAGGGTCATACGTGGATACCGCACGGTGTCGACGGAGGCAGCCTGTGCGTTGGCCGGAATCCCCCCGTGGGACTTGGAGGCGGAGGTGCTCGCCGAGGTGTATCGGCGGGCGTCGCGAGAGCGGGAGGGGTGCGGACGTCCCCTACCCAGGGAGGTGGCCAGGTGGCAGGGTGGCGCCCGCCGAGCTGCCATGGCCAGATGAAGGCCACGGTTGGTGGCGCCCCGGGCCGGTCTTTGGACCGTAGGGGCGCTCCAGCCGGTGCTGGAGGAGTGGACGGGGCGACAGCACGGAGTCCTTACCTTCCGACTGGTGCAGGTGCTGTCGGGGCACGGTTGCTTCGGCAGATATCTGCACATAGTCGCAAGGAGGGAAGCGACTCCGGGCTGTCACCACTGTGGCTGTGACGAGGACACGGCGTGACACACGCTCGAGTCGTGCCCGGCTTGGGCCGAGCAGAGCCGTGAACTCGTCGCGGAAATAGGGGGGGACCTCTCGCTGCCGAGCGTCGTCAGAGATACCTTTGAGATTCGAGATATTTGTATGTATATACATATCTCTTCTTTATAGTCTATATACATATATTTCCTAACTGGCCTCCCCTGCAATAATATGGAATTTCTTTGCATCTTATAGGGTATAACAATGAGGCATTTTGCGCTGCTTCAACGAAAAGTTTATACGTATTATAAAGTTTATATTAATTTTTTATATATAAATTAACAGTACTCTAATTTATTATCAAATACCATCACTACATTGGTTAAGGAAAATTTGTCATAAAACATTATTCTTAACTATCCCGTTCGCGTAGACTTCCAAATACAAATATACAGCACTCTACAGTACATTAATTATCTAGTATATAAAAAATAGCTTTCCTACGGGAACTATTCATTATTTCAGGATGAAAAGTAGCCAATGTTATAGGCTTCAAGAGTATGTGTAAAATTTCATGACAATTAAATAAGTAGTTACACAAACTGCCAAAAGATATAATGTGAATGAATGTAAACTAGATATATTTAATCGATGTTTAAAAGAACTACTGATTGAAAAATGCTACTATAGTTTACCGGAATTTCTAAATGATACATTTTAGGATTATTTTGACATTATACCTATTCTAATTTTTGTAACTGACATTATATTCAAATTTTTGTAACTGACTTTTATAGGTACTATTGTTGACATAAATTTAGTAGTAACCACTTAATTGAACTAATTTCTATATTATTGTTTGTAACAAATGAATGTCTAATATTGCTTAATTATTACATATATTATAAATTTGCACACCCATAGAGGTAATAACTCAGTGAACCTATGTAACATTATCATTGTTTTGATCATCTTTTATCTACCTTAGTTATGCAAATAAATTATCTGAATCTGAATCTGAGTTATGGCGTGAAAACGTAACAAATAAACAAACAAACTAACTATTGCATTCATAATATTAGTAAGGAACTGAGGATTATTATGAATCAACGACGATACAAGTTATTTTGATTGTACAATCGCCTTATTACTACTATTTCATGGAATCTAAGTAACGAGGTGAGGAAATGTAGCCACGAAACTTCAATAAACATTGCAATAGATCATAAATAGTTATTTATTTTATATTATGTTATTTCTGTTTACGAAACGACTTAACAAAAAGGATTGAGAAAGTTGTGCAGTCCAGAAGGTCGGGGATAGCTGATGGAACGAAAGTGAATGTACGTTCCCCACCCTCACTCGCCCTTGTCGGTGCACGCTCCCGCAGGAGCACAGACGCCGGTGAAAGTAGGAAGAAACTTACTTAATATTCTTACGAGAAAAAGGTTCCTGTTATCAATTATAAAATATTTACAGAGGAACATGTTTTATTATTTTACTATACCAAGGCTATTTTGATTTTTTTTTTTGTATATCAATTATTAAGCACTTGACTTTTGCCAGAACACAAAGTGAGAAAATGTGAAATCCAAAATATCCTGCTCTTAATTATTATTTTTGATTTCACTTTTTTTCCTCACTTTGTGTTCTTATTATAGGCTGTTTAAATTTTATAATTAGAAATTGGTTTTCTATCTCATAGTTTAGTTTTATTGGTATTGAAAGTTTTTGTCCAAGGATATTATGGTTTCAGACTGCACAGATTGCGAAGTGATTTAGATACCGGCCTCCCGCCCGAGTGTTGTGGGCTCGATTCCCTCATAGGACAACTCTTTGTATGATCCACAAATGGTTGTTCCGAGTCTGGGTGTATAGTGGCCCGTGAAATTGTATGTTTGTAAAGTCCCCCGCGATACAAGGATTACTCCGCAGAGCAGGGTCTTTAAAAAAAAATCTGGTAGACATCTTCAAAGAAAAAATTAAACAAATGACTGAGCTATAAACCCTTACCAGGCCATATCTTCAAATGTAATTATATATGTATGTATACGTTCACGAACACAAAAACTACTAATACTTATTATCAGGGAATGTTTTATTATTTCACATGTCCCTTGCTATGAGAACTAATCACAAGCATGGAATAAAAAAGCGGTTACTTAAGTACGTTATCACAATCCTGTAAACTAGGTACAGTGAGTTTATAAAAGCTTGAAATATGCGGCAAACTTAAACATTAATTTTACTAGTGGTATCAAAAAAATATCTTCAAAAAGGCGTATCACAAATTATTTTAAACATACCTACTATGTTTATTTCAATGTCTCAAAAACACTTAAGAAATCATACAGAGATATTCACTGTTGAGAACATACAATTAACAAAACATAATAACAAAACAACAAACTAAAAAAAAACAAAAAAAAACTAGACACTGATATTCTTTGTCTCACCCCCGGAGTTTGTTATATTGTAAACATTGTTAGAGATCAGAATGATGCTTTCTAGTGTTTTTATTCAACGATCCAAAACACGATGTTTGTAACATAAGATGGTAAATCTTTGTGATTCGAGAACTTTCCAAACACCATTAAGAAATTTAACCGCAATATGTTACATACATTATCTAACTTAGCGGACAAACAATTGACGATTTTTTTTATTCATTAAAGAATTATAAAAATATTATTTAATAGCAGACATTCTGAAGTATTGCGTCTCGTATTATGAGTAAGTTATGCATGTTAGGACGACATAGGTACAGTTGCGGCATAATTTGTGCTCTCTCACTAACGAGCAGGTACTTAAGTGAAGCCTCTCTTATATTCAGTGGGAGGAATCCCGACTAGATGACATTGTGAGAATTGTAAGCGCATTGTGTATGTTGCGCGTATTACACCGAGTAAAGTTAGCTGTACGCAGTTTCAGCATGCTCTTGCCTAGAATTACCCGATGTTATTATACGTATGTGTACGAAAAGGAAAGGATATGGGTATGTATACCTATGTTCCAAAAATACATTTTTAATTTTTTCACATACGACTTTACAGTTCTGCTGTTGCACGGACACGGCACCCTCTCCGAATGATTCAGGCCATAGTCCACCACACTGGCTCAATGCGGATTAGCAAACACAAGCCATTTACTGAAAAATAATAATGTGTGATTAATGAACATTATCAATAGTGATATTACAAAACAATATAAAATACGAACAATCTTCTAATGTAAATATTCCGTCCAAAAACATAGCAGAAATATTGCATTACTCACAAATCTTAGCCAATTTCCATGGGTAAAAAAATATGATGCATATGGTTTATAGCCACTTAAGCCATTGTGATAAATGTATTTATACGTACGTAACTATACTAAAATGCTTTTTACGAATGGTTGCGAGTGACGTTCTCAAAAAACGCCAGGAAAAATGTCGGACGTCGCGTCACTTTATGCTCATGGCTAATTACAGGGGTAGGCGAATCACTCTCCACCTCTAAACCACACACGCATTAAGCTATGCAATATAAACCATGTGTATTTAATTGTCTGTCACCACTAGGGGTTGTAAAACAAGAATATACATACATATATTTTCCAGATTGAATTTGTCTTTGGGAAAGTATTTTAAGTTAATTCAGCAGTGTATCATACATTTATAGAAACAGAAGATCTCGATAGTTTTAGCATATTCAAACTCAATCTTGGTACTAATATTAATAGTAGAGAGTATTCTGATAATGCTGATAGCATTGTTTTAAAAAACAATGATCTATATTTTTGTGCGCTTAATTCCCTAAGTACAGTAAAACTCTTTAACTTTCACTAAAGTACCGTGACAGTGTCCGTCGTATTCAATTTTACGACACGCTAGCGAAGCACGTCATCGTTAACGTTTAAAGGTCGTAACGTGACTTTCCATTAACACCTGAGTATAGAAGCCCAGAGATTAATTAAATTTATCTGCTCCGAGGCAGTAATTCCACGCCTGGAGCAAATGTTGGCGGGAGTAGTTTTCTTTTTGGAAAATGTCGTTAAGCGTTCTGCAACCCTCCGTACATTTAAATTGCTGTTATTATTAATTTGAACAGACGAATTACATTTAATACTTCCGGCCCAGTACCTCATCTTTGCGTTAGAATTCAGTCAGTCCAATATAATATTAGATGTGTATTATAACTTATCATAAATAATTAATATACATACGAGTATATTGGCACAATATATTATGAAGAAAACAAGACGTACATGTATGTTTAGTCCATTTTATTTATACTAAAATAACATTTCCATATCGATGAAAATTTTATTTTCAGTTGGTTTTAATTAAAACTAATTACAGGGGCTTATCGTTCAAATGCTTTAACGTAAATTTTGGGGCCCCAATTCTAGCTAGGGGAGAAATTGGCGTTTTGCAATGTCTTCCCCTTTCGTCCCCTCTGCACGCAGATAATTAACTGCAGATAGGTAGACCGATGTACCGGTAGAGCAAGGGTGTGAGATCAAATTTTACCCACAAGTTTTTAAAAGCCGTTGCTCGAGCCGGCCTCGAGTACAGCGGTCTGTTGATGGGGTTGAAACAATTTGTTAGGGAGGGTAAGTAAACGATGGTGACTTTATTGATTTTAGAATGATATCTATCTCAAAGTCCCTTGAATAATGTTGATATATTCGTTTAAATAATGTCGTTTTTGCTTACAACTTAAGCTATTATTTACTAAATTTTGTACGATGTTTAAGACTGATAATTTTATATTTCATAATAGTTAGCTATTTCATATAAGTTTTTAGTACTTTTATTTAATCATGATCCATGATTCCATTATCAGCATGAAAATTGTGTGCATTTATTTCGTTCATAAAATCCCCATAGATAAAATGGATAGTTAAGGGTAACGAAACGCACAATGATAATCCCCGTCTTTATGTGGTGCATTCAGTAGTGACCGCTTTACATTCAAATTCAGTCACAGAACCCTTTTAATTCTAAACCCAGTTTGCATGTTTATAGCATTTTGGACATTATTATGGATCCGTCGCAAAGAATGTTCATTGACAGCGTGTACGTTAGTATTGTTTGTGGAATTAACGCAATATAGCGGCGACGCCAGACGTATAAATCACGTAGCTAATGCTGCAGCATCCGGCGCGTCCCTTGTTGTAGATTCGCGGCGACATTTGCTTATGTCGGTACTCTATAGTGGCACCCTCGTACTACGTCGTTCAATTCTTACAGACACAGAGGGAGGCGACAATTTATTAATTCGTAAAAATTACTTTCCTGCGCTATTTCGTTTGTTTACTCTCGGGACAATATATAGAACAGGTCTTGAAGAGATTTCGCTTTGTAATTTATGTGTTTGTAGCTTAAATATAGGTACTTATACAGGCTTTAACGTAGTTTAAGCGATAAATAACAAATCTTTTTAACTTTTGTAATAATTTGTTTGGGAAGCGTATCTTATGTTCAGAAATATTTCGCTTTAATTACTGAATATTGTTTTAATCGTTACCGACTCCTAAATGATTTGAAATGAATGATTTTCTCACAAAGCAGCACTATAAACTTACATATTCTTAATACTTCATAGATTAATAGCAAAATTGAAGATACAAAAATTAATACACAAGCAATAAATGAAAAAGATCTCGAATCGTAAGATTTGCGCATCTTGTTTATGAATCTGCCAGGGCCTGTTAAGATGAAGCGTGAAAGGGTTCCCCGACAGGATTATTACCATCATTCTTTTAGTAAATATTATATTGCGACGCTTTTGTAAACTTTCTGTAGGGTTCTGAAGCCTAGTGTAGAATTATGCTGGTTGATTTATACCTATCATTGGGATATAAAACTAAATGAGCAGTCTTATCGATAGCGATCAAATTATATAGTCAATTGTGACTTTATGTCTTGTGTTACTTGTGTTTTTCATGCTTAGCGACTATAGCTATATAAAATCCTGCTCTCGGTCATTCTTTTCCACAAAAATTTGTTTCTATGTAGTCAACCAGATTCTGCCAGCGAATCTATATACATATATATAAAAATCAATTGCTGTCCGTTAGTCTCGCTAAAACTAAAAACTGGCTTGACCGATTTGCATAATTGTTTATTTGTTTTGTTCACTCTAATACAGGGGTGGTTTAAAAGTAAAGAAAAATCAAGGGATATATAAAAAAAAAACCCCTAATAAAAAAAGGAGAAAAATTTAAAAATTCAATATTAGCGTACCTACTCGTAACTTTGTATCGACAAAATGACAGATACTGTAATTAGATAATGTAAATTCATTTACATTTCATTGAAGTTTCATTTAATAACCTATCAAAATTCAAATCTTAGATGATGTTGGTTAGGATGGATATTCGTTGATAAAATAAATTATAGGTGATACGAAGTTCACCGGGTTATCTAGTTCAGAATATAAATACATCAATCTAAGGCACATTAGTTATCTCTACTAAAATAGCCATCCCACATTAACCGATCACTACTTATGTAGGATAATTAGTAGGCTACCTATATCCTTTCTGCACTCCGGACTATTTATACGCCAAATTTCAAGGTGACCAGTTAAGTAGTTATAGCGTCAACAAGAGACAACAAACAAACAAACATTCTTATTTACAATATTAGTAGGAAGTAACCACTAGTAAGGATAGTGGTTACAATTATATAAATAAAGTATCTGTTAAGAGAGGTATCGAGTTCGAACCCGTGTCCCATCAGAAACAACCTCGGACAATTCAAATTATTAGAACTTATATTTATTTTTTAAACTTTCGCGTTATATTTTCATTATAATGAATTTAACGGGTCTATACGCGCATTAAACTTAATACTATTTTTTGACTAACCTCGAAGTTGCGCCTAAGTTGCACTAGCCGTGGTCACGAGTAGACCGAGATGAGTCTACTAATAGTATTTTGAGAAGTTCAATGCGCGTATAGACCTTTTAAATTGATTATCTATATCTATTGTCAAGTTATCGCTATCTGGTGCAGGAAAACATCATGAGGGACCCTGCGTGCCTGGGAGGTTTTCTCGGTGACTTGACAGCCTGCTAATCGTACTGGGTCATGGCTTAAATTAAAGTGCCAGACAACGGATAATGACGGGTCGTGAAAAAAAAAAAAAAATCACGTTGTTGTAAACATCGAAAACACATACCCTTTCATAATATTTTTATGTTAGAGATTTTAAGAAAAAAAATATTTGTGACATTTTTTTATTATTATTTTGATCTAACAATATTGACAATAATTTTACTGATTAGCTAATTACGAAGCCCTTCTCTAATTCACTTGAACTTAAAAGGTACTGCTCAAATTCGAATTAGGCGTAACTAGTTAACTCTGTGCAACAATTCAATAAGTTAATAATCAACATTCGACGTAGTTCCGCAATTTACAGATGCGAACGAGTTGGTACGAGAGTTGGTTAACAAAAAGTATAGATTTTCGTTGGCGCGTCGTCCGTCTGGCCGCAGCCAGGAATCGATAGTTGCTGCAACTCTCCAGACACTATCTTAACTGCCTCTGTCTTGACTTGACTAATGTTCTCGATAGCTTTTTTATAGTCAGAAGAAGTTTAAACAGTCAAAAAAATTTACATGAATTTAAGAATATCATCATTAGAAATTAAAAACACGCAGCCCCTGCATTGACGCCTGTCCTCACGTGCCTCTTCCAACTTTCCTATAACAAAAGGGTTCCATCTTCGTGACAGGCTTTGGACGGTAAGAGTGAGGCTGTTACCTAAGTTTTCAACCTTCGTGTCTTCCACGTGCATGCATCATCTGGAATGAACCACATTTTTTTAAACGAAGTTTAAGGAGAGCTCTGTCTTCCCGGTAGCCAGCGGTTTGGTTGCATCTATGGTATTGCTGGATCTATGAGCGGCGGATACCGCTAAACATCAAGTGGACCGGTGCCTCGTCTGCGACTATAGGCTATAAAAAAGATAGGTAACTAAGTTTACAAAATTGCGTAATTACGAAGATAACCACTGATATACCTTTTTTTTATTGCATGTGGTGGCAGACGAGCCACGGCGCATCTGATGGTAAATGGTAACCGTCGCTCATGGACTCAACTATACCAAGAGTATTGTCAAGCCGCTGCTCACCATTTCATTTCAAAGATATGAAATGAAAGAATACCTAAACGGCTATCTCCTGCTACAACCAAAACGCAACGAAGTGCTTCATGGCCGGTCACACGGGAGATGGTGGTACCAACCCGCACAGGCCCGATAGCAAGTGAGTACTTCGACTTGGTACTTACTTCCCTTAGTCGCCTCATACGACACCCGTGGGAAAGAATGGAGTGGTGACACTTATATTCTTAGTCCGTCACCACACAGACAAAATATCTATTGCCTATCGAATGAGCTGTGTTAAACTCTTCGTATATTAACTGTACAGAGGGGTACACGAGAATATAAACATTTTGAATTTTTGGCGCGTAGAAGTTTAAGAAGCAAAACTGTTTTAATTTCGCATAACAAATCTAAGTTGCCAACATCACCTACATTCGGATAACTAGCATTAAACCAAAATTATGGCTGTTAGATTACTTTGGCTGCGGTCCCAGTTTGTACCCACTCGTACAAACTTTTACGTTTGTGATAAAAATAAACGCTTTGAAACAACTTTAACATGCAATATACTACTGAATGTTAAAGTTTAACTATTCCTACATACCTAGTACTACTATAGTGTGGTGTTGTCAAGTATCCGATATGGATCCAATTTATATAATATTATATTGGCTACATCTCTTAATGATAAAATATGGCTGATTTCTACATAAGTGAGCCACTCTTACAGAATATCGGCGATAGATATCCTTACTGCTTTTAATTTATTAATGATTTTGATGTAGATAATTAAAGTTATACTTACTGCTTTTAATTAAGTAAGTGAGAGCCTCAGAGATCCAAAAGCCTTTTTCATCCCCCGTCTATATCCTCTCCATTAAAAGAAAAGAATAATGCATTACGATTCACAAGGAAAGTCGTGTATATATGTGCTTTAAATACCGATCTTTCCGCTTGTGCCATAAATGACCAGGAAAAATTATTTGGCTGAAATATTTATTACTGGACCACTTCTAATTAAATTGAATATTGTATGTACCCTATTCCCACGCCCTAGAATCCTGAGTTATGTAACGCAGTTTAGATGAAATGTTTAAACGTGATTTAAGGGGAAATGTCACCGGGGCCACAGATTGTAACAAGCTTAATACATTGCCGTAGATGATTGTGTGTAGTATCTTATTATTTAAATAGGTCTTGTATAATCATAACAGTAAAAGTTCATCCTCTAAGAATGATTAAAATCCTTTTGGCTTATACAACTTACTCGAAGTAGTATAGCCAAAGCACACAACAAGCATTACAGAAGGTGTTAACGTTATTTAATTGATGTTACATGTTAGTGAAGATGTTATTGATTGACCTGATGTTAGATGTTAGTGAAGATGTTATTGATTGACTTGATGTTAGATGTTAGTGAAGATGTCAATGTTATTTACTAACAACTATCTCCGTTAAGCTTTAAGTTTCATAATAAACTGGCAGGAGACTGTTTGCCGTCTTAATACCTTAACGAGCATAATCATGACGGCCTGTACATTGCGGCGACTGACGAGACCTAATTGCTTAATTAACACCGCAATCTGGAACAGTTGCCATAATCTACCCTTGCTTTGATACAGCCGCTATTTCATCTTAGTCTCTATTAATTAAACAACTATGTACTATTTAAAACACTGAATAAATAATTTAAGCGTTTCCACGCATTTATAGCAGTGTCATATCCTTTACGTTTTTTATCTATAAATTAAAAAAATATATATCTTTATTTTGTTTTTTTCAGTGGTTATAAACCTTCAATATGATAAAGGTATTGTTCAGTACATTTGGTGATGAATTAGTCTTAGACCAGGGCCCTGTAGACAACTTACGCCTACGTGTATTCTATTTTACTTTCTACCTTCAGGACCGGTAACCGGTAACATTGATATATTTGCCTTATGAATTTCATTGAAAACCTCAAATATGATGTATGGAGCTCTGTATTTTTTTATTTCTACTATCTGATACAACTTCGTCCGCGTGGAATTTATTTATTTTCTTTTTAGTGCAGAATCCTAATTATGTTTCCAAAATAAAAGTAGTGATCCCCGTCCTATGAGTCCCGTCCAAATCAGTGCCGCTGTTCAGGAGATTAGCCGTGGTTGTATCTATTTGAATCGGTATTCATTCACAATTTCATGGGTTTTATTTTTCCCGCGCGGTACCCTAATAGCTTTTTTTTCAAATAAAAGTAGCTTAAGTTACTCCTTATAATAACAGATATCTGCTAGTAAAAGTCTCGTCCGAATTGGCCCAGGCGTTCCGGAACGGTATTCATTCACAATTTCTTGGGTTTTATTTTTTTTACTAATTAATATTATTTCTAAATTAAAAGTAGCCTAAGTTACGCCCTGTAACAACAGCTATCTGCTAGTGAAAGTCCCGTTCAAATCGGTCCAGCCGTACCGGAGATTAGCCAGGAACAAACAGGCAGACACACAAAAACTAAAAAAAATGTGTTTTGTTATAGGTAGACTAGGTATATACTCTCGTATACATTTAGTAAAAAGCTGTTATTTAGACATTACAAACAGACACTACATTGTATTATATGTATACCTAGATATAGATGATGGAAGCCCACATAACAGTCATTTATATTTAACTAACATATACATATCGTATGCCTACTTAGATCTTATTTCTATGGTTTTCAACCAAATTAGTTACCATCATAACGATATCGCTATTAGTCACTACTAAATTGTATCAGCTCACAAGTAAAAGTTTCTACAATGAAAAATGGTCTTTTAAATCTAAAATGAGCTATTGCATATAAAAATGTTCGAGAGGACTGCACTCAGATACATAAATGGTTTCATTGAATATACATACAGTGTATTTTAGTGAGACGGAACACATTGCTTCTATGACTTGAAAAGTTCAATATTGACTCGCAAAATTGCTTTAAGTCGCTGCAACCGATAATAATAAAAGCTTATTTGGAATGTCAACCTTATTACAGGCATGGAGAAGTGGAATTGCTTCCGGGGTTTGTTTGAGGGAGGTGTTGGTACATTCACCGCGCTTATTGGCATGTCCTCAAAGCTTCCTTCCGACAACGAAGATGGCGAGGATTTTCCGCTACAACTCAACCGTCCAATAATGTTTAGATAACGTCAGATACTTGGCGTATTTATTAATGGACGGTTTAAAACCAATTTTGGATGTTATATTTTATGTGATCTGCCATGTTCCAGTAATTAAGATATATGTACTATGTTAGAACATGACATATTTTTACACAGGAGAAAGTAAAATTACAGTATTGAAACTCTAATGTACGTAGTGTTAAGAACTTATTATTTTCCCGATGTTCTGTACGTGTCTCCTACCAAAGTGGAAGGATTTAAAAAGGCCCAGTGTTGGCACAACTTCGTAAGCTATTGAAAAAATCATCATACACGTGTCTTCCGATGTTTTCCTTCAATGACTAAAGATAAATATTGTAAACAAAATCTTATTCAAATTATAAATGTGATAATGAGTTTAGTGGTTTGTTTGTTACTCTTTCACGATATAACTACCTGACTGATAATAATAAAATTATTATACTTATTTATTATACATATAGTCTGCACCACAGAAAGGGACATATAGGTACTACTTTTATCCCGGAAATATGGACGGTGCCTGCTATCCTAAGCTATTTTTCCAGAAAAAAGAAGCTAATAGTACAGAAGCTAGTATAGGTGAGCTTTGCAGTCTCTAACCTCAGTCTGAAAATCACATTTAATACACATTCGATGTGTTTAAAATTCATTAGTGCCGTGTCATAATTTGGTATGATTAATTATACTTAACAATTATTGGTATGAATAATTAAGCTTGGATGAAACAAGTCTGCAAATACACCCGACAGATAGCGCGGGCGTCACCCAAGGCGGTTGAAAAGAATATATTATGATAGTCCCAAGTGAATGTCACGATAGCTCTGTTGGTATAGCGTCCGAATGGTCAGAAGTTGCTGGTTCGAACCCTGCTCGTGGTTATCACATTATATTTCTCTTTTTTTCTTTCGCATTAAATTATAACTCGTCATGCAATAAAGTTTGGTTGAAATATCATCGGGCGTTCACTGTCGACCAACTTTTCATTTTAGTGCAAGCTCTTTCCGCAGGTCCACAAGACGAGGCAATCTCTTCTGTTTTATGGCATGAAACGTGCTATTTTATGATGTACTCGACTTTATTTTATGTAACTATCATTAGCCAATTACTGAACAGAAATGTTATAAAGATTAAATTACTTTTACGATCTAAACCAAACAACTATTGTTTATAAATCTTAATTAGGGAGTTTTGGCGTGAAAATGAAGAAGATCAGGTCGTCGCTCTGCATTATTCTCCTAAACTTGTGTTATTTCAAGTATTCATGTGTAAAAGTGGTGGCCTTTTGCTAATTAACTATTTGTGTATGTACATAAGTGTTAGCAAGTGATGTAATGGTGGCATAACATGTTTTTTCGTGTTGCCTCCAAAACTTCAGTAAAGTCGCCACCGTTTTGCTGAAGCGTGACTTTGACTTGACTATGACTAATTTTATATGACTGACTTGTTTGATGAATTAAACTTACGTGTGAAGAAAAACTATACCCTAAATAAGTCATTCGCAAATAATCAAACTGAGTCTATATTAAAAAAAACGTAATAATAGGTATGTATATTTAGTTACTTAAATAAGTTGTTACTTCCAAATTAAAGAAGTTACGAGTAAGCAATGCCGTAAAGAAAATTGTACATACTCTTAAAATTTCTCAAAATCTTTTTCGCCTACAGCTTTAGTTTTTGTTCAAAGTAGCTTTACTCAACAAGTTTTCACCGACTAATAGATAGGGAGCCGAACACTTTAACAACTAGTTCAATTATGTCGGGACTACCGATATCCGGACTAGAAAAGTTTGAAGTTTTAAACTATTTGAGTTTTATGTTTTTTGTTGAGACCGTAACTATATTTATACCTGATATCACGTTATTAAGTCAAACTTCACAATAAAATAAATGCGAATGTCGTACCTTCTTTTAGTTAGGCATATGCCTAATATCTGGTGAGGAGGTAGTAGACTTGCAGTTCGAACGATCAGCAAGGTTAAGCAACTTTCGCTCGGCTGGCAGTCAGATGAGTAACCAAAAAAAATATTAGGCATGGTTTCCTCTCAGAGTGTGAGGGGCTTGGCCATAATCCACCACGGTGGCACTAGAACGAGAGGTTTCAAAAGCTGTCGAAAAAATCTTAAACAAGTAGGTTGCCTCACTATATTTTCCTTCACGCCTCATCACTAGTGATAGTAATTTGTCAACAAGTACACACATAATTTTAAAAACTCAAAGGTGTATGCTTCGAGAGGTCTCGACCTAGAACTGGGGATCGAACTCCATACCACTTTCTTAGCGAACCTCAGTCTTAGCATTAGGCTATTTGATATTTACGCGAATGTTAGGTGGAGGTACACTTGAAATAAAACTACGTTTACGGAATCTATCACGTTTACTTGATTTGCTACTATCTGGATGTTTCGAATACTTTTTCATGAGGCTATTTACAAATATTTTGAATATGCCATTTAACTTTCCATCCTAAACATAGAATCGAGAACATATAGACATATACGCATATGTAAAACTTGTCTATACTGTCGGTTAACAGTACACGATTTCAAGTTTGATTGATCTTTGTGAGATTTTCCATAGCGGGAGGCTGTTGAGAGGACGGCGGCATTGAGTTGTTATTGTGTATGGAAAGCACGGCTTACGTACGCGAGGTCGATGCCCGGGGGTACCGCGATATAGACGCGGGGGACGCCACGGGGTTGCTTTGCACTTCCGCTTCGCTGCACTCATTTCCGCATAAATTGTACCTGCCTTACCGTTTCACATGGCTTCAGCGTCTTCATTATCATTGCCATCTATAAAAATAAACTTTACTTACAACATAACACAAACGTATCGACTTATATCGAGCCAATTGTAGCCACTGAACTTTTTACGCTAAAGGCGACAAGGTTTACTTGTGTTGTTTAGATCTAGAAATCGGTACTAAGGGTTAATTATTGTAAATATCATACCTGTAGATACTAGGGAATATTTACGAACACATAAGGACCAACAGCGCACCCAAATTTCACTTTCTGGCTCAGCAATTTCTCAAATGTGACAGAAGTTTACAATTCAAATTAAAACTGTGCAGTAATTACTGAGATTACACAAACAAACAACAAAATAAAAACTATTGTTTTGCGTTCTACTACCATTCTCTTATCGTCCCTTCTCTATTTTTAGTATACCTGTCAATCTTCAATGCACAAACATACCGGGTTCTACTGTTTATGTTATAGATTTATTTTATTACCTTACTTTTTCTACATACATACGTGTACTTAACAAAGTATCATGTCGTAGCTGTTAACTGAATAAAAAGACTATAGGTACTGAGTCCGTCCAACTAATCAGCTTAAACCGGCTCCAGTTAAAAGGAGAAACGCAATTTCAAGTTCCCCTTAAAAGTTTTGAAAGTGCAGGAGTGTGGGTAAAATCAAACAAAGGTAGACACGCGCCCGGGATGGCACTCATGGTGAGTGCTCTGGCTTTGTGGCAGCCGGGGTGGTACAATGCAATACACGATACGAGTACACGCACACAACCGAGTCTTAAGTCTACTGAGCATTGGCAAGTAGGCTTCCACATGTCAAACGTGGAATCGACATTGTATTACCTGGAATATGTATGCGATACTTTCGTACTCGCGATTATAACCGATATAAGAATGAGACGATATTGATTGCAAGAATTCAAATTATTTGTGAAAGCTGTTAAAGAAAGATTTAGGTGCTGTGAACAGACCACTGAAGGAATGTAAAATAGTTCCAGTGGCCCGCCAATAAAGGCGGAGAGACGGAACACGGCGGGTTTATTTAGTGGGTGAGGGTCCCACACTACCCTTTTCTTTGCCCCGAACGACAGGGTGTGCGGTTAAGTACATTTTTTCCCGCCTTAACAAAAAAAAAAGGTACTGTGAACAGGATTCTTTCTTTCTCCACTTCCACTTTTTCTTATAAAGAAAAATTCTCAGTAGCAGCCCAGAGTTTGGAAATGTGCCCGGTAGAGGGCAATAGACTCACCCCCTATTAGCTGGGACTTAAATATACCGTGGATGTATATAATATACCTCTGCCAATACAGGCGTGACACTATGTTTTTTATTTTTTCTATTACATATAAAATAAAATCTCCCCGCCGCTCATTCTGTCAGTACGCAATAAATTCAAAAACTACCAAACGTATTTTCATAGAGTTGTCACATCGTTTATGGGGAACGTTTTGTGTAAATTTGCTGAGGTATGGTACGACGATTATTGTTGAAATTTAAACCGACTGGGTGCTACACCAATGTGTGTCGCGAAAACCAATATTTACCTATATAAAAGGAACTAGTTAATGTCCATGACGAAGCCGCGGGTAGCAACTGGTACTTAAAAATGCTAGCGATAGGCGGGGGCTTGGCTGTGCCCCTGGTGTTGCTAAAGTCCACGAGCGGCGGTTACCAGTTACCATCAGGTCTTGCTCGTCTGCCACCGTTGGCAATAAAAAAAAAGAAGTCTGACAAATTAGTCTAAACTCTAAAAGGTTATAAATTTAAACATATATTTTGCACAAATATCAAAATAGGCGTGACTTTTCTAGTAGAGAAACAATAGTAGGAACCTATATTCAAAATTCTCTATTTCTAAAAGATATTCGCCGCAAACCGTATTTTATACTATGCACGTTTATTTGCGGCCTAATCTAAATTAATCTGAGATGATACCCGTCGCCTATAGGAGACATAATAATAGTAATAAATGGTTATAGACACATCAAACTAAGAATTTCCTAAAGTTATAATAAACTAGAGCCTGCCCGCGACTCCTTTCGCGTGGACTTCAGAATATAAATACACGGCAAAATAATCTAATAAATCTCTATATAAAACTAGCTATCCCACGGGAACCCTTATTTTTTTCTGCTTGAAAAGCAGCTATGTCCTTTTCTGGGCTCCAAACTACATTATTGTGATAATTGGTTCAGTAGTTACAGCGTGAAAAAGTAACTAACAATCAAACCCACTTTCACATTTATAATACTAGCTGACTCGACACACGTTGTCTTAGCTATGAACCAATACTATGAACGTTCAATTACTTGCGAACTGTCAAACGTGCTAAGTTAAAATAGTCGTTAAGATTTCTCAAATTTTCAATTATATGCGCAATGCTCTTAATTTTTTCTTTCATAAGAACCTTCTTCTGACAATAATAAAGACAACAAAAAAAGGATTAGCGAAATTGTTCCATCCGTTCACGCGTGATGCGATGCGATGACTAAGGGAAATAGAGATTCATTTTTATATATATAGATTACTAGCTGGTGCACTTCGCTTCGCCTAAAATAATATTTTTAATACGTACAAAATTTCATATCAATTTGACCTATGGTTCTAAAGATAAAAATTACGGCCTCCAGCGCCACCTATCCGGCACTATCGTAACTATGTTCGTCGGAGTCGCCCTTTTTATGTGTGCAAAGTTTCATATCAATTGGGCTAACGGTTCTCGGGTTTTAGGTGAACATGCATACACACATAAATTCCCTTTTATATAATTATATTTTAGATTAATAAGAATAGATTAAGAAATAAGTAAAGTAATTGATATAAAATAACGTACTACATTATTACCTTCGTAAGCATATTTGATTCAGAAATCTGATTATATTTTGATGATTGGTCTTCTGATGCTCGACCGTGCAGCAGATACCATTAGTGCGGTGAACACTAATAAACCTCTCCGACGAGGACCAAGATCGCCAGAGCAGACAAGCCGGTACGTAACAGCGCTTCATAAAATTTTCGATTTTCCTTGTTAGATAATGATATTACTAATTAACATTGCATCGAGCCTTCTGAACATGGTATTGTAAAAAACATTTGTTGCTTTTGTTTGCGCTTTCATTCATCGGCAAGTAATCAAAAGAAGGTCACTCGCTGGCAATCAGATGGGTGACCAAAAAGTGATACCTGTTTGTGGACACCTAACTCCTTTGTGTTTCGGAAAGCACGCTAAGCAGTGGGTCTTATCAAATAACATCCTGACTGTCGTTACACCTGTCTTGTTCTAAGGTCGTAAAGTTGAGCATTATGATATTTATATTCCGTAAAAATAACATCCTGACTGTCGTTACACCGGTCTTGTTCTAAGGTCGTAAAGTTGAGCATTATGATATTTATATTCCGTAAAAATAACATCCTGACTGTCGTTACACCGGTCTTGTTCTAAGGTCGTAAAGTTGAGCATTATGATATTTATATTCCGTAAAAATAACATCCTGACTGTCGTTACACCGGTCTTGTTCTAAGGTCGTAAAGTTGAGCATTATGATATTTATATTCCGTAAAAGCTTATATGTAGATATATATCAGTAGTTTTCAATTGATGAACTTAAATCTAATTTCGCATTAATAACTTTATATACTGGAAGGTACTGCTGGAATGGTAAGCATTGTCTATACCTATTCATATAGTAGTTCACTCAGTCGTCTTAATATTTCAAAAATATTATTACTGGTAGTTTTCTTTGCATTTTATTAAGCAAATATAAAGTACCGCGCCATCCCCCAGCACTTGGCGAGAGCTTATCGAGAGATGGCGATAGAGCGCTCTCCTATCAAAGGGTTGCTCGTCCCACTAGAATCACTTTGTAGTGTTCAAGATTATTTTGTGAGCATTTATGAACATATTGGAACTTGCAATATGATTTACAAAAAAAAATACCATTACGACACATAGTTTAAAACTGTTTATCTAAAACTAAAGCTAGTTTTTAGGTTATATCTCAGGTTCACGATATAGTAGCGGGATAATTCAGAACTATCAAATAAAAAATTTGCATCAAAATCCGTTCAGTAGTTTTTGCATGATACGCG
Organism: Leucoma salicis; assembly: GCA_948253155.1. NCBI lineage: Eukaryota > Metazoa > Arthropoda > Insecta > Lepidoptera > Erebidae > Leucoma > Leucoma salicis. Next base: position 11,510,689 of record OX411806.1, read on the forward strand.
ATCTTAAACGTACACGCACAGCTCTGTTACAGCTTTATAATAGTATAGATAGATATATTAACTAGCCAGTGTGTCATAATTTGATTTTTTCGTGACTTGATTAGAAAAACTCTACTACTTTATTATAACTTTTTAAATTTATAAACCGTTTCAAAATCCGGGAAGAAAGCTGACAAATAGGCATATGCGAATAGGAGAAACTTTTAAGCCACCCGTAAAGGCGTAAGAACCAAAATCACACCTTTTGAGTGATTCCTTATCACGTGATAAATATCATAATAAAATATACTAGTATTATTGAAGATATAGTTAACAATGATTACATATGTATGTAATCATTGTTAACTATATCTACTTTCATTTCATTTCACATTTTGCGCTCTGCTAAATGACGGAATAAGTTTTTTTAATTGCTTCTGGTACTTATTAGACAAGGTGATGAAAATAACTTGTGACAATTATGTAATGCTGATTATGTTTCATTATTTCGAGACTATCAATTACTTTGTCTTTATATACGAGTATCTAGTCTGTGAGCAGGTATATCAGATCATATTACAGATACAAGAGAGAAATTGTAATTAATCTTTACAAAAGCTTTCTATTAACGTCAGCGCGTGGTCGTTCTAAATCGATGCCATAGCATAACGAAGTAATGACCTTTCTACCATGCCGCACTCATCCCACACACGTTACGGTTGGCCTACGCAGGTCTAACATGCGATAAGTTGTATGGTAGTCGAAGCATAAGTAGCCGACGTTGACATCTTAACCCACCTTGACCTTTAGAACAATATACAGATAAGGGATAAAATAGCAACGTCCACTTAAAACAAATGTCAAATGAATTATGCCTCAAAACGTTTTCATTACTAGAGTAAATAATATATTTTTCAAGACAAAGAACCTTTTCCAAAGGAAAAATAATTCTATAAAGTCTGGCAAGCAAAATGAAATGTTGCTTGTTATTTTCTAATGATAAAATGAATGGATGGAATTTTTGGTTGAAATGGTTTTGCTCTGATACCGGTGTTACTTTTACACCTGTCAAATACACCTTCTTGGGCATGCGACTTCATTTGGTTGTAAATATTCTCATCTATTAATATGTTTACGGCGATTAAATTGGAAATAGATAGAGTTGCCGCTTTATATATTATCATGCCATACACCATGTTCATCGTGTCGTTTTATGTACGTTTTGTCGACCACTACGTCTAATTGAGTCCAGTTCGGTAGACATAACTCGGAGAAAGAGTTCAATCGACGAATCCAGCTCAACTGGGTAGCGTTCTGGAAGCTTAGGAAGATGTTCTCGTCCAATATTCCAGTGTCAATGTGAGTTATTAGTGGTGGACTATAGAAAAGAAACGTGGTACTTCAATGTTGGCTTCTTATTAGGTAAGACTCAAAATCGCTCCGTGCCATGGAGCGATTTTTCGATATTTCTCTAGGTGATTGAATCCGCAATACAGAAAACTGGATAAGAACGGAAGTGACAGCCATAGCCACCACACATAGCCGCCATACATGTTGGTACGCTGAAGTGGCAATGGGCAGAACACCGCTCGGTAAACCGATAACCGCGTGTAACCGATACCATGTATTGGACGGCGCAGCGTGGTACAGCTTTCCACCAGGCGAACCAATGATGGTTACATGCATGCGGCATAAGGCCGCTTGTCGTAACATTTATGTGCTTAATTTTCTCCTTCATGATCCCCAAGGAAAGGGGGTAGTGTCATATAGAACTTTTACACGTGCGAGTGTGTCGGCATGTAAAGATCTATATAAAGAATTTATTCTTACAATATTTTGTAAAATGTGCAATAGGCTTGTTCTAATGTTGTTTAAGGCATAACGGGGCCTGAAAAAAATAACTCGAGTCGAGAAAATGAGGTTACTGGAAAATTTACTAGTTTCAATCGCCGTTTTTTGATCAATTTACTTATCTTATGTCATCAAATTAGATGACCTAACTAGAAAACTATCAAAATAATCGCACGCTTGTATATTGTGCCTATAATTAGCTACCTGCGGCATTGTTTTCCTATAACTCTATTGGTTTACGCGGCGCGCTTCAGTAAAGTTTAATTGTATACATTTTTCTTGACATCTTTAACAATCTACATATAATACACCTGCACTCTACTCATGAATCGTCATTAACCTCATGCATGGAGTGAAATTCGTTCAGTAGTTTTCGAGTTTTTTTTCGCACAAAAGCGGCTTTATTAGACAATTGTATTATATAGATTCAGAAATAGTGTACCTAAATATAAAATGAAACGAATGATACTGAATCTTACTTTCTACTTAGAATTTTCTACAATGGCGAAAATAAAAATGTACTACATTGCAATAACTAAAAACTTGATGTCTAGAAATTATAAAGATTTTTGTTATGCCAGGCCACAGGCAAGAACCATGTTGTACTCGCACGAGTAGCTTCCTACCTAAGTAGTAACATCGTCAACTACTAAGATTAGCAGCTAATTACTTACAAGCAATGATTAAATTACCCTTTGATAATGTTGTTAAGTCATCATTAATTCCAGAGGCCCTTGGCGGTGCATCTAATATCACTCACGTCATTAGTCACGGCCGAAACCGCTTACGATCATACTGCCTCAGAGCAGAATTAAATGAGATTTATCTTATCACAGAACCCGAGCGTGTTGGCGGTGATGCAGTAAAATGAATATCGGTATGGATTTAAGCTAGCCATTCGTATTCATCTCCACGTATCTCACTCACTTAAGTGATTATTCAATCCTGAGGGTTCATTTCCACTGACGCTGAGCTGGGTGGAGTGGAGAGGAGAAAGTGTAAAGTTGTTCAAAAGTGTTCCATTAAAGAGGAAAGTGGAGCTTAGCAGACCAGAGCTGCACTAAACTAAAATGCAGCGCAAGAGTCAAGTGCTTAAAATGCACCGTCCCGCTACCCTCCGCTTCTTGCCCTCCGCTTGGCTTAGCTCGACTCCGTTTTGCCCGATTTGGGACCGCGTGTTCATGTTTTATTTGAAAGTCCACTCAGCTCCACTCCGCTCCACTTACATACACTGTCTCCACTGATGCGATTTGGAGATTTTTAGCACTGTGATTGGCCAATCACGGTCCGCTCTTCTCCACTCCGCCCAGCGCCACGTCAGTGGAAACGCACCCTAAACACACAGTTTAGGGTGCGTTTTAGCAACTTCTATATACTCTTGATATGACTGATGTGTATAAGCAACAGTCCCAATTCCTTAGCTATCAGATGAACCGCTGAATTTTCTGCTATCAAAAGCATTAAATCAAAGGAACATTTTAGTATTTAAGTACATTTTTTTAACAATATTAGACCCGCATTATAGAATAGCCTCTTTACATATATTTAAGTACGTACATCAAGTACATCCACAGTGCATCCAGACATAAAGGTTTGACAGTTTATATGTAAACTGTTGAATCACTTATTCAGTGATTGTGCAGAACTATCTGTGCATATGGTATGAGTTTCGTAGATACATTATATGTTTATAGATATCTCCTATCCTATGCCATAATTTTGCTTCTAATTCTAAACTTCATACTTTGTTACCATAATCTGCGGTCGACATACAGCACGATAACAAGTGAGTAGATACTCTACCCTCGCAATGGATCACACTTGCGTAATACTCTAAGTCACAGCATACAACACCCGCGAAAAAGAATGGTGACCCTTGTATTCTTCTAAGTCCTTCCCCATATGGACATCTCTCCTTGAGAAGTTACCTTACCAAATTATTTTTATCATTATCTACTTCAGAGGGTGCGACGACGTACAGCGGTCACTGGAACTGCTGGACCAGGTACTGAGTGAGTACGACGAGGGAGAGCCGCGGTCACTGGAGGCGCGTGCGCCCCCCACAGCGGCTACGCCTGCCACTCCTGCGACCCCCGCCACGGACGACGACTCACCCCTCGCTGGGCATACCTCTGAAGACGATGGATACATGAGCATGAACGGGAGGAGGTAAGATTATTTTTTAAAGTACAAATTATTTGTGAATAAAGAAAAATAGATTTTTAGTAGCGGCGGGAATCGAACCACGCATCTTTTCCAATCCGGGGAAGTGCTCTAAGCCACTGAGCTACCCTACTGACCTTTCGATCATCCCAAATTCTTAATCACATTTGTCTTACGACTAACGCCATCTACCGGCAAGCATTACATGCATCCAATATAGTAAGTTTAATTTTGCAATTAAAATTCATACTATTTTGATGGCGCTATTTTTTCAAACATTTTAGATCTATTTCTTTAGCAATTGACATGCTCCGCTAATTTTTAAAGTACAAATTATTTGTGAATAAAGAAAAAGAGATTTTTAGTAGGGGCGGGAATCAAACCACGCATCTTTTCCAATCCGGGGAAGTGCTCTAAACCACTGAGCTACCCTACTGACCTTTCGATCATCCCAAATTCTTAATCACATTTGGGTTAGGAATTTTTCTTCACAAATAATTTGTACTTTAAAAAGTAGCGGAGAGTCAATTGCCAAAAGAAATAGATCTAAAAGGTAAGATTATATCATCATCTTAAAATAAATAATATTAGTTGTAAATATAATTGTGAAACTGAGTTTATTTGCTTGTTACAATTTAACAGCGTAACTACTGAACCAATTATTATCACTTTCGCTCAGCTGGCAATCAGATGGGTGACTCCGACTTGACAAAAACTGACTCCGGCTTGTTCTAAAGTCACCAGCTGTCCCCCTTAGTTTGGTCTTAGTATTTATTTACCTTTACTACTTTTGGATCAATAATACTTAGCATGTTAAGTATACGTCATCTTGATCGATCAAAATGTAATATTTTAAAACTAAAACCTTGAAGGATGTCCCAATATACAAAAGATAAACTACGATTTAAAAGATTACTTGGAAGACAGAAGACACATTTACTAGATCCATTTTATAGCCCATTCTATTTTAAACTATTTAAGACTATCAAGAAAAAAATCAAACAAAAAAGTTTCATCAAAATCCGTTCAGAAGTTTTGGAGCGCGATATGCGAACAAACAAACAGACAAACCGACAACCAATCAAACATTCTAAAAAAAAAAGGTTTTGTATCCACAGACTATTAGTCTGACTATTATAATAGTTTAATACAGTAATTTTCTCAACTATCTTAAATAAACAGACAGCTCTGTTGCAGCTTTATAATAGCACGCAGTGGTGACGGACTAAGAATACAATTGTCACCACCCCATTCTTTTCCACGGGTATCGTATGAGAGGGAAGTAAGTAATTATCATCCATTGCATGACTGGTGGTAGAGCTGGGTACCAAGTGGGAGTACTCACTTGCTATCGGGCCCGAGCGGGTTGGTACCACCGTCTCCCGTGTAACCGGCCATGAAGCACATCGTTGCGTTTTGGTTGTAGCAGGAGATAGCCGTTTATTCTTTCATTTCATATCTGTGAAATGAAATCTCTCGGTATAGTCGAGTCCTTGAGCGACGGTTACCATTTACCATCAGATGGGCCGTGGCTCGTCTGCCACTAAGTGCAATAAAAAAATCAAAAATATATTTGTATCTGATTTCATCTTTGTTACGGTAGGTATGGGCAAAATTGATTGTACATTACTTAATACCATACAATATATCACCGGCAAAAAAAAATAGTTTATATAGCCTACAATGAAGATAAAACTACCGTCACATTATAAATATATGAAATGTGTGCTCATATATTATGTTTTATCTATTAAATTACCTATCCTTATTTATTGTCCGCACGATCGTTGATTTGTGGTCTCCTCTGCTTACACACTTCGCTATAGTAACTGATCTGAACTAATACATCATTATCAGAATAATTCTTTTATATAAGTATTAGGTTACTTACCGCAATTGTTATTCTTTCCAACATTCTTATTTTAGATGTTAACCCTGCCTTTATTCGCTTCCTTTTTTTATCATTCTTCATGTGATTTACGTAGGTACCTATTGTCAGTTGTTTTCCTAATCCTAAAACCCCTCCTTGTCCTCCTTATTGTCCTTTATCTACACTTTTTATTACTTTCCTTGAAATTGGCGACGGGCGATTGATGCCTCTGGTTCTATAGGCTACGGCTACTGTAACCGCTTACCTTCAGGTGGGTCGTATTCATGTTTACTACCCTCGTAGTTTAAAGTAATGGATTAAACTGTCTCTGTCTTTTCAAAAAATCTATTAGGTATAAAAAACAGAATAGGTATTTGCCTAACTATTATCGATCTCAGAAACAAGTAAAAATCATAATTTTAAAAAGATACGCTAAACAAATGGAATAGAAATGGAAGTATATTGATGTCGTACACCCTTGTATATTACGTACCTATCTATATCCCAAATCCAAGAAACCTATGTTCCGTGACCCAAATCCATTATGTAGAACGCCTGTTATTCATTAGCCCGGATTTAGTTAATACACAGTGATAAAGATATGAGACATTGTATGTCGTATTATGTTTAATAATAAGTGGGTCTAGCCAAGTTGTATTCTATGATCGCTAACGCTAATAGAAAACTATAAAATCTATAACGCTAAGTCACGTGACTTAGCGTTATAGATATTGTTAAAGACTTAGATACATATAGGTTCTTTATCTAAGGAGATGTCTAATTCCCATACATTTAAATAGTTTTCTATTAGCGTTAGCGATTATAGAATGCAACTTGGGTAGGCCCAAAGGTACCTATGCCTAATTATTAAGCGCATACGATTAACGAACGAATTGAGGCCTCAAAAGAGCAATGTATATTATTTCAGAGCGAAATTTGCGTTGGGTTTCCGACCGACGGAGGAGCGCGAAGAGCCTTCGCCCCCAGACCCACCATCACCGCGATCGCCACCGCCACCCGAAGAGGCTGAACGTATCATCTCCACACTACTGCCTAAGTAAACTATAAATTATTTGCTGTTACATGTTTAAAATTACATACTATAACATATGCATAGGTACCTATAGGTCTAACGAGAGGATAGTCATCGGGCTGAGGCCCTCGTTGGTTCCGCACTCAGATGATTTTTTTATTAGTCTCTAAATCTATTTAGGCATTTGTTTAGACTCTACAAGATTTAAAGCGATTGAGAATAACGCGAAATGGGTGTTATAGTCGCCAGGATCCTGGCAAACCCCGTGTGGGCTGAAGGAGTAGGCAAGTAGGTTAGGGAACTTACCTAAGAATTCGTAATTTTGCTGCTTCCCGTTGCACAACACTGCACATGATACTGCACTGGAAATAAGGATATAGATAAGGAGAGATGCAATACCTTGTAGGTTTGACTGGCAACTGTAGGGAATATAATACACACGCAGCACAGGCGATGCCCAGACCACGGCCTGAGTGTTGGTTAGTTTGACGTAACGATTGTTTATTCGCAGTTACACACTAACTAGAAAAAACGACGATGCAGAGGTTCAACAGCTAAGGCACGGTCATAAAACCAAAGTGACCGCGTTATACCCGTGCCGACCCATGTAATCATCAATAGGTGTTATAATTAAACCTTCGAAAATAATGACGTCTTTAAAAAAATAAATTATCTGTTTCAGAGCATCGCCTGCGAACTCAGCTAAACGAACTTCAACGGAGCAACGCGAAGCAGAAGAGAGATTGGACTCCTTAATTAGTGTCAATGGGATCACCACAGCTACACAGACTACGTTTGTTAGTATTTCAATAATGTTAGTTTAATGATACCCAGAGGTTCCCAAATACTTATATAAACAGCACAGATTTCTCCGGAATTAACCATTACCTGGTTTTAAAAAAATAGTCCATATTGGTGACGTTCTCAGAATATTAAGTTTACAACTCTACATTCGATTCCACGGATGCCGTTCTAGGCTACTAAAAGAAGCAAGCACGATAGTACCACTAACATACAAAGTAGGAAAATTCCCAAGAAAATCTATGTCAATTTCCTTCTTCAAGAATGAGGCGTACATAAGCTGTATAATTAAACGATTATAATTAAATTTTGCGATTCCTTAAATCAAATTAAACATTCAGCTGACATTAATAACGCAATATTTATATTTTTTTAGTCTTGTTTAATATCTAATATGAATTAAGCTAGATTAAATAAATGTTTGATCATATATACTTTATGTTTCAGCCCAAAACAAGACACCAACGTCCTTACGGCTGGGATAAAGAGAATGAAGGCAACGGTTTTCAACTGCAGCAACCACCGATACCCCCTTACAGGTTCGCATCATTGCAACATGGGGCTAGACCGCCCCAGCCTGACTCTGCTCTCGCCTGGCTACCACCGCGACACTCATCAGCATTGAATAACCCAAAAATATCACCGAGCATAGAAAACCCACCTATATTTCCATTTATGGGGTTCTCTGCTGAATTTAACGATAAACCGTATAATGAACATCCAGTCACGATATATCCGGGCCCGAACATACAATATAATAAGCAATCACATTCACCTACATATAACATGCAAAAGTTATCACCCTCGAACACCAAAAGCTCCGAAAAGAAATCCAGTATTAAAAGAGACAGCAGGCCGGACGGGGAAGTGTTGTCACCCAAAAGTAAAATACCTCCGAGGACTCTCGCTGGTTCTATGGAGAGACATAGAGAAGTGTGTAGAGGTTCTTCAGAGGACATGGTGGGAAGTTACAAAAGAAAAAATGGAAATAAAAATAATGATGAAGAACATTTCTCTGATGATTCGCTGGAAGAGGCGTTTCCACCACCCCCACTTGCTGTTACGACACCTTCGAAGCGGAATTCTATAGCCTGGGAAGTCTCTCTGGATGGTGACGACCCCCTGCTAACCCCAGGCAGCACTAAGGTCAGTTTTTTATTGTCAAGGTCGATTTAGTTAATACGAGTTGCAATTATGCTATGCTCGTAAAGTTAGTTAGTAGGTAGTTAGTGTGATAGTAGTATCGAACTCGATACCACTATCGCACTAAAAGTCTTAGAGGATTATCTTAATAAGTGATAGATCTGATAGCATAAATAACGTAATAATTAAAGTAGGATTTTTTTAAATTGCCCTAGTATCCTAATGGCTTTTTAAATTTTCAGGTTATTGGTCGGCGAAGACGAAAATCTGGTGATCAATCGCACTCGAGTACAAGCTCCATACCCCAAAGAGTAGATGATGACTGGGGGGAAGAATATTGGCCGCCACCGCCGCCCCTAACCCAATGTGAATCTCAGACATCACCCACATCAGACGCTGAGCCCGACGGACGACGAGTACAAGATCTAGCTACTGGTACATACGTCATCCGAAAAGGAAAAAGTCGAAAACAGTTACCAAATTTCAATAAAAACACGCCTACTAAATCACCCACCAGCAACCTAATTCATAGCTACAGTTTAAACAGAAGTATGGATACAGATAAATCAATAGATGGATCAAGTATATCAATGAGTGGATCTGGATCCGTAGGTTCCTACAATTCCAGGCCAAGTTCTGACTTAAGTTTGGCGCAATCTCGTTACAGTGTTGACTTGAATTCACGGTTGAGTCGAGAACTCAATACTCCTAACTCTAGATATAGTGTAGATCTCTGTACGCCAAATTCCAGATTGAGCAAAGAAATAACCTCCCCAAAATCTCGACTTAGCTTAGATCTCAACAATGGACAGGACAGATTTATCGCCCAGGAATACTTTAACCATAGCCCTAATAGTAGAAAAACTCACAGTGAAAAGAACACATATACAAAAGTTCAGACCAAGCTTTCTCCACAAAATAGATTTGCCGACTTTAAAAAGTATTCTTCAACCTTTGATAATTTCCAATCTTTAATAAAAGAAGGAAAAGTAGAAGAGACATGCCAAACTGATTGCAACGAAACGGTAAACGAACTGACTACTGTGCCTCCTAGCATGGTAAGAGTAGTTTCATTACCAAGCCTTGGAGCTGAAGGTGAGAGTAACAGCGCCAGTCGCCAAGCACTTATCACCACTGTTGAAGAAGAGGAAGACCAGGAGAGTGGAGAACCGGGTTCCAGTGGTGACAGCTCACCGCTTCGTAAAATTGAAAACAACATTAGTGCTATATTAAGTCAAGGACGGGACCAAAAACATTTTACCCCATATATACCGAAAGACTGGAATATCCATAAGGATGAGTACTGTGATGACTTACCTAAAGACATATTAGAATATAATTACCGGTATAGTTCTAGAGAGAGACAAAAGAGGCATGACATTCAGAAGTCTTCGAGTCATAATGAAATACAAAATCAACGATCGATAGACAGACGTGATCGCTCGAAACGTTCCAACAGTATGCACAAGTCTACAAGTGCCAAAGATGTACCGGTTAGTTTGATGCGGCAACCTTCTTCATCAGACTCTGCTGTGTCGAGCGGAGGTGACTTTCCATTAAATGTTCAAATTGTAGAGCATTCGTACAGACATCCACCGCTACCCCCATCGCCGCTTCTAGGGCATGAAATGGGACCACTGCCACAAACTCCAGAATCACCCAAGTTTCCCCCACTACCACCATCGCCTGTACAAGAGGTTGACGACGAGTATACCGAAATAATGCAACCTACTGAACGAAGGCACCTCAAAAAAGCTGACACCTTACCGACACCAACGTTGGAATCAAGAAGAAGGTTAGCACTTCACCTTACTGCAGCCAATAGTTTCGTTAAAAATATTAAATATTTGTATTTTAAATTAAACAATTATTTTATAGGCCTTCCGAACCTCCTGCTGTTCCTCCACATCGTGATACCACAAACAGTCTTAAGACGCGTTCAATGGAAACAAGCTATAATAAAAACAGAAGGAGCAGCAGTAACTTCAAGAGTGGTTCCACCGATAGACGAACTTTGCCCACAGGTAAGCAAATACCCATTAAATCTCTAATTAAAATAAATGGTATTTGAGGGCTGTATGCGCCAATTCCGTCCTGCTTACTGTAATCTAATTTAAATATTTAATTAACTGTTATTATTCCTATCACTACACCAAATGCAAAAATAAAAACTATAAACTTGTAACTATTCAGATTTCTTCGTAATAGTATACTGAAATCGTTTAAATTAGGAAATTAACCATCCATACAGCAGTAGGTTAAAATGAATGATCTTTCACCTAGTGGCATGGTGGGGACAACGGGGTTGGTTTGGAACTTGAGATTACTGATGACCGATAAAAAGACTATTAAAGATTTTCCCCCTTACTAAAAACATTGTATAAGCTCCGAATAGTTATTCAGTGTTTTGTTCCGTTCTTTCAACATCAAACTGTCATATTAGTGACAAAGACATAACACTGTGTAACTATTCAAAGGTTATACAACGTTTATTAGTAAGGCAGTTTTTCTATATAATTTTTAAGTGCTGTTTAGCGCTCAATGCGTTTTCCGCTGGGCGGGCGATGGCTGGTCATCTTCCGTTCGCGCTCTGCCACCTTCTTTGCGTACATCGAATCAGAACGAACTGATTCCATAAAATATCTAGGTGTTATGTTAGATAAAACCATGTGTTTGCCGTTGTGGATCTACGATACCTCAAGTATCTGTACTTTGCTTTAGCGATCTCTATATCTCTATCTAGCAACACACGATCCCCATGAGAGCCTTTTACAGGAGATATTGGGTCTACCCAAGCTCGGGAATATCCGCGGAAGTGCCGCCCTAGCTGAAACTGCGGGTGGATGGACCGGGGAACGTCCGCCACCCGCAAGGCCTCCCGCGAAGGTGCGACGCTCCGTGTGCGGGGCTCAGTAGGGGGTACCCGAAAGGGTAAGCCGCCGGCGGACCACCGAAGGAATATAACATAGTTCCAGTGGCCCGCCAATAAAGGCGGAGAGACCGCACACGGCGGGTTTCTTTAGTGGGTGAGGGCCCCACACTACCCTGTTCGTTGCCCCGAACGACAGGGTGTGCGGTTAGGAACATTTTTTCCCGCCTAAACAAAAAAAAAGGCTGCATCGCTCGGCGACCGACAACCGTTGGAGGAGAAAGGTTCTGGAGTGGCGACCACGTATCGGATGACGCAGCGTAGGACGGCCCCCCACCAGATGGACCGATGATCTGGTCAAAGCCGCGGGGAGCCGTTGGATGCGGTCGGCGCAGGACCACTCGTTGTGACTTTCTCTTGGGGAGGCCTATGTCCAGCAGTGGACGTTGAAAGGCTGATGGATGGATGACCTCTAAACCCAGCTGGCGTATTCTCTGAATGACCTGTGTGACCTCGGCCGAAGCTAGCGGCTGCCTGCTGGTGCATTATACCCCGCGCTATGACCTGTGTATCATCAGCATAACACATCACCGCCACACCGCGAGTAACGGATTTATCACATAAGCGATCTTAGGACCCAACCCTGTGGAACACCACATAACATCTCCCACTGACTTCAACTGTTATGATTTAATTAGATCACGATATTCTCTGATAAATAAACCCCAACAATACAGTGAGAGAAGGTCGACACCCGATGATATATCACCAGTTCAACTCAATGGCTAGGTATTAAAAGTGTTGGCAAGACAACCTTAGCCTGGTAAACTAGTTCCTGCACCAGAGCCGATACGAATATGATCACATTCACGACGGACACTTCACAAAAACTGAATTGTGTTTAGGACAGACTTGGACCTCTTCTAGATGTGTTCTTAATTACAACCCATAAAATAACAAATTCGTTCATGCCAAATTGTTTTTAGCTTATTTTTTGAAGTGAAACATCTAATGCGGAGGGAGGGTAAAATCGGTTGTTAGCGTGGCGACGCTTTTTTACTTGTTCCGTTCAAATCTTGCAAGTTAAATTAGACACACATTTCCCAATTTTCTATTGAGCTGAAATAGTTCAAGTATGTATATTGCGTAATAATGCAATATTATGATGACATGGAGCTGATCTGATGCTGGAGAACTGGAGAATACACTGTCGAGTTTGGACTCATTTGATTCGTCTTGAAGAGTACTTTGTCTCTAGATGGTATGCAGGGTCTGATGATGAAGCTGGAAGGTGGCCACAGTAACTCCATAATGAAACGACGCAACCCCATTAAGTTTGGACTCGTTTGATTCGTCTTGATGAGTACTTTGTCTTTTGATGGTATCCAGGGTCTAATGATGGATCTAGAAGGTGGCCATAGGAACTCCGTCATAAAATGAAATAATTCCATCGAGTTTGGGCTCGTATGATTCGTCTTGACGAGTACTTTATCTCTATATAGTATCCAGGGTCTGACGATGGAGCTAGAAGATGGCCACACGTAACTCTGTAAAGAAACGACGCAACCCCATCGTGTTTATACTCGTTTGATTAGTCTTGATGAGTACTTTGTCTCTGGATAGTATCGAGGGTCTGATTATGGAGCTGGAAGATGACCACAGTAACTCTGTAATGAAACTACTCAACCTTATCGAGTTTGGAATTGTTTGTTTCATCTTGACGAGTACTTTGGTCCTAGATGATTTCCAGGGCCTGATGATGATGATTTATAACCATTTCCGCTATTATACACATGTCTTAGTTTTATGCAAGCACACATTGAAAAAGTTATGATCATTTTATTTCTACTCATTATTCCTACAAAATAATTTCGATGTTTCACATCTGGTAGAAGTCCCGCGACGTCTATTTTTTTTTTTTAATTAAGGGACGGCAAAGTTCACACCCGCCCCGGGCGCCTGATGCCACGCTACGCTACTACTTTCACCATAACTTAATAACTGGTCTGATATTCTGTTTAAACAAGACAGTGCATTGGCACCTCTCCGCCGTCTCTAAGAGATTTAATACTCATATTATTAAATATTTCTGCACTCACACGATGAGAATTCAAAGATGATGGTAACTGTCTATTTCTTTTCATCATCCTTATACATATTAGCAGTGAAATGCACATGGCTTATTGCAAAAAAAAACAGAAGTATATTTATTATCTTGCGAATCATTGATGTGGGTTATGTGGCTTTTACTTTTTATTTATTTTTGTACTACGTGAGTGGCAAACAAGCATACTTCCCACCTGATGGTAAGCATTTGCCGTAGCCTATAGATGCTAGCAACACCACAGGCATCACTCACGCATCTCCATTTCCTAGGAAAGGGGTAGGAGGTGGATAGGAGAGATGAAAAGAAGACGATAGAGAAAGGGTTTGGGCCTCCGGTTTTCTCACTCACCATACCTAACACAACGATAGGAGTACCTACCATTATTTCACGCTGATCTTTTGTGAGAGGGTGGTAGGTACTTCCCGGATCGAGCCGGCCCATTCGTGCTGGGATAAGTAAGGTGTACCACGAACAAAGTAAAGTTGTATAAATTAAGTTTAATGTGTAGGGACAAAGACTTTTAAATCCACGTCAGAGCATAGAGTCATGTCAAAATTATTATATGTATACTTGGTGAGTGTAAACGATCTATCGACCTTTATTATAATTCCGTGTTTACCATCTTTTCATCTGAATGGTGGCGAATTAGGAATACAAATGTTACTACCCCATTCGTTCCCGTAAATGTCGTACGAAGCGACTAGGGAAAGTAAGCAGGTATCACTCTATACATTGCTGGTGGATTGGATACCAAGTAACCGAGTGGGAATGCTCACTTATTTAGTTGGGCTGGTACCAACCACCATTTACAATGTGAGACCAACCACTTCACTGCAAAGATGGACGCATTTGTCGTGACGCCCCAGTTCCAAGGGGTAACTCTCCCGGTCTCCGAAAGTATTGGGATCCTTGGCATCGACATATCTAGTAAAGTCCAGTTCGGGAGTCATTTGGAGGACAAGCCAAATTGGCGAGCAAGAAACTGGGCGTCCTGAACAGAGCTAAGCGGTACTTCACACCGAGGCAGTGACTTGTGCTGTATAAACAACACAAGTCCGCCCTCACGTGGAGTACTGCTCACATCTCTGGGCAGACGCACCAAAATACCAGCTCGACCCACTTGACTCCCTGCAAAGACTTGCGCTGTTCGAATTGTCGATGATCCCAATCTCACGGATGAGCTGGAGTCGTTAGGGCGGCGGAGACGCTTTGGGACTCTCTGTGTGCTCTATCGACTCTTCAACGGGGAGTGCTCTGAGGAACTGTTTGAGGTGGTACCAACATCGCCATTTTACCCCAGACCACGAGACGCCGTACTAGGGTTCATCCATACCACCTGGAAATGATCTCGTCCAAGACGGTTCGTTTTCAGCGTTCTTTTCCACCACGTACGTGTAAGATCTGGAATGAACTTCCTGCTGCGGTGTTTCCCCAGCGTTACGACTTGTTCCTCTTTAAACGAGGTTTGAGAAGAGCACTTTACTCACGGTAGGCGGTGACTTGGCTGTGCCCCTGGTGTTGCCATAGTCCATGGGCGGCGGTTACTACTTACCATCAGGTAGGCCGTTTGCTGGTCTGCTACCGTTGGCAATAAAAAAAACCCTAAATCACCTCAGCGTTAAACACAAAGTGAAAAATGAGAAATCGAAAATAACAGTCACGAGCAGGATTTGAACCTGCATCTCCTGGATACCGTCCAGATGCTTTGCCAATTCAGCCATCGTGACAATTGCTCGTGACTGCTAATTTCAATAACACATTCATACTTAACGTCTTTGGGTGACACCTGCGCCATCTGTCGGAAGTATTTTCATACATTATACCGACCAGGTAAACTTAATTTTACAATTAAGATTTTTACCTAATAATGACGCAAACCCTATAAATATATATATATTTTTAGCATTTGACATGCTTAGCACTATACATTAAACACAAAATGAAAAATGAGAAATCGAAAATAACAGTCACGAGCAGGATTTGAACCTGCATCTCCTGGATACCGTTTAATGTATAGTGTTAAGCATGTCAAATGCTAAAAATATATATAAATATCACCTCAGCGTGTTTAAGTAGTTATAGCAGGAGATAGTGGTTCATTCCTTCATTTCCCATCCGCGAAATGAAATGGTCAGCAGCAGCTTGGCAGTGTTCTTAATATCTTTGAGGGCATGATCTATACGGTTACCACTTGCCATCAGGTGGGCCGTGGCTCATCCACCCCAACAAAAGACCAGAATATAACG
This sequence comes from Leucoma salicis, assembly GCA_948253155.1. NCBI lineage: Eukaryota > Metazoa > Arthropoda > Insecta > Lepidoptera > Erebidae > Leucoma > Leucoma salicis. Next base: position 11,526,751 of record OX411806.1, read on the forward strand.
ACAAAATTAAAGTAGATCAATCAAGGAAAAGATAATCTAACGATTCATTATTTTTTTCATCCATCCATCCATCAGCCTTTCAACGTCCACTGCTGGACATACGCCTCCCCAAGAGAAGTATTCATATTTTTTTTTATCTTATGACATTTAGTAAGGTTATGTTACTCTTTACAGATATAGGAGCTAGTGGAGCTCGACGTAGAACATTACAGCGCCAAAATCGAGAAGCAGTGACAGGTCGCGGGCCGCTACAGACCTCCGCAAGTTTACCTGAGACACCTGTGTTCGCTCGCGGCTGTGACGTTCCGCGCACACCGCCACGGAACTCCACTGGACCGCCTCGAAATAACACCATGACTTCAATGCAGTCCATAGGTTGTTATACTTATTTCGCTATATATAACCAGCACACCTCTAATTTTTTTTTTAAGAATAATTATTGCTATTTATATATTATTAGGTATATATAATTTTTGAGCCTTCGACCAATTCAGCCATCGTGACAATTGTTTGGAACTGCGAATTTCGATAACACATTCGTTCTTAATGCCTGCGTCATCTGTTGGAAGTATTTGCAAACATTATTCCTGCAGGTTCAAATCCTGCTCATGACTGTTATTAAAGCTTTCACATTTTCACACTTTGTGTTAAGAATAATTGCATCGTTTGTGTAGCAGCCGTGCCACGGTCCACCTAACAGTAATCGGTAACGACTGTTAATGGACCCAACGAGATACTAAGAGAATACTGCCAAGCCGCTCCTTAACATTTTTTTTACGGAAGGATAATTAATGAATGACGCTTATCTCCTGCTACAACCAAAACTGACCAAGGTGCTTCGCGGACGTTCACACGGCGGTGGTAGCGTAACCCACTCGGGCCCCTTAACTCTTAACTAGTGAATGGTTACTTCCATTTGGGACCAAACGTCACCACCAATTCAATGGGTGATAACTAATCACTTCCCTTAGTCGCCTCGTACGACAACCGAGTAAAAAATAAGGTGATCATGTACTGATTTAATTCCTACACCTCTTTTCGATTTTCTCAGCTAGTGTTATGTACCTAAATATCATATTGTCCTTGTTTGATGCATTATTAATATTATTTCGGGATTAATATGGCATGGGGTAATATTATTGTTTTTCCACAGTAAGCAGGCAAATAAAATTTTATTATTTGACAGTTATACTCATATGGTGATCAGGAACATACATATTATACCTAAATAGGCAGAGTTATGCTCGTTACTACATGACGTTATGAAATAAAACTACGTTTACGGAATCTATCGCGTTTACTTGATTTTACTACTATCCCGACGTTTCGAATACTTTACAGCATTCATGATCACGAGTGGACTTAGCTGATAGACGTCCAATGCTGATATGTTATTTCAACGGTTTCATCTACCCACAGTATATGATTTTACAAAATTTTTGGTTTATTTATTTTAACCCACCTAATATTCGTTTAGAAACAGTGAAAATATCTACTTCAAATTTTTATGCTTACAATGTATGAGACTTTGCTTTAGACACATAGCTGATGTGAAGCACAGTCGCTATACAAAGTCTGCAATTTGTAAGCACACACAGGACCTCTTATTCTTTACCTTCAGTAAAGTATTATTAATGTCTAATGCTAAATCTTCATTATCATTACCTTCCAAAACTATCGTAGCATCATCTGCAAACAAAATTGTTGGTCTATTCGTTACCTTTGGAAATTCATTAATATATATATTAAACAAAATAGGACACTTCCCTGCGGGACGCCAAGGTGAATTCCTCTGTATTCTGATGAGAATATTCTTTCTTTTTTGTGATTAGGACATATGCGTATTATCTGAGTACATTGCTTTCTATTTGTAAGATAGGATTTAATAATATCTAGCACATTACCCCTTATGCGATACGTATATAATTTATCTAATAATATATTGTGATCCACATAATCATATGCTTTTTTAAGGTCCATATAAAACGCACATACTGTTCTTTTTTTATCCACATTAATTAATACCTTTTGTATAAGATTGAATATAGCTATATTTATGGATTTATTTTTTCTAAACCCTACTTGTTCATCCGCAAATATATTAGCATTCTCAAAACATGAATATAATCGCTTATGTAAAAGCTTTTCAAATATTTTCGAGAATGTTGGAATTAAAGCTATTGGACGGTAGGATGTCATAGAATGTCTGTCATTTTTCTTAAATATAGGTTTTATTATGGAAATCTTTAATCTATCAGGAAAAATTCCATTAATAATGCATTGATTAAATATATGACTTAGTACGATTGATATTATGGATGATACTTTTTTAGAATCATAGTAGATATGTGATCGTAACCTGTACTAGACGTATTTTTAAGATTATTTATTATTTCATTTATTTCTCCAGGAAAAGTCGGTGTCATGAAGAGAGAATTAGGAAAATTTGAAATATAAGTTGTATCATTTACAATATTCTAGTTTTTTCACTTGGTCAATAAAAAAATTGTTGAAAGTATCTGCGATAAGTTGTGGATCACTAATAGTTACATGATTATCAATATTAATATAATCTATTTCATTCCTAGGCATATTAGATCGTGTACTATTAATTACTTTCCAAGTTGCTTTACCTTTGTTATGAGCTGAATTTATAAAATTATCGTTATGAGCTTTTTTTAGTTAATTTTACAATTCGGTTAAGCTTAGCAGATAGGGTTTTAAAATCAGATTTATTTGCATCTGTCGGATTTTTACGGTATCGCCATAACATTTTTCTCTTACATTTACAGCATATCCTAATGCCCTTTGATATCCACTTTAACCGCTTTTGCGAATATATCTTGATCTTAACCAACGGAAAGCAAAGGTAATAAAATAATTTAAAAATGGAATAAAAACTGTTAAAAGCGTCATTCGGATCATTGCTTTCAAGTGCGTCACTAAAAGTTAGGGCTTTTAAATATTTCTTAAATTTAGTTACATTATCTTAGTTACGTTTTTCAATAAACCAAAACTTAAATTTACTGGCAGTTTTTATAGTTACAGTAAACAACTGGGCTGTGTGGTCAGACAGTGCCAATTCAAGTAATCTACTCTCACATCCACGAAAATTATACATGAAATTGTCAATGCATGTTCCACTTATCACGCGTGTGGGTTCATTAAATGCCATACAAACAATGCATTTCACTGAGAGAGCTACAGAATAGGTCCAACTCACTAGCTATGTTGAGTGTGCATAGCGCAAGTGTCAGCGGCGCCTTACATAAAAGATTTGTCCGACCGCGAGGCTCCACTACAAAGAGTAAAATAATTGCTCCACTAGCAGTTTTGGATGCCTTCGTCGCCACACGTACCTGACGAATATATATTATATAGAATTATTGTGTCAAATTTAGTTCTTGGGCTGAAAAACAGCAAAATGTCTTGTCCAACTCGGTACAAACCCCGTGGTTAAACATTGCATACTTATGGCTCTAGGTCTATAAGCACAAATGTTAACAACATTATTTTAACAATTACAAAAATTTAAATCCTACAACAAAATAAAGTACCGTAGTACGCATATCTACTAGGTATACCCATACCGTAGGTTTTATATAATATGTATGGTCAAATCACTAGTGCATAAAACTCTAAGAAGCTATAATAAAAGACGCTAAATATTAGACGTCAAAGGCCCAAGGCCTTGGACGTCTATCATCTAAGTCCACCCGTGATCATGAATGCTGTAAAGTATTCGAAACGTCGGGATAGTAGAAAATCAAGTAAACGTGATAGATTCTGTAAAAAAAATGGTTTTTGAAAGAGAAGAAGCCAGAACAGATGTTAGAGTAGCAATAGGAAATGGTGTGCTAGAACAAGTGGATGAATTTGCATATCTTGGATGTGGATTCAGTCGGGATGGAAGGTACACCACTGATGTAGAAAGAAGAGTGAATGCGGGAAATAGAGTGAACGGAGCATTGGGACAACTTCTCGGCAGCCACCACCTCAGCCAGAAGGCACGTGTCGCAATACACAACGCAGTGCTTGTCCCAACGTTATTATATGGAAGCGAGAGTTGGGTATGTAAAAAGGAGCATGAGAGTAAAATCAATGCGGTCGAAATGCGATCTCTGCGGAGAATCTGTGGAGTGAGGCTGACTGACCGCATTCGTAACAATGACGTAAGAGAGCGAGTAGGTGTGAAAGAGAGTATTGGTGTAAAGATGCGAAAGGGAATGCTCCGATGGTTCGGACATGTGGAAAGAATGCCGGTAGAGCGACTGGCTAAGAAGATATACAATGCGAAAGTGGAAGGATGTAGGTACAGGGGGAGACCGAGACTTACCTACCTAGACCAAATTGGTCATGTATTGAAGGAAGGTGGAGTCAGGAGTCTCCGAAACCGGCGAGCGTGTATGAAGAGAGTTATGAATGTTGAGGAAGCGAGAGATGTATGCAAGAATAGAGCCTCTTGGCACTCTGTTCTCTCTGCCTACCCCGCAAGGGAAATGGCGTGGTGATAAGTTAGTTAGTTAGTTATTCTGTAAACGTAGTTTTATTTCACATCATGTGTAAAATTCGCGAAAATATCAGAAAGTATTATATTTTTCGATTAGGTACTTCCAAACTTTACAGGATCACTCGCTGGGCTAGTTTGAAAATTTCATCAAAATCGTTTTAGGGTCCATAGAAGACATTACACATACCTATAGAATATCGGCATTATCAAAGGTTTTACAGTGGCTTGAAAACGATAAATGATGTCTACCCACACGATACCCACTTGCATGCATTATAATAGATGTCGTTGAATAGAAACATTTTCTTCCAAACAGGGAGTTCAGCAACCCTTGGTGGCTACGGACGTGGTTCTGTGATGGGGGCATCAGGCGTGTGCACGGGGGCTGACCTCTTGCGACTCGGCGGGCCACCTAGGGGCTGGTACCCAAGGCAAAGACACCGGTAATTATTTTTAATGACCTATTTAAAAAAAATATTTTATGCTGTTTAATTAAATTTTTACTATATTGACTTTAATGCCTACAGAAGAACAATAACTAAAAATGGAATTGAACCCCTAAAATCTTGTGAAGGTTGCCCAAGCCGCATTGGGGCAAAACTTTGTACTATAGCAATTTTTTTTCTCTACATCTAGCAATTTTTTTTCTCTACACTACATCACAGGGTTGCATATCTAAAATAGCGGGTTATTTTGATATTTAATGCTAGGGCCACACTAATGGACAACGTCAATGCCCAACATCGGAATAATTATCGCTTTAATTATTATGTTAGCGCAATAAATTGGATGGCCACACTTTAACGTTCAATTTCTTTGACTTACCGCCACCGGAGTTATCACCAACGTCAAACGGGAACGTGAATTCCGTTGTAGAATTCTCGCGGTAAGTCGTGGCTACACCAAAGTTAAAGGTCCATCAACGCGATAATTACCGGCGTTTCCAATTAGTGTAGCCCGAACATAAGAGAGTTGAATAATAATAATAAGTTTATTTCTCACCATAAATATTAATCACAATTCAGTACAAATACGGTAGTATAATTATGCTATGGCTAATTGCATACAAATAAATTGAGCAACCTCGTATAATACAGTGGTGCCAAATTGTTGTACACATTAAACTTTTCGTATGTTGCTATTTGGTGAGTGTACAAAGGTGTGTATAAAAGTGGTGTGGGAGTAAGTGATTGTGTGAGTGTGGTGTAGGGTGAATGTGTGTGTGTGTGTGTGTGTGTTTGTGTGTGTGTTTGTGTGTGTGTGTGTAAGATGATGTGATGTAACGTTCAAGGTATACGACTTCATAAATAATTCGTTCAATCAACCAAATGCGCGTCATTTCCCTGCTATTTGTACAATACAATATGCTATTATCAGTACCTTTACATGCTTATAGCTTTCGTTTGGTCTAACAATCCTGTAAAACATTACGAGTAATATAACCATGAACACAGTAACCAGTTCACGTGTAAATAAATGCTTTACGTAAATTTAATCAAATAACACAACCTGTTCGCTTAGCAGGCCCGTTTCAACGGAACATCTGGACCGACTAACAGCGTCATCAAAAACAGTGGAGAATCCAGTACCTTGGGAAGCAGGCACTGGTGCCCGTAAACCCCTCACATTGCCGCCTAACCTCACACCCAAGTTCTTCCAAAAGTCTCCCAGAGAGGCGCTTCGCAGGGTCACCAGCTTACTAATAAGGAAGGGTAAGTAAATCATTAAATAAACTGCTTTTAACTTAAGTGAGAGCAACCCGAGTACCATGAGAACAACATGAGACATGTCCTCTGGCACCAGTAGGTACGGATACGATAGCGTGACCATTAGTAGAACCATTTGTTTAGTGACCATACGGAATTTAGTAAAATGCGATACAAACATGAGAAAAATGAATACATAACATATTATTTGAATTAACCAACATTGGAAGCGGTTGCAGACTAATTTGCTTTACCTTTGTCAGTGCAGCAATTAATGAAAAAAAGGATGTAAACAAAAGACATTTCCTCTCGCAAAGTATACCGAAATATGCTAAAAATAACCTAAAATATGCAATAAAACTTAAATTGAGGCATTATATGCATTTGTCGGGTGGGGCCGGCTTTAAAATTGTAAAAGGGAGTTGTAAGAGCCGACTGAGAGAATACCAGAGGAGTGGGCAGCAGCACTCTCTCGAGTATTAACAACATCCACTGCGATCGCCAACCCGCCTGCCAAGCGTGGCGATTACGGCACAATGGCCCAAAATGAGCACAAAACATAAAATGGCCCCCAGTCACGGCAGATCCGCTATTCCGTGGCCGCAAGTTCCGGTGCGAAAAATCTCCGGTCGCGACAAGGCTGTCATAGACAACGATCTCTGACTCTGGTAACGCATAACGTTCGGACACTTAGCACTGATGAGAGAATTACCGAGCTAGAAGAAGAATTGAGCAGGATCCGCTGGGACATTATAAGATTGTCAGTCCGAAGAGAGGGTGAGAAAACGATAATCCTCCAGTTTGGGAACTTACTCTTCCACATATCATTCGCAGGTCTTGCGTAGGCAACGTGGAGAAGATTAATAGTGTATCGAGTAGGATAGCGTACCTTATAATCAGAATAACCAAACGGTATTCGTTGAAGGTCATAAAGTTTACGCACCGACCTGGACACATTCCGACGACGAGGTGGAGGCCTTATATGAGGACATCTTGAAGGCCATCCACTCGTCTAAAACCTACTTCATGGATCACGGACAGCCACATGGGCGACTTTAACGCGTAACTAAGCAAAAGCTCAGACGATGAGCTGAAAGTGGGGCACTATGGATTTGGCTAGAGGAACCACAGGGGCCAGATGCTGGCTGATTTTCTGCAGAAGGGAAGCCTCTACATGACTAATTCCTTCTTTAGTAAGCAGGCCCAGCGGTAATGGACCTGGATTAGCTCTGGTTCGGTGAAAAACGAGATTAACATCATCTTGTCGGACAAATGACACATATTCAACGATGTCTCAGTGATCAGCAGGATTAAAATTGGGAGTGATCACCAACTAGTCAGGGGCATCTTGAATATTAGCACGAAAGTCAAGAGGTCATGCTTGATGAAGTCTACGCTTCAACCAATATCTGGCCAATAGGCCAGGTAGGATAGGTAGCTCAGAGCCCTGAGAGCTTTCAGGTCGAACTCCAATGTCTAGATGAGTGCGAAGCAGCGAGCGATATGAACAATAAGTTCGAGCAAGCTGTCCATGCCGTCGGGTCGTAGTCTATAAAACATAATCTCTCTGCTGGGCATCGTTCGGGTAGCTAAGGAAGATCCTCTCGTCCAATATTCCGCAATGTCTGAAACCGAAGGTCTACGACCAGTGTGTACCTGTGATGACATGTGGAACAGAGACGTGGTCTCTGAATGTTGGCCTTGTAGCAAGGTTCAAAGTTGCTCAGCCATGGAGCGTGCTATGCTCGGTATTTCCCTATGTGATTAAATTCGTAATACGAAGATTCGTAGGAGAAACAGGAGTGATCGACATAGCTCGCCGGGTTGGCATACTGAAGTGGCAATGGGCAGGATACAGCGCTCGGCGAACCATCAACCGTTGGAGAAGAAAGGTTCTAGAGTGGCGATCACGTATCACGCGACACGTAGGACGGCCTCCGACCAGATGGACCGACGATCTGGTCAAAGCCGCGGGGAGCCGTTGAATGCGGTTGGCGCAGGACTGCTCGTTGTGGCGTTATCTTGCTTGTTTGTTCGTATCTTATGTGCTGCCATACCATTCATCCTACCATGAAAAAATTTTACTGACATATAATCCGTGCTACAGAAAAGAACATGGCTACTTTGTCCCTGGATACCTTTTAATGAATGTTTCCCATGGATAGCCTAAAATAATATATTGAGCCACAGCAACGCGTAACCGAATTTGCTAGTATTTACTAAAATTCGGAACAGTAGAAGCGCTTCTAAAAGTGGAAGTGCTTTGTTCTCCAAATCAGACGGGGCTACCAAGTATGACGGTCCAAATCTGCCAGTGGTGGAGGCACTTTCGCGCAGAGTTTACACTTTGTCTCCGGCTAGGCTAAAGCTATAGTCCTAAGGAACTCCGCGGGTATTAAGAATGTACTTATACCGCAGCAACCGTGCCCCAACAGCACCTGCACCAGTCGGAAGGTTAGGACTCCATGCTGTCGCCCCGCCCACTCTTCGAGCTGAGCTGGGTTCCTGAGCTCCAGCACCGGCTGGAGCGCCTCTACGGTCTAAAGACCGGCCCGGAGCGTCTCCAGTCGTGTCCTCCAACGGGTCATAGCAGCTCGGCGAGCGTCGCCCTGTCACCTGGTCACCTGGCTGGGCAGGGAGCGATCGCCCTGATATTGCTCTTGCGATGCCCACCGGTACACCTCGCCTCCGCCTCCAAGTCCCACAAGGGGGTTCCGGCCAACGCGCAGGCCGCCTCGGTCGACAACGTGCGGGATCCGTATATGACCCTGGAGCCCACGACTCTTTGTGATCTCCACAAGAGAGCCCTGTTAGGGGCCTCCAGGGATACCGCCCATACGCACCGAATCAAACCTCCGTAGGGACAAAGTCTCGACCGTAGACTCGGGATCGAACTCGATAGGTACCTGAATCTTGCCATTTCTGGATCTTATCTATAGGCTATCATTGCATTATGAATGTAGGGGCTAATGTAGTTTATTAGTAGGTAGTAAAAACTTCAGGAATAAAAATCTCCCTGACTTTTTGTCTGAAGTGATATAGTATAATGAAGGGAATAATAATTATATTCGCAATGGCGTATCATTTTCCACGCTCAACTGGAAAATTGAACATTCATTACGTCCCTAGTCAATAAAATATCGAACCGATATTATTTTGTTGCCACGCCCTTTATAGCGCATTCTATTCGTGACATCACGTTATGCTATAACGACTAAATACCTATACGTTAATCCGAAGCAATACTAATGAAAACTGGAATATTCGATTCCTACACAACAGAAATGAAAACTGCTTGGGTCACTGCCAAATATCTTTAGTAACCTAAAATTAAAATAAACTGATCTTCGATGTCCTTTAAAATGTTATTTGTGCCATCGTTCATCATGCTACCTATTAGGTATTATTTTAAGATAAGAAGCAAAGCTATTTTCACTTTCAAGGTTACGTACAAGGTCATACAAATTCAGTCAATGCCCCAACGCTTTGCTACGAAGGTCATGAGTAAAATTAGAAATAGCTATTATTAAGGAATGTGAATTCCTTATTTTCACGCTGTTTTTTCAGTGAGTAGGTACACATTTTCATCAAAACCGTAACCCAATACATTTACTGTTGTTGTATAGTATTTCTTAACGCCAATAGGTGGCGCTAGTGTTAGTCAAATTGAATGAAAAAAAAAAAAAACCTAATATAAAATAAATATGTGTATGACTAATTTGCCGGCGCTGTGCCGTACAAACAAGTATCGTGTCTAAACTGTTTACTTTATGAGGCACAAAACGGTATATGAAGAATTATATGAGGCAAAATTTAACACTTATTATTAAATGTCTGCTCTACTAACTGTTGCAAGTAACAAATTAAATATCAATTTCTTTCATCATACATACACCTAACTATATTATAAATTATACCCACTTGCAGGCAATCAATAACGACCTAGTGTTATGTGCAAGTAGGTAGGTACTAGGTAGTGAATTTATAGTTTTTAATATTTTATTACTTTTAATAGGTATATTCACCTACGATTTGAAAAATCTTCAACAAAACAATCCTTTCCTCTTACCCTTAACTAGTTATCATAATGATCTTAAAGTTTCTTGTATTTGAAAGTAATGAAAAGACGGCAGTGCCTAATTACTAGTGTACACACACCCCTATTCGTTTTCGCGCTCCGTGTAGTCAATTAAATAGTCCCCACGCAAATATGCACACACGCACATTATAATGCCAGAAAGATTTGCTATGAAGCAAAATTATTAATTAAGTATTAGCCTTTGTCGGCGGCTTCGCCGCAGCCAAAAGCTAGCTTTTCGGTTATATCCGATATAGTAGTGGGATAAAATGTATAAGTACCAGTTTTTAAGTATAATCACGGCCTTTCAAATAAAAGTTGAATCAAAATCCGTTCAATAGTTTTTGCGCGATGCGTGAACAAACAAAAAAACAAACAGACAAACAGACAAAAAATCTATAAAAATATTGTTTTGTGCTTAGACACGCCTATAGCCTATTACCTACAGTAATTTTTTACTCAAATATCTTGAATGTACAGACACAGCTCTGTTACAGATTTATAATAGTACCTATAGATGTACCTATATTTATGTTCATTTGTCCACGTGGAATTTAGTTACTTACCTACTTATTTGCTTTTTTGTGCGAAACCTTAATTTGTTTTCCGTAATATAAATAGCTTAAGTTACTCCTTATAACATCAATTGTCTGCCAAAAATAGTATTTCGTTATAGTTAACGTACCTACCTATATACTCTCACTCTCATATGCATTTGATAAAAAGCTGTTACCTATGGACATTACAAGCAGCTTAGCAAACAGATATACTTAGGTATTAACTGCTAGGCTATCTTTAACAATTAAAAGACATAAGTAACAACGCAAAACGCATGCTTCAACATGACTCAATACATTCATATTTATACGTTTTATATAAACATGATACCTACTACGTATACCTACATAATTATATTTTTTAAATAGAACTGCTGTGGGCTTAGGATCCTGTTATTATTCCTACCGATATAAAACGTTACATATGAGCAGTCTTCACAATAAGGCGTTAACAATCGCTTATGGGGCCCTAAAATGTTCAGCTGTACAATAATGAATAGCATACAATAGCGATCTGTTACCTGCGACATCAATATGTGCATAATAGTATGGCGAGGACTGGCGCGGTGCACCCAGTCACCAGTGAATCAGAGTTCGGCGCGCGATCACTCGGCATGACTGTTCAGCGAACTGCGTGACTCACAACCCCCCCAACTTGATTTTAATTAGATTGCCAACCCCTTATGTCTCATGTTATCCTATTGCATTGCGCATAGTATTCCTGTATTTATAAGAAAATGTTACGCTATAACATTTTTTTTTTAAAAAGAAAACCGCCTTATATACTTTTATACTTTTGGACATTTTATACATTTGGATACTTTTGGACTTAGCACCGACTTCAAACACATCAGTAGGTGTCTAGCACGGAAATCGTATCTAAATACCAATTATTTATTGCTTTTTAGTTCCTGGGTGCACTTGAAAGCGGTTTTCTTTTTAAAAAAAAAATGTTTTATTTTGCGCTTTTTAGTGATTTTTTATAAAATAGCTTAGAGTAGGTCGTACATGACGGGGAGGCCTCCCTAAACGAAAAAAAAAACAGACAACGAAAAAACGTTAAAATTGCCTATAAAGTTTTAAGAATTCCACCAATTTCTCAAGGATACCATGATCAGATCCTTACCTACTATGGGACCACTTGGGAAGTATACCCTATCAAACAAAAAAATAATTTTGCAAATCGGTCCAGGCGTGTTTGATTAATCGGTGAACATACATAAAAAAAAATCCGACGACTTGAGAACCTCCTCCTTTTTTTGAAGTCGGTTAAAAATGTATTCGTAAAGTGAAGTGGTAACCACTTCACTTTACGAATGCATAAAAATATCTGTAATTAGGAGTTCATTCATTTAACATATCTGTATTTATTTATTTTTACAGTCTCCCTTTTTAAGTAGGTGGGTATTAAGGAACGTAGAGCATAATGTCACAGCCAGACCACAACATTGATGACATAATGATGAGGCCGACCATTTCATGAAACTGAACTACATAAAATGATCGGCGGATCAATTCTAAGATGCCACGACACAACATATAAAAAAGAAGATAAAAGAAAGTTGACAACCTTGATGCCAGTACCTACACCCATGCGCAGTGATTAATGGAGACGTGAAAGTTGATAATGGCTGACTCAAATATTATTTATCACTCACTCATAAATAGTTAATTCTCAGAAAGACGGGAGCTCCGTCCAATTGTTTTCACATCCGTTACGTGCACTGATATGAGGAGCGTTGCTTTCGAATGGTAACATTAATGCAAATTTTTGTATTAGTGTTAGAGAGTAAACCTATAAAGTACTAAACCGGTTGGTGTACCAAAAAAGGCAAACCGGTCAGGCTTCGAGGCCAAGATCGTAGCTGTAATTGCGGACTCAGTGTCGCCCCCAGCGGAATATGCCCTACATTCAATTTAAACTGCACTTTCCTGAATATATCGCTATCCAAAATGGTTTCATTAGCAATTTTTTTTTCATATACGAGTATCTTAATTTTTCATAATTTAGCTTGTTATTTGTTGTTGTCATGAAAAAAATCTGAAAGGTGCAAATCTTTAAATATCGAACTTTTTCTGATTAACTCGCTTCATAGCAAAAAAAGAAATATTGTACCTACAAACAATTTTACTATCTTATCTACACTTTTATTAAATTAATTTGCATAAACATTTTGCCAACATAATATGTACACACACTTGATTATCCATATTTCACAAACAGGTGTACTTATATAATATGTTGATATATTTATATAATATTAAGCACTTGGCATGCACGACCATTTACAATGAACAAAAGACAAAAGGGTTCGGACAGTTCGGTTTCGATACTCGTGGGGCTATCATTTTCTATTCAATATTTTCGTACTTTATTTTTAAATGTATCTATATAACATATTAAGCTATAGACTAGATAATTCAAACTTGATATGAACCACTATAACACGAACTGTGCTAAAGAATGTTAAGATATTCATTTCAAAATACTTAGCATCCCTTCTGTAAATAATTATAATGTTGTTTTTATTTAATTTGTTTGTTGTTGTTTACTTGATCCTGACTAAATCCATTTGGAATAAAATTAAAGTTTTAAAACGGTAACCCGGCTACGGAAATAAAAAGTACGAAGCAAGAAAATAATTTAGACAGAAATGAAGAAATGTTTAGAAACAAAAGTAGTCGAGGTAGATCTTTTTGGCTTCCCATCAGCCTTTCATCGTCCACTGCTGGAGATAGGCCTCCTCAAAATGGGGGTTTTACCATAATCGCCACGCTCGGCAGGCGGTTGGCGATCGCAATGGATGTTTTTAGTACACAGGCGAACGTTGTTGCCCGATCCCCCGGTAATCCTTTAGTCGGCTTTGACGACTCCCATAGGAAGAGACGGGGTGGAGCTACTCTTGGTGCCGGCCCCACACGGCGAAGCCTTTTGGCTTAGTAAAAAGGATATTTAGAAAAAATGGGTCGGGGGTGTTACGTTCAACGTTCTACCTAAACGTCAAATGAAAGCCATTAAATCATTGGTTATCTGTATTGGTAGGTAAATTAATTCAATATTAACGAATACTACATTGGCGTATTCTCTAGCTAATTAATATAATTATCATGCTTATTCTAATTGACTTTGGCAATATTTTGTTAAATTGATCATCGACAAAGTCGCCCGTCCTCCACTTGCGTGTCGTATCTATATAGTCATATCCAATGTTGATAAGTGTGATAAAGCAATCTGATAATGGCTGCTATCACAGATATCAGGGAACCAACAAATTTCACATCTTAATCGATAATAACGGTACAGCTAAACCGAAATTCATTACAAATAAACGTTATTTATGTGTTACTGACTGATAATGTAATAGGTACTTCTTGCTAATGTTGCAGTCAACGCATTTATCGGGAATTCATTTTTATAATTCTGACTTGGCAATTGTAATGATAACGACAAATTCGCAATCACATTTAAGTCACACACACACAGGATTAATGTATCAGTATTTTTTCATGATCAGAAAAGCCAATTAAGTTTGTTTTACACACGTGATATCAGCGCATAAAAAAGCTCTTAGTCTAAATTAATAAAGATTTGCGTCAATTGGACCCTGCTGGTCATTTGGACGCTTCATCCAACATTTTAATTCTATAAACTACATGCCATATAACGACATTATTATAAATGATAGAACACCATGGGAACGCTTTAATTTTAACTTTAATTAAATGTTTTGATCTATATTTTAGCACTTGACATGCTCAGCTACTCTTAAAGACAAAATGACAATGATGGTGGTCGTTAAGACAAATGTGAAAAGGAGTTTGGGTATGTCTAAAAGATAGTACTGTAGCTCAGTGGATTAGAGCACTTCCCCGGATAGGAAGGGACGCAGGTTCGATTCCCGCCTGTACTAAAATACTCTTTTTCCTTATTCACAAATTATAATTTGTACTTTAATTAAATGTTTTATAAACTTACAAGACATTTTATCTACTAACAAAAAAAATCTAACTGCCCTTATAATTTCACTATGGAAACGTATCGATATTTCGGCTACCAAGTACTATGTACATGGTATATAATATCCATACCAAATTTTATTTAGATTGCTATTGTGGTTATGTAAAAAACTACTTTCACGAAACTCATTCGCTCGCTATTCCCTCACTCTCCTAGACCGATGCAACAGTATACCGACACTACCGGAGGTCAGACACAGGACTAACGTCTTTACGTGCTTTTCGAGGTACGGGGGTGAACAACCTCCAGCTTCCTAACGCCTAACTACTATTGGGAATTTCTTACGGAAATCCTAATATTTTTTTGTTGGCCGACGTGAGAATCGAAACCGAGACCCCATGATCCACAGTCTCATACACTACCACTGGCCCACTGAGGCAGTTACTAATTATATTAAACCAGCACAAGACTAGTGTCCCGTAAGAAACATCTACTTTACCAAGTTTCAAGAGAGTCCTGTAGTTAAATTTTTTTGTTATGGAAATTATCTATAATTTTTGGGATGGAAATTACCTATCCTATATCGTAGGTACAAAACCAGGTAATATCTGTGTGCCTTAAATTACTTTTTGATAGTTACGCGAATAAATATACATCTATCTATACCTTCGATAAACAATACTATCCTTGGTACTCAGGTAGTTCTTAGTCTGAGCCTTGGTATAATCTTGATCGAAGACTTAGTCTATACAAAAAAGTTTGTAATGTCTAAATAACTTTTTACTAAATACATATGAGAGTATATACGATACCTGTAACAAAATACCAATTTTTTTTGTCTATTTGTCTCTGTCGGTTGTTTGTGCCAGTTAATCTTTGAAACGGCTGGACCGATTTGGACGGGGCGTTCACAGGCAGATAGCTGATGTTATAAGAAGTAACTTTTATTTTTAAATATTAATTAGGGTATCACACAAAAAAAATAACTAAAAAAACCACGCGGATGATTTCGGTAGAAGCTGGATATCAAATAAAATTACGTTTATGAAATCTAACGCGATTAATTAATTTTTGACTGCCCTGACGTTTCAGACACTCAGGAATGAGCTCAGACTGTTCTTAGTCAGAGGGAATGAGGTACGTGTCTATGGATACTGTAAAGTTTTATTTTATGACAGATAATCTATATATATTTTATTTAATAAGAAGCTGAAGAGTCCATAGTTAAATATATAGGTATTATAAGTAAAAACTCAAAATTAATAATTAACAGATTTTTTAAATGAAGAGGCGGGTGAAACCGCATGTTACTGCAATATTATTTATTAGCTAGGTGAAATATTCACGCAAACATCAGAAATTATTACGCTCTAGTAGTTTCAGCGTTATGCACAGTAAAAATACATATAGAGATAGGACATAGACACCGCTCCCAATTTAATCGTTATAATATATATTTGTAACACCGTACTTAATGCAACCTCTTTGAAATTAGATGTATATGATAATTTTATCCGGAAGATCTACTTGGAGAGACTGAGTATGTACCTACATATTTTATCTTCTGCTAATCACAGGCAAAGATCGCACTCGACCGCTTAACGAATACTTATAGTCAGTATTCGAAACGATACAAGCGTTTTCACACAAAATAATGTATTCTACCTGTATATTATTATATTGTTTCGGGACCACCGCACAATGCATACCGCATTGTCTTGTCCGCGACTCGAATGCAAATGACGTCGCATCCGTCCTCAACGAGTAATATATCCGGTATGGAGGAAGGCCTTCTTATTATTCATAGACTTATAGAAAATCTTGTTTCTCACTTTGGCACACTCCTCCGACAGAACTCTACCTATAGAGTGACTGTACAACGGCGACGTCTTGCCATTCTGAGATCTATGATGCATAGTACTCAAACATTAAAAATGATTCATATACAAACTATGTGTTTATACGGGAGCTTTTCGCTTGTAATATTATATTTAATGAGCGAATCCTCAATGCAACTAATTAGACACGTTTTGTGTTCTGTGTATGAAACGGTATCTGTTTACAGTTAGTCCACTAAATGGTCTGAAAAGATCTGAACATTAAGTCGGAAGAAGTTTATATCAAAGAAAGGAATAATGTCATTGGTCAACATCACTAACAAATATAATATTAACATCAATAATTGAACACTCAATGCATTTTTACGGCGAAACTATTTTCGGAAGCAACTGATTATACTTTCAAATCAACTTATAATCCACGCTCTATTATATTTTCGATTAGAAAGTTTTACGGATATCTATACATTTTGTAAGCACTTCGTGTGACTTTTATAAGCGACGGTAATATTTCATCGCGTAGTTTATACGGTTAAAATTGTTCTTATATTCATAAGCGTTTGTTAGATCACCATACATACGATTTCATAAAATCAGTACATAGGATGAGTTCTCTATAGAAACCATTGACACATCGACATCTAAATCTTACCGTAATTGTGTAGATTACTCGACTTTTTTATTTATTGCGTGTGGTAGCAGACTGGCCACGGCCCACCTGATGGTAATTGGTAACCGTCGCTCATGGACTCAACTATACCGAGAGTATTGTCAAACCGCTTCTCACCATGTCATTTCACACATATGAAATGAAATAATAAACAAGCTATCTCCTGCTACAACCAAAACACACCGATGTGATTCATGGTCACACGGGAGATGGTGGTACCAACCCACTTGGGCCCGATAGCAAGTGAGTACTCCCACTTGGTACCTAGCCCTACCACCAATAATGCAATGGATGATAATTGCTTAAATCCCTTAGTCGCCTTGTACGACACCCGTGGGAAATAATGGGGTGGTGACACTTGTATTCTTAGTACTGAAGTTTATTTAAACCATTTAGCAAGCGATACCTAAATCAAAACCGTTTGCACCTATCATAAAAATCTCAATTGTTCAAAGCCTACAAATCTGGCCTTAACCTTGGAAACCCACGTGCTTATCAGTAATAGAAATTCATTACGTCACATCCGTTAATAGACGTGCAGCTACTACGACGACTATACGCCAATATCTTCTCGACTTTTTCTGTGTAGTACCAATTTAACCAAGATAAACGATCAGGTTCAGGACATCTGTAATTAGCAAATAAATCTTTATTAAAACCACTAACCAACATTGGCAAGACACAGAACATACGAACTTATTTAGGCGTATGTAGGCCTTTTGCAGTTATATTTACCGATGAATGTCTCGGCCCGAGATGCCTAAAGAATTGTTTGTGCTTAGTCTTACTACCGAGTATTTGTATTCCACAACTCAATAAACAAGAAGGACTACGTTAGCATAGTGATTTAGTTTATCTCAAGCCTTGAATAGGCACGTTTCCTCATATAGACATATGTATCGTACTGCGTATAGTAGTAGTTTTATTTTATAGTGTGATTGGTTGTCCCTAGTCATTGCTTGCGCAAATCTGGTTTGTTAGACGACTGTTTTCTACAACAGTGATTTCCAATATTTAGTGGTACACGTTCTCCTTATACTCGCAGGTACTTACGTAGGCGTGAGGTCTTGTGAAGGTTTACGCTTAACAATCTCATTAGGCAATTTAATCAGAATTAAAAATTTAAACCTATGCAAATTCTTTATCATTTGTGCAACAAGAGGAACTACTTTTTTTATTTCCTTTATTTAACACTGTTTATGTATTACATCGCTTTTATTTTAAAACAAAATATTATGTTTATATCTAAAAGCTAGTATTGTTGTTGTTCCACATGCATTACTGAATGTTAATCACACTAGCAGTGTGGGGCCGGCTTTAGAATTATCCCACCCCTCTCCACCCATGGGAGTCGTAAAAGCTGACTGAGGATATCGGGGGAGTGGGCAGCAGCACTCCCTCGAGTATTAGCAACATCCACTGAGATCGCCAACCCGCCTGCCAAGCGTGGCGTTTACGGCCCTATCCCCCCATATGAGCGCACAGGACCGCTCGTTGTGGCGTTCTCTTGGGGAGGCCTATGTCCAGCAGTGGACGTCGAAAGGCTGATGGATGGATGGCTGGAATCACACTAGCTGCATGTTTGGGTTTGCCTTACAATTAGTATTAATACTTAGCCATGGTATGATGTGTCTTTTTTGGGTACTACGTGTGTCCACAACCGACGCCTCTCAATATATACGAAATCAAGAAATCATTCCTTCTGAACAACACCTGCGGGAATTAGTGCATAGTTGTCATATTTATAATTAAAATTAAAAAAAACTAAGTACATACCGGGGGGTTAGGCAGAATCTCGTATCTCACATGTCGATCGTATCGTGTTCACTGTGATTGGTTGCGAAACTGACGCGTGATGTCACAATAATCCGTTGGCCAATCACGGTGATCTCTCAACCAATCACAGTGATCTCGATACGATCGACCTGTGATATATGAGATTCTGCCTAACCCTCCTGGAAAGTGATATGTCTACTAAACTAAAAACAAGCCCTTGAAGATTGTACGAGATGATCATGAATGACCTCTGGCAGTGTGTAACCTAAAAGCGTCATAAACCTTTTTATGGGTATGACTCCATCCGCAACGGCCAGTGCCAGATGGCATTGTACAGTCGTGTGAACATGGTTCTGAAATGAGATATGTGTAGTATTATCAATTATGAAGCAGTTAGAAAGACTTTAGATGTATATTTTGTAAATAAAAATTCCTGCAAAATTGTGAAGATCTATAAGTGTTCGTCCGTCACCACTGAAGTAATAGGAACTGTGTGACAAGTTCCATTGGTCACGACACACGGCGGGTTTATTTAGTGGGTGAGAGACCCACACTACCCTGTTCGTTGCCCTGAAGGACGGGGTGTGTGGTTAGGTAATTATTTGCCGACATAACAAAAAATGTGCTTGTTCGTCAACCACGCCAAAACTCAACGAATTTTGTATGTAGAAGTTTGAGATACTGGATTAATATTTTGATATATTTTTTTAGCATTTGACATGCTTAACCATACAAATTAACACAGTTATTTTTTAATTTCACATTGTCACACTTTTTGTAAATACTGGATTAATTATTATCCCGAAAAAAATAATAGTTCCCGTAGGAGAATTTTTAATTAGTCCGTTATCAGTTTCTCTACGGATATAAGGAGACAAAAAAAAAGTACTGCAAGAAAAGGAGAGTAAAAACAAAACCTATTTGGTCACTATGTGCTGGTTTAATTATCGCCATTTCGGTATTGCAGTGATAGCCTTGAGCCAAAACCAAGGAACAAAGGTAGCTGACACAAAGGTATCAAGTTCGATCCCTAGAGAGGTCCTCGGATGCCAAAAAGCCTTTTTTTTAAGGTGGGAATAAATTTACCTAACCGCACACCTCGTCATTCGGGGCCACGAATAGTAGTGTTGGGCCTTCGCCCACTAAATAAACTCGCCGTGTGCCATCTCTCCGCCTGTATTGGCGGACCACTAGAACTGTGTGACATTACTTTAGTGGTCCGCCGACGGCACAACCCTGACCTTTCGAGATTTTTCGAAATTATGTGTCCCTACAATTTGTCACTGCTCTGTAAAGGATAAAATCGTGAAAAAGCTTGCATGCTTGATATATTTTCTCCATGACTTGTGAAGCCTGGCAGTCCACACTGGACCAGAGTGATGGACTAAGGCCTAAATCCTCTCTCTAAAGGAGAGATTTAGGACCCGTGCCAACAGTAGGGCTGTGATGGGTTGGAGAAAAAGCTATTAACATACTGCTGGGTTTGAGTACCATAATACTCAACGGTATGATTTAAGTATATATACTTATATATATATATATATAACCCATATAAGTCAGAGTACAGGGAAAAAAGGAAATACATACATATTTATTACAATTTTATTAAACTAGCCCGGCTGTCCTCTATGAAATAATAACATATTTTGTAGTTAGTACTAACTAAAAGTTAAAATAAATCCTATTTTTATTTAATAAGTACTCTTGTATTATCCCCGGCCAAAACAACTAAGAACTGAATTAAGAAACATTTTAAATACCCACCTCCCTCTCTGATGATAACAGTGCCTGACATTACAATAGAGTTTATTATATGTAATTCGTAGTCATAACAGCCAGCAATAAGCCAAATCTGTCAGTGATTATATAAATATTTGTTCCATGTATTGGTTATATCGACATCCAGAACAGCACGAGTTAAGCAACTAGTCTCGTGCCAAACATTTAAATTCACATATTATATTGGTCGATGATACAAAATAAAACACGCTATGAACGTAACTGCTCGTCGTGTATTGTCATCGCCACGTTGTTTAAAACTTTAGCTCACCCAGAAAGATAACATAAGTAAAGTTATGTCGGCTTAAAAAGAGCCACTAATTTGTTTAGGCTAGTGAGTCAATTTATGTCAGTACTTACAAGAATCCATTTGTTCGTTAACATTTACAAAATCATACTAAGGTTTGGATGATGAAATGAAAGTGAAAAGTAAGCAATTTCTATAAATTTCTTATATATGTATTTCCAAATTTTATTGAAACCTCCAGTTTGAACCAATAAAATTAAGCAAACTATAAACCAAAGAAGAACTGTATACAAAACTCTGTGCCAACTTATCCGACTGAAATAGTATAGTAGTAGACCATATCTTCTATCATTGTAAAAAACTAGACGTCGCGGGACGACTAAAAATGTGAAAACATTGAAATTATTTTGTAGAAATAAAATTATCATAACTTGACAAAGTACTCCTTAAGACAAATCAAACGAGTATAAACTCGATGGGTTTAGATAGTTTCATTACAGAGTTACTGTGGCCACCTTCCAGCTCCATTATCAAACCCTGAATACCATCTAGAGACAAAGTACTTGTCAAGACGAAACATACGAACCCAAACTCGATGGAGCCATGTCGTTTTATAACGGAGCTCTTATGGCCACCTTCTAGCTCCATCATCAGACCCTGGATACCATCTAAAGACAAAGTACTTGTCAAAACAAATCTAACGATTCCAAACTCGATGGAGTTGCGTCATTTCATTACTGTGGCCACCTTCCAGCTCCATCATCAGACCCTGGATATCATCTAGGTCTGGAGTACTATTCAAGACATTTCAAACGACCCCTAAGTCGATGGAGTTGCGCCATTTAAATACAGAGTTTCGCATGGCCACCTTCTAGCTCCATCATCAGACCCTGGATACCATTTAGAGACAAAGTACTCGTCAATATGAATCAAAAGAGCCCAAACTCGATGGGGTTGCGCCGTTTCATTATAGAGTTCCTATATCCACCTTCCAGCTCCATCATCAGATCAGCTCTATGTCATCATAATATAGCATTGTCACGTGATATACATATGCGTGCAAAATTTCAGCTCAATCGGAAACCGGGAATTGTGTCAAATTTAACTTGCAAGATTTTAACGGGACAAGTAAAATAAAAGCGTCGGCAACAGCTCTCTCCGATTTCACCCTCCCTCCGCATTAATGTTTCATATCAAAAAAAAGAGATTTGATAAAGATACCTATGACTAAAAACGAAATTAGGTATGCCAAAGAAAACTTGTTTGACTAAATATCTGATTAATATAATTTCTTAAACAAAGTTAATCGCCTTAAAGCTGTTGTGCGTGACATTACGAAGCTTAGCCTTAGTGTTATCCTTTCGTAGCACACGAACACGACCTCGTGGTAATCCAATATGGCGAGGCGCCACGCCCGAGTTGCGATTTGATTACTCTTTTGTGACAAGTTATCGGCATCTCGTAAAGTACTTACTTGACAGACACATAACACTAAAGTAATGCACTTAAAAATAATTATAAAACTACAAGTTTCTTTACCAAATAATACATTTTGTTTCTTCTCGAAGTTAAGATTGAAAAGCAACAACAGTGGTAAAAATATTCCATGGCGTAGAACGAATACGTATTTTTAAACTTGTCTCCAGACGATCGGTCCTAGCGAGTTTGACCATCACCCACATACCACATATCTAGTTGGTACACCTGTGCACACAAGTCGTCACTCACCTATGCAATTTACTATACAATCTTCTTGAAATTTCTGTAAAGCTGTAAAAGAGCTGTGTGTGTACATCGTTACTTAATATTGTAAATGCAAAAATGAGTTAGTTTGTTTATTTGTAACGCTTTCACGCTGTAACATTATGAAATGTTGCATATTTATAAATGAACACAAAAAATGGTAGGTAGCTCTTGAATAGACTTAAAAACTGCTGACTTAAATGCAGCTAACATTTCGAGAACCCGAAATATAACCTAAATACTAGGTATTTCTCTGTGGCGGTACATGCTTCAATTAATAAGATATTAATCCTAAAGTATAAATTCACGTGACAATTTAAATAAGTACCTATAACATTAAGTTATATCATAAATTAGGCATTTAATTAATTCTATTACAATCAAATAATTATATAATGAAATAGGTGTAATGCGCGTGCTATTTCTGCCCTTTACATAATTAAATCGCGTCAGCTACTATTTTAATAGGCGGATTTGCTCTTAATTAGTAGATCCAATTGCAATATTTTCCCGTAATGTAATAAAGTTATCCTATATAATAAGTATCTATATAATAGTATAATGAATTCATAACATAAGCTATGCATTTATCCTGTTACCTACTGTTATAAACGACCAACATGCTCTCTCGCTAAACTTATTGCGAATGCAATAAGTAAATAAATATAAATATGAATATTTCGTATGGTTAGTTTAAAAATAATACAGCGTGCGCGTCTCTTAATCAACTCTGAAAGACTCTAATTTCGATTTTCACACAGAGCAATATAAACACAATAATTATTTACTTACACCTAAGTCGTGCGGATACTTTATGTCCGTTGATTCAAAAATTAGGTACACTTGGTCCTAGATTTGTTATAATATATAGGTATGGTTGTAAAGTCGTAAGTTGTTTAAAAGTTATTCCACAATGCCGGGCGTTTCCTTTATGTGAATGAATTATAGATTAAGAGGAAAATATTGATTATAATTAGATGCTGTAACATATTGATTTAAGGCCACTCAAGTCTGCAAAGCCACTGTCAAGGTCACACTCTTCCAAAACTGTTGTATCATTGATAATATACCGACCAATCTTTAACATATCAATTATAGAGATTGCCCCCTATTTACATACAACCAGTGTAACAACAAAAATGAAAAGTTCGAAATTTAATAACCTAAAAAGGTTGATACCACGGAGTACGGAAAAAGAGGTTGATACGCTGTCATACCAATGAAAAACATTTATGTGGCAAATAGACTCAAATAAATCATGTTAGAGATATGGTTTCGTAAATATTGTTTTAGTAAAACTCTAAACGCTAACAAGACTTAAAACCAACTGAATGTAAGTCACTCAAGTATTCTCTGCCTCGCAGCTGTCTCTGAATTTAATTGGGTACCTACCCTGCCAGTCCAATTCGATATACGGGCGTGTTGTCATGTGCCTAAAATATATTGTTATAACTAACGGCGCATTCCATTCCAAGTAGATTTTTGTAAAATAATTGCCAAAGTACTTAACTCTACCTATCTAATCTGTTAGAGGCAATTTGACCTGGAAGAATTTTCTGGTTAATAAGCAGTATTATTGAAAAATGTAAGTAGGAATTACATTTTTCAAGTAATAGAAAATTTGCATCTTGTTTTTCTGAAATACCCGTAAACGTACCTATTGATGTGTATATTATATACTCCATTTATTACTTATATAGCAACGGGTTCGCTGCCTCTATAAATATTACTTCGTGTAAATATTTATATAATTAGTGAACATTAAAAAACCTTAATAAAATGATAGAAGTCTGCCGTAGGACGCGAGTCACGGAACACTACCCTAGTTCGTTGCCTCGAACGACGGGTGTACGGTTAGGAACATTTTTTCCCGCCTTAACAAAAAAAAAGGCCAGACACTTAGGCCTTAAAAAAATATTACGATGTATCTTCATCCTTATTATTTGATATTAACAAAAAATAATATAATAGCAATAAACAATACAAATAATTACCAAAAATACCTTTTACGTCATCCTCTTTTCTACTTTTCGCTGTGCCCAACAGGGTCCATAATTGTTACTCTTTTATTTTTATGTTACCACCATTATGCATTATGGAATGCGAAAATAAATGAATATGAATATCCTTATTAATATTATAAAGGCGAAAGTTCGGTTTTTTTTTGGTTTGTTACGCTTTGAACCACTTATCATGAAGTTTGCATACATAAAGTCTGGAGTCCAGAAAAAGACATATTTTTCATCTCTATAATATGAATAGGTCCCATGTGGTAGCTATTTTTACTTATACTTAAATAGTTAATCTAACGTAGAGTGATGTGCCTATATTTTGAAGTCCACGCGGACAGAGACGCAGGCAGAATCTAGTTTAATATAGAGTTATTAAAATTAGAAGAGAACAACTATATTTATAAGCACTACGTGTTCAGTGATGTGTGTTTCCTATTAATAAAATAGCAACGCACACAATGTCACGGGTATCAGCTAGTTTATAACAAAGGAGTAAATGCACACAAGGTAAATGCGATGCCCATATCACGAGGTACCTCGCGACGAGAACATAGCCACCCAAAGTCTTTGGCCCTGAAACTTGTGAAAAAAATCAATATATCGAAATAATCGAATAATTGTCATTAACGGTTTATAACATTGTAAGGAAAGTTGCAATGTAAATTCGCGAGTGAGTGCTCGGGTGAACGATCGCAATAAAACCGGTCTGACAGGCAGCAGCAGAGGCAAAAAGGATCCACCAGGGAATGTGCCGCGTCGCATAGCGCTTGCACCGTGTACCTAGTGCTCGCTCTTCTATCTACACTCAGATATATCCGGCTTACATTTAAATGTAGTCTAGAACTACAATCGTTATCGACCGCTGCGGAGAGGAAATTCACCACAGGATGTTAGATACAGCACACTAAAATAACTATAGGAAATAATATGATGTTTAAATTCATATTTTATAAATACAATTTTATATTTATTTATCAAGAACAGTGACAG
The DNA here is from genome assembly GCA_948253155.1 of Leucoma salicis. Lineage (NCBI taxonomy): Eukaryota > Metazoa > Arthropoda > Insecta > Lepidoptera > Erebidae > Leucoma > Leucoma salicis. The sequence continues at coordinate 11,552,615 of OX411806.1, forward strand.
CCAATAGGTATATAATATCATGAATATTTTACGAAATTTACAACTAATATGAGATTGGAATCTCAAAGAGGATTACTTCGAATTTAAAGAGGCCGTCTTTGTATCGAATCTCCGCGTTTTTGTAACGTAGAGACTAAATACATACAGAGAAGGACAATTAATCCAAACTACGGCTTGATTTCACTCTAAAGTTTATTCAAGGAGTTTTATAAAGTATGGAAACGTTAAAAACTGTTTACAGACTTATTATGATTTAATTATCTCACGTGACGTGATGAAAATAATAAAAATTAACTAATATTATTATAAATGCGAGTGTGTCTGTTTGTTAGGTACGCTCTCCGCCATAACTACTAAGCCAGTGAAGTTTTATTTAGTCCCCTAAATTTTATCCTGGAAAAATTTATAGTTCCTGTGAGATAAGTAACATTTTTGTATGGGGATCATTAGTGTGTCGCAGAGTGACATATTTATATTCTGATGATGCACCACGCCGACAAGATCACGGGTAGAATCTGTTAATCAATATTAATAATAACCTATTATACCTACTATTTCTGTTTCATGAATCAAATATTATAATGTGATAGGTTAGTTTAATACTCAAACAAAGAAGTATCTGTAACGTCGTGGTCTTCCAATTAACATAAACATTGTAGTATCAAAACAGTGATCAATTAATTGTACATTTACCTAGATAATAATCTATACTACCTATTATAAAAATCTACACTACCTATTATAAAAATCTATCTACTAGAAATTACTGTAATAGGCTATATAGGCGTGTAAACACAAAACACTTTTATAATCTTTGTCTGTTTGTTTGTCCGCGTATCACGCAAATACTAATGAACGGATATTGATGCGACTTTTTTTATTTGATAGCTCTCGGTTAGACTTAAAAACTGGTATACATTGTATCCCGCTATAATATCAGGAACCTGAGATGTAAGCTAAAAACTAACTTTTGACTGCGGCGGAGCCACTGGCAAAGGCTAGTGGTAGGTACTATAATTATCTATACAAATAAATAAAATTGTCTTTTCGTAATGTTTCCATCCATCCATCCATCCATCAGCCTTTGAACGTCCACTGCTGGACATAGGCCTCCCCAAGAGAACGCCACAACGAGCGGTCCCGTCATGGGGGATAATGCCGTAATCGCCACGCTTGGCAGGTGGGTTGGCGATCGCAGTGACTCGAGGGAGTGCTGCTGCCCACTCAACCGGTATTCCCTCAGTCGGCTCTTACGACTCCCGTGGGTAGAGAGGGGTCGTAATGTTTAAATAGAAGCTTTTTATTAAATTCCTATGACAGAATATATGTATTTATTTTTTTATTGCATTTAGTGGCAGGCGAGCCACGGCCCCTCTGATGGTAAATGGTAACTGTCACTCATGAACTCAACTATACCGAGAGTATTGTCAAGCCGCTGCTCACCATTTCATTTCACAGATATGAAATGAAAGAATAAACGGCTATCTCCTGCTACAACAAAAACGCAACGATGTGCTTCTTGGCTGATCACACGGGAGATGGTGTTACCAACCCGCTCGGGCCCGATACCAAGTAAGTACTCCCACTTGGTACCCAGCCCTAACACCAGTCATGCAATGGATGATAATTGCTTACTTCCCTTAGTCGCCTCATACGACACCCGTGAGAAAGAATGGGGTGGTGACAATTGTATTCTTAGTCCGTCACCCGTGTGGTGACCCGCACACACCGTTACCTATAAAAAATATCAATCTTGGAAGTTTTTGTATCTGTCTGTATATCTGCCTGTTTATTCTGGCTAATCTCCGAAACGGCCGGACCGATTTGGACAGGACTTATACTGGCAGATACCTGAAGTTATAAGGAGCAACTTAGACTACCTTTATTTTGGAAAAATGATAGAGCTTTCGCACAAAAAAGTAAATAACTAAATGGCCACGCGGTCGAAGTCGCAGGATAGTCACAAATAATTTTAGTTGTATGTATTTTATAGTAGGTATATTCGTGGTAACACTGGTAACTGCCTCGGTGGTGTAGCGGTAGTGTATGCGACAGCTAATCATGAGGTCTCGGGTTCGATCCCCGGGTCGGGCAATGTTATTGAGCTATTTCCTAAAAAGAAAAATTCTCAGTAACAGTCCGGAGTTTGGAAATGTGCCCGGTAGACGTCAATAGGCTCGCCCCCTATTACGTGGGACTTAAACATTGCTGGCGAGTCGTGGGTGTGTAATACACCTCTGCCTACGGGTAGCGTGATGCTATGTATATTCGTACAACTAAACTGATTATTCATAGAGTATACAGGTTTCCATGTATGTTAATTTCTGTAAAAATGTATGTAGGTATATTTAGCATAACTTCTGATAATAATAATATATTGATTACGTTGAGCCGACAGAAAACTCCGCAATTTGATCTATACGCGACGTTATCATCTACTTTATCAGCTTTGTATCGATGTGAACACTGCATTAATATTTGAGGCCATAAATATGACACTCTGGTACTTTTCGTGGAGTTCTGTAATCTATTAGTGATGATTGCGGAGAGCAATAGACTGCCACGCAGTTGTATCGCATTCGATTCTACGGTACAAATTTCTAAGTTTACGTATTCATGGACACATTCATACTTAATGTCTTAGGATACGCCTGCGCCATGTCGGAAGTATTTACATACATTATTCCGACCAGATAAACTTAATTTTACAATTAAAATTTATACCATATAATGGCGCAGCTCCAGGAGATGCAGGTTCAAATCCTGCTCGTGCCTGTTATTTTCGATTTCACATTTTCGTGCCTACTTTGTATTAATTTATATGGCTAAACATGTCAAATGCTCAAGAAATACATAACAATATCTAAATATTCGTGGACATATAAAGTTGTAAATTTTCGCTCTCACTTTCTATCAGTCAAAACATTGGTGAGCGTTGCAAAGAAAAACCGTTTCGAAAGATAGTTTTATGTTCTGCAACGATAGAACCGTCCTGTCTCGAAGCAGTCTTCGTTGAACAAACTATAATATAGTCTTATATTAACGTGTTGCGTCGCGTTGTCATAATTCTCGGTCCACGTTCGTTCACAAAAATACATATTATTCTCAGGCCATACTAATGGGCAACGTCAATGGCGATCATCGCGATAATTATTGCGTTAACGCGCCAAGTTGGGTGGCCACACTTGAATTTCCTTTACATACCGCCACTGCCCGCGTCTTTGCAACGCCTAACGTCAAACGGCAATGTGTTTGCCGTTCCCGAATTCTCGCGTTAAGTCGTGGCTACACGGCTACACCAACGATAAACGTGCATCAATAATTAACGGCGTTTCCCATTAGTGTGGCCCGAGTCTTATGAAGAAACTGATGACTTTGTGAGCCTTTTTCTATGTGGAGGGTAATCTACGGAACCACAGCAAACTATTTCATATATATGTTCGAAAACGTGATAGTTATAGTATGCCTTAAAGACATCCCAACGATAACCAATAACGCCCTATAGTCATCGTAACTGATTTGAACAAACAAAAAAATTGAATAGAATTATTATTACGCTTTAGACCGTAATAAAACGGATAAAATCTTTAACTGTCATGTTTTTACGTAGGTACCTATCTATTAGGATTCCAATAACTAAATCTTGGTAGTATAATTGAATCAAGGTCTCGCAGGATCTGTTTACAGTTTTTTTACTGTCAACATTAGAAGTGAACCTTATTTACTAAAAAGGTAATATTTAAATATGTATATTGTTTAGTCAAATTATTAATTCAGAATATTTTTTACACAGGGAACAATGGGAAAGAGAAAGAAAATTGCCGAAACAAGGAAGCAACGTCGCCAGCTGCCCGATCCGCCAACGGTCAGTACCTATTTAAATTTGATGTAGCAAATTTTATCTCAGACAGCAACACAATAACTACAGTGAACAGTTACCATGGATGATAATCACGTATTACAGCTTGAATGAGTGTCTAATAATGGAGCTTTCAATCGAGAAGGGAGGGAGCACTCCGCCTTGCGACGTAAGGGGACAGGGGACGTTAGACTGCGCACATGCTGCGTCCCCGAGGGCTGCGGCGCAGACCGCGCAGCCGCAGCCCACCCTTGCACCCCGCGCTGCCTAACATCCCCCTCCAGGCTCCGGCAACCCTCCGCCCGCTACACACACCCCGCTCTGCAGGGGCGACGACACAGGACACCCCATCTCACAGTACCTACCTATTTTTTGCGGAAATTGGAATTCTGCCAGACATTCAACTTCATCATATTCACATAACTATATATTATATGCCATTTTCCGTTAAATATGTGTAGGTAAGTATACGAGACAGTTTATATGTATTCCCAGAATATAGTAGGTAATTAATAATAATGATAATTTTAATGATTTATAGTTAATGTTATTCTGATCAATTATGCCAATAATAATAGCCGCTCCGTCGCGAGACAAAACAATGAACTTGATATGTGAGTTTACATTAACGTAGCGTTTATAGTTTAGTTAGTAGGTATATTACAATAATAATTATTCCTACACACACAATATGTTTTGCATAATTTCCACGTTGAAACAATACAACGTGTCATTGGACGTGACATATCAATAGAACAAAGTGCCAGATATAAGAAACCTCTATCTATCGCGCATTACCTTCTCTAAACGTAATAATGTTGTACGATAACATACCTATTTAACGATGATTCTGAAATGCGATGAATCACGACCATATTGTAACGACAGAAATACCTAACGCAATGTAATTTAACCAGCATTACGTCCTCGACTGAAATACGACGTATTTATTGCTTTCAACGTAATTATGGCTCTATAATTTCTATTAGAGTTTACATCTCGTAACTGAATAAGTCTAGTGAATACTGTTTCCGTTTTGATCCCGTTCACTCCGCTCACATAACCATTAGATAGTCTGCCCCAAAATCGTATACTTATTAAAGAATTTTACACTCAAAGCATTTAAATAGTTTGAAAGTTATTTTTAACGTCATGTTCATATCTGGCATAACATAATACAAGTAGCCTTCAGGTAATTACCGATTAGTTAATTGTTCAGAATCTTATCATCCATTACAAAGCAGTGAGCTAGAAGGGAATTTCTTAATGAGTGTCTCAGCACGCTTATGTTATCAGTCCCTAACATAACATAGGAATTAACTAATGTGTAATTTTAATATACTTGAACTTTTCATTACTAAGTAAATCTTTCATTCTGTACGTAATCTAAAAGCTATATACCTACTATATGTATTCCTAACAATTTGCACATAGTTATAACTTAAGTAGGTATGCCTGTTAACGAAAAAACTGATAAAAGACCAAATTTCTGTCAATGATAAATATAAGATTTATAAGCACATATTGAAACTTCCACGAAGAAGTCTGTTTTAATGGACATAAAATAATAAAGGCAAAAGAGTTTCCTTTACATATTATGCTATCAGTTTATTTACTCATTAATTTATTATTAGTCATACCGTTCATGGTTATCCAGATCACAAGCGTGTACGATGGCTGATAAACATTCTCGTTATTTTTACAATTTGGATTGGTGCCAGTATTTCACTAGAGATAAAAAGCCACGTACCTATACTCAGATGCCGAATACTCAAATTAAAAATCTTCTCAGCTGTTTCCACTTTCATTGATATAATATTTCAAACAGCTGGAATGTAATCAAGTGAAGCGGAATAACAAATACTTGTTTAAGCGATAACGGTAAATTAGACATTCACATTTTAGAAGCTAAACAATTTCGAACATGGTGTGAAATTTAGGTCGCATAAGTTTTCAAATCCTTTTTGCCCAATATCAAGTAAGTACATGAAGTCGTGAGGCGATTACCTATAAATCACAATTAGAACGCAAATTTTGGACATGTGTTATTATTACAAGTTAATTAATTTTCAAACGTCACTCATAATTTATTAAATCGCACACTGGCTCCTGGTGTCATACGTAGCTGTTGGTGAGGTTAATAAACTCGCTAAACGTAATGCCTAAGTTTTATCTACGAATTTATACACACTTGTATCGGCGGCCAACCTCGAACACATTTGGCGAACGTTTTTTTTTCGTACATTCATGCGTCAGATCTCTCGCGTCATACATTTATTCATATAAAATGCAGTTTGATAATTCCGATAGAGACAGTACCAAGAAAAACAGTTACCAGCTAAGTAGGCTTTTATAGTTATTAAAATTAAACATGTTAAGTAATAATTATTAATTACTTTTATGTTTTTTTAAAATTGTCACAGAAACAGAACTTCATCAACCTAAGTGGTTGGAATGTATTATTCCTAGTATGTAAATAATATATTCATTAATTTTTAGTTTCATTTTCATTTTAGCTGTTAATCCGACAGTGGTTACCTTTGTTCACAGACAACTCAACCTAATAAAAGTCCGTACATATAAATTTTAATAATAATAAATTAATATAAGTTTTAAAGGGATACCAGGATACTTATAGCTACCTACTCGTGGTAAAATTATTGCCTTTCATTATTTAGCATATAATCCAGTTTGATTGGTAGGGTAGCCATTTATATTTCCCGCCTCTCCCTGCAAAGGTTGTAGGTGGATTGGCTTTAGAGTCCTGATATAACAGAAAAATTGCATAGAGGTAACGAGCACATGAGCTATTAATCATCTGTTGCCCAACGAAACAGGATAAAATATAATATTTACGTAACAAACCAAAAGGTATAGGCAGCTGCATGTGTCCCGTATTTAAATCCACAAAGCGTCGTAAAGGTAGTCTGATCGACGTGAGCATGATCCGATAAAAACGCTTAACTTGTTTTAGATCTTATCTAAAACTTCAAGATACATGACTCCAGTGATCCTACGAGTACATCCAAGCTAAACGAATTGGAGTATTAGAAAGTTGAGTTTACTAGAGCATGTGTTTTCAATCCTTTTTCTGTCCCACTAGTTGGTACGGGTCTCCTTTCATGGTGAGAAGAATTAGGCCATAGCCTACCACGCTAGCCCAGTGCGGGTTGGCAGACCTCATAAGCCTTCGAGAAAATCCATCAGCCATGCAGGTTTCCTCGCGAGATTTTCCTTCGCCGAGCAGTGATTAATTGTAAACAAATACACACATAATTTCGTAAAATCTAAAAAGGTGTTTTGTACGAGAACTGGATCTGGATTGAGGATCGACCACTGTCTTTGCAGCCCTTGGTTTTACCGCTAGACTAACGCTGCTTAAGCTAAAACTAGAATAGATCAAATATAGTATGTACCCATAGTATGTCCCTTTTTTTTTGTTTAGGCGGGAAAAAATGTTTCTAACCGCACACCCCGTCGTTCGGGGCAACGAACAGGGTAGTGTGGGGTCCTCACCCAATAAAGAAACCCGCCGTGTGCAGACTCACCGCCTGTATTGGCAGGCCACCGGAACCATATTACATTCCTTTCGTGGTACCCATAGTATGGTCCTAACCTAACTCTTCAGGGGAAACTACCTAGTATTGTGGAGAAAGTTTTAATACGTACTAGCCTCATAGATGTATGAGGCATATTGACCTGCATGCCACACCAAACATTTAAAAATAATTTAAGTAATAGATACGATACGAAATTGTAATAAAAGACATATTTTCCCAAAATACCATTTGCACGAAATTAGGTAGGTATGCTTTTTCGAAACTAATTAGTTTTGCATTTTGCACAAACGGTAAATATTGTTACGACGATACGTTCGCCTTTCGTTGTTAATTAATGCACTCGAGCTATTACATTAAAATTGCTTATGGTTTGAAAGCGTCTCCGCTAGTGCATACCGTAATTGCCTATCTACTGCCGATATAATAACATTAATATATTTTAAAAACAATATACCTACTTAATAAAATTATACTTGTTTAATAAAACATTGAACGCGAGTGATAAGAGGTCACCGTGTATCAAAGTTCAATGATCGGAAGCAAGAGCAAAACTGCACGACCTCAATTGTCATTAAAAGAATATTAAGTACAATATATTTATAGAATAGAAGGTCTTAAATTAATTTAAAGCTGTTATCACAACACGATATTCTATTGACTTGTACATTTAATATGCGCGGGTGCAAAATTATGGCCCTGACGCATTAAGCGCTCTGAGAGCACGGAACGATCAATCTCAATAGATATTTAACCAAAAATGTCAGCGTAGTACTTACTCCGCGAACCAAAATTAAAAAAACAAATTATGACCTTCGTTTTTATACTAAACTAGTAGAAAATATAACCATAACATTGTCAGAATCATCTGATGTTTACCCCTATTACGATTACTTAGATTTGTTAATATAAAAATTGCAATACGAAATGGAGCAGCTGTTGCAAGGAGTATAGGTATTATGATAACATTTCGGACGCCATGTGAGTTTTCATTGATGTATGCCAGCCATTTATTTCTCACATTAATGAACTATTTTTACGAGCTCGTCTTGAAATATATTAGACATAGTGGCTGAAGGCAGAACAGACTGACCGCTGCGACTTGGCTGCCTAATGGGCCAAGGGCTTTAGTAATTGTGTTTCAGAAACAATAGCCGGCGCCGCGACAGCCGTGGTTACTGCGGCAGACTGACTAGCATAAGTTACAATCCAGGGCTGTCACAATTTAGACAACATTTATTTTATAACCAAAACTGTTTGTTTTATGTATAGTGGTCGTCCTTATTATATTTGATGATGAGTAACAGCCCTAGGTGGAACATTATTTAAATTTCACCTTAGTATTTTTAATTCGCGGTATTGTACCTACCTTTATTAATAACTAGCTGATCCGTGCCCACATCGTTGGGCGGTAATCATTTTAAAAAAATCGTCTAATATATATCACTCAATAGATTACTACACGGTCGTGGTTCCATACCTATGTCGTGTTCGCTCTTTAACCATTCGTCCAAATTATATGCAGTAAAAGGGAAAAGTCTTTCGTTTTAAACACTTGAGACGATAAATTTACTTATTTTGATAAGAATTCATAATTGTTGATAATATCACCAATAAACATGACCTACTGATTACAATTATTTTTTTAATATATTTAACTACTTTTTGTGACCTAGATATAAAAGTGAGCTATAGGTATACAGTCGCTGACTTTTTTGTAGCCATCATCAAGCTCTATAACTTTTCTCTAGAACTCAATCATAAATCTCTCATTGTTAAGACAGCGTTTCGTTAGAAACGTTTTCGTTCGACCGTTTTTTCTCCAACTTACTTTGCAAATCCGACTACCACGAAAGTCTTATAATTTTTCGGGTTAGTACCTATATAGCCTATGACACACAAATAACGTGGGTTTCTATTGGTAAAAACAATTTCCAGATCGGTTCAGTAGATCCAGAGATTACCCCCTACAACCTCACAAACTTTACCTCTTTATAATATTAGTAGATATAATTTGATAGGTACAATTTTATTTTAGTTTAGTTATTCATTCCGATTGGACGATTATAATAAGTATTAAAATTAAACAAAAACCTTTCCGAGTTATTTTGACGGTAGGGTAGGCTAGGTAAAATAAATAAAATTTTGCGAACTGAGGAGTTCGTTTTGATCGACAATATTATTATTAACATTTTTTCATTGTCTCTTAATATGATATCCTAAAAAAAGGAACAAATTAATAGTAGTAATGTTCTCCCAATCTAACAACGTACCTATAAAATAAAAATCTCAACTAAAATAGGTATGTTGTAAGAATCGCGTTCGACATAAATTTTAATGGCAATTGTCGTTTAGGATATCAAGTAGAGATGTAACACAGAACGATTGCGGGACGATAGGAGCCTGTGAAGCTGCGATCAATACCCGGAGTCGACACCGCACGCCGCCGCGCCGTCGCGCGCCGGTCGCCTACGAAAGCGAACGCACCGACCTCGCTGCCCTTCACCGGAATGTCGACGACCCCTGAAACCCGCACACCTCCCCGCAGACTAGCCCCTCACATTAGCCCTTTACATTTCTCCAGCTCAATCTTAGGGATCCAATTAATTAAAATACTAATTCATTTTAACTTTATTTTCTACGATAAAGAAACAAATAACGTTTTTCATTATGTAATATAATAGGTATACCTAGATGAAAAATACTTGACATAATTTAAATGTTATAAAATATTACCTATTACTTTTATGAGCTGAAGTCCCATACCTGTCTGTTCAAAAAACATTTTGAGTTTAGACATTCGTGAGTATACGGTCTTTCTATCAAACACCAAACTAATATGACCAATTTTAAAGTTGTAACTTCCGCAGCGACTTACGTGTACTAGATACCATACTTATTGCTTAGAACATCCGTTGTCATACGTTTTGGGGCGTCTGGTGCTAAAGAAAAAACCGGATCGATTCCCTACTCGTTAATATTCTGTCAGCACCAGCTGAATTGTGATTATATTTTAGGAATCCACTCAGAATAGGTACGTAGCTACCCATATGAAATAGAATATCCCAACATGAAATAACGTTCTATATTGGTTAAGAGATTTACGGTAGTAAAAAATGATTCGCTCTAGCAGCTAGAGTCTAGGTCATACTAGACTTTCTGTATGTACGTATGAAAGGTTTTGCGAAACTGGAATGAGCAACATAACTTATTTTTTTACAACCTCTTAAGACCCCACTGCTTAACAAAGGTGTTCTCTCAACTTTAAAGGGATCCTATAGACCACGACCGCGGTACAGCGGATTAGCATACTTCACAAATTCACCACACATCAATATAAGCCACATTGAGTAAATCTCTGACATACAGTTTTCTCCCCAAAGTTATTAGTCAACGAACAATGATAAATTTATGATTAAACTAGCTGCTCGCAACATCTGTGTGGACCTCAGAATTAAGTCAATACGTCATTCTATAGCCCATTTATTATCTATGAATATATCTTTGCAAAAATAGGAATCTTACATTTTTCCGGGATAAAAAGTATCTTACTATGTTAATCCAAGTAATAAACTATACAAACTTTCACATTTATATGTAGTAGGTATATGTAGGATATATACGGGATACGCCCGTCATAACTCGACGTCAGACTTTGGTACCTATTTTACCCTAAACCTACTAATCGTTGTAAATACATATATGTATATGAAATTAGGTATATTAATATTGTATAAGGAGCAAATAAGTAATAGGTATTGCAGTTTTGACAAACCCAAAATTACGTCACTATTTTAATCGATAAACATAACTCTATGTCTATTGACGCAACTTTGCGGGGAGTCTGGCCAATGAACTTGAATTGAGCAGACCTCCACTGCACGAGCTATAAATGTTAGTAGTATACACGCTTTTGCTATAGCCAAGTCAAAATGTTATAATATATACAAAAAACTAAAATTCTATGTGTGTTTCAATTATATTGAGAATGTAGTTTCATCACACTCTCGTATTAGGATGATTTACAGGAAGGGGAACAAAGCGAAACATAGAACCTACACGTCCATTGGATACTAAGCGTGCCATCCATGTGCAGTTAATATACAATAGCGAGAGGTTCTTTATGAGATAACACTCACCAAATCCCATGTCAAATGATTACCAGTAGGGGGTTATTTAATAATCAAAAATAAATTATTTTGCAGAATACTGCAGACTTTTTAAGGCAAACCCTAGGTTCCGCGGAATCCACTTTAGGTAGAGCTGCGTTCTGTCAGCACACAGAAAGCACAGTCGGTCCCTTATTTTTTTTGTACTTTAGTCTTTTTATTTGGTAAATTTGTAATGAATTTGTAAAGTATTCGTGATACTTTCCTATTAATAGTAGATATTATAAATATTTGACCATAAAATAAATTTAAAAACTAAAAAAACAGCAGCATCTTACTAATTTAAACTTAAAAATATAATGTCATCTATACTATTATAAAGCTGTAACAGACCTGTCTGTAAATTTAAGATATTTGAGAAAAAATCACTGTATTAGGCTATATAGGCCTAAACACCAAATATTTTTTTTTAGTTTTTGTCTGTTTGTTTGTTTGCGCATTACGCAAAAACTACTGACCGGATTTTGATGCAACTTTTTTTATTTGATAGCTCTTGATTAGACTTAATAACTGGTATATATTTTATCCCGCTACTATATCCGGAACTTGAGATATAACCGAAAAATTAGCTTTTAGCTGCGGCAGAGCCGCGGGCAAAAGCTCGTAATTAATAATAATGGTTGTAAAAAAAGTGTGGGTTGCTTGACTTTGTATTGAGCGTGATTTCTTATTTTCTTCTTTTTTAGTCTCAAAACACCATCAAAAGTACTTGTATTTAAAATACCTACCTATTCCTTTTTTTCGTAGGATAGTACCGAATCGTAATAAAAAAAAACAATAAAACGGACGAACTATGGTATTGGTCATCATCGGTCCTTGATAAATGTCCAGTTTCAATTTAAACCGACATTTGAAGTGGGTCAAAATCACGTTCAAAGATTCCGTTACCTACATAGAGTACAGGCGAAGCTAATTAAAGCCTGTTAAAAATAATACAAAGCTACTGCATTATTTTCTATTTGATTGTAATTTAACAAATATCGTTTTTACAAAATGCCTGTCAGAAAGTCCACATTGTGCGTAACTTTAAAAACACATTTGTAGGCAGTAAGCCAATGGAGTCAAATGTCGAGTGCCGCATCTCACGTGTCTTCCAACGACTATTTTAGGCAGCGTGCATGGCATTTAGAACGCGTGCTGGAAACACCACCTACTTATCCCGGCTATTTTAGTTTGGCCTACTAACTATCGAGTCAAAAATATCAGTTTCCATTAAAATATATTATTCACGCTGGTGATTTCGTAGATTAACTCGTCGGCCAATGTTGCATCCAAGATATAGGATCAAGATTTTTAAGCGTCAGATAAATTGTCTACGGTTTCGTGAGTTTAAATTAATTCAAGTCTATCTAGAGCGTCTAAGTAAAAAAGTGCAGCTAATTAGGTTCGACTGCACACGTCTGCGCAATGTGGACGGACCATACTTACGGTGAACATTTTGCGCCTAACGCGGCATAGCGGTAAACCAATCGAGAATATATTTTTCAAATTATTTGGCGATATTGTGCTTCGTGGCATATCTTATTAAGCAAACAGTTTCAAACTTGATTCTCATTTTGTTTATTTTGAGTTATATACAAACGTATTTTATTTTTTGTCAATGACATCATTATGAACATGCGTCATCTATGACTTACTGACTTTGATATCGTGACGATTGCTTAAATAAACCTATTTTTAATGAGATATTCTATTATCGTTGCCCTTACCTTGTCTCATGCCAACGTAGGTACCTACCTTGTACCTACATACCTAAGTGTTCAATTATCTATAAATAACCTAATTGTGTGGGGTCAGCATATGAAGTCTTTCACTTTGACGCATGAGTAATGGAGCAGATACGCTATCCTATTTTTGTTTGTTAAGGCAGGAAAAATATTCCTAACCGCACACCCCGTCGTTCGAGGCAACGAACAGGGTGAGGCCTTCACCCACTAAAGAATCCCGCCGTGTGCCGTCTCTCCGCCTTTACTGGCGGGCCACCGGAACTATTTTACATTCCTTCAGTGGTAGCAGATACGCTATCCTACAGATCGAGTGGATACAAACGGTGAGAACGTGATGTAGAAATGGGTAGCTCCGAGTAACTGCTACGACAGCTCAGTGACAGACCGTATGGACCGCTGCTCCAGATGACGCAGGTTCAATCCCCGTTCGTAAATATCATTCGTAATATCACATTTTCACACTGATCTAGTAAATTGCGGCGCGTCATGTGCTCCTCTATAGATATAAAAAAGTAACATCAAACCATTTTTAAATTTCACAGCAACTACAGCCACCGCGTTTAATACGCATACAAAATGTAGCATACTGCTACTGGCAGCGATAGTGAGGATAAATAACCGTGTCACGGTCACTCAGATGGGTGAACGTTTTGTAGTAGTCGGGCGTCCTCGTTATTCGTAGTGCAAGTAAAGAAAGCAGTCTATCGTTCACCTCATCTTTCTTAATCATGTCTGAATTACGAATTGCCGTTCTATCAAAATATAAGAATAAGGGAAGAAATAAAGAAAGGCAGTCTGCGGACGCAAATGCACTACCCTATGCGCAGACGACTAATCTAGTGTCATTGACCGCGGTAACCGAAATTTATTCAATGTAAAAAATATTTATTATATGTATTTAAAAATATGTACATTTTGTCGTGACCCGCCCTCTCTTCACATGGGTGCATTTGACTAATTATAATAAATAAATACATAATAAAAAATATTCACGGACATTTTCACACAACGTCCTCTGGACTAAGCTTAACGTCTGTGCTATGGGTACCAGATTACGGATATAATAAATACATTATACTACTTTTTTTTGTAAATAAATACATATAATAGATAGAAAACACCCAGACGCAATACAAATACATTCAGTCAAGAAAGTATTGGGAACAGATGATTTGTATATGGTCCAAATTCAAATTTTTGTTTTTTTTTGTTGCACAACTGTTATCCATTTTGGCGCGGAGTTTGAGTTGCATCTGTTATTTATATTAAATACAGTGCTGTTTTTAGTTCTATCATTTCTAGTGTGTATTGCGAATTTCATAATGGAGAAAAAACATCGAACAGAGTTTGTCTTAATTTTGCATCGCCAATGGAAATTCGTGTTCGGAGTCACTGAAAATGTTACAGAAAGCTTACGGTGAATCGACTTTATCAAAAACACGTGCTTATGAGTGGTACAAAGCGTTTAAAAGCGGTCGAGATGTGATGGAAGATTTGCCTCGCTCTGATAGGCCATCAACGTCTGCAACTGAAGTTAACGTAGCAAAAGTGAAGGAAATAGTGACTGAAAATCCTCATTCAACTTTGAGAGAGATAGCCGCCGAACTCTGTGTCTCACGAGTCGATCCGTACCATTTTAAATAATCACTTGGGTATGAAACATGTTTCCGCTCGGCTAGTCCCAAAAGACCTAAATCTTCTCCAAAAACTCAATCGCATGAGAGTCGCTGAGGACATGCTAGAGCGAGTCAATTCCGACTCAACGAAACGCATTGTTACTGGTGACGAGACGTGGGTATACGAGTTTCACATGCAAACTAGTCAACAAGCTTCGGAGTGGCGACTTCCAACTGAACCGAAACCGAAAAAAACTAGGCGTCGCGGGACGTCTAGCAGATGTGAAAACATCGAAATTATTTTTTAGAAATAAAATGATCATAACTTGACAAAATGCTCCTCAAGACGAATCAAACGAGTATAAACTCGATAGGGTTGCGTAGTTTCATTAAAGAGTTACTGTGGCCACCTTCCAGCTCCATCGTCAGAAGTTCTAGTTAGGATATTTTAAACGAGCCCGAACTCGATGGAGTTGCACCATTTAATTAGAAAATTTCGCATGGCCACCTTCCAGCTCCATCATCAGACCCTGGATACCATCTAAAGACAAATTACTCATCAAGACGAATCAAACGTGTCCAAACTCGACGGGATTGCGTCATTTCATTTTAGAGTTACTGTGGCCACCTTCCAGCTTCATCATCAGCCCCTGGATACCATCTATACACAAAGCACTCGGCAAGACGAATCATACGAGCCCAAACTCGATGGGGTTGCGCCGTTTCATTATAGAGTTCCTATGTCCACCTTCCAGCTCCATCATCAGATCAGCTCCATGTCATCATAATATTGCATTGTCACGTGATATACACATGCGTGTAATATTTCAGCTCAATAGGAAACAGGGAAGTGTGTCAAATTTAACTTGCAAGATTTGAACGGGACAAGTACAATAAAAGCGTCGCCACGCTAACAGCCGATTTTACCTCATTAGATGTTTCACATCAAAAACCACGCCAAAGTCGATCAAAAGTCAAAGTCATGTTGACTGTTTTCTTTGACTATCGCGGTGTTGTGCACTCGGAATTCTTGCCAGAAGGTCAAACGGTAAATAAAGAATATTTGAGCGTTATGCGGCGTTTAAGAGAGCAAACTCGACGAAAAAGGGTCAGATTTGTGGAAAGAAAATTCTTGGATTTTGCACCACGATAATGCGCCTTCGCACAAAGCCATCATTGTGAATGAATTTTTGTCCAAACACTCAACAAATACCATCGAGCAACCACCATAGTCACCAGATATGGCTCGAGCGGACTTCTTTCTTTTTCCTAAACTCAAATTACCACTTCGTGGCACCCGTTTTCAATCGGTAGAAGACAAAGGAGAATTCGCGGCGAGAACTGAACTCAATTCCGGAAACAGCGTTTAATAAATGTTTTGATGATTGGATTATTCGTTGGCGTAAGTCTATCGTTTCTGAAGAATACTTTGAAGGTGATAAAATAAATTTGGATAAATAACAAAAATTTTGTGTATTATTGATCTTTTCCCGGTACTTTCTTGACAGAGTAGTATATGACTGTTCATCACACAAATAATTGTTCTGAGTGGGAATCATTCTCATTCATGGCGTAGTCGGTTACAGTGCCGACTACGCCATGAAGCCCGTCAAAAATTCTTCAACATTTTTGAAGAACTAAAACTATTATAGTATTTTATATTATACAAGTACATTCCCCGCGGCTTCGCACGCGTCATACTATTGTAGATAAAAATATCAATTTCGGATATGTTTCCTATTATTAGGTAAAAGCGTCGCCACGCTAACAGCCGGTTTTACCCTCCCTCCGCATTAGATGTTTCACATCGAAAATATAGTTCGGGATAAGTAATCATATACTAAAACCTTCTCCGAAACACGTTGCATCTTATGGTATAAATAAGTATTATTCCGATCGGTTCAGTAGTTTTCGCAGTATAACCGAACAAAAAAACCAGCTCTCCATTTATTAGTATAGATTGTATCAAATCAAAATATACCGTTTAAAAATAGCTTCACGCCTGTATTCCCCGAAGGGGTAGGCAGAGGTGTATTACACACCCACGATTCGCAAGCTGTTTACCCTCCCTCCGCATTAGATGTTTCACATCAAAAATATAGGTTCGGGATAAGTAATCATATACTAAAACCTTCTCCGAAACACGCTGCATCTTATAGTATAAATAAGTATTATTCCGATCGGTTCAGTAGTTTTCGCAGTATAACCGAACAAAAAAAACCGGCTCTCCATTTATTACTATAGATTGTAACAAATCAAAATATACCGTTTACACATAGCTTCACGCCTGTATTCCCCGAAGGGGTAGGCAGAGGTGTATTACACACCCACGATTAGCCAGCTATGTTTAAGTCCCACGTAATAGAGGGCGAGCCTATTGCCGTCTACCGGGCACATTTGCAAACTCCAGGCTGCTACTGAGAATTTTTCTTTTTACGAAAATGCTCAATAGCCCGGGATCGAACCCGAGACCTCATGATCAGTAGTCGCTTACACTACCACTGCAACACAGAGGTAGTTTTTTTACATATTAGATGCTATTTAGCGCATTGGGAGCAGCCAGAGTATGGGAGCAGCTGCTCTACCTATTCCCGTTCACGTACACAGAAAGTAGGTATCAGACTCGTTACACTTGACATAGTGGACGGTTCGCGACCTTGTGACGTTAAGATTAACGACTTCAGATTACTTTTTTGATATTGATGATGATGATCATAGATTATAATAATGAACTTATGCTTTGTCATTGCTAAATATGACATGACGTCTTTCATCGCTACGTCGACTAAAATCATATGTAATCTTATTAGATTCAATGACTGCCTGCCTATATTTCTTCACATTTTTATTTACTTAAATCTTCCACCACCTATATGATATTTGTCACATCAGTCACTTCTTGGAAGGTAGTTATCGCATGAAGCAATTTATAAAAACGTTAAACTACGGAATGCAGAAAATATCGTACTATAATTATTTTTACTTAATTTAACTTCTCTCTCCACCTATATAGACAACTATGGCTCTAGGCGGGTTTATTTTGTGAGTGACACTACCTTGTTCTTTGCTCTGGTGTGCGGCTAGCTACATTTTTCTCGCTTTAACAAATAAAAGAACGTAATCTCACGAAAGGCGGCGGCAGAGGACAAAAACCAATGTCTAACAAAAAAAAGAGGCTTGGAGTTTCCTCAGCGTTTTCAAGTTTAGTCTGTTTGTTGGCAAATTACGCAAAAACTACTGAACGGATTTCGATGAAACATTTTAATTGGTATACGTTTATCCCACTACTATATCGGGAACTTAGAAGCATAACCTAAAAACTAATATTTGCCTGCGCCGGAGCCGTGGGCCAAAGCTGTGTGCCTTGCAGGATCTCGACCTCGTACGCCACTGCCACTTGACTGCAATTCTTGATTTTATCGTTTAGTTATCACAGCTCCCGTAAGTTTTGTTGACTAATGAAAATAGCGAACCTGCATGCGCTCACATATTAGTGCTATGTATATTTTTGTCAACGGTGGCAGAGGAGCAAACGTACCACCTGATGCGCTCATGAACTGTCACATCACAAAGAGATTCGTGCGTGTTTCCTAGATTCTTATAAATCTGCCACAAAAATACCCGACTAAATATTTTTTTAAATGACATTATGGTTTTTGCTAATAAATATTTTGAGATAATTTTGCGCGACTGGGGAAGGTCTTTGCTATTTCTCTTAACAAGGGCTACAACTACTAGGTTTTCATTTAAAATAAACCCAAGTCGTCCCACCCGACAAACGATATGATCAGATACAAATTACGAAAATGTTATCATCAGAACTCTTCCAAGTGTAACTCAATCCTGTACTTTAATATTGTAATTGACGATGAATTTAATTTTTATACAGGCGAGGAGCATCCGGGCCAGAAACAACGCAAAGGATTCTTCAGAAGCCTATGGAAAAGATCTCGACATTATTCTTTAGAGCACCCTTGAAGAAACAAAAAGGACTAATTTCGACATAAGATATTTAAATTAATGTTTGATTCACTCACACGATCTACGCCGTAATTTTGTATGAAGGTTTTAAATGGCATAGACATAGGATAACAATTTGAATGATTGCATTATTTTTACGTTATAACATTAATCTCGTTGGGTTACATAAATTTAATTAAACAAAAGTAATCGCCTACCACCAAAGTAGAAAAAATGATGACAACGAGTACAATGTTTGTCATTGAAACAAAACTTAGTTTTAACGTGTGCTCTGCTCTTTCGACTCATTTTAAATCAAATGTATAGCAGTAACATAACATTAATTATATTGTATTAACTAATTAGTAACGCTTATTATCAACGCATAATTTATTTATAAGAACAACAAGTTGGTATTTTATCCATACCTGATTAACTGTTATAGATTTGTAGAAATGTAGATAACCAAGTTGGCAAATGAAATTCACTTTGTTTGATGTACGATGCTATTGATTTAAAAAACAAAAACTAACTCATAATTTAATTTTTTCGGATAACTATAAAAGACTCTTGGCGTGTTGTAATTTCAAAGAACCAAAACCATATAGGTTATTACTACAGTTTAATATTTTATACCAATGAATCCTTATATTCGAGTGTACTTAACTCTTATTACTGTAGATTTTGTCAAAAGGAAAATAAATTGTTAGTTAGCAATAAACTTCAACGTTTTAATTTAGCTACCTATATTCCCATAGAGGTGTAAGAAAAGAAACTACCCAGTTGTTATAATACAAATCATTTTATTATCAGAGAGACACAGTTCCCATCGCTTATCAGAAACAATGTACAAAGCTATAGTAGTAATATCAAATATAAACAATATGCACCCTTCGTTTACTGCAAGCCTTATTAGAGGATACAGGGTAATTGAGCGCTTCTATTTCTGCTGCTAAGAGATACAGTTGAACAAAATGTAAGTTTATAATTCACTACACAATAATATAAATGCGGCACAATTAATAAGAAAGCATAGCAGAAAATGTAACAGCGAGCTATGAAGAGCCTGTGACCGCCACGCGGTGCGCCACAAACCCTTCCGCTGCCACAAACTCATGTATCCAGATATTACCACACGATGGATCCAGTGGGACTAGAGATCGTCAATTAAAATCGTAATACTTGGGTTACAGTGTCTTTCAATTGTAACAAGCCCTTACACAAATGCTATTTATAATAATAATATATATGTTGTATAATGTTGTTACAGTAATTTCATTACGTGGCTATCAACTTCTCTTCAAGCATCTGTACGCGGGCATATTCGCGCAGATTGCTAGTGACGCTTTACGAGTCTATCTCGATAATATAATATAATTTAGATGATTCTATACGCCAGATAAAGTACCAGAATGCTTGATAAGAAACCTAAAAAAAATCTCTATACACCATGCTTTGAGACCTGCTTGCAAAGCTAGATATGCTCTGCTAATCCGGTCAACATAAGCAGACTTTAAAATACATTTTCAAAACATAACAGTTTACAATTACTTCATGGAAGCGGTGAGCGTATAAAAAGGGTCCAAGATCCGTAAAGTAATTGCATCTGCGCAGTTAATAAACGCATCACACACTGATGACGCCATAATTTATCGAATATCAAAACAAATGAAAGGTCCTTATCACTTTATAGAATATACAAAATGCAGTTACTTATTTCCCTGGGGAAAAATATTATCTTATAGTACTCTTAGATCACGGCGCACTTCGATCTGCAAAGAGAATAAATTCTAATTGAGATTTCCGTATTAAAAAATTGCTATATCCACTTTTTTATGACACCCACCTCTAATAACCACAGGTAATTAAATAGTCTCCTAGCTTCTCCACTACAGATGCAGCTTGCTGGGGTTGAATGGGTTCTTCATAAAGAGAAATTACCACGGCTGAAATAGAATATTCAAATGAACAAACCATTACATAATTACTACTACACTTTCTAATACCTACTTTAATTATGATGTACCTCTTAGGCAGTGTGAGTCCACATATTTTCATTTAAATAAAATAATGGAATAAAAATTTGAAGTGAAATTCCAAAATGAATGTGATTAAAATGAGAGCACTGGATAGATGAAGATGAAAATTGTAATATAAATTATTAGAAATTATTGCAAGTTTGTTTTTTTACTTAAGAAGATATACAATGCGAAAGTGGAAGGATGTAGGTACAGGGGGAGACCGAGACTCACCTACCTAGACCAAATCAGTCATGTATTGAAAGTCGAGTCAGGAGTGTCCAAAACCGGTGAGATCATACACATGAAGAGAATTATGAATGATGAGGAAGCGAGACATCTGCAAGAATAGAGCCTCTTGGCACTCTGTTCTCTCTGCCTACCCCGCAAGGGAAATGGCGTGATGATATATGTATATGTAAGTAATGCATCTTACATCTATGACTGATAAAAAAAATCTTAAAATGTTAAGATTTTGATTAACACAATTGGAGGGTAACAATCATATAAGTTACTTGTAGATAGGGACTACAATTTTGACATTACTTCCTAGTCATTTTTTACAAAGACACAAGGGTCTACTTGGACTACTAGTAGCACTATTGGTTCAAAAAATACTCATCATTGGCATTCTACATATCCAAAATGCCTGGGCACTGCCAGACCATCAATGGTGGATAACTGATAATTATTATAATACATTGATAATTTTAATTTTAGTAAAATATTTAGTTTTTTGTGTAATATAACTACATTATTAACTAAATTCCCTAGGTTGAGGTCTCGTGTAGAAGCCAGTAATGAAATAAAAATAAAGTGATATTGAGCCATAAGCAAGATAAGAAAATATCACTAAAACCAAAAATTGGGAGACATAATTATTATTAAGCTTATCCTTCAAAGGGGAGTGTTGTAGGCATAGATAGTCATGTTATTCAATGATTAAAAATATTTCTGGTTGCTCACAAAGCTGGTAGTCTGACACAACTTTGAAAGATTTTAAGTCTAATAAACCTAATAATTAATGGTGGGGTAGCCTAGGATACCAATACCATGTGTTTACATAAAAGTGAGCAATTTTTAGTGTGAATCTTCTGATGGATAAAGCCAGTACCACTTCGTAGCTGAAGCAGGATTCAGAGCAAAGAATTTACTTTTAGAAGTTCACATTTAATCAACTAACTAGACCTACCTAGACTAGACTTCTTACTAAAATTATGAATCTTAAAGTGAGTTTGTTTGTTGGTTTAATTGTTACACTTTCACACCATAACCATACTTGACAGATCATCATGAAATTTTAATTGAACATAGTCTGGGAGCCCAGAGAAGGATATTAATATTCTATAGTTATATATTTATATTATATTAACCAAATTCTGAAGTCCATGCAGACAAAGGTACTCAAAGATGCTTGTATTTATTAAAAACCATTTTAAAATTGATAAAGCACCAATAAGACAATTAGGTATAGATTATACACAGACAACAGAGATTGTCTAGTATTGAAAACAAGACCTAACAAAGCCATTTAGGTATGATTCAACTGTGAAGAAACCTGCAGGGATCAGGGAGACTTGCCTAACAATACTGAGATTGTCTAGTGTTGAAAACAAGACCTAAAAAAAGCCATTTAGGTATGATTCAACTGTGAAGAAACCTGCAGGGATCAGGGAGACTTGCCTAACAATACTGAGATTGTCTAGTGTTGAAAACAAGACCTAAAAAAAGCCATTTAGGTATGATTCAACTGTGAAGAACTGCAGGGATCAGGGAGACTTGCCTAACAATACTAACAGAAAAAAATGAAAATTTTGATACCCAATACAAATTATGTCATATGTGAAACTCATCCTAGATCAAATTAGCTGTTGAACAGTAGACCAGTTATATATCGAAATATGATATAAGGAATGACTTCTCAACCAGTAATTTTAAAGCATTACTTCTATTACTGTAATATTTTCAAACAATACTACTGACTAAATAGGTACTAAAATTTTAAACAGATAAGGTTAACACATTGTTCTCGTTTTCTGGTTGTTAGGATTTATATGAATTACCTAAGTCAAAATAAAATATGGGATTTTATTTAAAAATATTTGAACAAAAAATATTTTTCCTTATTCTCAAATAATTTATACTTTAAAAGTGGCGGAGCATGTCAAATGCTAAAAAATATAGATCAAAAAATATTTTCTCATCTCCATCCTCCATCTCGACAGATATACAAAAATGAAATAAAAATGTAATATAAGAAAGCCATGAGTTTAAATCAGGTAATAATAGATATTCATATTACACACCATATTATATTGCTTAAACAAGAAACTATCATTGAATAAGATTATCGATAATAAATACCTTGCTGTGTCTTCATGCAGTGCACGCCAACCTTGCCAAGTTTTGCACGTATGATACGATCTGTGCCACTGAGGTAGATGTATCGTGTGCCTGCTATCGTCAGGCCACCACTTGTTAAAAGTGATTCATTGTCGAAACCAGCCACAATCTTCGCAACCTCATCTTTTGATATCTAGTAAACAAATATTCAATATTAGGTGCAATAGTATAAATGATCTGTGCATAATCAATAAAGTAAACCTGATAAAATAACTATTCACATTACAATTCTAAAGCTGGCCCCACACTGCTAACAAAAACGGTCTGATTCTTATGAAATACCAATATTAATTGGTTTTTAATGCATAGGTGGCCTATGGCCATATTATTTTGAAAAAAGGCCAATTGTCACTCATGAACTTAAAATAGTAATAGCACAAGCTACTCTAAAATCTGCCTACAGTTTAGAGGAAGAATAGATATAGGGGCAGCATCCCGTACAGACCAAAACACACTATGATTATGTGGTGGTACTGGTGCCAACACCAGCAGCAACTGACAATTCTCTGGGCCGAAGTGTGGGCAAGTAATGCAAATTCTCTGCCTTGAGCCACTTCATAGTCATTTAAAACCCTTATAAAGGAACCCAGTATCATTATCTGATTCAGTGGTCTAATTGTAGTATATGCAACTGTGGATCATGAGGTCTCAGGTTTGAATTGGGGTTCAGTCAACTTGTTATTGGGATTTTCTGTCAAAAAATTCTCCACAGCGGCTTGGAGTTAGGAAGTAGGAGGCACCATAAAAAAGCATTTAAAGTTGTCGGACCTGCTCCTTATATATCTCAGGTTGTGTTGGAATAGTGTCCCATCAGGAAGAAACAGAGTGCATTATTTGCACAAAAATTATAATCTTCTGCGTAACATCTGTTGCAATTGGTCACTGTGACCAAAACTACAGTGTGGAAATCATTAACATTGATAATACAATATCTAGAAATTTTTATATATATTTTTAGCATTTGACATGCTTAGCCATATACATTAAACACAAACTGGAAAATGTGAAATCGTAAATAACAGTCATGAGCATCTGGACGGTATCCAGGAGATGCAGGTTCAAATCCTGCTTGTTGACTGTTATTTTAGATTACATTTGCATGGATAATATTCATAGGACAAAATTTGTCTTCCTAGGCTTAGTCCCTAAGTATGTTGGGGTCACCTTTGAATCTGCTGGCATGATCTAATCATCAGTATTTACATATTGACTGTATCTAACTTTAAATTGTGTTTGTTACCGTGGGTGTGTGAATACACCTCTGCCAACCCTTTCGGGGAAAATAGACGTGATGCTATGATGTTTATATAGAAGGAAACCATTTGCGAGTCTAAAAATTTTAATATATATTGAAATATAATTCACTAAAATTATATCGTTAGTATCCTTTTACAGTTTCCTCGTCAGATTTGCAAACTATTTACAAGTGCAAAATATATTCCATTTAGTTCTGGACTTAAGTTCGGTTATACAAACACTAAAAAAATCTTACAACTGACCGGTTATCTGTACACTGTAACCAACAAATACCGGCTGGTTATAATACATAAGTAATCAATTTATCTTTGCAATATAAATTTTTAAAAATACAATTTATTGGCTACTGTTATTTCCACGTCATATTTCCAACTGGATTCAACTTAAATACGCCGAAAAGCAATGAATTCACGACCCCTCTAAAAAGAATAGCTGGCTCCCACATGTCGCCATCTTGTCAAAATTGCCGGATAGAGAATTCGTCATCCATTGAAACTGCTGTGACTAGCACATATCACTTTGGTTGAACACTTGCTTTCATTTTTAGAGCATCAATTATAAATACATTATAACACTTGCCGCGTAGAACTTGGCAGAAAAAACTTACTTCGAAGCCCTCCGACTTGGCCCAGAGATTCCCATCGTGACCGGCAATCGCAGCTTTTGTAACACATCTGGATGCCATTAACTGTTTATCGACATAATCTTGCCAGCTCATTTTGATTAAGTTCGACTAAAAATAAAACTACACTTGACTAATACACAAACTACTCCTCACAACGAGCAAGCGCTTCACTCGAACAAAAAGCACTGCGGTTCCAAAATCACCAAAATGGCAGCGTAACCAAAGACACGACCGGAAAGCCAATGCAGCCAATGCAACAATCTAATTTAGTTTATGGTAAAAGCATAGACAATATAGCTCAAAATGCGCATACTATAAGCTAAGCAAGGAAAGAAAAATAAAAGCCTTGTAGATTTAAAAATAATACCAGCGTAACGATCCCTATCTTCTCTACTATCCTGTTTTATTGCTACATTATCGTTAAAGCCAACACAAGTGCGTGCAGACAGCGCTTAAGCAGTCAATACCACTAAAGAAAAATAGTGATCAATTCTAAAAAGAGATATTTAATAGATATATAGGTTTAACATTTTATTTGTAAGACGATGGACTGCAAAAGCAGTGGTTTCAAGTTCAATCCCCAGTTTGAGGTTCAGACTTCACCCTGCACGCACCTTTACAATCTATTAAAGAATTATTGTATTGTGTGTTATTGAAAGAATTTCGGTGAAAGAAAACATCTTGTGGAAACATTTTAGACCTATATTTTTTAGCATTTGACATGCTCCACTATTTTCCAAAGCTTAAACTATTTGTGAATAAGGAAAAAGAGATTTCTAAAATGTTTCAAAAATCGCACCATCAAATAGTATGAATTTTAATTGCAAAATTAAACTTACTATATTGGATGCATGTAATTGCTCTCTGATAGATGGCGTTGGTCGTGGGACAAATGTGATAAGGAAATTGGGATGATCGAAAGATCAGTAGGATAGCTCAGTGGCTTAGAGCACTTCCCCGGATTGGAAAAGACGCGGGTTCGTTTCCCGCTCCTACTAAAAATCTCTTTTTTTCTTATTCACAAATAGTTTATATCTTGTGGAAACTTTCATATCTGAGATATTAATTAACGGCTTGTGAAGCCTGTAATGCACTAGGCCAGCACAAGAAAGAGCCAACGAAGGAAAAGATAAGACTTGTGTTCGTAACAGCATCAAAAACTAATTCGCTATTGTACATGGTGTGCACCGTGTTTTTGTGTTGCAGTCTCTTAATTTCTCCACAAGATACAACAAAAAATGATATTCTTTTAGATCTCTAGGTTTTTTATACGATATTTATAATAACGCAATAACATGATTACACTTAAACTTTCGAGGCTAAAAATCAATATACATCTGTTTTGTGTTGGAGCCCCTGTTTCCCATAAACAATAAAGATGTACTTCCGCTCTTTTATTTTCCAATAAATTTTCAGTATTCAATATTCTGGTATTAATACAAGTATTCGAACCAATTTTAATATTATAATTATTAAAATTTATAATAATTGATGCAATTTTGATAACTTTGAAGAAATTACGCTTATTTTGAAGATTTATTTAAAAAGATTCTCTAACTTAACTTGACCTTGCATATGCCGTTCTAGTTCTTTTCCGTTCAGCTACCGCGATTGGAACATGTCCTATTCACCTGAAAGAAGGTAAGTGAAGTTCTATTGTTCTTATTTCATATTATTATCAACTCTATATGATAAAAAAGAAGCATATTGCGTGATGCTTCCATTGGGTTTAGTATATATTACAATAATTTCAGTAAATTGTGAGATGTTTCAATCTCCCGTCGCCGATTGCCAACATGGCGCTGGTAGGTGTACTTTTTGCGAGTTCGATTTGTCACACGTGTTTTATTGTAGGAATAATTCGTTTTCGTAGTTTTCCATGAAACTTGTTGTACAACTTATGTATGTCGATCATTATGAGTTTCTACGTTACTTTCTAAAGGAATTTATAATTACACGCCTTGAAGGCTTCACTGCTGAAGGTTGCAATTTAATTTTATTAAATTTTCAAATTCCATATTAGACCTTTGCTGAATTGTTATCTGTATAGAATATATACAAACGTCATTTATTTTCTCAGATCGGAGGATTGGCCGGAGGATGCTAAAAATGGGCCATCAAAAGACCAAGGAAGTTATGATGGGAATCCAACAGACCCCGAGGGGGCATTGGATACAAATTGGCATCAAGTCGTGGAAAGCTTTGATGACATGAATTTGAAAGAAGAGTTATTGAGAGGAATTTATGCCTATGGTTTTGAAAAACCGTCTGCTATCCAGCAACGCGCTATCATGCCATGCATTCAAGGGCGCGATGTCATAGCTCAAGCCCAGTCAGGAACTGGCAAAACAGCTACTTTCTCTATATCAATTCTTCAACAAATTGATACGAGCATTCGTGAATGCCAAGCTCTCATTTTGGCCCCAACAAGAGAATTGGCCCAGCAAATCCAGAAGGTATAGCAGTTGTGGTGATTTTGTGCTGTGTTAAGTGAATAATGCATGAAAATTAATTATATTATTTTTAGGTGGTGATTGCTCTTGGTGATCACTTGAATGCTAAGTGCCATGCCTGTATTGGTGGTACCAATGTGCGTGAGGATGTTCGTCAGCTTGAGAGTGGTGTACATGTCGTGGTGGGTACGCCAGGTCGCGTTTACGACATGATCACCCGCCGAGCACTACGTGCTAACACTATCAAGCTGTTTGTACTTGACGAAGCTGATGAAATGTTGTCTAGAGGGTGAGTAACATTTCTTTACATCCTATATACAGTAAAACAGAGTTTCAAAGCAGACCCCAAAGAACTTACAATTTACAATAGTTAGTTTGTTACTGTACATTGTTGGCAAACTTAGTCTGTTCATAATATTGAGTTGTAAAATGAGACATTGCTATGTTCAAGATAGATGTAAAATTTATTGAGTTATGAGGGTGAATTAGGCATTTCTAGGAGAGTTTAGATTTCAAGTAATGGCGGTTTTGAGGCTTGAGAGGAGATCAATACATTTTTTGATTAGTTCAAGGCTTTCATCTTATCAAGGCTCAACAGTTAGCTCAGTTTTACTATGTTACGGTCATCTTCTATGATTGTGGTGTAAATACTCTTTGCTTTATTATTTAGTTTAGAACAATACTTTTTCTAATATTGTATTATTATTGTAAAAACTAAGATTTGACAATGTCAATTGTAAAATTTTATTGGAATAAAGCCAAAAAATAATTGGTTTTCTTTTCTCATATTAATTTACTCCAATAAAAAATTAAACATAGAATCTATAACACACTATGTCAAGACAAGCTTGTGGCAGAATGAAGTCCATGCTCAATATATATGTATGTTGACAAAACAAAAGCCTGGGGAAACTGTATGCGAATATATTTGCACATTACAGAAATTAGCGCATGATTGTAACTGCAATCCAGTTATTGCGGAGGAGCATAGGAAAGAATACATTAGAGATTCTCACATAGCTGGACTGTATTCTCTAGATATTCGGCAATGGCTTTTGGAAAACCTTAACATTTGAGGATGCTATAGATCAAGCAATATATCTAGAAATGGCAAAAGATAATTCTAAAGATTTTAGTAGTAAGTCACCAGTGGAGTTGACCTCCATTGATGGTCATGTGGAAAACCCATGTAATTTAGCTGTAACATCAACATGTAAACAATGTTTCTTTTGCAGTGGAAATATTCATCATAGAATTAAATGCCCTGCTTTTTGTGCTACTTGTCAAAACTGTAACAAAAAGGGTCAATTTGCTAAATTCTGTAGAAGTGGAGGCCCAAGAATAAATCCGTCTAATAATGCTATATCGGAATCAGATACAACAATTTGAGGTTTTAACAGCATCACCTGCTAGTTTAAAGAAGGCCACCATATCTATTACCATCAATAACTACAAAGCTGATGCCTTGATTGATAGTGGAACCTCAACTAGCTTTATTGACAAAAATTTTGCTCATTTATTAAACTTAAAATTTTATCCTTGGAATGAAAATGTAACGCTAGCCTCCGAAACAATATATCATCTGTGTCTGGGATTTGCCATGCAACTTTACAAATGGATGATCATATTTATAAGCAAAAACCATTATGTATAATGGATTTGCTCTGTGCGGATATCGTCATTGGACATCTATCCATCCATCAGCCTTTCCATGTCCACTGCTGGACATGCTGGACTGGACTGGCTTCCCCAAGAGAACGCTACAACGAGCGGTCCTGTGCGCTCATATGGGGGGATAGTGCCGTAATCGCCACGCTTGGCAGGCGGGTTGGCGATCGCAGTGGATGTTGTTAATACTTGAGGGAGTGCTGCTGCCCACTCCCTTGATATTCCCTCAGGCGGCTCTTACGACTCCCATGGGTGGAGAGGGGTGGGACAATTCTAAATTATAATTTCATCATCATCATTAAGATGTCATGTCCATCATTGGACATGACATCTTAAATTGCCATTCCTCTCTTGAATTTAAATTTGGTGGTCCCAAGAAATCTTTAAAAATATGGAATGTAATAGCAATTTGTACTTTAATATAAAACCTATTTCAATTAAATCATGAAAATATAGCGAAGCTGATACTTTATTTATCCAAGAGGAAATTAACAAACTTTTAGGGCGTTTGTGCACTACAAGGAATTTTACTGTCCGGCAGTCCGATATTTTACTGCCCGATATGGCACACGATAAATGTATATACTAGTTTGTGGTTCGTTTTTTCCCGGTCCGAGATGACAGCAATGAAAAACTTGTTTATACTTGTGCACTGCATCCGCGATCAGTATTATTCATGAGCTGCGGGCGCGGAGGAGGGGGGTATTTGGTGGTACACACAGCCTTAATTTTGTATCTTGCCTTTTGATCCACGTGCTTAAGCGGTGTAGCAAAAAATCATAAGTTGCTGTAGACATCTGATACTAGTTTAAAAAAAAATCTTTCATCCTGCCTCAATTTATTGTGGATTACTTAAAATGACCCTGTCAGGTACCAATCACTTTAGGGGGATGAACCCAAAATTCTTAAAGTACAATATATAATTTGTGAATAAGGAAAAAGAGTATTTTATTAATGCATGTAAATGCTTCTGATAGGTGGCGTTGGTCGTTAAGACAAATGTGGTAAGGAGATGTGAGAGCTGAGCATGTCAAGTGCTAAAATATAGATCAAAATGCCAAAGATTCTTTTTGTCTTCTACGTCTTCGCACGTAGAGTAACAAAGCAAGCAACTGCCGACGTTCTAAGAAACTCATTGTTCCTAGCGTAATTACGAGTGCGTGACGTGTAGTTTCAAAAAGAGCTACTACTACCGCTAGGACAAGTGCACAAGCCAATCATCCGTTTATTTCATGCCACATAGGACTGTAAAAAATCGGACTGCCGGACAGGAAAATTCCTTGTAGTGCACAAACGCCCTTAAGAGATAAGGTCAGTGAGCCTAGTAATTCCCCATGGCGAGCGCAAGTTCTGGTCACTAGAGGGTCACGCATCGCAAACGTCTTGTTATAGACTACTCTCTCACTATAAACAAATATACCGGATTTGACGCTTATCCCCTGCCTAACATCGAATCAATTTTATCAAAGGTAGCAAATCATAACGTATTCAGCCAAATCGATTTACGTAGTGCCCTACAATTAAGTACCTATCCTTAAGCGAAAAAATTTATAATGCATTTGAAGCTTGTAGAAATTTGTACCAATTCACTCGCATACCTACAGTTTGGTGTAACAAACGGAGTAGCTGCATTCCAAAGGACTACATTACGTTATAACTAAAGAGAAATTGGCCTGTACATACGCGATCTTCATGACGTCACTGTATGTGGAAAAACAAATGAAGAGCATGATAAAAACCTAGAATGATTTAAGAAAGCTCTTACCAAAATTATAACTTGACACTCAATGAAGATAAATGTGTACAGACAAAACTCTAAACTTACTAGGTTACAGAATAAGGAAGATTGTCTCAGTCAGAATGAGTCTGCCTATTACAACACTCTCTATCTCTAAAGAGAGCCCTCGGTATATATGCACATTATGCTAAATGGATTAAGAACTCTGAAAAGGTTCATCCTCTTACTGCCGTTATTAAATTTCCAATACGCGAACGTGAAGTTAACTCTTCAACAAATAAAAGGTAATATAAAAGGATCAGTATGAACTCTAATAGATCCTAACGAAACTTTCACAGTTGATACAGATGCTTCGGAGCACTCTATAGCTGCGCTTCTCTTTCACAAAATGGTCGACCTGTCGCTTTCTTCTCTCGATCACACGCCGACATTCTTCCATTGAGCAAGAATCAAGTGCCATAGAATCTAAGAAAATAGCGGCAGTATCTTATGGACCGGCGTTTTATACTAATAATGGACCAACGTTTTCATTATGTTTAAACAGAGTCACAGTAGCAAGATAAAGAACGAGAAAATTGAAAGATGGAGTCTTGAATTATCAAGTTATAAGTACGACATAGTCTATCGACCTGGAAAAGAAAACGTTAGAGGTGATACTTTATCTCGCGTGTGTTCGAATATCAATACGATAGATTGAACGAATTACACAATATAATGGGGCATCCAGGTATTGTAGAAATGACACATTGGATACGATTTAAAAATCTGCCGTACTCGACAGATCATATTATGTCTATGATTGCTCACTGTCGTGTCTGCGCTGAATTTAAGCCAAGATTCTTAAAGACTGAAGATAAACTTATTAATGGTGCACCCCAAACATCCATTCGGACAGAGGAACTTCGTTTATGTCGGATCCATAAATGTGTATGTCGGAACCGCCGATTTTTACTATCTAATGGAGTTGCATGTAGTTGAACTATACCATGCAACCCACGGGAATGGCCGAGTAAAGCGATTGAATGGAACATCTGAAGACAATTCAATTATGTACATGAGATTTAGATACCTCTTGCTGGGAACAAGTATTACCAGCAGCTCTGCATTCAATTCGATCTTTGTTGTGTACTACCACTAATGCAACACCTCATGAAAGGTTCTTCAATCATCCACGTCGTACAGCCAATGAAGGATCCTTACCAGTATGACTAATGGAACAAGGTCCTATACTAATAAAAAAATATAATGAAAAGTCAAAGTATGATCCTGATGTAGAAGTTGAGTTGTCAGTTGGCCCTCAACGCTCGAATAGAACCAGGCGATCGCCAATTCGATTACGCGTTAAATTATCGTTACTATGCGTTAAATTAAGTAGGTACCTAACTCCGAGGGGGGAGGGGGGGGGGGTTGGGGGTTGAATGTTGTCTTTGCTTTATAATTTAGTTTAGAACAATATTTTTTTCTAATGTTGTATTATTATTGACGAACGAGATTTGACAATGTCAATTTATACATCTAAAATTTTCTTGAAATAAAGCCAAATAATAATTGGTTTTGCCTATGTATTAAGTATTGTGAGTATATCTACATGTATATTTTCCTCTATATTTGCATTTAATGTCAAAATTCTACTGTTCCGAAAACTTGGTTACAATATGATAACAATTTCAAGATTTTATTTCATTGATTTAGTTTAATTTTTGCGTAGAACTTCGAATTTCTAGATGTGTGTACATCCCAAAGAGAAATTGTTTTTTGTACACTTTCACATAATATAGTATTTCTAAGCACTATCTTTCATGAAAATATCAGAAATTAATACATAGTAAATTTTTGCATATTGTCTCAGTAAGAATTGGCCATGCCACTACTCGCTAAAGTTTTATTTGATTTGGATGATTGATTTACGTGTCAAGAATATTTTTATTACAATCGAGGTTGTTAGTCAATTCTATATTTATGTCTATTCTGTTGCTAATTTTATTATTTTGATTGTCTTATGTAGTCTTCTCTTCCTATAATGACTAATTTTAATTTATTGCTTTTAATTGTGACATTACTTACTCTATATGGATTTTTATCCAACTAAATGTTTATAATAATAATAATGAATACTATTATAAAGCTGTAACAAGAGCTGTGTCCGTACATTTAAGATGTTTGAGAAAAAAATATGTAATAGGCTATATAGGCGTGTCCAAGCCCAAACATTTTTTTTTCTGTTTGTTCATTTGCGCATCACGCTAAAACTACTGAACGGATTTTGATGCAACATTTTTTATTTGATAGCTCTTGATTAGACTTAAAAACTGCTATATACATTTTATCCTGCTACTATACCGGGAACCAGAGATATAACCTAAGAACTAACTTAACTAAAAAAGGTTTACATATGGATTAACATGTTTGCAGATTCAAAGATCAAATTCACGATGTCTTTAAGATGCTGTCAGCAGATGTGCAAGTTATTTTACTCTCTGCTACAATGCCAGATGATGTGCTCGAAGTATCTCGGTGCTTCATGAGAGACCCTGTTCGAATCCTTGTACAGAAGGAGGAGGTAATATTCTTGCTCAGTTCATTTGATATAACTGACTTACTCTTTTTAGACATTCATTTTACATAACTTAATTGATTTAAAAATAAATATTTTTTAGACCTATTACTGCCCTACATGTCACGGCCTCGCCTTAGAATTGGGCACTTCATTTTGTGGCTGACCATTTTATGAAATGGTTTAGGTATTATGAACTAGCCACATCATTAAATTCTATGCTATGATCTGGCTACAACAATATACTAGCCCCGATGCAAAATAGTTCGTCTAGTGTGAAATTTTCTGAGATTTTTTATAACTTCATTATTTTTGTTTATCTATATAAAATATTAAGCTGTGCTACTATCACATGTCGCGTTACTTATCCCATTTTTTAATTATGAACCATTAAACTATTTTAGCTTTTTAAATTTATACATATCCTGTTTTAAATTCGAAGAGAAGGGGTAGACGAATACTTTTGCGTTATGTTTTTTAGAATATTTTTTTTATTTTTTTGTTTTTTAAAGAATTTCAGTTATGTTAAAATAAACTTTATAATGTTCCTCAAATTGTGGTTTAATTTTTATTAAACGTTCTTAATTATTTTACCAATATTTACTTTCTATATTTTACGCTTTGCACTACGTTCCGTACTAGACGAACTATTTTGCATCGGGGCTCGTATAAATAAAACAGTATTTTTTGTAAACAAATAATCATGAGTTTTTACCCTTAGCTAACCTGCTGCATTACGTGCAGTCTTAATTTAATATTTCATTTTTAATTGCTTGTAGTGCTTATATTCAATTAAAGGCATATTTTGTCTTACAGACTTCAAAGATTGCCTTGTTCTTAGATTATCCATACTAATATGATCTTCAATTATTTGGCAATGATTGTTATTAAATTATAAAAATGATGTTGTGATTCGTGTTATATTTTGTTTTACAGCTAACCTTGGAAGGTATTAAACAATTCTATATAGCAATTGAACTTGAAGACTGGAAACTGGAGACACTTTGTGATTTGTATGATACTCTGTCTATCGCCCAAGCTGTAATTTTCTGTAACACCCGTCGCAAGGTTAGTGATGACTTCCTTTACTTCATTTATGAAATATACAAATATTAAATGAAAGTTCTGTTATGGCAAGGGTATTTGCTTTATTGCGGCAAAGTCAAAAGAATTTTACTGTATACAAATTATTTGTGAATGAGGAAAAAGATAACTGTAGTGTGAGAGGAATCGAACCTGCATCCCATCCAATCCGGGGAAGTGCTCTAAGCCGCTGAGCTACCGCACTGACCTTCGGCCATACCCAACTGTAGTGAGAGAGGAATCGAACCTGCGTCCCATCCAATCCGGCGAAGTGCTCTTAAGCTGCTGAGCTACCGCACTGACCTTCGGCCATACCCAACTGTAGTGCGAGAGGAATCGAACCTGTGTCCCATCCAATCCGGGGAAGTGCTCTAAGCTGCTGAGCTACCGCACTGACCTTCGACCATACCCAATCACGTTACGAATGTGTAATTTGTACTTCAAAGTAGCTGAGCATGTCAAGTGCTAAAAATACAGATCAAATAGATTACTGTAAAGCCACTGCTCACTGTTTCATTTCAATATTAGGATATGAAATGGTAAGCAGTAATTATTATTCAATATTTTTTTTACATAATGATTAAACATCATGAGTACAATAATTTGTGGATTTTAGGTGGATTGGCTGACTGAGTCTATGCACGAGCGTGACTTCACTGTATCTGCTATGCATGGTGATATGGACCAACGTGAGCGTGAAGTTATCATGAGGCAATTCCGTACTGGATCATCTCGTGTCCTGATCACTACAGACTTGTTGGCACGTGGCATTGACGTACAGCAAGTCTCTTGTGTCATCAATTATGATCTGCCCACTAATCGTGAAAATTACATTCATCGGTAATTGTTTGTTTTTTTTTGTAGTATTTAAAGAATTGTTTGCATATTTTTGATTCTCTTTTAATTTAATGATTGTATAATGTCTTTTCAACCGACATTTACCCTTTTTCTTTTCTAAAAATCAGAAATAATCAAATATTAGCACATATATTAAGTAGAATATGCCATCCATCAGCCTTTTACGTCCACTGCTGGTCGTAGGCCTCCCTAAGAATGGGGTATAGTGCCGTAATCGCCACGCTTGGCAGGCGGGTTGGCGATCGCAGTGGATGTTGTTAATACTCTAAGGAGTGCTGCTGCCCACTCCCCTGGTATTCCCTCAGTCGGCTCTTACGACTCCCATGGGTGGAGAGGGGTGAGACAATTCTAAAGCCGGCCCCACACGGCAAATAAAAAAATGAATATACATACCATCAGATGTAGTCCAGTATTGTCACTTCCAAGCCAAGAAAAATTTAATGCCATTGTCTTTGATATGGGTGATGTTATCTCTTTATACATTTTCTTGTTAAACTTTTTGAAACTGATACTTAGAGTTAGTATGGTACTGACTGCTCTTATGGTTTATTTAAATATAGTGGATATGGCAATATGAATAATGTAAGTATTTTTTTTATGTTTTCAGAATTGGTAGAGGTGGACGGTTTGGTCGTAAGGGTATAGCTATCAACTTTGTTACTGAAGCTGACAGGAGAGCACTCAAGGATATTGAGGAATTCTACCATACAAGTATCTCGGAAATGCCCAGTGATGTGGCTAACCTCATCTAAGGAGCCTGCACTTACCGGTTTATACTTTGTGTCCTGCGTTCTATTGCGATATTTATAAGGTGTGTGTTAGGAGGAGCCTTCTAATAACCACTGCCGACTTATAATTGGAACTCATTTCGTTTGGACAGATATAATCGTTTTAGTTTAATTAATGGTTACACTATACTATAATAGACGTATCAATATAAGTTTAATATACATAGTTAGGAGTAAGCCGGCTCGGCCGGATGGCCCCCGTTCCGCGCAGGCCTCTTTGCCACTTGCACAGAGGTCTCATCGGGTACTGGAGAGGCTATTTCAATCACAAAAGTTCTAGAAGGAAACCACTATATTGTAACTTTTCCAGTTGTAAATAATATGGTAACTGTTTTTGTAATACCCTAAATAAATAAAATAAAATCTCATTTGTATTGTTATTGACATACTGAAATTGTAGCGCTCCATTCCCGATCGGAACCTTAATTTCTCTCGATTATTATATTGAATTATGTAAATTTTGTTTTACAGAAATACCTACCTACTGAGCCTGTGAAACGCACTTTGGACACAACTATGTGGAAATAATAAATCAAAATTTCCTCCATATTTATGTTGATTACTTTTTCTAACAGGTCCTTGTTGTATCCTGTATTCCCATTTACACTTGCTTTTGCATTTTACTTTTTAAAACAATGTTTTCTACATGGTTTTTATGTTCATTTCGAATTATTTATATTTTTGGAATAAATTTTGTTCAAAGTAATAGCGACTTTTGAAGAAAATGATAATTAAGGTTCCTAAGCTTACATATATTTTTATAATTATGTGTACTATAAATGATCTAATTCATAGTTTGATATGTTAATTTAGCTTATGTGCTTTGTGTTTGATAATATTCAGATATAAATGCATGACAAATTCAACGTGTCTTATCTCGGAACAATAACAGTACCCATAAAAGCCCACCTAATATTTTGCCTGCACACCTGCATCTATTTAGTATCAGATAATAAATATGCATGTCCCACCATTTCTCAACAGCATTTGGTGTAATAGCAGATCGTTATTTTTTGTACACTACAAATTACCTGCATAAAACAATTAGGTACAACCATGGCCCAATAATACAGGCCTGCTCAAATCGCGAAATGACATACAAAATTTTGCCGTGCATACGTCATCAACAAGGTAGCGTTGGCTCTCAAATTTTTTTCCCCACAATTAACCCACAAACTCCTTAAAGTATGATAGATTAGATGTCCAAAATAAAAAGCATTACTGTCTATTAAAGTTAAAACATACTAAACTAGATTACTAACTACCTACAACTCCGTCCGGGTGGATTCAGAATATAAATATGTCACCATACTGCACTTAAATTAGCTTTATGCAAATATAGCTAACCCGAAGAAATCATTCATTTTTCGGGGATGAAAATGTAGCCTGTGACTTTTTCTGAGCTTCAGCACTCTAGGGTTCAGTAGTTACGTCGTGAAAGTGTAACAAAATAAAACGAACGAATAAAGTCATTTTCACATTTATATTAACAGTAAGATAAAAAAAAACAGCATGTCGCCTGTATTCCCCGAAGGGGTAGGCAGAGGTGTATTATACACCCACGACTCGCCAGCTATGTTTAAGTCCCACGTAATAGGGGGCGAGCCTATTGACGTCTACCGGGCACATTTCCAAACTCCGGGCTGCTACTAGAATTTTTCTTTTTAGGAAAAAGCTCAATAACATTGCCCGACCCGGGGATCGAACCCGAGATCTCATGATTAGCAGTCGCATACACTACCGCCACACCACCGAGGCAGTTATTAATAGTAAGGGTAAGGATTAAAAATTTAGAAGATGAGTCACGAGTTATAAACGTGACTTGGTATTGGTATGAGAAAAATGGTGGATTTTTTATTTGGCGTACAAACTTATTAAAAAAATATTGAAATATACTCGCAATTTATCGCCATGAACTGTTTGCATATTCTAATACCTCTTTGAAAAGATACAAGTGTCACCACCCCATCCTTTCTCGTGGGTGTCGTACAAGGCGACTAAGGTAAGTAAGTAATTATCACCCATTGCATTACTGGTGGTCTGGTGGGTCGTGGCTCATCTACCATCATTGGCAATAAAAAAAATATGATAAGGGCCTCTGCGCTCCTACCTACCATTATGGTTTCACTTATTAGTTTGTATATTTTATAAGTAACATGCCACCATGGTTGGAAAAACTTTGAGATTCAATGTTAACAGAAAGAGTACGAGCTAGTTTTCTCGTTGGTTTGAAAGAGAAACCGCCAAAAGCGATAGTTGTCATGTATCTGTCACATACGACGTCAACGCTATGCTGCCAGACTAATAATTAAGGCTCCTTTTTATAAAAATAAACCAATTTAGAGTAGAAATACTGAAATTATAATTACTGTAAGCAATTAAACAATTACTATCACAGCATATTTGATAAGTAAATGATTGGTATTACTTTTTTTTAAATGTTGTCTGTTATTATTTACCCTAAATAGTTTTATTTAAAAAACGGCAAGGAAATTGTGACGTCATTATGACGTAGTTACGGCAATCTGTCAACGATTTGAGCAGGCCTATATTATTGGGCCATGGGTACAACTATCTGGGTAATTTTAGACCAGCCAGACTGCGTAGATTTATTTTAATTTTATAAATTAGCTGTGATGGAAATTTCGCTAATAGGCTTGATGACAGTAATCGAATATCGCCAAAATATTGGGAGTGATCTAATGAAATAGGATCAAGGATTTCGAAAAATGTATTCATTTAATGGCGATATTAATTTGATAAAATAAACCTACAAAATACAACAATCCGCCATGATAGCTTAAACACCAAACAGTGCGAATGACTGTC
Organism: Leucoma salicis; assembly: GCA_948253155.1. NCBI lineage: Eukaryota > Metazoa > Arthropoda > Insecta > Lepidoptera > Erebidae > Leucoma > Leucoma salicis. Next base: position 11,591,777 of record OX411806.1, read on the forward strand.
TAGCCTTGTCCCGCCAATACGGGCGGAGAGACTGCACACGGCGGGTTTATTTAGTTGGTGAGAGCCACTACACTACCCTGTTCGTTGCCCCGAACGACGGAGTGTGCGGTTAGACAAGGTTATTCCCGCCTTAACAAAAAAAAAGAGTTACCTGATATAGTAGTGAAGTCAATCGAGTACTATCAAACAAAAAAGTTTCATCAAAAACCGTTCATTACTTTGCGTGGCGGCCGAGCAAATCCAATTTAAATTTTTTAGGTGGCGCAGCGGTATTGTTTGCGACTACTGATCATGAGGTCTCGGGTTAGATCCCCGAGTCGGGCAATGTTATTGAGCATTTTCGTGAAAAGAACAATTCTCAGTAGCAACCCGTCGTCCGGAAATTGCCCGGTAGACTGCAATAGGCTCGCCCCCTATGACGTGGGACAGCTTCATTAGATGATTTTAAGTGCTTAGCTAAGCATTTCGAGTGATAAAATATAGATCAAAATATTTCCCCACGTGATCGAATTTGTAAATCGGAGAACAGTGGGTCTAGCCAAGTTGCATTCTATGATCGCTAACGCTAATAGAAAACTATTAAAATATATGGAAATTTGACATCTCTAACGTTAAGTCACGTCACTTAGCGTTATAGATATTGTTAAAGACTTAGATAAATATAGGTTCTTTAAATAAATATAGGTTCTTTATCTATGGTTAAAGATGTCAAATTCCCATACATTTAAATCTTAGATTGGCAATGGGCACGAGAGAAATAAAACGAACTTATCCCTTTAAAGCCGCCTGTACACACTCGTCGAGACAACGAGACAGGCCGAGGGCGAGTGTGTACATGGTAGTCTCGCGGCTCTCGCTATGTCTCGGAAGCGTGTCGGTTTTGTGTGTCAAAGGTGAGTCTCGCGATTAAAACGAGAGCGAGCCTTTACACACTCGTTTACTGTTTGCTTAGATGCCAACTGCGCTCGCGTAAAGACGTGCTTTGTGCGTGCGACAACGATGTGGTCTAACGCTTTTTAGAATCCTACCAAAGGCAAGCACTATTATGGACTCCTAAGAATGTCAGGCACAAGGATAAGCAACTATTGCACGGCGTTTGGTTGCGGATAAGCAACCAACAGCCGCAACAGTTTCTTTCACGTCCATCGCGACGGGCACCCGAAGTTCAATTGATACAACAAGTGTGTACATGGTGTGCTGATGTGCTCTCGTGTCGAGCCTCTACGCGACGAGAGCGGACGAGAGGTTCGCGAGACAAATAGACGAGTGTGTGGGGTCAGTGCACGCACATATCGTACGTAACTCGCCACGTCACTTGCTTCTTTGGTTATAGCTACTAAGGCCCTTGGGCCGTAATTCTCTATGACACATAACATTCCTTACCTAAAAACGCGTAACGTTATCATGCCGTGCGCATAACTCAAACGTGAGAACGTGACGCGCTACAACATGTTCAAAAACAGAAGCCACACGATAAGTTGCCTTTGCCTAATTTCATAATAATACATACATTATATTCGGAACAATATGTTTTTTGCACGCCTCATAAGCGAAGCGTTGAGGTGGGTATTGCTCTCGTTTCATTCTGAACAACTGATTTTTCAAATTTAAAATGTCTCTATTTATCATATATTGCACTTGTAAAATAATATATACACACACATATCAAGAAAAAACACTATTTTTTAACATCATGATATTTTGATGCCATTTTTGTTATTTATACTAGTTATAAAACTGTTTAAAAAAGTTCTGTCTTGGACGTCTGTTTGTTGTAGGTAATGTATGTTAACACGATAACGACCGAAATACTTTACTAATCGAGTATTTTTTTTCTTTTACAATTCAGTACAACTACGAATAGAGCCCTATCACTTTTCACGGTCTAATGCGATGTGGTTTAATTGTTATTAAATAAACAAAGAAATGGTGAATATTTACGCTCGATTCGACACTAAAACCAGCGCTATGGCTATCCTTATTTCGTGAGAACTATTTCTAAAGACCAATATAGAAGTACTTCTTAAAATTAGCGCTAGGTGGCGTATAAAACATGACAACCACAGTACTTTTTGGAATTAGCGCTATCTATGTGATTTATTGAAAACTACTTAGTAAGACCAATACATTTTTTTTTTCCTTTCTTGATTTTAGGGATTTTTGTACACATTAGGTGATGATGACAATACCATCGTTCCATATACAAGATGCTCTTAGGGAAGAATACTATACATACAAAAAACATAAATACTATAAATACAAAAAAAACATCAATACACACTGTTTTGTAAATCAAGCTCGTAAGAAAGAAAATGACTATTTTCGAAAAAAAATTTATTTTCGAATTTTGGCGAAAATGTAATTTATTTTCGCCGATTGTGATGTGGGATCAGCTAATATGCCATGAAACATTCACATATACACATTACACATGTTCATTTTATATAAACTTGCGTTGCAGTCTATTTCTTTTCTCATTGTGCCTGACACACTCCACTAATACATGTTGAACATCTTCTACTTTACCACACAGTTCACAGTTGGAGAGTTGGATATTTTAATTAAGTAGGTAAGTAAACTTGTTTAGTGGAATGTGACCAGAGCGCAATCCATAAGCAGCAACAATTTGACGACGACTAAGAGTAGTTTTAGAAAACCATGGTATATGATTGTGGAGGTTCACATTGGATAGATTTATACCAAATACCTTTCGTCTTTGATCTTTCATCAAAATGTTCCTTCCACATAGAGTAGCATTTGCTTCTAAACTTTCCTAACAATTCTGAGTAAGTTGGCAAAATATTAGTTTCAGTACCGGATGACACCGCTTCTTGTGCCAGTCTATCTGCCTCCTCATTAGGGGTCAGTCCAAAATGCGATGGTACCCATTGCAAAACTTTGCTTTTGCCTGATATCTTAAGCTGGTGAATTTGCTTAATAATAATATAAGTAATGTTGGGTGCTCGGAAACCATTAGTACACTTCCAAATATGTTGTAGCGCACTTCTACTATCAGAATATATGACTATTCTATCTTTAACTAAGTTTGAATTTATATAAGTTAAAGCTTTAGATATAGCCATGGACGTTTCTGGATAGTGACTTCAAGCAGAATTTAAAAGCTAAAAATTATCTTTTTAAATATAGTGGTGGTATAAAGTCGAAGTGCCGTGTGGGGCCGGCACCAAGAATAGCTCCACCCCGTCTCTTCCTATGGGAGTCGTAAAAGCCGACTAAAGGATTACCGGGGGACCGGGCGTTCCCCTGTGTACTAAAAACATCCACTGCGATCGCCAACCCGCCTGCCAAGCGTGGCGATTATGGCAATACCCCCCCATATGAGTGCACACACACACACATCGGCCCCCAGTCACGGCAGCTCCGCTATTCCGTGGCCTAACGGTAGCGGGCCCGGTAACGGCGGAGCAGGGAGTGCTAAGAATCTCCGGTCGCGATCCGGCTACCAGAAACGACTTCTGGCCCTGGTAACACACAACGTCAAGACACTGAGGACTGACGAGAGGCTGGAAGAGGAACTGAGCAAGATCCGATGGGACGTTGTAGGATTATCAGAAGTGCGAAGACAGGGTGAGGGCACGATAATCCTCCAGTCCGGAAACTTGCTCTTCCACGAGGAGGGCGACCAACAGTCAACCAGGGTGGTGTCGGGTTTATCGTTCGCAAGTCTCTCATAGGTAACGTGGACAAGATTGAGAGTGTGTCGAGTAGGGTAGCGTACCTTATACTCAAAATAACCAAAAGGTATTCGCTGAAGGTCATATAGGTTTACGCACCGACCTCGACACATTCCGACGACGAAGTGGAGGCCCTTTACGAGGACATCTCGAAAGCTATTCACGCGTCTAAAAGTCACTTCACGGTGGTTATGGGAGATTTCAACGCAAAACTAGGCATAAGGAGAGACGATGAGCTGAAGGTGGGGCAATATGGATTTGGGTAGAGGAACCACAGGGGCCAGATGCTGTCTGATTTTCTGGAGAAGGAAGGCCTCTTTATGATGAATTCCTTCTTCAGGAAACAGCCCCAGCGAAAAGCCCTGATGGTTCAGTGAAAAATGAGATCGACTTCATCTTAACGGACAAACGACACATATTCAATGATGTCTCAGTGATCAGCAGGATTAAAACTGGGAGTGATCACCGCTTAGTTAGAGGCATATTGAATCTAAATATGAAAGTCGAGAGGTCACGCTTGATGAGGTCTACGCTCCGACCAACACGTGCTCAATACCAGAACCCCGAAAACTTTCAGCTCGACTACAAAATCGATTTAGATGCCTAGACGAGTGCGATTCAGTGAACGATATGAACAACAGGTTCGTGGAAACTGTCCAAGCGGTCGGGTCGACCCTTTTTAAGACCAGTCGCGTCAATAAGACTCAAAAGCTTTCGGACCAAACTCTTAAGCTCATAGCGACACGGACAGAAATGACGGTGCAGTCTTCGGCTGATTGGTCCAATCAGAGGCGACTAAACAGACAGATCTCCAAGTCTATGCGACGAGACATTCGCCGATTTAATACCTTGCGTATTAAAGAGGCGATAGAGCGGAACCAAGGTTCCAAAGTGTTCGCAAGAGATCTGTCTGTTGGGAAAAGCCAGCTGACCAAGCTGAAGACCAACGATGGTACTGTTGTTTCTTCCAAAGATGAGATATTAAGAGAGGTCCACGAGTTCTATGGACAGTTATACAGATCCCAGAACCCTGTTGTCAGCTTGGTCCATGAGCCCAGATCCAAGCTAACTCGGCACTATACCGAAGATATCCCGGACGTCAACCTGTACGAGATCAGAATGGCTCTCAAACAACTAAAGGACGGAAAGACACCGGGAGACGACGAAATTACTATAGAGCTTCTGAGGGCAGGCGGAAAGCCGGTCCTCAAAGCCCTTCAGAGGCTATTCAATTCCGTCGTTCTCAGGGGCGACGTTCCAGAATCGTGGACCAGGAGCTTGGTGGTGCTGTTCTTCAAGAAAGGTGACAGAACCCTCTTGAGGAATTACAGACCCATCTCGCTCTTGAGCCACCATGTCTATAAGTTGTTCTCGAGGGTCATTACAAATCGACTCACGTGCAGGCTCGACGACTTCCAGCCTCCCGAACAAGCCGGTTTCCGAAAAGGCTATAGTACCGTAGACCACATACATACGCTGCGCCAGATTATACAGAAGACCGAGGAGTATAATCGGCCTCTGTGTCTAGCGTTTGTGGACTACGAGAAAGCCTTCGATTCGATCGAAACTTGGGCGGTGCTGTAGTCCCTTCAGCGGTGCCACATTGACTATCGATACATCTAAGTGTTGAAGTGTTTGTATAGAAACGCCACTATGTCTGTCCGAGTTCAGGACAAAAGCACGAAACCGATCCAACTGCAGAAAGGTGTTAGACAGGGAGACGTCATGTCCCCGAAACTCTTCACCACTGCATTGGAAGATGTTTTCAAGCTCTTGGACCGGACCGGATTAGGCATCAACATAAATGGCGAATACATCACTCACCTTCGATTTGCAGATGATATCGTGGTCATGGCAGAATCGCTGGAGGACCTTGGTACCATGCTCAACGACCTCAGCCGTGTCTCCCGACTAGTGGGTCTAAAAATAAACATGGACAAGACGAAAGTCATGTCTAATATCCATGTCATTTCAGCACCGGTTCTGGTCGGGAGCTCGCTTCTCGAAGTTGTCGACCATAGTGGTCTACCGGGGACAAACAGTCCAGTTAGGTAGGCACAACTTCGAGAAAGAGGTCAATCGACGAATCCAACTTGGCTGGGCAGCGTTCGGGACGCTGAGGGAGATCTTCTTGTCCAATATTCCACAGTGTCTGAAGACGAAGGTCTACGACCAGTGTGTGTTACCAGTGATGACTTACGGCACAGAGGCGTGGTCTCTGAATGTTGGCCTTATGTCAAGGCTTAAAGTCGCTCAGCGTGCTATGGAGCGGGCTATGCTTGAGATCTCTCTACGTGATAAGATCCGTAATACGTAAATCCGTATGAGAACGGGAGTGACCGACATAGCCCGCCGGGTCAGCATGCTGAAGTGGCAATGGGCAGGCCACATCGCTCGACGAACCGACAACCGTTGGGGAAGAAAGGTTCTCGAGTGGCGACCGCGTAACGGACGGCGCAGTGTAGGACGGCCTCCCACCAGGTGGACCGATGACCTGGTCAAAGTCGCAGGCAGCCGTTGGATGCAGGCGGCACAGGACCGTTCGCTGTGGCGTTCTCTTGGGGAGGCCTATGTCCAGCAGTGGACGATAAAAGGCTGATGGATGGATGGATAAAGTCGAGTCATATAAAAAGACCGCTAGCGGTCATGCTGCGCATTAGGCGATTTATCGGTTTATTTGATGGTGTGAAGTGCGGCGCGGGGCGGGTGGGTGACGCGCCGCATGCTTGCAGGTGCGCTATTGGTTAGACAGTTTATCTTTGCTTCCTGGGCTGTGCAAGGAACATAAACTCTACCCGAGAAGAATGGCAAATTGGCAACTTCGAACAAAAAAAATGCGGCAGATTCTGACAGATACAGCACCTATTGAACGCCCCCTTGAATTAATATAGAGGGAATTCAAATACGACCACCTATTTTTGTAGTTTTATTAGGATTCTTATTTTAAATGATTGAAAATAAAAATAGGTCAAAATAAACTTTTATTTAACAAAAAATAAAATTTTACAATCACAGAACTCTATAATCGCAACTAACTATGATCACTTAACTAGCTATTGTGAAAAGTATCCTGAACTGTATATTTTCTTTACTTTGATTTTCCTTCATTCCACCTCGAAACAATTACTTACTAACACTAAAAAACAACAATTCAATTCAATTCTTGATTAATGGCGTTGTTAGACTTATAGACACAACTTTGCCAATGTCTCGTGTAAAATACGAATAGACCGTCAAACGAAGGAGATTGTTCGGTAGATAAAGGTAAAAGGGCCGGTGATTATGAATCTAACTACTGTAATGAGTAGACCAACACTGAAACAAACAATATGATATTAAGCATCTACAAAATATATACACAAATAGTACTAAAATTACTTTTACTCTAAATTGAGAACTAGTTGTTCCCAATAAAAAAAAAAAAATAATAATTAATTGTTTGTATTTTTATAAGTATGTTAGTATGTTTGTGTGAGTGTTTGTTTCTTTTCATAATATATTTAAAAGTGTATATAATGTGATATAAAATAAATAAAGTGAATAATAATTACTCTTGAGCTATATAAAATATAATATTTACCATCGAATCTTATTTACTTTTATGAATTTGTAAATAGTATGAAGGAATGGAGTGAATACAAGGGTGAGTAACGATTTACATGATACAGAACGAGGAATTTCGGGTGGTAAAACGTTATATAAAGAGAAAATTAGTTTGGGGCAGCAGAAAAATAAATGGTCCACATTACCTTCGGCCAGTCCACATTCGCAAATGGAACTATCCCTAATCCTGAGTTTGGCCAGAAATACAGGTGTACAAGAGTGGTTCAATCTCAGTCGACATAAAGTAGAAACGGCGGTTTTATCCATATTTTTGAATTTTGAAAACCAGGGTTTATGGGGAATCTCAGGTTGAATATCGCCGTAAAATTTACCTTTTAAGGTCTTAGAGACCATCCATACTTTATTCCAATCTTGAAATAAAACCAATTTCAAACTTGAGCGAATGTCTTGAGAGTAAATTTGAAAATGTTCAAGGGACTCCATATGAGTGGCAGATTTAGCGCATAAATCAGCAGATTCATTGCCTGTGATACCAGTGTGACCAGGTATCCAAGCCAACACAATATTAATGCCAAGTCTATTACATTGATAAAGTTCATCTCTTATTCTAAATATAATAGGAGATCTGATTTTTGTTCGAAAGGGGTTAGACAAAATAGATTGAAGGCAACTTTTAGAGTCCGAAAATATGATTGAATTATTTAAATTGTGCGATTTTACAAATAAAATTGCTTCTAAGATGGCTACTGACTCTCCAGTGAATACTGAATAGCTAGAGGGACATTTGAACATTAAGGAGATTTTGGTACAGGGAATCCACACGGCCGCACCTACAGAACAATTAGACAGTTTGGAAGCATCTGTAAACAATGTATACCAGTTTTTATAATCACTATAAATTTTGTTCTTAAAAATATTATTGGCTTCAATAGTGCTCTTATCAATATCAAAGTCGAGCATTATTTTTGGTTGGAAAACTAACACATTGTAGTCTGTATAATATAATGGCAGTGTAGGTTTCTGAAATAAAGGGTTAGGGAGTTGGGTAAATAAACGATATGAATGGAGAATGCAAGGGAGATGATCAGGCAGCTGGTGATAAAGGGAATTATAAAGTGAGAACAGCTGGCTTAATTTGGGGAGAAGAGGATGGTTGCTATTCTGGGCTATTTAAAAAAAAATTAGAAAGATGTTGCCTACGCAATGAGAGAGGAGGTTCAACACACTCAACTTGCATTGCGTTTATTGGTGATGATTTCATAGCACCTAGTATAATACGTAAGCACTTGGATTAAATTTTGTCTAATTTTGTAATTGCAGATTTGTTACACGGGTCTTAAAAATAAGAGCAATAATCCATATGACTACGGATTATTGCTTGATATAAGATCTTTTGAGTAAACGGGTGAGCACCCCACCAGACTCCAGAAAGAGAGCGAAGAATGTTGATATTTTTCTCACATTTCCGAACCAGATATTCAACGTGTGCTATACCTGATAATCTGGAATCTAACCATACACCTAAAAATTTTACTTTGCTGCCTTGGGGAATTACCTCCCCATTAACACTAATTGATACAGTGGGAATTACTTTTTTTTTTTGTAAATATTACTAAATTGCTTTTTGAAGCTGAGAGTGATAACCCATGATCCTGGAGCCAATCAGTTAAGTACTTAAGGGCTGAATTTAAGCGACTTGATGCTTCATCTAGGTGTTTAACAGATACATAGGTATAGAGCAATATCATCAGCATATTGTATAATTTCACAAAAAGATTGAACTGTGAGCTCTAAATCACTAGTGTATAAACTGTATAAAAGAGGGCTTAAAACAGACCCTTGTGGCAAACTCTTCCAGATAGTTCTAGGGGAGGAGAATGAATTTTGAAGTTTTATGGATATTGTTCTTTCCATAAATAAATTGCATATAAAATGGATTAACTTTATAGGAATTTTGAGACGAATTAATTTATTTTTAAGTACTGCAAGTAATACATTGTCGTATGCGGATTGAATATCTAGAAAAACTCCTACTAGATATTCCTTTTTTGCATAGGAAATGCGTATATCAGTAGTTAATATGCTAAGACTATCTATGCTAAGGCGGTGTTTCACCATATGTTCTGCAATTTTGGCTAAAAAGGAAGAAAGGGCTATTGGTCTGTAGCTATTTGAGTCAGATGCAATTTTTCCAGGTTTAAGAAATGGAATAACTACTTGATGTTTCATGGCTTGGGGAATTGATCCAGATTCAAAAAAGTTGTTAACTAGATTGAGATATGCTTTTTTACTTATTTCTGTGGCATTTTTTAAGAAAGAGTATGGAATTCCATCTGCACCAGGAGAGGAATCTATTAAGCCCTCAAGTGCGAAATTAAGCTAATTGAATTTGAAAGGAGAGTCAAATGAATCAGAGGAAGACAGAAAATTTGGATTAGAAGGGAACAAATCTTTATTAGTGACATATGAGGGAGACATTTTGTCAATAAATGCCTCAAGCCAGGAGGAAGTATCATTACTAGATATGTTGTTTCTATTGTAGGATCCTCTAAATCGTTTTAATTGTTGCCAAACTATTGCAGATGGGGTCCCCGGAGACATTCGCTCACAAAACTGAACCCAACCCAACCTCTTTTTCTTTTTCAAAAGTTTTGTGGTTTGTTCGGCTGTTTTTTTATAAATAATAAAATTATTGACTGTCATATTGGCATTGTATCGCTTTTCTGCCTCTTTTCTATCTTTAACTGCTTTTGAGCACTCTGCATCCCACCAGGGGTTAGAAATTTTGGATTTAGGTGATTTTTTTAATGGGAAAACCTCATCAGCAACCGAGATAATACACTCTACAAATTTAGAATATAACACGGAAAAATTTTGTATATCCGAAAAAGGAAGGTTTGTTAATTTGTTTTCTAAAGATGTAGCATATAACTTCCAATTTGCATTGTTTAATCTGTATTTAAAAGAAGGACAAAAGTTTACTGGTGGGATAATCCTATTAGAGATAGTCATATAAATAGGGAAGTGGTCACTTCCATATGTGTGATCCAAGAGACACCAGGACAAAATAGAAGCCAGCGAAGGAGAACAAATGGAAAGGTCAACTGCACTTCTAGGGTCCTGTGAAGGAAGGACCCTACGTGTTGGGGATCCGTTGTTAACAACACATAAATTTGCTTCATCAAAAATTTCTAAAAAGGAGAGGCCAAAGGAGTCATCACGACTCGAGCCCCATGAGGAGTGATGAGCATTAAAATCCCACATTAATATAAGTACCTGGATGACCGAGCTTTGCTCGGTATTTTTTTTTTGGTAAGTCGTGAGTTTTTCTCACAAAAGAAAGAATTGAAAAAAAAAGGGAAAATGAAAAGAAAAACGAACTGGAGACATCTGGACTCGAACCGGGGTCTTCTGGTTTTGGGACCGCCCGGTTTTTCACCTGAGCTATTATAACCTTGTAGATGATGCCGAAATTTACCTTCGTACTCCAATAATATTGTAGCAGTTTTTCATTGCCTGAAAACCCTGATAAAACGACGTTTTCTAAAAATGAAACCTAGATCTAGATCGATTTATCGCCCCCGAAACCCCCTGCATACAAAATTTCATGACAATCGTTGGAGCCGTTTCCGAGATTCAGATTATATATATATATATATATATACAAGAATTGCTCTTTTAAAGATATTAGATAGGAGGCGGAACTGATGAAATGATGTACAAAATATCTGAAACTAAAGATGAATGTGGATGGGAAATGTACAATGATATAAAGGATATATTAAACATACTTACAGCGATGACATTAATGTCAGGAGAGACAGGTGGAAGATGAATTTGTGAAAATGAAAATGAACGCCTCACAAGCAAGGCACATCCAGCATATCCATCTGCCCTATCATCCCTAAGACATAAGTAACCCGTTACGCAGAAACGAGAACCAGGCACTAGCCATGTCTCCAAGATGGCAATGACAGATGGCTGGAATTGATTTATTAAATGTACAATCTCATGCTTTTTATGACGTAGGCTTTTCGCGTTCCACTGAAGGATAGGTACCTGATCCATGATTTTTTAAAGAAATAATTTGTGTAAGTTTTTGGGCAACGTGGGACGATATGTTTGTGTTTGATTTAGCTAGTAAATTAAATAACATGTTAAAAAGAATTTCCAGGATATTATCATCCTGGACAACCGGTGAAGAATTGGAAGAGTCGGAAATGGATGATAATGCCCAACCATTTGGAATGGTTGAAGCTGGGTTACTGACAATAGCCTGATGAGAGGACTTATCAAAGGATTTACCCAGAGGTGCATGAGTACGGGGAGCGGCGTACACAGTTTTCCTATAAGAGGAACTTGATGGTTGATTACTGGATAATGATTGTGAGTATGAAGGGTGATTATTAATAATTGCAGAGCTTTGTGTAACTTCTGCGAATGGTTTCACTGATTTTGGATATGATTGTGATGCTTCCTGGTATGATATATTGTCTTTTGACATAAGAAGTTTAATGGAACTCTGCCTGCCTTGCTCAGGGCAATCCCTGCTATTTGCAAAGTGCTGACCCGAACAGTGCAAGCAAGAAGCTTCCGCCTCAATTATACCACAGGAGTCTCCCACATGTGGTTGAGCACAGCGATAACACCTAGGCCCAGACCTGCATTGACCCTTCACATGTCCAAATCTACAGCAGTTGTGACATTGAATAGTAGGAAACTGATAAACCTCTACAGGAAGGGATGTATGAAAACTAAAAATTTTGTTGGGAAGCAACTGGCCTTGGAATATCAGAACTGCTGTCTGGGTAGGGATCCAAGTTACTTTACCATCAGTGCTGGTCTTTCTATTAAGTCTGCGGGCCTTGAGAATAGGACAACCATTAGGGAGTACAACAGACTCAACAAATTCATCCATGGAAAGATTGACTGGAACATAACGGACTATACCCATCTTTGTAATATTGTATGTAGGAACAACAGCAACAAATTTAGCAAGCTCCAGAATTTTACTGTCTAAAAAGTTATTGGCGTCAACCGCCGTTTTAAATTCGATGGAGATTTTATTTCTACCAACTTTCTTGATGCCATCTGTGCAGATGTTCTTAATTTTATTCCGAAAAAGGAACTGACCAAACTTAATTGGACATATGGTAGTTCCAACGACAGGGTCTGGCTCAGTTCGAGTTACGTGGACGATAAATGGGCCATTGTCAGAATTTGTGTATGATTTCACACCTACTACTAATCTAGGATGTACAAATAAATTTTGTATCGATGCTACAGCAAGCTCCTGATCTCTTATTATTTTTTTAGGGTTATCAAATTTTTCATTTGTCTGTCCTTCATTAAAACGGCGTTTAGTCCCTGGGATTTGACTGGGTGATGAAGCACCAGATCGTGGGTCAGGAGGATCTGGAGGATCAGGAGGTTCAGGGTCCTGCGGATCTAACCATATCTCCTTTTCCATCTTTTAGGCCACCAAAAGCTTACAAGGAAAAAAAACAAATGAAAATTTAACAAAAGAATGAATTGTGAAATTAAATACAACTTACCTATTATTTATAACATCTACACTATATATAATGAATTCTACACAAATATGACGATGATTTCTGATCAATTTTAAAAATTTTGAGCAAAAATTATTAAATAATAAACGAAATCTCACTAAGACGTGTGACAGCTATCCTATCGTACTTCTTGTTTTGTGGCTGTTGCAGGAGTCCTAAAAAACAACAATATTTTTTTTTTTTTTCTCTTCGTCCAAAAGATACAAAACAACAATAAGCAAGTTCGTAAACTACGTTTGCAAGTGACAGACAGCCATTTTTTTACATTTGACAAATGACAAATAATGTATTAGGCTGTGTTCCGATATATACACTGCTAGTACTGTCCAGTGCTCTTACTGGAGAAAAATCATTCCGTAAGACTGAGTATTCTACTGCCGCAGTATTCTAGGGAAATATATAACGTCATAAATCGCCGCAATTTTTGTACTGTGAGCAGTGTGAACACTGGCGTTTTCGAGGTAAGGTGCTCTCAGTGGTTTGATCACGTGATCAACAGCGTCCAGAAATTTAACCACTTGCACTATTAAAAAGTATTATTGTTATTGTTATTCAAAGATACCGAACCAAGGAAAATTTAAATAAATTGTGTTTATTGCAGTGTGATACCAATACTTTGTATGAAATGAAAGTAAGGTCAGATTAGTATACTGGACTGCGTTCCGTTATAAACAGTAACCAGTAATTGCTAACTATAACGGAACGACTTTGCAGTATACAAAATTGACTTCACACCTTACAGTACTTGCAGTGTATATCGGAACACACCCTTAGTCTGTGACGTTTTGTCAGTATTGCCACCAATGAAAAATAAATAATATATTAAATTCTTTTTTCTATACAGTATCATTATTTAATTAGGAACCCTCTAGGTATGCCGCATATTCGTAAAAGAAAGTTGACCGGGCCTGACCCAAGGGGCTGTGTCTACGTTACATTCGGTCGCAAAATACCATCGCGCAAAAAAGTGTTTAATTACGAAATGGTTTTAAATAGAAGAGTTAGGAAAATGATTTATGACTTGTTTTATGAAGAGAGAGGCTGATAATAAATCACTTCGCAATTTAAACCAATGTATGAAACGGACTGCAGAGGCAACAAAATGTTCCGAGTCTACAGTTAGACGAATTGTAAAAGGTTCAAAAGATTCGGAATTTCTTACTGTGTTCCGAACTCCCGGCACAAATAAAAGAATTAAACAAAAACCAATAACAGACAATGACAGCTTTGACCAGGGTGTTATAAAAAGAATCGTCTACAATTTCCACGTCACTGAAAAAAAATTGCCTACCATTGGCAAGTTGCGAAGGAAGTTACAGGCTGACCTACATTTCCAAGGATCTGCAGCAAGTCTTAGGCGAATATTAAAAACATTGGGTTTTAAATGAAAAAGAACAGAAACCAATAGGAAAATTTTATATAGAGAGGAAAGAAGGTCTATCATTTACACTGATTAAACATACGTCTTTAGTTCCCATGCATCTCACCATTCTTGGACAGACGGTCTCACACAAGGCATAAACCTGTATCTAAAGGTAGCCGGTTGGTCATAGTGCACGCAGGTGGTGAAGCAGGTTTTCTGCCGAATGCTTTACTGACGTTCAAAGCTGGTACAAAAAGCGGCGAATACCACGACAACATGAATTCAGATAATTACAAGAGGTGGCTCCGTACTAAACTAAAAAAAAAACTAACTTTTAATCTATCGCGTTTACTTGATTTTGGCTTTGGACTTGGCTATTGAAATTAAGAAACATCCCAATTTCAATAGAGAAGACGGCTGGGTCTTACCATCAAGCGTGAACCCTGTGATAGGCCTCACCAAATAGAATACAAGAAGGCACACCACAAGATTGCAAGACACAGTTAGCGCTTATTGTGTAGATAAAACCCACAGTAGTGATTAGTTTTAGTTATTGCTTTTTTAAAAAAAATTTAAACTTAATTAGCTTTCAGTAATTCCGTACAAAAATTTAATAATCCATAACAGTTGTTGCCTACTGAGTTTTCTGGCCGGATCTTTCTCAGTCAGGCCGCGTTCCGATCCGGTGGTAGCTTTTTAGTCTTAGCTTTTGGCAAAATCAATATATTTAATAATATAAACTAATAACCAAGATTGTCTTCTTACTGGTAGTAATTGGTAGTTTATGGTAGAATTTTTGAGCACTAAATAAAAACAAAAAAATTTTAGTTTAAAGAGGAGTATTATACTCATTTTAATATACTAACTTAAAGTCTCATACATTGTAAGCATAAAAAATTTGAAGTCAATATTTTAATTGTGTTTCTAAACGAATATTAGGTGGGTTAAAATAAATAAACCAAAAATTTTGTAAAATCATATACTGTGGATAGATGAGACCGTTGAAATAACATATCAGCCTTGGACGTCTATCATCTAAGTCCACCCGTGATCATGAATGCTGTAAAGTATTCGAAACGTCGGGATAGTAGTAAAATCAAGTAAACGCGATAGATTCCGTAAACGAAGTTGAACAACAGTTCTTTTCAGAACTAATCTTATTTCTATTTGCGTCACTGAAGACTCATGTTCGTATTTCTATTTACACAGAAGAGTCTTGTTCATATTTCTATTTACACACAAGAGTCTTGTTCGTATTTCTATTTACACAGAAGAGTCTTGTTCATATTTCTATTTACACAGAAGAGTCTTGCGTTTCGTCATTGTTCCCTGTCAGCTACAGATATGTTACAGAATATTTTTAAAACAGCGCTATCTATCAATAGATTATTACAACTTTGGCCAATATTATACGACTTATTTAAAAATCAATTAGTTCAACACAAAGTCTCTAAACCACTTATCTTCCTAACTTGGTTGCCTTATGGGTGGTGGTTTAAGGGCATCGGCCAATTGCCAAACGGTAGCGCATAGAGTAAAGTAATCATACCAAACTACTAAACGGTAGCGCTATTCATAATGCATATGAATCTCAGACTAAGAACTTAATAGACGGAGCCACGGCGTGGCCGCACTTGAAACAGCAATATTTTTTTAAATGTTGCCAGGTTGACAAACATTTAACCATACTTGGGCAAATTAAATGATAGTTAGAATGAAGTCTGTAACTTGGTCGTAAATAAGAAACTCTTCGTAACAAATATTTTATTGAAAATCACAATGTTTATCAAAATAATTATTTAAAAGTAAATCTACCACCCCTTCTATTCATCCAACCGTCAGTCTTTAAACGTCCACTGCTGGACATTGGCCTCCCCAAGAGAGCACCAGAACTAGCGGGCTTGTGCTTACTGCATCCAACGGCTTCCTGCAGCTTTGACCAAATATTTGGTCTATCTGGTGGGAGGCCATATTACGCTGCAATGTCTGATACGTGGTCGCCACTCGAGAACCTTTTTCCCCACCGGTTGTCAGTTCGTCGAGCGATATAGCCTGCCCATTGCCACTTCAGCATGCAAACTCGGCGGCCTATGTCGGATATTCACGTTCTACCTCCGTAATAAGAATTCGATTACGTAGAGAAATACCAAGACTTTGAGCCTTGAACAAAGCACGCGAGTATAAACTCGCGTGCTTTGTGACATGGATAAGAAAGAAATGGATATTTAGAAAGCCAATCGATTGCAATATTAATAAACACAAAGTGTAAAAATGTGGAATCGAAAATAACAATCACGAGCAGGATAGTTATTTTCGGTTTCAAGATTTGTGTTTATTTATATTTCTAAGCATGTCCAATGCTAAAAATATATATAAAAAATATCTAAATATCAATAATATTCCTGTTATTACAGATTAATTAATGATATGCTTCTTATTGCATAACTTTCTCAGAAAAAGTAATAATTCATCTCGCTTACTCTACTACTACTACTTTATCTCGCATCTCGGTACTGTTGATACAATCATGATGATCAAGGAGATTTACTTTAACAGGGAACATTTGCAACAAAAGCTAGTTTTTCAGTTGTATGTATCACAGGTTGCCGATATAGTAGCGGGACAAAATTTATACCACTTTTCGTATAATTATGAGCTATCAAATAAAAAAGTTGCATCAAAATCGGTTCAGTAGTTTTTGCGTGATGTGCTAACAAACAAACAGACAAAAAAATCTAAAAAAATAATGTTTTGTGTTCAAAGCCTAATACAGTGATTATTTCTCAAATATCTTAAATGTACAGATACAACCCTGTTACAGCTTTATAATAGCTAGGACAAAATATTATTGTTCAAGAACATTGAATTCGTAATATCATAATAATATTTATACTTTCATATAGTATTTGATAAGCTAATATACATCTACATGCGCTCAGGACGGCGAGTCGACCCTAACTGAAGCGAAGCGAAGCGAGCCGAGTAGTGTGGTAAGGCACTTCGTGTTGGCCACTGACCTCCATATATATACAAGCTCTATATGGAGGTCAGTGGTGTTGGCACTTCGCGTCGCTTCGAGCCATTGAGCTTTCGAGCCCTTTGTACTTTAGTACACTACTAGTCTGTGGCCCTTTGACTCGGGCGCAAATACCGATAATGATCGAAAGTCACCAGAGGCGAGGCGAGGTAGCGCGAAGCAAAGCGAAGTACCCCTCCACACTCTCTTGTTCGCTTAACTTTCGGCTACTTCGCGAGCAGTGTAAGTGCCGGAAGTCACCGGAGGCGAGGCGAGGTAGCACGAAGCGAAGTGAAGTACCCCTCTACACTCTCGTATTCGCTTAACCTTCGGCTACTTCGTGAGCAGTAGACTTGTTCTTGCTCGGTCACTAAGAGGAGCGCTCCGAACTAGTTCTTTTTTCCAAATGAACTAGTTCGGACATCTAATTCAATTAGTTCTCTAGTTACTGTTCCTTCATTAGGTCATCTAGTTCTCTAGTGCTATTAGATCATCTAGTTCTATTAGGTCTTTAGTTACCTACACTGATCTTTATTATAACTCTTTGACGTAAATGAACTGTGTAACTATTTTGTGACTAATAGGTTGCATTAATTTATTGTATAATAGGAACTATAATTACGTACCTACTTTATTTGAAACAAATATTTGTTTTCTCTACTTTGCAGACTTAGGACTGTAGTTATACCTAATATTTTAAGTAGTTTACCTAAGTAATTAATATAAACCTTAGAATAGCGTATTTAAAAATCAAATTAAAGGTTTATACTTATTAATATTTTCACATATTTACACAACAAATAAAAAAAAACATGACCTAATTATTATATCTATCTCATTTTTAAAACATTATATTTATAAAAGGTATAAGTAGGTCAGTTAGAAAAGAAAGAGAGCAAGATAGTTTGATGCTATTAGTTCGTTCCTTTTACAAATGTTTCTTGAGTCGAGATACGCACTATATTCCTTACCGCTATCGATGAATTAAGACTGAATACGAACTAGCTTACGGAATAGTTCGTTCTAGTTCATTGTCAGGAACTAGTTCCTAATAGTTCTTAGTTCGTGAACTACAGAAGTCTAGCGAGCAGTGTAGAGCGGGTATCAGGGTCTTCAATCTTCTAAGAAATATGCTAGTAAAACATTGGCTACTACACTGTAAAATTGTAATGCACGAAATTTTACTTGAAATGTCAATAGCAGGGTAATTTTTATTTAGTAGTATTATAGTCTGAAGGAGAGTTTATTCTTACAGGTGCAGAGGGCGCTACTAATTATTATGCGAATATATTTAATTGACAAGATGATGTACGGCTTCATAGGCAATTTAAGAACAAGCATTAAGTCAGATTATAATGTTTATAGGTAAGGATAACATTATAATTATTTACTACCGTAGTGATAGTTTTTTTAAAAAACCAATGACTTGAAAAAGCACAATAATTATTGAAGATATTCTAGAAAAATATCTATTTTTCTAGAAAAAAAACATTAATTCATTTCGTCAATTAATATATTCATGTTGTATGTATTTTACACAATGTTTTGACGTACCTATATAGATTGAATGTTGAAAAGGTATTGGTAGAATTCTAGTGTTATATAAATAACATATTATTAATCTTTTCAGTAATATGAATTACTGAATGTTATCCTATTTATTGAAATAATGAATATGCGACCGAAATACCCAGTTTTTATGGTCATGAATAAAAAAAATAACAAAAGAAGTAATGTCAAAGTCAAGTCTCTCTCTGTCTCTGTGATCTGTCACATTTTCAGGAAAAATTTCGGTTGTACTTCGGTGCGGTTTGTTATTTTTATGTATCATAAATAATTCTGTTACTCTAAGATATCGCTGTGATTTTTTCATAATATAATCGTTGAGTTGAGCTCTCGCTCCTCCTCATAGCATCGAATCTACACCAGTGGTAACTTGTTTGGTGATTGAAAGCAAGATACAATTGATGACACCGATAAATATCAAATATTGGCCAGAAAATATTTTATAAAACGTTTTAAGAGACAGCTAAAATAAAAAATGTAATAAGACAGTTTATGATGTGTTATTTATAATACTAATGTATGGATTTGCTTTGAAGAACTTTGAAACTAAAAATATTCTTGAACATTTTATTTATTTCATACGTTAATTTAAATCATAAAGCTTACAAATAAATATGCTTAACTCACGTGGGTTAGTGTATGTATATAAATTATATAAAGATAAAGTTGCGACCGGAGAAATCCAGGTGGCGCTTATAACCATTACCATAAAACCCTGTGAAGTTAGGTCTCTATTCCCAATGTTAAAAAGTACTCTGTGGTGGGTATACAGCAAAGTATATTAGGGATTTTGTAAAATGTTATTCAATTTTATAAAATTGTTGCATTTTAAAGTATTTTTTGGAAATATTTAATGAAATAATGCCTCTATTGAGAAAAGCGCCATCTATATTATTTTCTAGACACTAAACTGCTAAGTTAGTACTGTTCCTGCACCACCAGACGGCGCAAAATAGCACACTATTTTTTGGTGAGCCAATGTACGGAAGATGCACCCCCCTGATAGTAGTCTCTCATAGAGTAAAGTAATCGTCTCTGTTAACAGCATGTAATGTAGTATTATAATGTTATGTCTAACATCGACAACCAAGATTTGAATTTAATTAGAAGTATCCCATTCATTTACATTTAAAATGGACGTTGTTTTGCGAAGACGTTTTGTTAAACGTTGGCGCCAACAACGAACTAATATTAATAGACGCTTGCTCCGGGATTCGGCGGATCCCCTAAGTTTAGATAGTAAATTATTTATGAAAAGCTACAGGGTCACAAAGCAATTATTTACTTATTTGTGTGAGACTCTTGCGGATCTGCTGACTACCCCCCAGAGATGTACTGGCATTAGCATTGAAGTAAAAGTAAGTATGATTATTCAGACTACCGACATTCCGAATTATTCTATTTCTAAACTGTTAATTTCTGCTATTCTAGATACTTACAACCTTAAACTTTTTGGCGACAGGAAGCTACCAAAAGCCCGTGGCAAGAGACTGGTTAGCGCCTATGAGCCAACCGACGGCAAGTCGGTGTATTAACGATGTAGTGGAAGCATTAAATATGCTCCTGCCTTCTTATGTGAGGTTTCCAACTAGTGACTTTGACAGGAACAAAGTTAAACAAGCGTAATATTTAAATTTATAGCTTTCTTATTGATTTATTTTTGACAGCTTGAGCCCGAGGTGCCTATACTAATGAAGCTGTGTTAAATTTCATAAATAATTTAAAAATAAATGTTGTATACCAGTTAGATAACTCTTATGTTACCAACAATTTTATTTTTCAGATTTTATGAAAAGTTTCAAATGCCAGGTGTTTTGGGGTGTATAGATGGAATGTTAGTGGCCATAGTTGCACCACGGAATCACCCTAATGAAGCAGCATTTTTTAGCCAGAAAGGATACCATGCTATTAATGCTGCTATTGTAAGTATAATTCATAAATTAATCAAATTGATTGTTTCCTTTTATTAAAGATCTTATAGTTCTACATATATATGTTTCAGATTTGTGATAGTGATTTAAAAATTACTGGCATATGTGCTAGATTTGGAGGGGCCGCTCAGGACAGCTATGTTTGGCAGTCATGGTCTGTTAGCCGGTTCCTTGAAGATGAGCACAATAATGGTAAAATTGGGTGGCTTCTTGGAGATTCTGCCTATGTACAAAAGCCATGGCTAATGACACCCATATTGCATGCTGCAGAAAATACCCCAGAAGCATACTATACCAATATGCATGTTCGTACAAGAGTTAGTGTTGAACAATGTATAGGACTGCTGAAAGCTCGATGGCAATGTTTATTGCCTCGTCGGGTTTTACACTATGAGCCCACAAAATGTGCCAAAATAATAAATGCCTGTGCAATTTTACATAATTTATGTATTAATGATGGCATAATCACATTAGATTCAATCAATATTGATTCAAGTGAATCATTGCCTAATGATAGTCTGGAATCAACATCAATAGAATATCTCAATGATGACTATGCACGACAGCAATACATCGAAGTTCTTTGGCAAAATAGGATATAATAGTATAGTAGAGTCCTATGATCGGCATCAAGGTTTCCTTATAATATTTTCCTACATTGTCTAAAGAAGTTACTAATAATAGGTTATAGTAGGGTTGCCAACCGTCCTGGTTTCCCAGGACACGTCCTGGTATTTTGAGTGTCCTGGTGTGTCCTGGATAGTTTTTAAGCAGTGTCCTGGGTTTTTAAAACATTCTGATAGGTCATTTATTCATGTGTCATAGGTGGGGTTAAAAAATATAATAAAAATAATTTTGTAATATTAGAATGTACCTAAGTTTAAAGAATTTGTTAAAAACTAGTTTCTTTTATATTTTTGTAACTTTTAAACATATTTAATTTTTATATATTTTTCGAAAAATTTCAGATATTTTTATTAAAAAACTAAAATTTTTTTTTGGTCTATATTTTAGCACTGCATGCTTAGCTACTCTTAAAGTACAAATTATAATTTGTGAATAAGAATAAAGAGTATTTTTTCCCGCTCGTACTAAAATACTCTTTTTCCTTATTCACAAATTATAATTTGTACTTTAAAATTAAATTTAATTTAAAGTGTTCTCAGAATATTTTTTTGCAACCCTTTTTCTGTCCCACTATTGGGCACGGGTCTGCTCTCATGGTGAGAGGCTTTTTCAGAACATATTATTTAACTAGCTGATACAACTTCCCGCGTGGAATTTCTTTATTTTATTTTTTAGTGCATAATCCTATTTATTTTTCCAAAATAAAAGTAACAATCGCCGTTCAGGAGATAAGCCGTGGATGTACACAGGACCGCAAAGAAAAAGGGTCGGTTAGAAAATCTATATCTTCAAAAGTATTTATTTGACCTAGCTTCATGAAATAAACACTAATGTCTGAAAACATAACTCTTGACCAGTCATTCAGAGTCCAATTCTCGTGTTCCCTACCATAACTCAACCTTGAGTTTCTGTAGTGTTTTTCTAGTTTTGGGTCATTTGCAGGTCTTAATGGCTTTAAATTTGCTTCAACCAGACGCAGCCTTACTGTATCTCTACTCAAATTGTTTCCACCAGCTCGTAATAATGATTCTTTACTTTAACAGATGGAAGAAAGCGATTTCTCAAAATTGTTGACACCATATAGCGATCCCTCCGCGCCGTCGTGCACCTTGTTTGACCTGTTCCTAGTCTTTGAAGATTTTTTTTTGCCGTGTGTGACCGGCTTTAGAATTGTCTCACCCCTCTCCACCCATGGGAGTCGTAAGGGCCGACTGAGGGAATACCGAGGGAGTTGGCAGCAGCACTCCTTTGAGTATTAACAACACCCACTGCGATCGCCAACCCGCCTGCCAAGCGTGGCGATTACGGCACTATCCCCCATTCTTAGGGAGGCCTATGTCCAGCAGTGGACTTTAAAAGGGTGATGGATGGATGGAGTCTTCGAAGATTAGATCCAGTTTCATGGAAACGATGGAGTACTCGCTGAACTGTAGAAAGAGTCACACCAACAGTTCTCCCTGTATTTCGCTGACTGTGCTCATCTTCAAGCATTGTCAGGATCCTGGTACATTCTTCAGGGGTTGAAGACATGATGACTTCAGAATAATAAAATTTATAAGGCCGAGGCACCATATTTATAACTTTTTTATTGCAATACTAACACAAAAGCGAAACAATTGTTTTGAATTTTTTGGTACTAAATTCATAAACGACCACGAATTTACATTTTCAGTTTTTATACAATTAACATTTGCCGTGTGGGGCCGGCTTTTTTTTACGGCACTATCCCCCATTCTTGGGGAGGCCTATGTCCAGCAGTGGACATAAAAGGCTGATAGATGGATGGATACAATTGGACGTAGTTTAGCAGAAACGACCTAACCCACAAAGTAATTTTTGAGTTATAGAGGTTTTAAGTTTAGATGATAATTGCTACGACGATATTGAAATTAGAATATTATGAAATATTATCACATATAGATAAATATACAACTTTAGTTATAGTACAAAATCTGACGTATTTTTCGAGTTATTTGGCAAAATGAGTTTGTTTGTTTGTTGAATTTATTTTAATTTCTCAAAAAGAATCTAAGTATCAAAAATTGTGTTCAAATTAATATTTAAATAAAAAAATTCTGATTATTTATTTTGCAAAATACCTATATTTAGAAATCCAACAATTTTCTTTAAAACTAGCTATTTTTCACCGTGATTGTCATCATCTTAGTCCTGCTGCACTTCGAAATCTGTCTCTGCTCCAACCCTACCGACATCTTCCACAGATTTCTTTTCCTTTAAAGGCTTATAACAGCTAGACTGTGAAACTGCAGTCTTTTGGAATATGAAAAATTGACGTTATATCGTTTAATTTGGCCTGTGCAATTTCTTTGCCATCAGGCCAAAGGAAAACGAACGTTTCATTTGACTTTTT
Source organism: Leucoma salicis (assembly GCA_948253155.1). Taxonomy (NCBI): domain Eukaryota; kingdom Metazoa; phylum Arthropoda; class Insecta; order Lepidoptera; family Erebidae; genus Leucoma; species Leucoma salicis. The sequence continues at coordinate 11,615,483 of OX411806.1, forward strand.
TTTTTATGTAGAGCTCTCTCTTTCATCTGTTTTCATAAAAATGGAATGTTTACAATACAAAAAGTATTGTAAACATTCCATTTTTTACATTACATTTTTTATGGCCTACGGTGGCACACGAGCAAAAGGCCCACCTGATGGTAAGTGATATTCACCGGTCATGGACTTTGCCAACACCAAAGCACAGCCAACACGCCGCCAACGGTGAGTAAAGTGCTCGTCTCGAACCTTGTTTATAGAGGGACAAGTAACGCAGGGGAAATATCGCAGCAAGAAGTTTATTCCAAATGTTACGCACACGTGTTAGAGAAGAACGCTGAAAACGAACCGTCTTGGACGAGATCATCTCCAGGTGGTACTACGGCGCCGTGGTTTGTTTGTAAAACGGCGATGTTGGTACTCAAACAGTTCTTCAAAGTACTCCCCATTGAAAAGTCAATAGAACACACAGATAGACCTAAAGTCTCCGCTGCCCCAATGACTCCAGTCCATCCGTGAGATTGGGATCATCGACAATTCTAACAGTATGCATTTGCAGGGAGTCAAGTGGGTCCAGCTGTTTGGCTCTGGTCAGAACGCCCAGTTTTGCTCGCCTATTTAGCTTTGCCCTCCAAAGGACTCCCAAACTGGACTTTCCTAGATATTTCGATGCCGAGGATTCCAATGCTCTCGAAAACTGGCTGAGTTACCCCTTAGAACTGGAGCTCCACGACAAATGCCTCCTTTGCAGTGAACGCGCAAACCTGTCTTCGTAGGGTTGATTTAAACCAAGTTCTTTCTCGAAAATAAATATATCTTTCTTTCTTTCTCCCCATTCCAAGCCCGCTCTAGAAGACTCGACTTCAGAAACAGGTTGGGTCCGCTTCTCTTCTAGAGTGTACCGAGGAACTTTCTGACTGCTGGTATATCGCGCATGACCCGTGTTGTCATCTATATAGCAATACTCTATTGAGAGAAAGTCACTGGTATGCAGGATGATCAGCGTTGAGGAGAGCGTCGCCTTATGGTACGCCAGCATTAACCCACATGGTAACGGAGCAGAATCCGTCTAGTACGACTTTGATGCTCGGACCATGGAGAAAGCTAGCGACTCATTTGCCTTTACTACTTTACTACGACTCATTTTCCTTTACTACTTAGCTTCAGTAGAATAGAAGGGACTTATACCAGACCCTTTCGAATGAATTTCTTTAGTCTTTATTTAGATATTTTTATATATATTTTTAGCATTTGACATGCTTAGCACTATACATTAAACACGAAGTGAAAAATGTGAAATCGAAAATAACAGTCAGGAGCAGGATTTGAACCTGCATCTTCTGGATACCGTCCAGATGCTTTACCAATTCAGCCATCCTGACAATTGCTCCTGACTGCTAATTTCGATAACACATCATACTTAACGTCTTTGGGTGACGCCTGCGCCATCTGTCAGAAGTATTTTCATACATTATACCGACCAGGTAAACTTAATTTTACAATTAAGATTTTACCTAATAATGACGCAAACCCTTTAAATATTTAGATATTTTTATATATATTTTTAGCATTTGACATGCTTAGCACTATACATTAAACACAAAGTGAAAAATGTGAAATCGAAAATAACAGTCAGGAGCAGGATTTGAACCTGCATCTTCTGGATACCGTCCAGATGCTTTACCAATTCGTTTCTTTACTTTCGTCTTTAGTCAATTCACTTTTTCGTAATTTCATCTTTGGGTCTTTTCATCTGAATGTAAAATCGGGTTGTTCATTCATAATACATTTATCAGAAATGACCCACACAGCTTGAGTCGTTTTAGCTGAATAAAAAAAATACTAATTTCCATTAGGGTAATTTAACTGAAAAAATATACTAATTTCCATTAGGGTAATTTAACGAATAATTATGTATTTATTTAAATAAAAATCACTAATTTAGTCTTTAATTGGCACACCAATATTATGATTACATTAACATAAATAGCGATTGTTTATCGATTTTTGTGTTCATCACTACTACTACTATGTGGTATAATTATTTTACAAAATGACAGTAGCTAATGTCAAATGGAATCTAAATCTAATTATAAGATTCTGGCGGGAACCTTTAAGTGGAAAGGCGCAATTTTCAACTCTTTTTGAAAATAATTTTTAATATCACATTAGTTTGCAAATACTTTATTTCAGCTGTAAATAGATAATATAAGGTGTATGTAAATATAGAATAATGGCCAAAACAAAGCGAAAACGCAAAAGAAAGGAAGACGATGGATGCTCCATAAACGAATCACAAGAGGGCGAACATTCGGATGCTTCTTCGGAGTCATCCTTCCAATCTATGGTGGAGGTCGAGGAACCCGGGGAGAAATATAAAACGTATACCGTACCGGACTACTTACGCAAATATCCGGAAAATTCTAAAAAGTCTGAGTTTGTCGTGTTTCTCAACCATAGAACACGGGATAAGCCAATCAGCGATTTTGATCGCCTGGCATTATCAAAGGCGGTAAGAAAATACTGCGTGTCAGGTATCCTCCACATGAGGCCAATAAACAGATATAAAGTAGGTATTACTTTTGACGTACCCAACAATGCCAACATGTTTGTACAAAACAAAAAGTTATTGGACGATTTAAATATGCATGCTTCAATTCCAGCTGGTGATACGGAGGTTACTGGGGTTCTGTCCTCAGCACCAGTCGGGTATTCTAATAAAAAAATTTTTTCATTAATAGACAGCTCTCGCAATGTAATTCAGGTCCGGCGGTTTATGCGCAAGTTGCGGGATGATAGTGGAGCATTTGTTTTCCGGCCAATGCAAACGGTGGCAGTAACATTTGCGTCCACTGTTCTTCCTGAATTTGTTTACCTTGATTCCTGGCGTCACGAGGTTAGTGTATATATACCACCAGTCAAGCAGTGCTTGAAGTGTATGCGTTTTGGGCACATTGCAAAATACTGTAAAAATAGTGAAGTATGTTCCATTTGCACAAAATCACATAGCTATAAGAATTGTACAGTTAATAAGGAGAATGCCAAGTGTTCTAATTGTAGTGGTAACCACATTGCTGTGTCTGCTACTTGCCCCATTAAGAAACAAAAACTTGAGGAAAATAAAATCAAATCTCACACAGCAAAATACTCAGATTTATTTAATGAAAAAGAATTTCCACATTTGACCTCAAAGTCTTTAGACACACAAATACAAAACATTATGAAATCGGATAAGTTTATTAACATATTAGTAGAAGCTGTAGTAAAAATATTAAATAATAAAGATAGTCCCATTAATTCAAATTCAATAAAAAATATTTTGCAGCAAACTTTTAGTACTAAATTGGTCCCTAAACAAACTTAATGGATACACTTAATTTACTTCAATGGAATGCACAAAGTCTTGTAAGCAATAAGCATGTATTTACTCAGTTTTTGTATGAGCAAAATATTCATATCGCTATAATATGTGAAACTTGGTTGCGACCAAATCAAACATTTAATATAAAAGGTTATAAAACAGAAAGAAATGACACAGGTAACAAACATAATGGTGTTGCTATACTAATTCATAACAACATAAACTATTCTAAAATTGACACATATTTTGATAATTCATTGCAGAATATTTGTGTTGAGATTACAATTAATAATAAAAAAATTAATATTGTTAGTTTTTACAGTCCTACTAATTGTAATCCTATCTTTGATAAGCATAAATTTGACAGCTTGATTAAATCTATCCCTAGTCCCATGATATTTGCTGGCGATTTCAATGCCCATCATACGTCTTGGGGTTGTAATTCTGATTCTTCTCGAGGAAAACTTGTGTTGGAGGTAATAGACGACAACAATCTTGTTTTGTTGAACGACGGTCAAGCTACGACAGTCGGCACTCACACATGGCGACCAAATGCTTTGGACTTAACATTAGTTTCGCCTTCAATAGCCCTGCAATCTGAATGGTTGGTTCATGACAATCCTCTTGGAAGCTATCATCTTCCTGTAATAATAAAAGTTCTAATTAGTAGTAATGTTTCAAACAGTAACTCCAGAGGTGGATGTGAACCATTGCCCACTTACCCTAAATATAAACTAGTCGATTGGAAACAGTATGAGGATAATGTAAATTCCCTTTTGTTAAATTTCAATAGTGAATTCTCTAGCGCTAAGGATGCATATGTTCAATTTTGTTTGATTCTGCGGTTAGCTGTCGAAAAATCTACTATTTGTCATAGACCTCATCAATCATCAACTAATATAACCAGTAAAAGTTATAAAAAGCGCCTGTATCTTCCTTGGTGGAATCACTCATGTGCTGAAGCGGTACAGAGGTCGAGAGAAGCTTATACCAGCTTTAAATATAATCCTTCATTGGAAAACTATATACAATTTAAAAAATTACAAGCATTAAAAAAACTCACCATAAAAACTGAAAGGCAAAATAGCTGGGCGTCACTTTGTAACTCTTTCAATCGTTGCACTCCTTTATCTGTAATCTGGAAATACATGCGTAAATTTAATAGAACATTTACTCCCAATACATCAAATAATGATAACTGGATATTAGACTTTTTGAAAAAATTTACACCTGATTTTGTACATTCTTGTTTTCTTCCTGATATGTCTACTACTAGTAGTACTAGTCAATCTAATAATAGCTTTTTGTCTAACCCTTTTTCACTTGAAGAACTAAAATCAGCTATTTTTACACGTCGAGATACAGCTTTCGGACTGGACGGTATTCCATATATCATGTTTAAAAAACTTGGCACTACAGGTCTAAATATATTTTTGCACATTTTAAATTCCCTTTGGGCAAATAATGAAATACCAGTTGACTGGAAAACAGATTGTTTAATACCTATATTAAAATCCGAAAAACCTAAGGAGAGGCCAGATTCTTATAGACCAATAGCACTAACATCTTGTGTTGGCAAAATATTTGAACAATTGTTAAAACAAAGGCTTGAGTTTTATGTTGAGAAAAACAATATCTTACCATACAATCAGTTTGGATTCCGACGAGGTTGTTCTGCTCGAGAGAGCATTTGTCAATTACATCTTGACATTAAAGCTAGTCTTGAAAATAATGACCTTTTGTTAGCAGTTTTCTTTGATATTGCTGGAGCTTTCAACAGTGTCAACATTCAAATACTTGCTGATGAATTAAAAGCCATAGGTTTTCCTGGAAAAATAATATATTGGATTTATAATTTTTTAACAGATCGAAAAGTCTTCGTTAAATTCAATAATAAGTTGTATGGTCCAAGACATAGTTCCTTAGGTGTATGTCAAGGTGGGATATTATCACCATTGATATATATATTATATATCCATCGTTTAAATTCAATTCTAGGTCCAGAAGTAAAGAATTTACAATTTGCTGATGACTTGGTTGTTTATACTATGGGTAATCAGATAAGACCATTAGTTATCCTTATAAATAGTGTCTTAGAAAATTTATACCAGTATTTTTCTTATTTAAATCTTTCTGTAAATGAAGGTAAATCAAAAGTAGTAATATTTGGAGATAACAGTGGCACCTTACCAGTTGTTTGTTATAATTCCACTCCTTTGCCTATTTCATTGGACATTAAATTTCTTGGTGTAATTTTCTGCAATAACTTATCTTGGAAAAAATATGTTGATTGTGTCATCATGAGGGCCAATAAAGTCTTCAATATATTGAAATCTCTTGTAGGAACTACATGGGGTGCTGATCCAAAAGTCTTATTAATGTTATATAAATCTTTAGTTCGTAGTCATTTTGAATATGGTTTCACATGTTTCGCTTCTGACAGCAAATTGGTTGATAAACTAGACAAAATACAAAATAAAAGTATGAGACTCATTACTGGAGCATTTTGCACTACCCCAATCAATACAATGCAAGTAGAGTGTAGGCTCCCACCAATTAGTATTAGATTTTCTTATCTCAGAGAGAGATTTATTTTGAAATTATATAGCACTAATAATGTTTTACTTAACAATCTAATTAATTCCTGTGAAACAGCTCTAATGTACACTTGTAAATCACTTTACATACTTCAGGATCTTCCAGAATTTATACAATATGTTACTAATTTAAATATCCACAAAACCAATCAAAAATTACTGTGCTATGAGGGCTCATATGATTCTAAATTTCCTGCAATGCAAATTATAATTGATCAACAACTATCCACCAAAGAACAGGTCTATAACAAGCTAATTGAATGGTATGATCATGGATTTGTTTATACTGATGGTGCCAAAAATGAGAGAAGTGTTTCCTTTGCCATATATAGTTTGTCCTTAAATTTAGGGATAGGACTTAAAATAGACAAAAATGCTAGTATTTATACAGCAGAAGCTGTGGCCATATTATCTGCATTAAAACATATACAAAATACAAACAAAGGTGTTTCACAATGGGTGGTAATAAGTGATAGCATGAGTGTTCTGAGAAGTTTAGAAAAACATAAAAATGCTGCTAACATTAGTAATATCATATATGAAATTAAAAAGACTTGGCTTGATCTATTTAATATGCAAATTACAGTAGTCTTCATGTGGGTTCCATCTCACATAGGAGTATCAGGGAATGAAAGGGCTGATTCTTTAGCAACAGAAGCTAGAGATCTTGATACCACAACATTTAGTATTTCTCTACCATATACTGACGTCATATGTTTGTTAAGAGATAGGATGTGTGAAAAGTGGGAGAAACACTGGAATCATACAGTTCAAACTCTCAATAAAGGTACTTGGTATGCTACATTGGGAGTTCCAATTAACAAGATACCCTGGTTTTGTAAAAGGCGGTCGTTTCATAGCAGAAAGTTTTACTCCACCTTGTGTAGATTACGTTTTGGTCATTGTAGACTAAACTTCCATTTGTCTCGTATGAACATGGTTAGTTGTGCAAAGTGCGAACGTTGTCCGTCACAGGAAGATGAAACTATATCTCACATTGTGTATAGTTGTTCGGCCTTTGGCATTCAGCGCCTTGTGTTGATGGCTGAACTTGCAGAAATTTACGACGGTGCAACAAACATCCCGCGTGCCGCTGAGGAGCTCCTTAAGAATGTATCAACGTACGAATACCTATACAATTTTATAAATAATACAGTGAATGCAGTTTGAATTTGTACATAATTTGTGATATATGTACATAATTTTCGATAAGCTTTGTAATTATTATTTTTTTCAGTTAATTATTTTAGATTTTTAGGTTTTGTTTACGTGTACGTACGTCGTAAGTACGTATTCAAAATGATCATGACATTTCATGTCATTCGCCGGACTTTGACTTCTGAACAAGCTTAGAGCAATCTCAAGCACTGGACGAAACTTTTGAGATTAGATCAATATATGTATATTATATAAAAATGAAAAGTATAAAAAACGAAAGAAATACTTAAGACAACATTTATTTGAAATTCACCCAAAAAAGAAAAACAAAATCCCAAAAATACTGAAGACTTATAATTTGAAGACACATTGAAGAATTTCAAAACAACTGAAGACATAAGATAAATAAAATCATACCACACTTAAGACTAGGCGGCATGGTTAAAAACCTTAGCCTGTCCTGAAAGGACGAAGAGAAAAAAAAAAAAAAAAAATCTAATTATAATTCCGAATATAGACGGACTATTTTGCATCGGGGCTCGTAGAAGTCTTAGGAAACCCATTATAATATCAATTATTATCAAAAAACTAGGTAGTAACCAGTTCCAAACATTTCTTTAAACATAGGTTAAGTTATGGTAAGGATTAATATGCAATCATGGACGTATTAAAGGAACGGACAGCGCCTCGCTAAGACAAAATTGAGGATACGTAATGGCGGCGGCTATCTATTTATGAATGAATTTAGTGTTGCCATGTTAGTCAAATTTACCCTTCTTATTATACATATTAAAAATAACAGGTTAGCAGATAGATTTATTGGAAATGTATATGAAATATACCGTACTATTTCAAAAGGTTAATAGTGCAAAAAAACTATTTTACTGTATTTATTTAAAACTTAAAATAAATCATCGGTAGATAATGGGTAATAAAGGATAACATAATTATGTCGATAAAACGGGATTAACTTGCATGTTTGTCGGGACTACAGTGGCCAAGGTGTCTTTACTGCTTTGACAATTAATGTGTCTCCGAGGAATCCGATGCAGTTGTAATCGGTAGAGTTATTGTTCTAGCGCAGATGGGGTTCACAGAATTCTAGGAAACTATAGCTCTTTTTTGAGGTGAGCGGAATACACAAAGCTTATTGTTTTACAGTTTTATCTTATCTATATGGGCCGCTACAGTTTCTAATTGTAAGCAGATATATTATATTATTATTAAAATAGAATATTTTGAAGAGTGGCTAAAGGTAATTTTGATGATTTTGTTTTGGTATTAGATAACGCTTCTTACCACTCCCATAAGGTAGAATAAAACTGCCACTACAGGGTGGCGTAAGGCCCAGTTCAAAAGTAGCTAAACTCAAAGAATGTAAACAATTAATAAATTAATACACTGATTAAAGCAGAATTACTGTAAATCATTACAAAAGAAAAGACTTATTATCAAAAAATGTAGTTGAGGAGTTCACTGTCGAGTATGGTGTCAACATCTTAAAAGACTTCCTTAGCACTGTAAATCAAACCCCATATAACTAGTATGGGCACAGGTAAAGGGGCGTGTCGCAAGAAATAACAAATGTTTTAAAATGGCTGAAATTAAAGAATTATTTACTGAGGGCTAAAGTTGTTGACACTGCAATGGTAGTCGAGATATATCGAGTGTGTTATTATACTTAAAGTAACTTAATAAAATGATGCTACTCATTCACCTTATTGATAATGTAACAGAAAGATTCTTAGTAAAATGTTGATTCTGAAAGTTTTCAGAAATAAATTGTGATTAAGAAAGTTCGGCTTTTATTTTTTCCATTTTGACTAAAATGATAATAAGCAGATAAATAGGCATCTACGGTGGGCATCTATCACCTTATTTTAAGTCGCTTTCGTTAAATGCGATTTTCTTATGAACATAAATAACACTCGCAAATGCAATTTTATTACGTTACTAGCCTTTCCTCGCAGCTCCGCCGCAGCCAAAAGTTAGTTTTTGGGTTGTATCTCAGCTCGCCGATAAAGTAGCGTATAAAATGTATACCAGTTGTTAAGTGTAATCAAGAGCTATCAAATAAAAAGTTGCATCAAAAGTTTTCGTTCAGCAGTTTTTGCGTGGTGCGCGAACAAACAAACAGATAAACAGAAAAAATATTAAAAAAAATTGTTTTGTGTTTAGTTACGCTTATATAGTCTATTACAGTATTTTTTTCTAAAATATCTTAAATGTACAGACAGCTATGTTACAGTTTCATAATAGTATAGAAACCGAAAAATTAAAAAAAAAAAATTGTCATTGGCGAAATCATCGGGACCGCCAGAATGAAGAATTGAATTGAATTTGTTTTTGACTGTCAAGGAGTCATCGTTAGTAAACCAGTGCCACACTATCGATAGTTCTGTTATCGATTGTTGACCTCGAAAATCAGTTAGGATATCGATTGTGCTATCGATAGTATCGATTCTATCGAGAGTATCGATACTATCAATAGCATAAAATGTGCTAATACTATTAATGGCTAGCAATACTATCGATAGAATCTGACTTCGATTGTCATCACGCTATTGATGCTATCGATAGAATCGATAGTATTATAGTTCCAGAAGAGTGTACTATCGATACTATCGATATTACCGATACCAAAAATAGTATTGAGCTATCAATTGTTGCTTATTTTTCGATAGTATTGACAAAAATGTGACGGCAAAAATGTATTACGTTTCATATGATTGTAACCTCCGAACCATTCGTTATTTACTAAAAATGGAGTTTAATAAAAAAAGTAAGTAAACTTAATTATTTGTGTTATTGATAATGATTTTTTTTTGGTAGTTTTGTAATTTATTTAAAAAAATTTAGCAAACATCACACTAGTAGCGGAAACAGAAGAATTCGACAAAGACTCAATGTGACAGCCCACCATTACCAAAGCGACTTGCCACAGGTAAGAAGATTAATGTTTATTTCTTTAACTAATGTATAAGTTAGTTAATATTATGTACGTCCTCGTGGATCCTCTGTTGTGTATTTCGTTTATATTCTAAAATCTATAAAGCTTTTTATGTTTATCCCATTTACCGATTTTTAATATTACTTCATCAGAAGCTAGTGAACGCGTGATTTTATGCGGAGACTTGAATGGATGGGTTGGGACCAAGCGTCCAGACTTCGAGCATGTGCTTAGTCCATTTGGTGATAAGAGAGTGAATGATGCAGGGATAGATTTGATTCTGGTAGACAGTCGCCTCCGAATTCAAATTCTGGATACAAGAGCCTACAGGGGTCCCACTGTCGACACGGACCACTATCTCGTTATTGAGGAGTGATCTGTTCAGAAAGTGGAGACACTGGCGAGAACGTGTCCACTTCGGAGGGCTTGAAAGAATAAAGATGAAAAGATGCAAGAAGAGAGTGTAAGAGCAAAGTATGCAGAGGGTGTGAACGGCTGACAATGGCAAGTCAGCCGGGATCTGACATAGAAGAATGCTGGAGAGTATTAAAAGATAGTATGGTAGATACAGCGAAAGAAGTATGTGGATGCTCAAAGAAGCATAGGAAAGTGAAAGGCGATGCATGGTGGGATACGGAAGTAGCAGCTTTCGTAGACCAAAAGAAGAAAGCGTGGCTGGACTATGTATCTTCTTTGAATCTGAGTGCAAGTATGAAAGAACAAAAGAAAGAAATATACCGGCAACGTAAGAGTGACATAAAAGCCTTAGAGAAAGAGAAGCGTGATAGAGCAAATATGATTGCAGAAGAAAGGCTGAACAAAAAATTAGAGAGCAACACCAAACTTTTCTGGAGGAAGGTGAAGAAAACTCGGAGTGGTTGGTCAGCTTTCAGAATGAATAAAATAAGGTCTAAAGGTGGAGACATTCTTACGCAAACAACATGTGTTAAGCCGATGGAGTGAATATTTTGGAGATATGTATGCGGATGTCAGGGTCAGGTCAGGTCAGGGTGATGCTGGTGTCACATGTGGTCTAACAGATCAGCATTCGGCATCCTCTGATGACATTAGTATGGATGAAGTTGAATGGGCGATTAGAAGTTTGAAAAATGGTAAGGCAGCGGGTATTGATATGGTGTCTGCTGAGATGATCAAGCTTGGAGGCTCATGTGTCTGAGAATCCTTCCTGATGCTTCTCAATTTATGTTGGAGCTCAGGAATGGTTCCCAAGGACTGGAGAAGCGCAGTCATCGTGCCCTTGTTTAAAAAAAAGGGTTCACGTTATGACTGTGCAAACTACAGAGCCATAAGCTTGACCAGTTTGGCAGCCAAAGTGTGTAGTAAGATTATTGAAAGGAGAATGAGGATGGTGTCTGATGAATTTTTGTGTGAGGCACAAGGAGGTTTCAGGTGTGGAAGGGGATGCATGGATCAAGTGTTTCCTCTGCGCAACATTGTGGAGAAGCATCTGGCTGTAGGCTAGAGGGTTTTCTGCAGTTTTGTGGATTTGGAGAAAGCATTTGACACGGTTGTACGATGGTTCGGACATGTGGAAAGAATGCCGGACGAATGACTGGTTAAGAAGATGTACAATGCGAAAGTGGAAGGGTGTAGGTACAGGGGGAGACCGAGACTCACCTACCCAGACCAAATTGGTCATGTATTGAAGGAAGGTGGAGTCAGGAGTCTCCGAAACCGGCGAGCATTTATGAAGAGAGTTATGAATGTTGAGGAAGCGAGAGATGTATGCAAGAATAGAGCCTCTTGGCACTCTGTTCTTTCTGCCTACCCCACAAGGGAAATGGCGTGATGATAAGTAAGTAAGCAAGTAATATTACTTTGGTAAAACCACTAAGTTCCACAATTAACCAATAAGAATCTAATTAAACTATTATTACAAACTAGGATTGGAAGATTCACCTGAAGTGTTCGACCAACATTCTCAAGATTGGTAGGAATATCATTTGACATCGTCAATGCGGGTTAATGTCTCTAGTAACATGATACCTAGGAGGGTAATAACGGCTGAAAGCAGTTCTCAAACGGCAGTTAACCTTACTGACGAGTCAGAAAAATTGGAAGCTGCAAACAAAGCCTTTGGCATTGCGCAAGAACTAAAACTTGTACCAATATTAAAAAGGCTGAATAAGGATGTTATGTTTGACTGTAATGTAATGAATGTAATTGCTCTCTATAATAAGAAAAGAAAAAAATATAAATTAATTATTAGTACTTATTATGTCATACAAAGAAAATGAAACGACTAATTGAGCTTGACCTTTAAAAATCTTTTTATTTTGTCTTATGAACAGCAAGTTCGTTAATGTGCTTTTCACCTAAACGACTGCGTCGGTCACATACAATTTGACCCGCCTTTGAAAAAATTCTCTCGGAGGGCACAGACGTACCAGGAATACACATACCTCTCAACGCAATATTTTTAAGTTGCTTTGGCTGTATGACCAAAACTCGATAGGACATTGTGTCCGAGGTGTTATGGGATTTTCTACATACTGTCTGATATCTACAATCGCATTTGACGTAGCATTACAATTAGTAGTAGTGGAATGCAAATCAAGAAAAGATAGCAGTTTATTAACTTTTGATTTCTTTGCCTCTCAGCTTCTGCATTTTCAGGAGTCCTAGGTTCCAACGAAATTCTATGTATTGCTGCTGACAAATATGCAGAATATTCTTTTTGTGTATAATTTATAGCACGGTCAACTTCCGAGTCTGTTTTAAATCCAAATTTTTTGAAATTTGGGATCAGAAGTGTTGATAAAAAGCATGGCGTTCTGTTTTCATAAGGTTTTAATCTTTTGATGAACGTTGTTTTTAAAATTGTTAGAATGGTTTTTCCTACTTCTGACATTGGTTGCCTCTCCTGTTCTGCGATATTCAGCAACATTCCTTTTATAAGAGGAATTATTAAGCTTATGGTAGTATATTCATCCCCTCATATAGCTTCCGTACTGGTTTCAATGGGCTCAATTATTTTTTCGATTTCTTCCAACAATGAGTAATCCATAGCAGTTAGATTAGGCGGTGAATGAGGGGCTTGATTAATAGCCAAAGTTAGTTCATCTCTCACTTCTTTTATTCTGGTCAACATTTTTAAGACGCTATTCCATCTCGTTTCTACACTTTGAATTAGTTTCAACTCTTTTTTTTTATATCTCTTTGAATAGTTTTAAGTTTCTCTGAGACTGTACTTCTTTTAGATATTTTTATATATATTTTTAGCATTTGACATGCTTAGCACTATACATTAAACACAAAGTGAAAAATGTGAAATCGAAAATAACAGTCAGGAGCAGGATTTGAACCTGCATCTTCTGGATACCGTCCAGATGCTTTACCAATTCAGCCATCCTGACAATTGCTCCTGACTGCTAATTTCGATAACACATCATACTTAACGTCTTTGGGTGACGCCTGCGCCATCTGTCGGAAGCATTTTCATACATTATACCGACCAGGTAAACTTAATTTTACAATTAAGATTTTACCTAATAATGACGCAAACCCTTTAAATATTTAGATATTTTTATATATATTTTTAGCATTTGACATGCTTAGCACTATACATTAAACACAAAGTGAAAAATGTGAAATCGAAAATAACAGTCTGACTGTTATTTTCGATTTCACATTTTTCACTTTGTGTTTAATGTACTTCTTTTGTAAAAACTGACTATAGCTGTACATTTGTCAACTAGATCTTTTAATTCTTTGGATTCAAGGAGCATGTCTTTTATTACCAAATTCAGGCTGTGAGCGAAACAAGGCAGGTGCCGCAATTTAAGGTTGTCAGCTACTTTTACCATTACGGAAGCGTTGTCTGTAACAATAGTCACCACTTTATCATTGCATTTCCACTCGGTCAAGATCGACGAGATAACCTAAAAAAAACAAATATTTAAAAAATGTAATAGCATATTAGCACCTACCTATTTCCGATTTTGAGTTATGAGCGCTTGGTCGTCACACGCCTCTCGCCACGACAACGGCAGGAATGACCCGCTGACCACTGAAGCAATGTAACATAGTTCCAGTGGTCCGCCAATAAAGGCGGAGAGACGGCACACGGCGGGTTTATTTAGTGGGTGCGAGCCCACACTACCCTGTTCGTTGCCCGAATGATGGGGTGTGTGGTTAGGTACATTTCAAATCACCTAAACAAAAAAACAAAGGACTGACCTGCTGCATCAGATGTTACTCATCAAAAAATAAAATGTCAGCTCCCATGCTAGTTTACCTTTTAAAAACATTTCCGCTAAATACAGCATGGCGATACCAGATTGTCATCCATCCATCCATCCATCAGCCTTTCGACGTCCACTGCTGGACATAGGCTTCCCCAAGAGAACACCACAAGGAGCGGTCCTGTGCTGTTTTGCTCATATGGGGGATAGTGCCGTAATTGCCACGCTTGACAGGCGGGTTGGCGATCGCAATGGAAGTTGTTAATACTCGAAGGCGTGCTGCTGCCCACTACCCCGGGAGGGAATACCCTCAGTCGGCTCTTACGACTCCCATGGGTGTAGAAGGGGTAGGACAATTCTAAAGCCGGCCCCACACGGCCAGATTGTCATCATCATCAAATGTACTGGATTATTGGTGAAATAATTTACATAATTACTGTTGAGTTATCAATATACCAAATATTATTGTCTTGATAGTTTGATATTCGTAATAAGTAACGACGATGTAAGAGAGCGAATAGGTAGATATGAAAGAGAGTGCCTATTGGTATAAAGATGCGTAAGGGAATGCTCCGATGGTTCGGACATGTGGATAGAATGCCGGACGAGCGGCTGGTTAAGAAGATATACAATGCGATAGTGGAAGGATACAGGTACAGGGGGAGACCGAGACTCACATACCTAGACCAAATCGGTCATTGAAGGAAGGTGGGTCAGGACTAAAGAATCTCCTATAATATACTAATATCAGTATCAGTCCCGGCTTTTAAATAACATCGTAATGTGCGCACCTACCTACTATCACATGTAAGAGGTTCAGCTCCAATAGTTTGAGAACAACTTATATTTAGCCTTCGCTGTGGAATCATAGAAACCATCTTCACCGTAAGTCTTTTTTATTACTTATGGTGCCAGACCAGTCATGAACCATCTGATATGAATGGTAATTACCTACTGCTCATGGCCTCAACAATATAATATTGCCATTTCGTGGACCAACTTGCTCAAGTTTGCTCCCTTGTCTTGCGCTATACAACTTATTAGCAACAGAAGTCGATTTCAATTTGTATTCCAACTTGCACGTAGCATAGTTTTAGTAGCATAAAGGTGTATTGTATTTTATAATTTGTAAAATTACTTATTAAGTAAGTTAAGTACCTTTTTGATGTGAAACATCTAATGTGGAGGAAGAGTAAAATCGGCTGTTAGCGTGGCGACGCTTTTATTTTACTTGTCCCATTCAAATCTTGCAAGTTAAATTTGACACACTTCCCGGTTTCCAATTGAGCTGAAATTTTGCACGCATATGTATATTGCGTGACAATGCAATATTACGATGACATGGAGCTGATCTGACTTGCTCTTCCACCGGGAGGGCGACCACCAGTACCAAAGAGGCGTCGGGTTTATCGTTCGCAGGTCTCTCGTAGGCAACTAATAACCAAAAGCTATTCGTTGAAGGTCATACAGGTTTACGCACCGACCTCGACACACTCCGACGACGAGGTGGAGGCCCTATATGAGGATATCTCGAAGGTCATCCACTCGTCTAAAACCTACTTCACGGTGGTTATGGGAGACTTTAACGCGAAACTAGGCAAAAGGACAGACGATGAGCTGAAAGTGGGGCACTATGGTTTCGGGCAGAGGAATCACAGTCATGTCTAATGTACATGTTATTTCAGCAGCGGTCCTAGTCGGGAGTGTGCTTCTCAAAGTTGTCGACCACTATGTCTAACTGGGACAAAGGACTCGCCTGAGCAGCGTTCGGGAAGCTAAGGAAGATCTTCTCCTCCAATATTCCGCAGTGTCTGAAAACGAAGGTCTATGACCAGTGTGAGTTACCAGTGATGACATATGGAACAGAGACGTGGTCTCTAAATGTTGGTCTCGTATCAAGGCTCAAAGTCGCTCAGTGGGCCATGGAGAGGGCTATGGTTGGTATTTCCCTACGTGATCGAATTCGTAATACGGAGATCCGTAGGAGAACGATAGTGACCGACATAGCCCGCCGGGTTGCCATGCTGAAGTGGCAATGGGCAGGCCACATCGCTCGACGAACCGACAACGGTTGGGGAAGAAAGGTTCTCGAGTGGCGACCACTTATCGGACGGCGCAGCGTAGGACGGCCCCCCACCATATGGACCGATGATCTGGTCAAAGCTGCGGGGAGCCGTTGGATGCGGTCGGCACAGGCCCGCTCATTGTAGCATTCTCTTGGGGAGGCCTTTGTCCAGCAGTGGACGTTGAAAGGCTGATGGATGGATGGATGGATGGATGAAGTACTTTGTCTAAGATAGTATTCAGGGTCTGATGGTGGAGCTAGAAGGTGGCCATAGGAACTCCAATATTAAACGTCATAACCCCATC
Organism: Leucoma salicis; assembly: GCA_948253155.1. Lineage (NCBI taxonomy): Eukaryota > Metazoa > Arthropoda > Insecta > Lepidoptera > Erebidae > Leucoma > Leucoma salicis. Next base: position 11,632,103 of record OX411806.1, read on the forward strand.
AAGTTGTCGTATGATTCGTCTTGACGAGTACTTTGTCCATAGATGCTATTCAGGGTCTGATGATGAAGCTGGAAGGTGGCTACAGTAACTCTATAAAGAAACGGCGCAACCCTATCGAGTTTGGACTCGTTTGATTCGTCTTGATAAGTACTTTGTCTTAAGATGGTATCCCGGGTCTGATGATGGAGGTGGAAGGTGGCCATGAGAACTCTGTAATGAAATGAGGCAACTCCTTCGAGTTAGGGCTCGTTTGAAATGTCTTGACTAGTACTCCAGTCCTAGATGATATTCAGGGTCTGATGATTGAGCTGGAAGGTGGCCACAGTAACTCTGTAATGAAACGACGCAACCCCATCGAGTTTATACTCGTTTGATTCGTTTTGACGAGTAGTTTGTCTCTAGATAGTATCCAGGATCTGATGATGGAGTTGGAGGTGGTCATGGGTACTCGGCAATTATGCGTTGCAGCCCATCGATTTAGGGCTAGTTTGAGCTATCTAGACGATATTAAGGGTCTGATAATGGAGCCGGATGGCCATGAGCACTATGCTATCAAACGCTGCAATCCTATCAACTTTGGAATCGTTTGATTCATTTTGACAAGTACTTCGGTCCTAGATGATATCCAGGGCCTGTTGATGATGATTTATGTCCGTTTCCGTTATTTTACATATGTCATAATTTTATACAAGCACACATTGAAAAAGTTATGATTTCTACTTATTATTTCTACAAAATAATTTCGATGTTTTCACATCTGGTAGACGTCCCGCGACTTCTATTTTTTTTTGTTTAGGAGGGAAGAATGTACCTAACCGCACACCCCGTCGTACGGGGCAACGAACAGGTTAGTGTGGGGCCCGCACCCACTAAAGAAACCCGCCGTGTGCCGTCTCTCCGCCTGTGTTGACGGACCACTAGTACTGTGTTGGATTACTTCAGTGGCAAGTAAGTAGGTACCTAATTATTATAAATATTTATTAATTTTTTTTAGCTTACCTATACCTACCTAATATCGTCTTGGTTAGCCTTAAATAAATAAATAAGTAGTCATCATTTCAAAGACAAGATTACAAGTGTCACCACCCCATTATTTACCGGAGGTGTCGTACGAAGCGATTACTTACTTACTTATCATCACGCCATCTCCTTTGTGGGGTAGGCAGAGAGAACAGAGTGCCAAAAGGCTGTATTCTTGCATACATCTCTCGCTTCATCAATATTCATAATTATTAAGGAGTAAGCAATTATCACCCATTGCATGGCTGGTAGCTGGTAGCAGGGTTAGGTATCAAGTGAGAGTTTTCTTTTGTAATTGGGCTAGAGTGGTCGGTTCCCAATCTTCCGCATGACGGACCGTGAAACACGTGTGTTTTTGTAGCGGCAGATAGTCCATTCATTCTATTCCCGTCTACGAAATGATATTGAATAGTGGCTCGGCAGTACCTATTCTTTGTATTGCCGAGTCTACAAGCGGCGATTACAGACCAGGATTATTACCTTGACTTGATTGTTGAAGGCACAAGGTAAGCTTGTTGTCGTAAGTACCTACCTATATAAGAGAGCACGATCTTATGAATTAAGATGTTTTATACACGGCAAAGTGGAGGTGAATATGAAGGAGCGACTTTTTTTTGTTTAGGCGGGAAAAAATGTTCCTAACCGCACACCCCATCGTTCGGGGCAACGAACAGGGTAGTGTGGGGCCTTCATCCCACTAAATAAACCCGCCATGTGTCGTCTCTCCGGCTTTATTGGCGGGCCACTGGAACTATGTTACATTCCTTCGGTGGTAGGAGAGCGACACCTGCGCCACGCCGAGAAAACGCTAGGCAGTAGTTTATGAACTCACAAAAGTTACCTCTTCATTGCATTAGATACTATAAAATTAGACTAAGGCCGGCGAATCAGCGGTTCTTCTGTCCATTAGTATTAGCCGCAGCCCATTTGCGCCAGTCACCCTGGTATTTGGTGGGTTAGTTTTCTTGTTAATTACTTTCATGTGTGGATTAACAGTGCCTAAATAGGCATGCATAGCCTTAAATTTTAAATTTAATCAAATTAGTTGAGCAACGCGTCGTCACGCACTATTAAACCCGTCCGCATAACTCTTGCAGGTGTGTAGCCACTTCATTACACTAGACCCATAGATTTTGTTATGACTAGACCCGTTACGAAGTCATAGACAATGAAACTAAAGCCCTCGTCACACAAAGGCGGGAGCCGCGGGAAAGCGCCCGCGATCGCGGACGGGATTTTTTTGTAATATTTGAATTTGTATGCAACCTGTCACATAGCAGCGGGCGCGTTCCGATCTCCCGCGCGAGAAGTTCGGTACGACAAACAGGAGATCGCTTCGCGGGAAGGACGCCCCGGAGTGCGGGACGGGCGGCCGGCGCGGGCGCTGTATTCTACGGTAGTCGTTACAAGCTGTCACACAGAGCGAAGCGATCGCGGGGCGGTCGCGGTCCGATCTCACGAAGAGTATTTTTTTACAACTTGTGTACGATAGTTTCAGTGTCAAAATGAATGCAACAGAAAAACTTATTGAATTAGTTAGACGTCACCCATGTCTATATTATACAAAAGACAGGAATTACAAAAAAATCTTTTTTTTCCCAAATTCTTTTGGGTTTGCGTTTTTTCTTTTGGTACATTGCTAATAAAAGCAGAATTTCTTCTTCGTCGCTGTCCGACATGGTGCTGCGTTACGAAAGGTTGTGAACAATTTGATCGCTTTTGGTATCACACCGGCTGTGTTCCCGCCGCGGGCTGCGGACGGTAGGCTTGTGTGACATGGTACGTGCCGTCTACCGGGCACATTTCCAAGTCCGGGCTGCTACTGAGAATTATTCTTTTTACGAAAAAGCTCAATAACACTGCCCGAAATGCTTCTTTAACTATTATGTAGGTACCTATACGACTTTAAGTGAGACACATAAATATACATTTGTATAATATGCTTATTTAATTTAACAGTTATATCCAATATACATGTCAAGTTCAACTTTAATAAATTCTAAAAACTTAATAAATTAATATCACACTTCTGGTAATGTTTATGTTGACTATCATTAAATGGAATAAAATTTTTAGTAAATATCATAAGAATGCAAAAATAAGAATTAACAAGAGAACTGCAATAGGAAAGAATATGTAAACAGACACTCTTGGATGGCAAACTGATATTAGAATAGATGAATCACTTTCTTCATTTTGCAAACCCTCTTTTGTAGGCTTTTCTACAATAACCAATTCATCACTAAAAAAGTCTATATGGAATTCACATTTGGTTCTGTTTACACATACTTTAGATTCAGAGTTATTAACATATTGGAATGTAGGTTTATATATATCGAAAATGGCATGAATATCATTAACTCCATTGTTACCATAAAATATGTAATAGTAATAGCCGTCAGAAACGACTTCATGAATTACTTTTAGTATGGTTGTCTTCTCCAAGTAAGACGTACTATTACATTGAATTGAGGATGGAAATAAATGATTTATTAATATTTTATCATGGTAACACTCATGTAAGCTATTCTCGAATTTCGAAATGGGATCCTGTGGTTTTAAAGTACTGTTTAAAGCATTCCCACCGTGATGCACACCAGTATCTAATATAGTATTTGGGTTATGTAATGGTATATTTTTTATATTTCTTTTAGGTCTGATAAGATCTTTCTTCGAGTCATTTGTTTGATAATCTTCTTCAGTCTCTATTGAAGAACTTTCATCACTGTCATCTTCAAAATGTGTAGTGTTGTAATCTATATTGTAATCAGTTACATTATATTCATATACAGATTGTGGTTCTTCCAGTGTGACTTGCACTCCTTGGTTTATCACATGTGATAGCTTTTTTCTATGTTTGTATCCTTCAAGTATTCCACATGTATTCAATATTCGGTCACCTTTAACAACTAAGATTTTTGAGCCTGTATGTTGAGAACAGGCCTTTAACTCTACAATGGCACCTTTTAGTAGATAAAACCCCCAATATTCCAGAGTCTCATCTGGCAAATTCATTGATTTTTTCAATTTTAAATGTTTTCTTTTATCTGATATTTCTGGTGTCCCGCTCATTTGGAAGGCACTAAAAGTGCTATTCATTTTTAATGTATGTCTCTCACAAAACACAGACGATTGCCCTTTATGAATTTGTATAACATCTGAGTCAGATATTTTATACATAACATCTGCATACTTAATATTTCTTAAGTATAAAGGTAAAACAATGAGTATTGTAGGTAAAATGGTGGTTAACAAACAGAATGTTATAACCCGCCGAGATCCGCGCATTTTACTTCCATCTGGAAAGAAAGAAAATTTATTTATCCATTAATAGCATGTTACTTATTAATTACTTAAGTAGTAAGTACCTATCTGGATATTTCGTTATAAATTCCTTGTCATTAGTTTCAATTAATGTCAAATTGCATCATCTCTTAGATAAAAACAAAATCATTGAATTAATTTTCGGCTTTTGATAAATGTGATGAAATACTTAAGGAATAGGTTAGCCTTAGATGGGTGATAACATCATGCTAATCTAATAGACCATCTCTCCAATTTATGAAACTAAAAAATATGAAGTACAAAATAATAGGTACATGTATGTCAATTATTATAATATATGGTATTTCCTATTTTAGTGAACTCATTTCTAATCTTTGGTCATAATACTTTTTAAATAATTAATATATCTACCTAAGTAGGATAATGCTTCATTTCATCAAGGTAACGTTTACTGGTCGAATAAATGTAGCATTGTCATTTATTGATTATATTTCAAATTTTCTATTATATAACAACCAAACCACTGGCTGTTCTAATGAGAGAATTTACATTTATCACACATTAGAGTAACCAGGTATAATAATCTTAGATACCTACCTATTGGTAATAATTGAACTACCTATTTGTTTGTTTACAAACTGAAATGATCAATTGAATGATTGATCCCGCAATCAACTTCAATAGTGAAAAGTAGTCTGTGGTGAAAAGTCAAACAAAAGCCAGAGGAGTTTTGGCGGGAACACCATAGATAATATACTAATATAAAATAGGGAACACGAAGAAGATCATGTCGTCGCTCTGCATTATTTTCCTAAACTTGTGTTATTTCAAGTATTAATGTGTAAAAGTGGTGGCCTTTTGCTTATTAACTATTTGTGTATGTGCATCAGTGTTGGCAAGTGTTGTAGTGCGACATAACGTGTTTTTTCCTGTTGTCTCCAAAACTCCATAGAAGCTTCAGTAAGGTTGCCATCGTCTAACTGGAGTGGGAATTTGACTTGACTGACTAATTTTATATGACTGACTTCGACTATGACTTGTTTTATGAACTAAACCTACGTGTGATGAGAGAATAACGATGTTTATAAGTTACTGTTAGGCAGATGGTTCTTCCAACGCCTCAAACAATTTAAATAAATAAACAAACAAAAGCCAAAACTTAACAGTGCGTTCCACTCGGCATCACAGCTCATGTTTTCCAGTTTCACTAGTTTGTGAGCGTTTCACTTGTGAATCCAAGGGAATGTTTTAAGAACCTTACATAAATAACCTATAGATATAGCCATGATATATTAGGAAGTGAGACGGGCATATACGAAATACCTAAGCAAATTGAGATAAAGCTGATTGAGGTAAAGGTGGGTGATAAATAACGTTACGACGAAAAAGTCACTGCGATCAGTCGTTAAAACATGTCGCTGTTACTTAGCGCGAAGTAACAACGTTCCAAAATCACGTATATTGTTCCTACGTTCCCCAAGAACTTCAGTAGTATAAATACCAATAGTTGTCTTTGTCACTCACATCACGACAATACGTAACATGGAACGACCGAACGACCCATGGAACGACCTTGTAGCGAACACGGACGAAACTGCCCGAAGGGCCAATGCAAAAGTATCGGTGCCAGGAGTAAGTACGTATAACCAGAAAGTGACAGGTGTGACCGAGTAATCGACGTGACCAAATCACGTTGATTTGTCACTGACTTTATTGTCACAGGAACAACAGTCACGACAATCGAAAAATAACGCTTTTCCCCAAGTTTAGATTGAGATAGCTGTCTCATATGACGTGCAGGTTTTTCAACTGGCGAACTTTAAAATAGTTTCCCAGTTCCCCACACAACTGCATCACAATGACTACCAGGGATGCCATTAAAAGGAAAATTAGGTGCCGTGTTTTGGGGTTGAAAAAATGCCATGTCTTAAATAAATTTATTCAAAAAGCAAACTTGCACTTAGTTATAAAAGTAAATAATCACAATAATAATAATTACATATTGTTCCTATATTTACAGTGATTAAAAAGAAGGTTTCCGTAAAATTAAAATCTATAAAAATATGTCAGATAAACAAACTTTATTTGAACTTCACTCATCATCACCATACTTTAATATTATAAATTTGAATGTAAGTTTGTTTGTTACGCTTTCACGCGAAAACTACTTAACCGATCATCATGAAACTTGTACACATATTCTTGGAGGTATTATAAGTAACTTATGATACTTTTTATTAAAACAAAATATTTTTTACGAAAGATAAAAAAATTGGTATATATATATATATATATATATACTATATATGTGTATATATATATATACTATCTATGGATATCACTGATACCTTATTTCTTCTACTTAAAACAAAAACTTACTATAAACACACTATACTCAAGTGAAAAGTTTAGAATATGTGTGATACATTTTCTTTTTTAATTTCCTAGCTGTAAGTATTGTTATAAATAAAGTTGTCGCGATTTACAAATCATGACTTAGTATTTCAGCTGTACCACATTCGTAATAACTGTAGTAAATTAAACTAAACCCAACCAGAATAATCTAGTCTACAAATAAAATCTAATGGAAAGAAAAATTAAGCAAAGTGTTATGCGTATAACTATAACGTAACACCATAGACGTATTCTATCCTTTATCTAAGACGTATTTAGTGATGGGATTGTCAGTATGTAGGTAACAAAATAATTAAATTGTGTGTATACCTATACCGTCAACTATATAATATATGTCACTTGATTTAACTACTTGGTATTAATAAAGTCTGTCGATTACGAAAAGTTAACGTGTTTTAATAGGGATGTACTGCTACGATGGATAGTCGATGTATTTTATAATAAAAAAAATATATATTATGCGTAGTTCAATTTTTATTGTTAAAAAGGCTCACAAAATAATTATTATTTCATAGGTAATGCTTGCACTCCCTCGAGTATTAACAACATCCACTGCGATCGCCAACCCGCCTGCCAGCGTGGCGATTACGGCATTATCCCCCATGACGGGACTGAAACCTTTGGCAGAGGAGTACGCCTGTAAGTAACCTCTCCAGTTGGATAATTGTATTAAATGCTCTCTAAAGGGTCAGGTCAATACCTACTGTCAATAGGCAACGAGAATAAAACGCAGGTCTATTATTCTTCCAAGAGTTAAATTGTTTAACTATCAAAAAGATTAAGTATATAATAATATTATATATACGAGTATATTTATATACCGTAAAACAGGGTGAATAGAATTCACGGGGTAAATAGAAATACTCTTGGGAAAAAGTCTAAAAGCCTGTGATTCGAAAACTACTTTAAAAATCGCAATTGTGATTTTTGTTTTTACAATGACAACATTTTTTCTTTGGTCTGACAACATTTGAATAGTTTGAAGTTAGCAAATTATGTGAAAAAAGTGAGATCAAAGTACAACGGTTGTGTGTATGTCTTTTGCGCTCTTATTAACTTCTTTCTAGTTATTATTTAAATTGTGTTTTTGATGGTAAAATTAGTTAATTCGACGGCGAGGTGTATCCAGAATAAATTGGAAAAGTAAGTTATTTTTTATTAGTTTGATTTTTATAAACAAATAAAAATTTAGCACCCTTAAATACTTCTCGATTTTGAGGTGAATAGATACGACTGAGGGTTAAATAGAAACACCATAAGAGGTAAAAACGGGAAAGGGGTAAAAAGGAATGAGAAAGGGTCGAGTTGTTTTATGCATTAAATTAAATACCTACCTATTCATTTTGTTAGTGACGAAATCAATAATTTTTTTGATATTTTATTATTAATTTTTGCTACTATACCAGTAGCGATATGCCACGCATCTACAAACCAGACCAGTAACAAGTATTTAAAATATGACGACAGTAAGAAGTATTTAAAATATGACGTCAACTTAATACAACAGGCTGTTAATGAATATTCTGTGAGTACCTAATAGTTCTCTTGATACTGATATTTCAGTTACAGATCCTAAACTATTAGCAAAAATATTATATGATAATAAAATGAAATGAAAACAACAAAAATATCGAAATTATCACAGAAATGATGAGGAAATACTATCCTGTTTAATGTCTGATACTGATTAAAAATACACATCCGTATTAAAAAAAAAGGGAGTTTGTGATACGATACATTTAAGTATAACATTCCAGAATGAAAAATTTATGTTGACATCCTAAAATTTTTAATAATTACTCATTTTGTGTACTTAATTATTTTGACACCCTAATTATTTTGAACTGATTATTCATCTCGTCACCCAAAGACGTTAAGTATGAATGTGTTATCGAAATTAGCAGTCAGGAGCAATTGTCACGATGGCTGAATTGGCAAAGCATCTGGACTGTATCCAGGAGATGCAGGTTTGAATCTTGCTCGTGACTGTTATTTTCGATTTCACATTTTTCCCTTTGTGTTTAATGATTATTCTTCTGTTTTATTGATTATTGTCAGAAGATTATCATGTTTCAAACTTCGTTGGTAATAAAATTTTAATGCGTTTAATAATTATTAATTAAGTTAATCTTTTTGTAGTCTTAATTCTGAGGCTAAAATTATTTTTGAACTGATTATTTAATAAGCACTGTTCTTGGTTGCGATTATATTCTTTTTAATTTTAATAAAAAGGTTTTCTAATATATTATCTATGTACACCCTTTCATTTCATTATCGAGTTTTGGCGGGAACACGAAGAAGATCATGTCGTCGCTCTGCATTATTTTCCTAAACTTGTGTTATTTCAAGTATTAATGTGTAAAAGTGGTGGCCTTTTGATTATTAACTATTTGTGTATGTGCATAAGTGTTGGCAAGTGATGTAGTGCGACAGAACGTGTTTTTTCCTGTTGTCTCCAAAACTCCATAGAAGCTTCAGTAAGGTTGCCATCGTCTAACTGGAGTGGGAATTTGACTTGACTGACTAATTTTATATGACTGACTTCGACTATGACTTGTTTTATGAACTAAACTTACGTTGATGAGAGAATAATGATGTTTATAAGTTACTGTTAGGCAGATGGTTCTTCCAACGCCTCAAACAAATTAAATAAAAAAAAAAAAAACATTACTTTATCTGTGTACCTACTTACTTTTATTAAAACAAGAACAATGAAATAATTAATAACGACATAGGTACCTACCTACCTAACATAAAGTATTTTGCCAACCCTATCACTTTTCTCGTCGTATCTACTGACCCCGTATCACAGAACAATATTACTCAAGAGCCCCGTATTCCGGGCAAATAGAAATTGACCAGTTTTTTGTGTTTTTCTCCTAAGATTATAATTTGGCATTACAATAAAATTGTAATTAGGTTGTAAAATAACATAAGACTCCCACAACGAAAGCAGCTTTATTGCCAGAAACTTAGAATTTATATTGTTAAAGTTCAAACCTTGAAAGTGCAGACTGTTTCTATTAAACCCGTTTTACCGTAGCTACACCTAGAATTTCTTTTTCTTGGGCTACTTAATAACGAAGTGATTTTCGGCAGTCTAATGTCCAATTTACATTTCAATAAGTAGGTACAGTAGCGAGTCAACTAATCTGCGAGTTAAGGTGTTACTGTCGTTTGAACGGCAAAAGCGAGTTTTATTTTACTTGTCCTGTTCAAAACTTGCAAGTTAAATTTTACACACTTCCCCTTTCATTTCACTATCGAGTTTTGGCGGGAACACGAAGAAGATCATGTCGTCGCTCTGCATTATTTTCCTAAACTTGTGTTATTTCAAGTATTAATGTGTAAAAGTGGTGGCCTTTTGATTATTAACTATTTGTGTATGTGCATAAGTGTTGGCAAGTGATGTAGTGCGACAGAACGTGTTTTTTCCTGTTGTCTCCAAAACTCCATAGAAGCTTCAGTAAGGTTGCCATCGTCTAACTGGAGTGGGAATTTGACTTGACTGACTAATTTTATATGACTGACTTCGACTATGACTTGTTTTATGAACTAAACTTACGTTGATGAGAGAATAATGATGTTTATAAGTTACTGTTAGGCAGATGGTTCTTCCAACGCCTCAAACAAATTAAATAAAAAAAAAATCATTACTTTATCTGTGTACCTACTTACTTTTATTAAAACAAGAACAATGAAATAATTAATAACTACATAGGTACCTACCTACCTAACATAAAGTATTTTGCCAACCCTATCACTTTTCTCGTCGTATCTACTGACCCCGTATCACAGAACAATATTACTCAAGAGCCCCGTATTCCGGGCAAATAGAAATTGACCAGTTTTTTGTGTTTTTCTCCTAAGATTATAATTTGGCATTACAATAAAATTGTAATTAGGTTGTAAAATAACATAAGACTCCCACAACGAAAGCAGCTTTATTGCCAGAAACTTAGAATTTATATTGTTAAAGTTCAAACCTTGAAAGTGCAGACTGTTTCTATTAAACCCGTTTTACCGTAGCTACACCTAGAATTTCTTTTTCTTGGGTTACTTAATGACGAAGTGATTTTCGGCAGTCTAATGTCCAATTTACATTTCAATAAGTAGGTACAGTAGCGAGTCAACTAATCTGCGAGTTAAGGTGTTACTGTCGTTTGAACGACAAAAGCGAGTTTTATTTTACTTGTCCTGTTCAAAACTTGCAAGTTAAATTTTACACACTTCCCGGTTTCTGATTGAGCTGAAATTTTACACGCATATGTATATCACGTGACAATGCAATATTATGATGACACGGAGCTGATCTGATAATGGAGCTGGAAGGTGGACATAGGAACTCTATAATGAAACGGCGCAACCCCATCGAGTTTGGGCTCGTATGATTCGTCTTGACGAGTACTTTGTCTCTAGATGGTATCCAGGGTCTGATGATGGAGCTTGAAGGTGGCCACAGTAACTTGGTAATGAAATGATGCCACCCCATCGAGTTTGGGATCGTTTGATTCGTCTTGAAGAGTACTTTGTCTTAAGATGGTATCCAGGGTCTGACGATGGAGCTAGAAGGTGGCCATAGGAACTCCGTTATAAAACGACATAGCTCCATCGAGTTTGGGCTCGTATGATTCGTCTTGACGAGTATTTTGTCTCTAGATGGTATCCAGGGTCTGATGATGGAGCTGGAAGGTGGCTACAGTAACTCTGTAATGAAACTACCCCAACCCATTGATTTTATACTCGTTTGATTCGTCTTAAGGAGTACTTTATCAAGTTATGATAATTTTATTTCTACAAAATAATTTCGATGTTTTCACATCTGGTAGACGTTCCGCGACGTCTAGTTTTTTTTTTTAGTATAAAATAATGAAGTGGTCTAATAACACTATCTTTGCATTTGTAGAAGTACTCATGTTTGAGGCACTTATGTTTGTTTAGTTGTAAAATGTAATATTTAAAAATAGACTAATAAAAAAAAATAGAAATGAGGGTCCACTCATTCTTAAAACATATATCTGTATTCAACTGTCTTCCTCAGATAATTATGGATTATGGGTAGAAGGGTACTGCTGACACCACATTAATTTCATCTCGCAATCCACTTTCATTTCCATATGCGTTTGGGTCTATTCATTTCCATTAATAACTAATTTTCAATGTGTTTTTTTTTTGATAACTATAGACATTATTCCTTTTATTATACGCACGTAAATTCATATATTAATCCATTTATTTAGATTGTTTTATATATATTTTTAGCATTTGACATGCTTAGCACTATACATTAAACACAAAGTGAAAAATGTGAAATCGAAAATAACCTGCTCGTGACTGTTATTTTCGATTTCACATTTTTCACTTTGTGTTTAATTAATCCATTTTCTAGATTAAAACAACTGTCGGAGGATCAGATCCCTATAAATCGTGTAAAACAACCAAAGACAACGCGATGAGTCTTCGTCTCCGAATGGCAACTTATCGCCTACTTGCCTACGTTTGAACGCTACTTATTACTTACTACTTGATATTTTTATAATGATTTCTTAACTCGCTACTGTACTCATTGAAGTGTAAATCGACCCTAAGGGCTTACTATATTGACGAATTCTTTTTCGGCGTAAGGGTTTGGGGATAAGTACAAAAACGAGGAAAAGTAAACTGTTTATTTACATTATATTTAGCATGTGTAGTGACGGACTAAAAATACAAGTGTCACCACCCCATTCTTTCCCGCGGGTGTCCTATAAAGCTATTAAGGGAAGTAAGCAATTATCACCCATTGCATTACTGGTGGTAGAGCTGGGTACCAAGTGAGAGTACTCGCTTGCTATTGGGCTCGAATGGGGCCGTCTCCTGTGCCACGAAGCACGTCTGTGTGTTTTGGCTGTACTCTCAACCAGAGGGCACGTGCCGCAATACACAACGCAGTGCTTCTCCCAACGTTATTATATGGAAGCGAGAGTTGAGTATGCAAAAAGGAGCATGAGAGTAAAATCAATGCGGTCGAAATGATCGAATGACCTATTGGAAGCATTTACAAGCATTAATCCAGGCGTTGGTCGTTAAGACAAATGTGGAGATTGGGTATTTCTAACATATAGTACGGTAGCTCAGTGGATAAGAGCACTTCCCCGGATAGGAAGGGATGCAGGTTCGATTCTGCTCGTACTAAAATACTCTTTTTCTTTATTCACAAATTATAATTTGTAATTTAAGAATAGCTGAGCATGTCAAGTACTAAAATATAGGTAGATCAAAAATTTATGAGTTATGGAAATTATAAGGTAACTCAATTCTGCGACTATCGCGTCGCAAGACATATCACCGTCCCGCGCCTATTTATTACTCGATGAGTCGATGTAGTATGTAGGTAATCATAACACCATTGAATATCTGTACTAAAATAGTAACGTTATCGTAATTTTCCAGGCAGTAGTTATATTAAGGGTTTGAATAATATATTCGGATTACTGTTCGGATATTTGGAAACTGTTTTAAAATGTAATTATTATATGACTACACGACATTAATAATATTATGACGTAGTAAACATTCTTATATAAAGCAGCTTATCCCAATTACCACATTAATTAGCACTACGAAAACATGATCAAGGATAGACTTACCTTCTTTATTGACATATGTATATTGATAATTGGTGTTGTAATAAGAAGTATTCACTGGTCTGGAAAATGTATTATTCATTTTTCCACTACACAGATCTCAGTACACGACACTAACATACATTTAAACAGTAACAATGATTTTATCATACAAATATTGTTGGACTTGAGTTAACAACTTCTACATTAAAATTGTCAATATTGCCAGCGTAATGTGTGACAGATAAGCTTATCAAATATTATCAGTTCTTCTTTATAATTTTCGAAGTACGACGTAGACAAATCTGTATATATACATACGAATAGCTACTTGCTTGCCTTGAACAGTAGTTTCTGGTGCTCGTCCAAATACATAAATATTACCTGCGTTATTCTGTAGGCATTACGGTAGCATTAAATGTTAATATATACATACCTTTTTTTTTTGTTAAGGCGGGAAAAAATGTTCCTAACTGCACACCCCGTCGTTCGGGGCAATGAACAGGGTAGTGTGGGGCCTGCACCCACTAAAGAAACCCGCCGTGTGCCGTCTCTCCGCCTTTATTGGCGGGCCACTGGAACTGTGTTACATTCCTTCGGTGGTCCGCCGGCGGCTTACCCTTTCGGGTAACCTCCACTGAGCGACGCATCCGCAGAGGAGGCCTTGCCGGTGGCGGACGTTCCCTGGTCCATTCACCCGCAGCCTCAGCTAGGGTGGCATGAGGCGCAAGTACCTGCGCCTGCGCCGCCCCGGTCGCTGGCGGCGGCTTGGGTCAGCGGAAGAATCCTCCTCCCTAGCCCTCTCCGCCGCTTCCTTCCGCGAGATAACCTCCTCGCAGAAGTCCCCCCCTATTTACGCGACGAGTTCACGGCGCTGCTCGGCCCAAGCCGGGCATGACTCGAGCGTGTGGCGCGCCGTGTCCTCGTCACAGTCGCAGTGGTGACAGCCCGGAGTCGCTTCCCTAATTGCGACTATGTGCAGATATCTGCCGAAGCACCGTGCCCCGATAGCACCTGCACCAGTCGGAAGGTAAGGACTCCGTGCCGTCGCCCCGCCCACTCCTCCAGCGCCAGCTGGAGCGCCCCTACAGTCCAAAGACCGGCCCGGGGCGCCTCCAACCGTGCCCTCCATCTGACCATAGCAGCTCGGCGGGCGTCGCCCTGCCACCTGGCCGCCTCCCTGAGTAGGGGGCGTCCGCCACCCTCCCGCTCTCGCGACGCCCGCCGATACACCTCGGCGAGTACCTCCGCCTCCAAGTCCCACGGAGGGATTCCGGCCAACGCGCAGGCTGCCTCCGTCGACACAGTGCGGTATCCTCGTATTACCCTGGACGCGACGACTCTCAGTGGCCTCCACAGAAGAGCCCTGTTCAGTGCGTCCAGGGACTCCGCCCACACGGGTGCGCCGTACAGCGCCATCGACTGGACCAACCCCGCGTATAGCCGTCGGTACGCATTGTTGGGTCCGCATATATTCGGCATGAGCCGTGCAAGGGCGGACGCCGCACCGACGAGCCTCGGGGACAGTTGACGGAAGTGCTCGCGAAAGCGCCACCGCCTGTCCAGCACCAAGCCCAGATACTTAACCTGGGCCTGCACCCCAATTTGGACCCCGTCCACAGTGATCGTGGCGCCAGCAGGTGGCCGACGTCTGGGCCCATGGAAAAGTAGGGCCTCCGACTTGTCCAGGGCCACCCTAAGCCCCAGCGCCCCGATCATCCTGACCACCTCCGAGGTCCCTAAGGTGGCCAGAAACGCTGCTTCCTCGAAGTTTCCACCCCGGGCCACGACCAGCGTGTCATCTGCATAGCAGATGACCGCAAGCCTGGGGGGGAGCCGACAGCGTAGCACCCAGTTGTAACCGATGTCCCACAGGAGCGGCCCAAGAACCGAACCCTGCGGGACACCGCACGACGTGGGTCTCCTCACAACGTCCCCTATGCGGCTCTCATAAAGAGCGCTGCGGCCCTCAAGATAGTCTGCCACTAGCCGCCTCAGGTATGCAAGCACTCCATGATACCGGAGCGCCTCCCTGATGCAGCTGAATGGCAGACTGTTGTGCGTTGGCAATGTCAATCGACACCGCCAACAGCACTCCTGCCGGCCGCGGCCCTCAGGCGCATAATCGCGCCAACCGTCGAACGACCAGCTCGAAAACCAAACTGGGCATCCGACAAGTCGGGTCCGACGTCGCGCAAGTACTGGACGATGCGGTCAGTGAGGATTCTCTCCAACAGCTTACCCGCCTCGTCCAGCAGCACGATGGGCCTGAAGGCCCCGACCGAATCCAGCGTTCGACCCGGCTTCGGCAGGAGTACCAGCCTCCCCTCCTTCCAGCAGTCAGGGGACCGTCTGGACGCCAGGCACGCGTCGAACAGCCCCCTGAGGCGGGGCTCCAGGTGATCCAGAGCCAGGGCCAGCACCTGGGCGGGTATCCCGTCAGGACCGGGAGCGGTGTTCTTGGATCGAATCCGCGAAACAGCCGCCCCCATTTCCGACGCAGTGACGGGCGGTACACTGAGGTCAGCCTCCCGGTCGCTACCTGGCTGTGCCATGACCGGGGGCGTATGCTCCGCCCGTCGTGGGAATAGGCCCTCGACCACCTCGGTGAGGAGGGTGGGCTGAAGGGTCTCTATGAGGGGTGGGCCCTGAGTGCGGAGCTTGTTCAGCGCCGCACGATACGGTTGAGACCGTCCAGCATCTCCTGCATTTTCTCCGTTTTGGCGCGGCAGATGGCCAACTTGAACGCAGCCCGCGAAGTGCGGTACGCCTCGTACAGCTGGCCCTCCCGCTCCCCATCATGGTTGCGCCGCCGACTGCGGGTGTAGGACCTCCGGGCGCGAATGCACGCCGCACGGAGGTCCGCCAGCTCCTGGGACCACCAGTAGAGCCCTTTCCGCGGAGGAGGACGTCGCACACGGGGCATGGTCAGGTCGCACACCTGCGTAATTGCAGTGCGAAATCGGCCAGCCTCAACGTCCACCCCCTCAGTCAGGGCCGGTGAGGACAACCACGACTGAACGATGGCTGCCTCCGCCAGAAAGTCCCTATCTAGCCTGCCCACAGCCCACCGCGGGAACGCGGGAGTTCTGTGCGCCGCGTGACGTCTACTGGGGCCCTGAAGGGACCGGGAGACCTCAATCCGGATGTACTGATGATCGGACAAGGTCTCAACCTCCTCCAGGGCACACCAGTTCCTCACTCGCGCTGCGACATCGGGGCTAGCGAACGAAAGGTCCACTATCGGCCCGCCCCGTTGCCGCACGCACTTGTTGACGGAGCCTCTGTTAAGCAGACAGAAGCCCGTCGACGCCGCCCACTCTACCACCGCCGCTCCACGGGCGTTCGTCGCAGGGGACCCCCACGCCGTGGATTTGGCATTGAAGTCCCCTACGACCAGAACGTGGCTAGGTGTCAGTCGCCGTATCGAGGTCTCTAGGCTGTTAGGCCAGACCCCGAAATCAGCCAGCCTCCGGTTTTTGGGCCTGTCGTCGGGGGTCTGCACGCCTCCCGCCCCATGCAGTGCTTGGCAGGTCTGTTGCCTGCCGCACACGCGGGGCAGTGAGGGGCGGCGGTGCAGGTTGCCGCCTGGTGCCCTGCCTCACCGCAGCGGAAACAAAGACCGCTGCAATCAAAACAGTTAGTGCACGTCAGCCGGGTGTGTCCGACCGCCATGCACTTAAAACACCTCGCGGGCCGAGGCTCCAGAACGGTGACCCGCGCGAAACTCCAGCTGTGGGCCGTGAGGAGCCTGCCTGCGTCGGCCAAGGTTATGGCCGCCGCGACAGGGCAACTCGCCCAGACGGTACCTACACCGCCGGGATCGGTCCGAATGGAGCCCACTCTGACGGCATTCGAGCATCCGGTTTTCGAGGCAATAGCCTCCCGGACGTCGTCCGCCGTCACTGAATCATCCAGACCGGAAATGCGCAGTTCAGCGCACTTTACCGGTCTGGTGACACGGACTCCACTCCTCTCACCAAAAGACCCGTCAGCCTTTCGGTCACCGTGTCGGCCATCCTGGAGCCCTCCGTCCCAGGGAACTAAACTCTCGGTATGAAAGTTCAATTAATTCTTCTATGCCATTTTTGCGATATGCCAGTAACTTAGAATGTGAAAATGATTCCGAAATGGAAATGTTGACTTCGACCATAAATACCGATCACGACTATCTTTCTGATCCTACACGTCTCACAGAATTTACTAGGCATATTATTTCATATATTGCTGCATGGGTTTATTGTAACCAAAGTAGCAAAGATAGTCAGTCAAATGTGAAAATTGTTTAATCTCCCTAATGAGCGCTAATCGTAAAAAAGAGTTCAAACTCATTTTGAAAAAGATAAAGGTGGTCTACACTACCCATCCCCCGATGTAATAGCTGCATGCGAAATTGCTGAAAAAGTATTTAAGCATAATATATCACAACCAGGCAGTAAACTGCTAGAGAAAGTAAATCTCATTCAAATTTTAATTATTCAATGTCTAAATAACTGTATAAGAAATGTTTATCACATTTCTTTGTCGATCATGGTCTTTCCTATGACCACTCTCCAATGGATGATCATAAGATTCCACTAATTAAAGCTATATGTATAAAATACCTTCAAGTGAGAATATACAAGTATACTAAACAACTATCAGAACCAAAAGAAAAAAGAAATATGTATACAAAATTAACCCTATTCCACAATCAATAATGATTTTGTATAGGTGCTTGACAAAATTAATACATGTGTCAATAGCATAGGCGTAGTCGCCTGCAGCGATAACTACATACATTACGAACATTGGACAACTTAGAGCAAAGCCAGACTGTGCTTTTACACGGTATTTAATCAGCATGCTAATTTAGATAGGTACTTATAGTTAGTATTAGGTATATTCATTATGTTGTAGTACTGTTATACACGTATTAGTTAGTAGTTACATAATAAATAATGTTCATAATCGCAAACAACTCTACATCGCAAACAACTCTACAAGAGCGTGCGTACGTAGCGCAAGAAAACAAACGCGTCTTTTCTATACTACCTAGGTATTATAAAACTGTAACAGAGCTGTGTCTGTACATTTAAGATATTTGAGAAAAAATGACTGAATTAGGCTATACCGGGTATCAGGAGACCGCTTCCGAAAACGAAGACAGATGATTCTACTAGTGATATTTTCGATGATGGGATAGTTTTTTTTTTTTTTACGATGAAAAAAAAAACACATTTTTTTATCGTTATATTTACATTAGTTACACTCTATCATGTTAGTAGAGCTAAATGAAGCGATAATTTCATAAAAATAATATCACTTTAATAACAAAAAAAAAACAGCAATGTATTGCAAAATTTAGAATCAGCTGATAGGTATATCGCGCAGTCGCTACCTATCTGTTTTGTGCTAGCGGGCAACACACTTGCGATCTAGGTAGGTACCTCGCCATTTTCAATTTTCATTTGCATTCAGTAGTTGAATAAATCAAGTAGGTAGGTACCTACGTACTTGGTTCGATTCCTCTCTAGACACATTTACTTACTTAGATAAAATTCTAACAAGGTTACAGTTATGATTTTTTATTTTTTTAATACATACATCGTTTAGATATGGTTAATAACATAGCATACTTTCACGCCTGTATCCCGAAGGGGTAGGCAGAGGTGTATTTTTCTTGCCATCCACTGTTCGCTATGTTTAAGCCCCGCATACCTAATACATTTGCCATCTCCCGGGCACATTGATTAGCAAACTACAGGCTGCTAGGCAGGTACCGATCTACTGAGAAATTTCTTTGGAAAAAACCCCGAGACCTCGTGACTAGCAGTCGCATTACAAACCGCTACGCCACTTCCAAATTGGAAACATTGGAAGTTCCAATGTAAGTATTCAGTTAGGTAGGTACCTATCTACCTATTAAAAACAATAATGCTAAGTTTCAAAAAAAATAGTAGGTATGAAAAAGCTTACCGACCTAGACCAAAGTAGGTTTCCTCAGCGTTGGCAAAGTCGAGTACCGGGTTCGACTCTTTGAAAGACGAAGAAAGTCACGAGCTTCCCCAAAGCACATTCAAGTATTTCCGTATTCACGAGTACTATAAACGTACGCGTCAGGCATTATTAATACAAAACAATAATAAAAACAAAAAAAACTTGTTAAGAAACACACAACGTAAAAATAAAATAATAACTACAAGAATTAATAAATCGATCAAAGGTACAATTGTATCTAGGTATCACTCGCGCGCACATGCAAGTCAGTGAACACCGTGAACACGGAACTGAACAACTGAGTCAACTGAACTCTCAAAAATTTGCGTTATTAAAATTAATAAGGAATCCCCCCGCACCCACGCCAAAATAAATGCCTACAAAAGCCACGCGTGCGGTGTGACGTGACGTGGTACCTACATTTTCCTTGCCTTCAAAATTAGTTGGTTTCTATCTTCTGATTCAATAACCTCCTGCTTTCTCTATTATTCGTTGATATTTGCACATTAAAAAAACACCGCCGATTAAAAAAAACTTTAAAATTCTTTACTTTGTCGGATACCGACAAAGGCGGTTTCTTTTGATGTTACTTTGTCGGTCACCGACAAACGCGGTGTCTGTTGATGTTTTACTAGACTAGTAGGTATCCATCTACTATTTTCGTGTCCCACTGTCCCTATACTCAGTTTCATTCCGACTCAGTTCGAGAGCAAACGCGCGTTACGGTTCCATATTATTAGCTTCGATTGTTACTACTTGGTAGTATTTATACTGTTTTGTTAGTTTTAAATTTTGTGTTAAGTTTTTTTGTTACGTTTTGCTGTTTTATTATTTTTGAGTATTTTTTGTATTTAACAATGCCTGCGGCATACGTGTACAGTGCTCGTGAATACGGAAACATGTTGATGTGTTTAGGAGAAGCCCGTGGCAATGCTTCTCTTGCGTTGAGAATTTACCGTGAGACCGCAGCGCCTCAATGGAACAGAGTATCTTAATTTTATAAATTAACAATTAGACGATATTCTAGATAATTTATCGCTGGCTGAATATCGTCGAGCATGGTTCCAGCACGATGGCGCTCCACCGCATGTTACACGCCCTGTCCGCGGGCGTCTTACTGAGCTCTTTCATGACCGCTGGATCGGAAGGCTGGGGCCGCGCGCCTGGCCGCCTCGTTCACCCGATTTAACACCACTGGATTTCTTTTTGTGGGGATATGTGAAAGAAAGAGTGTTTGATCGGGAATGTGACTGTGCTGATGAAATGCGTAGCAGAATAGTGAGCGTGTTTGATAGGTTACGTGCAGAATGTGTTGAGGATCCTACACTAATGCCTCGTATTCACCGGTCGACACAGCGACGGGCCTCGCTTTGTATCGAAATGGATGGAGCACAATTCGAGCACAGACTTTTGACAGGTACGTAAAATGTCTCTGTCTGCTTTAAAGTTTAACAGTGAAATAACAATTGTATTAAAACTCACATGTGTATGTATGTAAAGTGTTGTAGGGGTAGGCATTTTGAAAGTAGTGTTTGTAAATTCCGTATAAAGTCCGTGACAGCGAACAGAGCGAAACCTACTTTGCGACACATGTACCTAACTACAGTTTTAATTTTATTTCGGATCTAGGTCGGTAAGCTTTTTCATACCTACAAATTTTTTTGAAACGCTTAGCCCTATTGTTTTTAATAGGTAGATAGGTACCTACCTAACTGAATACTTACATCTGAAGTGGCGTAGTGGTTTGTAATGAGACTGCTAGTCACGAGGTCTCGGGTTTTTTCCAAAGAAACTTCTCAGTAGATAGGTAAAAAAATGTATTAGGTATGCGGGGCTTAAACATTGCGAACAGGAGATGGCAAGAAAAATACACATCTGCCTACCCATTCGGGATACGCGGGATAGGCGTGAAAGTATGTTATTAAACATATCTAAACGATGTAAAAAAATAAAAAATCATAACTGTAACCTTGTTAGAATTTGAAAATGGTGGCCGCTAGTACAAAACAGATAGATAGCGACTGCGCGGTATGTACCTATCAGCTGATTCTAAATTTTGCAATACATTACTGTTTTTCTTTTTTTATTAAAATGATATTATTTTTATGTAATTATCACTTTATTTAGCTCTACTAACATGATAGAGTGTAAATAATGTAAATATAACGATAAAAAATTATGTTTTTTTTTTCATCGGAATTTTTTTTTTCTATTCCATCATCTAAACTCACTAGTAGAATCAGCTGCCTTCGTATTCGGAAGTGGTCTACTTACACGGTGTATAGGCGTCTCTAAACACAAAACATTTTTTTTTAGATTTTTTTTTCTGTTTATCTAGTTTGTTTGCTCGCGCATCACGTAAAAACTACTGAACAGATTTTGATGCAACTTTTTTGTTTGATAGCTCTTGATTAGACAACAACTGGTATACATTTTGTCCGGCTACTATGTCGGGAACCTGAGATATCAACCTAAAAACTAGCTTTTGGCTGCGGCGGAGCCACGGGCAAAGGCTAGTATTGTCTAAAAATCTTGTGTTTTACCGCTGAAGCCGCAGGTTCCGCCCCGCTCACAGCTGTAGTTGCGGCCGTGACTTACGTAATCTGACTTGACCAATAGAGTGGACAAAATGTTCTATTTTCATAAGTGATCTTTTTTGTTATACTGTAGGTATCTTAGACAAGTAGGCAAGGTCTTTTTATTAGAATGTGTGGTGGTACAAGAAATTGTTCCTTACTTCTACGCATCTAAGGATGAAAGCGAAAGAAATATTGTAAACTATTATAACGACGGCAATTTGCTCAAGATCAAGGCTACAACTTCTGTACGTCATCATTTATCATTGTTGATTCTGTCTGTGTTATGCAATTTTCTAAATAAATATATTTTATTATATGGTCACTAAAATCTAGATTGTTTTATTTTTAATCCTTATAGTACCATGGTACACTCGCTCCCTTCCAGGATAAAAGTGTTCTGTGATTCGTTCCAAACTTAACAATTTCCCTAGTAAAACGGGAGCCGTCACGATATGATAACTCCATTACCCACACATTGACAAACTATCTTTATCTCAACTAGGTTACGCAGTACCTTAATTTGTTTCTCTGTCTACGTTTCCACCTCTTATCCGTTTCCTTGGATACGGCGACGCGCGAGTTGCCTCTGGTATTGCTAGCGTCTATAGGGTGCGGTAACCGCTTACCGGGTGGGTCGTATACATCGTATGCCTGTTTGCTATTCACGTAGTATTAAAAAAACTAGCAAAAATAAACACTTCTATTTAATAGTTTTAGAATATATCTAAATCTTTTGGATATAGAACTTTGGCCCACATAATTGCAGCAGACGATTAATAATAATTAAAACTGGTAACATTACGTTTATTAAGGGTGACTTAATGTTGATTATACGAGAACCCTATAAACTCATCAAAAATACTTTCGTAAATACTCGAATGCACTTTTAGGATTAATATGTTAGACGCTGCAGAAAATATTTTTGATAAATGTTTGCATTCATTGCATGATGGGCAATAATATAATATGGACACGGGCGTACATCATGCAAAAAGGATGTGCCTGTAAGTTCCTTCATGGGGCAGATACAAAGGAAGAACATCGACATGAGATCGATGCCGCTTTGGAGTTTAAATATATTATATATTTTAAGAACCGGGTTTTGTTTGTTAATAACTTTTTCTGTGTTTTTTTTTTGTCCGTCTTTAAATTTTTGATCTGTCTATCTATTTGTCCTTTTATAACTTACACACTGTTTAATTAGATAGATCTTGAAGAAATTGACAGACATTGTGACAGTGTTAATCTTTTACAGATAGACACCATCACTATGAGAACTTTTTGGCAACTCGTAGGACATTTTCATGCCTGACATACATGAACGTGTGTACCTATATGAATGTGTGTTTATATTATGTTAAAACTTGTGGGGTTTTGTGGAATGAAACAGACCAATAACTAATTAAACTCACTTTATATTCGGACAGCGTAACGTTGTACTAGGGATTAGCTAAACGAATGCTACCATAATGCCGCGTCCTACCCTTTTTAACAAAATTAATCGGAAGTCAGATTACTAATTAATAACGTTAAATTATTGTTTACAACGCCAAATTATTACAATGATTAACTAAATTATTAATTATGAATTATAGATATATTAAGGTATAGGTAAATCACTAAGGTATCATTGGGAGTAGTTATTATACGTCACATCCGCTGGGTGCCTATGTGTTACTTGTTAACATTCGGCCATCCTGTATAGGCCGCGTCCCGCGGCCCGTATGTTGTTCTACACCGCCCACCCCGTAGTCCTGAAACAATTGTACAGCAGTAACTTGTTGTTTTAAGATATGGATTCTACTAACGTTTGGATGAATTTAAAGATTGATCACACAGTTTTTATTACTAATAGACTTGATCACACAGCCGTCTCTCTAAATAAAGACTTGATCACACAGCTGTCTCCTGGACTAAAGACTTGACCACACAGCTGTCTCCCCAACTAAAGACTTGATCACACAGCTGTCTCCCCAACTAAAGACTTGATCACACAGCTGTCTCCCAAACTACAGACTTGTTCACACAGCTGTCTCCCCAACTAAAGACTTGATCACACAGCCGTCCTTATTTACCTACACAGACTTGATCACATAGACTTGATCACACAGATTTGATCACACAGCCGCTCTTATTTACGGACTTGATCACACCGCTGTCCTTATTTACATAGTCTTGATTAGTTGGTTTGATTAGAATTGTTATTATATGTATGATTAGGCGAGTCTATTATAGTATAGGTCTTATTCTATCTAGTTCACTTTAATTCTATTTTAATTTAAGCAATTATATAACGTTTAGTTCAATTCAGGTGCATGCTGTGGTCTCCCATAATTGAAGGAGTATTTAACTCAATAACAGTGAGCGTCAATTGTGTGAATCAATTTGTACATATTAAGTTGGTGTTCCTATATATAAATTAATAAAGTTTGATTTAAGTATGATATTTGAATAAATGTAATAATTAGTTCAGCTTTATTTAATGGTAAATTACAAAAGACTATACTTCAATTAGGTACACTTATGATTTATGTTAACTAAAGAGTAGAAACAGTGATACAGAAATAAGGAGCCACACATTTGTAACAATTAGCTTTCAAGAAGATCTATTAAATCGTCTCTATCTACTTCTCGGTCACTGCCTGAACTATCATCCTCAGACAATGTCGGTTTGTAAGGTCGGAGGGCCTCTCCGCGAACTACTGCACTAAACTTCCTATAGCCCTTCATACCCTTTATACTTGAGATAGTATATCTGTCTAATGAGCTCTCCGCTTTGCATACTTTGTAGGGACCCGAGTATAACCCATTAAGTTTTTTAGTAACACCAGTCACGCCATCTCTAGCTACACCTCCTTTCCAAAGAACTAATTGACCTACGGCATATTTAAAACACTGTTTATGTTTTTTATCGGATTGGTTTTTCATGGTGCCCATATTTTTATCAATGCGAAGCTTTGCAGTTTCCCTATTGGCTTGTAGTTCATTAAGTTGATCGTTAGAGGTAGAAGCCGCGTCTGAAGGGAATGACGGATAACGAGAGTTTTTGTGGCCAAACATAAGATTAAAGGGTGAGAAGCCCGTTGTTGCGTTAGGTGTGTTATTGATTCCCCACACTACGTCTTCCAGCTTTATGTCCCATGTGCATTCGCTTTCTGACATAGTATTGAGGCCGTTTAGCAGAGTACGATTAACACGTTCTACTTGACCATTAGAACGAGGGCTAGCTATTGCGTTTAAAATATGTTTAAATTGGGCTTCTTCGGCAAATTGTTTAAAATACCTACTCGTAAAAGCTTTCCCCCTATCTGTTATTATTCTTACTGGATAACCAAATTGAATAATTATTTCTTTTAGCAATCGAATAGTCTCAAGTGAACTACAATTTTTAGCAGGTCGGGCGAACACAAATTTGGTAAAAGCGTCTATCACTACCAGAACATAAGTATTCCCTTTACGGGTTTTAGCAAAAGGACCCAAATGGTCAGCGTGCAACGTATGCATAGGTATGGCTGGCTTGTTAATTGGATGTAGTTCACCCTCTAACCTACCATAATTGCCTTTATTAAATGCACATTGCAAACAACTGTTTACATATTTTCTTATAAATCTCGTCATTCCTTCAAACCAGAACTGAGCCTTAATAGATCGTTCACATTTTTCGAACCCGGGGTGACCTATTTGATCGTGAAGTTTTTGTAGTAGACCGTATTTTGCCAATTTTGGAATAATAAAACGCTCACCAGCAACTGTTTTCCTAAAAAGTATGTTATCTTTAATAATGTAGTTTGAAAATAAGTTAGGATCAGGATTGTCACGAAGTCTAGAAATAATGTTTTGAATATTATCATCCTGTAGCTGAAGCGTTATTAACCAATCTGAATTATCGATCATGAGTAGTGTGTTAGTTACAGGGTTTCTACTAAGCGCGTCTACGTGCTTCATACGTTCGCCTGGCCTATACTCAATCTCAAGGTCAAATTCTTGTATTGTAAGCCACCAGCGAGCTATTCTCGGAATTAAATCACGTTTCACTAGGGTAGTTCTAAGTGCTGAGCAATCTGTCACTACTTTAACTTTGATGCCTGTAAGATAGATTCTGAAACGCTTAAGAGATTCAACAACGGCAAGTGTTTCAAGTTCATAACTATGATAGTGCTTCTCTTCCTTACTTGTCACCCTACTAAAATAAGCTATAGGCTTTAAACTACCGTCTGCTTGGTATTGCATGAAAATCCCACCTAAACCAATTTTACTGGCATCACAATGTAGCTCAGTTTTTACGTTACAGTTATAAATGCCTAATACCGGTCTTTCAATCAAACGCTGCTTAAGGGTTTGAAACGATTTTTCTTGGTCAGCACCCCAATGCCATTTTACATCTTTCTTAGTAAGTAGAGTAAGAGAATGGGCAATCTGTGCAAAATTTTGAACAAACTTTCTGAAATACGATGTTAAACCTATAAATTGTCTAATCTCATGTACATTGCGCAGCCGGTTATATCCTGCAACACATTTTATTTTAGCCTGGCCCGGTTGTATTGTACCAGCTGATATTTCGTGGCCTAGGTAAGTGGCGGTACGCTTAAGAAAAGAACATTTACCAAGATTTAATTTTAAATTTGCCTGTTTTAATAATTGTAAAACTTTTTCTAGTAGTACTAAACCTTCTTCTACTGTTTTTGTAGGCAACATAATGTCATCAAGATATAGGGCAATGTTTTGATCGACCCTACCTAGCGTCATCTGTATTAAACGAGAAAATACGGCTGGGGCATTTGCGAGGCCAAATGGCATTTTCAAAAATTCAAATTGACCGGATGGAGTTACAAATGCAGTCTTAGTTATTGAGTCTTCATGAATACCCACTTGGTAATAACCTTGGGCAAGGTCAAGGGTTGTAAAAAAGAATTGCTCTGACAGCTTATTGACTTGATCTTCTATATGTGGCAAAGGATATCTATCCTTTATAGTATTAGCGTTTAATGCTCTATAATCTACACAAAGCCTATAGTCCCCTGTCTTTTTCTTTACTAGAACAATAGGGCTAGCATACTCAGACATGGACTCCCTAATAATACCTGCTTCTAGTAAATCCTTGATTTTGCCGTTCACGATTTCATTTTCTTTGTGTGACAATCGATAAGGCTTGCAACAGATCGGTTGGTTATTTATTGTGCGAATATGCATTTTGATGAGATCAGTACAACCCAAATCTTTGGTAGTTCTAGCAAATGAGTTAGTATACTTGTTTAAAAGTATTAGTAATTGTTTGTTTTCGCAATCACTAAGCTGTCCTGTCTCTATATCAGATAAGTTAATACGTAAATTATCGGTATTTGAATCATCTATAGCTAGGGTCGTATACTCGCGCGTGTACGTTGGTATTGTTGCTATCTCAGCCCTAGCTACAAGCTTTTGTGCCTCCCATACTATATCAGTATCACCTAAATTGACAACTTTTAAATGAGAATGACATGATTTAATAATAGCAGAGGGTATAAAGTATGTAATGTTACCTAACTGTACCCAAACCGTATTAGTTAGAAATGTGTGCTCCTTTTCATTACTTTTGTTACAGTTGACATGTACTTCTACATATAGCTGACTTTGTTTAGGTATTTTAATATTGTGCTTTAAATAAACTGGGAATTTTACAAGAAAATCCGTTGAATCTAATTTCATATTTGCAAATAAATCTTGTACCACTTGACTTTGAACAAAACGTACAGAAGAAGCTGTAGTTACTAGACTGACATTATTACTATTAATCATAGTTTGACCAATTAATAAATCAATATCAGCTGTTATATAATTAGCTAGTTCAACTAATCCGTACAATATTGTATTATCTATTAAGACACTCAAGTAACTTGAACCAAGTGAGTTTACAGATGCTCCTCCAAAACCTTGCATAACAGTAGTACTAGGCTCGACAATAATTTGCAATCTTTCGGTTTGTGACATACAGAGAATATTCATTTTACTACCTGTGTCTATAAATGCTCTGAGCTGGTGCCCATTTACTATTACTGTCCTTTTATAAATATCAGCATAAATATCGTAGGTTATGTGCATTATTCGACTAACCTTTTGTGGTTGCTGTCGCGAAGTCCCAGCGCTGCCGGCGCCAAACCAGCATGCTGCCGTTGTATGTCCACTGCGCCGGCAGTTCTCGCAACGCTGCTGCAGCCTACAGTCTCGAGCCTCATGACCTGCCCGACGACACACGTAGCATATCTTCGGCTGGAGCTGATGAATCGACGTCGAAACAAGTTTGTTATTGCCTCTTCTCCATGTAGAATGCCGCGCTGTACTTGAATCTACCCGTTGAAAATTCTCTAGCGATGATAAGTAGCCGTAGTAGAGTTGTTCAGGAGTGTCGCAACTATATGCTTTAGCGTTAGCTCTCAATTCGTGAGGCAACCCCCGTATAATACACGAAATTGCATCCTCGCCGATGATACCGCATCTCTTCAGTAAAGATAGTTTTTCGTGATAATACTTCATCATAGTTTCTTTGTCTTCTTTCTTTCTAGCCAACATGCGTTCCAACTTGTCCACGTAGTCAGTCGATCGCGGAAATGCCACCATCAGCATTTCCTTCCATTCGCCCCACGTGAGGTTATAATTTTCGAGGTCGTCGTACCATTCTCGGGCAGAGCCTCGCAGCCGTAATTGCATAATAAACGTTCGGTCGGTATGATCCCATCCGTAGATATCGCCTAGCTGGTCTATTTTGTGAAGCCACCCGATAATGTTATTGTTGGTATCTTCTGGTCTAAACTTCGGAATTACTTCAGCATCACTGGGTGCAACATGCCGTTTTTTGCTCACGTTTTTCTTACGAGTGTCGTTAGAGAAAAAAAACTCACTATTTTCATCTTCAGACGAACTTGAATTACAATTTTTTCGTTTACGTTGTCCCAAGCCGTTAACGTATGGTCCAGACATTTTGAACTTAATCCTACTTCTGAGATGTTAAAACTTGTGGGGTTTTGTGGAATGAAACAGACCAATAACTAATTAAACTCACTTTATATTCGGACAGCGTAACGTTGTACAAGTTATTAGCTAAACGAATGCTACCATAATGGCGCGTCCTACCCTTTTTAACAAAATTAATCGGAAGTCAGATTACTAATTAATAACGTTAAATTATTGTTTACAACGCCAAATTATTACAATGATTAACTAAATTATTAATTATGAATTATAGATATATTAAGGTATAGGTAAATCACTAAGGTATCATTGGGAGTAGTTATTATACGTCACATCCGCTGGGTGCCTATGTGTTACTTGTTAACAATTATTAAGTTCCTAAGATTTGCCCATTTAAACCTGTAAATTACTTATAAATTATATTTTATTCAAGTTAAACCTGTGGGCGCGTTTGGCGAATTTTATGAGTTCGCGTCACTGACATGCTGGGCGTGCGAAATTATGAACACTACTATAAACA
This sequence comes from Leucoma salicis, assembly GCA_948253155.1. Taxonomy (NCBI): domain Eukaryota; kingdom Metazoa; phylum Arthropoda; class Insecta; order Lepidoptera; family Erebidae; genus Leucoma; species Leucoma salicis. Next base: position 11,661,451 of record OX411806.1, read on the forward strand.
GAATACATGTACCCGCCATCTAAAAAATATTTTTTTATGCAATAGGTACTGTCTGTCCAATACGAATTTATAATAATTATGTAAGTAAGTTACAAAAAACACATATACACATCAAAAAAAGTTGAAAATAACTTTATTGAAACTAAAATGTGAAGAAATAAAACCACTCCCACAGTAATGATAGTATATTTTCATTATTCCTTCAAATTGCCAGGTTACCAAATATAATTATACTTTATACTTATGTACTATAATTACTGTCTTCTTAATACATTATAACAGCTAGATTAACACACGTCTGAACTCAAATGAGCGGCCCAGCCGAATGATCACTTTTAGAAACAGTCCGTCTTAACAGCTATTTTATTTTTAAATTCATAACTAAAATTATGATATTTCCGGTAGAAAACAGGGAGTAACAATGTTGAAATTTTATTTTTAAATTAATTACTAAAATCATGACAATCAGCCATCCGATAATGTGCCGTCTCCTGACGCACACTCCACTATAATGAACACAATTTAATTCATAAATATAAATTATTATAGAGACTTATTCTAACTTAATTAAATTTAATTATGGCATCATGCCATCAGCTTATAAGTCGTTATTAACATCATTTACAACGTAAACGAAATCATGACACTCAGCCATCTGATAACACGTGCTGTCTCCCGACGCCAACCATTACAATGAATACAACTGGACTCATACAATCATATAAATAGGAGATTCTAACCCAATTACATTTGATTATGGTAAAATGATCTAACTTATAGTCCTAAGTTACATTATCTACAACTTAAATGAAATCATGACATTCGGTAGTTATTTTAACACATTAATCCCCACTATTGTATACACTTCAAATTTATTTATCCATGTTTACAGTAATCTCTATTCATGGATTTAGGCTTTGATTTAGCAGACCAGGTAAAGTTAAATTAATCAGATATTTAGATTTAGTTTTGTAAGATATATATATACAAATAAATCCTAACACAAAATCAACTCGCCTACTGAAATCGGTACTAATACTAGTATATCTATTACAGAACACATTTTAACATTTGTATCATCTTCAAACCCTGTACAAAACAAAATTCTTCTTACAAAAACAGTTTTAGGTGTCAAACCATAATAATAACTATGTTATCAAATTATTGGAGTGTAATAAGAAATTTTTCATTATGGGAGTTAGGGACGTTATACCTTTTTTTCGAATAGGAAACCGAATATTAAAGATGTCGTTATCAGAAATGCTACGCTGAGTCAATATCCGCAATAAATGTCTATCAATCAATCATACCTACATAATCACAGGCATATTATGAGATCCATAAGTAGGTACCTAGGTAGTATAATTATCTCCAACCCAGTGATTAGATAAATACTCACATTGTCACCCTATAAATAACTTCAGCTGACAGTAATACGTACAACAATTTAATAGAGTAGACAATGTACTATTCTTTTAAAAGTAAGTACCTATTCTTATTCATATTTTAGGTTCAGTTACATTTATAATTAACAACCCTTCGTTCAATTTATGACTATACTCTGTACCCATACTTATTACATATAAGTCTATGTAAAGATGCCAAGACTACAGACTCCAATTCTGTTATTTCCCAACATTTTTGTCTAGGTATAAGTTCTCTCGAAAGTCGAGAACTGCTAGATCGATCCTAATAAAAACTGACGTGTAGTTAGAACGTCTAATTGCGATGAAAACCATAGGCTATTTATAAATCCCACAGTCCAAGAACTCTGATCATCAGACCCCACGTCCACAGCTGAGCAACAACATCTTAGAGATTGAGCAGTGATATTTATTTGAATTCATTTATCCGCTAGACCAGTCTAGTCAGTCAGTTACTTACATGACTATTTAAATGAAAAATATGATTATAGCCTAATAATTTAAATAATATACATGTATATATATATATTTTTTTCTCTCAATGACATTATGGTTTTGATTCTGTAATTATTTTACAACCAAAGACAATTATATTGCTTATTATTATTCTATTATTGACATTTAAACAATTTACATAAATCGATGTTAATTTAATACCTATAAGTTCGACTAACATTTTGTGTGTGTGTTTTTTTAGTTAGTTTGTGGCAGAATTTTGATGGAAGATATAATACGAGATACTAACACCTGGGCAATGTTGTAACCATAATTCTTGCAAATAAACTTATTTCATGTCATTTCATGAAAATCATGGTCGTAAAAAGTCATTTTTTCTCAAATATCTTAAATGTACAGACACAGCTCTGTTACAGCTTTATAATACCTAGGTAGTATAGAAAAGACGCGTTTGTTTTCTTGCGCTACGTACGCACGCTCTTGTAGAGTTGTTAATAGCGATTATGAACATTATTTATTATGTAACTACTAACTAATACGTGTATAACAGTACTACAACATAATGAATATACCTAATACTAACTATAAGTACCTATATAAATTAGCATGCTGATTAAATACCGTGTAAAAGCACAGTCTGGCTTTGCTCTAAGTCGTCCAATGTTCGTAATGTATGTAGTTATCGCTGCAGGCGACTATGCCTATGCTAGTGACACATGTATTAATTTTGTTAAGCACCTATACAAAATCATTATTGATTGTGGAATAGGGTTAATTTTGTATACATATTTCTTATTTTTTCTTTTGGTTCTAATAGTTGTTTAGTATACTTGTATATTCTCACTTGAAGGTATTTCATACATATAGCTTTAATTAGTGGAATCTTATGATCATCCATTGGAGAGTGGTCATAAGAAAGACCATGATCGACAAAGAAATGTTTATCTATACAGTTATTTAGACATTGAATAATTAAAATTTGAATGAGATTTACTTTCTTAGCAGTTTACTGCCTGGTTGTGATATATTATGCTTAAATACTTTTTCAGCAATTTCGCATGCAGCTATTACATCGGGGGATGGGTAGTGTAGACCACCTTTATCTTTTTCAAAATGAGTTTGAACTCTTTTTTACGATTAGCGCTCATTAGGGAGATTAAACAATTTTCACATTTGACTGACTATCTTTGCTACTTTGGTTACAATAAACCCATGCAGCAAGATATGTAATAATATGCCTAGTAAATTCTGTGGGACGTGTAGGATCAGAAAGGTAGTCGTGATCGGTATTTATGGTCGAAGTCAACATTTCCATTTCGGAATCATTTTCACATTCTAAGTTACTGGCATATCGCAAAAATGCCATAGAAGAATTAATTGAACTTTCATACCGAGAGTTTAGTTCCCTGGGACGGAGGGCTCCAGGATGGCCGACACGGTGACCGAAAGGCTGACGGGTCTGTTTGGTGAGAGGAGTGGAGTCCGTGTCACCAGACCGGTAAAGTGCGCTGAACTGCGCATTTCCGGTCTGGATGATTCAGTGACGGCGGACGACGTCCGGGAGGCTATTGCCTCGAAAACCGGATGCTCGAATGCCGTCAGAGTGGGCTCCATTCGGACCGGTCCCGGCGGTGTAGGTGTCGTCTGGGCGAGTTGCCCCGTCGCGGCGGCCAAAACCTTGGCCGATGCAGGCAGGCTCCTCGTGGGCTGGAGTTTCGCGCGGGTCACCGTTCTGGAGCCTTGGCCCGCGAGTTGTTTTAAGTGCATGGCGGTCGGACACACCCGGCCGACGTACACTAACTGTTTTGATTGCAGCGGTCTTTGTTTCCGCTGCGCTCAGGCAGGGCACCGGGCGGCAACCTGCACCGCCGCCCCTCACTGCCCCGCGTGTGCGGCAGGCAACAGGCCTGCCAAGCACTGCATGGGGCGGGAGGGGTGCAGACCCCCGACGACAGGCCCAAAAACCGGAGGCTGGATGATTTCGGGGTCTGGCTTAACAGCCAAGAGACCTCGATACGGCGACTGGCACCTAGCCACGTTCTGGTCGTAGGGGACTTCAATGCCAAATCCACGGCGTGGGGGTCCCCTGCGACGAACGCCCGTGGAGCGGCGGTGGTAGAGTGGGCGGCGTCGACGGGCCTCTGTTTGCTTAACAGAGGCTCCGTCAACACGTGCGTGGTAGTGGTAGTGGTGGTGGGGTACCTATAGCTTTCAGTAATATTACTTTTTTTAGTGTTGTAAGTGTAAAGTGATAAATCTGGGACGCATGGTTCGGATCGGTAGGTGCCTTGGGAGAGGCGATTTGTGTTTTCATCATGGACGTAAAAAAAAAGTATTTTTAAATTCATTACTAAAATTATGATATTTCTGGTAGAAAACAGGAAGTAACAATGTTGCAATTTTATTTTTAAATTAATTACTAAAATCATGACAAAAATATTAACTATTTTTAATTATTTTACAAATAAAAATTTGATATTTTTAATGCAATTTTGATCAAGAAACAAATTAAAGAAAACGACGAAATAAGAAACATTATTAAGAATTTATTACGGAATTGTTTTTATTTAGTACAAGAAAACTCCTCCCCTAGCTCGAACACAATCAGCAATCCTCCTGGGCATGCTGAAAATCAAGTTATTCAGGATTTCTTGCGGTAACCTGTCCCATTCTTCAATAACAGCTTCCCTGATCTCGGGCACTGTCTGGGGAGGTGGCTGATGGTTCCAAACAGCTCACTTTAGAACATCCCAAGCATGCTCGATTGGGTTCAAGTCAGGCGAACCGACAGGCCAGTCTAACCCTGGCAATGTTGTGATCACGGAGAGCAGCATTGACTCGTTGAGCTCGATGTGCGGGTGGTGCATTATCATCAACCAATACGAATTGGTGGCCATGATTTATTCTAAATGGTCTGACGATTCCTTCCATAATAAAATTTTGGTACAAAGCTGCAGTCATTGAGCCCCGATACGGGATTAACGGCGCTAGAGCTAGAGCTAGCACCGATTTCCCGCCTTGAACAGTAAAGCCCTCGTCCACAGAGGCGGGAGCCGCGGGAAAGCGACCGCGATCCGACACGGGATTGATGATATATTCGAATTTGTATGCAACCTGTCACACAGGAACGCGCCTGTTGCTATGTGACAGGTTGCATACAAATTCAAATATTACAAAAAAATCCTGTCCCGGATCGTGGTCGCTTTCCCGCGGCTTCCGCCTCTTTGTGACAAGGCCTTAATAGTGGCAGTTCTTTGTCTCTCTGCATCCCCACGTCTTCTCCAGACACGGACACGTCGGCTGTGTGGATGAGTGGTTAATCTTGTTTCGTCAACGAAGAAGCAATTTTGCCAAATGTTTTCCTCGTCATCATCTTCATTTTAGCGGACCCTAGCCCACTGCAATCTGCGTTGATGTCGTTGCCGTGAGTTCAAAGGTGCTTCCCAGGATCTCCTTGCTCGTAATCCAGCCTGGTGTAAGCAATTCCTGATGGTCTGAGTGCTTACTCCTAGTACAGTGGAAGCCCGCAACTCGACTCTTATTTTAGTGGCATTTATTGTAGGGTCGTGCCGTGTGGGGCTGGCTTTAGAATTGTCCCACCCCTATATCCACCCATGGGAGTCGTAAGAGCCGACTGAGGGAATACCGGGGGAGTGGGCAGCAGCACTCCCTCGAGTATTAATAACATCCACTGCGATCGCCAACCCGCCTGCCAAGCGTGGCGATTACGGCACTATCCCCCATATGAGCGAACCACATGTGGCGTTCTCTCGGGGAGGCCTATGTCCAGCAGTGGACTTCGAAAGGCTGATGGATGGATGGATTGATGGATTTTTGGGTCGCGGGCAGTCAGCACTCTGATGTAACGTTTATGGGCAGCAGTAAGAACAGTTGGGCGACCACTGGGAGGTTGATCAGCAAAGTTATCCATGCCACGATACCTCCGCAACGTGTTCACGACACAGAATTGGGATACAGCAACTCAGCGAGCTATTTCTCTCATAGAATATCGTTCTTCCGGGTGAATATTCAATAGTGCGAAATTGTCAAGTTCCATTGAATAAAAAAATCAAATTTAAGTTTAGACTTTATTTAATGTACACATATCATGTATACACAAGTACTTTAACTAGCGCTTTATTTATTTGTTGATATTTTTAAGAGTATCACATAATTTTTCAATAAAAATAGCACCAAAATTCATTACAGGCACCGGTTCCATTTCAAGATTTCACATATATAATAGTTTAACAGTATATCTAGAGCAAAGAACGTAAGTTTCGCGACTTGTGTCATATAATTCAATAATCATTCAATACTTCCTAATAATCAAAAACGCAGTTTAGCAAATACATTTTGAACAAATAAGTTTTAAAGTTTTGTCACGGTACAAAATTCATCGCCAGAACCGTTTAAAGAATTAGATATTACGAGACAAAAACCTTTTGATTCTGCCGCCAAATAGCGTGCTGGCGCGTCCCTGCTCCTCAGTCGACCGGCGAGCTTAACAACGAGAAGACGTGCTCAAGATTTCAGGCTAAAAATCACGGTAAGTTGTTTGTTGATAGGGTTTGGTCCAGTTTGTATTTCATTACAAGTCCGCTTATATCTTGACACTTTGTGTTTAAAAGTATTAATTTGTTAGAACAATTAATTAAGTTCGTTGTTCGCTTACTTTTTATATGCGTAAACATAGCTTATACTACCTATAAAAAAGTATAATAGCCTAAAAGTGCTTATTTGTCATAACCGTGCCCTTCATTACCGTGGTTTACCGTAACCTTTTTGATGTCACGGTAATGAAAGAAAAATTGCGGTAATGACTAAACATCTATTTAAGTTTATACTGTAATAATATTTCATATTTTTAAGACAATTACATCTATAGCCGTTAGGAAAATATCTAATAATATCGTTGTAAAATATATCTAACGTTTCAGATAAAAATGGCACCTTCTAAGAAGTCAAAAGACGAAATATTAGCTAGAAGAAGAATAGCTAAACGTAAACGATATGCTGATTTAAAAGAAAATGAAGAATTGTATAATATTGAAAAAGAAAAAGAAAAATTAAGATACTTGAAGAGAAAAGCCGAAAAGAAAATTGTTGGTATTAAAGATTTAACACCACGTGCTCAAAGAGATAGACGCAGAAAGTGGAAAGCAAATAGCAAAAAATATTTACATAAAAAGGGCAGAGAAAGAAATGGAAAATGTTGTTCTGGACATCGAAAAATCCCAAGACGAAAATGGTGTACTTAGTGAACATAGTGGTCATGATCCACTTCAATCAGGTTTATTAAATACTATAAAGGAATCAGAAACAAATAAAAAAGAAAATGAGCCGGGTAACATTTTTAATTTAAGGGCAAAAATAAGACATTTACGTTATCAAAGAGACAAAGACTTAAAAAGACTGAAAAATGAACTATACGATATAAAAAAGGAATGCAAGAAATTGAAAAAACTTTTAAATAAATATACAAAGGAAATAAGAGACCAGAAAATAAATACTGGGAAGAATAAAAAATTGCAGATAAAGAAATTGGGTGACAAAAGCATCCAGAAACATTTTAACGCAAAAAAAGAAACTTAAGAAAATAGAGCATTTTTTTAATGAAGACGAAAATACAAGAGTCGTTCCAGGTATAAAGGAGTATATAACAAGAAAGAAGAATAGACAGCAAAAAAGGTATTTAAATGATACTCTTAAAAATTTGTATAAAAAATTCTGCATTGAAAACCAATCTATTTTTGTGTCATATTCATTTTTCTGCAAGTTGAGACCATTTTGGGTCTTATTTCCCAAGGCAAATAGAAACACCTGTGATTGCATTTATCACTGCAACTGTGAACTTCTAGTTAAGGCCCTTAATAAAGCAGAAATTATAAATATAAAGTCAAATCATGACCTTCTAAACATGCTTTGCTGTGATAGATATAATGAGGCATGCTTGGATCGCAAATGTTCCACGTGTGAACATAAGGTAATTGAGTACTTAAGATTCAGCAACGATATAAAAATTAAATATTATGCGTGGCGTAAGAGACCTAATACCTATGAGCAGGCCGGACAAGTGAAACATAACATTCTTTGGGCTAAAACTGAAAATTATGCTCCGCCTTTAGACGTTATACGCAAATTAGAGATGGTTATCACGAATTTTTTGCCGCATTGCGCCACAATAGTTGTACAAAGTAAAACTCTAAAAGAACTAAAGAATAATGTTCAAATAAACGAAGCTGTAGTGCATTTAGATTTTAGTGAGAACTATGGACTTAAACATCATACGGAGATACAGTCTTTTCATTTTGGTGGCAGCAGAAAAGAAGTATCTATTCACACTGTAATTATATATATGAAAGACATTCAAACGCTTGAATTTAAAGTCTCACTCAGTTTGCACCGTATCCGAAAATTTAAAGCACACAGCTGTTGCAATTTGGGCACACTAGGAACCGATTTTGCTTCATATTTCAAAACTATCACCACTTATTGACACACTACACTTCTACAGTGATAGCCCCAGCAGCCAATACAGAAACCGAAACATGTTTTATATTTTTACTCAGTTAGAAAAGCAATTTGTAGCACTTCGCAAATTAACCTGGAATTATATGGAAGTAGGTCATGGGAAAGGTGCTCCAGATGGCCTGGGAGCAGTAGTCAAAAGGACCGCTAATAGAATTGTGAATTCGGGAACAGACGTAGGTACATTTTCAAAATTTGTTGAAGTTATAACAGCCAACGTGTCTAATATCAAAATTATTGAGATTACAAGTGCAGACATAGACGAAAAAGAACGCATGGTGCCTAGTTTTGTTCCATCCTTTAAAGGCACTATGGCCGTCCATCAGGTAATTTGGAGATTTGGCTCTGGAAGTGATCGGTTAGAGATGCGAAGCCGAAGTTGTTTCAGATGTCAAGAGAACATATGTCGACATTACAATCTCGGTATACATAACCTCGAAAAGGTTATGATTTCTCAAGTTCCCAAAGAGTCAATGTTTGAAGATGCTGCTTTATCTGTACCAGTTTCTTTACTTGATACATCACAACCACCAGGTAGTTATACTCCAGAATTAATATGAACTGAAAACCCAAGTAAAGGGCGCAAAGAACGTTCAAACAAACCGGTAAAACAGGAAGGGCTAGCTAGAGACATAATAATATTTCCTGCTGTGCTTGGAAAAGCCTCAACATCCGGAAATTTCCAATCACCAGTGAAGGTTCACGCTTTATCTGCTGTTGCAAAACTAGGCGATTGGCAGAACTCAACTTTTATTGGGTCAGAAAGCAAGTCATATTGCGAAAATTTTGAAAAACTCATATTTGGCTATGATAATTATGAAGACCAAGACTCTGATGTAGAATTAAGAGAAGATAAAGAAAATATTGTAGAAAATTAATGTCAGGAGAAAGATAAACGGGTGAAATATAAACGAAAAGCATTAGGGAGAAAGAATGGATATCATTGATTAAGGGCCAGGAATAAAATAATAATTAGCTTTTGTTAATTAATTGGTTAAATAATACAAAAATATGTAAATGAAAGTTAATTAACCCGGAAAAAATTACGTGAAGATTACAGAAAAATATTGATATTGTTTCTAGTTGTTATATCCTTGGTATAAGTCTAATTCATATAATAAGTGCAAGGTTGATTTTGTTACCAAAATGTTTCAATTACCTAGGGAAGAATTATTTGCTAAAGATTCTTGTCAGTTTTCTAGTTTATTGTACTTCGAATATCAAAGAGCATTAATAAATCAATGTTGCCAGACTGATTATTTCCAAACCTATTATAATTCTGTTATTATTATTTATGAAGAAGGTTTTACTTTTTGTTACTATGATTATTATATTTAAAAATAAAGGATAATTTACAAAATACTGTAATTTTTTTTTGTATCATTACCTTGTCTCTATTTCTCACTACAGTATACTCAAAAAATCATTACCGAGCACTAGGTTCATTACCGTAACTTGTCTTATATTTTAAGTGGCTATAACTAATTCAACATTTAAAATACATATGTGCCTTTCAGCTATATATTAGACGAAGTAACGCTTAATAGCATAGTACGATAAAAATCTACAAAACACGAAGTTTTGTTTTTTGTGAAAAAAATGCGCAAATAACGCCAAACTGAAGAATGACCCTTCCCCCATAGTAACAATTCTTTCTCGTAAAGCTTCAGGCAATCCTTTCGGCATCTTTCCGAAAAATTTTTTTTTTTTTTTGCTTGAACCTTTTCGGTCAGATTTCTGAATAAGCGTAATCAAAGATTGGATTTACTTTTATAGGGAAAAACAGTTGTTTTTGACCTGTTTTTATTGCTTTTTGATCAAATATCACATTTTTAAATGAATAATCATAGACACAAAATAAAAAAAAGTTTCACCATACTGCCAACAAAAATACTTCGTATTTTCAAAGTGATCTCAAACTGTGTGTATGCAGTATAATGTACATAATAAGTATATGGGATCTATTTAGATGATTAATGATTCGGACGGAACAAACAAACTTACAAAACAAAATATAGTAAATGTTCCTTTTTTAGTTATTCTACTCTTTGGTAGAATTAAAATCAGTAAAATAATTTTAAGAAAAATAAATATTACCTTAATAAAATAATATACTTGAATGAAACTACAGATAACGTCTTAACATTCCAATTGCCAACACAGATTTTATTTTTATAACTGAGAGTTGTCCATGCCAACATAAACATACCGTATATACTCTTGAAGAAAGACGTCGTAAGAATACTGTATTATTTACTCGAATCAGAATATTATCAGAAATCTATAAATTTACTTGGGTCAAGATTATTGTGATCAGAAGAATATAGGAAATTAATGAAGAAAATAATGTATTTTTACTAGCAGCGAGTACGATAACGATGATTTATGGGAAAATGCATAACTGCGTCATTTTTGTCACTGTGTGTGTTGGATTATTTTTCTGTACGTACGTCCATCAATTTTATTGTTAATTAGCATAGACTTATTTTATAATTACAACAATCCTCTGTAAGATCATCTTGCTCAACCAGCTGTTTGGTAAAATATAGCTGATTTTATAAATCCTTAATCCTCCTTAGCATAATAGATAATCGAACATAACTAGCCAATTTTCAATCTTTTACTACTCATATAGAGCCCTTTTCTCAGAGGAGTCATGCCCATGGTTCCTCTGATGATAACCTTGCTCTTTTAAAACCTCGCTTAAAACGGCATGATGGTAATCTACGATAATAATGTTATTTTAACCCTCATAGTAAAAAAAAAACAAAGTCAGTCTTTATCTAAGAGCATTGAATTGGTTTAATTCTCTAAGGTCTCATAAATTACTATATTATCTGTAGGTCTAAGATAAAGGAGGCCTTTATCTAAGCTGTAGGTACTCTTTATCTGTACTAAGCTTGGAACATTTCACAAGTAGCATGTGAAATTTCATATGAAATGAATTTTCATACTTCGCATCTGCTACCACTTCATTTGGTCTGTGAAACGTCACACTCAATGAAATCGCGGGAACGAGCGAGTAGCAACTTAGCGAGCGACGGATCGCGCCCACTAGGTAGGTATATAGTTTGTTCGTTCTATCACGCTCGCTGTGGGCGTGATAGAAAGAACAAACTATATTTAGATGATTCGTCGCCGGAGCGTAGCACCACGCATGCGACGTTTTAGTACTATATGCCTCAGTTTTGACCTTGAGTATCCTAAAAGAGTATTTTAAAAAAGACTTTAAATTAAGTGCCGTAAAGTATTAATTTCCTTGGAATCATTTGTCGCAGATCTCAAAATCACGTATTTGTTTACATGAATGAAATGAAATGATATTTCATTATTATCACAGACCACAGCTCAGTCAGTCGAGTGTGTCTTCGATGATTGTTTGCGATTTACTTACTTTCATTGTACATCAGTCAGTACATAGTTTATTGTAATTATATAGGTATAGATTATTATTTTTTATTTAGTAAGTCAGTATATGTATATGTATAGCGTTAATATACATATGTTAGATTAGTGTAAATGAGACCAATAGATAGAAAAAATATACCTTAGTTAGGAGTATTCATACAAAACTTCCTACTTAATTTTATGCTAGCATACGAAATGTGTGACGTGGGATGAAAAATCAATGTCAATGAAATTTCACATGCGAAATCATATGATTTTTTTTTAAATTTCATCCAATGAAAATGAAATAAAAGTAGCAATCATTTCCATAACTAGTCTGTCCCACAGACACAGATATAGTATTATACTTTACTAATAATAAGTCAGATGAGCGAGCCAGGTGACACCGCTAGTAAGCTTGGAACACTTCACAAGTAGCCTGTGAAATTTCATATGAAATGAATTTTCATACTTCGCATCTGCTACCACTCTTCATTTGGCCTGTGAAAAGTCACACCCAATGAAATCGCGGGAACTAGCGAGTAGCGACTTAGCGAGCGACGAATCGTGCCCACTAGGTAGGTATATAGTTTGTTCGTTCTATCACGCTCACTGTTGCCGTGATAGAAAGAACAAACTATATTTAGATGATTCGTCGCCGGAGCGTAGCACCACACATGCGCCATTTTAGTACTATATGCTTCAGTTTTGACCTTGATTATCCTAAAAGAGTATTTTAAAAATAGACTTTAAATTAAGTGCCGTAAAATATTAATTTCCTTGGAATCATTTGTCGCAGATCTCAAAATCACGTGTTTGTTTATATGAATGAAATGAAATGAAATTTCATTATTATCGCAGACCACAGCTCAGTCGGTCGAGTGTGTCTTCGATGATCGTTTGCGATTTACTTACTTTCATTGTACATCAGTCAGTACATAGTTTATTGTAATTATATAAGTATGGATTATTATTTTTTATTTAGTAAGTCAGTATAGGTATATGTATAGCGTTAATGTACATATGTTAGATTAGTGTAAATGAGACCAATAGATAGATAAAATAAACCTTGGTTAGGAGTATTTATACAAAACTTCCTACTTCATTTTATACTAGCATACGGAACGTGTGACGTGGGAGGAAAAATAATTCTCAATGAAATTTCACATGTTAAATCATATGATTATTTTTTTAAATTTCATCCAATGAAAATGAAATAAAAGTAGCAATCATTTCCATAACTAACCGCTAGTATTTAACGACATTACGGAGGATTGGCGTCCCCGGCCGGCTGTTGCCTCTACCCCTAGACGCTGTGGCTATTTTTGGGGGAGGCATCTCCGCTGAACTCCCGTCGGACTCCGACGCAGCGCCACCCTGAGACAGGGTACGCTTGCGCCAGAACCGCGACGGGAGCGGCTCTGAAACAGCAGTGACCTCCGCTGGCCGCGGTGTTTGCACTATGGCACTTACACTTAAGCCATCCTCCTCGTTCGCAGACATCTTAGCGGCTGAAGTTACCGCCGAGCTGCCCGTCGCCGAGTCGTCCCTTGAAGATTGGGACCCTCCCATCTTGTTGCCCTTGCGGGACTTTCTGCCGCCACGCGTTTTGCGCGCGGCCGCACTAGTAGGGGCCGCATTTACAGCCGGACCCCTATCGGCTGAGGCATCGGGATTATCACCCGACTGCGTCATTTTTTTATTATTTGAACATAATTCCATACGGTTCCCACGAGTATGGGAGAAAGTAGGTCCACCCGGGCAGAGCTCCCTTTACCCGGGTAAGCGTACATTTATAACCCAGCACAGGGGGTCCGCAGGTACCCTGGCTGGGGCCGCGCTAGAGACTGAACTACCCATCAGCCATGCATCTCCTCGCCGCGCGCCAGAACTTGAGATTCGGGGTAATTTTTTTATAGAGGTTGTCTTCCTCGCGGTCCGCGGCGATTAAGCCAAGACCCTCGTTCCTGAATGCCCGCGAGACGTAACCACAGACACGCGCTCAGGTTTACGATTTGGGACGGGGGGGGCCGCTGTGGCCCCACTGTCCCCCTTCTCCAGAGCCCGGTGAGCCAGTCTGGCCCCACCGACTCCAACGCCTGGTCTATCCGCCGTACCCTCTGCTAAATCAGAGGGACACGCGGAGACCCGTCCTGTCCGGAATTTTAGCCGCCGGCGACTGCCGACGTTGCCCGGGGTGCACCACTAGGAGGTAAACCGGACAAATTAGCACCCCTCTATTTTAAGTACCTACAATAAGTATACGACGAAAGAATATAATTATTGTATCGAATAGGTACGTATTTACGTAAACTATTAACTCCCACTATTTAAATAATATAGATATTAAAGATGCTTTGACACAATAAGTCGCGCGCCACGCACCGCACGTGCCACTTATTATTATAAATAAACAATCATAACTTACACATTCACAATTCATTCAATAAACGCCCCTAAATTTAAGAAAATCAGACATTAAGATAGTAATTACCTTCTTGGATAACCTCATCATTCGCATTAGCTGCTATATTGCTAACGAGTAATGAAAGCAGGTTCATGTGAAACAAATAGATTTAGTATTCCCGACTTCCCGTGAGTGCGAAAGAGAGGGCACGCTGCCAGTGCATCATACAGCATGATAATAATAACGTAAAAACTTATGAAGCGATGAATTCACTTTTCATGTCACAAAATTTCGCAACTACATTTAATTTGCTAAATAAACATTCGCATGCTAAAAATGAATGAATGCTAATTAATGCATCACTAATGAGTAATCTAGTCTGTGCTGTGCTTCCGGAATTCTAGCGGGAATTTCGAGAAAGTGAATATCGACAATTTTCAAAATTCTTAATTTCTTTAATTTTTGTGTCATAACATACTAGAAAAACGTTGACTTGTTCATAATAAATAACAGAAATGGAAGGAAATGAGGGGGGCGGGGATAACCCGCCCACCTCACTTAAGCGTCCTCGCCGTGAGGATGGTGGAGAACCAGGAATGGACTGTGGAGTTGGCGGCGGCGGTGAGCCTAGTGACTCATACTTACCTTATTATAAACCGAACTACAAAAGACTTTATCCTGAGAATTCCATTAATACAGAATTGAAGGTTTTCGTGGAGTCAAACAATAGGGATAGATTAGGGAATAAAAGCCCTATATACTTGAACCACATTTTTTCATCAGAAATTAAAGGTGTGACGGCAGTTCAACGAGTGAATGCCAGTAAAATTGCTGTAATATTCAAATAATATAATACCGCTAATAATTTTATTAATAATACAGTATTCCTTAAAAAATATGAAATGCGAGCATTCATCCCAGCTGCACAAATTGAAAAAACTGGTATCATTCGATATGTAACCACCTAACATATCCAATAAAGAACTATATACTAAACTTACATCAATGTATGAGATAATTGCAGTAAGAAGATTCACAAAAAAAAATTGGCCAAGTGTGTACCACTTCAGACAGTTAACATCACCTTCTTATCAAATTTACAACCAGACAATGTACAGTATGATCTATTCTCATAGAGTAGAGTATTTGAATATGTACCACCACTACAACAATGTTTTAGATGTTTTAAATTTAATCACTCTGCAAAGATCTGTAATAGTAAGCAAAAATGCTCCATTTGTGGAGGTGAACACTTGTATAAGGAATGTGACAAACCAACAGAAATTTGCTGCATAAATTGTTGTGGACCTCATCTAGCAATTTCTAGATTATGTCCGATTAAAATGAAGATTATAGAAAAGAAAAATAATATTACTTATGCAAGTGTCACTACAACTAAACAATATAAAAATACTGTGGATTTTCCTCCACTCACCCCTCCAAAAACACAATTTGTAAATAAGCCTGTAAATAAACCTGTACATATTTCTAGTAATAAGCCTATTGTATTTAATGTAAATAAAAGTGTAAATAATCCTATAGAAGTCTCTCCTAACAAAGACATAAAAGCCCAAATAGCCACCAACAATGATGTACTTATGGCCCTGGTACAGACATTGGTGGAGCTGGGTAACAACACACAGGGCACACCTGTAACTATTAACTCAATTAAAGATGTGTTAATTAAAAATCTTAAATAATGGCAAGTCCCACTAATAACAAGCTACGTATTGCTCAATATAACGTACAAAGTGTAAACAATAAAAAACCCTTATTGATACAATTTTTAAAATCACAACATATTGACATCTGTTTACTTAATGAAACTTGGTTCAAAGACAATAGTTTTAAAATACCACATTCACAATAGAAATTCATTAATACACATAATGGAGTAGCAATATTGATTAAACCACATATAAAATACAATATTTTAAACACCACATTCTCTGAAGACATTCAGACAATTGCTATATCTATATCCACTGAACATGGAAGCTTAAGTGTGCTCTGTGTATATTGCCCACCTGGTGGGCGCATACAAATTAATAGACTATGCTTTAATTAAAAACCTTCCACAACCCATATTTGTAAGTGGTGATTTCAATGCACACCACATTGCATTTGGTTGCATAAACACCAACGGACGCGGTCATGCTTTGTTTAATCTTATAGATGAGTTGGAATTGTAAATGATGGTAAATTCACTACAGTTAATCATCCAAGCCGCAATACCTCTGCTATTGATGTTAGCTTTGTCAGCTCAAATCTTGCATCATTGTGTGAATGGTCTGTCTATGATGACACCATGGGAAGTTATCATTACCCAACAATAACAGAGATCACATTGTGCATAGATAGATATCAAATTAATTCCCCAGTTGATAAATTCCTGTACAAAAAAGCTGATTGGAAGACATATAAAAACCTCTCGAAAACAATCTTTAATAATCTGGTCTTTAAATTAGATGATCCTATTTCAACTTATAATGATTTCTGTACTCAATTAAATATGCTAAAAGAATTGTCAATTCTAAAGTTTATTAAAACAAATAAGTTTAAACCTCCAGCCCCTTGGTGGAATGATATTTGTAAACAAAGTGTTATTGCATCATATAGAGCATTAAAACTATACAGAAGAGAGCCAACTATAAATAACCACATAGACTACAAAAGAAAAGATGCAATTAAAAAAAGAACCATTTCAGAGCAGAAAAAAATAGGATGGAATAACTTATGCACATCTTTTAACAGAAACACCCCCATAAGTAAGATCTGGAACCTCTTAAAAATGTTTAAAGGCATAAAGGCTGGCAACAAATCTTATAAAGATGTGCATATCTATCCACTACTCAATAAATTATCCAATAATAATAATTTAATCAATACTGATGACTTATATAATTTTTTTGAAAACAATAATAATAATCAAAATTCAAAATTTCTGCTGGAACACTTTTCATGGTCCGAATTTACAAAAAGTTTACAATCACGACGTAATACAACTCCTGGATTAGATGATTATCCTTATATTATCATTAAAAATTTAGATGACTGCACAAAAAATATTTCTTAACATCCTTAATTTACTTTGGCACAATAAAACTATTCCACAGTCATGGAAATCACAGTGTATTATTCCAAAAGCGCCTGAGCTTGCCAGTTCATATAGACCAATCTCACTTTCATCATGTCTCAGGAAAATATTTGAAAATATGATTAAAGTTCGTCTGGATTGGTATGTTGAATCCAATGCTATTATTCCACATATACAGTATGGCTTCCGTAGAGGGCGTAGTTGTGCAGATAGTTTTATTTCTTTAATCTCTGATCTGAAACATGCCAAAAATAAAAGATTACAAACTATTTGTGTTTTCCTAGATGTTCAGGGAGCTTTTGATAGTTTAGATCCAGGTATACTTGTCAAAGTTATGGCTAAGGTACACATACCCGGACAGTTATGTAAATGGATATATAACTTTCTGAGTAACAGGACACTCTATATAAAACACAACAAAATATTATATGGACCTAAAACAGCTTCTAGAGGTATTATGCAAGGTTCAGCTATCTCTCCTTTACTGTATAATATATATACATGTGAAACTTGTAAATATGTAAATACTTCTGATGTAAATACATTACAATTTGCTGATGACATAGTAATATACTCCAGTAATAGCTACTACAAACTGCAATGAATAATATAAATACAGCTTTATTCCAAATATTCCAATATTACAATGAATACCACCATTTAGAAATAAACACAGCAAAAAGTAGTGTTCTAGTCTTAGGCAATGAGACCCCTATCTCAAACGCTATATATAATGGAGAAATTATTAGCAAAGTAGATCATAAAAAAATTTTTAGGAATAATCCTAGATAAAAAACTAACTTTTAAGGAACGCATAAAATATGTTTTAAAAAAATGCTCTCAGGGGACTAAATGTTTTAAAATGTCTTGCAGGTGTATCATGGGGGGCAGACCCTAAAATATTGACAATGTTGTACAAATCTATTGTAAGAAGCCATTTTGATTACAACTCACTGGCTTATATGAATAGTGCTCATGTAAATAAATTGGATACATTTCAGAACAAAGCATTGAGAATAATATCCAGTGCAATGTGCTCAACTCCCATAAGGGCCATGGAGGTTGAGACAAAAATATTGCCCCTTAGCTTGAGAAGATTGTTACTTGCAAAAAGATATTGTTTAAAATTAATTTCCTCTAACAATACACAAATAATAAACAAAATTATACCTCAAAGAAATAGAACTCCCAATCCATTAGCCACAGGTGAGAGCCTCTTACAGGGTAAATCTCCATGTCTCTCACATATATTGCTAGAAACAGACAAAATGTTTGGTAAAGTCAGAAAACAGAGTCCATGGCCTTGTTACTCCTTCTCCTATAAATGCATCTCACATCCAATTACTATAATAAAAACCATAGTGTCTAATAATTCAGATATGCTACAGTTTTTGCAAGAAAATAAACACTATTATATTATGTACACCGATAGTAGTAAAGGAAGTGATTATGTGCATGCTGGGCTATATGATACACAAACTAAGTTTTCTCAAAGCTTTGTTCTGCATGAGTCCTGTACCATATTTACAGCAGAGGCATATGCGGTGTGTCAGGCATTAAAACGAATTCAAGAAATGTATAATGTTAAGTATGTTTTAATAATCTCGGATTGTTTGAGTTTGATAGAAGCTTTAACCAGACTAACAGTTAATTTTAATTCAAACTATATACGAATTGGCAAAGCATCTGGACGGTATCCAGGAGATGCAGGTTTAAATCCTGCTCGTGACTGTTATTTTCGATTTCACATTTTTCACTTTATGTTTAATGTATAGTGCTAAGCATGTCAAATGCTAAAAATATATATAAAAATATCTAAATATATATACTGTATTTTATAAAAGAAATGATTGCTCAATATTACCAAAAAAATATCGAAATTTCTTTCTTGTGGGTGCCTTCGCACAGAGGTATCTCCGGCAATGAAATTGCCGATAAAACCGCATATGAAGGAATTAATGCCATCGATTTCAAACATGCAATGGAAGTCCCTATGACTGATTTTCTGCAATACATAGACCTGAATATTAGTAAACTGTGGCTTGAAATGTGGAAGAAAGATCAGGAAATAAAAGGAAAGTGGTATGGTGAAATTCAAGATAACTTACCGATTAAACCTTGGTATTACCAAATAGAAAGACCAATCGTGACTTTATTACCACGATAAAGAGATTACGCTTTGGCCATAATACTTCTCCGTCACACCTCACAAGACTCGGCATTGTTGAAAATAGCATTTCTCTAGTTATATGCTCTTTGATAGCATTTGTCCACATTGCGGAACAGAAGAAGGAACTCAAGGAACCGTTACACACATGATTTTTGAATGTCAATGATTGACAGATTAATCTTAGCCAGTGAACTAAGTGTGTCCACCTGCTACTTTAATATTTACCGGCGAATCAATAGCTATTTTAGAAGCTATTTTATTTGTGAGATCACACAATTTGAATAACTATAATATTTTCGGATTCTAAAAGTTGTCTTCAATCCATCTTATCAAACCCTTTTAGATCTAAAACAAGATTTCCTATTTCCCTTAAAATTAGAGAGGAATTGTTAAAGTGTAAAAAACTTGGTATTAACATTATTTTTTCTCGGATTCCTGGACACACAGGTATCTTGGGGAATGAAACTGCTGACTCATGCGCCAGATCTGCAGTGGTTGTAGGCTCCCTAGACCATTCGCAATTATATTCCCATGACATTTGTGCATCCTTAAACCCCTATATAAATAAATATACGATTAAATCAATATAAAACAATAAATACTTAGATTGAAATACGATAATAAAAATACGATTAAATCAATATAAAACAATAAATAGATTGAAGGAAACTGAAGAAATGACCTAAAGGTCTTAGTAACCAGGTATAAAAAAAAAAAAAAGCAAAAAAAAAAAGGGGCCTACTCTGCGCTGTGCTACCAGCCAGATAGTCAGCAGTTCAGTTAGCTCTTGTGTTCTTTTATAGAGATGTGCCAACTCGTAATAAACACAACTCGATTTAACTCGAGTTTAAATTCTCGTAACTCGAATTGAACTCGAGTTACGTGACTCGGGTTAAATGGATGAAACTGAGTGATGAATGATTTGTTTTATTTGTACCAATTTAATTAACTAACCTCCAAACTGTATTTAAAAAAAAAACATGCGGGGCAGTCTTTGTGGTGTGGACTACCGATAGAAGTGAAAACTAAATAACCTGTGAATTTTACCGAACAATTCTGGTCATTAACACTTCTTTATTAAACCAAAAATAATTCGAAAATAATAATCTAATAGCTCGACTATACAATTCACAAGTTACTTAGTTTTCACTTCTATCAGAGCGTTCCATGACGATGACGCGAGTTCCATGATTTTTGTTCACCCAAAAAGTAATCAACGTGCCTAAAGAA
This sequence comes from Leucoma salicis, assembly GCA_948253155.1. Classification (NCBI taxonomy): domain Eukaryota; kingdom Metazoa; phylum Arthropoda; class Insecta; order Lepidoptera; family Erebidae; genus Leucoma; species Leucoma salicis. The sequence goes on from OX411806.1 coordinate 11,682,153, forward strand.
GATCGGAGCATTCGGTGACTATGACGCGAGTTCCATGATTTATGTTCACCCAAAAAGTGCTCAACGCGCCTAAAGAAGTTTTCATTTCAAAAATTTAAACGAATTCATAATAAACTAGACGACCCGTGCAAAATGCCGTATCGATTTGCTGACGATGAAGTTGAAGTCTAATTTAAATTATTCGTTTTTACGAAGGCAACATTTGGGTGCCTCTTTTTAATATGGTTTAACAATGTTGTCGTATTTCCAATATATTTGAATAAATGCGAACACTGTTTACACTTAACACGTCCACTAACTGACGATTCAAATACATCGCGTACAAACGATTTCCTTTTAACCGGCATCACGAAGTTAACCTCAAATCAGTGAAATCTGCAACAAATCTAGTTTGTGATCTGCAATACTGTCACATTTGATTGACTATGAATATATTCACAAATGATCCGCCAACTTCACGCTTCACGCCATTACGCACTACAAACAAACGATCGCGTATATTCATTCATTAATTTGCCGCGCCAAACCAGTTCGAGTTAGAAGAAATCAACTCGAGTTAGTTCGAGTTAAGCCTAAATCGAGTTAACTCGAGTTAGTAAATCGAGTTGACACATCTATAGTTCTTTATTCCAAAGATTACAATACCCAAACTTTATTCCTCCAAGAGCTCTTGAGTAATATTGTTCTGTGGATACCAGACAAATAAGTATTTTTTGGAGATATTTGCTTAGCCCAAATCAGGATATTCTTTATTATTATTTTACTATCAAGTTATTTAAGGTACAGCAAATAACTTAAAAATTACCTAGGTGGTGCAGTATGCGGCCTTTATAGGAGTTCTATCACGATGACAGATGTATTGAAGCCAGAAGTATTGTGGATTGAAGGTAGACGTTACAGGATTAATGACCCTTCCACTGAAATGACTTCCCTAAATGAACACGACCTTTATGAAGACGGTATGTAAAATATCGATATTTCATCAGTACCTATTGATAACTTTTTTGTTTTTAATTTTGTTAAGATGGGAAAAAATTTAACTAACCACACACCCCATCGTTAGGGGCACCTAACAGGGTAGTGGAGAGCCCTAACCCACTAAATAATCTCTATTAATTGTCTTATAATTATTTCAATAAGTCTAAAGTTTAAATCATGGTGGTGGTTGGGGTTCAATTATAATTTATACAAAGGAATATAAAAAGAAATTACTGACGAAAATCATCAAAAAAAGATAATCTCTAAATTCCTTGTGAATGTGTAGTAGCCAGTTGATAATGAAAATCCTAGTTAAATCTAAATTTGTTTCAGTCAGAATTTGTACTTAGTTTAAGCTATATTGTTATTTTAAATTAAGTATGAACTTTTACAGTTGCATTTTGTAAGTGACGATAAAGAATCATTATTACCATTATAGTACATGATTGCAGCCCCATATATTGAATATATAATTACTGAATCTGACACATCCAGGGACTTTTCAAATACACCAAAATCGGCAAACAGCTTAGGAGACGCTTAGAGATAAAAACATATATGTATCTATCTATCAGCCTTTAGAAGTCCACTGCTGGACATAGGCCTCCCCAAGAGAACGCCACAACATGTGTTTCACTCATATGGGGAATAATGCCGTAACCGCCACGCTTGGCAGGCGGGTTGGCGATCGCAGTGGATGTTTTTAATACTCTAGGGAGTGCTGCTGCCCACTCCCCCGATATTCCCTCAGTAGGTTCTTACAACTCCCATGGGTGGAGAGGGGTGGGACAATCCCACATGCCTCACATGGCAGGCACATATATGTATTAGTGATGTATCGCATTCGCGAATATTCGCATGAAACAATGCTAATGTTCTGCGAATATATTTTGTCCATTGAAAAGTTACATTTAAGGTTGCGTTTTTTAGAGTACGCAATTTTATTTTTTTTATGTGTAGGGGGGGGTTAGTATAAGCGTAAGTTCAAGTTTGTGGGGTCGCCACCCTTGTCCCATTTATAAACAAAAATAACTGAAAATTTTTGAACAACTTTTCTTTTGGCTGTTATAACTTTTTTCCTGGTAATTTTACAATAAAATCACAGAGCAATCTATAGAGGGTTATTCAATGAATAATGTCCACTAAAAATTTGTTTAATTTCATCAATTTATCTGGGTTTTACAGCGCTCTCTCTGAAGTTGACGGAGTTCCCTGATTGCTGAGAGGAGGGGAGGCTGGTAGTCCTGCCGAAGCCGGGGTGAATGCCGGATTTGGTTGGGGCTTTCAGGCCCATCGTGCTGCTGGACGAGGCGGGTAAGCTGCTGGAGAGGATCCTCGCTGCCCGCATCGTCCAGCACCTGCGCGACGTCGGACCGGACTTGTCAGACGCCCAGCTGGTTGTTCGACGGTTGGCGCGATCATGCGCCTGAAGGCCGCGGCCGCGGCGGTCGTCGCTGGCGGTGGTGCTATTGGCGGTGTCGCTTGACATCGCCAACGCATCAATAGTCTGCCATTCAGCTGCATCAGGGAGGTGCTCCGGTATCAGGGGGTGCCTATATATTTGAGGCGGCTAGTGGCAGACGTTGAGACGTTGTGAGGAGACCCATGTCGTGCGGTGTCCCACAGGGCTCGGTTCTAGGGCCACTCCTGTGGGACATCGGTTACGACTAGGTGCTACGCTGTCGGCTCCCACCCGGTGACCGCCAATCTTCTATGCGGATGACACGCTGGTCGTGACCCGGGGCGGAAACTTCGAGAAAGCGGCGTTCCTGGCCACCTTAGGGACCTCGGAGGTGGTCAGGAGGATTGGGGCGCTGGGGCTTAGGGTGGCCCTGGATAAGTCGGAGGTCCTACTTTTCCATGGGCCCCGACGTCGGCCACCTGCTGGCGCCTCGATCATGGTGGACGGGGTCCAAATTGAGGTGACGGCCCAGATCAAGTATCTGGGCCTGGTGCTGGACGGGCAGTGGCGCTTTCACGAGCACTTCCGTGAACTGTCCCCGAGGCTTGCACGGCTCATGCCGAATATAGGCGGACTAAACAATGCGTGCCGACGGCTTTACGCAGGGGAGGTCCGGTTGATGGCGTTGTACACGCACCTGTGTGGGTGGCTATATTCGGTTTAAACATGGGTGACTGACAGTGACACTAGATGTGAAACCCGTATGATATTTTGCGCGCGCTTATTTGAAAATCAACATTCGCATTCGCATTCGCGAATGTTGGAGGGAAACATTCGTATCCGCATTCGCATTCGCGAATAAATAAATAAATAAACAAAATAAATAAATATTCACGGATATTTTTCACACAACGTCCTCTGATCCCAAACTAAGCTTAACGCTTGTGCTATGGGTACCAGATTACGGATATAATACATATACTACTTTTTTTTGTAAATACATACTTATAATAGATAGAAGACACCCAGACGCAGTACAAATATCTGTGTTCATCACACAAATAATTGTCCCGAGTGGGAATCGAACCCACGACCTCGTGCACGGAAGTCGGTTACACTACCGACTACGCCACGAGGCCCGTCACGAATGCTTATAAACTAACATTTGTTACATCGCTAATATGTATATGGCACTACAATGGCAACCAATAATCAGTTTTGCAATCATTACAAACACTACAGTATACCTCAAGTATTTATCCTTCAGTACTTTCTGTCTGTGACGCAACAAACAATAATGTATTACAAACTGAACAAAATGTACACAATGCATTGGGCCTAACTGGATGTCTACGGCCTAAAACACTTATCTTATGAATACACCCATAACATATTATACAGATGAAATGAAGTTTTCTATAAACACACTAATCTTAGTAACTACCTTTCTCTTAGTTGACAAAAAAATATTTTTGCATATGACAGCTTAATTTTTAAGGATGTGTATTTCACATCATGCTGTAACCTTAGAAACATAATGTTAACACAAAAAATAATGTTAACAGTAGTATATAAACAAGTGGTAACAAAACAAAGTCGAAAACGCTCCAGGTTCTGGTAGTAAAAGAAGTGCCCTATTTTTCACAGATAATACGTACAGGCAGATATTTGATGAAGGAGATGAAGACGATGACTTTGAAGTTGTTATGGTTGATAACTCTAGATACAAAACTAATCTACATGTGCCCAAGTGAGTTTAAACCAGAGCTAATTAAGCCAGTATTATTGTAAACACTGGCTGATTTTTCCGCAACTCGATGTCGTAAGTGCGCCTATTTTGCGTGAATAAGTTAGTATTATTGCATTATGAATCTAAGAATTAATGTTCATTGCTTCATACCTTATGACCTACAAACACTTTGTACTGTTATGATCACAGATATAGAAAATTACCTCAGGAATTTTTTGTAAAGTTGTGTAGTTTGGATTGTTCATATTAATCAATCTCATGGATAGTTAGTGATTTAGATACCGGCCTTCCGCCGTTGTGGGTTCGATTTCCACACAGGACAACTCTGTGGGATCCACAAATGGTTGTTCAGTCTGGATGTTCTTTGTGTCTTTGAAATTGCATGTTAAGTCAATCAATGCAAGTAAGTTATGTAAAGTCCCCGGTGATACAAGGATTATTTCTTAGTGCAGTGTTGTCTAAAAATAAAACAAACAAAACAAAACATGATAATTATTTTTTTGCTGTTGATAGTGTTTTACTCTAGCCTTTTCTCTGATTTTGGCAAATAATGTATTTAGATACGTTTTTCTACACGATTCGTAATGCGTAATAATTTTTGAATGAATGTAAAAAATATAATGTATTATATATTATTATGTTGTGTTCACAGACATTATCTCGGGTCTATAATAGGCAAAAAAGGATCTATTAAAAGTAGAATTGAGAGAGAGACAAGAACTGATATAAAGATTCCAAGACATGGTCAAGAAGGTGATGTTACTATATTAGGACCTACAGAAGCTGTAAGTATGTCTTCACATACATCAAATTAAATCATCGCTTCCTATATTAGATAGCCAGGTAAGAATATTTGCTGTAATATACCTACTGCGGCCGTGTGGGGACGGCTTTAGAATTGTGCCACCCCTCTCTACGCACGGGAGTCGTAAGAGCTAACTGAGGGATCACCGGCGGAGTGGGCAGCAGCACTCCCTCGAGTATTAACAACATCCACTGCGATCGCCAACCCGCCTGCCAAGCGTGGCGATTATGGCATTATCCCTCATGACGGGACCGCTCGTTGTAGCGTTCTCTTGGGGAGGCCTATGCCATAGTAGAAAGAGTAGGGAAGTAGGCTATCTCAAGCTCATTCCGCGATATAATTACCTACCATACTTGCCTGTCTTAGGGTTGTCACTTTTAGCTAAAGGAGACTGGCGGTTTTCGGCCAGAACTCTTACAGAAATAAAACTTATACGAAAAAAAGTACATATTTACTCATAACTTTTTACTTCAGTACTATTTCCAAAAAACTTGTCTGAGTGGAGACAAATAATGTTTAATAATGCGATTATATTGTGAAAAATCGATACTATTAAATCATCAATACTCACCTCTTTTACTTTCAACACATGATTCAACCTACTTTGTACCCTAAATCAGATTGGTTGCTTTATTATTTACATCCCAAGGTTTAAGGTAGATATTTACCAAGGTAGTATTTTATAGATTGTTTTATTTCATTTTACAGGATTGTAATTGATTATTCACTCAATACTTATCTTTTTAAACTATTGTTTTTTTAGGATGCCAACAAACTGCCACTTGTCAATCATTATAGACATTATATCATTTAAACATGAGGTAATGTTTAGCAAGAAACTCTACAACGTTATGTTGTCGTTGTTGTCTGTGATCACTGTTCCCGGCGCTTTGTAGATTTTTTTCTGTGCTATCAATTATTATTTTTGACCTTGAGGCATCCGTTGCTGGTCTTGTATGATATTCATTTCATATGAGTCAAATAACTTCATTGATAAAATATTTAAGAAGTTTCCGCGCGTGATAACCTTAATTCAATGTCATTAATTAATGTTTTATATCTTCTTTTAGACAAGTTTTTGGAAAAAGTGACAACCATACATGGTTTTCTAATTAATAATGCTATCAGGAAACATTAAAATTATCCGTGTAGGTGACCAGGCCGAACGCTCCTAGGAAACCCGCCAGTCTCCTTTTAATTCAGCGCCTAGAAATTGGCAAGGGCCGGGAAGTTGTATTTTTTTTTACTTGTAATCGTTTAGGTAAAACCGACCTCACTAACCCTGAACCCAGACGACACAACACAGATTATTTTAACTTACGATTATTACTTAGTCACTATACCTACAATACTGAGAAATCGACATGACATGACATTTAGACAGCCAAACACAGCAATAAGTTCTCCTGCGATTATCACACATTTTTCATTTGTTTAGCGGTGCCGAAAAGCCGTGACGCGCGAACCTTGTGCGGCGTTAGCCCCGCCTGGAGCACTGAGCAACGGGTCCAGATTTTGTTAGTGTGCGTACAATACTGTGGCGCACACATACGAGCCGCGCGCAGTACGTTTGTATGGAGATAACCTACTTCCCACTCATTATACTATGCCTATGTCCAGCAGCGGACGTTGAAAGGCTGATGGATGAATGGAATATACCTACTAACTGGTGCCAGCAGCCTCGCAAGTGTGATTTATGGTTTTAGTGAAAAATAAATATTTACACGATACTAGCCTTTGTCCACGGCTATATTTCAACCAAAAGCTATATTTCAAGTTATATCTCAGGTTCCCGATATAGTACTGGGACACTATATACCAGTTTTTAAGTCTAATCAAGTGCTTTCAAATAAAATGACTTATCAAAAGCATATACAGTAGAGCCTCGACAATCCAAACACTCAAAATTTTTACCCTGTTCGGTTCGGATTAATGAGGCGTTCGGAATATAGTATGTATATATTTTAAAAGGTGTTTATTAAAATTAAACAGCTTTTTATAATTGAAAGTAATTGCAAATTTTAATCATTAAGTATTATTACACTAAAAAATAACTAGAATAGTACTTTGACCAGTGGTGTTTAATGACAGAAAATGCTTTATGCCTCAATTTACGCAATAACATTTTTTCTGAAATTGAAATATCTTCTTGGCCCGCCCAATCCAAACTGAATGAAAACTGAGTGGCGCTTCGATACCCTATGACACATCGGCATGCGCAAGCGGTGGGCTCGTTCGGATTATAGGGGTGTTCGGATTATCGAGAGCCTACTGTAGTAGTTTTTGCCTAATGTCTGGATAAACAAACATTCGTAAATTCTAAAAAAAATGTGTTGTGTTCAGAGGTGCCTAAATAGCTTAATACTTTTTTTTTTTCTCAAATATCTTAAATGTAGGTACAGATATAGTTCTGTTACAGCTTTATAGTAGTATAGAAATGTCATAATTATATGACTATTATTTAGTCTTTATTAAAAAAAATCAACATTCTAACTTAAAAATAGGAAAATTCTAATACCCTTTTTTTTTTGTTAGGGTGGGAAAGTATGTTCCTAACCGCATACCCCGTCGTTTGGGACAAGGAACAGGGTAGTGTGGGGCCCTCACCCACAAAATTAAACCGCCGTGTGCTGTCTCTCCGCCTTTATTGGCGGGCCACCGGAACCATATTACATTTCTTCAGTGGTAATAAATAATAAAAAAAAAATATAAAAAAAAACCACGTCTTTATTTAGGTATATTATAATTTTAAATTTCAAGATTCAAGAGATATGAGGATATCTTTAAAAAAAACGACGCTCCCATTTTCTTCCATTAAAATGTAGAAATCCATAATTCATCCTAAAACGAACAGATGGAGACCTGCAATCCCGACGAAAAATTACATTAGTACTGTAGCGGCAACAGGCTCGCCATGTCCGTCGGAAGACCACAGTTGTTGGAAGAAAAATATGTGCACTGTTTCAAATTACATACTATATATATTATAAATACTGTAACTGCCTCGGTGGTGTAGCGGTAGTGTATGCGACTGCTAATCATGAGGTCTCGGGTTCGATCCCCGGGTCGGGCAATGTTATTGAGCTTTTTCGTAAAAAGAAAAATTCTCAGTAGCAGCCCGGAGTTTGGAAACGTGCCCGGTAGACGTCAATAGGCCCGCCCCCTATTACGTGGGATTTAAACGTAGCTGGCGAGTCGTGGGTGTGTAATACACCTCTGCTTACCCCTTCGGGGAATACAGGCGTGATGCTATGTGTTTGTGTTATACATACTGTATGTAGTATATACCATACATACATATCATCACGCCATTTCCCTTGCGGGGTAGGCAGAGAGAACAGAGTGCCAAGAGGCTCTATTCTTGCATACATCTCTCGCTTCCTCAACAATCATAATTCTCTTCATACACGCTCGCCGGCTTAGGAGACTCCTGACTCCACCTTCCTTCAATACATGACTGATTTGGTCTAGGTAGGTGAGTCTCAGTCTCCCCCTGTACCTACATCCTTCCACTTTCGCATTGTATATCTTCTTAACCAGTCTCTCGTCCGGCATTCTTTCCACATGTCCGAACAATTGGAGCATTCCCTTTCGCACCTTTACACCAATACTCTCTTTCATATACCTTACTCGCTCTCTTACGTCGACGTTACGAATGCGGTCAGTCAGCCTCGCTCCGCAGATTTTTCGCAGAGATCGCATTTCGACTGTATTGACTTTACTCTCATACTCCTTTTTGCATACCCGACTCTCGCTTCCATATAGCAACGTTGGGACATGCGCTGCCTTGTATATTGCAACCCGTACCTTCTAGTTGAGGCTGCCGAGAAGTTGTCCCAATGCTCCGTTCACTCTATTTCCCGCATTTACTCTTCTCTCTATATCTGTGGTGTATCTTCCATCCCGACTGAATCCACATCCAAGATATACAAATTCATCCACTTGTTCTAGCACACTATTGCCAACCAATACTCTGACATGTTCTGGCTTCACCTCTTTGAAAGACCATAATTTTTGTTTTGCTCACATTCACACGTAGGCCTTTTCTTACAATCTTCTGCCATTACGTCGACTAAGGATTGCAGGTCAGTCGCAGACTGCGCTAATAGGACTGCATCGTCTGCATATAGCAGTGAGTTAACCACTAAGTCGCCCATCTGAACTCCCACATTCATTTCATTCAACCTTTGAAGACATTTATCCAGCTATATGATAAGCAATCTGGCTGATATAACGCAACCCTGTCTAACGCCGATATTGACATCAAACCAGGGCGACATTCCATCGTCTAGCCGCCCACAAGCTCTTTATATACCATAAACAGTTATATTCTAATTAATTGTCTTTCTTCCAGAATGTGAAAGCAGCAAGAAAGAGGATAAATATGACAGTAATATCGTCCAGAATGAAACAAAGACCAACACATTTTATATCGATACCCACCAATAGCCCAGAAATTGTAAAAAGATTTGAGGAGTTCAAGGTAATCACTTAAAGATTTTGATTTTGATCTGTATTTTAGCACTTGACCTGCTCAGCTACTTTTAAAGAACAAATTATTTGTGAAAATGTGGAAAAGAGAACTAGTGCGAGCGGGAATCGAACCTGCGTCCCAATCCGGAGAAGTGCTCTAACCGCTAATCCATCGCACTGACCAATGGCCATACTCAATCTCCACATCACATTTGTCTTTACGACCCACGCCACCTATCGTATGCATTTACATGCATTAAACCAATATAGTAAGTTTAATCTTGCAATTAAAATTCATACTATTTAATGGCGCAATTTTATAAAAACTACTGTGTATTTTAGCACTTGACATGCTCAGCTACTTTTAAAGAACAAATTATTTGTGTAAATGTAAAATATCCAATGTAATTAATTGGATAAGGAATAATACTGTATTGTTTTAAATAGCTTGGTAAATAATCCATAGGTAGGTAGGTACTTAAAATATATTTTTTTTGGTTTAGGCCGAAAAAAATGTACCACAGCACACTCCGTCGCTCGGGGCAACGAACAGGGTAGTGTGGGGCCCTCACCCACTAAAGAACCCGCCGTGTGCCGTCTCTCTGCCTTTATTTTGGCGGGCCACTGGAACCATGTTACATTCCTTCGGTGGTATACGTGTAACTCCTAACCACGAAAAAAAAACCTACCAATCTATTACATTACATAGGTACAGTGCGTTTTTAACAAATCGCTAGTGCCTTGAAAATTCCCAAAATGGACACGACGTCAAAGACGTTTACCGTGGTTCACGCATCTGCCCGTGTTCGGGTCGCGCACTCAGCCGTGAGCGACTTCTTCCCCCAACTCGCCCGCGGTGCGTCCGGCCGTCCGCCCCATGCGCCCGCCTCCGGTCTGCACCATAGTATCGCGCACTCGGTTGGTCATCGTCGTAAAAAATGTCCAAATGATGTAGTGTGAAAGACAAAGTTTATCTACTTTAAAAAACCAGAAGCGATAAAAACATTTATTTTGATATAAGGATCAGTTTGTTACTACCAAATGTATGCATTAGAAATAAATTATCAATTTTTATTGTATTTATGGCTCACTATTTTGGCGATAATGGCTTGGCACATAAAATATAGGTATAATATGATGTCGTGGGCTTTTTTGTAGGATTATTTATGATAAACATTTCCATTATACATTATATACGTGTAACTGTAACGGTTTTTTGCAGCGCACGAAGATGACAGAATTTTTTCCTACTTACTTGACACTTATAGTTATATTTTTGACTAGCGCACGCAATATAAGAATTTACTAGGTACTTTTTTCATACGTTGGGTTACATTATCGAAGTTTTCATACGGATCGCTAACTTTTTTGTTCATCAGGGATAATGTAGGATACTAATAGTGAAAGATTTTTTCAGATCGGTCCATTTGTTTCGGAGCCTATTCGATGCAAAAAAAAAACAAATCTTTCCTCTTTATAATATTAGTATAGACAATTCACACAATATCTTTATAAATTATAGCCTATGTGTTATTCTGATGTATAAGCTATATTATTGAAGAGTTTCATTAAAATCCATTCAGTAGTTTTTGCGTGAAAGAGTAACAAACATCCATACATAAAAACTTTTGCGTTTATAATATTAGGATGTTTAATTTAACACATTTTCAGGTTGAAATAAAACTACGTTTACGGAATCTATCGCGTTTACTCGATTTTCTACTATCCCGACGTTTCGAACACTGATGGATGAAAAGGCATATCGTCACCTTAATACGCAAACCTCGTAACTCCACCAAAGGTCGAAATTGACTTTTAAATGGAAATAGCTGCGTAAAAAATATTAGATTTTTTCCTTCTAAGCATCGTTATTTTTTGTGTTTTGGTAACACTAAAAATTAAGGTCAAGCAAACCTCTTAACTACACCATAATTTTTTTTTCAAATGCATACCTTGTAACTCCCTTAGCAACGTTTTTTACTAAGGCAATGTTAGGCGCGAACTTGTGTATGTAGACCGGTGTGCCTATTTTTATGTTTTAAGCAAAAATTACTACTTATCCAGTAAAATGCGAAGTCTTTATTAAATATTGATAGCATGTCGATTAGTTTTGAAAAATATTGAATTCAATAATTAAAATAATTATACAGTAAATAAATACTGCAAAGTTTTAAATGGAGTTACAAGTATTACTTTTATCCTTATCTGAGAATATTGGCTACGTAACTCCTAATTTATTTTAAGCTAGTAATAAATGCACTTAAAGACATGGCGAATATTACTCTGTGTTTAAAAAATCTGGCAGTATATACGCCTGGAACAATTCTGATTCCATTACGACTATAATGCAATTCGCCTATATTCATGAAGACGAAGCTTATCTACCACACAAAATCATGAAAATATTTTAAAAGTAGCTTCAGGATGATGCAGTTTATACTTGGTTCTTACATAAAAATAAAATTAAATAAAAACCCCTACGCAAAAAAATACTTATAGTTCAAGAAACAACCCTTAAAAAGTAAAAAATAATTGTTCTTCTATCAGTCGCTAGAAACCAAATAAACAAATGTTTATCGCAATGTGAATTAAAAAATTTTTAACAAGCCGTCTCTAAACATTATATTTTCTGATGAAACTTAACAATAATCTATATACTCAATTTAACGATATTTGTTTTTTAACATTCCAAAATATACCTAGATTTTTTGTAGTGATTTAAAGTCACCGCGGGGTATCGCTATGTAACAAACTTTAAATATCAATTCTTCTTCTATCGTATCGGCGGCATATCACTTGTCAAATTAGTCCAGTACGCTGCCACCTTGATTGCGTTCTCAGAGGCGCTCATGAGCTCCTCTGGTGTACATGTTTGTGGACAAGCAGCAATATCAATTCTGGACTAGCTAGCTTATTATTTTAAGCTTTTTAAGCTGAACTAACCTATAGGGCAATACAATAAATATAGAAACCTAAGCGAAACTAATCTATTGATCCCAGAAATACGATATGTCTGCTGTGAGTTTTCGAAGAGTTGGGTTCTCTGGAGACCATTCTGGTTGCAGCATCAGATCGAAGTTATCAATTAATTGTCATTTAACGATTATACTGGCACGCGTGAAGCACTTAATCGAGTAATCATACGCCATTACATCATTTTGGAAAAGAGCTGATAACTTGGCTTTCAAATGAAAAAAACCGCATCGAAATCGGTCCATCCATTTGAGAGGTACGTTGCTACAGACACACACACACAAACATCGACGTCAAACACTTATCCATCCATCCATCAGCCTTTTAACGTCCACTGTTGGACATAGGCCTCCCCAAGAATGTAATCGCCACGCTTGGCAGGCGGGTTGGCGATCGCAGTGGATGTTATTAATACTCGAAGGAGTGCTGCTGTCGGCTCTTACGACTCCCATGGGTGGAGAGGGGTGGGACAATTCTAAAGCTGGCCCCACATGGCAAACACTTATAACACCCCTCTTTTTGCGTCGGGGGTTAAAAATAAAAGACAGCAGAGGAAGAAGTAAAAGAAACTGAGCATGTGTTTTAAGAACCATCTCATGGGGACATCTTACTTATTTATCATCACGCCATCACCCTTGCGAGGTAGGCAGAGAGAACAGAGTGCCAAAAGGCATAATTATCCTTCAATAAATAAGCGATTTGGTTAGGTAGGTGAGTTTCGGTCTCCCCCAGTACCTACATCCCTCCACTTTCGCATTGTATCTTCTTATCCAGTCGCTCTTTCGGCATTCTTTCTACATATCTGAACCATCGGAGCATTTCCTTTTGCATTTTTACTCCAATACTCACCTTCATACCTACTCACTCACTTACATCGTCGTTACGAATGCTGTCAGTTAGTCTCACTTCACAGATTCTCCGTAGAGATCGCATTTCGACCGCATTGATTTTACTCTCATGCTCTCTTTTGCATACCCAACTCTCGTTTCCATATAATAACGCTGGGACAAGCACTGCGTTTGTAGCTGAAGTGATGGTTGCAAGTTGTCCCAATGTTCCGTTCACTCTATTTTCTGCATTTACTGTTCTCTCTATATCAGCGGTGTATCTTCCATCCCGACTGAATCCACATCCAAGATATACAAATTCGTCCACTTGTTATAGCACGCTTTTGATGTTATATTCGTAAGTAGTACTTAAGACGATTTGGATTAATCGAAGAAACTTCGTATCCTGATTTTTGATTATCTGGCTTACCAATGGTTTTCATTGATCCGTATACTTAATGATTTTTATATTGATCCCAACATAATAGATAAATTTAATTACTGGTTTGTGTTATTCATAGGTTATTGCACTGTTATTACAACAGCCCATTTTCAAAAAATCCTATAATTAGGTTACTAACTGTGTAAAAAGCTGTTAATAAAGTTTTAAAATAATGGTATATAAAAGAAAAATATTATGTTATTAAAGTGCAGACTGATTTATTTAAGTGCAGTCTATGAGCAAAAACAGTTAAAAAATATAAATATTTTTATCTACTTAAGTTATTTTGGCTATCACTTATAATCAAGTAGGTACTAGATAAACTTGTAACTCCAATATTTATACATATTTTTCATGGGTAAAACTTGTAACTCCTTTTTTTTAAGATAAATTACCTAAAATGTTCATATTTTTTAATTATTTGGTTGTTTACGTACTTTAATAGTATCCATTGAAAAGTAAATTCATTATTAAACGAAATGATTAACATTATTTTTTTAAATTAGTTTTATTGTTCCTGAAAAGTTGGTCGGTCAAAATGGAGTTACGTGGTTTGCGTATTAAGGTAGACGTAGTTTTATTTCAAAATGTGTAACATTCGCGTAAATATCAGAAAGTATTACATTTTCAGGTTGCTGTATTACGTGAATGTTCAGAAAGTAGAGGTCTTAACGAATCCATATTTATTAGCGGTCAAAAACTCCATATAACAGTGGGAGTTATGTGTTTAATGGACAATACAGAGAGATTACTTGCTTCAAAACTTCTTACGGAAGCTAACGAAAAGATTGTTACGTAAGAAACCATTTTATCTAAACAATATGACCGAGGATCACTTTTATGTTTTCATACTAAACAACTTAGATATAAACTTTAGTTATAAGTACTGCACACACTTTATAGATATTTTTGATGTGAAACATCTAATGCGGAGGGTGGGTAAAATCGGCTGTTAGCGTGGCGACGCTTTTATTTTACTTGTGCCGTTCAAATCTTGCCAGTTAAATTTGACACACTTCCCGGTTTCCGATTAAGCTGAAATTTTACACGCATGTGTATATCACGTGACAATGCAATATTATGATAACATGGAGCTGATCTGATGATGGAGTCCAGCTCCAGGGTGGGTGGCTCCAGGTGGACATAGGAACTCTATAATGAAACGGCGCAACCCCATCGAGTTTGGGCTCGTATGATTCGTCTTGCCGAGTACTTTGTGTCTAGATGGTATCCAGGGGCTGATGATGAAGCTGGAAAGTGGCCACAGGAACTCTGTAATGAAACGACGCAACCCTATCGAGTTTATACTCGTTTGATTCGTCTTGAGGAGTACTTTGTCAAGTTATGATCATTTTATTTCTACAAAATAATTTCGATGTTTTCACATCTGCTAGACGTCCCGCGACATCTAGTTTTTGTTTTTTGTTGTAATATTTTTCTCACGAATTTGTTTATTGATATGACGCACCGAAAACAGTAACTGCTACATTTGATAGGAAATACGGTGACATTGCCTAGCACTAGACATGAAAATTGCTGAAAAGAATCGTATAATATACAGATTAACACTGATACTACTTCATACACGTGGCTACGGAGATGTAAATTATAAATAATGCTATATTACATAGCATATTTGTTTTGCCATTATTTCTTGTTTTGTGTATCGTCCAAAATTTTTATGAAATGTATATGTGTGTGTGTGTATTTGAAGCTACAATATTGACAATTGAAATACATTTGTTTCCAGGCCCTTACTGCGGGGTCACCTTCCGTTATATATCAGAATAAAAGGTCTTTCTTACATGAATGATGATCCAACACAGATAAATGTATTGTATGCTAATGTGGAAGAGGAAGGAACAGATAAAGGTTTGATCCAGCAATTGGCCGATGGATTAGCTGATCATTTTCGCAAAGCAGGTAATTGTCGATATTTTGGCTATTTTTAAAGAGGCTTCCTCTCATAATGAGTT